>OX421972.1:52769066-54115316 GCA_949128135.1 Parasteatoda lunata | reverse complement strand
TACAGAGAAGGAAGGAACATCCAAGATCGGTTTTGTATTGTACAGATGTGTCGTTCTAGTTTTGAACCAGCGATATGGTACAGAGAAGGAAGGAACATCCAAGATCGGTTTTGTATTGTACGGGATTCGAACCCAGGACTTCACTGATGTGAGTCTAGCTCCCTGACTACTACATAGTCCGGCCAGCTTAACTGAGAAATTTCGGCATGGCAAAACTTACCTTATTCAAGAGGAATTTATTTGTGGGTGGTAAATTTTTTCGAATTATTGAAGATATAAACTTCGCTTAATCGAAAAATATAGTTATAGCGGGAATGGCTGTTCAGATCATCGAAGTAAGATTTAAATTAGAAAATGCAAAGATAAAGGAGTGTGCTTTCGGTACATGCTTTTTATTTGAATTCATTTAATTTTTTTGGAACATAATTTAAAATTGGTTCCAATTTAATGAATAACTGTATTAAAAAAACATTCCTGTTTCACAACCTGTACAAAGTAATTTTTGATAAGTAAATCTGAAATTCTTATTATTAGAGTATTTATTATAATTGAGGAATTTTTTTTAAAAATAAAATTTCAAAATTATTTAAAAATGACAGCTGAATGGATTTAATTTTTTTAAGTCAACAAAAGTTTGGAATCACGTCTTCAACCTCTCTCAATTACTAATTTTGAGTTATCATTTTTTTTTTTTATCTAAATGGGAAAGGAAAAACTATTTTTGATAAATAACTAGTTTTATGCTGTTTATATATATTTTTTTAAAAAAAACCGTAGCATTTATATTAAAATAAATAAAAAGTTGTATTTTAAGATTTTATATTTTACTTAGCACTTAAAGTTTGATTTTCGTACTTGGTTTTCACGGTCTAGAAATATTGTTTTAGAAGAATTTGAGTATCAATTTAAAAACCAGTTTTTGATACCCATTCCCCCCCGCCTAGAATGTTTGTGTTATTTTTTATTAAAGTTAAATGCGTACTATCATCGCTGTGTTAAAAAGGAAGTTGGTGACCCTGAACCCAAAATAAGAAGTTCAATTTGGTAAAAAAGTGATTCACGGACAAGGAGAAAAGTTTGCTGACCCAGTTCACTCTAATGAATGCGTGGTTTAATGACTCAAGATAAAATTTAAAAAAAAGGAGAAAAAGATGCTTTTTAATGAGAAGATAATTTCCCTTTGATTATATCAGTATTTCTAGAAATACGTATTTTGGTTTTTAAGTTGACGGTTTATTTTATATATACTCTTATAAAACAGTTATGTATACATTATACAACATTTTGTTTATTAAGTAGAAATACCAAAAAAATTTTTTATTAATAATAAGTTTTCTAATTGAAATATTTTTATGTCACTTCAACAAACAGTTGCTTAATTTATAAATTTTCCTTGGGAACATCATAGTAATCCATTTTCTTTGAATAAAAACCTATGTAGGAGTTCGTGGGTTCGATCCCCGCCGGCCAAAGACTTCCCGTGTAGTAAATGGTGACTGATGCACGTTAAATCTGTCGAGTCGCAAAATTTGTCCATGTTCCCATTACAAATCAATACCTCTGGGGGGTACTGATCCAGCAGTTTCCTTGTCTTCTGGATTGGTTCAAAAATTACAAGGCTATGGAGTTGAACATTAACAGTCGTAAACCCAAAACAATTGGGTCGGCATGTCTTCGGATCATCCTGAGGGATGTTTCCCAGATTGTAGCTTGGCACCTTTAGCTTGGCACCTCTAAGCTTGGCACCTTTTTTCTTAACAAACATATTCTACACAGTCTTCAAACTTTGTTATTTGCTGTTGATATCTTTCTTTCATAATAAAAGTTATTAACAGGGTTGACACTAATAAAAGTTTAGTGATCCAATTGGACCATCTAGGTAGTCATTTAGTGGTCGAAAACTTGATGGGGTAAACCAAATGGGGGGGGGAATCGAATTTTACAATTATACAGTTCATTCTACACATTAAAAATTATTAATTGTCATCTATAACACTTAACCAATTAGGTTATTTTCCCCATAATGATAGTAATGAAATTAAGTGAAAAAAAGATAAATTAATATTCGTAAACAGATTCAACATAGATTAAAAAGCTGAGACCAAATAAATAAATAAATGAGGAAAACAGAAAGTAAGAACTAACAAAATATTGCATTAAAAACAAACTAGCTGAAATTATAAAATTTTAAGTTAAGCCAATTCTAAAAAGAGTAAAAAATATTATTTTATTGAAGAAAAATGATGAAAAATTACGTGAGTGCAAAGCATAGCACAACTTGTAAATTTGAAATTTTCATGATATAATTTAAAAATTTTTGTACCTGACACTTTTAGTTAAATTCATTTGAATGAAACGCATTAGAATTCTCTATAATTATTAAATTAAACGAGAAAATTAGTACAGCGATTTTTTTTTAATGTACGGGGTTCAATGCAAAAAACTATTTTTAGATACCATTTTGTACATTTCAAATATATTTCAAAGTGACAAATGTATGCTCATGCGTATGATTTTAGCAACATTTGTAGAACATTTGGCGTCAATTGTCGCAATGTCGTCTTACTGGCGTGAATTATAATGATATCAGTCTCGCAGAGGACTGATCGTTAAGACACGGTTCCCAGCAGATCACCGAAGTTAAGCATCACTGGCTACGGTCAGTGTGCGGGTGGGTGACCACTTGGATCAGCCTGCGTAGGGACCGAGGGTGTGCGTTATTGGTCCTCGTTAAGCTGTCGTTCTACCGTAAAGTGCTAGACTTCGCGTGCAGGTCGTCGGGCTACCGAAGCGGGGGTGCCATCCCCTCTGCAGAGGATCAACATTGCGATGGCATGTCTTCGGATCATCCTCAGGGATGTTTCCCAGACCGTCGCCAATAGCCCATTGTGCAGCTCTAGTGCGACGTTAATGAACAACAACAATATAATAATATCAATTCAATAATTCACTGTAAGCTTAAAGCATGCTTAAGAAAAATTAGTTTTCATAAAATAAAATAACAAGATTTTTTTAATTAAAGATCGTAATTAACTTAAAATAACATGAACTTCTGGAAAAATCTAGGAAAATTTTAAATAATACTTATCAGTCTTAAAAACCTCATATCTACTTAAAGTAGGGAGCAAAGTAATAACGAAATTAAAACTTCCATTACCTTTCTCTGTAGCGTAATAAAAGATTATGAGTTACGTTATTCTGTATCAAATCGACAAGACTAGTGTTCGATACAAACGCATTGTTTGCCTCTTGTATCAGCACTTCAGCCGCTGAACGTGTTAAATTCGTTATAAGAGGTGTCGGCTGGAAAAGTTCTCTGGAATTAGTAATATTACCATATCCAGATTCCGTCAACTCATCAGAATATGAAAGTTGACAGCCGAACAAACACACCACAACAAAAAGCACGAATTTTAATCTGTTAATATCACGTGACATTTGAAAATTCATTAAATTTTTTTTTAATTTCACACACAGAGCAATAAAACAGCCACTATAACGGAGCAAATAGAGAATACTAAAATAGGAAAGCAAATATAAAAATTAGCGTCCAATGCTCCTACGTATGAAATATGATAGTTTGAGAAGAAACTTATGCACCGCCGACATTTAAAACAACAGCTTTTAGTTTGATAAAAAATTCTAATCGTGAATATGACGTCAGAATGTAAAGTAAAATGAGCAGAGGTCACTTGGAGTATTTACATATCATGTTGCAAATTTGTGGGAAGTGTAAAAAGGGTAATTGATTGATTATTTTAGATATCACAAACACGAGAAATTAAACTCAAGATTATGAGAATTTTGATGTATTTAGTCTTTTGGCGGCTTGGCTTACCGGATGTTTTGATGGAGAAAAGACATTTACTTCAATAAAACCATCACCGCGATAGGTCTGAAAGTTTTCCGGATTATAAGTTTTTATGTTTTGCGTATGATTTTCTTTAATGTCTGGAAAAGGTTTGTAATTCTTAATTTTTAATCTTGTTTGACAATTAAGTGCTTTTCTCCTGGCCTATATAATAGCTAAAACCACGAACTTCTGGTTCTGCTTCGTAGTCCTGGATCGTTTATAGTACGTTTTAAGCATTGTGAGATAGCTTACATATTTTATTATTTTTCAAATAAATTCACCAATCTATCTAAGGTTAATAGTTTCTCTCCCATTAGAAGCAATTATCTGTAACAATATAAACTGGGACAAGGGGAACTAAGTAACACAATTTCAACCCATGAAAAATTGTGGTATAACCACTTAAATAAAATAGTGAGTCGTGATGTAACAGTTTTTAAGAGGCCTGACCGAACTCAACCGTCGAAGAATTGAAGACGAGGGGCGATTTTAAGTATGCCTTTAATCCTTTTTCATTAATTTTCACAACTAAACTGATGGACGTTTACTCTATTTGGTACTATATTTTGATGCATGTAAAATATAAGGCCGTCACCCAATCAGAGTTAAAGAGAAAAAGCTTGCGGTATTTTAGATTCTCTATTCATTTTTCGCACAAAATTATGCCCTTACAATTCTGCAATCAACTTTTTTTTTTTTGAAAGATTTTTAGATAGTAAACAGTTATTAGTTTAGATTTTTGATGAGCGTCTTTTTTTATATGCAATTAACGATAAAGTAAATTTTTAGTGTCATCCAAATCGCTTTTCATCATTTTAAACTACAATAAGATTAGATTGTAAAAAAAAAAATAATAAATAATAATATTAAAACTAAGAAACGTGTAGTTTTAAATTACTTACTCCAAATTACTTATCCAATTACTTATCACCTTGTTTTGAGGAAAAACTCTTAGAAATTTTTAAAATTATCAAGTGCTATTTCTCCTAATCTAATTAAGCGATTCCTTTATCTTCTACCTTTTTGGATAGGTATTGTGCTGTTTAATAATAGTATATATCATCAAAAGTTTGTCCGGTACAAAAAAAAAATTTAGAAAGCAAATTAAAAATTTAACCTGGAATCTAAGATGGCAAGGGTAGAGGCCTCTTAAGAGGACGCCATACAAAGGGAGAAACTTTTAGTCTAAATTTCTCTTTTACCTCTATAATTGATTTAAAATTTAAATTATTGAAAAATTGAGATTAAACAAACCTAGAGTAAAACTTGATGTTTCAAATGCTGAAAAGTAATTTTTAAAATATGAAAATGAAAATAAATTATGAGAATATAACTTAGGATTGCGCAATGGAGAAGTTCTCTTCTATTCATTTGTTTGCATTTTGAGATTTGTAAATTTTTTTTTCTGCAATTGAAACTTCATTGCTTACTCTAGGTTTGCCTAAACACAATTTTTCTTTCTTTTAAATTAGTAATGGAGGTAAAAGAGAATTCGCAACGAAAAGTTTTTATCCCGTCGTATGGCGTTCTCTTAAGGTACTGAGATCACTATCATTGTGAAGGATCGAGGTTTACCCCCAGAGGCGGCTTGAAATTTAACAGTTTTGTTGATAAATAAAAGCGGCCAGTGCGCAGTGCTAATTACATTATCCCCATCATGCCGTATTGATTTCGAAATTATGAAGCATTGACTTTCATGACCTCCTTGGCCGACAACTGGTTATTGGGAGAGTGTTTTATTTTAAGTGTCAAAACTTCTCTTAAATATTATAAACAATGGCTACCCGGGAAAAACTTTAGTGCATTTGCTTTTGTATATTTTGTAGCATTTATTTTTAAATCGATAACAATTTACTTAAAGCATTAAATTAAGATAGATAGATAGGTACTTTGTTTACGTCGCACTAGAACTGCACAATGGGCTATTGGCGACGGTCTGGGAAACATCCCTGAGGATGATCCGAAGACATGCCCACCGCAATTTTGATCCTGCTTTGGTTGACCTGCGCGCGAAGTCGAGTACTTTGGTAGAACAGTTTAACGAGGACCGATGCCATGCACTTGATCAAAGTGGTCACCCACCCGCTTACTGACTGCAGCTAGGCATGCTTGACTTCGGTGTTCTATTGGGAACCGTGTCTTTACGATCAGTCTACTGCTGGACTCATTCAATTAAAAAGGAAGCTTAATGGTTTCATAAGATAGATGGTCAGTGGTGAAAGCACCAGAATCGGTTAAACTGCGTCTAGGTTGAATCATGTTTCTATACTACCCTACTCAAAGTAAGGAAAACAGTGTTATGTTATACACAAAGTCTGATTTGGAATGGGAAATGACTGAGGTGTTTCGGATCGAAGGCGTTTACTTAAAGTAAAGATTGCGGTTTTCTTTTACAAGTGGGAAAATTTTAAGGAAGGTACCGACTTAATAGAGTCTGAGTCATTTCAATAACTTTTAAAAAAGAGATCATTTAATAAATAACCACCACCATAACTGGTATGTAAAAAAAATCAATTTTACATACTCATAATAATACGGGTTAAATAAATTTTAGCGTCAAGTTTTTTTTTTCTTTTTCTTTTTTTTAAAATTTAGTATTAATATATAAGATTTTGACAGCACCGAGTACATCTAGTTTGCCATAGGATGATTTCGCCGAATAAAAAACACTTGAACTTTTCAAATTTTCAAGCATTCACAATTGAAAATTTCCAAGTTTTGTATTGTAATTTTTGAAGAAAATTTCTAACAACACAATTGTACTGTACTGTAAAACTGTACTGTAAAGGTGACTTCATACTGTAAATGTAATTCTTAAAGAAATTCCTCATTTTAAAGGGAAAGCTATTTTGACCAATTAAATTAGATTTAGTGTATATGATCTATTTGAAGTTAAATTTGCTCAATATCTTAAATCAAAATTAACTCTGCAATTGGCAGAATACCTCCATAATATACAGGATGTTTCGCAATCATCCACTTTATGTATGTTACGGTTTAAGTTATGAAATTTGGTCATTAATAAAACCGGACGATTATAAATAATAATGTCGTTTTTGGTAAATGTGATAAATTATGCACATTGATCATACTAACTGGCTATTCATAATTGCCAACGAAGTTTGGACAGTGTAATTAATTAGACATAATTTATCGAAGACCATTTTTATGTGTCTTTGCTGTGTCATTCTGGAGAGAAATAAGGATTTATATTTAAGTTTTAAAATAAAATGTATTTTTATTTATGTTTTAATTTAAAATAGTAGCCTTTAAAAGTTCAATTTATGGTTTATGTGTCATATCTATTTATGAAGGATAATTTTTTTTAATCTTTTGTTCATAAATCTTAATATCGTTTCACAAATATAGATTTAATAAATATAAAAAAAATTCGAAAAATGGTCATGAATTGAATTCAAGGCTTTATTAAAATATATTTTAGCAAAGCTTCACTTGATGGAAAATTTAAATTTCATATTAAGATAGATACAAAATAATGACATATCTTTTGTATTAAGAAATTTTTTATATTTTATAAAAAAAGAAAATTGCAAAGCAGTTTTGAAAAATTATTACGTTGACCTAACTTGGTAATTGTTAATAATAACCGGTAAATGTGATAAATTCTGATAGATTATTCACTTTAATCGACTTGGTTATTATTAATATCCGGCGATTGAACGACGTTGAACGATTAATTACATTGACCATAATATATATATTTTAAAAACGGATTCGAAAATGAAATAAAAATCTATAAATTTAAATTTGTTCGAGTAGTTTATTTACTAATAAAGATGTTTCTTTAGAGTCTTTTTTGTCAAGGTAAATTATAGAGCTATAGCCTTAAACTAAAAACAAAGCTTTTTGAATTTTAAATTATATATATGTCTTCTTACTAAAAAATAATTGTCGGGACTTTAAAATAAACAAATTTACCAAAAACATTCTTTTAAAAAAAATCGCCAATTCGGCAAATTTTTTTCTAGATAGATGAAAGGTATTTTTATGAGCCTATACAATGTAGCGTTGGTGTAGATTTAAAAATACTACTAAATTAGATCACAAACATTTTTATACATTTTTTCTACATTTTTCTATTTTCCTCATTTTTAAAGTATAGTGAGCGCTTGATAAAGACAAAGAACAACTTTTTACAAAATCACTACAGTTATTAAAACGGCATATTATTTGCAAAAAATCGTTATTTAAGGCCTCGAAGAAGTCTTAAAATCAGATGTTTCCCATTTTTTTTTACTAATAAGTTTAACGATTTTAAATCCAACTATGCTTAGACTGATTAATTTGTTTTCCTTTTTCACTTAAATACTATTAATTTGAGACTACTTTGGTTTCTATGAAATAGTTTTTTTAAAGGATTTTAATTATAATGTATAATAAGGCATATAATATTATATAATAATAATTATTAAATTTAAATGTATACAAATTTAATGCATAAAATTAGCTGCAACGCGAGGAATCCAGAGTGACTTATCTTGAGTGTTATATTGGCTACACTCATGTATTTAATAAACATTCATTGTAAAATATAAAATGGTTCTATTATAGTTTATAATTCAAAATATAAAAATTAAAAATGTTTTATGATAAGAATAATAATGATACGAAAATAAACTATGATAAGCATAATAATGATACGGAAATAAATTGTAATCATAATAATGAGAGTAAAATTATGGTAATCATAATGAAAGTAAAATTATGATCATAATAAGAAGAATAAAATTATGATCATAATAATGAGATTAAAATTATGATCATAATAATGAGATTAAAATTATGATCATAATAATGAAAGTAAAATTATGATCATAATAAGAAGAATAAAATTATGATCATAATAATGAGATTAAAATTATGATCATAATAATGAGATTAAAATTATGATCATAATAATGAGATTAAAATTATGATCATAATAATGAGATTAAAATTATGATCATAATAAAGATATTAAAATTATGATCATAATAATGATATTAAAATTATGATCATAATAATGAGATTAAAATTATGATCATAATAATGAGATTAAAATTATGATCATAATAATGAGATTAAAATTATGATCATAATAATGAGTGTAAAATTATGATCATAATGAGAGTAAAATTATGATCATAATAATGAGAGTAAAATTAAGGATCATAATAATGAGAGTAAAATTAAGGATCATAATAATGAGAGTAAAATTATGATCATAATAATGAGTGTAAAATTATGATCATAATAATGAGAGTAAAATTATGATCATAATAATAAGAGTAAAATTATTATCATAATAATGAGAGTAAAATTATGATCATAATAATGAGAGTAAAATTATGATCATAATAATGAGTGTAAAATTATGATCATAATAATGAGTGTAAAATTATGATCATAATAATGAGTGTAAAATTATGATCATAATAATGAGAGTAAAATTATGATTATAATAATGAGAGTAAAATTATGATCATAATAATGAGATTAAAATTATGATCATAATAGTGATATGCAATTAATTATGATAACCAGACCAAACATTTTGCATACATTAAGCATTAATCTGAACTCAGCTTTGATTTTTAAATAAAATTTGACGAAATAAATAAATTTTAAATTACCTTTCCCTGTAACGAAAGAAAAGCTGTCGAGTTATGTTGTTCTTTATCAAATCAGTTAGACTGGTGTTTGATACAAATGCACTGTTTACATCATGCATCATTACTTCAGCAGCTGAATGACTTAAATTCTTTATGAGAGGGGTCGGTTTAAAGAGTTCTCGAGCGTTGGCGATTCTTCTGTATCCTGTATCTTCCATTCCATTGGAGGGCAAAGTCTGAAGGATGAGCAGACACACCACCACAAAAAGTACGATATTTAGACGATAAGTATTAAGTGACATTATTTGAAGCTTCATTTAAAGTTTTATTCACAAAAAAATTACCCACTCAAGAATTACAAGAAAAATATAAAATAGAAAATCAAAACTAAAAGCTCGCAGGTCTGGATCACGACAGTTTGCGAACAAACTATTCGCCTCTCTGACATTTATAACAATTACTAGACATCACAGAGTTTGATACTGACCACGTAAGCGTACGATTAAAGTTCAATAGCATGTATGACGTCACAATGTGTTGCTAATTGAGCTGAGGTCATTTTGATTAGTGTGTGTATTTTGAAAATTTTTGGATTGTGTAAAAAGAGAACTTGACTAATTATTCTGAAAACCACAACTTTACGATAGATCTTCAAAAAAAAAAAAAAAAAAAAAAACAATATTGATTCAGATAGACTGATTTGGCTTATTCTTGACTTATACATGAGATTTACTAGGTGATAAAAAGAACAGGTCTTAGTATTTAGGATTAAAAGTTTATATGTATAATATTTATTTATTGTTTCACATACATATGAAGGTTTGTGAAATCATTGCAACAAAAAAAATTTATAATATTTATTTTAAAATAAACAACTTAGCCCTCAGTTATTTATTAATGTATTATTAGAAGTGGTAGTGATACAACTCCGCGTCCCGAAGGTTCCCAGTAGAGCATCGAAGTCAAGTATTACTGGCTGGTGTGCGGGTGAGTGACCACAGCCAGTGATGCTTGACTTCGGTGATCTGCTGGGAACCGTGTCAGTTCACTGCGGGATCTCGTAGTTCTTAATCGCATCCAATATTAAGTATTTTCAATATTAAGTATTGAAATAAAGTAAATTAAATCAGTCGTTGAGTCAGCCAAGAGAAATGCAATGGAGGTTAAGGTTCTTCAATTTTGAGAAGAATATATGGTGGGCTGCAATATCGTCAGCACTGCACAACGGCGGCATTTACTTCCCAGACAACCTAATACCCATTGATCTAAAGCTGGAAAGACTTCATCCGGGATAGAATCCGGTATTTCAAAATAAAATGCAGTGCTTTAACCAATGTTTCCGCTGAAGTATATCAAGCATTTGTCGAGTTTATTTATCTAATTTTAAAATTGAACACTTGTATGACATTTGCTTATAAAAGCGGAGTTTCTCCGAAGGCTTTGGGGAAAGATTCGGATCTTATTATCTAAAACCTAAAACATCTCCTTGTTTGTTTGCTGTAGTTGTTGTTGTAGTTCATTTACGTCGCACTAGAGCTGCACAATGGGATATTGGCGACGGTCTGGAAAACATCCCTGAGGATGATCCGAAGACATGCCATCGCAATTTTGATCCTCTGCAGAGGGGATGGCACCCCCGCTTCGGTAGCCCGATGACCTGAGCGCGAAGTTGAGCACTTTACGGTAGAACTATTTAACGAGGATCGATACCGTACACCTTTGGCCCCTACACAAACTAATCCAAGTGGTCAACCACCCGCACACTGACCGCAGCAAGTGATGCTTGACTTTGGTGATTTGCTGGGAACCGTGCCTTAACGATCCTGCGGGACCCTTGTTCGGTTGCATCTATTTGTTTAAATTATTAAATATTTTGACAGTTAAAACTGAATATTTGAGCTTTCTGAAAGCTTATTTACAATAAGTGGGTAATAAGGCTTAATATAAAAGATGAACAGAAGGATTCTAATATCAAGCGCTGTGGAGTGCGGAGGTAACTGGTTTCGATTTTCTCAGTAACAATGAATGCATTTTATTTGGTCACTTGTTTTTTATTTTATTTTATTTTATAACCGTCGTTGAACAGCCGACCCAATTTCATGGGTTTACGACAACTGATGTTCAACTCCGTAGCCTTGTAATTTTGAACTAATTCAGAAGACAAGGAAACTCCTGAATCAGTACCCCCAGAGGTATTGATTTGTTATGGGAACATGGAGGACTTTGAGACTCGACAGATTTAACGTGCATCAGTCACCATTTACTACACGGGGAGTCTTCGGCCGGCGAGGATCGAACCCACGACCTCTTGGACATGGGCCCAGTGCCCTACCGACCAGGCTATCCCGGCCCCCTTTGTCACTTGTTGTGTGTATTGGTTATTGGAGCTTACCCACACTAAAATTTGACGAGAATTTATAAGCGGGTTGAACTGTCTTTTCCTCAATTAAGCGCTTGTTGTAAGAACTGAGGATTTTGACGGCTGGAATTCTTTCTTTTCTGTCCCAGTTTGGGACTTTAGCCTCTAGGCCACTTTCATTTGTATGTTCTGAGTGACCAATAAAGTGGTAAGGCATGGGGATTTTTTTCTCTTTATTATTCGTCAATTTGTCATGGAGTCCCAAACTCAAAATCAGAAAATCCTAGGTTGATATCACTGAGAAATTTCAGTGCTTAAATATAAGAACTAAAAAAAAAAGAGAAAAAAAAAGTAGGAGTAATTTTTTTCTACAACATACGCTTTTAAGTATAGATATTAGAATCATGTGGATATTATAAATAAATGAAAACAAGAGCTTGGTTATCTATTTCACTTTTTTATTAATGAAATGTTACCGAATATAACACGAAAAATAATTTTCGATCATCTAAGACTATTATATCGAGAGGTTGTTACAATAAAGGCTGTAATCTCAACAATACTAGGGTCCCTTTGCTTAAAAATCTTCATATAAATCAAAATTATAGATTTGGAAAAGAAGATTTAAGTAGGTATTTTATTTACGTCACATTAGAGCTGCACGATGGGCTATTGGCGACGGTCTGGGAAACATTCCTGAGGATTAGCCGAAGACATGACCTCACAATTTTGATCCTCTGCAGAGGGGATGGCTCCCCTGCTATGGTAGCCCGACGACCTGCGGGTGAAATCGAGCACTTTACGGTGGAACAGTTTAACAAAGACCGATACCGCGCACCCTCAGACTGATCAAAGTGGTCACCCACACGCTTACTGACCGTTGGAAAAGAAGATATATTTAAACGTATTTGAATGATTATTTAAGCGGGTCACTTGAATTCAAACTTTATCACTTCTTAAGGGCTACTGGTGTTGCGTATAAAAAATAAGCCATGCTATAAATTAAAGAAAAAAAAAAAAAAAAGAAACCCCGCAAATAAAGGTCAAGTTGTTGAGTTTTAGGACAGAAATTCGGAAGAAAAAAACATATTTATAGCAATAATATAAAGACAAAAATCATAAGTAATTCGTATTATTAAAGGGAACCGCAGAAAGACAATATTTATAGAACCCAGTAAAATATTTTTTAAGGCCCCAAAAAATCAGTATTGCTCACAATATGTTTTAAAATTATGTAACCTTACAGGGTAGCATAAAAAGCTAGACAGAAAGCAGTGAGTGTATTAGTTTTTCTCCCGCTACAAATTGCATACTTACAATTCCCTATATTTTCACTTGATTAAAGTCCCACAGTGGACGATCGTAAAGACACGGCTCCCAGTAGAACACCGAAATCAAGCATCACTGGCTGTGGTCAGTAAGCGAGTGGGCGACCACTTTGATCAGTCTGCGTAGGGACCGAGGGTGCGCGGTATCGGTCTTCGTTATACTGTTCTACCGTAAAGTGCTCGACTTCGCGCGCAGGTCGTCGGGCTACCAAAGCAGGGGATCCACCCCCCTGCAGAGGATCAAAATTGCGATGGCATGTCTTCGGATCATCCTCATGGATGTTTCCCAGACCGTCACCAATTGCCCATCGTGCAGCTCTAATGCAACGTAAATAAAGTATCTACCTACCTATCACTTGATTAATGAATTTCTTGAACTCGAATCTTTGTTTAAAAGCTGTTAAAGCCAATCTAAAACCAATTGTTTATTTATTTGACATATCGCACTCCGGCAAGAACAGTGTCATAACTCTAAAATGTAGCATTTGTGAAAAATCAACTTAAGGATTACTATAAAATTATTCTGAATTAGGCACAAAACTGACACAACTGTCCTCAGCTGGATAAATTGCGAGCTAAAGATGTCTCACTTTTTGAGCTTGATGGGGCACTTCAAACATATTTTTTTATTCGTGGTGCGTTTTTAAAAAGTGCTTAAAAGTGGTTATTTCTGATTTTCGTATGTAAAGGTGCTTTTTTCATAGTGTGATTTTAAAAAGTGCTTAATTTTCCCTTTTCGAAATGCAGATTTTTTTTCTTTACGACGTCAATTTTCGCCACGTATTATGCAAAAGCGTGCTTTAAACATTGTTCGATTCAACGCTTTCGCAATTCATTCAACCAGCGTCTATTTCAGCGTCCAGTCGGTCCATAGCGTATGAAAGCGCCAGTCATTTTACAGGTTTGATGAAATATTTGCGAGTCGGCATTTGCGTATAGTGAGCTGGGTTTGATGAAATTATTGGACTCTCACGTGCAACTCGGCTGCATTTTGCAAGATATTCTCAATTTCAAGCTTCATTTTCCACCCTCTGAAATCGAACCGATCTCTCGATCACTTTTTATGGCTAATATAATCAAGAAAAGAGTTCTATGTCAAAAACTAATTATTTTATCATGGCCATGTAAAGTCTTTGAAAATTATTTTGCATGTTGTTAATGTATATTGCACTTAAAAATTTTTTTGAGTGTTTAAAAAGAAGTGCTTATTTTTTGTTGAAAGATTTGGCTACGCACCCTGCTATTGACATTACCTTCAAATTACTGTTTTTTGACTTGTGTCACTTTTCTTGCTGAAGTGCGATAACATATGGGATTTAATTTATTCTTATGGTTGTGGTGTGTTTCGTAAAACTCGCAATAATTTGCAAAGTTATAAATTTCGAAATTATTAATCTAATTAATCTATCTTAATTACTATCAAATTTAAAAAAAAAAATCTATGAAAAGACACCAAAGCTTACATTATATTGGTAAATAAAAAAAAATGATTTATTAAAGATTACAGTAACTACAAATGTAACAGCGGTTTTGACAGTAGTTTATGAAACCACTAAGTTTAAAAAATCGGTTAAAATGGCTTTTAGAGTTTGAACATATTGCATAATATGAAAAATAAACGAGAAAATGAACAGGAAGAAAGTGTTATTTTTATCTGTTACTTTTTCAAGGTTGTCGCCTAATTTTATTCGTCTATCAGGAAGGGTTTTATAATAATTTTGTGTTCTCCTGTTTGAAGTACTACGCTGATAAATAAAAGAATAAACATTCTGTATTGGTTTAGAGATGTTTAATTTTGAGGATAATCAGTAGCGTCTTATCTTTAACTCGTTATCGCAACATTTTTAAACTATGGCGACAGTTAGTTCTTATCCAAATTGAATTTCACTTCTAAAGTGACAAATATTTTTATTTGGATAAAATGTTGCAAACTATTCGGTATCCGTTTTATTTAAAACACTTTATTAGAAATACAGCTTTCCTTTTAATGCTGTTAAATTTTTTAATAGATTTTAATTTTTTTAAAGTTTAAGCTAAAGGAAATATTAGCTTGATTTTGACCGAGACAGCACGACCGAGGACTTCTTTTGCTTGACGCATATTGCGCATATGTTAGAAAAAAAATAAGGCAAAAAATGCTTGTACGTATAACTGAAATGATTTATTGTAAAAACTATGCTATAGATAATTAAATTTTTAAATATGTTTTTTTTCTCAAACCGATGAAATGTGCGGTTGGATCTGTGGGGTTCAGAGACGTTTGGGAGCCAGGATGCGTTTTTCCAATCCAGCGGTCTTTAACGACCCGTTGTTCTGTTTGGCATTTTCTTAAATGAATTTTTAAAAGAAAAATCGCTATTCTTGACGTTTTTTTACTTTGGGTAACAAATTGTAAAAGAAATAAAAGCTTGCATTATAATTGGGACCAACTGCAGCCAAGAAAAATATTCAAAAGAAAGAGCGAGATTGTTAACTCTTTGAGGGGAAGGAATTTTTTTTAAAAAATAAAACACCAGAATTGTCAAAATTATTTAAGTTTGGCTCTATATTTTATTTTACAACTGTCGTTGAACAGCCGAACTAATTTTCCGTTTACGTCTACCAATGTTCAACCTCGTATCCTCGTAATTTCACCCCCAATGCAGAAGACAAGGAATTTTCTGAATCAACGGAGAAATTTGCCTTCAGGAGGGACTTTTAGATGGAAACCACGAAAACCTCCCACGGTTAACCTGACGGCAAGAGGACTCTAATCCATGATCCACTGAAGATATTTCATATCAGCACTGTGGTCAGTGCGAACCGGGTGCGGAATTCGTATCAACCAGCCATTGCCAGGATTAGAACCCGGTTCACCTCCTTTGGAGGCGAACGCTCCGTTTTGCTCTACAGAACAATTTATTTTAATGACATTTTACATTATTTTGTTTACTTTGTGATTAGTGATGAAAATCTCAGTCCTTCAAAGAATTACTGGCCACTAGATTGTAAATTAGCTGCCTGGATTGGAATATTGCACCCCTACAAATTTCTCAATTAGAGGTTATGACAAAGGAGTGCAATCGTGGATACAGCCAATTTAATTTAAAATTAAAGAAGAAATAAAAACGCGAGAAGAAAAATTTAAATTCACATTTTAAAGTTCTATTTATTGTAAGGAAAAAAAAATGCATTATTTCCTAGAAAATAATCTTTATTCTCTCTCTTTTGTAAATAATATTTAAATTATAATAATCTAAATTTTCAATAGTCAACTTATCATATTTGAAAATCATACACTGATCAATCGGATATCGCTTTGGCTAGATGCCAGGAACAGTGGCCCTCTTCGCCTCCTATCTATGTCAACTATTTCATTGATCCAGTGTTTCCCAAAGTGGGGTACGCGTACACCCAGGGGTACGGGAACAGTTTATCGGGGGCACGCGTTCTTATGCGAAATATCTTGCAACAAACGAAAATTTCCAAAAATTTTAAAAACAAAGCTAGCCATGAAAATTTACGACTACGTATTGGCTATTTTTTTCAGAGTTAACAGATAATAATGAGTGGTGTCAAAAGCCAGTTGTGATTTTTGACTTTTGTGTAATTTTTTTATAGTAAAAAATATATTCATATTTTTATTAGTGATACACAGAAGTCATAAGTTTGGGAAACACTGTATGCCACTGGATTAGATGTACGTATTTCGGTTCGTTCTTTAACTCTTTCTAGCAGTCAGGAAAAAGGGATGCAAATTTCCCGGAAAATAGAACAAAAAAAAAAGAAAGTGGAATAAAATAACTAATAGTTTAAGCTTGTTTTCAATAGGGTTGAAATATTTTTAGAAAAAAAATTGTTCGATGCATATGTTAAAACTGGAAGTCACGCATATTTTATTCTTCTTTAAATGAACTAGAAATGAAACAAATAAATAAATATATAAATAAATAAACAAACAGTTTTACTGCCAGTTTTTATTTTTCAACATTTACAATCCTGGAGCCCTTTTTCCTTATCTAATTACGTGGGTAAATTGGTTTTGTTATATTAACCTTTTGACGTAGATAGGACACTGGTGCTTTTTAAAATTTTTTTTTTTTCTGTCGCTCTGACTAAAAGCAAAAATATATTTTGGTATTTTTTAATTATAAAATCACAGCCTAATAATAGTTACTTTGGCGCAATTCAAGAAAGGGAATGCTGGCGGACTAGATATAACTTCGAGCTCTACCGACTCTACAAGCAGCCCCAAGTTTCACAAATAATTCACAGTAATAAGCTGAGATGGCTGAGCCATCTATGGAGTAGCCCTGAAAATAGCGCCATGAAAATAGTCATCTTTAAGAACCCCGAAGGGTCACGTCCCAGAGGCAGACCCCGTACTGGATGGCTCAATGACATCGAAAATGATTTGAAAACACTAAAGATTAGAAATTGGAAGGGAGTTGCCATGAATAGGAGGCGCTGGCGTTTGTCAGCTGTTGAGGCAGCCAAGGCCTGCAAGGGGCTGTTGCGTCGACAATGAAGAAGAAGAAGAATAGTTACTAAAACAATCTGTTAGATTAGCGGAATTTTATTTGTACTAAAATATAAAATAAAAAAAAAAAAGAATAATTTTTAAAAAAAGTAGTACAAAAGTAATTTTTTTCCATACATATTCAAAATTTTATCAATAACTGAATTTGTAAATTAAAGAAATTTCCATGATGAATATCTTTTTCTTTTCAATCTAAATAACTGCAAATAGTTGCATATTCTAAAAATTATTGTTTGAAAGTGAACCGTGTTTGGAGGATTTTACCTTAAACTCAGAAAAAGACAACGATGTTTCATGCTGTATTTCATAACCATAAATTATTAAAATGCGAAATATAATATTTTTCATTTATTTTCAACTACATTAATACAGAATAATAAAAAAGTATGAATTTATATTTTGTAAAAGTATTGAAGAATATGTAAAATAAAAATTCTGCGTCAAATGGTCAAGAGAATTGAGCTCGAAATGAGACTTCCTACGTGTATGACCGTAAGAATAAGAAGTTATATCTAACTCTAATAGTTGTTGAAATGTTGACCCGATTTTATGATAAATCATTCAGAGTTTTTGTTTTGATATTAACTACTGAAATCTTTATTTCTAATATGAAAGCAAGCTAACTTTAATATTTCAAAAAATTAATTTATTTGCATAAAAAGTTAAAGAAAGGTAGGTTTGTTTTTAAAGTATAACTATTGGAAGTTTAGCAAATTATTTTAGCAAAAATTGTACTTTATTGATTACAATCACAGCATAAGCAAATCCAATAATCAATAATGTATTCCACCTGCATTTCTGTATCCGCATTTTACCGTACACATGCAAATTACTTGATATTTTAGTAAAAAACACATTTTGTAAAGATGCTTATGTGATTAAAACAGCTTTGAGACAAATGGGAATCGATGAAAGCATTTCCATTCATATTTATTAAAGTCCTTAAGCTGTAAAACAAAACATATAATTTTTGATTGTAGGATTGCTATTAAACTGTTTTTAGGAAACCCGAATAGCTGACAATATATCCCTGTTTGCTGATTTTACGTGGATTTATGCTTTTTTTTTTATATGAAAAGGCAAATGTTTGCAAACTTAAGAACAACTGCAAAATAAATTCTAAAATCCTTTTGTTTTTGAGTATTCCAGAGCAGCTGTTTCGAATTTATCCTGGCTTCGAGATTGTAAATGAACCTCTTATGGCGGAACCCCGAGTTGCTAAATTAAGTTAATCTGAGTTGTAAACATATTAACCAAAGAAATACAACTACTAATCATTTTTAAAATAATTAATTTGCGGAATAAAATCATTTTTTTCCATTCTTTTTTTTAAAAATTAGATACTGTCGAATTTACAGTTCTGGAATCCATCTGGTTTAGTTCAGAACACATTTTGGTGGATGCATAAGCTTGATAATGAATGAAATAGTTTATTGATGGTTTTTCATTGAAATGAAAACGAAAAAGAACTGTTAGAAACGTTGAGAATGGTTATCAAAAAACACAATTCTTTATTATGGAATTTGATTATTTTATTTGAACTGATGGGTCACGTTAGAGTAGTGATAATTAATTTTTTCCGTTGCGGAATATTAAATGATTGATCTCCTGTTGGCAGAACCAAGCAACCAAGGAATGTTTTCATTAGCAATGGGATACCCGCAAGTGACGTAGTGTGGGTATCTCGATCCTGATTGGTTGTTGAAATGTGGTATTTTACGTTAGCAGCTGTTCTTTCCATTCTATTTCGACTAAGCCACGCCTGTCAAGTACCAATTCTCTGAAGTAACACAGCCTATATTTTTTCGCAAAGATTCTTTTCCAAAGATTTCCATTCTACCACTATACATTTAGAACAAGACAGAGGCACGAAGCTATGTAGAACATAAAAAAAACTTATTATGCATCGAAGTTGTCAGGTACACGAAACAAAAATACGTCACGTTCACTATAAAATACATAAACAAATAGTAAACCTAAGTTAAGTAAAAGAAATAGATTTAAAAGAATTATATTTCAAGAAATCCGATATGCTATACGGCTCTGTATTTAATTAACTTAACGTTAATTAGCATTTTAAGTTGCAGAGAGACACTTAGCTCAACTTTAATACTCCATATTGCTGATAAAGATTAGCTGGTCACATGCGTGGGTATTAGTAGTCTTCTTCTTCTTGGTTAGTAAGTACCCTAGTGTGAACATATTGAAAAACGAAAAAGAATTAATCGTTTTAAAAGTATGTAATTATCTAAATTTTATTAATTGTTTTGAAACTATAAAGTGAATGAATAGCGAAGTGATTAAGTGAATTTGATTTTAGTGCATGCATAAATTGAAAAAGGATAATGCAAATGTCATGCATAAGCTGTTATATAGTTTCCATTAAAATGAAAACGAGAAAAGAAAATAAACATTGAGAATGGTTACTAGATGCACATTAAGATTGAATTGTTTGAATTAAAAATATTCTTACAGTGTCATCCCCTATGCTGTATCAGTAGAGTCGATTAAATGAGACAGCTGATCCAAAACAGAAAAGGAAGTGGGTCGGGTAGAAGGATCTACAGCAGTGCATTTTCTCGTCGCTTGGCGTAACTGAAAAGAATTATAATTTGAAGTATAATAATAATAATTAATAATTTGAAGTTTAAAATATAAAAATTATACGATCTAACATAAATAGTCTAGCTTAATAAATAAAACACGAATTTTAATAAATAAAACACGAACACGAATTAAAATCCCATTTGACAAAAAAAGTTTCATAAAGTCACTAATTTAAACAAAAAATTAAGTATTCTTTAAGCACCATCACCTTTACAGATATTTTTAGAAAACAGCTTATTAGAATCTATTTAAGTTAGAAAAAGTATCAAAATGTAACAAATCATTCTTAAGGTATCTCCACGAACAGGGACATAAAAATCTTTTTAACCATTATTAGATGAAGTTGAAAAGTGTTCCTAA
The DNA here is from genome assembly GCA_949128135.1 of Parasteatoda lunata. Taxonomy (NCBI): domain Eukaryota; kingdom Metazoa; phylum Arthropoda; class Arachnida; order Araneae; family Theridiidae; genus Parasteatoda; species Parasteatoda lunata. The sequence continues at coordinate 54,094,678 of OX421972.1, read as the reverse complement.
TTATTTATTTCCACTTTTTTCCATTGCTTAGTTTTATCGCATAAGCTAATTCCCACAGTTTTTAATTCCTGTTTACTATAAATGATCTTCTCCAAAATGATTAAGCTAGATTTTGATAATATTATTTTCGCTCACCTCTAATCTGTAAGCTCTAATAACTTAATGTATGGGATTGAAGTAAGAGGGGTTAAGAACTATTGGAGTAAGAGTAATCAAAGCATTTCTCGAGGAACTACGAAAACACAAAATGATTATTTGGCTTATGAGCGGTTTCGAAAAGCAACCAACATTATCTTTTCATTTTTCTTAATTCTAAAATAATTTTTTTCTCTCTCCACTCTCGTTGAGTTATAGAAGACGAATCAGGATTGAAGAACAAAATTACTTTATTATGAAACGATACGCACAAAATATGGTAACCTTTCGACATAATGGCCGTAAAGATTCAGGAATTAATCACATGCATAAAGGTAATTTTTTCATCGAAATCTATACTAGTTGGTCGTGATTATACTAAAAGCTTTTTATAGGTCTGAGAGCTTGGTCCCTTCCCTTTCCTTATAAACATATGTTCGCCCGTCTTCCACTGATGCCAGGTATACATAGTCGTTGTTTGCATACATAAGCTTTCAGACCAACGAAGAGCTTGAAATCAACAGTTGAACCCATCTTACATCATTGGTAGACGAGCGAACATGAGGTCACTCATTGGTCTAAAGATTTCAGATAAATGCATTCTCATTTAACATTATTGTCAGAAATATTTCGTTGAAGAATATTTGAAGCTTCTTTTCAATCTAAGCAAGAATCATAATGAAATCAGGTCGAAAAATATCCATAATTGCACGCATCGTTTGGTAATTAATTAATTTTCTGTTTCACTTTTGCTTTTTTATATAGTTTGACTGGAAAAAAATTACCTTCATTCATAGCCTTCGAATAATAGACTATCCACGTAGTGAAAGTGGGGTAATTATACGTTCATTAATCTAGAAAAATATTTTACAAGAAGGAAAAAGAACAAGAGTTCAACCGCAGTAGCTTTTTTTTTTAATCGAAATAGCGTTTAAGTTACACTTCCGATATTATAGTCTGTCTGTGGAAAAAACTCCCCCTGCCATTCGTATGGAGCAGTGGTGGTGACAATTGTTACGAGGTTTAACTATTTCATGTTGTATCAACATTTAAAACAGGTTTTGGATCGGCTAGGCGAGAGAAAGGGAATCAGGGAAGCTCCCCTCTTTAAAAGGTGCTATTTCTTGTTTCTATAGCAGCAAATGATTTTAAACTTTGTGGCGAGGGGAGTTCTTCTTATAGACTAACTATAATATAATATGTATTACAATGGAGGCGGTTAGTGTCTTTTTAGTTTTGTATTATCACGCATTTATATAATTGTTTAATGAATTAAAGAAAGTAGGAGATAAAGTTTTGTGTGGTAATATGTAAATTGTGCATAATGTGATGTAAATGAGCGTATTTAGTACGATGAACATTGCTACATTTAATGTGATTTAGAGAAAATTAAAATTAAGTAATAAGGCACAGTAATAGCGTAAATATTGAAGCAGACATAGAAGCAGACTATATTACAAAACATGTTTATCGAAGTTGTTTAAATGTCTTATCGGACAAGGTCAACTCATGAAAGAAATTAAGGACATTATGACCTCGCTTAGATGCATCCAAGTAAATAAAATTATATAGTTCCCTTTAAATTATAGCCACGCCATAAATTTATTTAATTTTAAATGTCTAAAACACTTTTATTAATATTTTCTCTCTTCGAACTTTAAATTCTGCTGTTATATTATTGTTTCTCAGCTATGACTGTTTTTCAGTTAATTATGTTTTATGACAAAAAATGTAGAAATGTCAAGAATTTCTGACAGACAATTATTGCCTCATAGAACGTAGTTTTATTTACTTTAATATTAAAAAAAAAGTAAAACTTTTAAATTTTGACTTAAATCGTATTACGCTAGTTCTGACTAAATAAAAAAACTCAAACTGACATGACAAATTAAATGAACGACCAGTCACTTTTTCATATCACATTTTAAAAAAATCGTTTCATTACAAAAGTATTTCAATGTAGATAGAGCCTCTAGAAAACAGAACTTTCATTAAAATGTCCGATGCCACCTTTTAAAATTTTGATGCTACGGAATCCATCAATTTGTGATGGTAGGTAGGTACTTTATTTACGTCACACTAGAGCTGCCCAATGGGCTATTGGCGACAATCTGGGAAACATCCCTCAGGATGATCCGAAGACATGCCGACCCAATTGTTTTGGGTTTACGACTGTTAATGTTCAACTCCGTAGCCTTGTAATTTTGAACCAATCCAGAAAACAAGGAAACTCCTGGATCAGTACCCCTAGAGGTATGATTTGTTATGGAAACGTGGAGGACTTTGAGACTCGACAGATTTAACGTGCATCAGTCACCATTTACAACACGGGGAGTCTTCGGCCGGCTGGGATCGAACTCTTGGACATGGGTCCAGTGTCCTACCAACCAGGCTATCCCGGCTCTTTCTACTAAGTCATTAGAGTCTACCGGCCACTTGATACTAACTGAAAATTAAAATTTTGAGGTCAAAGTAATGAGGATTTCGGTTAAAACAATTTTAATTGGCTGAAATGCCTAAAATATTTTCTATAGTCTTAAAGATTAGGTTATGGTGTTGTGCGATCCATCTTTTTAGTTTAATGGGCATACAACTAGTTTCAGTTCTGGTGATTTTGTGCTTCGATACAGAAATAACTAAAAGCATAATTTTTTTAAAGTCTTTTGAAAACTGCTTTTGAAACTACCTGCTGATTTTTTGAAACCATTCTGCCTTTGAAAAAAACCTGCTCTTTGGCATGAATGATATAGAAACTTCTTTTTGACTACTAAAAGCCCCTCAAATAATGTTTAATACTTAAATACGTATACTTAAATAATTATACTTAAATAATAATGCTTAAATAGAGGAAATTTTTACTTAAAATGTACTGAAGTTAATCCAGTAATTCATGCTTCCATGGGTTATAGTTGCTCGAATCATTAACAACAATTTTTTTTCGCTACTAAAAAAAAAAAGAGAGAGAAAAAAAAAGAAATTTTAATTATATTAGCAATTACACAAAGTAAATTTTACTTTGTGTAATTGTTAACATATTCAAATTACACAAATTTGATTTTGATGAAATTTTATTCTTATTGCAAAAACTGATTAAATTCTTTTTTTAAAAATATATTCAATCTTTTTAATTCATAAAAATCAACGTTCTTTCTCCATATATTTCCATTGGAATTAAAGGATCAATTTAAAGATTCCGATTGTTTTGGTAAAAAAAGTGTCAGAGATTGAATAATTTATATTTTGAATCAAAATATATTTTAGTTTTTTAGTCATATAATTAAATAAATCTTTATTTCATTACATTTTCTGTTTCTATATATGAAGTTAAAAAAAAAAAAAAAAACATTTTGGATTGTTCTCTTGTAATAGTTCAAGATTCATTTTTACTTAAAAAACTTTACTACTTAAGCTTTTAGTTATACTTTTATCTCTTATTTTTTTAAAAGTTACGTTCTATTGTATGGCAATATTTTAGGGAATTTAATAATTCCTTAATCTCAGTTAATGGCAATAAGTAGCATTGTTATGCACAGTCGAATTTTAAAAAGAATGAAAATAATAATAGGAATAATATCAATAATAATTATCATAAAGATAATTATACTATTAATAATTATAATTAACTCATGAATAAACTATACTTAGTGGCGCGACAGCCGATAGAGGGCCAAGCCTACTGTGCCCATCTCAGTTTTTCTTGACTTTGGGCTCTGGTATGCAGGAGCAGATGTTCCAGTCAGATGGTCAGCCGAACGCGAAACCCCCAGTGTTTAGTTCCCAAGCATGCTTGGTACTTAATTATCGACCCACTGAAGGGATGAAAGGCTGAGTTAACCTTGCCCGGCCCAAGGATCGAACCCAGGATCGGCACGGGAGCGCAAAGCGCTACCACTCAGCCACCGGGCGTCTAACTCATAAATAGAGCGTTTAAAATTAGTGTTTGTGTTTAAATAGGTATACAGCACAGTAATTTAAAAAAAAAAACTTAACGACAATTAATTACCAATTTATAACATGCAAATGTAATGCTATTTATTCATACATTTTATACGTTTCATTTATTTTTCAATTTTTATGTAAATGCAACAAATACATTCTAATGTTTGCAAAGGTAAAATAAATAAAATCTGAAGTATTGTGCTGAGGCTAATCTTAAAATATATTTCAAAGGATCAAAGTCATGATAATGCAAAATCTATCACAAAATCAAAAGAATAAAAATATACTGATAAAAATACAAAATAAACACTTTTAAATCTAAAGTAAGACGCATGTCGTTTTTTTTCCTAGGTTTAATAAAAAATGGATTTGTTCATGCACTTTTTTTCCTTATTATCTAAAGTTTTACGATATATTTTTGGCATATCACATAAATGAGTTATTTACAAACAACACACTTGACGACTATCTAAGACTAGTGATCTTATGAATTTCTTAACGATTTTAGAGGAAAAGGCACATATTTGCGAGGTAATGCTAATTCACTTTTTGAAATTAATTTTTAGTTTTGAAAAATAAATAATTAATATTTTTGTAATCATGATGATAAAATATACATAATACTCGCTTTTTCGAAGAAACTTCAGTTATATGTTTTAAGTTTGTATTATAATGATATGTTATAGATATGTTATAGAACAAATGTAATGATATGTTATAGATTATATGCAATTATAATCATTGTACAATTATAATGTACAATGATTATAATTGATATGTTATAATGATTTTAAAAGGGTCAATTCCACGAAAAGCAGTCAGATGTTATGTCGATTACCATTTTTAAAATTTCAGCTCAATAAATTTTTTTTTGTACTGAAACAAAATAAACAAGTTTTAATTTCATGCAAAATTATAAAGAGAGCATTATATTAAAATAATAATATTTTTTTATGAACAGTTAAGTCAAGTTAACTGTATTAAACTGTCACAATTCCTTTTCATGTCTGTCCCTTAGTAAATATCTTTTTCAAAAAAGTACTTTCTTTAAATGTTATAATTTTATTATTTTATGTCTTATAATTAAGTCTCGTTTTGTGAAATGAAAGTTTCTGAACCCAAGTTATGTATCATTTCAGAAAGACACCGAATCCTTGTCTGTTTTTGTCATGTCTGTCACGGCATATATTTATTTTATGAATTAAAATATTTTTCATCTAAAGCAAATCTTTTGAATTATTTTTAATTCAAAGTTATATAAGTTGCTACATAGCGAAATTTGTGAAGATATTTAAACATTCAGTAGATAAAATTGAACAAGAAAAAATTGTTTGATGTCATATCTGCTACCATGGAATTGACCTAAGAAATTTTTTTTTTACATAACATGTTTAAAAAAATTTAATAATAATTTTACTCTATTAAAAAATTAGTGGTATAAAATTAATTATACTTTATTCTTATTATATTATAAATTATACTTTTAATTCTTCAAATTTAGTTTATGTTTAAATAAAGAGGTTTTATATTTGTGGTAAAACTATTTCACTTTTCTCAATTAATGCAAGTGATAGGGCGGTAACTGAACATTAACTTTGATTGCTACAAAATTAAATAACATATTTAAAGTGCCTCTTTCTTTACCAAGCATTAAACTCAGTATCATTATGCAAAAATATGATTATTAGATAATAAGCTATTTAGGTAATTCGCTTACCAACTGTTCTGAAAAAAATTAAACCATTGCCTTTTAAATTTTGCTTGTTCATTCAATATGTAAAGTTTACATGGGCTTCACATAGAATGCATGTCTCAAATCGGTAAGTTAATTTGGAACTTTAGGGTTGATAAAAATTTGAAGTTCACTAATATTTGGGGAAAAATATGTAAGCATTGTAATCATGGTGTCTTATATCAACTGAAAAACACAAAAACTCGAACCTATTAGTTCGATTGATAAATCGTTATGAAGTGAAATTTTTTAAAAATTATTATTATTATACATAGAAAAGCTCAGCAACAGATTTTAAAACCTCTTAAAAACTGCTTAAAAAATATAAAAATCACTAATGCGTATATTGTTAAAAAAAATTACATTTCGTTTTCGTGTTGATAACAAAGAACAGAAAACTGAAAGATCAAGTGAGTGAGTAGTTATAAGCATGATAACAAATGATGATAACAACCGTACATGATAGCAAATTTCTGAAAACTTCTTTTCTCGCGTGAGCAATGAAACGATGGAAACAAACTAGCCAATAAGTTGGGCTGTAATAAGAGGTTAAAGACGAATAACACATATAAACAATCTGTTCTATATTTTTGTTTTAATCATGTTTAACAATTAAGATTCAAGATAATTTAGAGCTATATTTTAAGTTTTAATGATGATTCGATTCATTCGTAACTCAGAAGAGAGATGCATTTTATCAATGAAGATCGGTCTGTTTTGCTTTCTTTTCTTACACTTTTCTTTGGTTTTTATATATTGTACGAGGTTATGTTACTATAAAAGACATAAAACTGTTGTGACCTCAAACATTGAAATTTATAATTGTGTATATGTCCATATGATAGTTTATGTTTGAAATCAAAGGTTACATGAATGTTTATAAGAGAAGAAGAACGCTGAAAATGAAATGTTGAGAAATCAAATGTTTCGCAGAATCTACTTGTTGCATATTTTCAGCACTTTGTTTTGAAAAAAAGTACCAACATACATACGAAGATAGAACAAAATATACAAGTAGCCAATGAACAAGCGAAGAAATCTGGAAAGAACTATGAAAACAGTTACGAGAGTTGGCTAGTACAGTGAATATAGAGGGTGGGTCCTAGTTTATACATATTGTATTGCCAGTGGGGTCCTATATAATAAAATTTGTAATCGGAAATTCTTAAGTCTATAATAAGGAAGCTTCAGTTGGCTTCGGTAGTTTTTTTTATAACTTGCACGCGTTTCAGTCAAATTGTTGTCTTATTCCCACAATTATAATATCTGAGAGAGCCAATAATTAAAATCTTCAAATACTGACTTTCGGAAAGATTAGAAATGGAGGTAAAAAGGTGGTCGTCTTGTTTTTGCGGCTAAGGAAACTTTGGACCAAAAATTATAGTAGATGTACACATTAGAACTGAGGTCTATTTCCAGATGAAGAGAAATGCTTCAAAGTTGTTCAAAACTTAAGGAAATTAGAAGCGGGTATTATTAGAGTAGAGAAATGGGAATGATTTCAAAATTTGAGCGGTTGTGTTGGATAATTTTTGCGCTAAATCGATGAATATTACATGCCATTCAAGCTTTTACTATTAAATTAAAAACTTATAGCTATATAAATTTATATATTTTACCGAAAAAACTTGTAATGTAAGTTTTAAGGTAAGAAAGGAAACTTGGAAGTAATAAATAAATAAATTACTGAAATAAAAATCTGTAATTGCAATTAAAAAAAAACTAACAAAAATATTTCATTCTTAAATGTATTGAAGTATACTTACCGAATCTAAAATTTTCTCATCTTCATCAATGTTCCTCGGAAAATTGAACAATGGACATACATCTGGTCTTGTTTGATCACTATCTTTAGCTTCATTTCTTTTTATATTCCTCTCCTTCCACAATTCCTTCAGATGTCCCAGGCCTAGTAGACGTCTTTTACCAAAAATATTTTCGCTGAAACGTCTCCCATTGGTAGAGGAATGACTAGTAAATTTTGAAGATTCGTCTTCAGATATCTCCATTTCAATTTCTTCATCGCTTCCATGTGTTCGCCCTTCAGCAATATCGCTTGGTCGTCGAAGATCTAAAAGACCTCTGCATTTTTGTTCCACAGTTTGAAAAGCGTTGTGTATCCACTGAACAGAAGCAGAACGCTGTCTCGATGGTCCTGAAAATGGTGTTGTACTATATTCTGTTTTAGAACACCTTTTGTCTAAACTGTTCGTTGAAAGAATTGAGTTTGAATGTAAGAGTTGCTTTGATAAAACACCTCGCGAAAGATCGTTTAAATTTGAGCTACTGTTCGACTGTTTCTTCTGGAAATCGTTCTGTTTAGGTATGCAGATATCAGAATTGCAATATGATCGGAAAATCTTTTCTACGTTCGCCTCGGAAGATGCATTTGCGTAAGGTAATTTCTTATCGACCTTTAAGAAGTTTTTATCAGTTCTGCCGTGTTTGTGTTTCGATAAATCAATAAGCGACACTGAAAGTCTTTCCATATATTTTATTTCACCGCTTCCTTTTGAAAAGGAATCATTTTCTAGAGTGATGGACTTTATTTCACTGTTTGAATCAGAAATGAATTCAGGCGTTGACTCCGTTACTATTCTCGGTAAAACTGCAGGAGTGTTATCCCGTGCATTGTCTTTATTTGAGCTGAGACAATCATTTATCGATTTATTTGATTCTGACAATTCGGAACTTTCATTTTCTAACGCCTCTTCATCAGTCAAACATTCAGGAATACTTTCCATGGTAGCCGTTGCCTGAAATTATATTAAACTGGTTGATATAAACAATAATCAATTGCTTCATTTAAGGTATCAGACTAAGGCAAAAACATGATTTGGGGCAAAATTTTTGAAATTGAGTTTATTAAAAATTTAGAATTTCTGTACTCTTAGATTTCAAATAATACTTTACTTTTGTTTGTACTCCGATTATTTACTAAGTTATAGCAGTTTTTGTCCAAGTAGATAACAGTGGATATACTATTAGTGGTCTTTAAATGCGTTTATCTCAAAATCAGATTTTTTTCCGCATTTTCCACTACCTTAAACACGATTTCTCATGTTGTATTTGAAATAATTGTCTACAATTTTTCATGAGTGTTTATGATTATAGCACGTATGTTTTCAACTGCAGACTAAGAGAAAAAATTTGCTTTTTTAACTACATTGATCCCTAAACTCAGTAGTATATACACTTGCTTTTACGATAATAGTTCAAAACATAGTTGATAGCCTTCTAAATAAAATCCTCAAAGGATTTTATGTTTTTGGCGATAGAAAATTTGGCGATAGAAATTGGCTTATAGTGTTTAACGTATATGCAAAAAAATGCCCCTTATTTTAATCTAAAAATGGCCATTTATATAACTAAGTTATATAAATAATTATTTTTTTGCTAGTTCTTTAAATTTTTACACATAATAAAACAAATAAACAAGTTGTTTTAAAATTTTATATTAATACGTATTTCAAAAAAGAGTTGTCGAAACTAGTCGGATACCTTAAGCATTTTAAATTAGCTATCAATATATTAAATCCGGAGAATCAATATAATAAAATAAAATGGAGCATGTTTTGTTTTGTAAGAAACTAACCTGCTCTGGTAGGACGTAATTTGTGTTTGGACATATCATATGGTATTTGATGGAAATATAAAGTTTTTGTTACTTTTAACATAAAAATGGAATATATTAAAGAAATGAGCAAGGAGTATTTATCATTTAGAAAAGAATTAATAAGTGACATTGTTTATAAAAGGAAACTTAATTATTTATCAGTTATTTATTTCGAATATACGAACCATATCTCGTAATTCGCTTGGTTTCTCATAGCAGGCTTGTTAGTATTGGCAAGTCGCATAAGAAACAACAACAACATGTATATCCCCAGTAAGAATAGACTGTACATAAGCTACTGTTTTAAATTATCGCATAATAACGAAATTGAAGTGATAATACATGAAAAAGTATGTAGTCAACAATATTCAGGATTAACGTGACTAGATTTATGAACCATAAATTGAGAACATATCAGCGAGTGTACTCGAAAAATTTTACAATTTGAGGACACCTAAATGTTTATGAAAAATATTAATATATTTGTGCTTCAAAGGTTTTATATTTTTAATTTTTATACTGATAACTAATATCAGGTGTAGAACCACCTTTATCAAAATCGATTTCATTACTAAACAGTTTTGAAATATCATGTAATATTTTGCATTTGAAAACACGTAAAATGATTGAGTACATGATTATTAAAGTTTGTTTATTTTTGTCTTAGCGTGTAATATTTTGTATTTGAAAACACGTAAAATGATTGAGTACATGATTATTAAAGTTTGTTTATTTTTGTCTTAAATTATTTTAAGACGAGTATACCGTTTTCATATCATCATGTATTTTTGCTTTTCGTTTGTATTCTCTGAAAGATAAAATTATATTTTATTTTATTTTTTAAAGGGCGTTTTATTATATTTCACTACATATAAAAAATATTATATATGTTTTCGAAGAAATTTGAGGATATTTGAGAAACACATCTTAAAATTTTGGAACATTTTGTGCCCTCAAAGAGTTTGAAAGTTTTTGAGCACAATTAAAAAAATTCGAGGACTTGTCTCAAGATTTGAGACCGATTTGCCGCTTTATTCATGAGTAATTTAGCTAGAAATTAATATTTCGATTCCTTTTATTAATCTATTGAATTGTGAGCAGACTTTCTCGGCTTTGACTTAAATTTTTGCTAATATATATTTTCTTAACGCAGAAAAGTCCTGATTATAGTCTAATAGTGTAAGAAATAATTGAAAAGCTTTTTTTAATTTTTTTTTTTATTATCTGTTTTGATAAGACTGTACTAAGCTCACCTAGATCACCCAAAATACAATATTCTTCGTTATGACATCAGCAGAAATTCTGAAAATTATGTGAAATTTTATAAAAATGCATATTACTTACAGTTTTTAAAATAGAAATGAAATTCTCTGAGACGGTTTATAGTATCCGTTTTCTTTCCAAAAGGAACATAAATGATTGATTTTAAAGGAAAGGAAAAGAAAAGAAAATCCACTTCCTCTGAGATGACCTGACTTCCGGATCTTACAAGAATTCGGAAAACAAAAGAAAAAAGTATTGCCTTACACTGCACTCTGTACTTATAAGAAAACAAAATTCAGAAATTATGATGAAAATTAATTTAAAATTATTAATTTTCCACTAAAACTTCTTAAAAATTTCGCAGCTTTAAAAAATTGAATATAGTATTTTACTCAGATTTGTATATAATTGTAAATTCTTTACTCAAATTTAGAAAAAAAATTTGATAGCTTTACTTTAATTTGCGTGAGTAATTGCCATAATCATATTTATATATTATGAATTGTACTGAGTTGTGTTTTCGTAAATACATGTATAAAAAAATTCTTTTGGACATTGGGAATGGTTGGTGTAGTCAACTATTCACTAGGAGTTATGTTTTTCACCACTCGTTTTGGATTACTTGTCAAAACTGAATTTCAAAAATTAAGTGCATATTATAGATTTCTAATTAATTTTAAGCTATGAAAAAATAAACAAGCAAAAGTGTAAACAAAATATGAGGAAGGTGGAATAAAGAATATAAAAACCAGATTGATTGCTGAATGGGCTTTCAATAAACCATCATCATTTACCAATTTATTCCAGCAATCAAACAGGTTATGATGTTTCTATTTGCAATGTTCTCGTCAATGGGTCGTCATATTTTGATAGCATTTTTTTCCTCGATGCAAAATTAATCAAGAATTTTAAAATTATATATTAAGGGAAGTGATCATGGACTCATTGTGTAACCATTTTTGATTAACTGTTTTCATTGATAGTTTCAATTTACAATTACGATCACTTCTCTATTTTTTTCTTCTTGATCCAGGTCGTTTGGGATAAACGTCTAAAAGCAGCTATTTTAATTCTCTAAACTCTGGAGGAAACAAAATATGAGGAAGGTGGAATAAAGAATATAAAAACCAGATTGATTGCTGAATGGGCTTTCAATAAACCATCATCATTTACCAATTTATTCCAGCAATCAAACAGGTTATGATGTTTTTATTTGCAATGTTCTCGTCAATGGGTCGTCATATTTTGATAGCATTTTTTTCCTCGATGCAAAATTAATCAAGAATTTTAAAATTATATATTAAGGGAATTGATCATGGACTCATTGTGTAACCATTTTTGATTAACTGTTTTCATTGATAGTTTCAATTTACAATTACGATCACTTCTCTATTTTTTTCTTCTTGATCCAGGTCGTTTGGGATAAACGTCTAAAAGCAGCTATTTTAATTCTCAACATTAAATTTTAGTCATCGACTATATAGTTTATTTGTTTTCATTTCTCGTACTGTTCACAAGACAGGGATGCTGACTGGAGGAAACTCTGCAAGTAGATTTCTTAAATAACTCATCACCACTTTACTGTACCTTGGCAACTTTTTTTTAATGACTATACTAAAGTTTGTAAATAAGGAAGTTTTTTTTTTTTTTTTTTTTTTTTTTTTTTTTTTTTTTTTGCCTTGTATTTTGAGATTAAATGGTTCAATGGGATCGTGTAGTGTTTGCCGGCCCTCTCGTGGACGCTTAGTTTTTCCCCGGGTCGTCTGCGGTTTAAGAATCTGCTTGCTTTGTTGTTGGGCTTGGTGTCGTGTTGAAATATTTTCTTGATTTTCTAATATGTGCCTGTCGGAATTGCCTAGTTTTTACGTCAGCAAATAACCAGTTGATTAGTCTTTTAAATGTTCTTACTGGTGCCTGTGGCTTGTTATGCTCTAAATGTTTTGCGTCATGTTAAATGAAAGAAATACATAAAGCTTTTCAAGCTCATTAAAGAACTCAAAAATAAAAATTGTCAAAAATGCCGACTGCCGATTATTTTTTCCGATGCCGATTTTTTATCTTTAAGAAAACAAAAAGAGGAAAAAAAGTAGATTTTTTCTGTAAATATCTGGCTGGTGCTACCCTTAGTAAGCTTTACACTAACAATTGTTAAAAAAAAAAAATTGTTTGCAATATTTGTAATGATATTTCTGATTTCAACAAGCATCCATTACACTAAAAATATTAAAAAGTATGACATAAATAATTCAAAAGGAAAAAAATAAAAATAATGGTAGGTTATAAAATTTGAAAAAAGATGCATTTAAGTTTCTTTAATCTTATAGTAAGTATATTTTTACAAAGTTCTAAGTCAATAAGTAAAACCTTGGAAGAGAAAGCTTTTAGAATTTTTTCTATTAGGCTCAACCATTTATGATAGAAAATAGTAAAACAGAGTTTTTTTTAATAATTATTTTTCTAGTCTGTGGACCTGATTTCTTAAACAACCACGCACTGATCTCATTCAAATTTTGCAAGTTTTTCTTGATAATCTAGATATCAAACTAAAAATGCTTTTTAGAGCTCAATTTTATAATTTTTTAAAATTTATTTATATATTTGTTTGAATATACGGTTTAAATCTTACTAAAAATTACCTTTTTTTTGCTTACAGCTTTGGAAAAAATTAAATTTTTTAATTTATTTCGTTAAATAGGAGTCAATTTTATCTGAATTATTTGGGGCATAATTTTTATAAAATTGTTGCAATATTTTTTCAGAGTTCATCAAAATTGATCTTCAAAAATTGATTACAAATTTAGAAAACGAAAAAATATTGCTCTTTCATGTACTTAAAATTTCAATAAAATTTTAAAAAATATGTTTTTTTTTGTCCTCTGAAATAAGTATAACCCCTTAATGAAAGTTCTTTAATAAAATTTCTGTTTTTGATATAAATGCAGGTACTATTCTTGAAAACTAATTGCTGAAAGACAAAGATATCGGAATCTCCAAAGTACAGAAGGTTTCAAGTTCAAGCACTAAAGTTGCTATTTATAATAAATGTTTTCTTCAAATTTTATTACCTTTTTAATATTTAAAATACAAAAATTCAAAGAAAATTGCTATATAAGAATTTTTTTTTTTAAAATTTCAAAAGTTTTTCACAAAAAGTTATAAGAAATTTTAATTTTAACAAGCGATTTGATAAAATGATAACTAAATGAATAGATCAATATGCCCACCGCTTAAGTTTCAGAACAAGAAAGAATGCAGCTGATTGTCTTTACTTTTTCCGAGCATTTATTTGCTGGCTTTCCTGGATTTTTTTTTAAAAAAAAAAAACGGTGTTTTTCCATGTTATTCAAAAGGAAAGAAGTACACAACAGGGAAATTTCTATATGAATTTGCTCACCTGCTAAAAATTTGGAAGGTGTTAATTTACTAAATTATTTTAATTTTTGGCATTATTTAACTATTTATTCTAATTTTAAAGAGATCTACAATAAAGAATTTGGAAATTATATTTTTATTCTCAATTAATTATTTTAAAGGAGTTAAACAAAGTTGCTCTGTTTAAAATGTTTCTATAAAACCTAAAATCGGCATATGAAGTAACCACTGCAACATTTTAACTTTCGAAAATGAGATTCCGGATAGGAAGAAAGTAGGCCGTAGGTGCGCACACAATCTATTGTGAAAATTACAAAAGGACACACATCATCCAACCATGAATAAGCACACAGCCCTATCTTCAGGGCTCTATTTCTTAAAGGCCATGGTTGAAATGCCACGCAATTTTATTTCTGGTCAGACGACGTGGACAGCAACTGAGCTGGTACCCCACTCTCCAACTTCCACATTACAACCAAAGAAAAATGTTTCAGCCACGATAGATTTAGCGTGCACGTTGTTTCGTATATACGCCCGTAATTACAACGGGATATTTAAGAATAGTAGTACCTTATTTATAGGATTGACAGTCAACGATGGAAAAACTAAATTTATGGCGTAGTACAGTGCACCAAAAAAAGAGAAAAAAGAACCACTCTGAATAACTTTTGATCTAATAATCGGATCTTCACGTTCTAGGATTAATGGTTCAAAGGAGTAACTTCAAATATGCTAATTAATACAGACTATAGTTTAAGCTGCGAAATCAGACAAACACGTACTTTCTCTGAATAACCCTACCTTTTTTTTTGTTGTTGTCAGATTTAGATTTCTAAACCCCAAACTATACGGGGTAGTCGCACTCTGGGAAATATGGTCTCAATAGAGTGATCCAAAGTTTGGACCTCATAATGTTAATTTTATTTTTTGCGTATTTCGCCATATTTTGGGAATTTTTTAAAACTAATTGAAAAGCTGTTGCATACAATTCAAAAATTCGTTTATCCAAAGATAATTTCATGCATAAATAACTTTTAGCAAATATTTTTATTTTATTGAATTTTAAAAACATGGCTCCCTCGTTTATCCTTATCCAAAGATAGTTCCATGCAAAAAATAAAAATAATTTTAGTTAATATTTATTATATTTTTATTATTTTGTTTAATTATAATTGAATAATAAAATATAAAATTTTTACATCATTTTAAAGTATGTAATTTTACATGGCGAAACACATGGCGAAATTAGTTGAAAAGCTCCAAGAGAAACCGAATTTTAAATACGCGACAATTTTAAAATTCGATTTCTCAAGAACTATTCTGCCGATTTAGCTCAAATTTTGAATTTCGCCTTGTAAAATTACATACTTTAAAATGATGTAAAAATAGTTATACCCTACAATTCAAAATTTTACGACTGCTATCAAAGCTCTCGAGTAATGGCGAAGTACGCAAAAAATAAATAGGGACTAATATAGGGGATAAGGGGCCGCTCAAAAAGTACGTACATCCCGAAGGGGGGGAAGGGATTTGCTATTTTGTACGATGGGGAAAGGGAGAGGTATTATACAAAGTACGTACAGATAAGATTGTTTTATTTATTGATTCAAAGATAAAGTTGGGTGTCATTGTTTAAATAATTTAAATGAATAAATTATTTTAAATAAATATTTAATTTTATTTAAGACATAATTATTTTAATTTTTATGAAAAAGGGGGTAGACTAATAAAATGTACGTACTATAAGGGGGGGGGAGTAAGACCTCATGTACGGTAATGTACAAAGGGGGGGGAGGGGTTAAAATTTTTCCATTTTGTGTACGTACTTTTTGAACGGCCCCTAAGGACATTTAACTTTTCCCGGAGGGGGGTTAGAAAAGCAACACGCTTTTGACAGACCGGTTTTACGCACAAAAAGTGGCATTCGCATCGTCCTATTGATTATTTTCTGACATCCCCGCTTTCTGTAAACCAGTATAATATTTTGTAAATAAAGATGTCTATTCATCACTCATAATTTATTTTTTTTGTTTATTGAAGTTTTAAAACCAGAGATCATTCAGATTACGAGCAATTATATACTCTAGTTTCGGTTTTGTTTAGTTTCGGTTTTCAGAACTTGGGTTAATTAAAACCGAAGGAAGGATATTTGCTTAATCAACCATAGTTATTAGTTTGAAGCGTCTGGTTCTATTATAACTGAAGTATAGATGCTTATATTAGCATTTTTTATTTTTAAATGTATGATTTAACAGAACGAGTTCAAAACTAAAACCTTTTGAATTTTACTAGTTTACTATTATTGGTTTAAAATCGTTATAATTAAAAATGCACATTAATGACACATTTTTTTAAACAAAATATAAGCCATGCAACCGTAAATTTGTTAAATTTTCCGATGAGAATAAAAAATAAAAATCTTTTTCATGAAAATAATTATTCGGATCATTTATTACGAATTCGATTGTAAAGCGCATCTATCAATTTCCGATCTTCTTTATTAATGCCTAAACGAAATTAGAACACATTAAGTAAAAAAAAAAATTTTTTTTTATACTTAATGTGTTCTAATTTCGTTTCAATTTTTTTGAGTGCTCCTCACACTATTGTATTGATATATTTTGCTTTGGCTATATTGATACAATATTAGAAAGCACTCCTTTTTGCAGATATAATCGTGTGAGCTGATGAAGAGATTATATCCTTTCTTTATTCCGTTTTCCGGATTTTTAATATTTTTTTTCCTCCTTTTTTTTTTCTCCTCAATTCTTTAGCTTATATATATATAT
The DNA here is from genome assembly GCA_949128135.1 of Parasteatoda lunata. NCBI lineage: Eukaryota > Metazoa > Arthropoda > Arachnida > Araneae > Theridiidae > Parasteatoda > Parasteatoda lunata. The sequence goes on along the minus strand of OX421972.1, from coordinate 54,077,832 downwards.
ATATATATATATATATATATATATATATATATATATATATATATATATATATATATATATACGTATCGAAATCTCCCAATTCATTTCTTAATGTCCACGTAAGACTATCTACCTTGTTAATGAATTGCCCACAATCAAATGCTCTTCATTTTGTTTTGTTTTACAACGGAATTAAGATAAAAAAACTCATAATTTATGTAAATATTTAAACATTGCTGCCTTTATGAATGTTTTTTTTATAGAAAACAATCATATTTTGCGTTACACGTAAAGGGAAACCACGAAAATATCATTCAGATTGCTTGACTCTTAAAGAGTGCCAGCGAAATACTCAGTAATCGTAATAACTTTTTTTATATAATAAATAATTTTTTTTAGCGTCTTTGACAGACAGCCAATTATTTCGGTGAATATAACGAGATGCTCTTCATATTTTTTCTAATTTTAAACTCATCCCAAAAATCAAAGTAACGCGTAATTTAAATATCGGCGTTAAACAATGTTTATAAAAGTTATAAAAATAATTTATTTTAACCTAGATTAAGTTGAAATAAAAATAATCAAATTTTGCGTTACACGCAAAGGAAAACCACGAAAATGTTTTTCAGATTGCTTGGCGGTAATAGGATTTCAACTAAATGTTCATCACTATCTCAATGAAATTATTTTTTATAAGCAACCATTTTTTATTATTAATCAGGCCTAGCCGTTGTGGCACCAAAGATCAGGAGTCTCCTTGAGGTCAGGCTAACCGTGGGAGGTTTTCGTGGTTTTCCTCTCCATGTAACGCAAATGCGGGTTAGTTCCATCAAGAAGTCCTCCACGGAGGCAAATTTCTCTCAATACTTGATCCAGGACTCTCCTTGTCTTCTGGATTGGATTTAAAAATGAATTTACGGAGTTGAACATCAGTAGGCGTAAACACAAAATTAGGTCGGCTGTTTGACGACGGTTATAAAATTATGAAATAGATAAGGTATCAAAACGAAAAGCTCTTCTTTTTAACACAACCAGTAAAACAAAATAAGCCACAATTTAAGTATCGAAATATCTATTTTAAATAAAATTAAATTATAAAATTTTGCGTTACATGCTAAAAAAAACTACAAAAATGTTTTTCAGATTGCTTTTATCTGTAATAGATATTCCAGCTAAATGTTCATTATCTAATGTTCATCATCCTTGATAGATGGCTTATCATCTTTGTGAATATAAGGAAACGTCCTTATTATTTTTAATTCAACCCAGAAATCAAAATTACTCATAAGTTACTCGGAGTACAATCATAATCATTAAAGTTATAAGAATAACTTATTTCAATTAAGACTAAATAAAAATAATCAAATTTTGCGTTACATGAAAGGAAAAACCACAAAAAAGTCTTTTAGATTGCTGAACGGTAATAGGATTCTAGCTAAATGTTCATTATCGCAATGAAATTATTTTTTTAATCATTAATTTTTTTATCATTCTTGACAGACAATTTGTCATCTTAGTGGATGTTGTGAAACACTTTTCTTATATTTTTAACTTTTTACACGAACCAGAAATCAAAGTAACTTGCAATTTAAAAAGCAGAGTAAAATCATGCTTATAAAAGCTTTTGTAGTAACCTATATATTATTTAAAATTAAATTAAAATTTAGACAAATGAAATGTTGCGTTAAATACAAAGGAAAACCACGAAAAAGTCTTTTAGATTGCTGAACAATAATAGCATTACAACTAAATGTTCATTATCGCATTGAATTATTTTTTTAACCATTGATTTTTTTTATCATCATTGACAGACAATTTGTCATCTTAGTGGATATTGTGAAATACTTTTCTTTTTATTTTTAACTTTTAACACGACCCATAAATCAAAGTAACTTGCAATTTAAATATCAGAGTATAATCATGTTTATAAAAGCTTTTGTAGTAACCTATATATTATTTAAAATTAAATTAAAATTGTAACGAATGAAATTTTGCGTTACATGCAAAAGAAAACCAGGAAGAAAGAAGATTAATATTAGAATCCTTAGAAGAACTCAAAGAAGAATTCTTCTACGCATTATTCGGGGCTATAGAACTATTAGTTATGATGCGGTCTTTGTTATCTCTGGTCTTCCACCTATTGATTTAATTATCATAAATAATCTTGAATTAAAGGAGAAGATAAAAGACAACGATTGTCTAACCCTGGACGGGAAGCTTCCTATTTCATGTTTGCCCCACCCAGCATGTAGGAAACCTGCTATAATTATTCCTTATGTAAATAATGCTTTTCAGGCATATAAAACTATCTGTTTTACGGATGGTAGTAAGCTTGATGGAAGGGTTGGTCTTGCTTTTGTAATTTATGAAAATGGAACAGAGAAGGTTACTGCCAAGCACCGACTACTTAATGAATGTTCTGTTTTCCAGGCTGAACTTTTGTGTATAAACCTGGTTGTTAAGTGGATATAAAATTCTTTTAGTGAAAACAAAATTTCTAAATACCTCATTTGTACAGATTCTCTTTCTTCACTTTTTCTTTTGCGTGACACGACTTCTACTGAGAAGCTTGTGGTGGAAATTCACTCGATTTTGAACGCTCTTGAAAACGTAACTATTCATTTTTCTTATGTTCGTGGCCATAGCGGTATTTTGGGCAATGAAAGAGCAGACCAATTGGCTAAGGAAGCTACGTGTGGTGAAATAGACTTAAGGGTGTCTGTTCCAGCTTCTCACTGGAAGCGCATCGCTAGAGATAAAATCATTGCGGACTGGAATGCTGAATTTCTTTCTTCGCCTCGGTCGCTTTGGACGAAAAGGTTCTTTCCATCCATTTTTCACCGTTTGCAATGTAAATTCTTTGCAACTGATTTTAAATTAACCCAAATTTTAACAAACCATGGAAATTTTAAGAGATATTTATTTCGTTTCCATCTGGAGACCAGTGGAATTTGTGCTTGTGGCGATGCTGATGAAGATGCTGAACATATTCTTCTTCATTGCGATTTGTATGCGAGTGCCCGAATGAAATTAAAGACTGATTTGAGGCGTCTTTCTATTTGTTGGCCTCCTGTCTTATCAGAACTGGTCAAAAGTATTGAAAGTCTTGCTGCCTTGCGGAATTTTGTTTTTAATTTAAATTTGTAAATTTTTCTTCTTTTGTTTTCTACTTACAACTGTAAGCCTCATGTTATACTTTGTGGTGCATGAGGAGTTTTAAGTCGTTTAATAATAAAATAAAATAAAATAGTCAATAATTTTTTTTATCATCCTTGATATATAGCCTATCATCTTAGTAAATGTCGTGAAATGCTCTTCGTATTTTTGTACTTTTTTGTACACAACCCATATATCAAAGTACCTTGTAAGTGAAATAGAGGAGTAAAATCATATTTTGAAAGACTTTTTGAATGAAAATAATTAGAATTTCCATTACACACAAATGAAAACCAAGAAAACGCCTTACTAGCAAACTAATTAAACGCTAACAGGCAATAATGAGACTATATCTCAGCAATTATTATAATTTTCTAATTTCTTGTGCTTCATGTGAAATTTAATGTTTTGACTAGCTTGGAATATTTACTAAAATGTTCTTTATTTTATTTATTTATTTATTTTTTGTAAGTAACATAAATTGTGTTTTATTTTATTTCAAATATTTGAATTTCAGAATGATATAAAGAATTAAATTTTAAGAACATATTAGTTTTTTTTTTTTTTTTAATTTTAAAATTTACGAATTAAAAATCTGGAAAAAAATTGTGTCACAAAATTTGCGAATTTCAGATTTTTCTGGCAAGGAGAGTGAATGTTATCAATTATTATTAATCATTACAACTTATAAAAATCAAATAAAAAAAGAGCAAATTATGTACAGCTGTTATAAAGAAACAACTACAATAAAAAAACACTGCAGTTCACTAGAGGGCGACAGGGCGTGGATATAGAGTAAAAACTAGTTACTAGACCAGTGATGCCAACGTTCACCGTGACGTCCATTTGGTCGAGTGATTGATCTTTCTGTCTTTATAAAATAAAATTAACATAATGAGGCACAAATTGTAGATCGTAGGCCCAAACTGTAGACCCAGATTGAGAGTTTGGGGGTCAAGAATCTGAATCCATAAAAAAAAAAAAGTATGTTTATGCAGAGAAAGTGTGTTTTTGTGTTTGATTTCGTGATTTAAAGTATTGCCTGCCCTAATTAATTTTTATATTTGAGGTTGATCCCTGGAACCATTAAGATTGAGTCCTAGAATGTGAAGATCCGATCATGGGCATGGGTCTTGGCCAGGGTCTTGACCCTCCCCCATGAGATGGAACCGGTCTTCTTCCAAGATAGCGTATTCGAGTCGTGCGATCACGGTGAAATTCACGGTTACCTTTCTTCTTCACGAGAATTCGAGGCATGTGAATCATATGCAGTAAGAATGAACCCTCAAGCTCATGGCTCTTTCCTTTAGTATTTTACAAGTAAGCTTAAAGCTAGTAAAAGAATATGCGATAAAGAACACCATTTATGCATTTTTGTAAACAAATGGAAGTGACATTGATATTGACCTGTTGTTTCGGTATAAAGTTCATAATTTTTATTTAAATTTAGGAATAGATATTTAATTTTATGAAACTTTACATTTGAAATTGAAGTTAACAATTATATAATAATTTTACTTGTATAAGTTTTTTATTAAAGAAATTACGTATTGTAGCTGTTGTCGCATCTAATGCTATAATTTTTCTCCCCTCCTAAATCTTACCAATGATTTAAATCAACTTGGTTTAATACTTGATTTGTTCATAATTTAAATCAATAGAATTTTTTAAAAAGTATCATTGATTTAAATCAAATTATGTTTTTAAGAATGGCATTAATTTAGAAATTTATAAATCATTTTAATGTGAGGTTGTTAAATGTTTTTATTGATATTTATATTTTTAAAATTTATTGTAGATATATTGCTGTTTTAAGTTATTTCCAATTAACAAAATTACATTAGTATATCGAAGTGTGTAATGAATCACAGAATTTTTGAAATATAATAAAATTCTTATCAGTTTTTTTTGAATATTTCAGAATGTAGGTTTAAAAAAAAGTGAAAAATTACTTTTTTACCTTTATACATCTAAAAGTAGTTATCTAAAAGAGATTTTTTTTGTTGAAAAATACGTGTTGCTAATGAAAATATTATAAATTCCAAGTTTTAAAACACTATTTTCAAATCCACATTTTATTTTAATGTTCCAAACATATTTCTAAATCTTTAAACATATGCAGTATTAAAATGAACCTTTTCTAATATGGCATTAAAAAGCAGTTTAAAGTTAAATTCAGAATGCTTTATCTTCCATTTTTTTATATTTTATTATATGGATATGTTAATTTGTTCTGTTATGTTAATTGTTCTTAATATGTTAATTGTTTGTAAGACTTAAAATAATGAAATTTTTTTTGCCATTTAAAAAAATTTTTCAAAAAATATTTATGAAATTAATTTGATAATTTTTTTTAATCTTAATCTGTTTTTCACAGCTAAAAATATTAAATTTCTTTTTATTTTTATGTATTAATTATGAAACAATCTTTATTGTGCTATTATAGATTGGAATGTAAGTTATGATTTATTTTTAATAACATTTCAATTATGTTTAAATTTATTAAATTATATTACTAATTATAAATTAAACTTTTTATAGTATTTTTTTTTAAAACAATTAAAAAATCCTATTAAGTCGAAAAAAAACCCCCCAAAAACTTAAATCAAATAAATTGTTACTGGAATTTTTGTTTTATTATACTGCTTACGACTAATAAAAGACCAATAACTTTATTGTTCTTATATTTTCTTAAAATAATTTTTATTTGATCTGATAAATGTTTATCCTACTTTTTTAACATTTATCTCTTCATAGAATTGTCATTTTGGTCATTAAAGATTAAAAAGTTAAGTTTAAAAAGTTTAGAGCATTCATTATTTTTGAATGATCGTACAATGTTTCTATTACCAAATTAACATTTTCAATTTTATAGGTTATGGAAAATACTGATTTGCTGAATCAAGTATGTAAATTTAAACTAAAAGGTTTAAAACGAGTATCAACCACTGTAACTAGTGAAAATGGTGTTCGATACACTGAAACTTTGAAAGATGATGGGTGCTATGAAACATTGCCTGAATTTTCCTTGAATCCTGGATTTGTAATTGATAACAGTTTGGATATTACAGTTTCCTTGGTTTTAGAAGGATTAATACTTGGTAATTATTTTATGTCTGCTAGTTAAATATATTAATTTATTATGTTCATTATAAACTTACTAGTTATTTGAGTTTTTATTTTATTTATTAAGTTATTTATACCAGTTCATTAATGCTGTAATTGCATACTTATAAACTTTTATTTTTTTTCATTTGTTAAAATATTAGATTAATGTTCTAAACTATGCTATTAAGATTTAATTCTCATTGCTAAATGTCTGAAATATGCTCAAGTTTCATGAGAGATATTTTTTTATAAGTGTCTGTTTGGCAACTATAATCACCGAGGTGTCAAAATGTTTTTGTATATGGAAAAAATAATATGTTATAGATTGCCAAAGGGTGGCTATATGTTGAGTTTGTTCTCTTCTGTGGTGTTTGTTTAGCTTCTGTTGCCAGAAAGTTCTGAAAACTTGATGATTATTTTGGTGTAAATACTGATACAAAAGTTTTCCTATTCGATAAATAAATAAATTTGTCAGGAACATAGACCATGAATGCTGATGCTGTTTTTATAGAGACTATATTATTTCTGTATTGTTCAAAGTGAATGTTTGTTTTTAATATTTAAGTATAAGAATTAAAAAAAAAAAATCATAACACAAAATGAAGAAAAAAAAAAAAAAAGACAAATTATAATATTCCATTTTCAAACTAAGCCTTTAGTGGTTCATATTTTAATTTTATCGATAGCTATTTAACAAAAATGAATTTTATAATTTTGAAAGAGATTTTGTTATTTTCAAAAACGAATACATTTCTGGTATTTGTTTTTGAAAATGTTATATCAGTTTTATGTATTTTCGAAAATAACCTATTGCATCATGTAGCTTATTTTTTTTTATTATAGTTTATTATTACTTAAACGAATATTTTGTTCTTGCATTTTTATATATTTTACAATTTTAAATAAGTTCTTATTATAAAGATTTAATATTTATTTTAAATATTTCATCAATATTACATAATGAGCAAATTAATTAGCTAATTGTAAACACACTTAAAATGTCCAAAATTCAGAATCAGTATTCCACAATCTACAAACTTATTAACTAATTATAAAAACACTTAAAATGGTCGAGATTCGGAATCAATTCACCGCATTTTAATTTATTGTAAAAAAAAAAAGTTTTTCTTAACCCTTTGTTTTTTAAACACGAACAGGTTTTTATAGAGGCTGATTCAGAGTCTGTGTAGGAGCCAAGGAACTGGCCTTGCACCAGAAAGGTTCTGGCTTCGAAACCTGGGCAAGGCATTAATGTTCTTTCATTATCTGTCCTCACTGTGGAAGCAATGTTGGTCCACCTAATATGGTGTCCCTGAAAGAGTGGCTGACAAATCTGCCCTGTAAATGTCTGAATTGACGAAATGTTAACACAGGTGGGCATTGGAAATAAATTTTAAAATACAATGTCTTTTTATACAGTTGCAGACTTTTTTCATCTTTCTTTCATATTGCAATTTGTTACACAGCTACTTCTATACAACTTTCAACTTATCTAATAGTTTGCTAAAAATGTACATTGCATTTTTATACACATTACTCTTAGGAGGTTAGTCTTAAAAGAAACTAAAAGCCCATCATAAAAGCTTATCTGTGTAAGCAATAAAATATTGTTTTCAAAACAAAATTAAGTAGCCACTATTATTGAAAAACCACTTGCCCACCGCAAGATGAAAATAGACATGTTGGTGGCAGTTACTTAGAGAACTGGTTATTTTATGGTATTATAAGTAGGTTATCTATTTAGCTTTTCCATTTGCTAAATGGATTAACAGTTGCCTTCCATTGTCCATACAAATAATCTTATAGTAAGTTCTAGTTAAGAAGCGGTTGCTAGCTTATCTTACAAGATATTTTTGAGGAGCTAATTTTGTTGTTATTAAAACATTTAAAATTTATGGAAGTATGTATTCAAATAATTTATGATGCATGAGATCTATATTTTTTTTATAAGAGATTATATTTTTGTTTGATTCTGATATGAATGTTAAATATTTATTTAAATAATTTATCTAATTTTTTTTAGTTAGAAAAATAGTTCACTTATTTGACTAGGAATTGTTTTTACATATTTTGTTTACTTCTGTTGCCTAATAGGTGCACTTTTGGGGGTGTTTTTTTAAAATATTTTTTTCTACATGTCTTGATAAGTGTGTTTGTGTATTCATTGTTTATAAAGATACCGGGAAAATTGTAAAATAAATAACAACATATATATTTTTAGAAGACTATAGAATAAATAAACAAATTGGAAGCACTAAAGGCCAGGTAAGACTAAACCCTATGCATCATCCAGTCTTTCATGTCCAATTTATTATAATATTGAGTATATAAATACCATTAAATGCTGTTTTCTATATCATTTGTTAGTTTCATTTTGAAAATTTTTTTTTTGTCATAATTACTATTCTTATTATCATAATTATTCTTATTATCATTATTATTTATCATAATTGTTAATTATTATTATTATTCAAATTTTTTACAATTTTATGAAATTATTTTTGTAAAATTAAGAAGATTACAAACTAAGCACTAATATACTATTCAACTAAATACACTTTAAAATTTCTTGGTTTCAGTAAAAAATTACTGAGTTAAATACAATCCAAATTACTAGGTGTGCTAAATCATGAGGTAGGTATTGTTAAAAACAATGTATGACAATAAAGTTACTAGTAATACAATAAAAAATATAAGTGAAACATTTTAAAGAACTGTCAAATTAAAACTATTAGTCAATTAAGAAAAAGTTTCTGAAATTTTTTTTAAATTTTTATTTCTCAGATACGTTTTAATGCTTGTATAAGTTTTGTTTCAAAGACTTTATTTCTAAATTACTAAAGGAATAATTTCTTTATTCCCAAATCTTGTTTCTTTTGGCATTTTATGAGATTTGGGAATCAAAATTGGAATTTCTTTTGGTATATTTAAAATATATATAGCAGTTTTCTATTACAGTGAAACCTGCCAAGTTGACCACCCTTGTAAGTTGGGCACCTGCATAAGTTGACCTCAATTATCAAGAACGGAATTTTTCCTATATAATATAAAGAAGAAAAACCTTTGTAACTTGACCACCTGTTGTTGACCACTGAAATAAGTCAATTTTGTCTAGGAGTATTATGAAATTCTATTCTAAAACCCTCATAAGTTGACCAGGAAAAAAAAAAAAAAAAAAAAAAAATCAGAAAATGTTCTGTCATTTTGCAATGTATGTTAAAATTTCACTTGTTTGGTGAAATAGTGTAAAAAGCTAATCTAAACCCTTTTGTGAGTTGACCATCTGAGAAAATAGTAGGGGGGCAGCTTTTGACCATTTCATTCATTCATTCATTGAAAACAGGTGTAATAGTTGAAAAGTTGCTCTTCCAGTTGCAATAGTGAGCAGATAGGTATGTAAGTGTAGTAATAACAGAATAGATTTTAAAGTGTTCAAATAATTTTGTTTTGTTAAAGTTTTCAAATTACATGTCTTCGTGTTCTGATATTTTAAGAAATTATTTTTATTAGGCACTTCACATGCATAACGAACGAAATAATTTTGTAAAAAAGTTAGTTAAATATTAGAATTATGTATATGTAACAAATTGAAGTTCATTCAGGTTTAAGCACATTTCTTAAGATATTCATTTGGTTATTTGCTAAATAAAATTTTTAAGTCAGGTAAAATTTTTTTTTTAAATATATAGCATGGTTGACAACTTGTCTAAGTTGACCACTAAAACAATGCACCACAAGTGGTAAACTTACACAAGTTTTTACACTAATACAAGAATGTCTTTGGCTCTTGTATTAGAAAAAACTTTCTATCTAACTTAATCTCTTCTTGTAGTTATTGTTCTCTTTTGCTTAGAATGATTATACTATCAGTACACTCAAATTAAGTAAATATTAAAATCCGTAGGTTGTGTCCTGTTGCCTTTTCACTCTATCTTATTAACAATAACAATGTTGTTATGAAAGTTTGAAATTTGGTAAATGTTAATATTCTCCAGCGAATGTTAACATTCAAATCACTTTCGTGAATATAAAAATTTCAGTCATTAATATCATTATTTTGGTTTTGTAATACAAACTTGAAAAATTCAGCACTGAATATTGAATAAAAATGTTTGTTTTCAATCCTTTTATCAGTGCATCCTGTACGCTAGTGTAAATGGAAATTAATGGTATTTAAGAACACTATTTCCCTCAACCTTTATCATAAGTACGTGCCAAATAGTAACATTTGCTTTTGCAAGAAAGTTGTAATGCAATGTAATAAATTTTTTCAAATATTCACTGAAACAACTTTGTGAACATACACAGATACCATACCAGAGATTTGACTAATTTTATTCCTTCATACTAACATTGACATTGAATTTGAACAATTTATTTCAGAAATTGAAGTTGACAATGCTTTGAGAATAATTCCAAAATAAATGGGTGAACTAAAGTAAATTGTTTTTGTAAAAATAATTAATATTTTATTACCAATTTATACCATTTTCAAATTCTCTTTTTAGGTTCTCAAGATGTCGCTATGGAGCTTAAAATTTTGGGAGACTTCAATGTGACACATATTTTGAATGTAGGTTATAAAATTCCAAACTATTATGAATCTAAATTTATTTATAAAAACGTTGATATTTTGGATGAGCCAAAATCAAATATTAGAACATTCTTTGATGGTTGCTTTGAATTCATTGATGATGGTAGACATGAAGGATGTGTTCTTGTTCACTGTAATGCTGGCGTCTCTAGAGCACCAACTATAGTCATTGCCTATTTAATGAAGACAAATCATATGGCATTAAAAGAAGCGATCAATTTTATTAAAAGTATACGGCCATATATAAGACCTAATGATGGATTTATGAGAGTGCTTGAAGAATATGAAAAAGAACTTTTTGCATAGTCTGTAGCTTAGTGCCAGAACAACCAATGTTTATTAAGTTTTGTAAAAGGATTTTAACTTTTATTTGTTTGGATAATCAAAGTTAAACTTTACTAGATTGTACTGTTAGTTCTTTTCATGTGACTATATATTATATACATGTAAGAACATTTGGTATGTCAAAAACATATAACAATGCACAAATAACAATTTTTTCCCTAAGAAATTTAAAAATTTAGTTTTGGGTATTTTAAAAATATGGCATTGGTTATTCTTGCATTAAACAATATTTTTATACAGTTTTATACTTTAATTTGTTGTGCTTATTTTGTTATATTTTTCAAAGTAGACGTTTTTTTTATCATGTAAATATGTTATTTATTGATTTCAGTTAAGGTTTTGTATTCTTATTGATACTTTTTATGTAGTTAAAATTTTTTTTTTATTTAAAATTATTTTATTTGTATCATGTGTTTGTTATCTTCGCTATGCATTTGTTATCTTCTCTATGCGTTATAACCTATTTTAAATATTGTTGTAAGGATTTTAAGATCAATGTTTTATTGTTAAGTTTTATTTTTATCTATACATATAAAAAAATTTACTAATAAAATATGTCCGCATTTCTACATAAAAAGGTTTTTAGCAAAATCGCAATTATTAAATTATTAAAAAATAATTTCATTACTTTGCATGCTTCAATTACCATTATAATTGTGAACTTTTCTAGAAAAACTGTGATTCACTGATAGTCAAAGAAGTGGGATACTAAAAACTGGAATTCATAAATGTGATATAACAAGAGTAATAAGGCATAGTTTTAGATAGAGTAAGAAAACGTACATGGCCATGCCTTTTGTCTTTAAATTGTGAAAGCTTTAACTCCCACTACTCCCTTGGCCAATAGCTGGCTGCTGCAAGAGAAGATTACATGGTTAAGAAAAATAAATGCTTGCTGTAATAGAATATTACAATGTTTGTATGATGCTTTAGTTAAAAGTAATCCCTTAAATTAAAAGGCAATAGAAGCATCCAAAGTATAGGTTATTTATAAAAAAAATATTTAAAGCTGAAATATTGTATGTATATATTTAACTTTAAAAATACTTAAGGAATGAAGAGAACAAAAATAGTTTGAAAATAATGGACAAATGATGCCCTCTTTGTACTTTTTAAATGCGATTATTATTATTTTTTTTGATTATCATCTTTACTTTTTAACAAAGTTACTCGTTAAAATTAATTTATTTTACAGGAGGAACAATATTTTCCTGTAAAACTTTGTTGTAAAATACTACTCAATAGATATAAATTGACTTAATTATATTGCCCTTCTTCGTGATAGCAATTCATAAAATTTTATTTTTATTGAGATTTTATTAACTTGCTTTTATTTCCACATTCGTTAATTGTTTATATGTGTTGCTTTTTTAATTTTCAGGAGTATACTTCATTTACTTTTACAACTTTATATACATTGTTTTATTTTTCTGTTAAAGTTTGTTTTTAAGTGTTTTTCCTTAATATGTATAGCTTAAAATTTTATATGATTTTTCAGTGTTGTTGCTGATTTTTTAACTTCTATGCAATGCAACTTCCTGCTTTGCATTGGCATGTGCTAACTACATAACTTTGCCATAATACTGTTCTGATTTACTCTGTGTTTTCAGTGTAAAAATGTCCAATATCACCTATAACTTCTAAATGAATTTTTTTTAAAAACTTAGTATTTTTATGTAATGTTAGTTATAATATAAAAAATTTTAAACTTGTTTTTTACAAATTCAAAATGAATTTTTTGCTTAGCATTGAATTATTTAAGCAATACGCCTCAAGATTTCTTAAATTAAGTAAAAATTCTAATTTGTATGAAATATTTCATTCTGCAAATAAAATTCTAAAATGCCCTTTGTGTGTTGAATTGTTTTGATCAAGCATTGCTAAAACATTTTTAATATTTTTTTTAATTAAATGTTATTACTATATTAGTATTAGCACACACACTTGTATTTTATTAATTACTTCCCTTCAAGGGATTGCCTTTTTTTTAGGTAAACACAGGGTTTTACTCTTTTTCTGTTTCTCTTGTGTGTCAGACTTAGTATATAGTTCTGCTTTATAAGCTAACTAAAATTAATGCTATTTAAGTTTGCTGTAGTAAAATCAATTACTACACCAAGCTTATCAATTACTAAATCAGACTGTAGTAAACTTCAGTTTTTGTACCATAAACTCTATATTTGAATTAATTCTTTAATTTTGCACTGTTTAATATGAAAAGGATCTATTAAAATTTATGTTACTTTTATTAAATTTATTCATGATTATGCTACTTCTACTAAAATTATGCAAATCTTTTTTACAGTGGTTGATCTTTCTTATCTTGCTTTTTAACAAAATGTCATATATTCTTATATGTCCTTCTTATATTCCTGTCCTTTATATTATCTCTTTTAAAAGTTAAACCTACTTTTAAGATGGTAGGCTCAGAGTAAATTGCTCTATTAAAATTGAGAGTATTTGGTTTTGAAAAACAGCTACAGTTAATGGTTTTTTCATAAAAAGAAGAAATTTGGTATTGAAAATTAGTTACAATCCATAGTTATTTATCAAATGTAGGTGCTGGGGTCATAAATAGAGAAAATTTGGTATTGAAAATTAGATACAATGCGTGGTTATTTCACAAATGCAATGAATGGGGTCATAAATGGAGTAAATTTGGAAATTCGATATAATTTTTCGAAATTTGAAACATTTCAAAACTAAATAAATGGGTACTGTATTTGTAAAGACTTTGAAAAATGTAATAACTACTATTTATTTAAGTGGACAAATGTTAATGCCTTGTGTAAAAATTTATTTAAACCTATATAATTTAAGATTGCCTCATTTGATATTTTTTTATTCTAGAAAGCATGATCAGGGTTATTTCAGTCTTAGAGTTTTTACTTTTATCTGTAATTTTCTAAAAATGCAGAGTTAATGCATCATAGATTAACACATCAAAATGCATCAGGGATAAATGCATTCAATTTTTAATACATTAAAATTTTAATACATTAACATGCATCCTTAATTATTCTAAAGGTATCAAACTATTGGCCTGAAAAACTGAACAGTCTTTATTCTGTATTATAAACAAAGATTAAATGTATAAAAATTAAAAAATTTCAGGTATATTATATTACATAATAGGAAAATTTTATGCATATTTTTTATTTGGGTTATATTTTAATAATTTGTCCTTGAGTTTCATTTTCTTTTGTTAAATTTACTTTGTAATTTTAAAAATGTTGATGAAGATGTTAATTTTTAAAATGTTGAGCATTAATGTTACTGTTTTTCTAAGTTATATCAGTAAAAGTAAAATAAAATAAAAGATTGCCTTCCTGTTTTATGAGACAAATGAAGTTAATAATTTCCTTATTCCATCTATTGATGATCTCTAATCATATAAGGATGTAGCAAAATGTAATGCTTAATTGCAGTTTTATTTTGACATACTACATTGTTGTTAACATATGGTGTTTTATAGTAACAACATTTTCTTTTTTTTTTTTTTCTCCCGAATACTTGCTGTATGAAAATTTTATTTAATTTTCATCAGATATGGGTAAAAATTAATAACATGTATGTTATAAATGTAGTTTGCGTTGCCTTGCGGATATTTTGTAATCGTATTTGTGCTGCTAATAATTTCTGTCTGAAATTATTTTGTCAATTACATATCAATCCAATACGTTTTAAAGAAACCTCCGAAACGAAATTATTTTGTCAATTACATATCAATCCAATACGTTTTAAAGAAACCTCCACCTGATCGTAATTCGTTTCTGTACCTGGCTGTAAGAGTTTCAGGAAAACGTTTAAATTTTCTTTTATTTCAGAAAGTTTTTTGAATGACACTTTTAATGACTTTGGCATTCTTAAACTCAGCAAAATTTTCCCTTTTGGAAGCAAAATGTGTGCAAGAGTTTAGTTCGAAAAGTATGGTAAATGATTCATCTCCTAAACCGAAATATTTGCGAAAGGAACAAAGCAACAATGTTAAGTATGGTGAAGTCATCAAGAAAGTCCTTGACGTTAGAATTCCAGTCATAGATTTTAAAAATTATTTCTAAAAGTTACACATCCACGTATATAACGGCAGATGAAGTTTTTTTATTTTTATTTATTTATTTATTTTTTTTAAGCATAAATAATTGTTATGTAATTCCCATTGTATTTAAGGAGATATTAGATCAATCCTGTCAATTAATTGCCGTATTAGTTTTTGATTAAGTAACGCTGATTTTAAGAAATTTTTTGTTCATTTTTACGATACTCTGTTAATAATAAAAGTTTTTGTAGAAAGCATTATTTACGACAAAAATTACATAAACGGTATACATGATGTTAAATTTATAAGTAAATCTGTTGAAAGTGTAAGAAGTTGTTGGGGGCTCAATGTTGAAGAGGAACCTTCATTTGATTGCCAGTAAAATCTACAGATGGCGTTGGCAGCGCCTCTGAAATTAAATAAAATCTGTTATGGGAAGACCGTAGGGCATTTATCAATAATGCTAAAGCTGACTTTTTTCGATCGCTTTGACATTTTTTGGGGATATTTGAAATTATATCAATAGTACTGTTATAATGTTTTAGCGTTCACAGGAATAATTTTTTCTCAAAAATGATGAAACTTTTTAAAAAATTAAAAGTTCTTAGTTCATAATTTTTAAAAAAACAATTTCTGCCAAAGATACACATTAACAGCTATCATAGTGTAAACATGTATGTGTAAATATTTTGTATAAAAAAAAAAAGAAACAATATCCAATTTAGATGCTGAGAGAAGGAGGTATATCGAAAAAAGTCAGTTTGTAGCATTATTGGTCTTACAGACTCCCCTTAATTCTGAACATTCTTTTTTATTTGAAACTTAGACTTATGAAAATTGTTTTGCGTGAAATTTCAATCAGTAAATTAAAAAGAATTCATCTATTTTTAAATGTTATAGTGTTATTGTTTTCCATTAAAATATTGTTATTAAACTTGAGAGTTTTTTTCTTTTAAACGAACCGAAAGCCCAAAACCACGGAACCATCTATTAGAGATTATGTTTTTCGATAAGGGTTCCATAGGAGAGTCTTAAGTCATTGTTCATACAAATGTTTAATAGCTTAATTTAACAGATTATTTTTAATAATCATTTTTAGTAAAGGTAATTTAAAATAATATGAAGAAAAATGCGTTACAATTTACTGCGTATATGAGTAGAAATTTATTATAAAAATAAGCTCAATCTCAATAACTTAAGTATACATCTTTGGATTATTTTTAAGGAAGTATTTCATAATTAGGAAGTGAAATATTTCTTAAACTCAGTTCAAATTCCATGTCCTGTCTTTTTTTTTCAATATGAAAATTAGCATGGTTATATTTACAGGTATAGTTTGCAAAATAAAAAACGGACCACCCTGAATAACTTTTGATCTAATAATCAGATCTTCACATTCTAGGACTCTAATCATGCTATTATTTAGTGCTTACGATATTATAAGCTATGAATATTATTATATGACAGACGATAATATAAGATATATATATTCTATTCTATGAAATCAGACACGAAAACCTACTTTCTCTAAATAAATATACTTTTTTTCGACGGATTTTTATCCCTCAAAATATGGGGATAGCGCTAATTCGGGAAACATGGTTCAAAGTTTGAAACCTTTAACGTTAATTTTACTCTTTGCGCATTTCGCCATATCTTGAGAATTTTTTAAGCGAATTGTAGAAATTTTTGCGCACAATTGTAAAATTCGTTTATCCTAAGATAATTTCAGGAAAAAGAAAACTTTTTGTAAATATTTATTAATTTTTATTTAATAACAGTCTATTATTATATTCTATAGAAGAATGCAATTTTACATGGCAAAATACGAAATTCGAGCTATTTCGGAATGAGAAATCGTTTCTGAGAAATGGAATTTGAAAAATACGAATTAGTCCTAGAAAGTTAAGATCCGATCATTAGATCAAAAGTAATTTAAAGCAGTCATATTACGGAGCAGATGCTTTGGGTAGAAATACGTTTACAATTGAGTTAAACTCTTTTTGTGGAGTGAAATTAAACCATGGATAATGAACCACATAAAGTTCGACCCTTTACAAATCTGTCGACCAATAATATCATAAAAATGTGACCGGCAAAATACAAGGTAAATATCAAAGAAATTGGGAATTATTAATGACAGATCATTCATAAGGATTTGAGTAGGTGTGAAGTAGGATTCGAGTAGATAATAAGGAGACTTACAAAATTTACTTGCAATTATTTATGTAGTCACTAATCTCATATTTAGGCGCAAAATAGATTGAAGCAGCACTTATCGTTTTTAATTACATTACCGTAGGCGTAAGTGATAACTACAACCACGTTTAATTGCGTATAGAAACTAAGAAAAAGATAGTAATGTTGTTTGAAACCCACTGATAACGATAGAGATCATTTAGCAGATAGCTGATTATAAAAGAGCATTTATTTTATCAATGAAAACCTCCTCCCGCATTGTTTACTTAGTTTTTCTGTGTTCATATTCGATTGTTTCATAAGCACTAGTTTCCAGCTGAAGTTATTTAACATTAACTGTATATTTTCAAAGTAGTGTGATGGCTCTTCGTAGAAGAAATGAATACATGTTTACTTGGCGAATAGAGAATTATTCTTTTTGTTATCAAAACAACGGTGAGTGCCTGTTCAGTCCCAATTTTATTGATGAAAATCTAAGTGGAAAAGAATGGTTCCTGCAGTTGTTCCCAAGAGGAGAGAGTGAGATGACATCGGAATATGTTTCGTGCTACTTGTTTCAAGATTCGTTGGACGAAAGTTCGTTTGCGTTCGACTTAAAAATCGAAATGGTTGGTGCCAGTGGTAAGAAATTAAAAACTTTTGAAGTAACTGATAAATCAACTGGAAATGAATGTAAATGGGGAAGCTCTGAGTTTATTGAAACCCGGGAACTAATGGAAGACGCAGAGAAGAGTGCTGATGACGTGTTAACTGTTTATTGCTATCTATATGGTGAAAGCTCCAGAAAGCTGAAGTCAGAGGAAAGCATTGCTCGTACAAGGATTGGCGTAGATCGTCTAAGCCTTAGATGGAATGTGTTCTGCAAAAATGGGATGGTTTTAGAAGATATCATATTCCCTCGAGGTATTAAGTTCTTGTTTACTATATCTAAAACTGACAACTCTCTTAAGATAAATGTTAAAATATTAAAGTCGAAAATTAAACTGTGTTATTATGTTGATTGTAAGTTGACACTACTAGACGCAAGAGACAAAGAGGCATGCACAGAAAGGTCTTCGCATTTGTTTCAGTTAAAGAACCCATTTGAAATTTGGGAGTTTCCTTCGGTTGCTTTTGCGCATGAATTGGTGCGTAATAAAAAGGACTATGCCGAAAACAAAGCCATTGCTTTTTTGTGTGAGTTTTCATGCTCGAATGCTACAGAATCGAACATTCTTTCTGTTTTTGATGATTCTACTCGAATTTCTTCTTTACACGAGGATTTTAAATGCATGTTTTTGAGCAAAAAATTTTGTGATGTCAAACTAAGTGTAGAAAATCATGTTATAGAAGCACATAAAAGTGTCCTGGCGGCGAGATCTCCAATATTCTGTGCTATGTTCGATATGAACATGATTGAAACTCTAACTGGTACCGTTAAAATTGTTGATATCGATTACAATACTTTTAATCTATTTTTGGAGTTTCTGTATACTGATAATGTTGGAGTAATAGATTTTGAACGTGCTAAAAAACTTTTGATTGTGGCTGATAAGTACCAAGTACTAACATTGAAAGAGAAGTGTTCGATCTTTTTAAATTGTAAAATGTCTTTGACAAATGTATACGAAATATTAATTTTAGCTGATACAACTAGTCATGCTCGTCTTAAAGCAGCTGCGATCGACTTTATTGTTAAAAATTCAGAAGAAATTCTATTGTCATCAGAATGGATAACGTGGCTACAAAACAATACTGAATTGGCATCTGAAGTTTTGTCAAAGTTAACGACAAATTTATCTTGCTAACATAATGCTGCCTTGTGAAAAATCTTTTTTATAAATTTTTTTATTATTATTTACCAATTGTGAATTAACCGTGAAAATTATGGATCAGTTTACTTTTATGAGTTTATTAGATTATTATTTGAAATTGATTAAATTCATGTAACTCTAATAATAACTGTTGCAATTTTTATTTCAAAATACTTCAAAATAGGTTATTTTTTATTATTAAAGTTAGGTTATCTATTTCAATTTTTCTTACAAGGAGAATGCACCTGCAAAATTCCTATTAAACCAAAATTAAGCTATAAAATTAAGATGATAACTAGCAGCCTTTGGCGACCAGCTTGGTCACTTTTCAGACTTATATTGTACAACTTATAAACTTGAATGGTAACCAAGCCCAATGGGCAGCACAACTGAATTTAATTATTCTAATTTTTGAACCCCATTTCTTTTAACACCTTAATTAGTTTTAAACAGTGTATTAACCAAATTATTTTACTGTCTTGCTCACGCGGAGGTACATTGATTTCAATTTTAACTGTTTTCAAGACATGTCCGCTATATTGTCAAAGTTCTTCATGTATTGAATTTTAGTAGTAATTTAAAATATGTTTGGCAGCCATTAAATCATACAAACTACCGTAAGTATGAGTTCAGGACATTTCAGCATAGTAGGCAGCTGAAGTATTAAAATTATTTTTACCTCTGTTGTGATCTAAGATAATAGGGAGATTTCGCACTTTTATGTTAGCTTCCGTACGCTACCGTGCGTAAGATTTGAAGCAACTGCGCGTGCTCGCGCTTATTTGAGATGCTATGTACGATATGTTTGTGTGATTATCGCTACAAAGCACACTGTTTATACCTGTTAAATTTTGTTTTCTGTTTAAGCCAACCTTTGAACTAAAAACATGAACAGGGAATGCGAATTTGAAGAAACGCATTGATGAAATTTAAAAATGAATCGTGTGGTATTACAACAATTGGTTGATTCAATAAAAAATAATTTTATTGGTTTTTCTTTAGCATTATATTTGTCTAATTGCATTTGTTCCATAAGAAACTAAATACATTTTCGTTATTTTAAAATTATAAATTTTATTTATTTTAATCATACAGTTTAACTACAAGAAGTTTAATTTCAATAATATTTTTTTATTCGGTTATAAATACAGAATTCGTTAGATGTTATTTTAAATTTTAGTTATGCTCTATTTCCCCTCCTCCCCCTTTAAATTGCGTAAAGCTAAAAACCTTACCCTGATAGAAAATACTTGTAGCGTTTGAGTTATTATTATTATTAGAATAATTATTATTATTGAATTATTTTTATTATTGAATTATTATTATTATTTGAATTATTATTATTTCTAAATAATTGCTTCGTACCTGAATTTTTATTTCTATAAAGATACAAAATCATACTAAATAAATGCTTAACGTATACTTAACACTGCTTAAATAATTATTTAAGACAACCTAAGAAAATGAGTCTAAATAAATATTTAACGCGTAACTAATTTTTTAGCACTACTTAACTTATTACTTAAGATCTAACAAAATGTATGACAGCTATAGTGTTGTCAATAGATAGAAAAATACCATAGTTTATGCTGCCACATAAAAGAAATATATATATAAAGAAACACATGAGTGAAATTTTTTTTCTGGTTTATGAATTTTAGAATAATATAATCTCGAGGCATTTTCGCCTGTTTTTTTTTCTATTTTTTTATTTTTAAATACCTAAGTGTTTTTATTGGTTCATGCTATTCTAGTTATTTTACTGTTATATATTCTTATACTATCTGTTGCCTTTTATAATTTATCTTATTCATAATAAAAGTATAAATTTTTAAAGTCAACATGATGTTATTTTTTTATGAGATAGTTAGTTGAGGTTAATTTTTATGATAATGCTTATTATAACTTCCAATTCAAAAAATTTTATCAAGTGATTATCTTGAATTTTTCTATATATTGTTTTAATTGTAATTGTTGGAAAATAGATTAAGTTATAAGCAGTGCTTATTAAAATATGAATTGCGAAATTCTAAAGTTTATAAATAAAAGACTAAATATTATTCTGATTTGGCATCTTGTAAGGTTTTACAAAGATAAATCTTTATAAATTTTTTTAGGATTAACTTTGAAAATGAAAGTTATCTAATAAATGTTAGTTTTGAACACAAGATGCTTTTCTTTGATGATAACTGATTTTCAGTTTTTGATTCATGCCCATATGAATCAAAAACTGAACTTTTCATGACTTTTTATTGAATATAATTAGCTAGTTAAAAAAATGTTTCAAAGTTTGAACATCAGTACTTTGTACCGTAACATCGCTGAAATTTGCTGCAACCCAAATAAAGGTTAAATTGAACCATATTTTAGTTGCAGTTGACACTATAGAATCATGGTCTAGGAGTATTAATTTTCACGATTATATGGTACCGTATTGAAATTGTAGCGAATTTAAACGATAGTAATTCAATATTTTTTACAGGTGTGTAAAATCTAATAAAAAAATTAGTTCTTATAGAAATGTTTTACAGAATAGCTTATTTATTATTTAGAGAATTAATTAATTTATAATGAATACTGTGTATTACAAACAATACCATGTTATAAACAATATTCAGGTGGAATACATTATTTTGCAAAAACTCTTCACATTGTTTTGAAAATGTGAACAGAATTTGAAAAGAAAAAAGAATATCTCCCCAGAATGCATTGCATATTTCATGGGGATCAAGAAACCCAATTTCTTTGTCGGAAACAGATTAGGAAGTGAACTCGAAATCAGATTGTACGAATAAAAATTTAATTAACTTCATTTCTAATTCTGTGTTATGAATTATTTAATGACAGTGAACAATATTAGATTGATTCACTTCATTAATTATATAAAAAAAGGTTTTAAGGTTCGTTCTAAACCTTACTACTGGAACAGTTTTAGTAAGTTTTTGTATAGGTCTTAGTAACGTTTTAATCTTTGAAGCTTCTTTGTTTCTCTTATAGATTGAAATTGAAAGGAAGAAAGCTGTTTTGATTTTACTTTTATCGAAAGATTTTTAATTTCTTTTATTAATCCATTATCCAAAATAAATTGTTTGATTACCTTTTTATCAACATGTTGTGGTTGTTTGAAATTATATAACATTAATTTGTTCTACGAAAGCTATTTCCAAGGGAAAAATGTTTAATATACTCCTTCTTGCTTTTTTCCTTATACATTCTATTCTTTATTTTCTTAACTTGAATCACATAACATTTAAATATTACATATCCTTTTTTTTTTTTTTATTTTTATTTTTTAAAATTTTTTTAAAAACTATTTCATGAAATTGTAAAACCAACGTAAGTGCAAGTCATTTGTGAAGAACTTGCGTTGTTTTTTCAATTGCTTGAAGTGCTAAAATAAAAAATGTTTTTAGTTTTTACAAAAAAATTGTTCGCAAATTTTATGAAATTTTTCATTTTATGTATGAAAAAATTTTAAACAAAAAATTCTCAACGCTATAAATGTTAGATGACAAAAAAAAAAAAAATTCTTACACATTTTTAGAGAAATATATAAGGAATGGTATTCTGTTATGAAAATGTTAACGATTCAGACATTAGTTCTAGAGACATTTTATGCCTAAGTTTTTTTTTTCTTTTGCGTAATATAATTTAGCTAATTTAGATAAGTGAAATAATTGTATTTTATCAGCCATGTATTGTTATACAATACGTCTTAATTTCTTCTAATTTTAAAGCACTAATTTAAAAAAATATATTTTTCAGCTTTTTTACAACGAATATTATCTCAAAAAGTTATCAAAAAATGCGTACATTTTTTACCGTCATTTAGTAAGTAACAAAATCTTTTGGTCTGCTTTCATTAAAAATTATTTTCCGGATTATTTTTGTTTATGGATTGGAAGTTAATAGTTATCTAAACTAACGCACAGTTATCTAAACTAACAAGAACTCCCTTCGTCGCAAAGTCTCAGGCTGTCTGCTGCTATGGAATCAAGAAACAGCGTATCAAAATCGTAAAATCTAGTATCCATAGTTGCTGCTACTGCTGCAGACGAATGACCAGGGGAGTTCTTTCAATAGACAGACTGTAGAGTTTTCTTAAAATTTCCCCTCAGGTTCTTTCTCCCATCAACATGACTTTGAGTTAATCAATCACATGTCTGCTAAAGACAGAAAGTTCACTTTATTTATACTAATACATTTTTTCTTCATGTCTTCCGGATGAACGTTGCTCAGTTTCTTACATTTTTTTAATACAATTTTTAAGCATGTTTCATGTATTTTAAGAAACAACCAAGTTATGATATAATTTAACGATATGATATTTTTTATGATATTCTTTTAACGTTTTTATGATATAATTTAAAGACCCCGGAAGTATAGAAGTAAGCGTTAATAATATAAACTTAAATTTTAAGTATTTTTAATTTACAAGTTATGAAGTTGCGTGGTAGTCGAATATCAGAAAAATTCTAACATATTTATTTTTACGCGCTTTATCTGTAGTCCGTACCATTTCAAATTGGAGAAATAAAATGGGTGAACGAAGTTATCTTAAGAGAGCTATAGATGCAGTTCTGGGGGTTGGAGCGTCAGTGAGAGTGGACTCCCTAATATATATTTAAAATAAAGTACAAAATATGGTTTATTGAATTTTTTAAAGGTAAAAATTCCTGAATGAAATGATTTGAATAGAATGATGTAAGCAGTTTGAGGCTAGCGAGCAAACGTGAACAGCTTTCAGAATCTCCTAGCATTGTAAAGATATGTCCGAACAGTATAAAACTTTGTTATATAGTAAAGGAGTTTTCAGTCTACTCATGTAGAGTAAGAAGTTGTCTATAATGATGTCTGTTTGATACATCATGGCTATAATGGTGGATTTCTCCGACGGAAGGTTAAGTGGCGTGTTTCTAACTCTTTCCATGTAAAACTATGAACTGGACACATGCTACTAACGCTCCCATATTTAAGAAATAGACCATTATGGCAATGGAGATTGGATGGTCTGAGCAAAACCGGCTTCACACTGGATGGCTGTACACCCCATTCATGTCTTTAAAAAAGCCATTGTGGTTGGTGCGAGTATAAGGTCTTGGAGTCCTATATAAGCATTTTTAGGAGTGTAGATGGTCGTAATTTTTAATATTAACCATAGTAAACGGCAATAATACGCTGAAACTCCGAGTCTATCTTGTCGATTGTCTGGAATGTGAAGGTTTTTGTCGCATGGATTGACAAACTGTCAATAGAGTATGCTTAGGATTCTCAGAAAAGCGTGTAAAATTCTCATCGCCCCTTCGGCAACAGTGTTGCTGAACTAGTGGGACCAATTGCCATGGGAGTACTTAAATTGTCTTATTTCTTACATAAAATCACAGTGTCAGGCCTGTATAAAATTGTACATTAACTACGAGAGGTTCAAACACCTTTTTAATCTATTAATTTGATCGATTCAGTAAACCCTATTTCTTATCTGCTGTCTTTGATGCACCAGCATGCGTTGTTATTATAAATGTTAAGTTATTTGGTTTGCATTATGTCCACATATCTTCATACAAAATTTAAAATAGATTCACAAGTCCTTAAGGTTTCTACGAACTATCAAAATTATCTTAATTTTTAAGAGTGTATTTATGTTGAGGTTTTAGTTGTTAGAGTCATTTTGCTCTTTGAAATGTCAGTTTTTTTTGTGATGTCACGTGAGCTTGTGCCTTTATGGAAGAGCCACCTGTGACCTGTAGTTTTATATTCGAGTTTTTACTAGGTGAAACACACAGATTTTCTATAATCATAAATACATTATTCTGTTAAGTTATGGAAATATATGAAATTACTTAAAGAAATTTAGTACAATTCGGAACAAAGTAACAGTAATCAATTCGGAACTCAAATTTAAAAAAAATTGTCAAATTTTCACATTTTAATTAGAAATTTTAAAATTTCATATTAGTTGTAGGTTTTCCAGAGACTACTCTAAAAATAGGAAGAATAAAATATTTTTATTCACACTCAAAATATAAAGATCAAGGCTAGAGTTCCCATCAATCAATCGCAAAGTCCTTTCTGTCAATATCACTGACATATATTGATTTAATATTTCACTATAAACAACAGCTTTTTTTAAATTTGGAATTCATCCTACAAAAAAAAAAAAAAAAAAAAAAATTCTTCAGAATTCTTCTTATAATACCTTGTACAACTATGGTTAACATTAAGAAGGTTATATATTTCAGATTAAAAGCTGATGCCCCATTGTTGTCTAACCCTTATTTTACCCTGTTGTGTCTACATTGTTGTCTAACCCTGTTGTCTAACCCTTACTAAGAGCTAAAAGGATTTTGTCGAGTATTTGGGACGCATTTTGGTCCCTAAATTCCTAAATGTAGTAAAGCAAAATTTTATTTTTAAACTTTTGAAAGAGAAAAAAAAAAAAAATTACGTAAAATAAAGCACATTTAACAGTGTTGTTTTGGGCAGAAAAACAGATATTTTCTGAATTCACAGGGCAGTCTGAGTGCTCTGTAAATTTATTTAATTTTTCATTTAAATTGTACATAATTGATCAAGAAAGATATATTATTCATAAGGTTATTCAAGATGAGGACTGTGTATATAAGGAATTGCTACTTATGAAGAATTGTGAAGTCATACTGGATACTAGAAATGCATGATATGGTAAATTTATGACAGTTTATTTACCCACCCTTTTAATTTTTAAAATATTGGAGAGTAAAAATAAAAAGTCCCTGTGCAGCAGAGTTTTTTTTTTTTCTAAAATGAGCCGACTTATAAATCGTATAATATTATTATGTTTTTGGTTAAATTATTTTAGGTCATTTTTAAGTAAGCTGTTTAAGATATTCAGTGACATAATCATTCAGGAATAACTTTTATTGAATTTCATAATATTCTGAAAGTATCATATATCCTAAAGATAGACATTTTAAAGTAGATATCGTTTCACAAAGTGGGCTATTTCGAAAAATTATTGTTATTAGAAGGGTGCCGAGTCGAATTAATTCACGGCTAAATTGTTTTTAGCTTCGCTTCTACGCTTCAAGTTGATGCCAAGGCTTCATCTTTTTAAGTGTTTGAAAGATGCCCTATAATTATAAGGCATCAACGTTTTAATATTCTGTTTCTTAAGAAAAAATTATTTCTATAAAAATCAGTTAGAATTTGAAAGAAAAATTACTAAAAAGAAGGAAAGCGTTACAAATTTTTTGCACAATGGAAAAATATTTCTTTATAAATTTAAAAATAAAAAAATGTTGTGTAAGTAAAAAAAAAAAACTTCCGTTAGCAGAAATGAAATGCGAATCGACGATCCAAAATAAAATTTTTCAATGGGAAAAAAAAATCTGAATAATTAATAAATCAAACACTTTAATGCCATGTTTTTTCTTATTTTGATTCAAGGAGTTTAAAGATCATAGGCATTTTATTACACTGGTCTTCAAAATTCTGAGCGAAATGTATAACTACTGCTTCGAAATAAAGATGTAAATCATATGTTGGTCATTCTCAAATCCAGATTTGTAGCGAATTCAATTTAAAAGTCCAGCTTCTCATGCAATTTCAGGAAAATTTTTTTGGATTCCGGATCTGTCGAGAGAAAGTCTTATTAAGGTAGGTCAAGAGCCACAACGGACCCTAAAGATCGGTATTGACCGATTACAGCGAGGCCTAATAGGTATGCTGCAGCTTGATCTCTATGGATCCACATGAAGGCGAGTTTTAAGGTTTACTGCTTTTAAAAGTCGTCAGGAGAGAGGGCTGTTTGTCAGAAGATCTACTGTTTGCGCCCCTTTGACTTCTGCCAACAGAGGAGTCTGCTTAAGTAAGTGCAGAAATAATAGAGATTGGAGCATGGATCGAATGTTCTCTTCACTGATGAGTTCCGTTTCAATCTGTCTACAAACTCATGGCGTACTTTCATATGAAGGCAACCAGGGACCTACTACTTACCCGCCAATGTCCGAGAAATCGATTATGGTGGTCGAGGTTTGTTCAACTGCTCGCATTATGCCTGCCCTATTGACAAGTGTTTGCGAGCAGGGAGCGAAACCTTCCACTCAGGCTTTCTTTGTTACACGTCAAACTAATTTCAGTCATTAGCAATTTGATTATTGTATCAATAGGTTATTGAAAATAATTTCAAAGATTTACACTTACGATTATTTAAATAAAGTTTTTACTGTGAAGTGTGACATATAACTGTTAGAGAAATATGTAAGATGTGAGATATCGTAGGCTTTTATTACCCAGTAACCCTATTCCCTTAAAAGTTTATTAATTTATTATCATCTTTTTTGACTTCGTAATTTTACTTGTAGATTGTTAAGCAGCAATAAATAAGCTCTCACTAGACAAAAAATTAGTCATTAGAAGAGATATTATGAGAAATGTCATTCAATGTCCTGTGAATATGTTTTCAGATGTGATATCTTCCTGCATTTGGTTAGGAAGTAAGTTCACGATATTTTCAAGTCAATTACATTGCGTTAAATTGACTCTTTGACTCATCGAATTTGTCGGTATACTGAATGCAGCGTTTAACCCGCTGTCTCAACATGTCTCACAGATTTTTTCTGGCATTCATGTTGGGTTGTTTTTAAGGATCAATCGAAATATAAGAGTGCGTGTGAGCATTCATAAATAGGTCACATATTCTTACATACCGATTAACTAGTAAAAAAGAAGCATCACTGATAGACTTTTCGGATCATAATATTTCTAAATATGGGTTATTAATTAATAAAAATGCATTTGCCTAAAGTTTTTTTATGGCCAAAAACAGGAGAGCATTTTAAAATGGGGCTACAATAACAGTAAACACTACAGTCTGTTACTGGCCAAGGTATCTGGTTCTATCCGCAGCCAGGCTCTTCCAGTTTCTCTTATTTGCTTTTTTAAAGGCCTTCTCCACTGAGTCATGCAACCTAACCGGCGTTTTTCCACGTTTACCGTTTCCAATGGGACTATTAAAAGTGATTATTTTAATGGGTTTGTACTATCAGATCGGAATAGATGTCCGATTTATCATAGTCTATTAAATTTTATGACTCAACAATATCAGGTTTATTGTACTTAGGTAAACTTCTAAATTAAGCAGGGATCTCTAGCTATTAGTTTCATGGACTATAACACTTATTTTTATTACACTTATTTTAAGATTTTCCGTTCAAAGGTAAATAATTTATTTTCATCTCATTTAGTTATTGCCATCATCTTACTAAATTTTCACTGTCATTCATTTCTCTGAAATTATTTTGCGCGTTAATTTTCGGTCGAATGCATTTTCTATTAGGAGTTATTTTAAAGAAGTATTTTAGGTAAAATTGCAGGGAATAGAGTTCTCGCTTCCAAGTGAGGTGAACAGGGTTCGAATCCCAGCAATGACTGATCGATACGAATTCCAGCTCCGACTCTCACCGACCACAGCACTGATGTAAAATATCCTCAGTGATAGATGAACCATACGTTAGAGTCCCCTTGTCGTCCGGGTAACCTTGGGAGGTTTTCGTAGTTTTCGTTTCTATGTAACGCAAACGCGGTTAGTTCCATCAAAAAGCCCTCCATGAAGGCAAATTTTTCCAAATACTTGATCCAGGAGTTCCCTTGTCTTCTGAATTCGGTTCACAATTACAAGGCTATGAAGTTGAAAATTGGTAGTCTTAAACCCAAAACTGGGTAGACTGTTCAACGACGGTTATAAAATAAATAAAATATTTAAATACGAGCCGTGGTGGCTCAAGGGATAGAGCGTTCGCATTCCATTGAGGTGAACCGGGTTCGAATCCCAGCGATCGCTGGTCGATGCCAATTCCTTATCCGGCTCGCATCAACTACAATGCTGTCGTGGAATATTCTCAGCTGTAAACGGATCATGGGTTAGAGTTCCCTTACAGTCAGGCTAACCGAGGGAAGTTTTCGTGGTTTTCCTCTCCACGTAATTGAAATGCGGGCTAGTTCCTTTAAAAAAGTTCTCCATGTTGGCAAATTTCTTCTAATACTTGATGCAGGAGTTTCCTTGTCTTCTAGATTGGGTTCAAAATTTCACGGCTTTGGAGTGGAACTCTAGTCGTCGTGTTCTACGACGGTTATAAAAATATTACTTTCATGATAAATGAACGTATTTTATATTTTTTCATTCATTTGCTACATAGGATATATTTTTAATTAAATGTTAGAATGCTGTAATATGATAACCAAAAATAACTCAGCAATGAAAATAAAGTTGTTTTTAATATTATAGCTAAGTCATTGGTCATGGTCATTGTTCGCAACTCTCCGGGGTATAACTTCGTTAAAAGTACATCAAAAATTTGAGTTTCATGATATGCTCTGTAAAAAATAAAAATGTCTTTTAAACTAAACAAATAAAGGAAAAACTTATCCTCTCTTCATTTCATTATATATTTGCTAATACTATTTTCGCATAAGTACAGATTATACTTTGTTAGTTTGTAGTTGTACTGTTAAAAGTTTGCCGAGTTAAATATCTTGAAATGTTATACAGTGTTAGTATAATCGATCTCTTACGCAGCTGCTACTACAACCTCTAGTTTCCTAAAGGCGTATAATCTCTTCTTAATTAAATTTTCCCTTAAAAATTCCCTTTTAAATTGTCTTTTTTAAAAATCTTAACTACTCTTTAATTGACGACGGTAAAATTTTTTTTTTTTTGACAGTTGATTCAAAGCAACACCGATTTACATTATATACATATGTTTAAGGCTAATTGAATAAACCGGCTCTTTCTTCAGTTACTGCCTCTCCCTCCTATTTCAATGCAAAATACCCATTTGAAAAGTGGTCAGTATTTTCTAATCGGTCTGACACTTGTTGGTTTATTGAAAAGAACCCAAATACATTTAGGCTTATTAGAAACTATATAACAATACCCCTTACCTAAAATTATAAACAATTCCCATTTGAAAAATGGTCAGTATTTTCTAATCAATCGAACACTTTTAGGTTTATTGAAAAGAGCCCAAATGCATCTAGGCTTATGAGAAAACAGATCATGTATTGCTCAATTAATCTGAATTTTTGTGGGCAGCTAGCAATTAACCCAAAATAGAGAAGACTTATTGTAAATAGCCTTATTAAAGGTTTATTGCAATTCCAATAAGCGTAAGTAAATTTAGGCTAAATGAGTAATTATTCGCAGATTTTTTAACCAATCTAGAGGCATATGGGCTGATTGTAACAAGACTAAAAATATTACGTAAATTTGAAAAAAAAAAAAAAAAAAAAAAAACGAAAAAACTATAGACTTTTACAATTAGACCAGCTGATTGCAAAATGTCGGCGACATTTGTAAACTGTCGGATTTCATAATTGAAGCCGTCAATGTTAAAAGGGGGTACGTCAAAAACCTGCCCTTTTGAGGGAAAAAAAACTGTGTAAATTCTGGAAATATTGTTTTTATTGATTCCGAATCATTGGGTTCTCTTCTGTTGACAGTCTATAAAATTATCATTGATTGAGAATCGGTGATATTCTAAAACCAACAAAAAACTTATTTTCGTAAAAATGTTCCATAATACCAAAAAAAAAAAAATACCATGAAAAAAATGACTGGTTGTAAATTCCAGGGTTAAAATAAGTTTAGTGTTTTCTTTTCATATACAGTTTTACCTTCGTAACACTGAGTTGAAAAAAACAAATAAACAATTTCTTGTGAATAAATTTATAAATAAAATCGACTAGCACTTACTCTGATGCCTAAAACTTATATAAAACTAAATAAGAATAATGGCATTTTAAATGTGCATGTGTATAAATCTAGGACAGAGCCAAACAAAAATAGAAAAACATTACAATGAAGTTTGTTTTTTTTGTACGTTTTCTTAGTCCTTAATATTCATCCAGCATTCCAAATAAATTTTGTTCGTTTGTAAAGTATATATAATTGAATTTATTTCCAAGAAAATATTTTAGAGTTCACTTTCATGGAATTCTCTTTCAGACTTTAAAACGCCAGAACAATAAAAGTTGGATTCGTACTCTCTATTTTGTGGAGTAACAGTTTTTGATTTATTAAAAGTATTGATCTCTATCTCATTTCCCCTGGTCTTATTTGGAACATTGATCTCTGGCCAAGGCATTTTTCCTCGCTTGTCAGAGAAGAAAAATGCTTTTTCGAAAAAGGGTAAACCATAAAAAATTGGAAGAATGCATCTATAGAAATATTATTTCTTTTTATATGTCAGAGTTTTTAAATTTGATCTTGGGGCAGAATTTTATAAAATAAATTGCATAAAATCCAGAAATGATTTGGACTCAATATTTTTTTTAATGTTATAATGGAGCTAATTTTTAATGTAATAAAAAAACATGCTCTATTAAGTAATTTTTTGAATTGAAACTAGGGGGTTCAGCACGGGTTACCAAGAACAAGAAATTTGGTCTTTTAGCTGTCCAAACGTAATGTCACCTTACGTATTTACTTCCACTGAGCAGCTTAGTTGCCCGAACACAGTGATATCTTTTTTATTCTCCTGCACTACGCAGTTTGTGTTCATTACGTTAGACTACTAAATTAATCCATGCTGAGGCCTTCTCTCTTCTAGGAGGTATTGGATCAGCACCCTGTTCGCTATCACTTGTCAACTACCTGAACTGTTCATGGAGTTTCTTTATCATCGATTGGCTCTCTCATTCTGCCGTGCACCACTGCTTTATAATTTAATTTGTTTTATAATTTTTTAAAAATATATTTGGGAACTTAGTCCCTTGTTCATGAATCTGTAGTGAACTTCTTGTGAAGTTCTTTTCAGAACGTTTCTCTCGCCCATTCCACCTCAGCCAACTGCAGTAACCCAGATTTTATACTTTAATTTCGTATATACTATAGCTAATAGAGTGTTAAACTCTGCTGAACAAACAATTGAATATCAACAATGCAAGTTAAAATTGCGGTCATGTTCATGCATTAAAAGAGGTAGAGAGATCAATGGATATAGAGAGATCGATAGAGTGATAGAGATAGAGAGAGAGAAAGATCTGGAGAGCAAAAGGTAGCAAAAAACCGATGGATATTAAATTTTTAACGCCCGTCGAATGATTTTGTGCACAAAATCTTACATTAAATTATGCTATAAATTGAGTAAAAGTCATCAGATCCAGTTGTACAGGGAACAGAGATGCTTTGTGCAGTTGAACCTTCGCAATTTATTTCAACTTTTTTTGTGAAGTGAAAAGAAACCACAGATAATGAACCCCATACAGTTCGATACTTAACAAATCTGAAGACCAAACCAATAACGCATATGTGACTGATGTTTGTGTAAGGTGGGTGGTGGATATCAAAGTAATTGGGAATTATGAACGACAGATCATTCATAAGGATTTGGGAGGGTGTGAAATCTGTTTCTATTTTGTTCAGCATTCATTGAAGACAAATGACACATGTGCTCCGATTGGTTTCAAAAGGTTTTTTTTCCAGTCTAACTGCTGTTACTTTAAAGTTGCATAATGGTAGCTTGTTTCCATTCTTCTGTTCAGCAAATATTTCGAACGCACCTATCATATAAGTGATGCGACCTTTTCTTGACTCTCGCATGATAACAAAACTACAATTTGTTCCAGTTCGTGTCACATAGACTAATAAGTTACTTTTATTTTTGTTTCATTTGAAGATCTGTATGGTTTCACACGCCATTTCACATTCAGAGACAACATCAGCTTCCTCTTCAATCGAAAATTGTTCCCTAAGGCCGAATTCGAAGTTAACAACTTGAGGAAAAAATTGATCGATTCTTAGGTGTTTATAAAACAATAAAGTCGCATCAACAATAGTGATTTTAATTCCAAATAGTTCCGACGAATGACTTCCTCTTCAAGATATTTCAACTTAATTCTTTTGAAGGAAAAAAAAAATGATTTAAGAAGGTTATTTGCATTGAAAGACTATTTTGATAATTAGAAGCATGTGGCTACTTACGGCAAATAATTTCATCTAATCGGAATATATGTTTGGTTATAAAACGTGCATTAACCCGATTAATCTATGAAAAATTGTGCATTTTCCATTTTGTTTTGACAATAATTTATTTTATCGATTCTAAATTTTTTTAAAAATTTTTTTATAAAGGTCATCCTCACCAAAGTTTATTGTCATCATTAAAATATATCTTAGGGTCTCTCTATACCCAAAAAAATCTAAAGGGCCACCAACACCCGCACTTTTTTGGGTGTTCAACGTTGCATTTTGTTTCGCTGCGCAAAATCTATAAGATTTAAAACCTTAAAATTACGAAGGTGAGTAGGGCATGTACACAGAGTACAATGGAATAAAAAAAATTTAATATTCTGTAATCAGTAAGAGAATTATTGACTATTAGACTTGTTGCAAAAAATTCCATATGGGCCGTTTTACAGACAGGCGCAGGAAGGTAACTATGGAATTGAAATTTGATATGCTGAGAGGGGCCATATTTGTTTATGAACTTAACAGAGAGTTTTTATTTTCTGTTTTTTATGTTTTCTTTATAAAATTCCAATTTGTTCGAAAGTTAAGTGCAATGCTAAGTGCTTTATTTGTGAATTTTTTTATCAAATTGTTTTGTTTCACGATACATTCTGTTTTGCTGAACACAATCTATAACACTTAAGAATTTGAAATTACAAAGATAAGTAGAAAAACGTGCAGGGAGAACGAGTTAAGTTTCAGTTTTGAAAATTAATTCGAGAAATATTAATTGTTAAAGTTTTAGGAAAAAATACCATATTTGATCGATCTTTGCTCAAATGTGACTACGGAGTTAAAATTCTATGTACTTATGAAAGCGCCATTTTTATTTTTGAATTTAACACGAATTTTGCTTCGAAATTCTAGTTTGTTCGAATGTTCTATCAAATTTAAGCACCCTTCCGTGATTTTATGTAGCTTTTATTTATATATTGCTTTATATAACCATTTTTGTAAAAAAAATTCTTACAGGGGTTGGGCGAAATAATGGAAACGCTTTTATGCTAACACATTTTTTGATCTTTCTCAATACTAAGAGAATAATTTTATAAATAAAGAAGTAGTAAACCTTTTATCATTTTGAGTTTCTAATAAAAAGTACAAAAACTACTTAGAAAATTGCGTGAAACTTTTTAAATTTTTAAGATATTTCAATTGAAATGTTTTCATTAGTAGCTAAATACGATTCACTACAAAAAATGAAGAAAAAAAATATTAGAAACATTTTTTCCACGCAAGTGCAGTATAGAAGAACTACTTTAATTAATTATATATTACATATTTTACTACGAATTTGTTTCAAATTTTATAGCAAAAATTTTGTAATTAATTTTAAATTGCTCTAAAAATTTTCTTTCATTGACTAAATAGTTATAAAGTTGTAGTAAAAAATTAAGACGAAGAAATTAGTATTTTATAAAAATATCCATTTCTCCAAAAATATTTCAGCTAGGCTTACATATGTGTTTATATTGTATACCTTATATAATACCTTGTATAAATATACCTTGTGCAATTATTGTATATAATAACTGAGAACTGAGGTATTTGTACAAGTTACAAATTTGAGGTACAAGTTACAAATTTATTGATACATTTTTGGCATAGATAGTTCAAAAACTCTATTCTCCTCCTATTTTCCATTTGTAATTTTTTGTTATATATATAGATACATATATTTTTATCATATATATATATTTATATCATTTAGTATCATGGTCTGAAATTATTTCAAATGGGAGAAAAAGATAGATAGAAACATTCTTTCTATAAAAATATTCCTATAATTATCGATTTCAATAGTAAGGGTTGTGGGCGGCGTGGTGTGAGGCTTTATTGGTTGGTGTTCGTCAGGAAGAATACGATAAAATCACTTAACCAATAAAACTTTTATTCATGTCATTTAAAATTAATTAAAAGTTTCAAAAGGATAGTGAAAACCACTTATGGGACAATTTTAATAAAAAAATCATACAAAGACTTTATTCTTAAAGTTTTATTTTATTGCCTGGGGTTTAGTTTTTAGAAATCAATTTAAAATTGGCCTATTTCATTAATTTATTTCAACACGATTGACTTAGTGTTTGCGTGCTTCGTCTTAAAATTATGTTCATAAATCAGGGAGACAATATTGTAACACTCTCAGGTCATTTCAGGATGTCTTAACAAGATGCATAACAAGATGCACTAAGTGAACATTTTTTCGAATTTTTAAAGATGTACTCGACAGATTGGTTTATAACTTTAGATAGGTCAAGATCATGCGATTACTCGCATTTTTCAATAGTAGACTATGAAGTTTAAAAAAGATAGTACAAAGTAAAATTTAAAATTTTTTTTAAATATATTTTTTATCATCCAGTGTCTAAAATAACAATTATTTTATAACATTTATTTTTTCATATTGCCTGTAATACAAATTGTAGGTTAATTAAGAAAATAGAACGCTTTATTTGCTTATGGTCTAGTGATCGATTTGCCAATTTGATCGAGTTTTTATGGTTTGAGAGACTGACCTTAAATACGATCCACTTAACAAAAATGCTATTCCTTCTACATGATTTTTTAAGTCATAAAATCAGACTGAAAAAACGTTCTTTTTTCTTAATAAACATGCATTTCTTTTGACAGATTTGAATTTTAACCATGACAATATTGAAGATAATCACAATCTGGCTAAAATATGTAAATATTCATACCCCACAAAAAATTAAACTTTTAAAAATCAACAAGAAGAGCTCAAAAGATGCTTGAAATGCGTCGAGAAAGATCATGGAATAATGGTAAAGGAAGAAATCGCGAAATCTAGTGTGGAACAAATTGAAAAAACCTTGCTTTTCATTGATAAGAGGTTGTAGTGTTGTTTAAAAAAAAGAACCGCTATCTGAGAAAAATTGTCCCAATAGCTTAGATATTAGAGTAGTCGAAAGCAGTGTCCTTTAAAGCCATTTCACTTTATTGAATACTTTACCATATCACTGAAACTATTTGAGCGAATCAAAAACTTTTTGCGCACAGTTGTAAAACTATTTTATTCCAATATATTTCTGTGTAAAATTCTTTTTATCGCTGTTTAGTATTTTTTAATCTTTATTTTAAAAATGGATTAAAATTTTTTTAATCGTAAGGTATTCACATTTTTACCTCATTATTACCTACTCAATTTTAAAGGAGAAATTCAAAATTTACGTAGAATATTATTGAAAAGTTTTTGAGAAATAAAAATTTAAATAGATGACTTTTTTGAAATTTTTCTATTGAGACATAATTTTGTTTTCGCTTGAATTTGCGAAAGTATAGTACTTTGTCAGTTAAAATTACACAGTGTAAAATGTTGTAAGAGTTTGTATCTTATATTTCAAAAGTTATGTAATATTTTTTCGACATTTATTAAACTAAATAATAAAAAAAACTAAAAAATTTTTAGGCATTATACCTTTTATGAAATTTTCTTTGCCTAAAAAGAGTTTTATAAGTGTGAGAAAAATTATTTTGATTAGCTTAAATAGGCAAAAAGTTAAGCTGACATTCAGGACGGTGAGCACATAAACATGTTCGCTCAATTCACCCTTCACAGCAAACGGTATCATATATGAAGCGAGCCTTTTTGACTCTAGCGGCTCGCGGTAATACATAAAACACGAGCGTTTCTGACTCTAGAGGCCCACGATATATCACATATGGAACGAGCCTTTATGACTTTAGCGTTCCAGGATCACAGGATCACAGTAGTTTACGCAAAAAATAAAGTAAACAATAAGAGGACCAAACTTTCGATTGTTCACCTGACCATAATTTCCAGATTTTGGCACCCCCCTATTTTTAGGAACAGGACTGCGAATCTGACGAAAATATGATGTGTTTAATCGGAGGAAATACGTTTCGTGTCTGATTTCATAAGTTAAAATACTGTCCGTATTAATTAATTAGTATATTTAAGATTAGGTTCTTGATCAATTAAGGTTGATTCTTAGTGCTTGAAAATCCGATCGTTGGATTAAAAGCTATTTAGTGTGTCAATATTTTTGCGCACTGAACATAAAATGAAGCTGTGTAATACGTATACTATACGCGGAAAGTTATGCTTAGAGCTTTTAACAAGCGCAAGAATCAGTCATTTTTAAAGAACATAAATGAATTAACCACCAAGAAATACAAGTGGCATTATGGCAGTATGGAAGTCATACTTAGAGCAGCGTATATGGGTGATTCTTAGGAAACATGACAATTTGGACCAAAAAATTTCTTCGAATTTAAAGTCTTCAAAACAATCTACTTTTTTTTTGTATATTTATTTAGTTACATTTATTAATATCTTACAGATAGCAGTGTAGTTTATTGACATTTGCTCCAGAAAAAAATGAAATAGAAATTCAGCACATTTTGAATGCCAGGAAAATGACATATTAGCTTAGAAGTTTGGAAAAACAGTCATTTTAAGCTATTAGTAAGTAACAAAACCTAAGTCTTTATGTTAGATGGACCATGAATAACTTAAATTAATTCTTTTATCTACAGTAAAAAGAATCGAAAAATTTTCTGTTGCTGATATGTACAGAATAAAATTGTGTAAAATAATCAATCATTAGAGAAATAAATAACTTTGATTACATTCAATCTTATTACAATCATGCATAAACTTGGTATTAGGTTAATATTTGCTTTCCCTATTTACAGTATTAGTAGTTAAAAAAATTTCTGGTAACGCATTCATAAGCCAGGAAAATGACAAATTCGCCATTTTATAGCACATAACTTTACTTTAATTTAATATTTTGGCCTAAGACGCTTATATTCCGCAGAAAACAACAGGATTTCTTAAAAATAACTCAGATAAATCTAAGTAGTTTATGTTTGTGACATTGAGTCACAATTTTCAATTAAATTTCATGTTTTTAACATCCAAATCCTAATTTTTAGTTAATTTCTGATACAAATCCTTAGTTCTTCATCCGTTTCCTCTCTCCCTTTATTGCTTTAGGCAATTGTGACACTCTCCCCATAAAATTCCTTTTCCATTCTTTTGACCCCTCCCTTTTGCTAGAATTTTTGTACACCTGCTTTTTGGCCCCTTTCATCTCCACGCCGGTGCAAAGTAATCTGCATCTTGTTTCTTCACTTTCAATTGAGAACCCTTTTGTAAACGTTAAGTGTAGCTCCTCAACTCAGTAATGTTAGGAAATTCAACTTTAACTTGCTATTTTTAAGTAATTTAACTTCGACTTTTTCCAGTGAGTATAAATATCGTGCGCTAAAATAGATCGCAAGTACTATAGATAGCTAACATATGTTAGTAAATGCAACTCTTCCCCTCCCCCTGAACCACTAAAAGCCAAA
This sequence comes from Parasteatoda lunata, assembly GCA_949128135.1. Lineage (NCBI taxonomy): Eukaryota > Metazoa > Arthropoda > Arachnida > Araneae > Theridiidae > Parasteatoda > Parasteatoda lunata. Next base: position 54,039,295 of record OX421972.1, on the reverse strand, counting down.
AGTCTCAGTTGACCAAGGGCCAGCAAACAGATGAAGTAGTGAGGTGCCCGCGGGCAGGTACTACAGAAAATCACATATCCAATCCAATCCAAGATCGAGTTCCAGATTGTCTCAAATTTCACGTCTCTCCGCATAACGGGGATTTCATTTTTGTCCCTCCTCACCCCCTAGGTCGGAATTTCGAGATGGCGTGGTCTTCTGCCGCCATACTTGGCACATGATTTTTTTTGGATAAGATGATTTTCTCTCATGGCAATATATTCTACCGCCATACGTGCTAAATGATTTTCTGAGCCAAGATTTATCTTCTTTACAGCTATGATGACCAGTTGCTGCTCTAAGTTAAAGACGTTTCAATACCAATAACCCTGTTCTGATGTCTCTGGCCACAATCCGCTATCCCATTCATTCCGGCGTGTTTTTTTTGGGGGGGTCAGTCTGATCACTCCGGGTTGCCACACTCTCCCTCTGATGCATCGCCTATGATTATTTCCTGATGTCGCCAACAAAAAGAAAATAAACGAGCGTTATTCATCATCAAAAGTGACCCCTTTTTTTCTTGGTGAACCTTTTTTTTAGATTTGACAAGGTGACCTTTTTTCCATCAGCTACATAAAAGGTATGTCTCCACTTCTCAGCCTTCATGGTGATCTCTGTGGTTTTGGTTTAAAATTTGCCTGTAAAATTTAATGGGTTGTTGTGGTAACCGCATTGTACCACTGTACGCCAGCTTTATTAATTCGGCCATTTTTTCCTTTTAAAGACAAGTGTTTTTTTATATAATGAAATTATTTTTGTCATTCAGAATTCAAATTAACTTTTTTTAAATTTACTCCATTTTCGATGCCCAACCCGGAATAGCACAATGCTATTAATGATTTCAAGAAGCCAGGAAAATGACAACACAAAAACCTACTCACCTTGAAAAAATTTTTGAAATAGATTTTGAACCAAAAAGTTGGTTCTTTATTCATGCAACAAGACATGTTCAGATAGGAGGGTATCTAATAAATCTATAAACATAAGATATTGATATCTGGCTCTATCTATTTTGGTTATAATCCACTAATCAAAAGTAGCCAGGAAAATGAAAGATTTTTTTGGGACAAACAAATTATTGACAGAAATTTTTTTTTTAAACGAAGTTTTTGTAAATAATACCCTCTGCGTATATTCTAGAACTGCTTACACCGGTTGAGATAAAAAAATCAGATATTGAAAAATTTATGGGAAGTTTTGAAGCTAGTTATTATTGGAAACATTGTTTGTGACATGCCATTTGAACATGAAATTTTGAAGTTCAATTTAATTTTTCAAATATACAAAATAGTCGATGCTAGTACTAGGTTATTTTAAAATGCCAACAGCAATGTTATTTATGAATTTTTTTTTTAAAAAAGTTCTTTTAGTACTATAGTATTAGATCGTGGAGCAAGGGACTGTGAATTGTCATATTTCGTAAGAATCACCCATATAGGTTTTTATTTTTTTGAAATATAGTTTAGTTTGAAGAATTGTAAGATGACAGGGACAGCTGGAAAATTAATTTTTAATTAAGTTTAATTTCTTGTATTATTGGCACTAGGCCTTTTTACAGCTTCATAAGGTTTCTTTTCTTCCAAAAAAGTTAATTAGGATACATTGCACTTATATCTGAACACAAAGCCTAATAACTACACCTTATACATTAAAAAAGTTTTAATTTTTGATAAAAAATAACGTATTTCAATATTTGTGTTTTTGTTTTCAATCTGTAGTTATTTTTAATAAATAAAGTCTTATGATGATGAATTATTCGAAGATCTTCGAGCAATATAGTCATAAGCAATGCTTTTTTCAGCGATAGCATTTTTGTTTGTTCCTTAATCTTGTTTCCATTTAGGTACTTCACAAGTTTCGAAATTTTCAAGTCATAACAGCACAGTGCACAGAAGTGGCTCATAGTTTCGCCGGAAATGATGGTGCTTATCGCCAAACACGCTCTCGAACACTTGAAAATATGACTTGCCTTTGTTTCGAGTTTGCTACGCTGTTAAAACTTGAGAAGGCAGATAATTATGGAATAGAATAAATATATCTTTAAACTAAGAGTGATTGCGAATTGATTTTTTTTTCGACACTTAGTGTAATTTTGTCTTCATGTTGTCTTCATATTTAAAATTCTGTAATTTGATTTACAGAAAAACTCATTTAATTTTTATTTCAAACTCCTACTCAGTATTTAACTTCAGCTCGCATCAATAAAAAAACTACTACCGCAGTCCCGAGGGTGTACTCTCACGAAAAAAACTCAACAGACTCAGCAAGAAGTATTTACAAACTTTCTCGTCTAGTTCCGAGAATATGATGGAAGATGTTTTCATATCCATCATAACCCTGTGCAACAACTGTTAGAGTTAACCTAATGCACCGTTCGTAAAAAATGAAAGGAACAATTGCTTCGGGGTGTTATTAGTAGGCTGAAAGGTTTCTTTCATGATACCGTTCGTAATCAAAACTGAAATGAGTGGGGAGTCGCTTCCTGTTCTACATTACCTCACTAAGCGCTTTTATTTGGGAGAATTTATTTATCTGGTGTTAAAGTGATTTTAATGGAAAAGCCTTTTAAGTTTAAATATATTTTTTTAAATAAATGGCTTTTAGTATCTTTTTTTGTAACATTTTATGTCGAAATGAATGTTGTTAAAACTTTTGAAGTTAAATTTTTTTTTTATATGAATGGGCAATTTACTATTGTAACTGTTAAATTGTTGCTGCGTTAAAAGTATACTAGTTGATAGTGCAATAAATAATGTATTATGCAAAGCTATAATGAATATGATAATTAATTACTAGATGAATACTTCAGTACAATAGGAATATCAACGTAAGGGACTGAAAATTCAAAATTTTTTACATTTGGCTTTTATGTATAAGCTACCTATTGCAAATTTATTTTTTAAAAAAGTAAATTTTTTTTGTTTTTTTAAAGATTTTTTAAGCGTTCATAGGATTAGCAATATGAAGAAAACAGTTGTCAGGTCACTTTTTAATTAATAGATTCTAAAAATGTTACAAGAAAAAGAAAATAATAGAAAAAAAAAATTAGACAATAATTTTTATTAAACAGGGTGTCGAAAAAGTTTGGAAACTATCAAATGTATTGAGAGGTACTTTTGCAGGAATCATGGGGTTGGGCAGGACATTGAGTTTGGTTTTAATAGAGAAGTTTTTTTTAAGAATATATTAAACAAATCCATTTTTATTTATTATTTTTTTTTATCTGACATACACTTCTAGAGATATTTCTATTATAAATAATTTTTACCCAATTTTCATTTTGATTTGATTTGATTCATTTTCATTTAATGATAGTAACATTTGGGAACCAAATTGCGTAACTTTTAAGTCATGTTGGGGAAATTGTTTTTGGAAAATGAAAATCTGTAATAAAAAATGAGAGTTTCTTTTTAAGATCTTCAAATTATTGCCCACCTCACCTCAAGAGTGTTGAAGTAAGCGCGAGTTTGATATATTTGAATGCATCGTTTAAAGAAATTCAATATGAGTGCTTCCAAAATTTTAATCTGATGCATATACTTGACTATTTTAAGAAATGAACAGAAATTTGATTATTTTTACACGGGAATAAATTAAAACATACGGCATTTAAGCCATTTATTAGGTTTTTTTCTGTTTATATGGTAATGGTTCATCGAAAATTATAGTTTTCAAAATTATAGTTCTTATTAAACACATTTAGTAAAAAATACATAACTGAAAAGTAAATTTAACCGAATAAATGGTTTATATCCCATTCTGAAAGTATATACCCATTATATACCATTCATAAAATTACCAAATTTTACCACATTTGCCAAATTTTAGGATATATTATAAAGCCATATTTTATTGTTAATTTTATGAAAATTATTACCAAATCTCTCTGGTGTTCTCATATGGCCAGAAACAAAGTAAATTTTACAATATTTTGGTAGTTTTGATCATAATTTTTTCTCATTGCATATTTTTTAAACATGTTTAAGTATTGAGTATAGTAAAGTGCGGCGTGCTCTCTGCTTTCGCTTATAGCTCTGCGATTCAATAGGTAAGGCTTAATTTAGCCTATCAAGATTTATATGAGCTCAGAGGCTCTTCTTCAAATTCAACATGCTTCCACCGAGTCCAACAGGGAACTTATTAAACATGTTTATTTAATGGTAAACAAATTTTTATACCTCTGCTAGACCTTTAGTACAAAAAGTATAAGAACATTTTAACAAAAGTAAGGGGAAAAAAAAAAACAAAAAAACTCCATGTTAAAATGCAAAGAATACGAAATTGACATATAGTGCATTAATAGATATACGATAAGCCGGCTAGGTGGCCGAGTGGTTAGCGTGTCTGACCACGAAGCCAATGGTCGCGGGTTCGAATCCCGCTCTGGGCATGGATGTTTCTCTCTGTGTTGTCTTCTGATGTGTGAATGAGGGAATGTGGCCCACCCTATGAACGGGTATTTGTGGCAGTGTGGCGTGGGTAACGTTGCTCGCCGCCGTGAGTTTGGTTCACAGGTGCCCACTGCGTAACGATAAATGAGCAACAATTCCGGCATCTTCTATGGCGATGAACGAAAGTTCAGTGCCTGCCGTTATTAAAAAAAAAAGATATACGATAAACTGACGCTGAGGAATATAGATCTATGATAACACGAAACTGAGCTTAGGGTTATTGGTAATAACTGAAGGGCCATCAACTATTCAGCGTCATAAATGAATAAATAAAAATAAATGAGACTTTTTACTGAAATTAAACAAAAATATCTCATTGAAGTTTACTGTAAAACATTTATTGTTCGAGCATTTCATAGAAATGTTCAAATACAATAAACAAATTAACTCATTTCAGGCTATTTTAAGAATTAAATCAGGAATTAAGCAGGAAACCAATTCCACCAATTTCGTTCTTATTCTCAAAACTATTCAAGTGTAAAAAAGACGCAATAGTACATTTTATGATCAGATTCGGTTAAATTTGATGAGGGTAACGTTTTCTGTTAATTCTATTCTCTCGAAGTTAAATATTGCGCAGAGAACAACATTCGAGAGCAAATAACCTCACTTATTAAATATTTGCGATTATAAAAGGATGAGGAGTAATTAGTGATTTAATTATAATTCATGAGGGAAAGTCACTAAATCAGAACCCAATCATTAAGTGTCTTTTGATAGATGGAATGCATAGAATTTTAACCAATGACCCGTTATTTAACGACCCATTAATGCTTTCTATGTATTAATTCTAGGGTAAAGAATTGGCTTTAACAATCCTTAATAAAAGAGTTTTCATATTCGATGAAATTACAATATAATATTTTGCAAAAATATGCAAGGAAACAGGATTGATATCTATATCACGCAATATTTAATGCCTTACAAGTAGTATAAAGTGAACAAAATACTGTACTTTACATTTTATACTTTTAAAATTCAAAAAGTTCTTAATTAGAGTCCAGCCTGATTAAAAATTTAAAAAAAAGTTGATATTTCCTTAAAATTAATATTATAGTTTTCATAGTTACTATTTTCAAGTTACGAACACTTAAAGATGGCAAAACTACAATAAAATATATAAAATATAAGGAATATAATATTTAAGGGCTTTAAATGTTATAAGCATTCTTTTAGGGATTTCAAATAGTAAATTTTGGTATGATTAAGGGTAGCAAATATCAGACTTCAAAATCTTCATGTGTATTCAAAATAAGTATCGTCAACCGGAATTTCATACACTGTAAAAAATTACGAATCACATTACGGTACCGGCACTTTGGATGCATCATCCGTAAAATATCTTTTACTGCAAAATTCATTTTTACCGTAAAATATTATCCGTAATTTTAACAGCAATATTTTATTTGTTACCGTGATTCGGTCACTTCATGGTAAGTATTACTGTAAAAATTACGGCACATCTGATTTTTTGGTTCTGTGACGCTTCGGCAAAAATGCTTTTTCCCGTAATTTGACATGGAAATTTTTCCAATGTGACTTTTCAATTTCGGACCTCTGACAGTTCAACAGAGCATTGACATTAATAATCGAGGCTAAATAATTGTTGTTAAACTTAGGTTTACAGTTACTCTCTATATATACGCGTATAAAAATATTCTTTAACGTATGTATTTTAAAGCAAAATGAAGCTTTTTCTACCCATCAGTATAGGGTAACTTAAGCCACAAATAAGAAATAAAGATTTGGTTAATGTTCGTGACAAAAGGCTGAAATAAATGCACAGTGATCAAAATAAAAAACTGAACACTCGTTTGAGCCCTTTAATGCAATTAAGGGTTTAATTTTACTTTTTACATATTCAACCATGTCTCGAGAACTTTTTAAGCGAATTGAATAGTTTTTGCACATAATTATAAAATTTATTTTACCCAAAGATAACTTTATACAAATTATAACTTTAAGGAAATATTATTATCTTCTATTGATTTATTTAATAATATTCGACAAAAATTTTAATTGTTAGGCACACAATTTTTTGCAAAATTTTAAAGAATGCAATTTTAAATGGCAAAATGCATATTTGAGCGATATCGATCGGATAGTTCCTATGAAATCGAATTTTGAAAAAAGTAGTATTTTTATGTTTCCCGAGAAATTCCATTTCTCGGGAACAATTCGACCGATTTTGCTCATAATTTGTATTTTGCAATGTAAAAATAATGTAAAAAATTGTATACCTTACAATTCAAATTTTTTGGATTGATATTTAATAAAATAATGCAAAAATAACAAAAATTTCTAATAGTTATATTTTACATGGAATTATCTTTAGCAGAACGAATTTAATAATTGTATGCTAAAACTTTTAAATTCACTTAATATATTTTCGAGATATGGCGAAATATGCAAAAAATAAAATTAACATTAAGGGGTTCAAACTTTGGACCGTTCTCCTGACCAAAGTATTGGGAGCATGTTTTCCTGTTTGCAGCTACTCCATATACTTTGGGCCTTACCTTTACTTATATTACCAAACGAATGGTTTAAATACCGTATATTTTGGTATAATACTGGATATAAGCTAATACTTAGATTTTGATAAAATTAACAATAAAATACTGTTTTATAATACGTGTTAAAATTTGATAAATGTGATAAAATTTGGTAACTTTATTGTGATATTTTAGAGCATGGCTTGCAAAGCATCTATTCGGTAAAATTAAATATTCAGTTTTATATTTTTTACTAAATGTGTGGTATTATAAACTAAAATTTGTGTTCGCAACTCTTGAACACGCCCTCTAGTGGGAAGGATATTTTCAGGCTTTTATTTATTAAGCTCTCATTTAGTTCTATCAGAATCATTGGTAGGGTATGACGCCTTTTTCTTCAGAGCCAAATAAGAAGCGAATTTTCCCTAAGGAAAAGGCTGAAAAACTATATTTTTAAGCCTAAATTTGATGATAGTTTTCTACTGAATGAAATTCTACGTCTGATTAAGAACTTTAAGACTAAAATAAAAAAAAAAAAAAAAAAGAACAATAATATAAATTTTATTTCAATATGAAGAATTTTTAGCATCGTGTTTTTCGTAAACATTCTTTATTTTAAGTTTTTTAGTTTATAAATAACGGTTTTTTATTAAAACTTTAAATTTTTTGACAAAAATTGTTGTCAATTTTTTTTTTTTTTGCAAAATTAAAATGTATCATGCCATGCTACTCTGAAGAAATCTCCAGTGCAACTGATGATTGTGTTGTTCGGCTAGCAGTCATTCGTCTCAAATAACAACTCCCCCTATAGATCGTTTTGTTCGCGATTTTTGAAAACCAGAATTTCTTGTAAATCGTTATCATATGAAGGGAAAAATTTACCAAATGAATGGTTTATAAATACTCATACTTTAATTTTATTAATCGTAATTATGTTTTTTTTCTGTTCGAAAAGTTTTATCAATTGTTTAAAGCTAATCGAAACAATTCACAAAACAAATTAAAAATAAATTTAATTAATAACTTTAAAAAAAATACTAAACAAAATTATTTAAGTGTTTGACATTGACCTTGGCTTGATTCATAACAAAATTAACATCAGTTTAACAGAGTTTCTCTTCCTTTTAGAACAATTTTGCTGACAAAATGGCGGCGTACACTTTTAGAAATTTAAGAATCATATATAAAATGTTTCAAATTCGCTACAAGCTTTAATTTGGTACAAAGTTTAACAATGTTATCTTACTTCAGAAGCTTGGTATACAGTGCTAAAAAAAAAGGACTACTCTCAATAACTTTTGATCTAATAATCGGATTTTCATGTTCTAGGACTCAACCTTAATGATTCGAGGGCGTGATCTTAAATATTTTAATCTATTAGTGCAGTTGTTATTTTAAGTTGACAAATCAGATACGAGAACGTACTTTTTCTGAATAAAAGATGAATCTACAAATTCGGATTTCTGACCCTCGAAATATAAATAGTAGTCGCAATTTGCGAAATACGGTTCCCATAGTTTAGTCAGGAGAACGATCCTAAGTGTGAACATTTTAAAAATTTCCCTTTTTGTGTATTTCTCCATATCCCAAGAACTTTTTAAGCGAAATGAATTTTTTTTGCTCTCAGTTATTAAATTCGTTTATCCTAAGATAATTCCATACAGAAAGTAACTTTTGGTGAAGAGTTATTGTTTTTTATAATTTTAATTAAAATTTGTTTTTACTTTTTTTTTATTTAATAACAAATTTGTTCAATTATAAAAAATATAAAAAACAATAAATATTTACAAAAAGAATTTTTTTTCCTGAAATTATGTTCGGATAAACGAATTTTACAATTCTGTTCAAAAATTTCTTCAATTCGCTTGAAAAAGTTCTCAAGATATAGCGAAATATGCAAAGATTAAAATTAACGTTAAGGGTTCTAAACTTTGGACCATGCTTTCCAGATTAGGGCCATCCCCATATTTTGAGGGATAAAAATGCGTCGAAAAAAAGTATATTTATTTAGAGAAAGTAGGTTTTTGTGCCTGATTTCATAGTATATAATATATATATATACATAGCGTATATTATGTACAATTGTGTGCAAAAATGTTTTTCAATTTGCTTAAACAGTTCGCGAGATATGGTGAAATACGCAAAAAGTAAAACTAACATTAAAGGGTCCAACTTTTAGATAGCTTGCCTGACTAAACTATTGGAATCATATTTTCCAGATTGCAGCTATCCCCTATATTTTAGGAGTTAGAAATCTGAATACGTCAAAAAAAAAGGTGTGTTTTTTCAGAATGTATTTGTGTCTAATTTCGTAATTTAAAATACGTCTGCACTAATAGTCACCCTCTTGAACCATTAAGATCTAGACTTAGAACGTGATTATTAGATCAAAAGTTGTTCAGGATGATCTGTTAATTTTTTTGCACACTGCACACGACATATGCACTAAACTCAACCTGAATAGAAACTTAGTTCATTTTAACATCTTAATTAAGGTTGAGAGAAATTTGAATCATATTAAGGTTCAAGTGATAGATAATATAGCTCAACGTTGTATAAATTTTTTAAAGAATGTAATAAAAAAAATCTTTTAAGCACCAGTTTTTTATTCAATTGCTTAGAAATCATAAATTCAATCATATAATAGAATCGCAACTGAAATTATATCAGTTTGTGAGGGATAAGAAAAAACATATTTAAACCTCGCGGAAAAACTCTCCTTTTTAAAAACACCATTTAATGTTGGCAAAGGTTATTGCATCGATATATAATCGAATATACATTCTGACAAAATATTTAAAAATAAACAATGATTGTGATTATTTTGCATTGAAAATATATTGTTTCCGTTAGATTTATGAATAAGTTGCTTTTAAATTCAACAATACAATTTTGATTAAAATTTAATTTCATCAGAAAATATCTTTAGATATCCAAAATAAAAATAGAAGTTTTGAGTTAACTAAAATAAATTAAAATAATCAAACAAAAGTATTGTCTGGCAAATTCTATTAGAAAAAATTTACGTAGTGTAAATTGCATTTGAAGATATAATAAAGTTAGGTAATTTTTCATTTCCCAATATTTTATAAATAAGTACTAGTATAATGGAAGCATATATGCTTATTGATGACATTATTTATATTTCATATTATAATCATTTCAATATCTTACATTCTTATTACATTATTAGGAACTATAGTACTCAACGTGTGCTATAAACTTCTATACAAAATATATATTTCTTTAAACGTGCATAAAAGCCGCAAGATATCACATTTTCAGCAATCGAGTTGTTCTTGTTTGTAGAGAGGAACTTACTTTTTAAAGAAGTTTCAACTTTGTTTTCATGGTGCTCGTTAGCTGATACTAGATAAAGCTGATGCTTTGAAATGGTTTTGGTAAAAAACTTCGAGTTGTATGGAAAAAGTTGTTCTTATTTTTATTAAAGATATCAGTATTACATACAAATATTTTGTACATTTGATCCTATGAAGTTAACTGATAGTTAAGAAATAATTTTACTTTTTTTTTTCGAATAAAAATCCATTGGTACTGTAAATGCAATAATATTTTTCATTTTACATTTCGAATAGATTTTATTCGATGAGATTTATGTTATTACATTTGATCATATGAAGTTTAATAATTGTCAAGAAATTGTTTTTTTTTTTTTTTTTTTCGAATAAAAATCCATTGGCAATCTAAATGCAATAATATTTTTCATTTGACATTTTGAATCTATTTTATTCGATGAGGTTTGCGTTTTATAAATGCTAACAGAAATACTAGAGTGGAATATTTCAAAATTCAATTTTGATAACTCATAACTACGTGACAACTTCATTTGGAAACTCATTTCTGACAATAAATTAATAAATACGTGGAGAAAAAATTCTGGCGAAATTACCGTACCGTATCGTAATTATATTTCTGATAAAAAAAACAACAACTTAATTCTGGTTAATAAAGCCAAAAATGTAAAGTATTTAAACCATTCATTTGTTAATTTTCCCTGTTATATGGCAATGATTTACCGGAAATATTGGCATTCAAAATTACAATTTTTATGGTCACACATTTTACATTTCGAATAGATTTTATTCGATGAGATTTGTGTTATTACATTTGATCATATGAAGTTCAATAATTGTCAAGAAATAGTTTTTTTTTTTCGAATAAAAATCCATTGGCACTCTAAATGCAATAATATTTTTCATTTGACATTTTGAATCGATTTTATTCGATGAGGTTTGTGTTTTATAAATGCTAACAGAAATACTAGAGTGGGATATTTCAAAATTCAATTTTGATAACTCATAACTACGCAGCAACTTCATTTGGTAACTCATTTCTGACAATAAATTAATAAATACGTGGAGAAAAAGTTCTGGTGAAATTACCGTACCGTATCGTAATTATATTTCTGATAAAAAAAAACAACAACTTAATTCTAGTTAATAAAGCCAAAAATGTAAAGTATTTAAACCATTCATTTGTTAATTTTCCCTGTTATATGGCAATGTTTTACCGGAAATATTGGCATTCAAAATTACAATTTTTATGGCCACACATTTTACATTTCGAATAGATTTTATTCGATGATATTTGTGTTATTACATTTGATCATATGAAGTTCAATAATTGTCAAGAAATAGTTTTTTTTTTTTCGAATAAAAATCCATTGGCAATCTAAATGCAATAATATTTTTCATTTGACATTTTGAATCTATTTTATTCGATGAGGTTTGCGTTTTATAAATGCTAACAGAAATACTAGAGTGGAATATTTCAAAATTCAATTTTGATAACTCATAACTACGTAGCAACTTCATTTGGAAACTCATTTCTGACAATAAATTAATAAATACGTGGAGAAAAAATTCTGGTGAAATTAATTACCGTACCGTATCGTAATTATATTTCTGATAAAAAAAACAACAACTTAATTCTGGTTAATAAAGCCAAAAATGTAAAGTATTTAAACCATTCATTTGTTAATTTTCCCTGTTATATGGCAATGATTTACCGGAAATATTGACATTCAAAATTACAATTTTTATGGCCACACATTTAATAAAAAATACAAAACTGAAAGGTAAATTTAACCAAATAAATGGTTTATAAACCATTTAGAAAGGTATCACGATGAAACTACCAACTGTTACCACATTTACCAAATTTTATCGCATATCATGAAGCTATTAGGGGGATCGGAAAGTAATGTCGTTTCGACGCATTAAATATTCGTAAATCTTAAATACCAATAAATTTTTTCCGATCCATTTCGATTCATTTCCTAACGAGGTTGTTTCTAACGACGGTGAATACATTATTGATTAAAAATAAAATCTTGACAACAAATATTAAATGCACCGACACGACATTACTTTCCGGTTCCCCTAAATAACCAAAATTATTACCAAATTCGGTATAAATTTCTGAGTTTTTTGGTGTCTCAATGGAGCCAAAAACATGGTAGATTTTAACATATTCTCGCAGTTCTGTCCATATTTTTTTTTCTCATTGTGCAATGAATTTAAATCCTTCCTAATTTTTCTTCTAAATTAATTCCTAATTTCCTTCTAAAAATTATTGAAAAAATTTAATCAGTAAAAGTATTTTGACTTTATTGACTGATATTAACAACTGAACAGTTTCTAATATCTTTTGATTTTAATGATTCTTATTGATATTAGATGTTAGAAACTTAGCACTATTTAACGTCCTTTATATGGGTGTTAAATACTGCAAAGTTTCAAAGATTGATCTTAAAAACTGAACAGTTTCTAATATCTTGTGATTTTAATGATTCTTATTGATATTAGATGTTAGAAACTTAGCACTATTTAACGTCCTTTATATGGGTGTTAAATACTGCAAAGTTTCAAAGACTGATATTAAAAACTGAACAGTTTCTAATATTTTGTGATTTTAATGATTCTTATTGATATTAAATGTTAGAAACTTAACACTATTTAACGCCCTTTATATGGGTGTTAAATACTGCAAAGTTTCAAACTTGTTACTTAAATAAGAGTTTACTGTTTAATATATTTTTCGTAATACATTTTGCACATACAATGGTATATACATTTTAAATCAGCTTCTTTAATCAAATTTGTAGAATTTTAATTTTGAATTAAAAATGAAGCAAACAGTTTTGCTGATTAAAGTATTTTTTTAATGATCTCTCTGATTTCATTAAATATATTTTTACATCAATTGAAGTAAAAATTATAAGGTAGGTTAAATTAGCAATTTTACTTCTCGGAAAGACTCAATAATGAATACTATCCTTTAATAAAGTATAAATATAAAAATAAAAGGTTGAGAAAATTGAGATAAAGTTGATGTTTTTTTTTGGGCTGGAAATTTCAATTAAATTTAAAAAAGTTTCATGAAAGAGAGACTTTCTCCTAAAATCCAAGCAAAAAAATATAATTCTGAAACGTGAGGGGACGAAGATAAAAAAAAGATCATTAATAAGAAAAAGAGAAAGGAATATGATTGATGGGCTATTTAAACGTAATTGGGGGATCTTTTGTGACAGTAAACAACTCTTGGCGACGATGAAGATAAAAAATACCAGGCAATAGCCGCCAAAATGCTGGTATGTTTTTCGCCAGTGAATTTGTTTATTAAATAGCGAAGTACGTTACGCTTGGGAAATTAGGCGTCAGAAAAAGTGAATTAGAAATGCATATTTTATTATCGAACAAAAATATATATGTTATATACTTCACATTAACTTCTAATTTATTAAATTTATTTTTATTCAAATCTGCAAACATGAAATTTTATTGTATTTTGAAATATAAGTTATATTTATAATTAATTTTGATAATAGTGGTTTGAAAACAAAAAGACTAATACATATCTATTTATCGAGTTTAAAATAAAACAATTATTAGAAATACGATAACTCTTAAATAATAAATATTTTAGTAAATTGAAAAAAAAAGGTTAAAAAATTCTGTCACGATTGTTTGTTTTTATTTATCAGCTACTAGCTGAATCCCGTTCTTCGTACGGGATTAAGAAAAAGATTCAATAAACCGAAATCAGTACTAAACAACACTACGAAATCAGGCACAAAACTGAAAGGCATTGACCGACACAATTGAAGAACTTAGTGGAAGAAACAGGTAAGTGACATTTTAGGGGTATTTATGAATCAGTGAAAATAACAAAGAGTGGTTGCATCTATATGGGTATATTAAATATATCAGAACCGATTTTGCTTTTACTTTATTCTTAAGTTAACTAACACACATTAGTTTTTAGTATGCTTGCATGACTTTAATTTTCAAATTTGGCAGTGGTTTAAAGAATAAGATGAAGAATTAGTTGTCCCACCTTTTAATTAATAAAACAGTTCAGAGACGGTAATAAAATAGTTTGGAGACCACTTTTTTCTTCTTACCCTGGTTATAATCTTTTTGAAAATGGCACTTACCTAAATTTCTACTAAGTGATTTGATAAAGCTAAAATAATAAAATTTTTTATTTATTGTTATTTATTGCCCTTTCCTATGGCTTTACGTTATTATATTATTTTATATTTCCAATTCATAACCGTTGTTGAACAGCCGACTCAATTTTTGGGATTACAACTAGTAATGTTCAGCTACTTAGCCTAGTAACTTTGAATCCAATCCAGAAGACAAGGGAACTCCTGGATCTAGTATAGAGAGAAATTTGCCATCTTGAAGGATTTTTTGATGGAACTAACCCATATTTGCGTTACATGGAGAGGAAGACCACTAGAGCCTCCCACGGTTAGCCTGACGGCAAGGGGATTCTAACCCATGATCCGTCTACCACTGAGGACATTTCACGTCAGCACTGTGGTCAATGCAAGCTGGATGCATAATTCGCATCATAGCTGGGATTCGAACCAGGTTCACCTCATTGGGAGGCAAACGCTCCATCCCGTGAGCGGCTCACGTTATGATATTAAGCAAAACCAGATTTAAGTAGTTCATCCCATTACAATAGAATACATTATACCCATATTAGTATATTTGGTTCTTATTGCATAACCCTTCAACATTTGAGCGAAATACATCTATGCGAAATATATTTGTCAGTGGCAGCAAACTAAAGTCGAAATTTTAAAAACAAATAGAATTCTTACAAAATCTTGATAAGGACTTTGGAGCATGACAGTTTCTCTATTTGACCTGTAATTTGTTGTTTAAAATGTTTTAAGTAATGATGGAAAAAGTTGCTTTAATTCTAATTCATTAAAATATGGGGAGTAGAGCGTTCCAATGAGGTGAACTGGGTTCGAATCCCAGTGATAGCTGGTCGATACGAATTCCGCATCCGGCTTGCACTGATCCTTGAGCTGACGTAAAATATCCTCAGTGGTAGACGGATCATGGGTTAGAGTCCCCTTGCAGTCAGGCTAGCCGAGTAAGGTTTTCCTCTCGATGTAACGCAAATGCTGGTTAGTTTAATCAAAAAGTCCTCTAAAGGTGTTCCCTTGTCTTCTGGATTAGGTTCAAAATAACAAAGCTACGGGGTTGAACATTAGTAGCCGTAAACTCAAAAATTGGGTCCGGTTGTTAAACGACGGATATAAAATAAATAAATAAATAAATAAATAAATAAATATATATATATATATATAATATATATATATATATATATATATATATATATATATATATATATATATATATATATATATATATATATATATATATATATATATATATATATATATATATATATATATATATATATATATATATATATATTCCAATGGCAGGTACTGAATTTGAATCTATAGAAATATATATAATCAACATTAATTAACCGTCATTGCCGTCAATAATAGAAAGGCGTAAACGTATAAGCAAGTACCTTCACTTCACTAATTTTGCGTTTAAGATATTTAGATTTTTTAGTTAAGACTATTGGGATAATTACCCATAAAAGAAATAATTTTTATTAAATATTTATTACTTTTTATTGTTTTATTTAATAATAGTTGAAATTTTTTTAAATTATAAGGTACATAATTTAAGAATTAAAATTTTAAAGAACGTAGCTTTGCATGGCAGAATATAAAGTTTGAGCGAAATAGGTCAAATAGTTTTTGAGAAATCGAATTTTGAATAAGCCCGACTTTTGAAATTTTTATAAACGAATTTTATAGTTGCGTGCAAAAAATTTTCAATTCGCTTAAAAAGTTTACGAGATATGTTGAAGTGAGCAAAAAATGAAATTAGCATTCAGGGGCCCAAAGTTTGGACCTCTCCCCTGATCAAAGTATGGGGACCATATTTCCCAGATTGCGGCTTTCTCTTATATTTTCGGTGTAAGAAATCCGAATCCTTTAAAAAAAAGGTATGTTTATTGAGAGGACTTACCTGAGCTAATTAATTAGTATATTTGAAGTCACTCCCTTAAACCCTGAAGATTAAATCCTAGAACGGAAGATCCGATCAGTAAACCAAAACTTATTTAGAGTGATTCGTTTATTTGCGCACTGTATATTCTAGAACTGTTGTTGACTCACAGACCCTCCCCAATCCCCAGTCTTTTTCCTTTCTCCCCTGTTTCATGCATCAAACAAATTAACATTAAGGGGTCCAAACTTTGGATCGCTCTCCTGACCAAAATATTAGGACCAAATTTTCCAGATTGCGGCGACCCCCTACACTTAGGGGCCAGAAATCCGAATCCGTCGAAAAAAAGGACTGTTTAGTCAGAGAAAGCTCGTTGTTATCTTTGATTTCGTAACTTAAAATATCGTCTGGATTAACTAATTAGCATATTTGAGAACACCCCCTTCAGCCATTAAGAATGAGTCCTAGAATGTGAAGATCCGATCATTAGATCAAAAGTTATTCAGGATGGTCTTTTTATTTAATTTTTTTGAGCCTGTGCAACGCAAACCTTATTCGAAATACATAGTCTTTTGAAAATTAATTAATAAAATCAGTTAAAAATTACAAAAGCTCTCGTGTCCACGAGCGTAGAAAATGCGCGAAAAGGTATTATAAAGTTTCTGAATGGTTATTTCCTTCAATCTTGTATCAATAAAACAGATTATTTCTTTTTTTTTTTAAATTTTTTTCTCTTTTGTGCCATTTACAAGTGTATTTTTGCCCAAATTGAAAAATAAAAATATTGAGAAGTTAATTAAACGCTCAATAATTTACTGTGACTTATTTTGATTAAGTTTTGAACAACAGTGGGAAACAATGTTGATTCTTCAACAAAGGTTAGCATGAACTAATGGCTGTTGTTAACGACAATAATCGTCTTAACCTATAAATCGGTGAAATTGCCCGATTAAATAGAATTAATCTTAAGAGATTTAGCTATTATGTAGCTTTCAGAAACATTAGAGATATTACTTCCAAAGCAAGCAGAAAATTAAGGGTTTCGATAGCGGGTTTGAAACTTGATCGCCCAATTATCATAAAGAAATAGTCGAATTAGGACTCTCATAATTCGGTTATCTAAAAGACACAGTTAACAATTGTTTGAATTTTCATTTACTTGCAATGTAATAACAGTTTATTTCATATTTATTTGCTTCCATTGTTAAAAAAGATTAGTGAATTTCTGTATTAGTGGATATCTGTAATCTAAGTTAATTTTTTTCTAAATATAAGAGACTTTCAATTTCACTATTATGTTTGTTGAAAAATTGTACCATTAGTTTGTAAATCTTTTTTCTGATTTCTTTCTTAATAGAAATGAGTTTATTATTATTGTTTCTTTATTATTTTTTTAATCACGCTAAATTTTATATTAACATGGACATGTTTTATTTAAAATGTTTCTGGCAGTAGGACACACTTATAACGTTCCTGATTTAACGAGGAAAATTGCGCAAAAAAACAATGCGCAAAAAAAAGGATTACCCTGAATAATTTTTGATCTAATAATCGGATCTTTATGTTCTAGGACTCAATCTTAATGGTTGAAGGGGTTGACCTCAAATATGATAATTATTTATTGCAGGCAATATTTTAAGTTACAAAATCAGACACAAAAACGTGTTTTCTTTAAATAAACATAGGTGTTTTTTCGACGGATTTGGATTTTCAACCCCCAAAATATATTGAGTAATCGCAGTCTGGGAAATATGCTGAAAAATTTAGCTGATTAATTTAACAGTTCAGGTACTATAAAGGGATTTTTAAGTTTGAAGAATAAAGAAGTACAATATTTGATTATACTAAGAATCTTAGCTAGATAAATAAAATAGTAATAGCATTAAATTTTTTAGTGCTAAATCTAATGGAATCAAAATGAAATTGGTATGATTGACAGTTAAAAAGTTATCAAAACTTGTATGCGTAAAGATTACAGGTTCGTTCTTATAATTATCAGCATCTTTATTGGTATTTAAACAAGAGTGTGTACTTTTTCAGCTAAGCTGAATGAGGTAAAAACTACGTAGATGGGACTAATAATTTAGAAAAAGAGTTATATGTAAAAGATAAAGGTTTTATATGTAAAAGAAAATTTTTTGTATTTAAATATATTTATGTGTCCGATATTGTATATATATATATATATATATATATATATATATATATATATATATATATATATATATATATATATATATATATATGATAATTGAATTGCTAAGTAAAAAATATTAAGTATTAAGTGTGAAAAATTGTTAAGTAAAAAATATGAGGACTGTGAAATAGTGTCATGAGCAACCATACTTCTTTAATATCTGAGGAAAAAATTTCTCTTCCTAAAAAATTATCTCTTCGTAATTTTCTTAAAATATAAGAAGATCTCTAAAATACTAGTTTCACTAGGTTAAAAATTACTAAGCAAAATTTAAATTGATAACGGGGGAAATATTTTGCTAAATTGTATGAATTATTTTATGTATAGACTGCGCAGGAAAATCTCAACGGTTGTACACTGCGCATGAAAATAATGGGTTAGAAGTTATAACAGTACTTTTGAAATAATTGTTTTGGAAAATAGTATAAATAGAATAACTTTTTAAATTAAAGAATTTTTTAGACATTCTGTTTCCAATTAAAGAGGGTTTAGTTTAAATATACGGTAGAACTTTCTGTAAAAGGGAATGAAAAAAAAATGCAAACAATCAAGCACAGTGCTGCCATTCCCCAAGAATTTAAATCAAATTCTCGCATGCGTTAAACTCATCTCACTACCACTAACTCTCTAGATTTTAAATAAAGGAATAAGAAAACATGTTAAAGGCGTTGCAATTGAGCGAAGTGATAGTGTTTGTTTTGAAAATTCCATCACAACGGATCAGGCGTGTGAATCACTTTTGCAGCGAAATTAGAAATACTTTATTTTTCTCCATTTACCTTAACTTTCAATTATTCTACTTTTTTTCTAAAAGTGAAATTGGTTGATTTCTTCGAAAATAACACTTTTCTTCGGAAGATTTAAGAAACTGAGATGGTTGTGGGTATAAAAGGTGAATTCATTTCGATTCCTTTTTTCGATGACTTTTGTATTTTATACTTTTTTAATGTCAAGATTATGTTAAAGTTGAATTAATCTTGCAATTCTAAATTTCAGACATATCTTTAAATTGTAATTTTATTATTTGTTTTTAATTTGTTATACTTAAAAATATTTAAATACCTTATTGATGAAGCCACACAACTATGAAGAATTCCAAACAACTGAGGCAACAAAAAAGTACATGAAAGTGAAACTGATTGCTCTGTAAAATTTGAACAAATTGAAGTTTGAACAAAAAGTGTAAGGATAATAATAAAAATGCTTATTATCGCATTACATGTGTGTTGTTATACTAAGCATTTTCGTTAACATTCTCACGATTTTACTTCTGACTTCATTTTTTTTCCTCAAAAAACTATTCCTTTTCCAAATGCAATCACTGTTTCAGTAATTATTTTGAGTATTAATATTTTTTGCTACTAATGATTTGTAATTATTTTGTAAAAGTTCAAATAATTTCCACTACTGATAAATAATAAAACTGCAGAAGTTTTTATTATACAGCATGTTTTTTATTTTATTTTATAACCGTTGTTGAACAGCCGACCCAATTTTTCTATTTATGACTACTAATGTTCAACTACGTAGCCTTGTAATTTTGAACCCAATACAGAAGACAAGGGAAAGCCTGGATCAAGTATTGGGTGAAATTTGCGTTCGTAGAGGACTTAGTGATGGAACTAATCCGCATTTACGTTACATGGAGAGGAAGACCAAAAGAACCTCCCACGGTTAGCCTGGCGACAAGGGGACTCTAAACCCATGATCCGTCTAGATACTTCACGTCAGTACTGTGGTCGATGCGAGGCCGGATGCAAAATTCGTATTGACCAGCCATCGCTGGGGTTTGAACCCGGTTCACCTCATTGGAAGGCGAACGCTCTATCCCTTGAGCCATCGCTGCTCATACAACACTTTTTTTAAAAAAAAAAAATGCCTAATTAAGAAAACCCCCAACAAGATTATTTTTAATGCTTTTTTAAATTTAAAGGGGTAAATCTCCGAAGTCTATTTCATGCAACAACCGTTTATGTTTTAAAACTCTTTACCTCTTTTGCCCTTCAAAATCTATTTAACAGTAAAATTGTCTTATTCCTTTCTTAAAATTAAATAATATTCCATAATATAATATCCATCCCAATCCTCCCCTAATATTCATCCCAGTCCATCCCAATAAGGTGAACCAGGTTCGAATCCCAACGATGACTGGTCGACACGAATTCGGCAGTCGGTTCGCATCGCTCACTGTGCAGACGTAAAATATCCTCAGTGGAAGATGGATCATGGATTAGAGTCCCCTTGCCATCAGGCTAACCGTGGGACGTTTTCGTGGTTTTCATCACCATGCAATGCAAATGAGGTTTAGTTCCATGAAAGAGTCCTTCACGAAGGCAAATTTTTCCTAATATTTGATCCGGGAGTTCTTTTGTCTTCTGGATTGGGTTCAAAGTTACAAGACTGCGGGTTTGAACAGTGTTAGTCGAAAACTAAGAATTGCATTGGCTGTTCATTCACGGTTATAAAATAAAAACATTGGGGAAATGACGTTTCCAGAAAACGGTCGGTGAATGGAAGAAAATGAAAGTTATTTTTGAATTCAGGAAATCATTTTGCATATGAATCATGACTAGAATTAAATTCCTTTTCAGTCAAGGGCTATTAAAAAATATAAATTGAGGAGAACTCTGTCTTTAAAGTCAAAATAGTTATTATATAATATACAGATTTCATAACAAAAATATTATTGATGTCAAAAATTGTTCTACAATGTTCTTAATTCTCACGAGGGAAAATTAAATCTCAAAACGCAATAATAAGTAGCTTGTAGGTTCCAAATCACTTATTTTAATTACTTGCCGTCAACTCTTGCATACAATCAATCCAAGCATAACAAGTAAGAGTGTAACACTATATTAGATAAATAGTGTATTAGTGCATTAAAAGAAAACATTATTTAGTGAATCTGTATTTCATTGAGTCAAAAATCAAGAAAGTTATTTAAGATGCAGATGGCTTGGACTGGGAATATTAATTAATATACTGAATTAAACCCAGTAAAAAATAGCTCAAATAAACAGTCAGGATATTGTGAAAATATTTTCTCAATGATTTCGGATTGACATGTTGGAGAATGTGGCTGATAATTCACGATGAAGAAAACTGAATGAGACACTCTTGACTTGCAATAGGCCGTAGTGCGGAAAAAAAAAAGAAAACTGTATAATTCATAATAACATTATAATAATAAAAACTGTATAATTCATAATAACATTATAATAATAAAAACTGAACCATTTATTCGATAGCTAAGTTTGAGAAGATTTCTGATGTAAAGCTATGTCATTCACAAATTTGTTAACTATGTTGCTTATTGAGTGCTCTATTATGCATATTTTCTTAAAATATGCAGGTGTATTATTGGTAGGTATGTAATAATTATTAATAATAGGTTGCATTTGGGGTGCGAATTAAAAATATTTAATAGTAAATAGTCAAAAATAAGTGTAAACAATGAAATGAATTCAAATGTTTCTTTACATTTAACTGATTAATCTAATTATTGGTTAGAAATTATTATTAGAATAGTTGCGAATTATAGTGATTAAAAATTGAGTGAAATATGTTAAATAGTCCTCAGTTGAATTAGAAAGAAGTTTCATGAATAATTTTTTTATTCTTGATCGCTTGAACCAATTTCTTCCAAATTTTAAGTTTTATAGCCTTGTACATAACTAAGCTGAAAATGGTGTAATAACTTAATATATTTTTTTATAATTTATAAATTGAAAAATGAATATTTATTAAAAATTGTTTAGCATCGAATTTTTTTATTAGTGGTAAACATGTTTTACTACTGTGTTCAAAAATCAGTAAATTCCTGCTATTAGTACCGATGGTAACGCAAAAAATGCATAAATAAATAAATTAAAAAAAAAAACATAAATAGATAAATAAAAATAATATTAAGTGGCTCAAACTTGACCACTCTATTGGAGTCTGTTTCTGCATTGTAGCTCTTATCCATATTTTGGAGTTTAGAAATCCGAATGCGTTGAAAAGAATGTGTAGTACAGTGCGAAATTCCAAAACGGACCACTTGAATACCTTTTGATCTAATGATCGGATCTTCACGATCAAGGATTCATTCTTAATGGTTCGGGGTTGACCTCAAATATGCTAATTATTTAATGCAGATGATATTTTAGGTCACAAAATCAGACACAAAAACGTACTTCCTCTGAATAAGCATACCTTTTTTTTTGACGGATGCTTTCGTCTGACCCCAAAAATATAGGGGTAAGCCACTTCTAGGAAATATGGTTTCCATAGTTTGGCCAAGAGGCGATCCCCAGTTTGGACCCCTTAATGTTAGTTTTATTTTTTGCGTGTTTCGCTACATCAAGAGAACTTTGAAAGGGAAACGAAAATATTTTAGCAAACAATTACGAAATTCGTTTATCTAAAGATCATGCAAAAAATAAATTTTAGTAAATGTCTTTAAGTTTTTAATATTATTTAATAATAGTTGAAAAAATTTTGAGTTGGAAGTTATACAATTATACATCATCAAAAAATATTTATAATTTTACATGGCAAAATCCAAAATTTGAGAGAAATCGGTTAAATAGATCCTGAGAAATTGTATTTTATTCATACGATTTGTTTCAAAGTTCGATTTCTCAGAAACTTTTCGTCCGATTTCGCTCAGACTTTGCTTCTTGCTATGTTAATTTACATACTTTACGACTTTTA
The DNA here is from genome assembly GCA_949128135.1 of Parasteatoda lunata. Taxonomy (NCBI): domain Eukaryota; kingdom Metazoa; phylum Arthropoda; class Arachnida; order Araneae; family Theridiidae; genus Parasteatoda; species Parasteatoda lunata. The sequence goes on along the minus strand of OX421972.1, from coordinate 54,016,056 downwards.
TTAAATAAAAAATACAAATCTTATGGAATTTTTCCATGGAATCGTTGGATAAACGAATTTTATAATAGTGTTCTAAATTTTTTTTTCAACTTGCTTAAAAAGTTTTCTAGATATGGCTAAACCCGTAAAAAGTAAAATTAACAAAAGTCATATATATATATATATATATATATATATATATATATATATATATATATATATATATATATATATATATATATATATATATATATATATATATCCTGATAATATATATATATATAACAAAAGACATATATAACAAAAGATATATATAACAAAAGACATATATATAGGGCGGGTTCAGAAATCTGAATCCGTCTAAAAAAAGGTATGTTTATTCAGGGAAAGTATGTTTTTGTGTCTGATTTCGTAACTTAAAATATCGTTTGCACTAATTATTTAGCATATTTGAAGTAACCCCCTCGAACCATCAAGAATCAGTCCTAGAACGTGAAGAACCTGTCATTAGATCAAAAATTATTCATGGTGGTCAGTTTTTTGGCTCCCTGTACATCATGAAAAAAAAAACTATTGATTCAAACCTCATAAAAAAGCTATTACTTGAATGCTTATAAAAATATTATTTCTTGAAACCTTATACAAAAAATGCTATTTCTTAGAACTTTATAAAATGAACGTTACTTGAAAAAAAAAATTAAAATAATGGTTGTCAGGATACCACATAATTTAAATATGGGTTTTATAGGGGTTAATATGAGGCACAAGGTTTTGAATGAAAGATTGTATTTTAAAAAGACCATAACAGACCAATGTGCCAGTTGTGCATGCCTTCCAGGTACTCTACTGCTATTATGGTTTATTATTTTTCATTCATTGCAGAAGTATTGGATAGTAAAAAAAAATTAAACGCATTGAATAATATTTCAAATTCAAACAGATTTTAATATTTTTAGCTTCCGGTAGTCCTGAAAGTTAGTTAACACCCCGTGGTGTTATAGATGAACAATATGGAGCCTGTCATCTCTTCGGAAGTAATCACTTTAGAATGACTTATTCTTTAACCACCCGAAAAATCACCTACAATTGCTCTAACCGTTAAAATTTCTGGAGCAGAACGGGATTAAATTCATTTATACTCCATTAAGAGAAAGGGAAAGTTAAAACGAAAGTGAAAAAAAAAATTATATATGTTGGAGACTCTCCGTTACGCTTTCACGATTTCAAAAGTAACAGTGATACTCGTGATTCTCGTTAAGATATTCAGGTTTAAGTGATTTTACGGTAGGTTGTTGTGGTTGATGGGTGTTTGTTATTCGAGGCTTTAAGTCGATGTCATAACATTTTTTTTTTTAATCGGTGTTTGGGTGATAGTCATCAGAGGTGAAAAAAATTATCTAAATACTAATCACCGATCAATCACCGATGACATTAAACTGTTACAATCAGGGCTTGACTTAATTGCCCGCAAAAATATGTTAAGTTCAAAACAGCTTAATGTGAGACAAAATTTTAAGGACATCTTGAAATTTGTATAGACTGTTTATTGTATAATAAGTTGTATTCATATTTTTTTTGGAAAAATATATATGAACTTATTTTCTTCAGGGTCAATATTATTTTTAAAAAATGCATAGTAAAAACTGAAGCAGTTTTAAAATTATTCACCGTTATTGTTTTTTACTTGTTACTTTTATTGTTTTCATTCGAATGTGTTTCGTGTTCTTAACGGTAGGGGGCAATATTTTCAGAGGTAGTTTAAACTTCCGGTAGAAGATTCGCTTGTATTGATTTCTAAATTTTTTTCTTGTTTACAACATCTTTCAACTTATTTTTAAATATAACTATTTTTTTTCGATGGCAAAAAATTCGCTTAAAAGTGAGGACACTTGTTTTCTTTTGGGTGCACTATGCACCGAAGGACTAATTTGGAATCTGAAATTAAATTCTTTAAAGATCCATCAAGAAGAATTCAAAGGAGTCATATATTAAATAGACTGGAGAAAAAGAAATAGTTATGTTCTTCTATGACGTCAGAGGAAAGCAGCAATAGTTCCTCTAAGGTTTTTATTTATTTATTATTTTTTTTTTTAAGGATGGATGAGGAATTACATATAAAATACAGAGTGAATCGAAATTTTTGCTGTTTGCACTTGCCTTGAAAACAAAGTTTTTTGAGAATTAAAAAAAAAATTAAATTTTTCAACGAATATTTTTTCAATTGTTGAGCAAGCAGACAAATTTGAACTCATAATTAACTGACAATGAAGAAATATCAGATTTGTTCTCTTTATATTCTTCTAGTAATGCTACTCAGTCTTTCTAGGAACTTTCCATTATGAAGAATTAAAATAAGAAACTGCTGAATTAAAATAAGAAAATATACAACTTTTACAACATATTTATGAAACCTTTGATTTGCATACATTTCGGAATTATTTGGTTTCAACGGGCTATTTTATAATAGCACCTATTTTAGTTTTTTAGATACTTTCACATATTATCGCCTTACTTTAATACCAATTAGTGCTATAAATTAAGCCTCACTAGTTTTGTTATGAAATTCTTTTTGCTATAAGCAAATTTCGATCAATCACAGAGTTGGGTTATATCCACGTGATTTATTTTTTAGCTTTGATAATTTAGGCGGCCAAGATTGCTGCGGGATTACGGTTTTCTTTATACGAGGAGTTAGAAGGCGCTATCTCTGAATTGAGATTCCCTTCACTGATGTTTTTCAAAGATTAACTGTCACTCTGCATGGTATACCATACACTGATGTTTTTTTAAAGGTTAAATGCCATTGAACTAGTATACCCTGCGCCCTACGCTGTTCGGTATATCCTACATTGATGTTTAAGTTGTTAAGGTTAACCGGGCCGTTCGGATCGGTTAAATAATATTACCGATATCATACTGACCCCAGGAATTGGTTCAATAATATTACCGCTCTAAGCCAAAATCATGCTTGGAGAAGTTCTTGTTAAGTGGCGCTGTTGTCAACAAAAGGGTGTAGAATAGCGCTGGAGTTGTATTGAAGATCGGTGCAACGGCCATTATATTACAGTTTTCTAAACTTTGTTGCTACAGCGAGGAAATAAAGTTTATCACTTTCGTGACCATATACGAATAAGTTTTTTTTATATAATACAGACAAATTCATCAAGGAAAAATAAAAACCTGAGGTTGAGTAATTTTTATCATAAATTAATTTTTCAAAATAATTTTTTTTTTATAATATTCTTTTCATTAATATCAAGTTAATACATCGATATCTCTTCGTATTGCTTTCAAGTTCCATAGTTACCTAGTTTACCATAGTTTCTACCAATACATCGCTATCTTTTTAGACTGATATTACTCATAGATATTGTTATCAAATTTTGACAGAGAAATATTAATTTTATTGATGCTAATTAATAATTACCGTAGATACAAGAAGAAAAAACCTGAAAGAAAGGTCTTATTATGTGTGAAATAGTTTTTCGTTAGTGAAGAAAGCTATATCACACATAATAAGAATGAACCAAACTAATAGTAGAAATAAAAATAATCGTGTTTAACCTCTTTAGTACCACGTTTCGCATTTGTGAACCTTCGCTTCTTGGCTTCTAAAAACACGATATAAGAAAATTTATAGTATTACCTTCACTAAAACATTCGTGGACGTTTAAGCTTTCTGGGGATTCCAATAGATGCTGAATATGTAATTTACTTGGGCAGAATTCTACATGAACAGAAGTTACTTTTGAAAAATGTTGCTAAATCCACTCTCTCGAAAACAGAAGTAATTTTAAATATTATATAGTTTAGTTATTCCAAAAAAAATATTTTTTTCCTTTTGAGTTAGTAGCTCTGTGATCTGCATGAATCTATTAAATTTATATTTACTTTATTTAAAAATAGTAATTTATAGTTCTATCTTCACTGAAACATTCGTGGACGTTTAAGCTTTCTGGGGATTTTAATAGATGCAGAATATGTAATTTAGTTGGGCAGAATTTTACATAAGCAGAATTACTTTCGAAAAATGACGTTAAATCCACGTGTTAAAAAACAGAAGTAATTTTAAATGGTAATATAATTTAGCTATTCTGGAAAAAATATCTTTTCTTTTGACTTAGTAGTTCTATGATCTGCATGAATCTTTCAAATTTATATTTACTTAATATTTAAGAATAATACAATGAAACATAGGCAAGTCCACGTATATGCCTTGGCACGTATAACAAAATTGATGGCAGTGTAGAATTCAATTGAAATATCATAGCATTATGAGTATTTAAATTTATATATATACATAAAAGTGTATTTTATATATAGACATAAAAGTGTATTTTAATTACATAAAATTAAATTAATTAACTGTTTTATATTAAGGTACATATGTACGTTTAATAACTTTAATATCGATATTGCGGGAAAAACTAGAGTAGCTATAGTCGAGATTTTATGTGTACTTGAGGTTTCAACAAAAAACATAGGACTGTCAGTTAACGATGAAAAAACAAAATTCATGGTAATAATAAACAGAATCACAAATCTGCAACCACTGAAAATCAATGAATATGAGTTTGAACAAGTTGCTCAATTTAAATACTTAGGTATAATAAAACAAAAGTTATGTCATAAAATGACATGAAATCAAAAATAGAATCATTATGGCTAACAGATATTATTATGGATAGAGAAACCAGTTCAAATCTAAATACATAAGCTGTGAAACAAAAATACAAGACACTAGTGAAACCAATAGTTTTATGTGGAAGCGATTGCTGGGTGATTAAGAAAGCAGACGAAGAGAAACTGATGACTTTTGATAAAAAAAAAATATTAAGAAAATTTTTTGGTGCAGTAAGAGGAACCTGGAGAATTCGTTACAACATTGAATTACGATCAAAATACAAAGAACCTAACGTAGTGAAAATGATCAAGGTTTCTCAAAAAAGGTGGCTAGGATATGCATTTCGATATAGGAATGGAAATCTTGCTAAAAATAATCTTCCAAACTACAGAGGGAAAAAGAAAAAGAGGAAGACCTAGAATAAGATGGTTAGGCAGAGTAGAGAAATGGTTAAGGGACTTGGGAGTTAATAAATGGAGAAATATAGAATCGGATATATCTAGATGGGGTAAGCTGACTGAGACAATCTTGGTATTTAATAAATTTAACATTTTGTGCTTTTTCCAAAGTTCTGAAATTTTACCCCCCAGTATTAAATATTTGTCATAATTAATGTTAGATTATTCTCAATAGTTATTTATTTTGCTTGGTTTGCATATTTAAAACATTTGTGAAACAGAGATTCAATGCAGTATTGCATTGTACTTAAATAAAACTGCGTATTTCTTAAAATTCATTTCTTTCTTCTAAATAATTATTAAGTCTATTCATCAATTAATAGACCATAAAATAATGCTTGTTCCTATTTTAGATTAAATTTTCCATTAGAAAAATGCATATTCTTTTACTCAGTTTCGACTTGAGGTCCTAGTATGTGTACCTAAACTTATTGCCAACCAGGAAGTATATTATATATTTTGTTAATCTTATACTGACTTATGGCAGTAAAATAGAAATTCGGAACTGAAAAGAATTTTTATTTTTCTATATTATTTTATACTTTTAGTAGTGAAGAGTTTAAGAACAGACAGCTTTATTAATTTAAAATGTATGAAATTACAATGCGTTGTAATTGGAGAACAAGAAGAATACACACGATATTAATTAAAAGTGCATTTACCAGAAATTTATATCAATATAATTTAGTCTAGGGAATTCTGTTTGATATCTCAGGCAGTGATCCCAATCCTAAGCTCGTGACACTAGCTGATCATTATCGTGAGCAAATCACGATAATGATCATCAGGTGTCAAGGTGATCACGAGTATTTCAGTTTTCAATAAAATGCTATGTAAAAGCATACATTCCAAAAATTTACTTACGTTGTAGCTCAGGGGATATGCCGCTCACCTTCAAATGAGGTGACCCAGGTTCGAATCTTATCGATGGTTTGTAGATTCGAATCTTTTCCTGATTCGCCTTGACCACGGTGCTGACTTGAAATATTCTCAGTGGTAGACGGATCATGGGTAACAATTCCTTCGTTTTCAGACTAACCTTGAGAGGGTTTCGTTGTTTTCCTATCATGTAACGCAAATGTCGGTTAGTTCAATCAAAAAAAGTCCTCCAGAAAGGGTAGTTTGTCCCTTTGTCTTCTGTGCTCCCTTGTCTTGTCCCTTGTCTTCTGTTCAAAATTAAAATATTACGGAAGTGAACATTAATAGTAGTGAACTCAAAAATAGTTGGCTGTTCAACGCTGGTTATAAAATAAAATTAAATTAATTTACGCTAAAAAATAAGCTCGTTTTCCAACAGGTATTTCAAAAAATGCTCTTAGATACAATCTCATGATTAAATGAGATCAATCATAAAAGATTATCATACAGACAATCATACAAGATACACAATCCTACAATTTTTTAAATTTTTTTTTATTTTATTGAACTAGACATAGGAGCTCAGCTTTTCTTAAGGTAATGGGCAGTGGAGAGTGCCGGACACTGGAAATTCTTCATGTGTTGAAGAGAATGGAGGAAATATTGTGGTGTCAACACTAGGACTCGAACTTCTGTTTCACCGGGCATGAGATTGACAGATAAGCCCGCTCGGCTATGATATGTACGCAGTTGCAAAGAACTAAGTAGCTTCATTAGGTGGTTATAGTTAGCACGATAAAATTCTGGTTGTTTAACCGTATTAGGTGAAAGCAGTCGATGAACAGTTTTTCTCAAACTTAACGGCTTGATGACCATTTTATTTATGGTTATTTGACTGTTTTGATTAAATATGATTAAATAACCATTCAATAAATTGATATTTAACCATTTTTTCCGAGAAATTTCTAATAGTGTAGTGTCAACAACGAAACAAAAATAATTATAAGGATATCTATGAAAAACTATTTTACGTCCATGACTACACCTTCTACCTTTCTTTCTGTTATTTCTTCTCGTTTTGAAAATTACTATTCGCTCATCATTACGAAAAATATTGAATCTGCACTTGTCTGTTAAGAAAAGTAGGTCGATTTCTTAGTCTACATTCTCTTTTAAAAATATCCATCAAATATTCGTTTCCTTCAAATGAATACATGACATTTATCAATTGCATAGGCACTAAATTTTATTCTCCCCGTTTTTGTCGACTTTCTAAGAAATGTTCGAAAAGTAGTCAAACCTCTATCGAAGAAGTTATCTTTAAATATTATTTTTGAAAGAATTTATTAGATATCTCATTTGTAACAGTCAAATTTCACTCGCGTCTGTTCTTTTTTTCACAATATTACAATTATTTTAAAATAATTTCAAAGGAGTTCTACTTCTTTCTTAGTTTCCGAAACAGTAGACTAAGTTAGGATCGAAAAATTTAGAATTAAGCATTTTTTTAAGACAACTGTCATATTTTCGTAAACGATTCACACATTTCATACTGAACTTTCGAGTATTTTAATGTTAAATCATTGCTATTAATCTTTCTTCACAAAAAATTAAAAAAAAATTGCGAAATACCCCTTCCTTACATTAACAATCACAGTTGGCAAAATTGTGACATTGGTTTCAACTATTCAGTGCCAATCTCATATTGAATCTCATCTTCCAATGTTTGGGTGGTTGAACGAAACATGCAAGCATTAAGTCGCATGATCTCAACAACAAAATGTCATATTCCAAAGGACTCAAAGGCTCTTTTTCATTTTTCCGGCAAAGGCGATAAATCCGGGAAAGCAAAGTTATAATGAGCAATCAAATAAAAATTTTTTTTAAAAATTCGTAAAAGTTTTTTTGAATTTTTTTTAATAATGGCTGCTATTTAAAAAATTTTTTTATAATAATGTTATTAAATAAATAAATAAATAAAATAGTTGAATTCACTTGTGCTGAGGAATTAGAAAATGAGAAGCAAAATAATGGTAATAAAAATTAGAATTTAAAATTAGTTGAATAATGGGTTTGATAAAAATCTGAACAAAAAAATTATGAATTTATAACGTGTGCTATTCTATGCATGATTTTTATGTGTTATATTTATGCTTAAATAATGATTAAATTCGCAGTGCACCTATTTGAGTAAATTTGAAAATAAAATTGTTATCGTGACAAAAAAAAAAAAAAAAAAAAAAAAAAACACACTAATATTTGAGGAAAATGTAGATAACTTGGGCACATTTAAGAAAGAAAAATATGTATTTAAGAAAAATATGCAAATTACTTTTTCTTACATAAAGTCTACATATTTATACATCTATTAAATTCTTTTTTTAAATTTTAAAACGATGCAAATGATAAGTCCCTACAATGCTTTATTATTTTACGAGTGTTAGAATATGTATGTTTCATGCATTAAGATTAATAATTTTTTTCTTTGCTCAAACAAACTGACAATCTAACAGACAAAAAAACAGAGAGACAGACAGGCAATCTAATAAATAAATAAATGGTGGGTGGGTATTGCACAATGGGCTATTGGCGACAGTCTGTGAAACATCCCTGAGGATTATCCGAAGACATGCCATTATAATTTTGATTCTCTACAGAGGGGATAATAATCCCATAATAATAAATGAATTAAATCCCATTATGAACTGTTAGTTGAGAACTTATTTGTCTAAATTATTAATTTTTTTCAATAAAATTAAAACATCAGCCTCCATGAAATGGCTCAGGGACAAACAAAATCATTTACTTCTGCCAGAAAGCATCCTGCAATAAATTATTATTTAGGTATTATGTCATTACTACATTATGTCATTTTGGCATTATTTCAACATAATATAAGAAAACAACGTTAGATCTAAGAAATATTTTGAATTCATTTTTGGGGTAAGTATGTTTTTTTTTTTTTTATATAATACAAGCTAAAACTCTGAAAAGCAATTTTCAATCGTGTCCATGTTGCCAGCTTAGGAGAAAACAAACGCAGCAGTCTTTACGTATCACCCTCTGGGTTTTATATCAGCTTTAAATCTCAACATCTGGATGCACTGTTGCTTCCTTTATTTCGTTCTTTAGATGTCGAAAAAATATACAGGTAAGGAAATAAAAGTTGAAAGTGATAAGAAGTTTGAATCAAAATAAAGAGGATTTTCTTTACAGCCCAAAGGTTGCTTTATAAGGATACGAAGTTTTCTTTGCATTGTAAAATATATTTTTACGTTATTTGGTATATTTATAGTGCTTGAAGCAGTACATTCGATTTATGGCAGAAATCAAGATCCGATGAGGGAATCGAACATTAAATGATTGGCTCACATGCTGCCATAAAAAATTAAATTTTAAATTTAAGCAAAATATACCAAAACACTTTTAAAATAATAAAGACTACAGTTCCATGTTGACTTAACGTGGTATATACGTCACGCGAATAGTTCTCATCTAAAACAAGACTGTTTGCTCACCAAGAAAATGTTTTTTATTCTTTTCAAAAATCAAGTAGTAGCTAACAGAGGTAAATATTCACCTAGTTAAAGAAATAACCACTATTTTAATAGGGGATTGTTTTGTGTCGCGGCGTTAATAGCCTAATCAATCCAGGCATTAAAATCCCAGGCGTTAATAGGTTACTAGCTTTAATGGTCCTTATTGGTTGCTTGTTTGTAACAATGCCTGATACTTTTATAGATGGAAAAAAAATTGTATAAAAATGCAACAGCAAACTATCACATTTAATTAACTTCATTTTTTAACAATAGAAGTTTTGGTCTATTAATTAATTACTATGTGTTAAATTTTAATAAAAACGACTAAAAATGCAACAGAAAAATATTTGGTTAAATGTTCATTGTTTTTAACAAGAAATGTTTTATCTTTTTGAATGATGGTAGTAATGAAGGAACTTTGTACAATTCCTTAAATTCTCCCTCAATTTTATTTTAAGACAACGAAAATAAAAACGAAAATGTACACACACTACTGAAATATACAAATCAAGCTGCAGATATATTTATAGTGCGCAAAAAAAAAAAAAAAAAAAAAAAAAAAAAAAATCAGACACAAAAACGTACTGTTTTTGAATAAGCACACTTATTTTAACGGATTCGGATTTCTGTCTCCCAAAATATAGGGGTAGCCGCAATCTAGGAAATATGGTCCTAAAAGTTTGGTAAAGAAAGCAATCCAAAGTTTCCGGAAGAATTTTTTTTCCAGAGGTTTTAAACGAAATAAATTTTATTTTGCCATTTCTTTACATGAATGATTGCAAAAAACTTCTGAAGGACAAACTCATTTCAATTTTGAGGAGGTATACATAATTTAAATTTGTTGTCTAAGAAGACATTGCACCAATACACTCTAGTGCAAGTAAGAGTAACTGGTTCAAGCAAAATGAACTAAAAGGTAAGGCAGCTTTCTAGCAATTGAGATCCTTTGGAGCATTTAGTGAAAAAAAAGTATGCGATTAGTCGTTAATGCAATAATAAAAATAAATTTCAACTAGCAATACAAAATGCTTAGAATGAGATAGTGGCTTATAAACTAAATTACCAATGTTTATTTATTTATTCATTATTTTCATTTTTAAAAAAAATTAGCATTCCGAACAAAAACAAACCCATAGTCTTTAACAAAATTTATGGACGAAAATAACAGTACAGCCAGAGACTCTTTTTCTCACTGGCTATCAGCTTCCGCCATTTTTAAATGCTAATCTCACTCTTGCTTGAATGATTTTTTTAAAAATTTTTATCATCATCATAAACCAAGTTCCTCTCTTCTTTAATGCTTAGTTGCGAATGTAATCCTCAGCTGTATCATATTTAAAAACACTCAAAAGAAAATAGTTTGTTTTACCGGAATCGATGATTTACTTTTTGTTTGAGTTGTTAATTTTCAGGTCATTAAAATGCAGCGCCGTGTTGAGAAAAACGATTATTTTCAAAATCTTTTTTTTTGCTTCAAATCGAGATTCTAAGGCCACAAGAGCTGCTCGTGACATTTGTGCTGTGTATGGTGAGATTTCAAAATTGAAATTTTGACCTCAATGACTCACCTCATTCTGTCCATCTATGAGGGAACACAGTTGTTAGTTCAACAGATTTAGAATCTTTAGTAAAATTTTCTAATAGAATTCCAAACAGATAATTGAAAGTTGTTAATCGAAATAATGAATCATATCAGTATATATATGTTTTGTTGATAATTATGAATCAGAATTTCTGAAAAGTTATGAGTAATTTTTGCGTCATTTAATTTCGTAATAGTTTATTACTTCATGACTTACCTATTTGAGCTTTAAAAAGTTTTATTTTTAATCAAATTTTTTGAATGTATTTTCGCAAATGAATAAATTAGTTTAATAAAGAATGCATAAAAATTTAACTAAAAAGAATAATTGCGTATGAATAATGTTGAATTTATTTTTAATTTGTCTGTTTGAACCTATTTTCTTAAATGCAATTATTAAAGATCATCAAAAAAATAAATTTTACAAAAATTGGTTGGATATGTATAATTTAGTAATAATTGATTTTAAATAAGGGAACACGATTATAAATTATTCTATAAATTGCTTTTTTGCGGAGAGAACTGTTCATTTTACTTGGTAGAAACCTTCAACAGACAAATTTAGTCTCACTTTAGGTGATAAAAATAAGCTTAGCAGGGAGATCTAAGTGTAAGGAACGCTTATTTGAGGTAGGAGAAACAAAGCTTACTTTCGATGCAATTCTCTAAATGAACACGTGGAAAGCTGCGGGGTTTAAGCAAGCTTGATAAAATGGACTTTCTCTGAGACTTTTACTTTGAATTGTTTTAGTTTGAGATAGGGAAAGTCCAGGAGAAATTTCCTTAGAACAATAAATTAGCTTAGAAAGAGAAGAGACTGGTCGTTTTTTATGTAAATAAAACTAGTTTAAATAAAAAGTTCTACATAATAGCTGAAATAAAATCTTCATGACCATTTCTTAAGAACGCATGCACTGTTAGAAATTTTTCTGAAAAAATAGTTAAATATAAATTGATTTAATTGTTATTTTACCATATCCAAACAAAACAGTCAAATAACCATAAATAGGATGGTATTCAAATAGTTAACTGTGATAGAAACCGTTAAATTACTGCTTTCACTTAACGGTTAAACAACCAGAATTTTATCGCCCCAAGTAGGTCCTAATGAAACCACTTAGTTCCTTGCAGCTGGGTACATATTTAAACCGAAATTGCTAATCTGTCACCGAGAGGGCTAATCAGTAATCGTTAACAGCACAATATTTCGTCCATTCCTTTCAGCGTATGAAGAGTTTCAAATGTCCTATATTCTTCAATTTTTGTCTCATTACCTAACTAAAAGCACAGCCTTTAAGTTCTTTTTACAGTTTTGAAACCATGCCAATAAATGGTTAAAACACCGTTTGTGAATGATTAAAAAACAATTTGTAAATGGTTAAAAAACCGTTATAGTTTTGTATTTATGTTTTTTTAACCATACTGATTATAAACGGTTTCAAAACTGTAAAGGTGAAAAATGCTCTTAATCGTAAAATTAACGGTTTTGAATGAACTGACTGATGCCGATTATTTTAAAGCAATTTTAAAAGGAAAATTCTAGCAGTTTGTGTACATAGTTACTATATACTCACTCGTCGGTAAAACTGTTATTTTGCGTTATGATGTATTGAGTATCAAAATCTATTAGCATATTTTAGATGATCGTGATCAAAGTCCTAAAAATTAGAGATGACAGCCTTAAAATAGAAATTCTAAAACTGAAGTCCCGAAAAATCTATTATTAATCCGAAATTCTAAAACTGAAGTCAAATTTTCAAAGTCGCAAAGCCTTTGCAATATGCAAAAAGCAAAGTTAACATAAAGGAGTCCAAACTTCCATGCGCTCTTCTGTCTCACTTATAAATACCATATTTCCTAGCTAGCCGTCCGTGTTTTGAGAGTCACAAATCGAATTTCTTGAAAAAAAAAAGGTGTGTTGATTCAGAGTTCATAATTTGTGCGTGTTATTTCGCAGGAAATATCGTCTGCAATAATTGTTGCTGTTGTTGTCGTCGGCCATTAAGGCAGAGGGGATGCGATTGTTCTTTTTTTCCAGTGGCGCCTTCTTTGCTAAAAATTTGACTTCTGCCACACCCATTCGTCACACCCGTTTATAGGATGGAACCTTTCATACATCCATTCATTCGTCCACAGATCTTAATTTTGACTTGAAACAGAGAATGATTAATCTCCAAATCAGAACCCCCATTCTGAACAAAGAGGTATTGATATGTTATGGGAACATGGAGGACTCTGTGACCTGACAGATTTAATGTGCACCAATCACCATTTACTGCACGGGGAGTCTCTGGCCGGCTGAATTCGAACTCCCGTTTTCACAAACGAGAGTCCAGCGCCCTTTCAACCAGGCTATCCCGGCCGTCTGCAATAATTAACTTGCATTTTTCAGGTTTGGTTCTCAAACCATTACGATTGAGTCTTGGAACGTGAAAAACCGATCATTAAATCAAAATTAATTGAGAGCGTTTTTTACGCACTCTAAATTTCACCAAAATAATAGTTAAAATATAGCTGATATTTTGCGTGCTGTACTTCTATACGTGTCTTATGGTAACATGATTCATTGGCAAGGTATTTAACGGGCATTAACTAAACTCTATAAATGCCATAAAACTTTATAACGTTCTTTGCAAGTATCATAAGACTGAAACGGTAAACAGAGCTAAAATTTACTCAGCGATCCGAGTTCATATGTAGAATTATGTTTGATACTTTATATTGAACTTTATTTTAAAGTTTAAGAGTGGTGTTTTACCCTTAAAGATGCCAAAAATAGAATATTGAAAAAGTCGTAGAATTTATCAGTTGAAAAAATGCTTTGTTGCTACGACTTCTTTTTAAACGATACTTGTCTGAACTAATGTTTCTTGTGAAGCATGTTTTTCCTTATCATGCATTTCAATCATATTTAATTGAATTATTTTACAATTTTGGGCAAAAATATATGATTAAAATTATTTTGAACGGAAAATTAGTTGATTGCAAAAATCTGGGTGAAGGACTTTGACAGACAGAGAATCATTAATCTTTGAAACTTCAAATAGCCACCTTACTTCGAAACTAACCATGAAAAGATATAAACCTCATTCTCAGATCACATGGTTATACCCGCAACGGGTGCTTTCTGATATTGTATCAATACCATCGAAGCAAATTATATTGATACAATAGAGTGGAGAGCACCAAAAAATGAAAATGAATATATTCGTTAAAATAGTCTAATGAAATAAAAACACAACAAAGTCAAGACTAAGCATAAAAAAAAATTCTATAGAGATGAGAGAGAAAAATATTGCATGTATAAATATTGCTTTCAATAAATGATTTAAAAATGCAATTTCTCATTTAAGTTTCCGGGTTATAATCAATAAAATTAAAGCGCATTAAAGTGTAGATGGAAAATTTGAGGCGTGTTTATGCTGAAGTTAAGAACCATTCTGATTGGTTGGTTGCAATGAATTTACCCGAGTCGGATATACGCATGGCAATAACTTTAAACTAAATAGTTCTAGCCGTGAGAGCTCAGGGGATAGAGCGTTCACCTTCCAATGAGGTGACACGAGGTTCGAATCCCAGAAATGGCTGATCGATACGAATTAATTCCGCATCCGGCTTGCACCGAACACAATACTGATGTAAAATGTCATCAGTAGTATATCCTCAGTAGCAGACGAGTCATGGGTTAAAGTCCTCTTGCCATCAGGCTTTCCGTGGGAGGTTTTCGTGGTTTTCCTCTCCATGTAAAGCAAATACGTGTTAGTTCCATTAAAAAGTCCTTAATTCAGAAAGCAAATTTCTCCCAATACTTGATCTAGGAGTTCCCTTGTCTTCTGGATTAGGTTCAAAATTACTAGATTACGGAGTTGAACATTCGTAGTCGTAAACCCGAAACTGGGTCGGCTGTTCAACGACGGTTATAAAATAATACTACATGGTTCAATATTTTTATTGATAATATGCTTTTGTATAAATTTAATATAATTTACCGATTTTTATAGAATGTAAAGCTCTTTTTTGTAAAATATGCATACACTAACTATTATATTATACTGGATAGCTAAAATTTTTACAATTTACAGCTCGTATTTAATATTTCATTTGAATATAATGATTTTGTATAGAATTTAATTGTATTTATTGAATATTAATTGTTTTTAATTTTGGAAAAGATGGTTTGCTTTTTAGATGAATAAATATATCAATAAATTCTTCGACTTCTAATAATTTGGCTAAAAATAGTATTTACAAATGTTTTTAGAAATAATAGAATTCCGCACAATTACTTTGTTCCTTAAAATCATTCTTTTCAATATAAAGGTCAACTAGAAATAGAATTCATTATTTTTTTGATATTTAAAATTAAAAAAAATTAAATTAATATTATTGCCACGAAGTATAATTAATCCCTTGGTTTAAATATCAGTAATAAAATTTTAAATTAAAAGTAAAATAGCTGAATTACCAATAAATCAAAATATGTGTTTAATTGTGTTAATTTTTTTATAACAGTTATAACAACTTTGAAGTGACAAAAAATACATCCTTTTACTATGCCACCTATTTGAGTTATTTTTATTATTATAAAGGTAATTATTAACTAGACTTAGCTTAAATTGACAGAATGTTAACATAGACAGACATTAATGTCATACATTAATGTAATAAATGTTAGACATTACTGTAAAGATTATACCATGAAGTGCAATTAATTCCTTGGTGTAACTATCCTTAGTAAAAGTTTTATATTTTGAAAAAGTAAAAATAATTAAATTACCAATAAACCAGAACATGTATTTAATACATAGTGTTAATTTTTTTAATAATAGTAATAATAGCCTTGAAGGTATGAAAAACTACATCCTTTTAGTTTGCCATCTATATTGATAAATTTTTTCCATTATGATTATTAACTAGACATAGATTAAATAGACATAGAAATAATAGACAATTTGAACTGTTTAATATCATAAAGAGGGCTGAACATTTGGAGATATTAAATTGTTATAAAAGTAGCATATGTCGGATATCATTAGGGTAAAGTTAACTCTGTTGGTATTTCAGCTCTTTATCAAATCTAAAAATTAAAATAGATATCCTCCATAATTATGATTCATTCGAGATTAAACTCATAAACTGAATTTGAAAAATATAGTAAAGCATCAACAGTTATATTTAACGAAAATTTCGAAAATTTGCAGAAAGTTATTAGATGAAGTTAATCTTATTTCTATTTTATTCCTCTACTAATGATTGTATGAAATCCGAGAGTTGAACATGGGCCTACTCTTCCATGGTGAAGCTGCCTGGGAAATTTTACAGACCAGTTATTATTTTGAATAATATTTAATGCTTTAAAATATGTTTTATTTTCAAATATTTGTTTTTTCAGACTAAGTGTTTTTTTAAAATTTTACAGCTCTAAAATTTTATATTTACTTAATGTTTTGCATTCTGTTTGCATATGGGAATGTTTATTACACTGTAAAAATCTGCTAAATTTTTCAGAAAAAAGCTTTCAGCTGTTTATTTCACTGAAAAATACAATTGGTGTATTACTTGTTTTATTTGTTTAAATAAACTTGTTAAATTACTTGTTTAAAACCTAGACGTCTGTTTTTAAATAATAATTTAAAAACAGACGTTTAGGTTTTAAACAAGTAACTACTGTTATTTTAAGAAAAAACAATATTAGCATTAAGTTCTGTGAGATCTGAGAGCAGCATTCGTAGGACCAGTCGACATTGAGTTTCGAGCCTGGGTCGCCTCATTAGGAGGCGAGCGCTCTGTCCCCTGACCTACCTCAACTCTAATGCCTGAGTATTATATATTTTATTTTATAACCGTCGCTGAACAGCCTACCCAATTTTGGGTTACGACTATGTTCAACTCCGTAGCCTTGTAATTTTGAACCCAATCCAGATAAATTTTTTTTTTAGAAAGTTCTAAAAAAGAAAAAGTTCTGTGAAAATTTTTAGTCTATTGAATTTGTATTTAAGTGTAAAAACGTTTAAAACTATACTAGCCCTCCCGTAAAAAAATGTTTTGCAACTTACCTTACTAAAAAATTATATTTAAGAAATTATAACAATCAGGTAGAATATTAATTTGACTTAAGTCGAGTCGCCATTTTATTTATACGATGTCCATAACCATAAAAAATAATCTTAAAACGGTTTGAAAGAAAAGGTAGAGTTATCATACGTTAAGCAAAATTGCAAGGCAAAAACTAGAATTTGAAATGAAGGTTTCAATCCGTTTATAATTAGGATATAAAACAAAGAAAAACCGTTTTGTCATCAAAACATCCTTAAACCGTCAACTATCAAACATATAAACAGTCTGTAAAAAGAATAAGAATTTTTTACAATGCGCAGAAAGCAGCTAAAAATTGAAAAAAAAAAACAATGTTTTTCTTCAACCAATTTTTTTCTGTGAAAAATATGTTTTTATTACAATTATTTTTCACAGTATACTTCTGAAAATATTTAATATTTATGCTCAAAATGCCAGGGATAGGATAAAATTTGGAAGATAAAAAGTAGATGGAGTGCTTTCAAGAACTTTTTAAGTTACGCTCAAGGTAATAACTATAACAATACTATCATGAAACATTAGTCGCCTGTTCTTCAGCAATGATTTAGAATGATGTTGATGGTATAGTTCAAACTTTCTGCAAGCTGAATCAGACGGCAATTTAAAAAGCATTAAATCACAAAATAATTTGCACAGTTTTATTGTTCTTTAACTTGATTGTAAGATACTATGATACAACTTTTCAAGGGAAACACTGCTCACCATCTGAGAAATAAAGTATGATCAAAACTACCAGAATAAGGTAACATTTACCGCGTTTCAAGCTGTATGGGAACATCAAAACACTCGGTATTTTTTCAAGAAGCGCTTTGGTAATGATGTGTTAGATTAGCAATAAAAAATGGTACCTTAGAGCATGGCATTTATTCAATTAAATTTTATTTTCAGTCTTGTATTTCTTACTAAATGTGTAGTAATAAGAACTATAATTTTGAAAAATAGAATTTCCATTAATGCGTTGCCATACAAACGGAACATTTACTAAGTTAATGGTTTAAATACTGTATATTTAATTACCAGATTTATGTTCTTCTTTCTACAGACATGTCATAACCATATCTTTCGGTGGTTTTAATAGAGATTTTACCGCGTAAGGTTGTTTCAAGTTTTGCCAACATTATTGTTCAAAGCACCAACCATTATTGTTGTTTCACGGTATAACAATTTCATAAAATATTGAGGCAGAGAAGTAAATGCTTGTGTTAAACTTTTTAAAAATTAGACTAAGGAAGAAATTTCAAAAATAGATATTTTAATATGTAATCAATTATAATAATAGACTTTTGACAAATCCATACATTATTTATGTGTTTTATTTTCAGCTATATTACAAAACTAGAACTTATATTATAGTCTTTTAATTTTCAAAAAAAAAAAAAAAAAAAAAAAAAAAAGGAGTAATGTCACTGAATAAAGTGCGAGCAATTTAAAGCAGTCAACGAACCTTATCACGCTCTTAGAGCGAATTTCTAAAACTCATAGGTTTGTAGTTATACATAATAACATACTTTCAAAATAATTATTAATTCTATTAAATTTAAATAAAATAAAAAATAACTTATTGAGGAAGAAAAAAATATTGAACGCTTACGAAACCTGTATTTTTATTTATATTCTATATGGAAAGGATTAAAAGGTGTATGAAAATATTTCTTGGTAGAGTTTGTTTTTTAGTTCTGGATAAAAATTTGCAGATTTTACGTGCATTAAAATAATAAACTTTACAAATTTTTATCTAAAGGAAAGAATTCCTTTTTACGATTTTGAATGAAAAAGTTCATTATTGAAATACTTCAGTAAAAATGAGAAAAATGGAAAAATAAAAAATAAAAAGAACAATAAACATAACAATTGTATTTCATAATACACCATAGTTTTAAAAACAAAATTGAAATTTTTCTCTATTTTGTTTCATTTTATTAACCATTATTCGAAGCTATTTCATTTCCGGTTTTTAATCATTGTCGTAGAAAACGGCAACAGATAGAGTATAAGGGTTTTTAAAGTTAAATTTCTTTTAATTTCGATATCACTGTAGAAGACAACTTTGTTCTCAAGTATTGGGAGAGAAAAAAAACTATACTTAAAAAAATTTCGAAAGTCATTAGTAAATTTTTACTATTCAGTTTAATGATGATTAAAATTTTTTTAATTATTACATTTTTAGATTTTTACACCATATTCGTCATGATGAGTTGGGCGTCATGGTAACTATGACTATCCCATGGAGAAAAATCACACAAGAAAGCTTCGATATTATTATTTCTGTTTATTTATTTTTTTAACAAATTCTTAATCTTTTGGAAAATATTCGACTGACTTTTGTCGAAAATCAGAATTTATCAGAATTAGGCTAAGTTCTTTTGGTTTGCGCAAATATTTTTTAGCCATTATGCTTCCTAGAATGCCTGGTTTTGTTTATAATAGAATATTATAGTGCTTTCTTTAGTTTAAACAGTCATATAGTCTAATAGTCTTATAGTGGAATTATATAGTGGAAAAATTCTCCCAGTAAAAGGTTTATTGACAATATGGGAAGACAAATAAAATTGGAATTCAAAATAAAACAGCGGTTCTGAAAATGATACTACAAAAATTTAATGCGAGAAAATTATAATATACTTTCAAAAATGAAAATGAAGTGGATTCAGGAACTATCAAAAATACTCAATTGTTTCTAAATCCACTTAAAAAAGGACTTTGTTTTCTCATATTTTGATTCGATATAAATTATTTTTTTGAGCTCCTTATTTTTTGTTTCTTGAAACAAAATGAGGGAATTGGAACAGAAAAATTTTAACGTTCGAAAATAGCATATAGTTAAGAGCCACCCTAACAAGCACTGTTCAATGTTCATGGGCTAAAATATGCTAATTAATTAGTGCAGATGATTTTTAAGTTAAGAAATAAGATTCAGAACTACTTAAGATGGGATCGGAGTTTTCATAAACTGATAGGGGTTGGGTTATTTAGTCCCTATAGTTTCGTATGGAAAGCTGTTGAAAGTTATAGCTCCTTACTATTAATTAGATTTTTTCCGTATTCGGAACAATTTAAACAAATATAAAAGTTTTTGTTCACAATTCTAAAATAAAACTTTTTTGGAATTCTGTAGCTCAAATAATGTTTAATTGAGTTCGTTTAAATTTTGATCTTTATTCTTAACATTTTGTTAGATCATCAATGAATTACAAATTAAAAAATTAAAAATTATTAAAAAAATATATCCTTTACATTCATTTTGCTATCTTTGAACAACGGAGTTTCTTAATTATGTGCAAAAAGTTTTTAATTCACTTAAACAGCTTCAAATGTTTACGCAAATAGTAAATTAAGAATTAAGGGATTCAAACTTTTATTGCTTTAAAGAATATTGTTCTAACTATATTTTAAAGTATTATATATATTTGGAGGATTAAAACACAAATCTATTGTAAAATATATGTTTTTGTGTCTAATTTCGTCACTAAAAATATTTCTTACACATATTAATTAACATATTTAAAATCTACCTATTTGAACCGTATGGCTTGCAATGCAAGTGAAAATTTAATTATTAAATTTATGTTAATTAAAAGGGATGGTTTTTTATTTCGTGTATCATACATGATTTCAAGATTATGTGATTCGCTAAAATATTAAGAAAGTTATTGTGCACAGAAAATAAACACAAGATTTTTTTGAAACCTTTTTCCAAAACTTATTTTGGATGCATGTAGAAAGTATGTTTTTATTTATTTCCTTTTTGAGAAAAAATATGGCCCATCGTTTCAACTTTAGCTTCAGGCTGTTAGAAAAAAAAAAACTACTTGTTTAGAATATGGAATCGTTATTTCGCGAAAGAGGATTCAAAATCTGTGTTTTTCGTACAATAAAACTCTCCCATTTCAAGAGGGCCATTTTGCATAGAATCTAAAACTGGAATATTTTTTCATGGGCGACTACTAGACGTTTGTTTCTATAATAATTACTTATACGAGAAACAGCCATTCTTTATTATTCATACTTATAATACAACCTTTTTTGATTTTCATAATCTTACTACACGTTTGTTTCTATGATAATTATTTATCTATAATACAAACTTTATTGATTTTCATAATCTTACTACATGTTTGTTTCTATAATTATTTTTGCATCTAATATAACCTTTCTTAAGTTTTATAACTTTACTGCATGTTTTTTTCTTTAATAATTATTTATACCCATAACACAACCTTTTTTGATTTTCATAATCTTTAAATATTTCTGTCAGTTAGTATTTTTCGTGTGCTTTTGTTTATAAATATTTTAAATTGATACTTAAGAATTATTTTTATACCATCATTATTTCGTTTCATTTTCATATGAATAACATGCTCTCAATGTCATTCATATAACCTTTTATTTAAATTTTATAAAATTTTGAAATTTGAAGCTCATGATTTGTAATTTGAAATATCTGCTTTATTATTAAAATTATATATTTTATAATTTTAATCACGTGCGTTGTAATTTGCCGTACAGGTTTTATTTATTTAAATGTATGCCTTATAGTTTGAAATATTATTTTTATAATTTGAAATGTATGCTCACAGTTTGAAACGTAGGCTTTAATGTTTGAAATTTATGCTTTATAATTGAAAAACTAAGTTTCATAATTTGATTTAATATAATACCCTTTATTAACAGAGGGAAAATAATTTTTAAATTGCTTTAGAATGCACGTTTTCTTAAGCAAAAAGAATTTCTTTTGTTTATACTGTTAATAAACAATTAACCTCATAGTTTTTTAACTTAAACCAATGGGAATGGAGTTATTCCGAATTTTACTTGAGGTATAAAGGATTTTCAGGTATTACTACTTTATGTATAACTTTTATAAGTATTACTACATTTCAAAACACTACACATACACAAAAATAAAATTATATTCAAAGGTAATTTTCTAATTTCATTCAAAAGGTTTTATTAGGTAAATTTATTTATAAAAGATTTTAATCTATTTCTAAATAAAACACATAAGCTGTAAGTATGGGTTTTTCTGATGTTCCAAATGCTTCTTCATAAATTTTCTTGTTAAATATTTCAATTATTTTGCTCGTATCACCACGTTTAAAATCGCAATATTTATAAAAATATAGTTGGATGAAAATATATTTATATAGATAAATTATCTTGTAAAATTGTTTTTTTTTTATTAACTGTAGTTATATTTATTAGCACATTTCAATACTCAACATTAGTAAAAATATTGTTAGTTCAAGTAAATTTTCTGTAAGCTATCTCAAAAATTTTTATGTATGAACTATCGTAAAAGATATTTTAAATGTATTTCTATATATTGAATTCTCAACATTTCAAAAAATATGGTTGTATTCAAATACATTTTCCTTAAGATATTGTAAAAACTTATGTATACACATTTTTTTAATTGTTAAACCATATAGGACATTCTATGAACCTTAGGAATGCAATTACATGGTTGTATTCAAATACATTTTTCTTAAGCTATCGTAAAAACTTTTATACATAAATTTTCTTAGTTGTTAAACCATATGGGCTACTCTACTTGCCTCAGGAATGCAACGACATGGTTGTGTTCAAATACATTTTCCTTAAGCTATCGTAAAAACTTATAATGCTTATAAATGTTTTAGATATATTTAAAATCATATACTTTGTAAAAAAAAGATTATATTTTTTCGTCGACTTTAAAGGAAAGATAATATGACTAAAGAGATGCAACTATTTTTGGGTTGGTGAAGGAAACGAACAGGTAGAGAAACCTAATTTAACAAAAAAATGTTTAAACAACGACAAAAACTTTTTCATCGTCTCAGTGTTTATTATTGAAAACTTATATAAACTTATATATAACTCCGACAACGTCTAATTCTACTATGGAGGTTTTAATCAATTAAAGATTGATCAAGATTCTTAGGTATGTCAATTTTGTTTAGAATTACAATATTAATTCTCTACAATATTAAAAATTTAAAACAAATTTGACATTACCACGAAGAAGAAGCAACAACGAGGGATGATGAGCCGATCGTACAGGGAGAGAAACTTCATAGTTTAACAAAAAAACAAACAAAAAAAAAATTAGAAAAAAACCACAAGATATTTTTAATTACAACGTTCACATTATTGTAAACTTATATGAATCCTATTTAACTTCGTGAATGTCTAATTCCATTATGGAGGTCATGATCAATTAAAGTTTAATTAAGATTCTTAACTATGTCAAGTTAGTATAGAATTCTCTACAAATTATTAAAAATTTGACACAATCACGAAGATGAAGCAACAACGGGGGATGGTGAGCCGATCGAACGGAGAGCGAAACCTCATAGTTTAACAAAATAAATAAATAAATAAATAAATAAATAAATAAATAAATAAATAAATAAATAAATAAATAAAAAACAAATCTTTTTCATCACCACAGTTCATATTATTGCAAACTTATACGAATCCTACTTAACTCTAAATGTCTAATTCCATTATGGAGGTCATGACCAATTAAAGGTTGATTAAGATTCTTAATTATGTCAACTTTGTTTAGAATTTTGTATAATATTAAAAACAATTTAAACAAATTTGACACCATATCTCTGCATAGGTACCACTCTCCACAGCGGATTGAATCGCGACCCCGAAATATTCGGCCGCAGGAAGTCTCTTAAAGCTTAGCCTGTGTCATGCACCACATAATTCGCTGTTTTACAGGAAGTTTTGTTCTGTTTCTAAAACTTCTGATCTTGGCGGTGGGTTCCTTAATTTCGGACACAGGTATATAAAGCTGATTCTGTTCTTAGAACGATATCATTTCTCTTCAAGTTCTCTAAACAGTGATTTCAGTTTTTTCTGAGTGCTGGTGTTTGGTTTTTATTCACAGCAAGGTAGGTTTATATTTATTCAAAACTTGTGAAAATATTTACTAAGTTCAAAAAATTTTAAACGTTCTTAAAAGTTTAGATTTTCTCAAAAAATATAGTTGCAAATAATATATGTAATATTATATATAATATTTAATGCCTATATGTTATGATTTTATAAACTCATTAAAATTTATTTTGAAAATGAAAAATTTTATAATTATGAAGTGTTTTTTTTTGTAGTATTTACGAAGTTTTGAAATCTTTTAAATTCATTACAGTTATATATTTTTCAAACAAGTGCAACATAAATAAACAAATTTAAATATTATTAAAATATCGCGTTTATTGCAATTTTATATCGGAGAAAAATAATTCAATTAATTTTTCAATTTAATATAAAAAATATTTTAAAAACAAAATTATAAAAATACTTTTTTTGCTTGCAAGATTTCTTAATAGTTTTTTTTTAATAGAGTTAATCTTAAATTCAGTTTTTAAGTATTAAAAATTCTAATATTTGAATTGTACATGTAAATCATTGAATACTTAAATCCTAGAAAATTTAAATCTTTGAATAATTTCAATCATTACATTTGTATATGCTTTAACAAATGCATGATAACTTAACCAATTTAAACTTTATTATTCTCTTATGGTATTATTATGTCAAAAAAAAAAATAATTCAATTCGTTTTTCAATTTGATATAATAAAATGATAAAAAATCGTTTTTCTTATTATTCGAAAGATATCTTAATACCTCTATTTTTTAAAAAGTTTCTCATAACTTTTAATACAATAGTTCTCCTAATAAATTAAATATAGCTTTTGAAGATCGAAAATTCTTAATAAGTTGAATTCGTACTTGTAAAAAGTTTAGTAACTGAATTATAGCATTTGACTCACTCATAAAAACAATAAACTATTTTTTTTAATATTTGATTTTGTAAGAACATATATTAATGATTTTTAGTTTTTTTCATGCCGAAAAATGTAATAAAAATATGCATACATTAAAAGGAAATGTACAATACCAAGAAAAAAACTCAACAATTTTAGCATGAATTCTTTTTTGTAAAAAAATAGGATTCATATCGTATTTCATTGTTAAAAAATGTGCATATAATTACTTAGAAACAGTTATACGTGCACGCATATTTTATTCAACTAAATGATTTTAGCTTACTATTTGATATAATATGAGAAAATATTTACATACATACTTAAAATTTAAATTTTACATGTTAATCTGACATTTTCCCTAGTTACTTTTTGCATAGTAATTGGTATATGATATTCTACGCTCATACTTCAAAAGATGAAACTAGAGTGCAGTTATAAATATGTTAAAAAACGTAGTTACACTTTAAATGAATCATAACAGAGTTTTTGTATAGTTAAATAACATTTTTAAAACATTATTATTATTATTTATTACATAATCACAGACTTACATAATAATAGAAAAAAGTAAACCTGATGTTTTTTAAAATAATTCCAGTATTATAACAGGGACAAAACGTAAAATTTAAACCTAACAAACATTAGGCAAGAATTTTATTGTTGACGTAACATTGAGTTATTTATAGTTATTTTAAAAATATCATTAATAAGATGCATTTATATTTACCATCTTTAATTAGTCAGCCATAAGTTGTTTAGAATATATTTGATTATTTGTTAATATTAATTAAATATTATGAGATTATTAGGCTGAAATTTTAAAAATATTTATGCGTAGCAATTAAAAAATTTTTTTTTTCAATTTTAGTAAAATCCAATAAATAAATACCTTCTTCTTTCAAAACACAACAGCCTGTGACAGGCCAAGGCCGTCCTAACTAATCTTTATATATAATAATAATAATAATATTTTATAAACTCAATAATATAATAAATCTAAATAAATCTCCTGACAAGAAATAGTTGCGCTTTGATGGCAGGGGTAAAGTAATTAGATATTAGCTTTATTATAGACAATATAATTTGTTACTATTCAATATGAAAGTTAAACCTTTCGTACATTTATTTACTTCAGTTTAATTATTTACAATTGGTACGTTACATTTAATGGAACACACAACAATGGTTTTTTTTCCAAAGAAGTGAAATAACTTTTTACTATTACATAAAACAAGGAAATTGTTTTTTTACTTCTTAAGCATAAAATTTTCGATCGTAATAAAATTTTTTTTATTTAAATATAAATGTATTCGAAGAGGTTTTTTTTTTATAAGTTCGTCCCTATTTTCGAAACTGAGAATTTACAAACTAATTATAAATAAATTTTTTTTAAAAATGCAGTAGAAAAATATCAAATTTGTAGCAAAATAATTTTTGTTGTTGAAATAAAATTTAAAAAATAGCAACTCGGCTAATATAGAAAAACATAGCTTTTGCTTTTGTGCATCAGAATTACATAGTTTTCGTGTTTTCTCAAAAAAACTAGTTTTACAAATTTGAAAATAATTTAAATTTTCCAAAAGTAATTTTTTTATGTCTTTATTTTTGTTTTTATATTAAAGAAATAAATTTCATCCAACATATGGGGTTGAATAAATTATCGTGATTAATCTTACATGGAAATATTATAACCACAGTAATCTTATTCGGTAGTATTATTATTTACTCGAACAAAAATACGCACAATGATACCCATATATTATTATTCATAATATTGTTATGATGTGTGTTCATAAAATGGAAAAGGCATAAATAATAACTAACATAAAAAAAAATAGTTTTTGTGTATCAAAAAAACATAGTTTCAGTGTATCAAAATAACATAGTTTTTGTGTTTTCTCTAAAAAACTAGTTATACAAATTCGAAAACAATTTTACTATATTTTATTTCCATAAAAATTTTTTTATGACTTTCTGTTTTATTTATTACTTAAAGGAAATAAATTTATCAAACATTTGCTGTTAAATAAATTATTATAATTAATTTTCCAATGAAAAAACGTTAGGCGTAGTAATTTTATTCCGTAGCAGTATTATTTACTCGAATAAAAATACCTACAATGATGTCTATTATTATACTATTATTCATAATAATGTTGAGTATTCTCACAAAATAGAACAGGCATAAACAATAATTTTTTCCTATCACATTTGTTCTGAGGAAATGAAAAAAAAAATTTATTTAATCCTTATAATTTAATCTCCATAACTCCATAAAGGAA
The DNA here is from genome assembly GCA_949128135.1 of Parasteatoda lunata. Lineage (NCBI taxonomy): Eukaryota > Metazoa > Arthropoda > Arachnida > Araneae > Theridiidae > Parasteatoda > Parasteatoda lunata. The sequence continues at coordinate 53,988,870 of OX421972.1, read as the reverse complement.
GAAAGTGAAATTTTAATAGTTGTAACAATAACAAAAAGGTAAAAACAACATCAAGATTTCCGTCACCTGTTATAAGCACTCTCCCAATCCCTTTCTAAAACTTCCTCAGGTTATAGATAATATGTTTGTATGCACAGGCTTAATAATCATCGTAGAGAAACTGTTATGTCAGAAAACGGAAACTTTCGCTTTTTTCTTTCACTTTACGCATCGTTGGACTCATTGAAGCTTTTCATTAAGCTTGTTTGATTTTGGGAATGTATGAATATTAATGTGAAGTATTGGTGCGGAAAAATATGACGTTCTAAATTGGAATCAATCAATGTAAGTGAAAGTAAAAGTTTTGCATGTCATCAAAACATTGTTTCAATTAAAGAAATGTAAATTTTAAAAAGAGATGTTGATTTACTTAAGTCAATATTTGTATCGACGTTTATTTTAGACTTATATATAAAATATTACAATCTTAGAACTGATTGTTAAAGATAGGAAAAGAAAGTAATTAAAAATTTAAAAAAATACAAATTAAGGGTTGCGTTAAATTTATTTAAATAGGAAACTTTCGTTTTTATAAAACTAGTTGAGAAATGTATCATTTTGTGGTTCCTGAAAACGTTTTATTGTGTTTTTTAAATTGTAATTTATTCGTAATTTTTACACACTTAAATCTTTTAATTCTTCAATTAAAATTTATAATTCCCATATTTTTAAGAATAATAATTCAGTTTGAACTTTCGAATATTTTCTACAAGAAAGGTTTTAAAACTTCAAAATGCATAGAATCGGAAAAATAGTTGTATAGATATTTTTGCTAGTTTGAATCGAACTGATTGAATGTAAAAATTATTCTTTTAAAGTCTATAAATTAAAATGAAAAAACACGAATAATAATTGCAGAAATGAACTAATCCTAATATTAATGCTTTGATACTTTGTGTCAACAAAAAGAAAATAATAATTTAGAAAAAAAATTTAAAAGGAAGGATCTCAATTAAAATTATTAATTGGTAAAACCCTAAAAGAAATTAAAATAGCAATGCAACATATGCATGTTACGATTTCGGAAGATTAGAGTTTTAGATTATAATATAAAATCCTTTTATTTGTTATTCAATTTAAAACTAAATATGCAATTAAAAATTAATAACTATGACTACTTTAAATTTTACTATTTATTTTTATAATTTATTTGTTGTAAAAAACTATTTTTTTATTTCTTAGTGAAGAAATACTGGAGTTTTCTATTTCTTAAAAAATCAATTTAAACTCTTTTCATTGAAATATGGTAACCAATGCCTCTGGCTGTCCCGAAAAAATTCAGTTGAATCCTTAATAAATCATATTTAAGTTTCATTTAAAATCCCTTTCTTGGAATTTACTTCACGTTATATAATAACTCTCACAGGAAACACAGAAGAAAATTTAAATGGAATGGAAAAAGTCTGCTATAACTTTGAATCGGTTAACGTTCCAGTAAAGTGTTTATTTACTCCCTGATCACATACACTCTCCGAGGAAACCGGATTGGTCCGGTCTGATTTGATGTTTCTATTATGCGCATCCTATATTTCTTTTTTGTTTATTCCCGATTTCAGTCTACGGTTATGATAGATCATGGGTTAGAATTTTTTTTTTTGAGATTCAGTTCTATTCGATCTAAGCGTTTTGCTTATAGCCCGAAGTATTAACTGTTGAACGATCATTGAAAATGAAAGTTTGGATTCAATAGAGCATATTTTAAAATATTTATATGATGTTGCACACCTCGTGAATGTTACATTTTCAAAAAGAATGTAATACTATTCGAAAATAAATAGAGAAATAAAATAAATAATGCATTTACAGGCATCGATTTGTTAAAAATTCTTTGCTGATAATATTTAAGGCGGAAAAAGTTAAGAGAAAAGAAACGACGCTAAAAACACAACAAAACATTTAATTAAAAAAGGCTTAGTTAATAAATTTGTGGAATAACATTTGTTTAATTAAATTAAAACAATAAATTATAAATAATTTATTAAAAAGGTTTTAAATGAAAAATGAGCAAATATCACCAGAGTGTATTTTTGGCACCAGATATGGAAGAAATTTGTCCCCATTTTAACGACTTATCTATGTAGCATAAAAGTTTTTAAAAAACCAAGATTCTTCTCATAGTTCCCATAAAGTTACTAAGGAATTTCATTTGAGAGTAATATGAGTTAAAAAATTTTTGTTAGCAATGTTTTAATCAAGATAATGTAATTAGTTGATGGATGATATTATTGAAAACAATGTTTAAGTTGATATGGATAGTTAGTATTTAATAATAACAACTAAGGTTCCTTTTATGGCTTTTCTGTTTTAAATTCTTAATGGTAAAACTATACTTTAACATTTTATATTTATTTTTTTTAGATGAAGTTTTGCATCAAGACCTTGTTTTTGGTCTTGATGGTTGCTGTTTGCTTTGTCACAGCTGAACCACAGCCAGAACCATCAGAGTAAGTATTGGCTATATCTTTATAATCGCTTAAAGTACATTGCATTATTTATTATTTTTATATGCCACAAACTCATTTTTGAAAATATAAATTAACTCTAGTCTATTAAAGGTCTAGAAAATGCCCCTTTTATTAAATTTTTTACTCAAAATAGATTTCTTTTTCCCGATTTCCGTAGATCGATGTTTTTTAAATGCTTATGAAAAAATTTAAATAAAAATATTTACAAAACTTAATAAATAGATTCCGAAAATAATACATTTATAGAATTGCTTAATTCAAAAATTCTGTTCAATTTATAATTTTTTTATAAGACTAGTATTAAAGAGGTAAACAATTGGGAATCGTAGAGATATTTATTCTTTATTTAATTAATGTTTATCAATTAAATATTATTTATTTATTTAAATACTTTTCATCTACAATATCCTCCTGTTTTTCTTGTCAAATATTTATAATTTTGCAAAAATGTACTGGAAATATACGGCTTTAAAAGATCGGTAGCAGCACATATTTAATTTCTTTTTTGATTTTTTTTCTTGGGATGTTTTAAACAAGTAGAATTCCTATTCACATTTTGGAAAATCTTTTTTTTTAATTATTTCCTATTACCTAATTAATTCATCAAATCTATATACTATACTAAAATGCCATATACTATACTATATACTATATACTATACTTAGTTTTTTCCTGATTAAATTTAGTTTAATTACATTATTGTATTCCTAAATTCAGGTGACGAATAAATAAATATTAAACGATTTAAAAATAAAAAATAAAAATATTTATAATTCGAATTTTAGAAGTTCTTTCAGATAATAACACTACGTTTGTAAAAATAATTTTGTAAAAGGGATGCAGCACATTGCAAAACTTATTTTGCTTTAAAATTACGTTTCGTTAAGTAACTTTTTTCTTTTTTATTAAAGGCATGAAGGCAAACAAGTTATTGTTGTAAAAGATAAGTCAGAACATCATCATCATCACCATCACCACCATCATCACACTCACGGACATGAACACAAGCATGGACATGCCCACAAGCATGATCACAAGCATGGACACAAGCATGGACATGAGCACAAACATGAGCATGGACATAAACATGAACACGGACATAAACACGGCCATTTGCACAAGCATGAGCACGGACACAAACATGGTCATAACCATCATCATGGTCATGAACACAAGCATGGTCACCATCATCATCATGGACACGAGCACAAACACGGCCATGATCACAAGCACGGACATGAACACAAGCATGGTCATCATCATAAACACGGCCATGAGCATAAACATGGTCATGCACACAAGCACGAGCATGGTCATAAACATGGTCACCATCACCTTCACAAACATGGACATGAGCACGGTCACAAACACGGCCACGAGCACGGTCACCACCATGGACATCATCATGCTCACAAACACGGACATGAACATGGTCACAAGCACGGACATCATCATGGTCATCACCATGCCCACAAACACGGTCACGAACACGGTCATAAGCACGGTCATGAGCACGGTCACAAGCACGGACACCACCATGGACATCACCATGCCCACAAACATGGACATGAGCACGGACACAAGCACGGTCATGAACACGGTCACAAGCACGGACATCATCATGGGCATGAGCACGGACACAAACACGGACATGAGCACGGACACAAGCATGGACACCACCATGGTCACAAACACGGACATCATCACGGACACCACCATGGTCACAAACATGGCCACGAGCACGGACATAAGCATGGTCATCATCACGGACACGACCATGGACACAAGCACCTACATCACATTAGTCATGGACACCATGGTCATGGTTTTGGTTTGGAAGGCTTTGATCTCCATTGAATATCCTAAGAAGAAGGGAGACTTTCCCTTAAATGTAATGCGCCAAATGTCTTTCATTATTTAAAGCCAAAGAACCTATGTTTGAGAACAAATGGTTCAACCTTTGTCAAGAGTTAGAGAGAGTTTCATAAATATATGACAAAAGCATTCAAATATAAAAGCTGAGTGGTCTTATATAAATGAATACTCTAGGACAATTCTAGTTTTAGAATGTAATTTGTTTTCAGCAAAAGGATTTTTGCTAGGTAGATTTCATTTAACTTAAAGATTTATTTCATTAAAACAGTCATATGCGGTCTTTTACAAAAAAAAAGAAAAAAAATTCATGCCCGAAAAATTTTAAAATATAAAAATTATGAATATAAGAAAGGATAAAGTGATTAAAATATAATATTCTTTAGTTTTTTAAAAAATAATAATAATAATAATTTACTAAAAAATCAAAGAAACCGAAATCTCTCTTGTAAAATGCATAGTATTTGTTTTCTTCTTTGTTTCCTTATGATGCTCAAAGGTTATTGTGATAGCTTTCGATTTATGCATATATATTCATTATAAACTGAGTTACGGTATTCTGGATGGCAGATACAGCTTGCTTTGTTATATCAGTCATTGTTATTTATTTATTTATTTATCCATGGTTGCATGCGGGAAAATGTGATTTGTTTTATTATAGAATGAAGTGGTGTGAATAAAAATTTTAAAAACATATTTTTGTGCTTATTTAATTCATATGTCGTCTGCATTTTTATAAATTTCTTGAAAAAAAATATGGTTAAACAACAATTTACTTAATTGTTATTTAACCATATTCAATCAAAACAGTTAAATAACCATAAAAAAGTTATTCAAACTATAAACTGTGGGAAAAATTGACTATTGACTGTTTTCACCTAATACGGCTGAACAACCAGAATTTTATCCACGCCGACTTGGCCCACAATATGAAACAACTTAAATTCTTGCAGCTGGGTACTTACTCTAATCTATAAATATAATTGATTGACATAAAAAAATCTAGCAATTCTTAGTTCTTACGATAGATGGTACCACCAGAAAAACTAATTAAGCCACATTCTACAGTTCCTTCGGAAAAACACAACTAAACCACAACTTAACACCAATGTTCATTACCTAACGAAAAATCTAGCATAACTTTAAATCCTATGTCTAGTTAAACTTTATTCTTAAGATTTCTTAACCACGCCAGTTGTTAATGGTTTCCAAATGGCAAAGATAAGAAATGTTCCTAACTATAAACATTACGGTTAATTGAATGGACAGACTGATGCTGGTTATTTTGCCGAAATTTTAGAATTAAAATTCTAACAGTATGTATTCATCAGTAACATAGGAAAATTAAATATTTAATTTAAGTAAGTTCCTCCCAAATATGAAAAAAAAAACGTCACTTCTAATTTGAATTTGTGGAAAATAATTTTAATCTTGCAATAGAGTATGCAGAGTAAAACTTGGATGTTCAGTGCATTGTTTTAATTTTTGCAAAATTTTGAGAGCATTTTACTTATGTTCATATAACTCCTTTTAGCAGAACTATAACATGGTGATTGGTGCTTATAATCTAGCATATACTAGATGTATTTGAATAATTTTTTTAATAAAGGGCACTTGGGCCTATTTACCATTGGCCAGAATTGCTACTTTCTTATCGTTACCCAGTGGACATCTGTGGCCAAGCCAATGCGGTGGAGTAGCGTCGCCCACGTCATACAATCTCAAACCCGTTTAGAGGACGGATTACATTCTTACAGTTACACGGAAGAAAGAACATAGGACACACACACAGAGAGAAAGTTACATCCATGCCTACGGTTGGATTCGTGCCCGCAACCACTGGCCCCGTTGTCCAGAATAGTAACTACTAGAACAGTGATCGGCTGTATTTGAATAATAACTAACAGCTTTTAAAATGAGCAAACAAAAACGAAGAACTGCAGAAACAAGAAATAAATGAAATTAAGAATCCTCTATTTGTTAAAAAACCGTATTATTTAGTGATTATTTCTCATTAATAAAGTTCTTTGGTTAACAGTCGAACAAAAGTTGTTTTAAATTTGGAAACTTGAGAGCTAAAAAAGTTTTTTTTATATCTTGAAAATTTCTTTTACTAATCGTTTCAAATGCGAAGCAGCTTGTTAAATTAACAATTCTCAAATATTAAAAGTTCATTTAAATATAAATATTTGACTTTAAAACTAATGTTTATTTTTAAAAATTAAAAAAGCAAACAAGAATGTTCAATTTGATCTTTATGCTTTGGTGTAGATAAGACTTGGGAAATGTGAGAAATATTGTAGAACCAGTAGTATAATAAAACCAGTAGTATATTGTAGTATAATAAATTGCGAGTCGGCTAATCAAATATACTAAGTTAAGTACAAAATCCTAATTTAAGAAAATTAAAAAGCTCGCCAGAATGTGTGAGTTAATATTCCTACTTTGTTAAGATCAATTTTATTGTGAATTTATTATTGCGAACTGGTATATAGGCTACTGTTTTAATATGTACTCTAGCACTAAATAAAAAACAGTGTAATTAAAGATTGACGCCCCCAAATAGTTAAATAATTTTAAATAGAGTTCTCAATTGTTACTGTCTCAATATAATCTCAATCACAAGATGAGAAATTTGGTATTTTGTGAAAGTTAGTCCAGAGATGGTTTTCAAACAATTTTAAGCAAGTTGGGTGTAGTACAGCAATAATGGCTTAAAACTCGACCAGTTCAGTATCTGAAGATGATAAGTTGCTCCTAAATCTTACTTGTACCATTTAGGACTCTACATGAGGTACGGTTTAGGTAACTACGAAACGTTTTAAACAAAATGTTATTCCAAGCCTCAAACAATATTTAGCTGGCAAAAAAAAGAGTAGAACATAACAGAATAAGTTTCTTTATGTATTTAATATATATAATAATTTGTACAATATTTTATTAGCGACAGTCTTAGAATGTATCTGCACTCCAAGAAAGCTTTCTTAACTTACCCGCTAGTGCAATCTGTTCTTTGGAAATTAAAGGTGGTTAGGTTCAGGTAAGGTTTAAGCAATTTCCCTCTACAAGAAAGTTTTTTTTTTTTTAATATTCCTACTTTGGTGTTGGTAACATGAATTGCATTGAGAACTAGAGCGTAGTTGTTGTCATTAGCCATTAAAGCAATGGATGGTATTATTCTTGTTTCCAGTGGCGCCATCTATGGCCACGAATTTGACTTCTGCCACATCAATACTTCACACCCATTTATAGGGTGTATCCATTCATATATCCATTCATTCATTCATCCACAGAACGTAATTTTGACCTGAACCAGAGAACAATAAATCTCTAATTTAGTACCCTAGTGGTATAATTTGTTATGGGAACATGGAGAACTTTCTGACCAGACTGAATAAACGTGCACCAGTCACCATTTAGTACACGGGGAGTCTTCAGGACAGCTGGCGTGGTGCTAGACTGTCTCGGCCTTCACTAGAACGTAGTCTAAAGTTTCAATATATACTCTAGTAAATCATTTAATAATTTAAAAGCATACATACATACATAAAAAGAAGTGAAAAGCTAGAAAAGAGTAGTAGTAATAGGAATGAAGAAAAAGTCCGCAGCCGAGTTTGCTAACCACATTTTCTCTTAATAATAATAATACTAAAAAACTTTGTAAGAAACGTGCTGTAGGACTTTGTGAAATAACTAAGTTTTCCAGTTCGCAAGTTAACTCCAGTTCAAGTAATAAAATGTAATATATTCTGACAAATTTAAAAATATGGTTTGCATTTAGAAATATCTTTTCTAAACATCTTTTTATCTTCTGTAGATTCTAATGCTGATTTCCGAAAATCATAAAATACCATGGAACATGTTTTTCCACTAAGTGAGAGCAATTTTAACTTATATAACTTAGATAAAACTTCTAATTTTTTAGGTCTGATAAAATATTGGGGAAAGTCAGACAATACCAGGTCCTTAAGGTTTCTATATTTTGTGAGAAATTCGTAAATAAAATTGTTTACATTCTTTTATTTGAATGATAAAATTTCCCTTTAACTCCAGAAATAAAACTTACTTAATTTAAAGATTTATCTTTTAGAAGGTAAGTTAATTAGTTTTTGAAAGTATGCTACAAATAAATGTATTTAAAAACAAAGAAAGAAAACATTATTTTCCAACTGTAATGTATATTTATATCATTGACAATGATGAAACTTAATTCAGTTGAACAGTGCGTGAAAAAAAAAAGAGGTTCGAGAGAGTGATTTCAAACATTCTAATTTTAGTGCAGACGATATTTTAATTTACGAAATCAATGACAAATATATACTTTCTCTGAATAAACATACCTTTTTTTCAATGAATTCGGATTTCTGACCACCAAAATATAGAGGGTTGCCGCAATCTGGGAAATATGGTTCTAATAGTTTGGTCAAACGAGCGGACCAAAGTTTTGACCCTCTAATGTTAATTTTACTTTTTAAGTATTTCGCCATATCTCGAGAATTTAAGCAAATTGAAAAATTTTTTCCCGTAATTATGAAATTCGTTTATCCAACGAAAATTCCATGCAAAAAATTTATTTTAGTAAATATTTATTACTTTTTATTATTTTATTTAATAATAGTCATGAAAGTTTTGAATTGGAAGGTATAAATTTTTTTTTGTATAATTTTAAAGTATCTAACTTTACATGGCAAAATACAAAAGTTGAGGGAAATCGTTTGACTAATTCCGGAGAAATCGAAATTTAAAGAAGTCGTATCTCGATTTCTCAGGAACTATTCAACCAATATCTCAAAAATTTTGTATTTTGCCATGCAAACTTAGATACTTTAAAATGAAGTTAAAATATTTTATGCCTTTCAATTTAAGTTTTTTTTTTTATTATTAAATTAAGTAATAAAAAATAATAAATATTTACTAAAATTTAGTTTTGGCATAGAATTATCTTTGGATCAACAAATTTTATAATTTTGTGCAAAAATATTTCAATTCTCAAAAAAAAAAAAAATTCCTTGAGGTATGGCCAATTACAGAAAAAAATAAAATTAACATGAAAGGGTCCAATCTTCGGACTGCTTTCTTGACCACACTATTGCGTTCATATTTCTCAGATTGCCGCTATCCCCAATATTCTGGGGGTCAGAAATCTGAAGCCATTGTAAAAAAGGTATATTTATTCAGAAAAAGTACGTTTTTGTGTCTGATTTCGTAACTTAGATTATCGTCTGCGTTAAATAATTAGTATATTTGAGGTCACCCCCTCAAACGAACTATTAAGACGGAGCCTTAGAACATGAAGATCCAATCATTAGATCAAAAGTCATTCAGGGTGGTCCGTTTTTTTGCACACTGTACAAACAAACTTTTTTTAAAAAGCATTATTTTCAAAATCATTTAGTATTAAAAGAATTTCCTTTTTGTTGAATTTTTTTTAAAACTATAAATATTACTTTAAACTTTCCTCAGCTTTCTTATGTATTTATAATCGCTTCCTATTTTTGTTTACAGTTTTTCATAACATTTTACGCAAATCTGCAGAGGAGTTTGCCATGTGTATTCGATTGACTTTTTTTTATTATCGTGGAATATATGAAATGCGCGGAAAATAATAATGTTTTTATAAGTGTGAGAAAATCGTGTGACTTAGATTCATTTTTTTCTTTTTTTTTTTGATGTTTGCTACTGTAATTGTAATGTTCAAATGGTCTACTATTAATGTTTACGTAGACTAATTTCCATAATTCAATAGAGTATAATATGGTTAAACTTATGCCAATTTTTTTAAACAATTTACTAGCCTCTGTCGATGAATTTTAGAAGTTTTGTCATGAGGGTTTGTTTGCGTCTCTTGGATTTAAATATTTTGAAGTGTTCAGATATTAATAATTATAAAATCAAGGTGTGATGTCACTTGTACCCATTGTTTCATATATTTCAAATCCTTTTTCGTTACCTGTACAGTCATGCAAACTCGCACTTCCTAAACTGCCACTCAAATACTGTGTATATGTCTCTTCATTCTAATCACAAATTTTCAACAAGTTATAAACAAATTCTTCAAGTCGGATAAAATTGGATACTCGGATATGGCCGATTGATAAAGTCCTTGTTTTATCCACCATCGCAATTTAACAGGAAAAAAGATTTGGAATATTCTAAGCATCACGTAAGAACTATTTTAACTATTGAAAACAATAGTTAAATGCTAAAGAGATACTTAACAGGATGTTGATATTACTTTAGCAATTATAAGCTTTGAATATAAATTGGCGGAGTAATTACCATAACTTCTCTAACTGAACAGGGTATACCCTGTTTTTATTCATCTTCAAATTCTAAGGCCTGCAACTAGTTTTACGGCATTACTAATGAACAGCAGTAATGCCGTGAAACTATAGCAGTAATGTCGTGAAATCGGAAATGCCGATTCCGGTTTCATCTCCCTACTCCACTTGGTCTAACTCTATGCTTGATAAATTAACAAAATAAAGTGAAGTGATTGGTAGAAGTAAGAAATTTTCATTAAAACATACGTGCATTTATTACTTATCTATTATTCCCTATTTAGCATATGTGATGATCATATTCAACAAAAGTAATTATTAGTACAAGAATTTAATGTCATCAATTTCAACTTTTCAAAAGAACATTAAATTATTACTGAAAATAAGTGCTTGTGTTAATTATTGCAAGCAAAATTTAAACATTTTCTTTTTTTTTTCTTCATTACCTTATGTGATCTTACAGAGCTCATTCAAACATTTTCGACAGAAAAAAAAATCAAATATGAAGTTTAGTATAAAAGATGCTAGCCATACTTTGTCCTAGTAAGGGCAAAGTATGGCTAGCAAAAGACTTTATTTGAAAGATTCAGAAACGAAACATTTACTATAACAATGCTGTTAGATAACAGCATTAAAATAAATATGTCTTTAATTTATTTCCGTTTGACTTTTAGTTACAATCTAATAAATGGTAATTACATAGGTAAATATAATTGTTAAAACAAAGCATCTTTCTCCTCTAAATGGAATTTTTTGTTGTTATTTTTTTCTTAATCTATAATTTAAAGATTTCTTTCTATATTAAAAAAATTGCAAGCACCAATGCCACTGTTTTGGGAGCTCAACCTTACATTACATTTTGTTCGGCTGCGCAAAAGATATATGACTTAGAATCTTGGAATTAAGAAGATGCGTCGAAAAATATTTGGAGAGGGCAGAGAAAAATATTAAAATATTTGGAGCGGGCAGTGGTGGCTCACGGAATTGAGCGCTCGCCTCGAAATGAGATGACCCAGGCTCGAATCTCAGCGGTGATAATCCCCTTTCGCACCGACCGCATTGCTGTCATAAAATATCCTCCGTGTTAGACAGATCATGGGTTAGAATCCGTCACCTAACCATTAGAGGTTTCCACGGCTCTCCTTCCCATGTAAAGCAAATTCGGATTAGTTCCATCAGAAAGTAAACCACGAAGGCTAGATTGTCTTAATGCTTGATCTAGGAGTTCCTTTGTGCTCTGGGTTGGGTTCAAAATTACAAAGCTATTGAGTTGAACAATGACAGTCGTAAACTCAGAATTGGGTCGGTTGTTTATGCCGTTTATGAAATAAAAAATAAAAATAATATTTGGAGAAATTTAAAAACATTGATTTTAACTAGCCGCGATATTTTATTTATTTTTAAAATGTCATTTTAAGTTTCAAGAGCGTTTAGAATTAAACTTACAATCTTTGTCAATATTAAGGTCAAAACTAATTTTCATAAGATTTGTTTTTAGAAGTGTTAAAAGCTTCATTTAAAACTTAATTTATTTAATTATATAAATAATTTAATGAGTAAGACGCTCTTAACCTCTTAATGATCGGTTAATTTTCAAGAAAACGGCCATAAAAGTGTCTATTTTTTTATCCCTGAAAATTATACTAAACTCTGTTTATGAACAATATATATATATTCATTTTTAATTTTTGATTTGTTTTTAGCTTGAAATTTTTTAAAAAAAATTAATTTTTAGGAAAAGCAAGCATTCATGACTTAATGTTGGTTTTCCAGCAAGCAAGGAAAAATTTTAAAAATATGTGTTTTAAAAATATCCTGGTACTGCTATCTGGTGTGTAAAACGAGAAATAAAATGTTTTCCGGGCAAAATAAAAATGAATTAGTTTCCAGCCCGTCAATATCACGGGAGCGAGAAATAACGAACGAAATCCCCACCTGTCATTTTCACGGGAGCCAGAAGGAAGGGGTTAAAAATAAATTTTTTCTTGAGCACAAACCAGGTGTATTCACAAACAGCCAAACTAGGTAACTTTGCTAAGATTACAAATAACATATCACAAATACACGCATTTGATTAGTGCTGATTAGCTGACTTTAGTGCTAGCATCTGGTTTAAAATAAACTAACTATCTACAATTAACTTAAAAATATCCTGGTACTGTTATCTGGTGTGTAAAATGAGAAATAAAATGTTTTTTTGGCAAAAAAAAAAAATTAGTTTCCAGCCCGTCAATATCACGGGAGCGAGAAATAACGAACGAAATCTCAACCCGTCATTTTCACGGGAGCGAGAAGGAAGGGGTTAAAATAAACGAGAAGCATTTAAAATCGTCTTTGAAAGCTCTTACTGTAATGTAAATATATTTATTAAATTTAACTTAAATTCTTAGCTATTTTTCGAATTAATTCTTTTTTAACTGGAGCGTTTTAAAGAGCTTTGTTAAACAAGAATTTTGAAATGAAATATTGAGTTGCAGCCGTTTGAGAGTCGCATCAGCTGTAAATTTGTTTCGATAACTTAAGTGTGAATTTCCAGAACTTTAACAATCCGTCGACAAACTTCTTACAAAGTATTACAAAAATTTGTTTTCCTACAGTATGCGTTTGAAAAAGAAAGAACAAAAAACTTTATTTAGATAAATATGTTGATTATCTCTCAAGTATAAAAGTAATAATTTAAGAAAGGTTTTAAAAAAATTTACATTGGAAACAACACGAGAAGAATGTAAAGACATAAGAAGAAAGCATTTTTGAAAACAAGTTTATAATAATTGAATTGGATTTGATAATTTAATAATCAAATACAATTTAAAATGTTATAAAAATGTACTTTCAAAATTTTATTATTTTAAACTCGTTAAATCTTAACATAATTAATGTAGTGTTGTTTTAAAAAAAAGTTCTAAGATAAAATACATTAAGATAAGTCTTTTTTTTAAATTTTCAAATGTTAAGTATAAGAGAAATATATCTCTCACAAAACTGATATTTTTCTATTTTTCAATTTTTTTTTTCTACTTTTCTACTTTTTCCTATGCTTTAAAAAATTAGTAACACCTTTACAATGGAATTTCATCTGGTAAGTAATTTTGTATTATGCACTGAGAAAAAAAGTATGGCCAAAATTACCAGAAATAGGTCAAATTTACCATGCTTCTGGCTCTATAGGAGCTCGGTAATTTTTACTGAAGAGCTTTGGCAATTATTTTGGTAAAATTAACAAATATGGTTTTATAATATGTGATAAAATTTGGTAAATGTCATAAAAAATTTGGTAATTTTATCTTGATACTTTAGAGCATGGCATAAAAACCATTCATTCGGTTAAATTTATTTTTTAGTTATGTATTTTTCATAAAATGTGTGTTAATATTAACTGTAATTTTGAAAACGGAAATTCGGTAAACCGTTACTATACGAACGGAAAAATTACCAAATGTATGATTATGGTTATCAGAATGATATTTTTCTTACTAGAAATGTACCATACTGTATGGTAGTTTTTCCAGAATCATTTCCTCCGTGTACAATAAATCAATAATTAACCCCCATAATATGTTTCTATTCATTGATCAAGTGACAACCATGTAAATTAGTAGCACAAGTTCAAAATGCACACGGAAATGCACGGTATTAGCACACGGAAGTAAATTTTAGAAAAAAGTGCTAGTGTAATTAACGTACTTATATTTTGTTATTTTTGGTATGCAGATACTTCATTTATGTCGGACTAGAACTGCACAATGGGCTATTGGCGACGGTCTGGGAAATATCCCTGAGAATGATCCGAAGACATGCCATCGCAATTTTGATCTTCTGCTGAGGGGTTGGCTCCTCTGCTTCGGTAGATCGACTTTCTGCGCGCGAAGTCGAGCACTTCACGGTAGAATAGTTTAACGAGGGCCGATACTGCGCACCCTCAGTCCCTACTCAAAGTGGATCAACGTGGTCACCTACCCGCCTACTGACAGCAACCAGTGATGCTAGACTACGGTTTTCTACTGGGAATCGTGTCTTTAAGATCAGTTTACTGCGGGACTGTTATTTTTGGAATTTAGTAACTTTATTTGTACTAATACCCTTGATTTAAAGAAAAAAGGGCCATTACACAAACATTATCTTTAGACCCTTTTCACTTTTCAAAAATCTCTTTTTCTGCCAAAGAAAAATAAATAAAGAAATAAAATTATAAAAATAAATAAAAACAATTGGGTTGTTTTATAGTGTTTACATGCTCATGATGATTTTGCTCTCCCCGCAAAAGTTATGAGTCAGCAATAGTTTATTAATCAACAATGCTGCAAAATGACATCCAGATACCATTTGAAAAAGAAAACTATTTAAAAAATTTATTAGTAAGCAAAATTTGAACTTTTTATCATTTCTAAAATGCCCGCTAATTACTATATATGAAATGAAAAAAAATATATATTTTGAATATTTTTGTTAAAATTAATAGATTTTATTAATATTATATTAAAATTGAATATTTATTTTGGAAGGAAGTCTTTCTAACTTTACGGGATTTTGTTTATTTACGATTTATATGTTTACATTCTCACTACAATCATATACTTTTTAATTTTTGTAATTTCATATCATTATGGTATTACAAATATTGTTGTTATATTTATTATAAACTAGCCGCTTAAGGCGGCCAGCTGTCCGCCACGCTAAGGGTTTTCACAAATAAAGTTTTTTAAAACATAGCAGGAAATCTGAAGATTAGTGGACAATTCTTCTTCCGCGTTCTTCAGATGTTTCTTGGGCCTTAGCACTGCTAGTAGAGACACGATCCTCTTACAATCTTTTTTGACGTTTCTCAGGTGTTTCTCGGACCCTAGCACTGCTAATTGAGACACGAACCTCTTCTAATCTTCTTTTACGTTCCTCAGGTGTTTCTCGGGCCCTAACACTGCTAGTTGAGACACGATCCTCTTCCAATCTTTTTTGACGTTCCTCAGGTGTTTATCGGGCTCTAGCACTGCTAGTTGAGACACGATCCTCTTCTAATCTTCTTTGACGTTTCTCTGATACTTCTTGGGCTCTAGAATTGCTTGTCGAAATTCGGTCATGTTCCATTCTTCTTTGACGTTCCACAGACGTTTCTTGGGCCCTTCTTCTTCTTCTTTGAGAATCTCTTAATATCTTTTTCTTTGACAAAATACAAAGTTTTTTTGGAAGGCGGTTCTGCCATGTCAGTAATCAGGTTCTTAAGAAGTCAACGAATACTTTAGAACAACAATTACTATGAAAGCAAATCATGAAACATCAATATTAAAATCCAAGTGCTTACCTGCAAACTGAAACTTTCTGAAAATAACTAATTACATTTAATAAACACTGTTAAAATAAAGAATAGAAAAACCAAAGAGATCCAAGGTAAGTGTGATCGTTCCTTCAAAAACAATTAAATTCCTATTTTATATATTATATAGCTACAACGTTTAAGAAAAAAAAAAAAAAACTAAAATGCTTAATACATGAAAAGAACACGAAAACGAATTAATTTTTTATGGTATCAATTTCTATTTCTATATCGCTACAAAAATTATCGTCTTCGCTTAAGAAAAAAAATAGAGCGTGGAAAGAAGAAGAAAAACTTATTATAACAATTATTAAACAACAACAACTTATTAAACAACAACAACAGCAACAAATATATCAAAGCGAAGCGTTCTATTTACGAATCGAATATGTTGCCACATTTTTAATACAGAAGTTAAACTTTTCTCCACTTTGATAAATGTAAACTAATGCGAACCTTACAATTAAATTATTAATTCCTTCGTATATTATTGGTTTAAGTTGTCGAAAATTAATATTTCAATTGTAAGGTTCGCATTAGCATACATTTATAAGAGTGGAGAAAAGTATATGCATTTTTTAATAGTTTTTTGAATATGGCTCTTTGAAGACGAAAAAGCAGAGATTTTCTTACAAAATGACTGATAACTAAAAAACTAATCCAAATTTTTGAAAAAGAAAAAATATACTTCTTCATTATGTCAAAACACAATTATGCGCCGAGTTTCGTGCCTGGGCGAGGCTTCTGGGGCGATATATTGTGATTACAGACACACACACACAGACGCGTTTATTATTATGTATAGATTGTCCACTTGTGTTTTTTTTTCTTGTGTCATATATCTAGCTTTGAGAAAGTTTAAAAATCGTAACCTTAATTTCATCCCACGTTTTGGGTTATTCTAAAATGCTATATTCTTTGCCCCCAGGAAAACTTTTACACTCCAGACAGTATTTCACGGAGAACATTTTAAGAACGTATACAAGCTTTAAAAAATTCTAAAGATTTCACCTGATGTTTGGACCAAAAATCGATACTTTCTACAAAAGGAAAATAAATAGAATTCTATAGTGTATTGAGTTCGATATCAAGAAGCTTTTAAATGCTACGAGTACAATAACCAGAACACCCGGAGGGGCAGAGATTGCAGAATGCAATCGCTGTTGAATTTCACGCATTCGATCAACAAATATTTGGATAGTGATTTTATATAAATGCTAGTTGTTGACTCCGGAGTAGCTCAGATAAAAAAAAAAACGTACATTATTGATTAAGTGATAAGTAGGAAAAATTTTCAGCTCTCAAAAATTAGTGCCTGAGATGTTTTTAATTAACAACCATGTTTCATAAACAAAATTAAAAGTTATTCTAGACACGCTTTTTAACCCTGATGTACTTTTTTCACGTAAAACTTTATAGAATTTTTATCCACCACGTAGAAGGTATCTTCACATTTCTTTTTCATGGCAACTTTAAATTATTTGATTGATCAAAACACGTTTTTATTTGTTATTTTAAGTACAAAACACACACTACGTATCAGAAGAATCCTTTTACGCATGGCAAAAATTCTGGATTAAGTATACAATGAAAGGAAACCAGCACTCAGGATGCCGGAATGTTAAAAATTACGTGTCTCCTTATGAATATCCCATTATTAATGGGCCACGGTAGCCCAATGGTTAAAGAATGGGATTCTGGCCTGAGAGGGAGCGGGATCCGATCCTTGACACCGCTAAGACCCACCGAGTACATGCGATTTACGTGCTACAAGATCTTTAAAATAAGAAGTCCCGTGGTCGGTTGTTGAGCAGTTCCATGGGTACATGGATTTGGAGAAAATTTCTTTCTCCTTCTGGTCTATGTCTAAATTAAGGAAGTGGCCACAGGAATAAGGGATGCTGCCACTCATTCCGTAGACTTCTGAGCCAAGACGTACTTTCACCCTTGCGGTGCTCTTTTGTCAAACGAAAGGCTCACAATTCTGACTTAATGCGCATAAAGAAGTCAGCATGTTCCACAATTGTAATTTCCGGAGATAATAGCTAATGATGCTAATATTTTATAATGATTTTTGGCGATCTAAGTGCCAAGGGACTCACATTTTTCTTTTTTTTTAAATTCCTGTTACCGATTATCCGTAAAATTAGCACTTAATACATAATTTCTATTCTTTTTTAATCCTACCTTAATACGTTAACCATTTTTGTGATTTTATATTATTAAATACACCAGAAAATTATTTAGAGGTTAAATTCACGAAGTAAACAAATATAAATAAATATGGTTGGCCGAATTGAGGCGAGATACCCACTACCTTCACTTTTCAATTGGGACAGTTGAGACAGCTTGATGCGTAACAGCTAAGCTACTAATATATTTCAGCCTTTTTCAGGCATTTGTTTGTATACAAATAAGCCTCTTTTTATTGTTTCACAAGTTGGTAGATGTTACTTCATAGTTTTCATATACTATATTAGAAAAACAAAAACTAAATGACCAAGAGGGGCAATGCGAACTTCAATTATAGGGAGGACCGAATGTTTTGTAAAATGAAATGTCTACTCGTTTAACTTGGTGTTGTTTACGAAATCTTAATCGTATTAACTTTTATGTATTTAAAAATTTATATAAGTTTCTGCAGTATGTAATTACAATAGATTTTTTTCTCCATTTTCACACAAAATTCGTCCATATTACTAACATGACTACATTTATCTATTTACTATGACACGTTTTACTTTCTCTTCTTCACAAAAGAAATGTTTTTCATAATTTTTATTTTCATGAAAAAAGAGTCTTCATAAAATTTTTTTTTTTCATAAAAAAGGGGATTTAGGAAGATAATATAGTTAATGTCTTCTCAACTTCTAATAAAACTGACTTGTTTGCATTCGGAAATAAGAGATCCACAACAAATGATTGAAAAATAGGCTTTTCAATGGCAAGGAGGAGATTAGATTTGTTGAAAAAGATATTAAAATTGTGGAATGGAAATCTGAAATGATACTTTTGCATATTTTTATCCATTGCTATTTTAAAAAACCTGCATGGGGACCGAGGATGCGTGGTATCGGTCCTTGTTAAACTGTTCTACTGTAAAATGCTCGACTTTAAGCTCAGGCTACCAAAGCAGGGGAGCCATGAAGAGGATCAAAATTGCGATGGCACGTCTCCGGATCATCCTCAGGGATGTTTTCCGGAACATCGCCAATAACCCATTGTGCAGCTCTAGTGAGACTTATTTAAAGTATCTACCTACCTACCTATTTTGAAAAGCTAAATAAAGGTGTAATATTGACTAATTTTATTTGTATTTTCTAAAAAAAAGGAGGGAGAAAATTAAATTTCGTAAATATGCCGAACAGGCAAGTGAAATTTGTCGAACTATGAAAATCTTTGGCGGGTCACAGTGACACTTGTGACCTTTCATCCCGGCTCCCATGCTGACCAAAAACAAAGTTAATATTATTTATGCGTATTGAGCTGGATATTCCGTCGATTCATAGATTAAAAATTCATAATTTGCTTGAAAGCTGTGTTTTTTGTTTGTTTTTTTGTTTGTCTTAAATACAGTTCCCAGTGGACAAATCGTTAAATATAGTTCTTGAAATTGGTGATATGTTTTTGATGTGTGACTAGTCTCTAAAATAACAGTTTAGTCATCTTCAACAAATGAAGTTAAAAAATATGAATGCTTATATTTTTAATACAAGTTTCATTTTTTTTTCAAAATTGTGAAAAAAATAATAATTTTATTAATAATAAGAAAAAGATAGTAACTATTCATTGTATAATTTCAATTTTCCTTCTCAATATTTGTTTTGAAGAATGGGATTTTGGAGTTAAATCTCAGCATTACGAAGCCGAATATTTCTTCTTATTTCTGACTCCGATTTAAACTGGCAGAAAACTATAGAAGTGATTCCGGTCTTTTTAACGATTTAATAACTTCCATAGTTTTCCCAGTTGGTGGAAAATTACGTATTGTTTTATAAAAACATGATGCTTATATTAAAATTCTTTCGTGCCTTGCACGAAAGGAATTTTGCAGTTTTCGAATCCTAATTTCAAATCCTAATTGGTGCTTATCATCAGGGGGCATCTGGAAGAAATTTGTTTTGAAGAGCGAAATACGAAGAACGCTTTATTATCTCATAAAATACCTGAATACTTCGAGCACACGTCGTCAAAGGATTTTTGCTTAGTTTGTTCTTATGTAATAGGAATTTTTTGCTGACACCTTTGGCAAAAAACTAATTAGGTTTAAAAAGCCGAATAAGAGTTTTTATCTTTCTGTGAAAGAGGGCAAAAAAAAAACTATGATCGCATTATTGCGACTTGCGATTGCAAGTTACTTATTGGTTAGTTGTTTTTCTTTCTTTTTTTATTACCTTTTATTCCACATAGGGGTACGTGATAGCTGAATAGACTAATATAAATGCCCCAAAATTTCATGGGTAGAAAAAACTAAAACCCTGCATACGTAGATTAAGTAACAACATGCCGCCATCTTGGTGACTGCAACTCTCAATGTATTATAACAATGTATAATAACAATATATGTACGGAGTTTCCATTCCTAAACGCCACTTTTTATTGATCAATATTTTCAAATTCTTGAAGAAACTTAAATATTCATTATTTACTCTTTTTATTCCTTTTTTCCCTTTGAAATTACATGTTTTGTTTTTATTCTATTCTGTGAAAATAATAACTTATCTAAAATTGAAAACTTTCTTATTTCGTCTTTCATAATCTGCTATAGCTTTTTTTTCTAAACTCTGAAATTTTTTGCAGTTTTTTATGAGGTTCAAAGATTGGCCTGTTTTGAGACTTCAATCATTATGGACATAATTATCAGTGTACAAAGAAAAAGTTTTTTTTCCCCCCAATAGTTGAAATCTTTTTCTTCTTAATCAATTATTGTTTGGACATTTATAATAAAAAAATTGCTAAACTTTAAGTACAATTAATTAAATTTAAAATGAAATCTTAGTTGAAATTTTAATGATAATAACAAAACCAGAAAATACTTTAAATTGCTGTTTAATTTTTAAAATACTAAATTGCTTTTGTCAATTAAAATATAAAACATATTATAAATATTAAACCAATAAATTCACTTTAACAGTATTAATATTTTCAAAAATTTCAAAGTTTTTCATAACACAATAATCTAGTCTTTAATTGTATAATCATCTTATCGGTAGTATAAAAAAAGAATTAAATTTTTTTAAAAATTTATATAGATTCACTATGATTGAGATTTAAGATATAATATTTGAGTACTTATAATATCGTAAGGTAAATATTTTATTTTAATAAATAATTATTAATATTAAAAAAGGAGCATTTCAGTTTTATCAACTTGATAAAACAAAACAATCATACTGTGAGGTATGTAAAACGAAAAATTAGATATATATTTTACTGAATTTGTACAAAGGTTTTTAAATTTTATTCAATGTGATTCTTCAATAATTTTATTAAGGAATAATAATGTTAATAACATATCTTTTAAGGGAAAAGACTCATTATTAATTAATAAAATTAAGCAACTTAATTCATATTTTCACATTTCTAGACATTTCTAGAGACATTACTTTGAAACTAAAAAAGCAAAATTCCACATAAGCAAAAAAATAATGAGCAATTTAAAATATAACGGGACAATTATTTTTTATCACTTTCTTAATATAAGATTTTTTCGTACTTAGTATCATTTGGAATCCATTTCTCTCTGCCAATTTTATGCAACCATACTTCCGTCATTCTTTATTGCGATCTCCAACAGGTAAGCGATATAATTTAAAGCCTAATTTTGATTTACTAAAACACCCAAAATGAGCAACAACCAGTCATTATTAATTTAAAAGTATGAAACAAATAAAGTAACAAGAAATGCGAAAAGGAAATAACACATAGAGTGCAACGATACTTCATCGTTCAAACTAGTCAACAAAATGGCACCTGTTTACCCATGTGATCTGCAAAAGCCAATCAAAATCGAAAGCAATGTCGCAAGAAAAAGAGTGACGCTACTTAAACTAGGTTATCTAGGGCTTAAGAAAAAATAGCATCAATTGATGTTTGTCCTCTTGTTGTCGAATAAGCAGGATTGGTTTTCAATTGTGTCTAATATACGTTTCTTAATCTTAATATATCCGAAATTCTTTTCCTTCAACATCTTTCAAATTTATATTAAAATTGTCGGCAAAGACCGTCTTGTCAAAGCATCAAGACTTTTCCTAGCATCCAATAAGTCATCGGTTGTTGAGGCCAATTTAACATACATCACGGCAAAACTCTACAGCTTCATGAAATCCTGTTACATACTATATGCTTAAGTTTTGGACGTTTATCCCTTTTTTTACATAAATATAAACGTCACTGGACATTCTGGTGCGGATTACAGTTGAGCTAATTTTAGCTGCCAACTTAAAATTCGTAAACTTGACATTTTCCCCTGGTATGGTTCGCGTCTCTACAAATAACCGTTTATCATTGTGCGTAAAGCTGTAGTCCCTATGTTAAGTCTTTTTCATGAGAATTTACAGGCTGTACATTATGGTAAATATATATTGGTGATCATAATTTTCCTCGCTTTTATGTAAAAAGGCAAAGTTTTGTTTAGATTCAATGGCTATCTATTCATCCTATTAATCTATTAAATTCTATTTGGAAGGGATCATCCACATTTATAGGTACTCATTTTAGACGTTGGCACTGACCACATATAAATGCCACTTATTGCAAGGATTGGCGACCAAGTCAAGCGTGCATTGTTAATCGCTATGACTAAAACTAAAACTATTGAAAACTGACAACGCGTTACCTTTTACACTTTGTTTTTGGTTTCGTGAATGTTTAGCGTTTTCAAATCTATCGGCTTTAGATAATATTCAATTCTGTTGGTAATCATATACCGGTAGTGAATAGTCCTTGTCTTGGCTCTAACTTTTTTCTTCTCCTGAAAATGCTAACCAAATGCTTTTGACACTTGTTTCTGGAGTGTTTTTTTATGTTGCTAAGCTCAACGGAATATGCCAAAGTCTCCGTTGTCCAGTTTGTTTCTTATGTCTGAATTACTAGTCAGCAAGTATTTTGCTCACAACTTTAATGGTATCTAGAAAAATATTTTTGTTTTTGTTTTATTGCAGTTAAAGTCTTGGCTCTTTCCAAAAACTTCATCATAACCTTCATCGATCCTGTACCAGAAACATTTTCAATGACGGTCCACTTTGTTAAGAGCGACGGGATGTTCTTCAGAAAATTTGTCCATATTCTTTACAAACTACAAGAACAATACGATAAAACATTAAGAAAATCAGTAATTTTGAATGATTTAATTATAAATAACATAAAACGACTTTAAATTAATATTATGGAAGAATTTTAAAAATACTAATAGGTGAAAATATAAAGAAAAAAACTGGTTGACTCACTTAATTCAATGGGTTGCTTCCTGATATTTTTGTCGTAACACTTCTATATAATCTATCCTTCTTTTATTTGCCTAATTCACATTTCTATTTTTTATTCATTACAGAAACAGTAAAATTTTTCATAAATTTAATAACTATGAAAAATTTCATCATGGTTTGATACCTCGCTTTTAAATTTTCAATGAGTAGTTTTACAAATTTAAATATTTTAACTATTTTATTGCTTGTTTAATATTTTTAAAATATTTTTTTAATGCTTGTAAAAGACGATAAAAAGGATAATAATTTTCGTTGTGATTTTTTGCCATGTAGTGAGTAAAAAAATAATGGACCACCGTGAATTACTTTTGATTTAATTATTTGATTTTCACGTTCAAGGACTCAATCTTAATGGTCTAAGGGGGTGACCTCAAATATGCTAATAACAGTTTAAATTACGAAATCAGACCCAAAAATTTACTTTCTTTGAACAAACATATTTTTTCCTCGATTAATTGACCTTTAAAATATAGGGAGCAGCAGTAATCTGGGAAATAGGGTGCCAGTATTTTGGTCAGGAAAGCTGTCCAAAATTTGGATCCATAAGTATTAATTTTTCCTTTTGCGTACTTCAATACAATTTGAGAACTTTTTAAGTGAATTGAAATTTTTTTTCACTTAATTATAAAATTCTGTTTTTAGAAAATAATTACCATGCAAAAAATTCTTTTTTAGTAAATATTTATTATTTTATTTATAATTTTATTTAATAATAGTCAAAAAAGTTTCGAAATATAAGAAATACATTGTCTTATACCATTTTAAAGAGTGTAATTTTACATGGTGAAATTCAAAATTTGAGTGAAATCACACAACATTTCTTTAGTAATTGAACTTTAAAAAATGCTGATACTTAAAATTTTAATATTTTTTAGAAACTTAAAATATTTGACCCCATTTTTTATGGAATACTATCAGCATTTTTTTTTTGCTACTAAAAATACGTAGGGAAAAGATATATAAAATGAAGTCTTAAGTTCTTACTTTCTTTTCTTTTCTAAACAACTGCGTGAATTAGATTGCATAAAGAATAATTTGAATAATAAACTCACTCTTTAGTTCTTAAAATAAGTGGTTTAAAAAATATTTTGGAAGGTATATTAATTATTTTAAGGAAGTATGCTAGTGACTGGCTTGACAGATCCGACATGGTCAGATAAAACTGGGTATATATCGAAACCAAGAAAAAAAATAACGTTTATTTTTCCAATTAAATATTTGCTTTCATATAGTGACCTTTCAATATTGAGAAATAAGCACGGATTTTAAAATTACAGAATTCGAGTAATTTTGAAAGTGATTTCTAAAGTAAATTTGAATTTAATATATTTGTAAATTTTAGTAAATTAAGTTGGTTGTTTGGGTTTAATGACATAAATCCAAAAAAAAAAAAAAAAACAGGTAAATTATTGATCGTTTTTTTTTTGCACTATTACAGGTTTTTATGCGCCCATTCATTGTAGTTGAGACACTGTATGCATTTCGACTAGACCTAGACTGTAGCTAATAGCCCATTGAACCAGAATTTGTCCGATGATTCCATTTAACAGAAAAATACTTTTTAGAATATTTTAAAGAAGATGCAAAACCAGTTTTCATTATTGGAAATTATAGCTAAAATTACCGAAAATAAACCTTCAAGCAACTAAATAAACTCTGTGGTGTAAGAATCATAACTCTTATAATCAAATTTTTCAAAACATTGACGAACATACTACTGTGTTTTATTCACCTCTAAATGACACAACGCCTGTCTGCAACTAGTTTCAAGTGATTTTTGATAAATACTGCAAAAGTTTAACCTAAAGCGCCCTCCCCAGTACACTTGTATAAAGGAATACTGTACAGGAAATACAATATGCAACTACAACAGCAATATAGCATTTTTTGAAAAATAATAAGCTTTAACTTGAAGCAAATGTAACAAACTTTCAATTAAGAAAAACTTTTGTATTTTTTACTTTAGTACACTGACCTTTCTATACTTTATACTTACCTGGCACTGGGGTATGCTTTGATGAAGAAGGAGGCTCCCCCGAGCAGAACACTTTGATTGGTACCTTAAAGTCAATGACGCTCGCCAAATCCACAAATTGCGGTTGCTTGGGGTGCACAATTTTTGGTTGAGAATCAAACATAGTGGTATGCTTTACTACTGCGAAAATATTCTCTAAACTTTTTTTTTTTTGCCTTACTGTGGGAAAAATAAGAATCCAACAAATTAAAATCTTTAATATATTTTAGATATCGGAAAAATAATATTGAAATAGTATAAGTCTTTGAAATAGGTTGAAATTCGTTCGTTATTCAAGGAAGCAATGTCCACAATGTTTCGTTTACAATTAAAAAGTAAAAATGTAAAATAAAATATATTATTTTACCATGGACAATCGGATTAAAAATCTACAAATTAGGTATTTCAGACATAACTTATTATGTAAAAAAAAAACATTTTAAACTTACTGTTCTCAAAATAGTTGGAGAAGGAAACTGAAAATAACCTGTGTTGAGTTGTTATAGTAAAATATATAAAGTTGCTTTCATGTTTAAAAATATATTCTATTGATTTAATTTTATTTACAGTTTATTATGATTGAATTAGAATTATTTCGTAATTTTGACAAATCTAAGCACCCGATACTAATATAAACATTTTTTTTAATCTAATCTATTGTTTTTACGTATAACGCCAAATGAATTTATTAAACCAATACCAGCAAGTTCGATTGTAATTTTTGTTTTCTCTGAACTGTGGCAAAGGAAAATGCAGACACTTTTTGCGCACAATCTATAAAATTTTTATACATTCTTTGCAAATAATTATTTATAGCTAAAAAAAAATATTAAAGCAGAATCAATAACAATTAACTTAAAATTGTTTGTAACAATACAAAAATATTAAAGCAGAATCAATCACAATTGTATTAAAATTGTTTGTAGCTATACAAAAATGTTAAAGCAGAATCAATAACAAATATATTAAAATTGTTTGTAACTATACAAAAATATAAAAGCAGAATCAATAACAATTAGGGTACACAGCTATACAGGAACTAAATTAAGCTTAAATAACGACCTAAATAAATTACTGGATAAAGACTAAATAATTACTGAATAAATCCCTAATAACAGCATGGAATACAAAACAAGTTGGCACTATCCTCACTTAAGCTGTTCTTCAACGTCAATGCGACTATGGAAACTGGAATAAGTTTAGTTGCAGAAATTTTCTGTGTCACAACGAGAAAAAAAATCATTGTGACGAATCATGGGGATTTAGGAATGAGGTGAGCAACGGGAATACTAGGGTGTGTACCCGTAGTATTTTAAAATTATATTTTTGTTTCTGGTTTAAAGAACTAAAATTGTTGCAATGGAAGTCTTAATTGTACAAGAATTTTGATTTGTATAAAAAATCATAACTGCCAAGAGCCATTTTACAAATTTGTAGCTAATAAATAATTTTGTGATGCAACTCAAAGTGTTGTTACTCAAATTGTAGCGTCTTTTCTTTGGCGATAAAACGATTCCTATTAACACAGCCTCAATTATGAGTGTTAATCATGTTACACAACACTTACTTAGATGAAGACTAGCTAATTCCCTATAAACTTAAATTCAGAGATAAAAATTTTTATGGTAAAAAGAAGAATATTATCTTAAAGTACATATTATTTTTGAAACTACTTTCTCGCAATTATTTATAGCATCATAATAATTTTGTTTATTAGTTCCAATCAAACAACTTTCTCAGGTATGAGAACATTAAAAAAGGAATTAAGAAAAAAATTGCGACAAGTTCCTTACTTAGGAGACATTAATATGTTGTTTTTTTCCTTCTAAATAAGAGGATATAGAGAAGAAAAAGAGTTTTTGGCACTTTGGTATTCAATTTCCAAAATCTAATCTTCTTAACATAAATAGCAATTATATCCTCTTCTATTTTAAGGTAAATTTAAACTTATTTTTTTGTTAAATAGTGCGGTGGGAAATTTAAACTTAATTATAAATGAGGATCTTGAGAATAAATTCTAGAGGATGTTTTTTTTCAATACAATATAAGTCCTAATTGCACAAGATTTTTTATCTGTATCAAAAAAATAACTGCAAAGAGCCATGTTACAACTGTATCATGATCCTGGCTTATACTTATATATATATATATATATATATATATATATATATATATATATATATATATATATATATATATATATATATATATATATATATATATATATATATATATATATATATATATATATATATATATATATATATATATATATACGGCTTTTGGGGGAAATTGAATCTTTTACCAACCCATTCCCGAATACCCGGTAAAATTTTAATTTGTTACCAGACCCAGTAAAATTGGAATTTATTTCCGGCCGAATATTACAACATTTATGCGAAACAATATAAAAATCGTAAAACTTTCTATTAAACAAATAGCCTAGAAGATATAGTTCAAAGGAAATTTATTGCACACCATTATAAAAACCTTATTTTGTTTTTAATTTTTTTAAGCATTTTTTTTTTAAATTTTCGAAAAGAAATTTGGGATGATTGTTCGGATGTAGAATGATTAACGCAAGGCTTTGCTATGTAGTAAGGACATGAAGTCTGTAAACATTGGACTTGTTAATCGATTAATTTTTCATTTAATTTATGTAAATTTTCAATAAACTTAGAAATGTAGCTTCTGTTAAAAATAGGATGTTCTAAAAATATTTTAATAAAATGATAGTACATTAAATAAAAAAATGTTTTTTTTTAAATCTGAGTTTATTTTTTAATCATCCAATAGTTAAAACACATAAATTATATGCAATGATATTTACTTAAATATTATTTCATAAATTTTCTGATACTGGATGAGAAATTTTATCTTCCAAAAATATTTAAACTGATGATTCATATAGTCGAAAAGAAGATTCGATTCATATGCTTTGCTTAATGTTATGATTTTATCTTCGTACTTCGATTCTACAGTTACATTCTGGGTAATAGACGAGTAATGAAAAACTCCAGTTATCGGGTAATTGCTGGTTATGAGGTACATCTATAATTCGAACCTTTATCATTTAAAACACAAAGGAAATAAAAAGTTTAAATTCACAAAATAAGAACTGAAATTAATTAATTTTGTTAGAAAAACACAAGTACAACGGAAAACAGCGAAGTATTCCATGTGTTTCAAGCTTTTAGTTAAAATCTACCTTTAATCTAATAAACATAGAATTTTTACTATTTGTTCTTTCTTTCTTTCAGAGCGTATGTTTCTACTTTTTAAATATTATGATGTATCATCAACTCAATACCATCATCCTAATTCCTATAAGTATCCCATCATTCCCTAAAAATATGTATTGTTTTCTTACATATTGTTTACACAATTCATCGAAATTATTACTTAAAATAGCTGACGAAAAGTTTTAAATCAGCAAAACATGCTCTAAAAGCACTAGCTAGGCTTAAATTTATACACGAAAAAATTTTTCTGAAAAATGTGGACTTACGTTTAAAATATAAACAGATATAAATAATTTTTTGGCGACCAAAGGCATAAAATAACGTTGAATAGAAAAATTTAAATGCATTGTAAAAATGTTATCAATTTAAAATAAGATTACTATAAGGTTTCAATAGTTTCAATATCATAAACATTACATTAATAAAAATATCAGAAATTTTGAGTCAGCGAGTAAATGCAAACTCGTACCTCAGGGAAAAATATTAATTTGCAACAAATCATTTTACAAACCAAATTTTTTTACCCGCCATTAATATTTAATCACCAATACTACGCTGGAGAGAGTAAATTTCCATCCCTTATTTACAATATTATAGTTTTAAATAATAAGTAAATAATTAATATAACTTTTAGCTTTATCTTAAAAATTACACTAATTTGTGATTTTAAAATTAAAATTAAATTTCTAATTAAGAATGAATAAATACTCAACTAATTGTTTGAATTTAAAATCAAATTTTTGTTATGATTTTTTTTCTCCATTAATTTCTTCCTATTGCTTAGAAATTATGTTACAATGACAAATGATTATATGAGACTGTTGAAATAAAGTAATCTGAATTAATGTCACCTGTCAAAATTTATCTCGAATTTCTTTAATCCATAGATTATTGATAATCTTAATCGGCATTAATGATTCTTTAATGCTCTCAAATTTGTTCTTTACTTGCAGCAGAGCATCAAAGGTACACAAAACTTGCAGACGATTATTAACCTAGTTTCGCTACATCGAGCTCAAGACATCTGTGAAAATTGGCGAGCGGAAATCGAATTACTAATCCATAGTGATCCTCGGATTCTCTAAAGAGAAGGAATTTGAGAAAGTTATATCAATGCAAACAGCGAAATAGCAGATGCAATCTGATAATTTTAACAATGCACATCTTTGGAGAAGGAAGTAGTGCGAGATTAGTCGTGCAAAGTTTTCACTTTTTTAAGAAAAGAATTATAGAATAAAATTGTCCAAATTTGACAGGCTCTTGTAAAGAAAAGAGAGAAATTTCAAATAGAATTCCGCACGCGAATTTGTAATCAAGTTCAACATTTTTATGCATTTTGAAGGCTAGCACTTCATTTAAATATTTAAATTTTGAAATTGATTACGATTTATGCAGTCGCATAATATATATATATATATATATATATATATATATATATATATATATATATATATATATATATATATATATATATATATATATGTATATATATATATATATGTATATATGTATATATATATATGTATATATATATATATATATATATATATATATATATATATATATATATATATATATATATATATATATATATATATATATATATGTATATATATATATACATATATACATATATATATATATACATATATATATATATATATATATATATATATATATATATATATATATATATATATATATATATATATATATATATATATATATATATATATATATATATATATATATATATATATATATAAATTATTAGAAATTTAACAATAAATTAAAAAAAAATCTGTTAAAACTATAAAAATATAATTTTTATCTTTACATTGTATTTTTATAATTATAAATAATTTGTTTCTTCGTATTTTTAATAATTTTTGTTTTTCTTTCTTCTCAACAATTTGTTTTATATCTTTCCTGATTCATGAAGTTGAAGTACAAGTCATCAAGGTTTATAACACGAGTTGAAAAGTAAATTTTTTTAAATTTAACTAGGGTTAAAAGTAATTTAATATCAGTTTTAAAAATATTTTGAAAATCAATATAAATTGTCTTTACATTGTGATGATAATATGTAATTTTTTTTTATATGATTCCAAAATTTCCTGGCAATAACGGTAACCAGACATACTATAATAACTATAATAAACTATAATAAACTATATTCAACTATAGGCAAGTTTTCAACTATATTGAGGAAAAAAGGATAATTAGTTTATGTAAATATGAATTTAAATTTAAAAAAAAGGAAAGCAGAATATATCAATGCTTCCAGAAAGGAAAGCTCACTTAAATAAAATTGTATAATTCTAATATTCCTCACTTAAACACTTCCATGCAAAAAGTTTTTTGAATTTATAAATATTTAAAAAATTTTAAAATTATAAACTAAACACATCAAAAACATATAAAAATATTAAAAACATATAAAATATAACTATAATAATTCACGCTTTACTAAGAAAATATATTTTATTGTACTTTACTGTTAAATATTTTTATGACTACTGATATAATTTCTTATTGAAAATCCTTTTTTAACATTATAAAAAAAAAAAATTAATGCAGTTTTTTTAAATTCACAAAATATCAAAATGTCGTTAAAAAAAGTGTCAAGATTTCGGAATTTATTAAGTTTCAATTCGTGAGTCACTATTTATCGTTACGGAACTTTTATATCTATCACTAAATTTTGAATTTAAATATGTGTCTCAAAATATTTCAGATTACATTCCTCCGAACTTTGGAAAAGAAGTTTCTGTTTCTAGTCAACACGCAAGAATGAATCCTTAATATTTTCGTTAAGTAATTATTTTTTTGAATCATTGGCAAGTTCTTTACGCATCAGTTAATTTCGTGAGTGTTTCTTGAAATTTATGCAAATTGACGCTTTTAAATTTCCGTCTTACGTCCAATTTATTAGCTGATATTTACGTGAGTTAGAGATACTTTTTAGTAATTTTACAACTACATACTTGATGAGTGATGGCTCAGTTGTTAAAACCCTGAGATGTCTTAATGAAGGACTGGGGCTCGATTCCTGGTGGCGGTTTGAAGTTCACTCAGCTTCAGATCCATGTGTATCACCGTGTTTGGATGATAAAGGCGGTCGACGCACGATGCTACCAAAATGTTGTAATTACGTTGTTGGTCATGAAGCTGTTGAGTCTTAATTTCCATAACAACCCTAAACCGCGTAAGCTGTTGCGGGGACAGCTTTTTTACAGTTACATATTTGATGCAAGCTTTAATTTATTAATGTTATTGTTAGATAACTCTTTCTGCTATAGTGTTTAAATGTGTGATCTACATACTAAAGACAAGAAAGATCTAGATTTTTAATCAACTGTGGAAAATTAAATTACAAAAAAAAAAAAAAAAAAGATGAAATTTTGGAATGGATCGGAGAATATATTTGTAGACTATTTTCTAAAAATATTGTAAATGTTTCAGTTTTATAAATATTTATAAATTAATATTTTTAAGCAATTTTTTTCAATTTCAAATTGCTTAATTTGCGTAATTTTAAGACGTATATTTAAGTGACTTTAAAGCTATATATTTAATACCGAACTTTAATGCCTAATTCTTAGCCACTGACAGAATGCATCTAAAATTATATGTTTCAACCCAGCAGAATCTATTCTTAGAAAACCTTTTGAATATAATGAAGAGGCTGTTATGACCTAAATTTTCTGAGAACTTCCCATCGTTAATTTTCGTGCTCCATTAAGCGATCATGACACAAGAGAACACTAGACATATGTTCAATTCTAACTTTGCATTGTCATAATGAGAAATTATAGGAATTCAAGCAAACTATTTGTGGTTCAGAACTGGGCAAAAACATCAGTTATATATTAATGTTATATATATATATATATATATATATATATATATATATATATATATATATATATATATATATATATATATATATATATATATATATAAGCTAAGGAATTGAGAAAAATGGAGGAAAAAAATATTAAAAATCCGGAAAACAAAATAAAGAAAGGATATAATCTCTTCATCAGCTCACACGATTATATCCGTAAAAAGGAGTGCTTTCTAATATTGTATTGTTTCCAATATAGCCAAAGCAAAATATATCAATACAATAGTGTGAGGAGTACTCAAAAAAATTGAAACGAAAATTTTTTGAGTGCTCCTCACACTATTGTATTGATATATTTTGCTTTGGCTATATTGATACAATATTAGAAAGCACTCCTTTTTACGGATATAATCGTGTGAGCTGATGAAGAGATTATATCCTTTCTTTATTTTGTTTTCCGGATTTTTAATATTTTTTTCCTCCATTTTTCTCAATTTTTTAGCTTATTTTATGAGTTCTATATACTTGCAGCTTATGCGCAGTTAATAAAACGTATTAATTTTCTTCGTTTTTCTCTTTGTTTTTGTGCTATATATATATATATATATATATATATATATATATATACCTAAAGATACAGTAAAACTCACACATCAGTTATATTGATAATTTATTTTTGAATTTTTTTAATCTTTGATGACACAAAAAAAGAACACTAGACATACGCTCAATTCTAACTTAGCATTGTTACAGTGAGAAAAATTACTGGAATTCAAGCAAATTATTTGTGGGTCAGAACTGACCAAAAACATCAGAAGTAAAATAATATTTTTTTAAATAACTTAACTAAGCAAACATGCCTACCTAAAAATACTCAGATCAGTTTTATTAATCAATTTTAAAAAAAATCCATTTAAACTTTGTGTCGCTGAGAGATTCTGAAAAGTATTTTCGAATTAAAGAAATTCTTAAATTTATTCTACAAAGATAAAAACAAACATTTATCTGCTTGTTTATTTGTAAGAGTATGTAATTAAACATAAGGTAAGAGATAAATAACACAAAACTTTAAAATAAATAAACAAAAGCAAAAAAATTATATTTTTCACAAATTATTTCAATGCTTAAAACATAAACATTGTTTGTCTCTGAAAATTTCAATTAAAACTATTCTTTGGTTTGATATTAAATAAATAAAAACAAGACAAAATGATAGAATATATTCTATAAGTCATATTCGAAAAAAACTAACAATGTCTTATTCTTGAGTTTTGGAATCCTATAAATGAAGTGGTGATTTGAAGTCGATTTTAACCCATTAGGAACTAAATATAAAAAAGTGGCTTGTATACGAAATACTCCTACAGGAAAAAAGTGGTAATACACATTTGTTTATTCCACCACTGTTGTTTTTTGTCTAAGTGGATATTTTGTTTTGTTATCTACCCCTTTAGCTCTAAAAAAGCAAACTTGATTGACGACACAAATATAAAGATTTATATTGTTATTGTTTCTTATGACGCTTGGACAAGCTAGGCCCGCTAGCCACTGTCCTTTGTGAATTAAGTCAGTAAGGTGCGCTTTTCGTTTGACAAGAGAGCACCGCTAGGGTGAAAGTACGTCTTAGCTCAAAACTTCCCGGATTGATTGCAACCCTACTCATTCGTAAAGGCATTTCCTTTCCATAATTTTAAAATGGATCTGAAGTTGAAGAAAATTTAATTCAGATGAAAATTTTTTATTCAGTACCCATGGTGCAACTCACTGAACAACCACGGGATTTACGTTACCACAGACTTAACAATCGCTTACATCGAATGTAGTAGGTCTTAGTGGAGTTGAAAACCGAACCCCGACCCCACCGGACCGGAGTTCGATTCTCTAACTACTGGTTTACCACAGCTAATAAACATTTATATTTCAAATGTATTGTGGTAGACCGAACTGTCTCGCTTCTGCAAAATAATTCTTAAGAATAACATCCCTGTACCACCACTTTTCCCTTTTTTTTTTTGAAAAGGAAACGTCTTTTTAAAAGGACTCTGCAATTGAGTTAGCAATTCGGTATGGAGGGGGTTGAATGAATGTCGTGAATTGTAAAAGCATTAAAAAATGCAATTTTTTTAAACTCAATGTTCGGGATTTTCAAACACAAACGATTGCATAGTAAGCTGACAAACATTAGTGAATAGTTGGTAAAGCACATTAGTTATTATATATTTTTTTCAATTTTTGATTCTTAAAATTCAGTTTTTAGTTGTCAGCTATAAATATTGCACAAAAGAAGTATTTAAGATTATAGAATATTAGCTTAAATATACTTTTAATTGCAACCCTTAAGAAAATAAACGCTTAGCTTATCAATTTCTTAAAATTAGTTTAAGATATTAAAAAATTCAGTCTCTAATAAGGTTTAAAAAAATGCAAGGAAAATGCTTTTAAACATATATATTTACATTGATCTACACAAATTATTTTTTTATACGCCTTTTAAAAGAGTGATATCGAATGTTCTTCTGTAAAAAAAGAGTATTATTTAAAAGAGCTATCTTAAAGGCTTTCATGTAGCTCTAGACCTTTTTTTATAAACAAAATTTTGGTAATTTAAAACAATAATTTCTGTTTG
Source organism: Parasteatoda lunata (assembly GCA_949128135.1). Taxonomy (NCBI): domain Eukaryota; kingdom Metazoa; phylum Arthropoda; class Arachnida; order Araneae; family Theridiidae; genus Parasteatoda; species Parasteatoda lunata. The sequence continues at coordinate 53,953,686 of OX421972.1, read as the reverse complement.
TGGTATTTTTAATTAATTATAATTAAACATATTTTTGAGGTAACATCTCACTAAATCTCAATATTTTCAACAATTATCGTCATAGAATCCTAATTAGAAATTGTTGTTTTTTTTTGCTTAAAAGGCATTATTTTTTTTAAAAAGAATAAACGATCAGTAAATAAAAGATTTTTAATAAAATTTTTTATAATAAATATCTTTTATAAATTTTTTATAATTAAACATATTTTTGAGATAACATCTTACTAAATCTCAATATTTTCTACAATTATCGTCATAGAATCCTAATTAGAAATTGTTGGTTTTTTTTGCTTAAAAGGCATTATTTTTTTAAAAAAGAATAAACGATCAGTAAATAAAAGATTTTTAATGAAATTTTTTATAATAAATATTTTTTTATAAATTTGTTATAATTAAACATATTTTTGAGGTAACATCTCACTAAATCTCAATATTTTCAACAATTATCGTCATAGAATCCTAATTAGAAATTGTTGTTTTTTTTTATTAAAAGGCATTATTTTTCTTTAAAAAGAATAAACGATCAGTAAATAAAATATTTTTAATAAAATTTTTTATAATAAATATTTTTTATAAATTTTTTATAATTAAACATATTTTTGAGGTAACATCTCACTAAATCTCAATATTTTCAACAATTATCGTCATAGAATCCTAATTAGAAATTGTTGTTTTTTTTGCTTAAAAGGCATTATTTTTTTTTAAAAAGAATAAACGATCAGTAAATAAAAGATTTTTAATGAAATTTTTTATATTATTAAGTACCTTATGTTTGCCTTAAATTCTACGATAAAACTAGATTTTCTTTTAAAAAAAAGCATAATAAAAATAAAACAATTAACTTTTTGTTAAATTTTAAACATTCCATGTTTAATTTATATTCAATGCAGTGGTTTGAAAAAAGGAATGAATTACTGTAAAAAATAAAGAATATAAAAGTTGTCACTTTTAGTACAGAATAAAGTTTTTTCGAAGTAGCTGAAATGGAAAGTTACAGTTCCTATGCTTTCCTTTAGGCTATATTCATAAACATGACATGTTTTCATAAACCGAGTGGAACCATGAGGTGCAAAAATAAAATGATACCTGTTCTTTTTATTAAATATCAAATTAGATATGCCTAATTAATTTTATAAAAATTCCAGAAATGTTTTGCAATAAATATATTCAATGTAATATTATCTTAAGGAATTCAAAATTGTAATAGTTTAAAGAAATTGTTCCAATATCTAAATTTTCTGAAAGAGCCTTTCCTTTTTGTGTCAGGTGTATCAAACGCTTTATTACAAGTAGCTCAAAAACTACTCACGCGGAAACAAGTTCAAGAGAAAACTATTATCACTTTTTCGTTCGTATAATAGGTAATATGTAGTATTTTAGCGAAGGGGCATGGCAGATAAATAATATTTGGACTTAATCTGATAATCTAAGAAATATATTTTTAATGAAACACATAAAATGGGAAAATTATCTTTTAATGAAATTAACAGTTACAGGGCAATGTCTGTAATTAAAATAATTTATTTAGAGAAATGAACCATAAAATTGTTTGGATGGAGTATTGTTTTGAAATATTATTTATCGTTTTTTTTTCTTTGAGTAAAATAGTTTTTTAAGTTCATGAGTTGATCTGAAACTTTTGCACAGTTTTTATAATAAAGGTTTTCATATTTTTAAATTGGGATTTTTTTTGCAATTAAGGATGATTCCTCTTGTCGAAGAAAATTTAGATAAAATGATTATGCATTTTATTTCACATGAAAGTGTATTATTATTTTAATAAAAAGAAGACTATTGATTAATTCAATCTTTTTCTTAATTCTTAATGATGCTAATTGTACAATAAAAAGAAATAATGGAGTGTTCAGGACGTATAAAAAACTACTCAGATTAACAAAAGTTTGAGAAAACAAACATTTTGCTTGATTTAGATTATTTAATTACGACACTTTTTTGAAAGCTTAAGATACAAAAGAAAAAAAATATTATAAAATTACTTTACATTTCTAGTAAAAACTTCACAATTCTGGTAATAAAAAGCAAAAATATATAGTATTTAAATAATTCATTTGATATTTTTACCATTTATGTGGTAACGGTTAATTCGGAAATTTTAGTTTTCAGAAATATAGTTCTTATTACCCCACATTTAATCAAAAATGCAATACTAAAAAGCAAATTTAACGGAATAAAGGGTTTTTATGTCATGGTCTAAGGTATCATGGCAAAATTGCCAAATTTTACCGAATTTATTTGTTTATTTGCATTTTTTCAATGCATGATCTTATTGTTACTTTGATCTGAAAATATTTTTTTCTAAAGTTCTGCAACAGTAAAATATTGTAAGGCAAAAAGATTTTCAATGATATTTTATTTACGGAATGATATTTCTCATTACAATCATCAAATTTTATTGTACATTCAAATGAGCGTTACATTGAGCGTTATAATTTGAATATAAGAAAAAAAACTATAGTAAAATTACCGTACTTTATTATAAGGACATTTCTGGTAAAAATAATAATTCTGGTTAATAAAATCAAAATATACGGTACTTAAACTATTCATTTGGTAATTTTTCTACTCATGTGGCACATTTACATTTTCTTTAATGCTGGATCTCGTTTTTACTTTGATTTGAAAATACTATTTCATAAAGTTCTGATACAAATTATATGATTATGTGATGATACAAATTACCAAATTTTATCACATTTTATAAAATTAGATTTTATAATTAATTTTACCAAAATTATTATCAAAGCTCTTTAGTAAATTTTAACGAACTTTTTGGTGATCCCATAGAACCTGAAAGACGATAAATTTTACCATACTCGGGTAGTTTTGACCACACTTTTTTATCATTCATTTCTGTCGTTTGCATAGTCTTAGTAAAAACTAAATTTGTCAAATTTGCAATTCATAATTCCAAAAAAATTTCTTGTAACATTTCATATACTGCAAGGGGAAAAAATAATTCAGGTAAAATTATCATACTTTGATATTTAGAGTAAAAATTCAAAAACATAATTCTGGTAATAAAACCAAAATATGCGGTATTTTAACTATTCAGTTTGTAATTTTTGCGTTCGCCGTAACTTTTCCATCCGGTAACGGTTTACCGGAAATTCAGGATTTTCAAACTCATCTTTCTTATTAACAAAAAAATTATTTTATACCTTATTCTAAAGTATCATGATAAAAATATCGAAACTTTTCTCAGAACTTTTATTCCTTTTACCGTTTATTTGGTATTATTATCCTTTTGATGTTGATACCTTTTTCCAAATAGAATAGTAATAGCTTGTGAATATTTCCATGATTTATTTAAAATGATGGTTTATTTTAATGACTGTTAACAGTTAGTATATTATTTAAATGACTGTTAAGTGACGGTTAACAATAATATACAACCAGCGTTAAAGTGGGATTCGATCCCTCTACATTCGCACTTCAAAGCGGATAGGAAAAGAGCGATAGAACGAAACAGCGAAGAGTCCTAACATTTATCGTAAGTAAAATATTTGTACATTACTAAAGCCTCCATTGCCGAGGGGTACTGTCTTCCACCAAATGCTTCGTTTTGTGAGAAGGCATGACTGCTTCTCCAGAAAGGACCTTGTGAAATGTATGATTAAAACATAATTACTGTTCCAAATATTTATTTATTTATTGTTATACAAACACATGAATACTTTCTGCGTTCATTATACGATTTTAGCAAAATGTATGACTTATTATAAGCCCTAGTTAGGTTGAAGAACAGATAGCTCAATTTCGAGAAGGACATTACAAAGATGTAGCATGGAAGCAGCAGATTCGAATCCCACCGCATATCTGACTATATGTTTCTCATGTCTTTCTCTATGTTGTGCTATCTGTATTTTTTTTATTTTGCTATCTGTATTTTGTAGGATAATGTTTATGAGTCAAATTTTGTTTTTACAGTTAAATTTAACAGTTAAGATACTGATTTAGTTTAACCTTGTCCAGGCATTTGTATATTTTCAAATATACACAAATCTCTTTTAGTCTTAAAGTTTGATAGATGTTAGTTTACAGTTTTCAAATAAATAAAAAACAACTCCCAGACGAAAAATATAGTTTACAACTGTCCACTATATGAAATATAGGTTATCAAATTGAACATTTTTACGTCATCTCAAATTATACTACTACTGTTAAAATTATTACATTTGTGGTTAAAATTACCAAATTTTTGTACATTTACTACCAAGCAGTATAGTACTAAAACCATATTTTTGTGCTAATTTTACCAAAAGTCATTATCAAAACGCTTTGATAAATATTGCTGAACCAGAAACAATGCAAATGTTACTAAGAATTGGTAGCAGTAAGCTACCATATTCTGGTAGTTCCGAACAAAAAGAAACATAGTAAATGTTACCATATTCTAGTAGTAGAATGTTACCATATTCTGGTAGTCCCATAGAGCCAGAATGGTGATAAATGTTTCCATATTCTGATATTTATGACCATCCTTTTTTTCTCTGAGTAAATTTAACAAGTTATCTCACGTGTTATTACATATCAAAGTAGAGAGAGAGTAGTATTGAGATATCTGTTTTTTGAAAGTCAATAAAAAAAATAAATGTATGCCTAAACCAGTTCACCCTATTGAAAACAATAATAATAATGAAAAAAAATCCATAAAATCTAAAGCAGATTATAATTTTTGAATAGCGTTATAGCATTGAATAACTATTACTTTGAATCTTTCAAGAAAAGAAAATAAATCTAATTTTTTTTGTTTCAAATCTTTTTTATTGAATTTTGAAAACTATTCTTTCTCTTTTTAAATAGTGTGTCTGATGTAATAAATGTATCTGGCGTATATAAAACATTTCTATACAGATATTATTATTATTAATACTATAATTTTTTTTGATGAATTGCTGAGATCAAAATATAACTTCAATAATATTAAGAACATATTAAAAATAACTGAAATATTAAAATATGTATGTATAAAATATTTGATATTAACTAGATAATAATTAGCTTTTATTCCAATAAAAGTTTCCCTCAATGCCTATTTTGATTTTCTATAAGCTAACTATTGAAACTTTAATACATAATTTTATTATAGTTAATCAGTAAAGGATTTTAACGTAATTAGAAATATTTATTTACCTAAAACTTTAACTACATTTAAAAGGAGAGTTCTGTTATATTTTTTATTTGATTCTTGTGTGTCTTCCTTCAAATTGTATTTTACTCAATAACATGCATTCATATTAAATCAAATAACGTAATAAGTTAAATACTTTTATTGCTCTCAATATTGTTCACAGTTTGGCACATATCAGAATATTTTTAAGTAGAAAATAATTTAAAAACTAAAGATTTTATTAATAGCGTGAATTATTCACGTCTTAATTATTGGTTGAAAATTGAATAAGAAAGATCTAAGTATTTCTGAATATATTATCTTTTAAAGTAGTTCTTTTGTCAGTGATATATTTCTTTAAGTAACTTTAATAGTCTTTTCTTTGAAACGATAATTTCCTAAAAATTTAGAGCAATTTTGTGAAACTAGATCACTGAAGTTTCAGCTTATACCTAAATATTGAATCAAGACCCACGTACGTCAATTTTGATGTGAAAATTCTATTATTTATTGTAATTGTTTCTAATTAAACTTAGCATTTGTTTAAACTTAGAAATATATTATAAAGATTAATTTATTTTTGCACGCGTTACTGTTATATTTTTAAAGTTAAAGATTATTGTTTAATATTTTCAGTTAGATCATAATTATATGTATTTAAAATTAAATTAATATAGCGAAAAAAAACTATATATTTTCAGTTAGATGATAATTACATGCATTTAAAGCTAAATTTTCATAGTAATTTAAAACGAAAAAGAACTATAAAACAAATATTTTACATGTGTGGCTTAATGTATTACTACTTAATAATTCTTTTTACTTAATGTCTTTTTTCTTAATACTTCTAAAGATTTATACTAAAGATGATAATTATGGGCGAACTTGTTCATGAAAAATAGCAAGTCTTCCTATAGGCTGATATAGTTTACACAGTTTTATCATTCAGTTATTAATCTCAACTCTTGGGCTACTTTTATTGTAAAAAATCAGGATAACACGTTTTTTAACGTTTTTATTATCTAATTATTTATTATTAAACTGAATAATATGTTTTAATTAGTATATTTTTAAGTTATTTAAATCTTTGAACATAGTAATGGATCGCTATTCTAAATTTTGAAACAAAAATGTCTCGGAAAATTTCACCTTTAATTATTGTTAATTGATAAATTCCATTAAGGATACAGTTAATAAGTAAATATTAATGCGCTAAAGACCGTATTCAAAATTAAAAAAAGAGGAGAAAATCAAAAAACCTTCTTTGACTGAATTATGAAAATGATGATAATCATCTTATGAATGATGATTTATATATCATATTACTAGGGAATTTCTTTAATTAAAATTTTATTTTAAAATACCTGATTGTTTTTTTAAAAAAAATTGTGCAATGGTATTATATTCAACTTTATAAGTATCTAAACTATGTGGTTTTAATAGTACAATGAAGAACATATTTTAAAAAGGAAAAAAAATTGTTTTTTCATATAGTTTATAGTGCGTAAAATACTTATTAAATGAAAACAAATTTTGGTGCTTGTAATAAAGTTTTAAAAAACATACTTTAAGTACTTATATTTTAGTTTTATATGAGTGTCGAAGTAAGATATAACTGTTAAGAAAAAATATGGCTAAATATTTAATTAAAATATGTTTAACTGTTTTCTATACTGCTAGCACAGCGCACTATCTTTTTGAAGCTATCAAGGATTTTTTAAATTTAGAAACTCTTAGCTTTTATAGTTTAATGTTATGAATCAATGGAGATTGAGCAGCTTGAAAAGCATCTAACTTCAGATCAGTGGGTACCGGAATATTTAGCCATATTTATTACAGGAAGGCGTCTGGTGCGCTATGCTAAACACATAATCTCCTTTATGTCCATATTTCCATACTTACGAAATTCTGGCGACTTAACTTTCATGAACTCTTTTTTCTAGAATAGGCTGTTTTTTTTATTTTTTATTTCACTTTAATTTAAGCTTAAAGACACGCTTCCATGTTTTAAAATTGTGTGGCAAACATGTAATAATAGTTATATAAGAATAATATAAAATTAAGAATTGAAAAAAAAAACATGTTTGACAGTTTCATTAGATTCCCTATTAAAGTTACTCATATTTGTTTTTAAGTAATAAAAAAATCATGATTGAAGCTGGTAGTCAAAAAAATTCTAGTAAAATTACCGTACTGTATGGTAAATCCCCTATGGCCCTATAAATGACTAAGTAAATGGTAATGGCCTTATAAATTACTAAGGCCCGGATTTTGATGACATTTGCATTTTTTTGCATTTTTTGTCCCTTAGAGCATTTTTTTAGATTTATAGGGCCTTTTTCTTGAAATTTTGGGGCATATTTTGCATTTTAAAGCATTTTTTAAATTTTTTCCTAATTTTTTCCAATTTTTATTATTTTTTATCATTTTTCATTATTACACTGGCTTCTAACCAATGAAGAAAATCTCTAGGATATTAACAGGTGAAGCAACATCTTTTCAAATTAAAGAATAATTGTCAGTAAGTGAGATCTTATTTTATTTTATAACCGTCGTTGAACAGCCGACCCAACTTAATGGGTTTACGGCTACTAATGTTCAACTCCGTAGCCTTGTAATTTTGAACCCAATCCAGAAGACAAGGGAACTCCTGGATCGAGTATTGGGAGAAATTTGCCTTCGTGGAGGACTTTTTGATGGAGCTAACCCGCATTTGCGTTACATGGAGAGGAAGACCACGAGAACCTCCCACGGTTAGCCTGACGGCAAGGGGACTCTAACCCATGATCCGTCTACCACTGAGGATATTTCACGTCAGCACTGTGGTCAGTGCAAGCCGGATGCGGAATTCGTATCGACTGGGATTCGAACCCGGTTCGCCTCATTGGAAGGCGAACGCTCTATCCCCTGAGCCATCGCGGCTCGCGGCAGTAAGTGAGATCGTCTTTTTCAAGTATGCATCAATAACATCAGTAGACGTTGAAATAAGCTTCTTCAGGTATAAAAATTAACTTTCAGAAAAGAAACGCTCGTTTACATTTCAAAATATTAAAAAAAAATTCGTAATCCAATGTAATTCTGATATTTAGTAATATTATGAGATGGAAGTTGTTATATTCATTAAAGTTTCTATACAAAATGAAAATGTTTTGGAGTCAATATATTTTCCTTTTTTTTTGTTATTTTAGGATATAAAACATATTTTTCAAACTTTAATGAACGTAGAACAAGTATTGCATTGCTTTAAATTTCTTGAAATGACTCATAATAAATTTAAAGAGAGAAAAATTGTTTTAGTTCAATATTTTTACTTTATTTAAGTCATGTCATAGGGCGTTTTTAGCGCAATTTTCGCATTTTAAGGGCATTTTTTTGCATTTTTAAGGGCATTTTTTGCACTTTTAAAGGACATTTTTTGCACTTTTTAGGGGCATTAATTGAGATTTTTTAGGTCATCAAAATCCGGGCTCTAGTAATGACTTCTAGAAAAAATAATAATTCTGGTTAGTAAAACCAAAATATACGATATTTAAACCATTAATTTGGTAGTTTTTCTGATTATGTAGTAACGGTTTCCCAAAATTCTGTTTTTCAAAATTATACTTCTGATAATCACACATTTAGTGAAAATACGAAACTGAAAAGTAAATTTTACCAAATAAACGGTTACTATGCCATGGTCTAAGGTTTCATATTGAATTACTAAACTTTAACACATTTATCAAACAATATTTTATTGTGAATTTCACCAAAATCTTACCAAAATTTTACCAAAGTGTTACGGTAAAAATTATCGCGCTTTTCATTGTTCCCATAGAGACAGAAATATGATATATACAACCATATTCTTGCAGTAATTTCTATAATATTTTTTTTCTCAATAAGGAAATTATATGATTTATTTTATATATTATGAAATAAAAGTTCAAGAGTATGGTATTTTGAGCTTTGGATTACACAGAACATTTAAAATTTATCACTTAAAAATCATAACTTCTAATTAACTTTAAATATTTCCTACTGAACTGCTGTAAATGAATATATCTAAAAAAAATTCTGTGACAATACTTCAAATGTATTTCGAGAAAATATTTTTCTATTTTCATCGTTGATGCTTTATATAAATATTTATTTACAGATAAAATATTTTACGCATAAAGAGATCGAAAAATCTTCTATTCTTTAGAACCATATTGTTTAGTTATTGGAAAATTATTTATATTGGAATTGTACTTTGGGTGAAATTGAAATCAATAAAAAAATTAAATTATAAGAGCATTTTTATTTGAATAATATAGTTTTTCTGTTGAACTTTAAACTAGAACTATTTTATGCACATTATGGAACAATAACATAAATATTATTGCAAAATAATGAATGGTTATCTGTTTCAGAACAACGTGATATAAATTTTAAGAGAACAAATTCATGTTAACGTATTGGGAGCAGAGTCTAGTTAGGAAATAAATAAATTAATGCAATTGAAAAATAAAAGAAAACCAATTCACTCTTTCTCACAGCATCTGGAGAACAATTTCTCCCCAAACGACTTTAAACACTCTTCAGAACCTTCCGGAGACGTTGCCATATTCAAAAATAATAATTTTAACCGCTATCAATAAATGCAAACGATCACAAAACGGGGCTGGACAAACAAAAGTTACAAAAAACAAGTCAGATAATAAATATAATGACGAAAATTGATCAAAGAAATTGTTGTTTCTTTGTTTTTTGTCTTTTTTTCTTTAAAGCAAATGTCTATTGAAGGAAGTGAGTGACGCCGTTACGCTTGAAGTGTTAATTCGAATTCTTCGAAGGTATAGGAAGTAATTTTTAGGTAGGTGGGGGTGTTTGGTAAGTAATCTTAAGGTAGTATAAAAGGATATGATACATTTTCATTTCCATCACACAATCTCCAACGAGCAAGTAGCTCCAGAAGCACTTACTCGGAAACAAGGTATCTATTGGATTATTATTTTGTGGATTAAAACGATTTGGATTTATGTTACAACTTCAAGTTTGGATTGTGGTAATCTCATGTGTTCGGATTAGGATTAGTATAGAGTGTGTAATAGGCATGAAGTTTTTAAGAGTTCCGATTCGAAAATACCTAGTCTCTTTATAATTATTTTGCGTTAATTTCAGTTAAAAGTAATCAAGTCAAAAAATTATATTTAAAATTTTTATGAAAAAAAAAAATCAAAATTTTGCAAGTAAATTTATTTTTATGTATGATAAGGCAATTTTGAATGTAATACTGAATATGTATAAATAATTCTGAATATGTCAAGAAAATGTTTAATATTTCGGATTTGAGTTAGTATAGGTAGTAAAACAAGCGAGATGTTTTATGCAATGGAGTGTAGATTAGGAAATATTTTTTAGATTCTTAATATCTTGAAAATAATTTTCGAATTTTTTGCATAAATTTCAGTTAACTAAACATAAGTTTAATGGTTGGCATAATGTTAAAAAATTAAATCATATTTTAATCTTTATGAAAAAAAAATGTTTGCAAGCAATTTTCATTAAGTATAGAAAGATAATTTTGAATGTATCTATAAAATTTAAATTTAGTACATCAATATATGAAATGTATGATATAATTGATAAATTTTTTAAATTTTGATATAAAGCTTTATAGATTATTAAATGAAATTAAAGGAAATAGATAGCTAATTTAAATTAAATAAAAAGATTTATAAGTTTTTTTTCTTTACATTTGAAATATTTTTGATTGAATTTTTCTATATTACTGTATTTAGCTACTTTAAGATTGCTTAGTTTATAAATTAATTTATTTCTAAGTATCTAAGGTGATTAAGCTGATATTTCCATTTTTTAATATTAAATATCTTAGTAAAAATACATTCATTGTGAAACTAAATTCAATTTAATTATGAAAGGGCTTTACTTACACAAAGTATTCACTAGAAAAGATTAAATTAAAATTTATAGTTATTCCTGTTTGTCTTAAATTTAAAATAAATAAATCTATGTTTACAAAAATATAGCTTTTATTATTTTGTTATTAACAAATTAATTGTATTCTATGTATTATTATTTGAAATTATGTCAAACTATAAATTTTAAATTTATTGACAACTTTAATTTTGAAACAGTTATTATTATCCTGAAACAATTTATTCATTTAAAAAATAAATTAGAATAACAGAGACTCTTAGAAGGTTTTGAATATAAAATATTGTTGTAATTTTATATTCGGATAAATAAACCAGTCGTGTTTTTGTAATATCATAAAATGTTTTATAAATTATAACATAATTTATAAACAATTTAAAAAAATAGGAAAGTTAATTTTTGTGGACATAAATAAAATTTGAAATTTTGGAATGAATCATTAATTATTATGCTAATAAATGTGAAATCTTAATATATTTTAAGTTTTGCAAGCTTCTAAACTTATTATTTCGTTTGAAGTAAGTACTGCGCCTATAAGATTGTTTTTAAGTTATATCGGTCAATCTTCATTAAATGCCTATTTATCAGAAAAAAAAAATTAAAATTTGATAATGTTTACTTAATTTAGACAGTAATTTCTTGCGTTGCTTAAAAAACATAATATATTTCAATTACGGAAAAATAAATGGTTAAATTATTTCTCTTCATTGTCAAATTAGCTTCATTTTTACCAACATAAAACCACCCTAGTATCATATTTTCTTTTCCATTAATTCACTTTGTCATTTTTATACTCATAGTAAATGACCGCATTTGCACAGAAGAGGAAACGTAAAAAAAAATAATTTATTTTGCTCTTATAACCGTTCATCATAGCGTTCACCGTAATTTATTGGTACTATGTGATTTAGTTTAAGTATTCTTAATGTCCATTATTAACAACTTATTTAACTAACAGTAACTTATAAACGTAATTTTGAATTTCAGATGAAGATCAATTTGAAATTAGCGTTTTTGTTCCTGATTGTTGCTGTGGCTTACGTTGCAGCTGAACCAGAACCTGAACCTGAACCGTAAGTTATACTATTCGCTTTTTTATTTCTCATGAGCTAGTTCAAACAATACCTGACATATAATTATATACTGAATTTAATATATTTAATTTTACTATATTTAATTTACTATATTTAATTATACTATGTAATTTAACAGTACTGCAATATGTTACATTTTAATTTCTTATAAATGTTATCCCTAAAATGTAAAAATAAATGTGTAGATTAACTGATGTGCTGCATTTAAATATAAAAAATTAATATGTTTCATTTTTCCTATTGCCTAGATAATCTGTAAACCACCTAAATAATCTGAAAGTTACCTACTAGGCACTCTTTAGTCTGCACCTTACTTACTAAGTATTCGTTAAAGGGAAGAAAAAAACTTTGATTGGAAAAACACCAATTCTATACTCTTAAATAAGTTTAATTTTAAAAATCATAATATACTCATAATTAATAGTTTCATCAAAAAAGGATGAATGAAACTATTTTATACCTCTTCTATGGTTTGATCATTTTAATTTTTCTAAACAAATAATTTTTTAATAAACTAACAAGTTTTATAAATTTTATTAAATTCAATTTTCTTCATCGTATGAAATTTAATAATTTTTGCAGAAAGAATATTAAACGTAACACACGATTTTTCTAATTTATAGTAAAATCAGTATATCAATCAATTATAAATGAAACTTAAACAATAAAATGAATATATGATATTGTTGTACTCTATACGAGCTTTAATTAGGAATTTAGTTGAGGAATAAAAAAAAAATGCACACTGCATAATGAAAATTTACTATTCTCTCAAAGCGTTTCTTGAATCAAAAATTGTTGCTTGAAATGTTTAAATTTTTTTTCTTCACTTTTATGAGACTTATTCTAAATAGTATCAATTAAAATACTATTTTATGCAACGAATTGTTTAAATTATGCTTAAAAATAAAATGCTACATAAGCTACATAAAAATTACAGACACGCACCAGAAATAATTTTAGAGTAAAATATTAATCCATAATTAATTTAATTTCGAATAAGCAGATGTGTAATTTCGTGCATTTTATAGAAAGTCTTTAAATTTTAAGTGCTTTAAAGAAATAGTTAGTTTTTGATTTATAATTTATTATAAACCTTAATTTGAATTTATTTTCCAAAACGTAGGTCTTTGATTCGAAATCTAAATGATGAGAAATTTTCAAAAAAACACAAATTTTTTACATATCAATTTATAAAATTGTATGTGTTCATTAAAAATTAGTTGTATTCGAAAATTCTTCTACGTTTAAGAACCTAATTTTTACAAATAATAGAATTATACAAAACTTGGAATTAGAAAATGATTAAATTTTATATTAGAGAGATTAAATTTTCTTTAACTAGAAGACTAATAATTTAGTCAAATAAAATGCATTGCTTATAAAAATACTAAATGATTAAAGAGAATGAAATATTTAAGAAAAATATAAAATTAAAAATGTGATTTATCGCAATAATTTAAAAAATTTATTTTAAAACTGAATTTTTTTACCAACATTAACATGCATTTAAATATACTAAGATTCGATCTTTTTCAAAAACAATTTCTTTTATTATTCAGGAGTATTTAGAATAACACTAATATTTTTGTATTAAAAAATGTGCTTTAAACGTAACTATTTTAAATTAAGCGGCTGTTTGAAGCAATTGCTTTTCCAACTGTTTTTGAAAAAATAATTTATTTCAGTTTCAACCAATTTTCTGCCATTTTCTCTACTCAAAGAAGTTTAAATTTTATGAATTCTTACTTTCAAGCTGCTTTAAAATTCTTTAATAACACTGATTTAAAATCATATGATTTAAAAAAAAATCATAAAAATACTGAAGGGGTTTTAATTGAAAGTGTTTTCGTTGGAATATTTGCATTGAAAAATATAAAAGAAAGTCTAATCAATATACATTTGGTTTTGCTTAAATATTTAAGAATGTATTGAAGACAAAAGTTGAAATACAAGCAAGCTGTTTTGATTTCAATAAACACAACAAGCAAGTCAAATTTTCTTGATGATCTGCATAATTAGTCAAATAAGTAAAAATATTTCAATTTTTAACCTGGATAGTTTTGTTCGAATAAATTTCAGATATTTTTATTAATTTGCATATGACCTTTGAAAAAACGGTCACTAAATCTTTCAGATAATAATTGATCAGCAGAGCATTTGCAAGGTAGTAAAATGAATGCGCCATTGTGACGTCCCACACAGATTTCTTTTTGCCTTGTAGACAAAAATTAATAAATGCAAATATTTTATGAATGCAAATAATTCTGCTAATAAATCGGCGGATAAATCTTTGAATTTCTCCTTGGGTTTACAGGTCAACAGAGAAGTTTCTCCTATTAGGATCAATTATACATCAATCAATCTTTGAATTATTTATCAATCAATCAATTGTCGATCTTTTTTTGGAAAGCATGACTTTTCTAATATGGAACTCAGATATTAAAATTGAAAGATTGCATATGAGATTGAAGAATATGATGGAATAAAATTTTAAATATGCTCAAATTTTCAATCTTGAAACAATTATAAAAAATGATATATGTCAAAGATTAGAATTGAAGAAAAGATTTAAAAAATCTCTGAACTTGTCGTATAAATTTCTATAGGTAAACTTAAATGAATCATTTTCAATAAAAGCTTAACTGGTATCTGTGTAATTTATTGTGCTATGAATACGAGTGTAAGACATGCATTTATTTTAATTTTAGAGTAAGTAAGCAAAATCATTTAAAAAAAAATCTTCATTTCATTAATTTTCTTTTAGACATGATGACAAGAAAGTAATAGTTATTAAAGACAAAAGCGAACACCACCATCACCACCACCATCATCACCATCACCACCATAAGCATGGACACGAACATAAGCATGGTCATGAACACAAGCATGGTCATGAACACAAGCATGGTCATGACCACAAACACGAGCATGGACATAAACACGAGCATGGCCACAAACACGAACATGGTCACAAACACGAACATGGTCACAAGCATGCTCACGCTCATAAACATGGCCACGAACATAAACATGGACATGAACATAAGCACGGACATGAACATAAACATGATCATTTGCACAAGCATGGTCATGAACACAAACATGGACATGAACATAAACACGAACATGGACACAAACATGGTCATGCACATAAACATGAACACGGACACAAACATGGTCACCATCATCATCATGGACACAAGCACGAGCATGGTCATAAACACGAACATGGACATAAACATGGTCATGGACACAAACATGAACACGGTCACAAGCACGGTCATGAACACAAGCATGGTCACGAACACAAGCATGGTCACGAACATGGTCACAAACACGGCCATGCCCATAAGCACGGCCATGAGCACGGACATAAACATGGACATGAACACAAACACGGTCACGCTCATAAACACGGCCATGAACACGGACACAAGCACGGTCACGAGCATAAACATGGTCATGGACACAAACACGAGCATGGTCACAAACATGGACATGAACACAAGCACGGTCATGAACACAAACACGGTCATGGTCACAAACACGAGCACGGACACAAGCATGGTCATGAACACAAGCACGGACACGGACATAAACACGGTCATC
Source organism: Parasteatoda lunata (assembly GCA_949128135.1). Lineage (NCBI taxonomy): Eukaryota > Metazoa > Arthropoda > Arachnida > Araneae > Theridiidae > Parasteatoda > Parasteatoda lunata. The sequence goes on along the minus strand of OX421972.1, from coordinate 53,937,906 downwards.
ATCATGGTCATCATCATGGACACAAGCACCAACACAAATGGCACGGAATCATCCACGGACATGGTCTTGATGCCGGACATGGCCTTAAAGTCGAATCTCATGGATTCGAGCAGCCAGAAGCTGAAATTCACCACGGATTGGATATTGAACCTGAAGGTATCCATGCTGAAGGCTTAGATGTTGAAGCTGAACCTGAATCAGTTGAAGCTGAGCCTCATCACCAAGAAGAACCCGAGCATGTTGGTTTCAATTTGGAATCGTTCGGTCACGATGAACCCATTGTAGGTTTCAATTCAGAAATCAAACATGAGCCTCTTTTTGCTGGTGGACATGGTGTAACGCACGAATATCGACATTTTGGCCATGGAAGTGGACTGACAAACCCTCTGTTTTCAAAATTGGGAGGATTTCATGCCAACTTTCCTGAAATCAAACGAAAAGACGCCATTGTTCAGTAATGTAGCGCCTTGAATTTCTGAAATAACGATTAATTTATGGAACTTTCAAACAAATGAGTGAAAATCTGTTTTTTCACATTCCTATTTATTTATAAAGCCTCGGCCATAACTCATGATTCCCAGTGTGATTGGGAAAATCATTGATCAATAATTTTCATATTTTTACTGCAAAATATCAAATTTTTGCCCACGAGTGAATATCACCGGGCATGTGAATTTGAGTTATGTATTATAATGTACAAAAGCAGCATGTACGTATATTTTGCCAAGGCATAAGTGTTGTATAATAAAGTCATTCATAGAAAATGAATAGTATTCTTTTTTATTTCACTTGAAAGTGAATGCACTTTATCCATTAAGGATGATTGTTTTAATCGAAATTTGTAATGAAAAAAATATTAAGTTTCATCGAATATACTTAAATTTTCTTTGTTATACTAATGGTTTTATCCAAAATTGAATTGTCATTTTAAATAATTGTTTTTTTTTCTTCTTGAAAAGTACTACACAAAAATTGTGACTGAAGATTGTCTCTTTGCAACTTTTGGTTTTGCATTACTGGCAATTCAATAAAACTTTCATTTATAGATAACACATATGAAGAATGAACAAAAACTGAACAAGACCATATTTAAAAGTTCCTAATATTCAATGCTTTTTAAGTAAATCAATAGTAGTTCTCACTTTATTTTCGAAAGAATTAAAGAAAAGGCATAGTTTTTCACTCTTACATCATAAAAATATTACATAGGTTCTTTAAAGGTCTGACTATATAATGTCTCACCATATAACGACTAACCCTAATGACTTACCATATAATTTCGATTAATGGATATAAATTTTCCACGACGTCAATACTTTATAATTTATAACAAGTATTTCTTTAATTATTTTATAACTGTACCGTAAGAAACCGCAGGAAATCATAATACACATTAAAATAAAATGTATTCTATAATAAATCAGAATATGAATAAATATGCTCTAATATACTTAATATTTTAAACAGAAACTTTAAACATTTTCTTATACCAGAAGTTTCAGACATTTTTCAGAACATCAGTTCAGTAAAAATAGTGCACATCATAAAAAATATTCTTTTACTATTGGAAAAACATTTTGCTATAATTTTAAATTTTATCCGAAGTATTTTTTATTTATTAAAACGATTAATAAATAAAATATGAATTCCATATTTCATTTATTTAATTGTCGTAATTTAAATTAAAATATCTGACTTTGAACGAAAGATATTTATTTCGTTTAATAATCAGATATATCCAATTTGAATTATCGCGCTATTTCTCGTTAAATATGATAAATATCAAGTTAACAAGAATAAATATTTTGCTGCTTTGCAAATGAAAAAATAATTTTAATTATTTATCAGTAGAAATCACTTAAGTTAATAAAGATTTAAAAATTCATTAGAAATCACTAAATATTAATTCAGGTTATTTTCTGCAAATACTTCCGAATCAAATTACGTTAAAAAAATACCGGCACTCAGAGCGCCGGTACTTTTTGCCGATCCATAGAAGACCGCAGATTTAATGCAACACTGTACAAATGCCGTATAAATTCTGATTACTGGTAAAAATAACCGGCACTTAGGATGTGAGTAATTTTTACCGCATAATCCAGAACAGGTCACTGGACAAAAATCATATATACCATAATTTTTACAATAATAATTACAGTAAAGTAACTGAATCACTCTAATTAAATAAATATTGCTGTAAAAGCTAGGATATAATATTTTAAGGTAAAATTGAATTCTACGGACTATACATCCAAAGTGCCGGTACTTTATACCGTGAAGCGATCCAGAATTCTTTACAGTGCAGAATGCAACTTTATTAGGTTTCATCGAAAAAATATTAATTAATTTAATAAAATAATTTCATTATTTAATAATAAATGTTTTATCTTTTTCAATTTAAATTCAAATATAATATTAAAAATTATAACTTTCCCTTCGAAAAACAGAATTAAATTTAATTTGTAAACATCACCCAAGAAAAAAATATGAAGCGTAAAAGAAATATCAATCATTAAATTGAAACTACAACTAGACACTACACGCAAACAGATGATAGTTATTTGAAGTTAAAGAAAGTAAATTACCGCTGAAGCAATTTGCCTCTTAAATACGTCAGTTATAGAAATTATCCAAATTTAATTGGTTTAACAGAAAAAAGATTTAATAATTTAAGATTCTTCCTTTATTTAACAATAAACATTTTCTCTTTTTCAATCATAATTCATATATAATATTAAAAATTATAACTTTCCCCTCGAAAAACAGAACTAAATTCAATTCTTAAACATCACCCAAGAAAAAAAAATATGAAGCGTAAAAGAAATATCAAACATTAAATTCAAACTACAACTAGACACTACACGCAAACAGATTATAGTTATTTGAAGTTAAGGAAAATAAATTACCGCTGTAGCAATTTGCCTCTTAAATACGTCAGTTACAGAAATTATCCAAATTTAATTGGTTTAACAGAAAAAAGATTTAATAATTTAAGATTCTTCCTTTATTTAACAATAAACATTTTCTCTTTTTCAATCATAATTCATATATAATATTAAAAATTATAACTTTCCCTTCGAAAAACAGAACTAAATTCAATTTTTAAACATCACCCAAGAAAAAAAAAATATGAAGCGTAAAAGAAATATCAATCATTAAATTCAAACTACAACTAGACACTACACGCAAACAGATTATAGTTATTTGAAGTTAAGGAAAATAAATTACCGCTGTAGCAATTTGCCTCTTAAATACGTCAGTTACAGAAATTATCCAAATTTAATTGGTTTAACAGAAAAAAGATTTAATAATTTAAGATTCTTCCTTTATTTAACAATAAACATTTTCTCTTTTTCAATCATATTTCATATATAATATTAAAAATTATAACTTTCCCTTCGAAAAACAGAACTAAATTCAATTTTTAAACATCACCCAAGAAAAAAAAAATGAAGCGTAAAAGAAATATCAATCATTAAATTCAAACTACAACTAGATACTACACGCAAACAGATGATAGTTATTTGAAGTTAAGGAAAATAAATAACTGCTGGAGCAAATTGCCTCTTAAATACGTCAGAAACTGCTTCGAAGAGTCCAGGTGCTTTGATAAATAGATTGCTCGAAGAGGAGAAACGAAACACCTCAACTTCATCCTTAATCTGGAATAATGATCTACAAAATAAACCTTTTTCTAAGCAAAAACAAAATAGAACAATTCGTTGTCCCAACAGCAGTAGTAAGTTTTGTTCTATCCTTTTAGCAATTTCGTTGTAGATGTGATTGCAGTGACCAAGCTAACTAAATAACATGTTATCAGATTGTACTTCGCTTTATTTATTTTCCTTGTTATTCTTTTTTCTTTGTACGAGATAGCCCATCACGCTGGACATTCGCATTTTCGTTCCAGAATGGAAATGGAAGAAATTGGGGGATGGATTTATCTGGGATAGGATACAATTTAATTTCCGATGGCGGATAGACAAAAAGAACTTTTTTTTCCTTTTCTTTCATGATCTGGACGAGTTTTAGATTGCTGTAGTTCGTTTTGAGATAGTTTAAAGAAAATTTAGGTTTTTCTTTTTCCTGTTTTTTCTTCCTTTCTATCCTTTCCTTTTTTAAATAGATTCCGGAAAGACTTACGTTGAAAAATAAGGAAAAGATGATGGAACTTAAAGTCTAAAACCACATAAAGAATAAAATGTATGTAATGTTCTGACTACCAAATTTGTTGCTATGTTCCTATCTGAATTGAATATTTAACAAAGAAACGTGAATTTTCTTTTCTGTAGTTTCCTAAAACAAAATAGAATCTTTCTTGTTTATTTTACCTATTTGTTCATGGTTTGTAATTGAAACATTAAAAGAAAAGGAAGAGTTTAATATAGAAGCTTATTAGATTTTTTATAAATTTTTATTTTACAAACTTTGAATAAAGATGGGCTTGCATCACGGTGTCTGATATTTTGTATTTAATAATTTAAATTAAAAAATAACAAAATTACAAATATATTAAGTTTTAATAAATTTACAAAATATAAAATTCAGTAACATTTCAAAACTTTGAAAAAAAAAACACTATGCCTACATTTGTGAACTTAAACGTGATCTAGAAGAAGGAACAGTAAGAAACTAGTCATGTATTAAACAAAATTAGTAAGTAAAATAATACAAAATTGAATAATAAAAATTATTTTGTGTGTGGAATCGATAATTTTAATAGAAGACACGAGAAACGACTTTCTGAAAGTCTCGAAATTTTAAGTTACGAAGTGAGTGAAAATGCGTGAAACACATGCTTGCATTACTGTATGCATTTTATACACTTTGCATTATCATATATAAAATTGCATAATAATGCAATGTGTATAAAAATGTATACTGAATTTCTTTGCAATGCTCCTAACTGAGTTGAATATTCAACAAAGGAACAATAATGTCTTTTTCGTAGTTTCATAAACCAAAATCGAATTTTTCTTGTTTATGTGACCTAGTTGCGCATTGTGTATAAATGAAACATTAAAAGAAGAAATAGGGAAAATTTATTCTTTATAGGTTTTTAAACTATTAGGTTTTGTTATTTTTATTTTACAACCTTTGGGCTTGTATAAATGTATCTGATATTTTGTACCTAAAAGTTAATTAAACACATAATGAAATTAATGAGTATATTTAGTATTAATCAATTTATAAAGTACAAAATTCATTAAAATTAAAAATATTTGTAAAAAAAAATTAAACCTATATATTTTTATTTTAACCTTTGTTTAGAAATAAGAAGGATTCAGAAACTCGCTGTGAATAAAATAAAACTAAGTTAAAGAATAACAAATTACATAATGAACATTATTGTTTTGCGTGAAAGAAAGAAAAAAATTCTGACAAAATTTCAGTACTATAAAACTATGACATTTCTGGTAAAAAAAAAATCATAATTTTGGTTAATGAAATCAAAATATAACGGGTTTAAACATTTTATTTTGTAATTTTCTAGTTTATATGATAACGATTTACCGAAAAGTCTGGTTTTCAAAATTATAGCTTTTATTATCACACATCTAGTAAACAAAATAAAACTAGAAAGTATTAGTATAATAAAATTACCAAATATTTATTACCACATTCACCAAATTTTATCACATACTATAAAACCCTATTTTGTTCGTTCTTTTACCAAAATCTTTACAAAAGCGCTTCGGTAAAAATTGCCAAATTTTTTGGTGCTCTCATAGAGCCAGAAACACTTTATATCCCATCATATCTTTTGACTACATTTTGTCTCAATTATCAAACTTTTTTTTTCAGTAAATGATTCTTGTAATATAAGACATGAGAAACGACATTCTGGAAATCTCAATATTTTCGATTTCAAAGTATGTGAAAATGCATAAATAATATTGTTTTTCTGTCACGTATTTAATTTGTCACGTATTAACGAAAGAACAGTTTAATAGGTAACTTAGCTGATTATATACCACTAAAAGTAGGTGTTTCTAAATCTTCTAAAATGGTACATGGTACATTTTTCAACAAAAGCTTCCAGCATTTTTGTTAAATACTCTTTAGATAAACATGGCTTATTTTAGAGGTAAGATGACATCAAAAAGAGTAAAAGCAACATTGAAAGGTATAAACTACACTATTTTTAAGGCCATAATTTTAAAATTCTGCCAGCCCTCTTGTAATATAGATTAAAAATTTTAAACTTGTTGGAAAATGTGTGTTACAAGAAAGTTAGCCTTTGTATAAGATTTTGCAATTTATATAAGAATCTATGTTAATAAATTTATATATGAAAAATCAGATCTCGAAAACATTATAATAGTAAATTATACAGAAATCGTTAAATTAAAATTACTTTGCTTCTGAATCAGTTTTTATCATAGCATATGTGACGTTTTAATAATCTTTTATCATGGTTCAGTGCTTTAAAATTTTGATATTACACTATGAGTTTATTTTGATGAGTTTGAGTACACTATGAGTTTTATGAATTTTTCAAAGCTAAACAAGTGTAGATAAAACTTACAAACTTACTATGTTAAACAAAAAGAAGAACTTATATAATACTTTAAGAAATAAAAATCACTGAAAAAGGCATTTTTACATTATTTCCGTGGAATGTGGTTTTATTAAAAAAAGAATTATATGAAAATAATTCTTAATTAAATAGCATCTAGAATAAAAAAAATTCATAAAGGGTTTTAAGTTTTTATCATGTCAAATGTGACATTTAAAGAGTTTTTTTTTTATCAGGTTCAGTACTTTAAAATTTCGATATGATACTATGAATTTATTTTGATAAGACTTCATGATTTTTCTCAAAGCTAAACTAGTGTAAATAAAACTTACAAGCATCAATGTTAAAAAAGGAGAACTTATATAATACTTTAAAAAATGAAAATCACTCATAAAAATGAATTTTTACATTATTTCTGTGGAATTTGGATTTTTTTAGACAAAGAATTAAAATAAGAAAATAATTCTAAATTAAAAGGAATCTAGAATAAAAAATTTATAAAGGGAATGGTATTTTAAAAGGACAGTTCAGGTTCAAAGGAAAAATTCATAAACTGAATGTAAATAAGAAGTTTAAAAAGTGTACTAGTGTAAAAGTTTACTAATAAACAATTTGAAAAAGTTCTTATAAGTTTTGTGAAAGCTGATAAGACAAGAAACAAGGCAATGAGATAAATATAAAGTGAAAAATAATGTTTATCAAATTTATTTCATCTCAGTATACATTTTTATTGAAAAAAAAAATTCAGTTTTTTTTTTTTTTTTTTTTTTTTGTAGTTTAATATTAAGTAATAAATTCCAAAAAATGGATTTGATCAGTTTTACTGATTCTTAGCAACTAGAAATGACCAACATGTAACAACACTTTTTTATAGTATTTTGTTCCTGGCAGATTTTAAAAATATTTGTTTGACAGAAATTCAACCGTATTGAAACGTGATATTTTTTCAAATGAAAAGAATGAAACATTCTGGATTTTTGAAAAGTATTATTGTCAAAGAATTTTTAGAATGGGATAAATGCGTTCTTGTGATAAGAAGTTTATTTTTCTAAAAAAAAAAACTCCAGTGATTTTGAAACGGAATAGATTTTAAAAGAAGCTGGAAGATACTACTTAAAGAAGACAGTATTTAATAATAGAAAAAAAAATTGGTTTATGAGTGATTTTTCTAAGCAAGTTTAAAAATTTTAAAAATGTATAGAAATATTTCAATTGTTATTGTGTGAGTTTTGTATATTTTTTATTTGAAGCATTAAATTGTTTACAGAAAACAATTCTAATAAATGCTCTCTTTCAATTAGTATACGTAAATTTCTTTTTTAGAAATAATTGTAAAATATTTTTAAAAGGAATTCTTGCAATTATTATTTTAATTTTTAATTTAAAAATATATTTCCATTTAGGAAATAATCATCTCTAAGACTGACTATATAAAAAAACGTGCATTTCGATTCATAAAAAAGCGTAGAATTTAAATTTGAATATTGACAACAAAACTTACATGTCTGATAAAAAATTAATTAATAAGATAATTCGTTGATTTTTTTAAACTCTTTATTTAAAATACATTAAGAAAAATAAAGCTTTACTTTGGTTGAATTAAAAACTATTAATGTATTTTAAAGTGAATTAGGAATTAAAAAGTTAAAATAAGAAATTATTCTTGGTATTTAATCACATTTCCTGCAAACATAAGTTTAACAGAAAAAGAATGGTTGCGTAAATATTTTTAAAAAATCAAATTATATACAAGTATAAGACACTGTTCATACCGCTATTCAAAATGAGCCTAAATACGTTTATTTACTGATAAAAGACTAAAAAGGATTTTCAAATTTGACATTTTAATTTTGTTTAATAATAAATCACTTAAAATACTTGAAAGGAATTGTTTTTTAACCATTCATAAAAAAAGTTCAGATTTTAACAATTTTAAAACAATTTCTATTTGTATTCTAGGTGAATTGGAAATTTTTATGAAGTTAAAAAAGCTCTTTGCGTCGCACTTAATAATGTTGTGTGGTCTGTTTGGCTGCTTTTTCATAGAAACTACAAATTTCAACACCAAAAGATAATTTTTCCGTAAGTCTACTTCTAAAAATCTGAATATTGGCTTATTTTTCTTATGTTATTTATAAAAAATTTAGAAAGTGTTTTGGTCTAAATGCCTAAATGATTTAAAAAAAAAATTTTTTTTGTGCTTAAAAATTACACTGGGGAATATTTTTTTTTTTTTTTTTTTGCTTTCTGCTGTGTGCGATTTTTTTAAACCGATCTTTGATATTTTTATGTAGCTGATTTCAAATCTGCAATCGGTTTTCCTCTCCAGGCTACAGATTTGGTTTTCGGTAAATCACATTTTTAGTCTGTTGTTTTTCTCGAAATGTACAAGTTTAAAAACGTTATATATAACAGGGCGTTATATGTTGCAACAAACACCTAGAGGAGTAAGGGATTATCAGGGATTATCACATTATCAGGATAAAAATTGGATACTGTACATAGAAAGTGTTTGGTCTAAAAAGTGTTTTGAAAAGAAAGTGTTTTGGTCTAAATGCCTAAATGATTAAAAAAAAATTATTTTTGTGCTTAAAAATTACTCTGGGGAATATTTTTTTTTTTTTTTTTTTTTTTTTTTTTTTTTTTTTTTGTTTTTTTTTTTTTTTTTGTTTTCTGCTGTGTGCGATTTTTTTAAACAGATCTTTGATATTTTTATGTAGCTGATTTCAAATCTGCAATCGGTTTTCCTCTCCAGGCTACAGATTTGGTTTTCGGTAAATCACATTTTTAGTCTGTTGTTTTTCTCGAAATGTACAAGTTTAAAAACGTTCTATATAACAGGATGTTATATGTTGCAACAAACACCTAGAGGAGTAAGGGATTATCAGGGATTATCACATTATCAGGATAAAAATTGGATACTGTACATAGAAAGTGTTTGGTCTAAAAAGTGTTTTGAAAAGAAAGTGTTTTGGTCTAAATGCCTAAATGATTAAAAAAAAATTTATTTTTGTGCTTAAAAATTACTCTGGGGAATATTTTTTTTTTGTTGTTTTTTTTTTTTGTTTTCTGCTGTGTGCGATTTTTTTAAACAGATCTTTGATATTTTTATGTAGCTGATTTCAAATCTGCAATCGGTTTTCCTCTCCAGGCTACAGATTTGGTTTTCGGTAAATCACATTTTTAGTCTGTTGTTTTTCTCGAAATGTACAAGTTTAAAAACGTTATATATAACAGGGTGTTATATGTTGCAACAAACACCTAGAGGAGTAAGGGATTATCAGGGATTATCACATTATCAGGATAAAAATTGGATACTGTACATAGAAAGTGTTTGGTCTAAAAAGTGTTTTGAAAAGAAAGTGTTTTGGTCTAAATGCCTAAATGATTAAAAAAAAAATTATTTTTGAGCTTAAAAATTACTCTGAGGAATATTTTTTTTTTTTTGTTTTTTTTGTTTTCTGCTGTGTGCGATTTTTTTAAACAGATCTTTGATATTTTTATGTAGCTGATTTCAAATCTGCAATCGGTTTTTCTCTCCAGGCTACAGATTTGGTTTTCGGTAAATCACATTTTTAGTCTGTTGTTTTTCTCGAAATGTACAAGTTTAAAAACGTTATATATAACAGGGTGTTATATGTTGCAACAAACACCTAGAGGAGTAAGGGATTATCAGGGATTATCACATTATCAGGATAAAAATTGGATATTGTACATAGAAAGTGTTTGGTCTAAAAAGTGTTTTGGATAGAAAGTGTTTTGGTCTAAATGCCTAAATGATTAAAAAAAAAATTATTATTGTGCTTAAAAATTACTCTGGGGAATATTTTTTTTTTTTTTTTTTTTTTTTTTTGTTTTCTGCTGTGTGCGATTTTTTTAAACAGATCTTTGATATTTTTATGTAGCTGATTTCAAATCTGCAATCGGTTTTTCTCTCCAGGCTACAGATTTGGTTTTCGGTAAATCACATTTTTAGTCTGATGTTTTTCTCGAAATGTACAAGTTTAAAAACGTTATATATAACAGGGTGTTATATGTTGCAACAAACACCTAGAGGAGTAAGGGATTATCAGGGATTATCACATTATCAGGATAAAAATTGGATACTGTACATAGAAAGTGTTTGGTCTAAAAAGTGTTTTGAAAAGAAAGTGTTTTGGTCTAAATGCCTAAATGATTAAAAAAAAATTTATTTTTGTGCTTAAAAATTACTCTGGGGAATATTTTTTTTTTTTTTTTTTTTTTTTTTTTTTTTTTTTCTGCTGTGTGCGATTTTTTTTAAACAGATCTTTGATATTTTTATGTAGCTGATTTCAAATCTGCAATCGGTTCTCCTCTCCAGGCTACAGATTTGGTTTTCGGTAAATCACATTTTTAGTCTGTTGTTTTTCTCGAAATGTACAAGTTTAAAAACGTTATATATAACAGGGTGTTATATGTTGCAACAAACACCTAGAGGAGTAAGGGATTATCAGGGATTATCACATTATCAGGATAAAAATTGGATACTGTACATAGAAAGTGTTTGGTCTAAAAAGTGTTTTGAAAAGAAAGTGTTTTGGTCTAAATGCCTAAAGGATTAAAAAAAAATTTATTTTTGTGCTTAAAAATTACTCTGGGGAATATTTTTTTTTTTTTTTTTTTTTTTTTTTTTTGTTTTCTGCTGTGTGCGATTTTTTTAAACAGATCTTTGATATTTTTATGTAGCTGATTTCAAATCTGCAATCGGTTTTTCTCTCCAGGCTACAGATTTGGTTTTCGGTAAATCACATTTTTAGTCTGATGTTTTTCTCGAAATGTACAAGTTTAAAAACGTTATATATAACAGGGTGTTATATGTTGCAACAAACACCTAGAGGAGTAAGGGATTATCAGGGATTATCACATTATTAGGAAAAAAATTGGATATGAACCCATGTCCGAAATATCGTTAAATGTCACTGTTATGAACTGTTTCTTTGTGAGCTTCTAAACGGGTCTTAATAGACAAGCTTCCCCAACCGCGTATGAAATTTTTGTGAATGGGTTACTTTGCAATTTTAATCCTAATGATGGGCCCTAACTCTCTTACTAGTTTGTCGCAATATTCACGCGACACCCATTTGCGCTAAATACATTTTAAACTTGCATATTTCGACTAATAATAGACAAAAAATTGTCATTTAAAAAAAAATCTGTAGATTTAGAAGCAAAACTAATTTCAGACTTGAAATCACCACACCCTAACTAGACAAGATGACGTATTTGCATAAATGCAACAAAACGTTTGTTCTCCAGTAATATTAGTGCAATCTCGTTTAAAAAGAGGTGTGAGACCACACTAGACTTGAAAATGACCACTCACTACTCGCCAGGTGGCGTGTCAACTAAACAAAGTGGCTTCTTAAATTAAGTAAACAACAAGTCACTTTTTGACATCATTTTTTCTTTTTTTTTAATTTTGAAAATAGTTTGATGATAAAAGTATATCAATGCAGAAGACTCCAAAAAGTAGAGTTTTCATTAAAATGTCTGCAACAATGATCTTTCAAATTCCATCAATTTGTGGTGGAGAGATTCATGTGGAAGGAGAGTTCGTTAATGTAATTTCCATATTTCTAAGTTGTAATGTATACATTAAATTTATTTTGCCTTCCCAAATATTTTTAAATAAAGTTCTTTAAAGTCAGTATGTTTAACTGAATTTTGACAGATATTTATATTAATTTTATTGTTAAGTTAACTTTTTATAGCCAGAGATTATTTCTAATATGAATTTTTTTAAAAATATAATTCAATCCGAGTAAAGAAGAAGTTTGCATACAGTGGCTATTAACTGAAAAGCACGTATCATTATAGGTCACCTGCTCATTAGGTTTGAGGAAACAGTGGCTACTATGTAACTGGCCACTGGCTACTAACTAAAATTTAAAATTTTCAGGTCTAGAAACTTACGTGGGAATTAAGATCCAATAAAAAGTTTCGAATCTTTCTGCAATTTTAGCTCGAATCTTTTTGTATTTTCTGTTTTGGAAATGAGATTACTCAATAAATACGCGCTATTCGTAGAAAACTGTTTCCTAATGACCGTAACTAATTTCTAAATATTGAAATGCAATTTGAAATTTAAAAAAAATCCGTAATAAAGTTCGATAAAAATTTAATTGCAAAAAAAGATACAGATTTATAATAAACACACCTGTAAAAAGTATATTTTTTGACAGAATTTTCAATTTCAAATATAGTTAATTGTAACTATAGTTTAAAAAATAAGCTCCCATTACTCAAAAAAAGGATAAAGCTCACCTTGTATTGCATATGAGTAAATATAGTAAAAAGAAGTAATAAAAAGAGCAAAACTAATTTCATGCATAAGCAGGGTCGACAAAATTCACGATTCTTTAAAAAAAAGTCGGATTTATTTGATTTAAATCAGTTTTTTTATGTAAATAAAAGATTTTTTGACTTTTTTTTTTATTTAACAGTTAAATAATTTGATAAAAGATATTATCAGAACTTGATATTATTTAAAAGCAATAATATAGCTAAAACGGTTGATATTTCTAACTAAAATGCTTTTAAAATATTTTTTAATTATTACAAACTAATCATTCAATTAATAAAATCACGGTTATTCTTGTTAAAGCTAAATATCTTAAAATTTAAAAGGCAGACAGATAATTTGACAGTCAGATATCCAATGAAAAGTAAACTAGTTTAGATAAGAATTCATTAAGGAAAAAAAAAAATTATAACTTTCAGAACAAGTCTTTCTTCCATATTCGTAAACACTAATAACGTATTTAATATGCTTTAAAAGTACTTAAAGTATTCAACTAAATATAAAACTAAGTGGGTATAATTAAAATAATATTTATTACCAGCAAGTTATTTTATATATAGCTAATGGAAAATTATAATAATTTTCCATTAGCTATATATAAAAAATTAATTTTATTCACTTTAGAATTAATTTTATCAAATTAATTTAATAAAATTAAAACGCTTAAATCACTTTTAGTTTTTAACTTAATTAATTTTTTTATAAATGTTAAAAACAATAATTTATCCTTTCCTTATTTCTTTAAATAAAACTTTCATGATTAATTAAATCAGACTTTCACAAGAATCTCATCCTAAAGATTAGATTTATAAAAATATTTTCCATATAATCTAAGTTATTTAAAAAAATTGGCTAGAATCAATGATTTTTTAAAAAAAAATCACAGTTGATGTAAATCAATGTTATTTTTAATTAAAGTATTTAAATCCCGATTTTGATCATGATTTAAGTAATGTTTACCCTGCACATAAGTAAAATTATTCAAAAGTTGTAAATTTTACCCACCTTATATCATTTTTAATAGTTGCATTTTTCTCTATTCTCCAAAGATACCATTTTTCCAAAGAAATCATTTTTCTAACGAAGCTATTTTCCTAACGAAGCCATTTTCCTAAAGAAGCCTTTTTTTTTCTTTCAAAAAAACCATTTCTCCAAAGATACAATTTCTCCAAAAAAGCCATTTTTCCAAAGAAGCCATTTCTCCAAAAAAAGCCAATTCTGTAACGATGCCATTTCTCCAAAGATACAATTTCTCCAAAAAAGCCATTTTTCCAAAGAAGCCATTTCTCCAAAAAAGCCAATTCTCTAACGATGCCATTTCTCTAATGATACAATTTCTCCAAAAAAGCCATTTTTTCTAAAAAAAGCCTTTTTCTCGAAGAAACCATTTCTCAATATCATATCTCATAAAAATCCTACCTCTTTATGTGACTCGTGTAACTCACATATAATTTCATTGTCCTTGAGAAATTTGTGTTCATATTAATCATTTAATTTAATAATGATTGAAAAAAAAACATTTCACTGTAAGGCATACTAAAGTTTTTATATTTCTAAACAATTTAACTTTTAATGGCAAGATATAAAACTTGAACAAATTCAGCTGAATAGTTCTAGAAAAAAATTTGACATTATGTGAAAATTCTCAGAGGGTCAAAACTGATAAAAACTAAAGAATTATTCTCTTTTAAATTTTAAATATGGATATAATTGCTATTAAATATTATTCTGTCAATTGCATTTGTTTTACATGAAAAATAAATTGTCAACAAAGAATTGGAGTGATTTATATTATGTCAACTTCATATAACGTTTCATCGTTGTGTGAAGCAGTTGACAAAGATATTTTATGAACAAATATTAAGTAATGCTTTTTAAAGTAAGCCCGTCGATCATTAATTTTACTCTTATTTCTATATCACCTGTTCTGAAAGTGATACATAAGAAAACAAAAACTTTCGAAGTTATTAATTTAATTTTTCTGATACGTAAAAATGCACCGATGTCCTTTTATCGGTAATATTTAAACACTGAGTCCACAATATTTTGGTAATATTTCAACACTGAATATGTTCAAAACAACCAAATTAGGGTAAAAATTTTCGAGTTTCTGGCTGTATGGGAGCACCAAAGAGCTGGGTAGTTCTTACTAAAGCGCTTTGGTAATGATTTTGGCAAAAATTAAAAATAAAATATGGTTTTATAATCTGTGAGAAAATTATCAAAAATCCGAATTTTAGATAAACCATTACCATTTGAATGGTTTGATTTAAATACGGTAAATTTTGGTTTTATTACCAAAATTATGTTTTTTTATTAACAGAAATGTCTTTACCGACTTGTCTAAAAAGACAAGTCGTAACTTAAAAAAGACAAATCGGGAAATGGTGAAGGTATTTCTGTTAATAAAAAACATAATTCTGGTATTAAAACCAAAATATACAGAATATAACAAAATAACCAAAATTTGCGGTATGTCACAGGTTTTCTTCTTTGTGACTTGTATCATTGATTTGAAAGTCTTGTAAGCAGTTTTTGGCGACTAATCTCTATAATTAAATATTTGAATCACAATAGTTACAAATAGTCGCAACAATTACCATAACACATTTATATGTGTGAGGGTCACCACCACACATTATATTAAAAAACCATCACACCATCAAATTACCATCGCACATTTATAATTAAAAAAAGTTGTAAGATCATACTAAACTTTAAAATAACCACTCGCTTCTCGCCAGGTGGCGTATCAACAAAACAAAGTGGCAGCTTAAATTAAGTAAACAACCAGTTACCTTTTACCCGCGTCTTTAATTTTTTTTTTTTTTTTTTTTTTTTTTTTTTTTTAAATCTTTTAATGATATTACACATTTAACACACATCATGTGTGATAATTTTAAATTGGACCAAGAAAATTTTTTTTTATTTTTCTTCTTTGTTTCCAAAAAGGTTTAAAAAAAAAAAAAAAAAAAAAAAAAAAAAAAAAAAAAAAAAAAACTCAATTCTTTATCGCTTACAATGTCCGAAAAAAAGATTTTAAATGTAACGATATGACTTGTTTAAATTACAGAAAAATATTTAAACAAATTCATTTTAATATTGTCTCTTAAGAGTAATAATGTGGATTTTTTTCTTTCTACTTTTATAATAGATATATGCTTACATTTTCCTTAAGATTAATGTTAAAAAATTTTAAATTTTACACTACTCATATAGCAGCAAGTAATCAAGATAAGATTTATTTTATTCAAAAATATTATTGCAGAGATCGAAAAATAAAACAGTTATTGAGCGGAAGATTTCCTATACTGAGAGCATTTTTATAACTGTTTCGTAATCTTTTATTTTGGAGTGTAGGTAATACTTCATTCTATGTTGCGCACAATTTGACTAAAACAGATTATGTTTGCTCCATTAAGATTTTTTTCTAGAAAGAAGTGTCGACAAATTTTCAATAGAATATATAGCATTTCGCTTTTAAACATAGATTAGTGTTCAGACACTTTTCAATTTCTTAAATAATCTGCAATTTAAAATACAAATAATAATTTAAATAAAATTTTAAATTTATTTTCGCAGCTTATAAAAATGTAAAAGGAGATGGTATCGATAAATTCGGTAGATCCGAAGAAACTGAAGCGGTAAGGTATTACTTGATTAAAAATTCATTCGCGTTAAAAATATATAAATTGGAAATAACAGCTGACATGTTTCAAGCGCTCAAAAACAGGCGCCCTTTTTCAAGTCTTGCTTGACGTGAATGAGAAGAATATTAAACTCTTTTTAATATTCTTAAAATATTTTTATTATTCTTCATGCTATAAATATTTTTAAAAACGGATAAATTTTGCTGAATGTTGTGTTCAAACAACGAAAAAGTTATGATTAACTTGAGAGGATATGGTTAATAGCCACTGCGTTTTCTTTTTTTTTCTTCCAAAAATATTGTGTATTCCTAAGTCTGCGATTGTAAGACTGCAAAGTCTGCATATTCCAAATATATATTAAGTTCTCAGAGTTATTTCGAAAGCAGAAATGATTTCTCAACATCGCTAGTTAATGTTTTACTCTAAAAAAAAAAAAAAAAAAAAAAAAAAAAAAATGGTATGGTGATGCAATCAGAAGTGTAAACGCATAAAAAAGAGAGAGGGTTAGTCCTAATTATTTTGTTTTCCTACGACAAGCTCTAAAATTAAAGAATAAATTAGTAATTGTGATTTAAGGTTAAATAGAATAATTTGGTGTTTAAAGATTGCTGATTAAAGAATAGTGATATGTTTTTGATTCTCTTTTTATATTTTTTAAAGTCTATTTAAAACCATATTTTAAAGGTCTTCGTTCTTCCATTTTCAAATACTTAATGGGTGTTTATTTTCGATTGCTAACTCAATGTTTTATCAGTGTGATCACATTTTTTTCCCATTTTCTTAGTTT
Organism: Parasteatoda lunata; assembly: GCA_949128135.1. Taxonomy (NCBI): domain Eukaryota; kingdom Metazoa; phylum Arthropoda; class Arachnida; order Araneae; family Theridiidae; genus Parasteatoda; species Parasteatoda lunata. Next base: position 53,920,627 of record OX421972.1, on the reverse strand, counting down.
TCTTTTATTTTTTATGGTTCTTGTTTTATAATTTACACCGATTGATTTTGCAAAATTAGTTAATTTTTTGCAATTTTTTTTTTTTAACATTTTAGTTTTTTTTTATTAAATTCATAACATTTTGAACAGTTAAGAAATCAAAATATTTCAAGTTTTATTTTTATTCAAATTCCTGATTTTTTTTTATTGCAAATGCATACTGAGTTCTACTTGAATTATTTTAATGGTTCAGTTTACAATCCTCCAGGATCACCGGGTGACTAGACGTGCATGTCTCACTTTTCGTCACTCGGTGACATTACTGTAACAATTAAATGCAGTGTGATCCCACCTTAACGTCTCATTTTGACATCTTTGTGACATCAAAATGAGACGATACCAAAGGCGGACATTGTAAACGTTTTAGACCAAAGCGTCGACGGAGCAGAAGTCACGTGTGACTTCCCGAATTAGTCCTGTGACTTTCGAATTTTTGTTGCAATCTGGTAACGGTGCTATCTGGGAAAATGGCTGTAATGATATTTTCTAAAGTTCTTTTCTGATTCAATTTCATTTCGATTTTTTTATTAAATATATATATGAGTTAATGATACCCTTTTTTTAAAAGTATGCGCAAAAGTTTTTGTATGCATTCTACTTCAAAAAGGTATTTAGTATTTGCTAAATAGCCTTTGAAATACGAATAATCAGTTCCTGGAAACTTTTATGGCAACTGTTATTTTTTATTAAAACTTTTATAAAATGAAAGTTTTAATTATATAAAGCTTTATAAAAACATTTTTTCATAAATTAAAGTGTGACAAGTGAATATTCTATTGAAAAAAATTAAAATACAATGTGATTGAATTTTTTACTCTTTTAAATCGTCTTTAATATTGTTTATAAGAATCTTCGTTAAAATATTACAAAATGCCATTCTAACGTCAAGTAAGAAATAAATTTTGAAGTAAAAGTACGAAAGAAGAAAGACAAAGTAATTCGATAATCTTAAAATCTCATTTAAATATAATGGAAAAAATCATATATCTATCGTATTTGCTCAACAAAAAAAATCATTTTTATCTTTATGAAAAATCACAAAACCTAACTAAATAATAAAATAAATTATGACAGTTAAACCTTAATTATTTCTTTAAAATTAAACAAAACTTGTCAAAGTGCAACAGCTAATCCACATATTGGATTTACGACGCTTATTGTCTAGCTACACAGTCTAGTAAATTTGAAACCAACCCAAGAAATTAAATCCAACCCGTCATATTGGCTCTAAAATTGAATGCGAAATTTTATTTTAATTCAAAATAATTTCGAAATATATTTTACGAATATATTTAGTAATTCGTTGCAAGTTTTTGGACTTTTCTTAAACAATATATGAAAAAAATACGGCGAATAATAAGACTTCATTTTTTTGATTTTACATTCATTATAAATTTAATTATCAAAATTAGTGAAAGACAAATACTTTTGGAAAACTGTTATTTGCAAAGTAACGTTTATGTAAAACTTTTTATTTCTTACACTATTTTAAGATTTTAGAATTGCATCGAATATAATTTCAAAATAAATTTTTCTGCATTTCCTAAAAATTACTGTAGAAAAAAACAACTTAGGAAAAAATGCAACATAATATTTTATTTACGAAAACAATAACATTTCCCACTGTTTGTTTGCAATTTCTTCTTACTCGCCATATCTATGTCATCGTTTTTGAAACCAGGAGAAAACAAATCGACAAAATGAGCGAAGAAATGAGTTCTCGTATAAAAAATATTTTATTTTTTTTAATTTTTTCCCCAAGAAGCAACGTGAGAAAATGGCCCTTGTTGGTCAAATTGCCGACATTGATGGGAAAAGGTAAACTTCCGTTACGGTCGGACGCAGTAATGTAACACCTCTTCTCTTCAAAAAGGAAGTAATTTATTTTTGGGTGGCTGTCCATGAAATTTGACCAAAGTGTATATAAGTGATAGCGAAAGTTCCAATTTCAAATTAAAATCACAATAGGTTTTCTTGTAGACACAGGGATAGTCAATATAAAAGGTATATATTGGTTGTTGGATATATTTTATGTTCGTCTATTTGTATACTTATCTGAATCTTTCTAAAGGATTACACAAGTTGTAAAGGTATTAGTAAATTTATATGTTTCTTAATCATTTAAAAAATTAACATTAATTGCTTTTTTTAAAATTAAAATATTAGTTTTTTGTAATATATAACATTAAATAAGTTTACATAACTTTATAATTGATTTAAATTTTGACCACATTTTTAATTAAATTTCGTTAATGTTTACAACATGACAGGTTCACTGAGAAAAAAAGCGTGGTCAAAAATAACAGAATCTGGTAAAATTTATCGTGTTTACGGGAGTACTAAATAAAGTCGATGATTCTTACTGAAGCACTTAATTTGATAATTGAAAATAATTGAAAATAAATTAATAAATAAATAAATTATTAAATAAATAAATTATTAAATAAATAAATTATTAAATAAATAAATTATTAAATAAATAAATTATTAAATAAATAAATTATTAAATAAATAAATTATTAAATAAATAAATTATTAAATAAATAAATTATTAAATAAATAAATTATTAAATAAATAAATTATTAAATAAATAAAATATTAAATAAATAAATTAATTGAAAATAAATTTGATAAAATAATAGTGATATATGATTTTAAAATATGTGATAAAATTTCGTAAATGTGCTACGATTTAGTAATTTTATCATGATACCTTAGAGCATGGCACAAAAAACCATTTATTCGGATAAATTTACTTTTCAGTTTTGTATGTTTTATTAAATACGTGGTAATAAGAACCATAACTTTGAAAACCAGAAATTGCGTTTATTTTTTAATTTACTTTTTATCGATTTACTTTTATTCATTGCTCTATTTAATTCCTTTTCATTTATTTATTCTTTAATATTATTCAAAGCTAGTTTGCACCTTTTAGTTATTCGAATTTGATAATATCTCATTAATTCATATTTTTTTAATAAATTAAGAAAAAACCTTAGTTTTGATACTGTCCTTGTTTTTCTATAAATTTAAAATAATATACTTATACGCGTAAGAGTAGAGAAAATTATGTAGAACTGTTTTTCGACTTGACTCAAGAACTTCAAAATTCTCAACTATAATTTAAAATAACAGATCAATCTTGGCAAGTTGCTGGTTAACTTTTTATTTATATTTTACTTATTCGAAAGATGACAGTTTTCTGCTGTCGGAAAGGATTTTGAAAATGTTTTTGAAAAAATACTCTGGACAACATTACAAGCATTATTTATGGCACAAAAATTAAAAAAATCTTAAATTTAAAAAAGTGAAAATGTACAACTAAAGTCCATAATTACTTAAAAACAAGTGTGGTTTACGTTTTTTAAAAAAATAATAATTGATTTTAATTTAAGATTGATTTGAGTTTTTCATAGTCTAAGTTGAGTTAAGAATACGTAATTAAAATTCATATTTTATAAATTGATAAGCGTAAAAAATGTGCATTAAGAGAAGTTTAATCTATTTAGCTCTCGTATGATACAATGATGATTTTATTACTCATTTAAAAATATTATTTTATAATACGTGTTATTGGTTGTATTCAAAGGACGTGATGGAGTGCTCAAATTCGAATATGTCCCAGGTTCGAGTACTGGTAATGGCTTGACACAGTAAACACAGTACCGAGGAAAAATATCCCCAAAAAGGCAGTCCTTTCGGCGTCAAACTAACCTTTAGAAGCTTTTCATGGTTTTTCTCACCATTTAATGTGAATGTAGTTTAATTCAAAAAGTCCTTGTAGACTGGCTCGTATCAGTATTTCATTTCAGATTGTCCTTTGTATTCTGTGTTAGGTTCATGGCTATGAATTTGATTTTTGATACAACCGCCGATTTAGATCGTCTGTTTAATGTCGGTTATGAAATAGCATCATTTAACAATGCATGAGTCCTATAATTCTTCTTCTTTGTCAGCGCAACATCCCCTTGCAGGATTTGGCTACCTCAACAGCTGACAAATGCCAGCGCATCCTATCCACGGCAACTCACTTCCAATTTCAAATCTTTAGGTATTTTCAGGACATTTTCGATGTCGTTTAGCCATCTAGTAAGGGGTCTGCTTCTGGGAGGTGACCCCTAAGGGTTCTTAATGGTGACGATTCCCATGGCGCTACTTTCAGAGCTTTTCCATAGATGGCCCAGCCATCTCAGCCTATTACTGCGGAATATTTGTGTAATTTGGGGCTGCTTATATAGTCTGTTGAGCTCGAATGTATTTCTGGTATGAGTCGTATAATGCGATTTATAAAATTCTCCATAAAAATGCGGCTCAAATTGCGGTATAAAGTACCGGCACAATCCATCCATAAAATTAATCTTACCGTAAAATCCAATTTAGTCGTAAAATATTAAACTACAATTTCATCATTATTTAATTAGAGTAAATTATCATTTAAAGTGACAGTGATTTTACTGTATTATTACTGAAAAAAGTACGTTATATCAGAATTTTTGTCTAAACGTTTTTAGATATTTTTCAACACATTTTGTCTATATGCCTAACATTTTTTTACGTAACTTGAGACGAAATTTTTTTTTACAGTATACTTCCATGGATTCGAATTGGATTAATAAATTTGCTGGCAGCCAAGATGGTCATAACGTACCGCAATTTCAATATTGCGATATATCGTTAAAAATATCATTTTTGACGATACTTTTCGATAATTTTCCTTTTAACTAATACATTTAATTTTTTTTATTTATTACCACTTGAAGAACACAGATAACTCGATAATATTGTCTTTAAACAGTGAGTTAGTTAAAAAATGATATGTAAACGATATGCTTAATATCTAAATTTCCTGATATTTCAATAGATCGCTTAGATTAAGTGGTAATTAACATTATGAATAGCATACGGTAAATATTTTGAAGAAGTGGAAGGCAATTCATTATAAAAGTAAAGGTATTTTTTGCTTTAAAAACAATTATTTCGGTTTGTTAAAAAAAAAAATCACACATTTTTTTGCTTAAATCATATGATAATGTAGCTTTGCGATACAATCAATCTGTTTATAAATTTCTTTTTTGTTGATGCGTAATAGTACGGAAACGCACGTATTAAACAAAACGAGACTGCATACGCATAGTGTTAACATGATCTTCCATCACATAATGTTTTTCAGTATTAAGCAAATGCATGGTTAAAATAAAATCTATAAAATCACAAATATGACGAATTAGATGATTTAATGTGCTAATTTCTTCAGGAAAATTTCGCTTTGAAGTATTATGTTGTCTCAAAAAGCACTTTTAGTTTTGCAATGAAAAAAATTGCTTTCTTTAACGTGATAGAAAAATATTCGCTAAATATAAAAATGTAATCTAATAAAAAATAGACTGATTTTTATTTTCATGCTAAGACTATTGGTACCAAATAAATGCAACATTTTGTATGTAAACAGCTGATGTCTTTGGCGTTTAAACCGGAAACTCTTAGATCTATTTTATCGTACATTTCAAGATATATAAATTTTCAGATTGTTTATTTGTTGTTGAAACCGGTACCATAGAATGTGAAAAGATTCGATAAAGCAATTCTTTATACAAATGTCTTCATAAATAATTCAAAACGAAACTAAAAGAAGAGAACGACATTAAAGAGCTTGTAAATGTGGCCATTTTTATTGCTTTATTGAATATTTAAAATTGTTTAATTTTCCAAAATTGTCTGCTCTGTTATACGGCTGATTAAAATAAATACGCTATATATAAAAATTTACGGTTACCAAACTAACTAAATCTACTGTTGCTAAATGAATACTAAATTTTGTTTGTAAATAGTTGATTATGTATTTCATGATGTCTTTGCTGTTTGAACCGGGGACTCTTAGATCTGTTCTATTTTATCGCACTTTTATACTTTTAAAAATTTAGCATTATTACTGATTTACTAAATAACAGGAACGAATCCAGCGTGAAAAGATTTAAAGAAAAAAAAAACTTTTTCACAAATTCTTTCTTAAATAATTCAAATGGAAATTTAAAAAAAAGAGAACAAAATTATAGAACTTGGGAAAAATGCAAAAGTGAGACCATTTTTTTATGCGTTGCATTAGCGTTGATTAAAAGCAACTTTTTAAACTAACGATTCGATAAAGAGTAAATAATTACAACTCTATTTTTGAATCGTTTTGAAAAGTCTGGCATAATTTTGTAGTTATTTATAACGGTAAAAATTATTATTTCTTTTTTTTTGGGGGGGAGGGGGAATAAATGTCTAAAAGCTTTAAAGTTTCCCTTTTGTATATTATATATTTTACTAATATGATTGATGGTTAAATAATTTTGTACTCAGTAGTTAGTAAATTGTTTGTAATTTGAATTACGTTCCTTATTAAAGTGCCGTTATACCTATTTTTTGCGTTTCTGTATCTGACTTAGCCAAAGAGTTTCAACAAATAGCGCCAAAATTGTGAAAAATATTGAATTCAGTTAGCACACTTGGCGGAATTTCTCTCAAATCTCGCTTTCTAAACCGTGTTTTTCGAACAATTTTTCCAAGTAAACTAAAAAAATGCCACAGTTTAAAATATAAACTCAAAACAAAGCTATAAGACTTAACTATATATGCAATTTTTCTGTAAAGAATTATGAGAGCTTTAGAAGGGCTTAATTATATAGCTTAAATATTTTTTAAAAAAATATTGAACTTCTCAAAACTTCGTCAGTTTGACAAGAGTTTTCTACCAAATAAAAAATGTAAAAACAATTGAAAATTTCAATTTTTGCAAATTTTTATATGAATCGAAATAGTGCGAATTTGGAGAAAGCTTTAAATGATTACGTACGAACAAATGCATACAAATTTATAATTTTATTCTCTGTTTGTTACATTCAACGTAATATTTACAAAATAAGAAAGAAAATGGTGTAAGATAAAGTTTAAACTTTCAAATATTAAGCTAAAAAAATTCTCTGCTTTTTCCGAGAAAAATAGGCAGAAAATTTTAATTAAGAGTTCGGTAACTTTTTATTATAGCTTATATATATATTTGTATGTAGATAATTAATTCATCAAAACACTGTGACATCATTTTCGTCTAAACAATGTAAAAATCTGATTTATGCTAATTAATAATTAAATAAATGTTAAAAAAAAAATCCATTAAAAGGCTTATCTAATAGGTTCACTTGATTCAGTACATTCAAATGCTGAATTTATTGAATTCAATTCTCGGAACGTTTTGTTATATCTATATTAATTTTTTGCAGATGTGGCTCAACGTGAAGGCCTGCACCCTCATTTTTATGATATCTGCAATGTGTATTGCAGCGGATCCAGAGCCTGAAACAGAAGCAGACGTTGAACCAAGGTGATGAAATTTTACTAACACCTATGTACAAATTACTTTTTCATAAAAGTGTTATAAAAGCATTTGTATAAAAATATTTATACTAGCAACGTATTGAACTTAAGTGATTGAATATAAATTGTCTGGAATATTTTGGCAACATTCAAACAGACTAAACTAATTGGCGAAGTCACGTGAATGACTCATTTGTCAAATCAATTAATTTCATTAAGAAAAGATAAATAACAATCTGAGTGGAAAAGTAAATACTACTGGAATAAATTATTTACTGCACACAATTGATAAAAAGCTTTGCTATTTAGTGGCGTTAGTACTAATTAACTGGAGAATTTTGCTTTTGAAAATCTGCACAAATTAAGTGCTTTGAAATTCAAATTAAAAAAAAAATAATAATCAGAAATGGAGTTAATTGATTTGACAAATCAATTTACCAAATCTAAGTCATTTTCCGCTAATTAATTTCTAGTCAATATTTAAGATATTGTTATCATTAATTTTCCTTTCAACTTTAAAAAAAACTTTAATAACTATAAAAATCTTGAAATAATTGTTAACTATGCAGTTTTAATAAAAATACGAGAATATACATTGAAAACATTATTTTTGTGCAATTCTTTCATTTGTAAGGGGGGGGGGAAGAACATCGATGGAGTTTGTTTTGGCAATCTTCCTTTACGTTATTCTTGTGTTAGATCTCCCTTCGGTCTCATGTGTTTTATCCTTTTGGGAGGCAAAATTATTCTTGTATTTAGAACCTTTGATAGCATCAGCTTTATGTACTTTTTTTTTTATCAGCTTTCGCTTTCTTTTCCTAATTAGTTCTTTGATATGCTTCCATAGTTCAGTAGTTGTTTTTGAGCAGTTTTTTTTAATATTTAAATTGAATTACAAGAACGGCGATTTTGTATAAGAATTTCAATTTAATTTGAATTTTATTACGATAAAGAACGTATTTTCTGTTACAATTTGTTTGGTTTTAAAATAAGAAGTATATATCCTGTTAGAGATTATGAAACATGTTGAATAATAATAGCGTTCCATATTTTTGAAACCAAAATACATATTAAGCTAAACTTCATCGCATATAGGGTTAAGCTGAACTTCATTGTAGCTAATTCTACTTATTAAAATGATTATGGTTCAACTTTAGAAACATGGTCAGGTTAACCTATCAAGATATTATCAAATTTGTATTATATTATAGTTCAACGTTGGATGGATGATTTTTTCCGAAAGAGAAATTCTAGTTAATTCAACCATTAATTCTCTATGATAATTAAATTTAATGGTTCAAGGTACCAATATTATGGTTCTACGCTGTATTGATTTTTATTAAAGAATACATCCACTTAATACAATCATTAATTTCTTCAATTATTAATTTCGGTAATTCCAGGTACCGATTAATTATAATTCAAACCATTGTATTCATTAATTATTTTTTTTTTTCATAATTGAATTCGGTGGTTCAAGGTACTGATTATTTATAATTCAAGGTACCTACATTTTTCTTCAATGTTGAATCAATTCTTTTAAAACGAACTTCCACCTAATTCAACCACTAATTGTTTTAAAGATTGAATTAGGTGGTTCAAGGCCTTAACTAATTATTTTTCAAGGTTTTGATACTTTGGTTCAATGTTGGATAGAATTTCCTGAAAATGAATTTCCATTTAATTCAACCATTATTTATTCTTAATATTTAAATTAAATGTTTCAAGGTACCGATATTAGGGCTAGACGTTGTACTAATGTTTATGAAAGGATCCTTCAATTAATTCTTCCATTAAGTTTTTAATTATTAAATTAGGTAGTTTAAGATACTTATGGTTATAGATGTTATTGTTCAATATTCTATAGATATTTTCTGAAAATGAATTTACACCTAATTCATTCATTATTTTCTTTCTTGTTTGGTTGTTTCTTCTTCTTATTTAATTTACATGTAAATAGCTTTCATAGCTTTCATAATAATCATCTTTAATTGGCATTCCTTTATATTTTTATTTGAAATAAGTGTTAAGAATAAGACAGTTACGAATTTTTTATTATATTCTCTTTTAAGTTATATGCTATATATCTGTTTATCAGGAAAAAATGTATGTTTTTAAAAATAAAATAAAATACTGTTTAGAAAATACAAACAATTTAGGTTTTTATCATATTTTTATTGAAATTTAAATTGTCATTTTGCTGCAATTCATTGGAAGCATTACGGGAAAAAATTTCTTCCTTCGTTGTATTTTATAAAAGCATTTTCACTAATTTAAAACAATCGAATTCATAACAGATTTCGTTTTTGAATTTTATTCATAAAACAAAGTATTATATTAGTAAATTTGCAAATATCAGAAATGCAAATATTTTATTTTACTAAAATTCTACCTATTAAATTTCAGATTTAGTTTGTAGTTCGAAAAATAAAAAAATGTTCAAAAAGACTCAATGATATAAAATCTATGCTTGTTATTTTGATATCAAAAATGCTTTTTAACTAAAAATATTCGATTTATTTTCAAATGTATAAACAAATCTCTATAACAAGCAATAAACTCAAAACTCAAAGATTCTGTATTTTGCAAAAGTTCTTTCCATCAAGGGACACTCGAATAAGTTTAAAATCTTACTGAATCAATTCCATTTATTACTTTATAAAATATTTAAGAGTATGTAGTATAATTCTTTGAACGATTCAAAAAAGTCCTACAAGACATATAAAGAGGTATCAGGTATTTTGAAAAGTTTATATGAATCTAATGCAATAAACCGATTTTTAAAATAGCTAGTTTAAAAGATAAAATGCAAAATTTTCAAAGACAATTTATGTTTCAAAATTCTCTTTGAGGTTCAGAAAGTAAATAAAGGAGAAACACAACTATTGTTTTCTTAATAATTACTGAGCAGATTTTTTCCATGGTGCACACACTAATTTAAAATATTTATAGTTGTTTTATATTATTCTGAAGTCTTAATCTGCATTTAAAATAGTAAATAAATAAATAAATTGTGTGAAACTAAAAGCTCATATGGTTAATAGCGTAAGATATTTCTACACTTCTGTCTTAAAATATGCCATAAAATGGGCATTTATACCATAACTCAATATTTAAGCAAATATAACTTATTGTGTCTTTTTATTTCTATTAACGAACAATTTGCATTTTTGTTTGTTTAGGCATGAGAAAAAGCAAGTAATCTTGTTTAAGGATCAAACGGAACATTTCCATCATCATCATCACCACCACCACCATCACCACAAGCACGGTCATGATCATAAACACGCCCATGGTCACAAACACGCTCACGGTCACAAACACGAACATGGTCATAAGCACGGTCATGTTCACAAACACGAACACGGTCATAAGCACGGTCATGTTCACAAACATGCTCATGGGCACAAACATGAGCATGGCCATAAACATGGGCACCTTCATAAACATGCTCATGCTCATAAACACGGACACGGTCACAAACATATACATGGACACAAACATGGACATGCGCATAAACACGGGCATGCTCATAAGCATGGGCACTGGCATAAACATGGCCACGAACATAAACATGGACATGTTCACAAGCATGAACACGGGCACAAGCATGGTCATGCTCATGGACATGGGCATAAACATGGCCACGGACATGTTCATGAACACGGGCACAAACACGGTCATCTTCACAAGCATGGTCATGGACATGCTCATGAGCATGGTCATAAACATGCTCACGGCCATAAACACGGTCACGAACATAAGCATGGTCATGTACATGGCCACAAGCATGGCCACGCACACAAGCATGGGCATGAACATGGGCATAAACACGGTCACGGACACAAGCACGCTCATGCTCATGGCCATAAACATATTCATGGCCACAAACATGGACATGCACATAAGCACGGGCACGGACACGCACATGCCCATAAACATGGGCATGGTCACGAGCATTTGCACGGTCATAAACACGGTCACGCACATAAACATGGACATGGTCACAAACATGAACACGGTCACGGACACAAACATGGCCATCACCATGGACATAAATGGTTTGGCTACATTACGGGCTTAAAAGGTCATCCACATACCATTGGAGAAGAAAAAGAATTTTCCCATGATGAACAAAATGAGTATTCTCCTGCAGAAGTTGAACCTGAAATTCTCTATGATGATGCTTCTGAGGGCGTAAAAACTGAAACTGGTGAAGAAGTTGAACCTGAACATACTTTAGACTCTAAGTTGAAATACGATCTTCTGCCAGCTGAAGGCAAAGCTGTAACCGTTGAATACCGACATTTCGGTAAATCTAGTCCTAACTCTTCAAATGAAATCAAAAATGTAATTATACATTAAATTTAGTATGAGTCTGTATTTTGAAAATCTTACGCAAAATATCCATCTCATAATGAGATACATGTATATTAAAAGTCTGTTCATAAAAATAAAAAAAACTAAAACGCACATACTAGGTGATGGATAGCAAAAAAGGGAAGGTATTATTTAGGTAGCAGGTTGTTATTTCAGATTCTATATTTATAGCTATCCAATTGTTATATAATTTATTCTTTGTCTATTTGCATTTATGCTTAGTAAATTGTTCTATGTACAAGCCATATATGTATATTGTTACGAAAAATAAATATTTATATTTTGCAATTAAAGCATATTTTAGTTTAATTTAATTTATTTTCAACGTCACTAACAGGGATGGACAAAACAATATGAATGATTTGAGTCAATTTTATAGGTCTATGCATACTATGGTCAAAATGGTTTTATATGTTTTATAGGTCCAAACTTTCAACGCATTTAAATGATTAAGATAACAGCGTTACAATTATGAGGACATATGTATCTGTAAAAAAATATGCAACTAAAATGTAGGGAAAGTCGATTTTCCCCCAGTTATTTCATAAGTAATAACTTTTCAAAATTCATATTTTGATGTCAATATGCATTTTTACAATGGATGATGCACCAAGAATCATTTCGTAATTAAAGAGATAATTCTTGAATGAAACAAATAGTTATGCGGTTTCTTTTGTACGAAAAAGACCAAGTCTTAATGATCTTTAGATTATTGTAGTTGATTCAAATTTTGTAAGGATTCAGTTGTAGTTTGAAAGTTTGATTGATTACAATTTTAAATAGGATTCTTTTCGGGCATAAAATTTTTTAAGACTGCTGCCTTAAGAGGAAATGATGTTTCTTAAAATTTGCAAAGCCGTGTTCATACTATTTTGTGTAACATCTATAGATAAATAGAGAAATAACATTAGGGACCAGAACTTTTGTTGCATTTATACAAACGCTTGATCTTGCTTATTTTGGGTGAGGAGATTTCAAATCTGAAATTAGTTTTGCTTCCAAAGCTACATATTTTTTTTTTTTTAAGTTGACATATTCGCTATATATAACTAGTAATTATTATGACCTGCTAAGAAGCTGACAAGGAAATGGTTTATAATAGTGAAGTACCCCTAGCTGTATATGACGAAATTTCAGAGCATGGGTTCCTATGCAATTTTAACCATGATGATGTGCTTTAACTCCTCTAGAAATTTGTCTCAAAATTTTCGCAACCCTCTGTTATACATAAACGTTTTAAATTTGTACATTTCGACAAACAATAGACTAAAGATCCCTTTTTAAAAAAAAAGTCTTGCTGGGAACTGATCGTAAAGACACATTTCCCAGCAGAACATCGAAGCCAAGCATCACTGGATGTGGTCAGTGAGCGGGTGAGAGATCAGATTGATCAGCCTGCGTAGGGACCAAGGGTGTGGGGTCTGTTTAATTTTTCTACCGTAAAGTGCTTGACTTCGCGTCGTCCGGCTATCAAAGCGGATCAAAATTGTGATGTATGTCTGCCGATCATCCTTAGGGATATACCCCAGATCGCCGTCGACAGCTCATTGTTCAGCACTAGTATGACGTAAATAAAGTACTTATCTGCCGCTTTTTTTTTTTTTTTTTTAACTGTAGCTTGGAGAGAGAGAAACCGAGCGCGCAGATTTGAAATCAGCAGATTTTTTTCTCCAGAGTAATTCCTTAATTTTTTTAATTTAATAATAACTTTATCCATTATTTCCTTCATTCTATTCGAAAATATTCATAAATTAGGTAAGTATAGGTATGAAGTTCAAAAATGAGAGATGGATATTTAGGTATCTTTGATATTAGTTAATACATGGCAGCCAAAGTAGTTTCACAGGAAGCAGTTTAACTTGTTTAACAGTTTTTTTTCCAAGCGTTGCTCTTCTTGACAGCAGAAAGTATGTAAAGTTTATTTTACAGTCAATGTTTAGATAGTCAAATATTTTTGTAAATTAAATATTATATTGTATTTAAATACTTAAATTTTATTTTTTTAACCTACTTGCGAAAAAATGGTTGATAATAGGGAAGTTTCCCTAGGAGTCCATCCACCTTTAAGACACATATATAGTCCAATCTCTGTTTCTGAACCATGGTGGCTCCGAGGATACAGTGCTCGCCTACCAATGAGGTGACCCGGGTTCGATTCCAAGAATGGCTAGAATTCTAATTCCATACCTGGCTTGCACAAAACACAAACCTGGTAGACAGTCATGGATTAGAGTCCATTGGGCTAATTATTAAAGTCCATTAGGCCACAAGGGTAACTGTGGGAGGTTATAGTGATTTTCTTCTCTGTGTAACGCAAATGCAGGTTACTTGCATGAAAAAGTTCTCTACGAAGGGAAATTTATCCCAATACTTGATCCGGGAGTTCCCTTGTCTTCTGGATTGGGTTCAAAACTACAAAGCTACTGTCGGCTGCTCAACGATGGTTTTAAAAACCTTGTTTCTGAGTAAAAACCAAAAGAATACAATGGTGAAATGATGCTATAAGTTCGATGGCCATCTCTACTTCAGCTTTAGGAGAGATGGCCGCATAAAAATCGAAGAATGACAGACCAGGGCCGCCTCGAAACGTCGACTCCTACTTTAGAGGTAGCCCTGGATAGACACGTTTATTAATGCGTTTCGGTATATCAGAGGTTGTATTGTTCTTAAAATTTTAAAAAGTTGTTGAAAACGTAAGAAAATACGACACATTTTAGTAGATACTACAGCGCTTAATATTTCGAAATAAGTCAATCTAGTAACAAAATCTTTCGTTTCGTTAATTTGTTTTCGTAATTTTAAGGTAAACAAAAAGAAACCTTTATCTCTTTTATTAAAATATTAAAACCATTAATATTTTTAAAAAGAACGAACGAGAAAAACGTTTATTAACTGTTTTCAACTAATACGATCAAACAATCTAAATTTTATCGGATCTACTTCGCTCACCTAATAATGTCAATTAGTTCCAGGGTATATATATATTACAGTCAAGAGGTCAATCTCATGGCCAAAAGTTCACGTTCGAGTCCCAGCGTTGACACCACAATATTTCCTCCATTTCCTTCAACACATGAAGTGTTTCTAATGTCCTGCACTCGTCAATTCGTGTCCCTGGACTATTAGAATACGATACTCTCATTCATGCATAGATTGTAGAACCATACCATAAAGCTGCTTCATACAAAAAAGTGTAATATTTCTATCTCTTACGATGGGTGAAAGAAGTAAACAAACCAGTTAAACCACATTCCACGTTTCATTTGATGAAACACAACTCAACCACAACCTAACTCCAATGTCCACTTAGAGTTTAAGGTTTTGAAACCATACCAGTTGTAAATGGTTAAAATTGTAGAATTTTGTAATCAGAGTTTTTTAACCATACTATTCAGTAAACAGATTCAAAAACCATAAAGGTAAGTAATGCTCCTTACCGTAATTTTTACGGTTGATTGGATAAACAGATTGTTGCCGGTTATTTTACCTTAATTTAAGAATGAAAATTCTAACAGTGTATTATTGTTTTCAAACAATGTTTTTACATCTTTATCTTAATATTTCATTATTTGGTTCTCAAAATATGTTTGGTACATGCATGAGATATTAAAATATCCATCAACATTTCTCGTATCGATATTGTTAGTACATTTATTTAGATTTGTAAAAATTATGACCATCGATTTTAGACTTACCTTATGTATAAAATCCTTTCAAAATTTGAAATCTTATGTTGTAAAACAAGCTAATTATATCCAAAGAAAGGGTAAATTAAGGGTTTACTAAGGAAATAAAAAAGCATTTTTAGACAAAAAAATATATTAATATATTTTTAAAAATAAATAATTCTTTTATAAGAAAATTACATGAGCAAATATTTCAGCATTTTACTCTAAAACTGGTAAATAATTATTCCCTTTTTCCATTTGTCCCATACCAGATGTTTGAATGACATTTGCCAGGCCTTTGCATAATTAACTTAATTAAGATTAATGGCTGAGTCCATGAAGAAAACCCTGTCATGATATTATTTACAGTATAATAGTATTTGGTTTTTCTTTCTTTCTTTCTTTTTCAAAACATATGTGTATTCTATAGCATTTAATTTCATTGCTACTAGTTTGAGCTACATTAGCTACATTAGGCTCATTGCAGCTCTTTGTCTATAGTAGTAGAAAATTGTAATTAAGTCTTTAAAAAAACGTTAAAATGCACATTTTTAAAATTCAAAAAAAATTTTTTTTGAGGATATAATGCTGGATTAGTTTGTACATTTTTAATTTTATAGTTGTAGTTGATTTGCAATAGTTTTTAATTTGTTACTTGCTTGAAAAATAATCGATTTCACCATTTTCTTTGTACAGTGGGCAAAGCAAAACCTTTTCACCTTTTGAATCATAAAAATTGAAACCTAAAGTGAGAAGATCCGACGATTAGATCAAGAATAATTCAGGGTGGTCCTTTTTTTTTATCTTGTGCATAGTACATCCTGAAAAGAAGGAGTTTAGCAAGCATAAATTAAATCTAATGCAGCTGATAATGAAGTGGTATGAAAATTAGGTAAAGAAATAACGCCTCAAAATTGAATCATATCGACTAAAAAGGTCGATCTCAGATGTTCGACTTTGAACGCTGTATTAATAAATGGGGCTTTATCCAAGACACGGATTAAAGTGGGGAGAAATATTGATAAAAAACACAAAGTATTTGAATGGGTTGATATTCTTTCATTACTCACAACTTTTATTTTTGTAAATTCAGAATTCCTTAATAAAGTGTGACTAATATTTGCTTATGCTCCTCGAGTTTTATATTTCTAGCATTTTTTTTAACATACTACTAAAAAGGTAATCAATGATTTGCCTACCATGACGTATTTAAAATGGCTAAGAATGCTTTTTATACCAATTTGGTATAGTTATTTTTATGCAGCCATACTAATTGATGTGATTTTATTTTGCACTAGGTCAAAAGCTAAATTTCTCAAAGCATGACAAATTCATTGCTAAGCATATTAAACTAATGTATTAAACTATATTTAACGCATAAATTATATTTTAAATATGTAAGATTGCAAACTATCCTAAAGCTTTATCCAAACACTATAAACATTTTTATAAAATAAACCATTAAATAAGGTTGAGCTTTCTTTCTAAACTTTCGACAGTTTAAAAAAACTAGCTTTAAGCTATTTAAAGCTAGCTTTTGTATTGTGCGTAGTACCCCAACTATTGTATCTCATGCGGTGATGGAATTAAAAGATTTCATTTTTTTAATCTTGGAATTTAGAATCTTTTTAAGATTTTTAGTAAGAGCAAGGTATCGACGCAACTTTAAATACACAGAGAAAAAATGTATGGTCGAAACTACCAGAATAGGAAAAAGTTTACCATTTTTCTGGCTCTACGGGAACATTTAAGAGCTTGGTAATTTTTAACGAAGCTCTTTGGTATAGATTTTTGTAAAATTAACAATAAAACATAGTTTTATAATATGTGATAAAATTTGGTAAATTTTTTATAATTTAGTTATTTAATCATGATACCTGAGACCATGTCGTAAGACCTAATCATTAAGTTACATTTAATTAACTAAATATCTGATAATAAGAACTATAATTTTGAAAACTAGAATTTCCGGCAAATTATAACCAAATAAAAGAAATAAATTACCAAATGAATCATTTAAATAGCGTATATTTAAACCATTCATTTTCAGCCAGATTTATTAAAATAAGAATTATGCTTTTTTTCCAAAAATGTCATAATCATACAGTACGGTAATTTTAGAAAAATTCATTTGCTATACAACTCAGAACTCTCATTTGAAGATTGCTTTTGAATGCCCATTGTAATTTAGCTAGTTTAATGAGAAATGTAGAATATTATTAAAATCCTAAAATACTAATTATCTTAAAATAAAACATTATTTAAAAATCTTTTCCCCCTATATTTCTGTAACAGAATCGCATTTTCAAATCGCAGTAACAATCAAATAATTCATAGAAGAAAATGCAAGTGAGCAAATAAATTTAAATTTCATCTTTAAGAAACAAAATTTTTCTTTGATTCATTTCCTTTCAAATCTTAAAAGTAAAATCACCTTTGCCCAATTTTACCTATACATGTTTTTTAAACAAATTCGCTTTTACATTATCATTACCATACAGCTAGAAGTAAGTCATTTTTAATAACATGCTTTATTTATAAATTTACACGCTCATTCTTATTTCTATTCATTTCAAATAAAGACACTCTAAGCAAGCTAAGTTTTAGAAAAGCTTTTAATTTTTTTTTCTTAAAATAAAAAGCTGTTTTTAGAAAATGAAAGAGTTCATACGAAAAGAAGTCATTAGTTTGCAATATTTCTTTGTAGTTATTCAGACAAGTAAACAATAAAATAAAAGTGATCTATTTTGAGCTTTTTAAAATCGCGAACCAGCGGGGATCCATCGAGCCAAATGATTACCAAGTTGTCGACTTTTAATGCAATTTAAAGCTTAAATAGAATTAACCGGAATATTTAAAGAAAGTCAAAATGACGCAATTTAAAGGCAAAGTTTTTAAAGTAAATTTAGGTTGCCGTCAAGAGGAAGTAATTTACACTAGATTTTGCAGTAATAGTAATGAAATTACATTTTTAAAAGAAAATGTTTAATTGCCACGATAATGCAATTAAATTAATCGTTAAATGCAAGAGAGAATGAATTGCAATTAGATAGTCGTATGACTAGTAATTAAATGTCATGGTAAAAAAAAAAACATTTTTGAACTCAAATGTATTTTGAGTTGTAGTACAAAAATAGGACATTATGGAAAAGCGCCTAAAGCAGCTAAAACCAAATTTCTTTTATAAAATTTAGAAATTCAAACATATAAAAATTTAATACAAATTTTCATATGTTTGAATTTCTGAATGAAAATATTTACATTACAACTAGGAAGCACCACTGTTTGCATAATTCGATCGCCATCATTTTTGCAATTATTGATATTTCTCGACGATAACAGATTATATTAAAATTAATAAAATATTTAATTGAAATACCTAATTTGTAATTTTTTATTAATTTTTATTTTATTTCTTAGAGATGAGGTTTCACACATAAAGTTTCCAATTAGATTGGGGCAAAATTGAAATCTTATCATTATTTCTAGATTGGCCACTACAAACTTTTGTTGGAAAATTGTTTTTTTCAAATTCTTAATTTTTAGTTGCTAGTTTAAATTCTAGTTGTTAATTGAACTCTTTAAATAATTCTAGCTAAAATACTTTTTTCTGTAATTTTGCAAAAATTTAATTTCTAATATTGATTTAGTATTTCAAATAATATTTATTTTTCATTCATTACTGAAATTGCATGCATTAACTGAACACAATTTTGCGTAAACTTTTGCATAAAAGTTAGTATTATTAGTTAAAAAGGAAATCTAACTTAGTTACCATTAAATTATTTTATCATTAAATCTAGAATAATAACGGGTTTAAATCTTAAATTTAGATAACAATTAAAAACCAAAGCGTTCTAATAAAGGAGAATAGTATTAAGAAATGATGATAAATATTTCGAATAAATACGGTTAAATAAGTGAAAAATAAATAATTCACAGGTAAATAATTTAAACTAGAAAAACTAAGGCGTCTATCTTTTTATGATTCATAGAGATGCAATATTAAATAATAAATAAGAGAAAATGTATAATTGTCGTTTTAACAAAATTTAAAAATTTGAAAGAATGCTTATTCTTTTAAAATGCTTACAGCTTTCATTTGTCATTTATTTTTTCTATAATTTGTATAACAGAATATTCAACAAGAGAATTCAAAACTATCTTTTTAAGCACAAATAGTATAAGAGTAATTCAAAAATGAAGTAATAAACTTTGAAACTAGAAGTAAAAACGTCGGATATGAAACATGCAGATGTCAGTTAACAATTAACATTCAAGTCTTAAGCTAATTAAGTTGATAATAAAATTAGAAATAATAAATTATTATTATAAAACGTTGAAAAGTCAAAGAAGAAAATAATTGTAGCAAAAATAGCGCACTGTAAGGTGTAAGGACATTTCTGATTAAAAGAAAACTTTAATTCTTGTAATAACAAATGAAATATACTGTATTAAAATGACTCATTTGGTAATATTTCCTTTCACATAACGATTTTCCGAAAATTCTGGTATTCAATAATTTAATTTTTATTACCCCAAATTTAGTAAATAATACAAAAATGGAAAGTAACTTTACTGAATAACGTTTTATGCCATGCTTTAAGGTATCAAGATAAAAATACCAAATTTTATCTAATTTACTTATCACATTATAAAACTTTATAATGTAGTTAATTTTACCAAAATTATTATCAAAGTCTTTCGTTTAAAATGATCGACTATTCTACGGTCCCATAGAGCCAGAAAATTAGTACATTTTACCATATTCTGGTAGTTTTGACCATACTTTTTTTCTCAGTGTACATTTAGTAGAGAATTTATATTAATTTTGATACATTTGTTAGTATAGCTCTTACGATCAATTAATTTGTTTAACATCAAAACCTGTAGTGTTCAACTCATGTCCAATTTATTATTCTATGCTTATTATATTTTTAATTTTTTATATACCAATTCATTTTGAAATTAAAGGTTTCTTCACCAATTTTTCTAAATTTCAGATTATACTTAAACGAAATAATGAAAAATCCTAAATACATTATTTACTTTATGGTTACGAGAAATTTATTCTGGTAAACATTTTTTGTATAGGCTCTTTTAAATTTACAACTACGCTATAAAAATTCCGAATTATGTTATGGTATTAGGTACCGGCACTACGAGTGCATTAGCCGTTAAATATATTTTTATCACTGAATATTATACCATGGTTTTTACAGTAATATTAATGAGAGTGATTCAGTGGTTTTACGGTAATTATTACTGTAAAAATTAGAGTATTTAAAATTTTTTGTTTCATAACATGTTCCGGTAAAAGTAGATTTTATGGAAAAAAATATCGACGTTTTTATTGCAATTCCATAATTATTAATAATATGTTCCATTTATTTATAATTCCATATGTTTGTAACACATTTCAATATTGATCATTGTTTTTTAAAATTAGAATTAAGTATAAAAAATTAAAATTTAAAATCAAATACTATGGTTGAAATCAAACATTCGTTTTAAAAAGCTTAAAATAAATTTTATTTAAAAATAAATGCATTAACAGATAATAAGAATTTCTGATATTTAGATGTCAATTTGAAAAAGGCACCTACGTTTGACCTAAAATTTCAATGAAGAAGTCAAAAAATGTTCCTAAAAGTACAAACCAGAAAAAGATTGATAAAAATAATCTAAAAGGAAAAGAAATTGAAATAATAAAATTTTTACTCGAAATAAAAATTATTTCTTTATTTAGAAGAAAGTAAAAGCAATCCCATAAATACTTTCCTTTATTCATTGAAAAAGGAATGGTTAATTTCATTTGACAAGAATGAACAAAAAATGTAAAAAAAAAAGAAGTTGCAATTTCGGTTCCGTAACAGTTAATGACATTTAATCGCAGATGATATAATGAACGAATTAAACGCTCTTTAATAAAATAGATTCACGGAAGCGTTAACTCCATAGCCTTGAGCTTAAGGATCGTGATACTCTTTCATTTATGCCAATTAATCGAGCGTTTCAATAGAGGAAATGTTTCGAGTTCGTTTAACGATTATCGTCTTTTTACCTCACACCAAAACATTTAGAAAACGATTTTGGAAACATTAGTTTGCTTTTTGTAGGTGGCAGCTCGATTCATAGTTTCAGAAAAGTGTTTTGCTGCTGCATGGATCCATATGTGGAAGAGATAGTGTGATTTATTGTTTCTAGTCTAATTTCAAACTTCTTTTGTGTGTCTCACGCATGAAGGATTCTTTATATTTAGATTTCCTAACTGCTTATAACTATTAATGTTATTCTATTTTCAGTTTATTTATGGATATTACTGGATGATAAATTCAAAAAACAAAATACTATTTTAGACGAATAATATAATTTATGTAATAATCTAAAATCATGATTTATAATAAATAATAATCTAATCAGCAATTTAATTTATAATTTCAATAATTTAAAATTTAATTATATTAATAGTTTCAATAATTTAAAATTTAATTATATTATTAGTTTCAATAATTTAAAATTCAATTATATTAATAATAATATGATATATAAATGTTTATTTTCTGTTTACAATAAAAAATCGTCAGGGTTACGCCGCTGCTCCTGTTTTGGATATTTAACTTTATATTACATTTTGTTTTGATGCGCTAAAAATATAATGCTTAAAACGTGAAATTTAAAATGTGTATATAAAATTGTACAAGGAATTCGATGAAATAATCTGGTGATGTTTGCACTGATGTTATTATAGGTCTATATCTATAGTAATAAAGGATAGAATTTATCTCTTTCTCGCTCTCGGTCTTCTATAACCCAAGAGTCGTTTGTGACACGATCTTAAAATTTGGACAGCAGCTGAGAAGAGAAATTTTAGCCCCATTCCTAAAATTTGTTCTATAATTTCAATTAGATCACTCTAGAGTAACATTTTAAGAATTATCTGATTGGTTTAGCATTAATCACTGCTTCAAATTAAACTATAGACGATTCTGTTGTTTTCTTCTTCTTCTTCTTTTTTTTCCAAATATTTTTAAGACAACAGCAATGATGTTTGCTGGGTTAGAGCTTTTTTTAATAAAAATAAGAGTTTTTTGCACTTCATGTCAGATAATTTCAATAATTAACATGAGCTTGGTGGAATAGGTGTATTACTTCATTGGTATTTCTAAATTTATCCAACATCACGCCTTTATAATTTGGTTTTAGAAACCAGATAATTTAAAACAATTGGTCATTGTATTAAATAATTTATGCACTGGATAACAAAATTGCTGAAGAAATAGTACTGGTTTAATAAGGAAAAACGCAAAAATTGATTCATATTATTATTGGAGTCAATGTTGCGTAACTAAATTTGGTACTTATTTTTTTTATCACCGTCGTTGAGCAGAAGACCCGTATTTGGGTTTACGATTACTAATGTTCAACTCCGTAGCCTTGTAATTTTGAACCCAATCCAGAAGACAAGGGAACTCCTGGATCAAGTATTGGGAGAAATTTACCTTCGTGGAAAACTTTTTTATGGAACTAATCCGCATTTGCGTTATATGGAGAGGAAGACCATGAGAACCTCCCACGGTTAGCCTGACAGAAAAGGGACTCTAACCCATGATCCGTCTACCACTGAGGATATTTCACGTCAACACTGTGGTGGGTGCAAGCCGAATGCGGAATTCGTATCCAACCATTGTCTGGATTCGAACCCGGTTCACCTCATTGGAAGGCGAACGCTCTATCCCTTGAGCCATCGCGGCTCTATTTGGTACCTATTGAAATAAAATAAAAATAAACTATGTACTGAAAAGCGACACTAATGGCAAAATGGTACTATTTTGTTTAAGAGAAATATTAAGAATAGCCCTGCTATTATTAACGCCCATGATTTTTAATTAATTTCAATAAAAGGCACTATTGGTATTATGGTAATTACTGCAGTTTCAATAGGTACCAAATATATCAATATAGATACAAATTGTTATATTACTATCGGTGTTTATTCAAAGTGCCTATACACCGAGCAGTTTTAATACATATAATGGGGAAACAGGTTTTTTACGACACCAGGAAGGGGATAAATAAATGAGAAAAAAGCTTGATTGTGGAAACTTTTGACTATCATGAGAAACACCATCACACCAAATGATGCTGAACACAGTGTGCAAAAATATGTTTCGCAAGCTGAAGTAAAAATAAAAAAAAAACATGGGGGAAACTTCCTGAATATGATAAAATTTATCATGTTTCTGGCTTGACGGGAGCATCAAAAAGTTCGTTAATTTTTTTTTTACCGAAGCACTTTGGTAATAATTTTTGTCAAATTAAGACTTAAATAAGGTTATATAATTTGTGATAAAATTTGATTAATGTGGTAATCACGATACTTTAAAGAATTACATAGAAAAAGTTTGTTCAGTTAAATTTACTTTTAAGTGTTGTATTTTTTACAAAGTGTGCGGAAATAAGAATGATGATTTTAAAAACCAGAATTTCCGGCTAACATTTACCATATGAGCAGAAACCGTAACCATATGAATTGTTTAAATACCTTATATTTTGGTTTTATAACCAGAACTATATTTTATATCAGAAATGGCTTTACCATATGGCACATATTTTTAGAATTTTTTTTTTCTTCATGAATAATCTAATGACCTAAAATTCCCAAAAAGAGCAAAAAAAGTAAGTGCTACCTCAAAAATTGGATTTATTTTAGCTTTATTAATTGCATCTATATATGCTTTTTAGTTTTGCGCATGATTTCATAGCGTCGTTTAATACTGATTTATTGATTTTTTTCACCCCGTGCGAAGATCGAGTATTCGCCTCATAAAATTAATTCTCAATCATTCCTTCTTATCATGCTACGCGATTTAAATATTTTATTTCCTAATGTAATTGATGTATGTCAAACCCGGTAAATCTTTCACTTCTTTAATTCTTTTTAAACTTGTACCTGTTGAAATTAAGTCCCTCTGCCGCCCAAAAAATAATGCATTTGTAGTTTTGAAATTTGATGTGCTGAAAAGAGAAGTTTTGCAGGTGAATTTTGTGCAGGATAATTTTTTTCGGAAACTCTAATTTTTACAATTTGAAGCACTTTTAAAAAAAAATCATTAAAATTTTTTTTGTAAAAAAATATTAGAGACTTTTATTTTATGTACCCTCTCAAGAGTTGATGTCGAACGAAATAAAAAGACGAAGAAAAAAAACAGGAAAGAGAAATATACATAATAAGATATAAATCTTATGCTAGATATAAATCTTAAACTTTATATTAAAATTTTTAAAATATAAAAAATGCAAAATAAAACACTTTATAAGAGATGGAAAAAAAAACTTTTTCTTAGTCGCACATAATAAGTTTCTATAGCAACTTTGTTCTCGATCGTGTTTTATGTTTTCAACGGTAGGGAGTATTATTTGTTGAGATTGTTATCTGAAATTAGGATGCTCAAATTCATGGGTAAGAGTCCCCTTGCCGTAAATCTTACCGTGGAAGGTTTTAGTGGTTTTTCTTTCTGTAAATGTGGGTTAGTTCCATTAAAAATCCTTCATGAAGGCAAATTTCCCTCAATACCCTTATCTTCTGGGTTGGGTTCAAAATTACTAGGCTACGGAGTTGAACATTAGTTGTAAGCCAAAAAATTGGGTCGTCTGTTCAACAAGGGTTGTAAAAATAAAATAAAAAAATAAAAGAACAGTGCAAACATGATTGTGATCTAATTCCACCTCTGACTTGGACATAACGGGCAAAATTATCACACGTAAGTTATAAATCTCTACCACTTGTAAAATTATTTCTCACCCATTTCTTTTTATTGTGTTCTAGATTTCTTAGTTTTTACCTGAAGTTTTTCATTTGTTTACGATTATTATATGAAACTTGGGGCAAATGATTATGAATCCACAATTTATTTTACTTTTTTTAATTTAATTTTAAATCGTGTAAATACGTAAGGGTGTAGTTAACTTAAAATAAAGTAACTTGAATTATATGTATGTATTAAAATAAGGACATAAAAGAGTTGAGAGAGAGTGATACTATCAGAGTGTAATCATACGCCTATGTAGTCCTCGGTGACCATATGCTTTAAATTAAGTAGCAGCGTGCTTATTAATGATAAGAGAAAATTTTATCCCTCTGCTCTCTTTAGCACTAACAGCATCATTACCAAGACAATAAATTAGATCATTTTGATTACATTCTGTTTGTTAATAATGCATATGTTATGTTTAGTTTTTCGCAGTAATACTAATGATTAGTATTTTTTTTCTTAATTATCCATTATTTCCATATTAAATAATAGTTAGCTGAAAAATTAGAGGTTATATCAATGGTAAAAAAAAATACAATCACGCTTTAAATTAATCAGTAAGCATGCTATGAAATTGTATTTAAAAATATTCTTAACTTGATAATTACATTTCATTAACAAAGTCTTCCTTCTGTAAAATAATAAGTCAAATTGTTTCTGTGGGAAAAAAACGATAATTTAGGGAGAAATAATGAAGAAGGCGAATCCATCGTCACCAGCGATGGAAACTTCCAGTTATTTAAGAAACGAATGATAAAAATATGACCGAGATCACATGATCTGGAATTATGATTTAAAAAATGCGATAAATATTAAAAAAACAATAACCGTAAAAAAATATTCTAGAAAATACAAGAGATACCAGCACAATTAGAATCCAGAGCAGTCTTTAATATTATTGGAAGAATTTAAAACAAAACTGAAAATTTTCGTCTGCTTGATTATAGAATTTGAAAAAGATTCAGTTGAGTAAAAAAAAAAGAATAACGAAAAAACAAAAATGGAATAAAATAGAAATAGAAAAAAAAATATCTCAAAATAAAGATATTAATTCATAACTTCCTTAAAAACTTAGATAACAATGAATTCTAATTAACTAAACTTCCGAGTTCTTTCTTTTTTCAAAAAATGATTCTTTCTCTTTTTGTTTTACTTATCATCTCATTCAAACACAAATGATCTGGTTTAACTGAGCATGCTCAGTTTTGAAAAATCGAAAAGCAAGCATCCGCTGTTACTTGAGAAGACTTATGAATGAACGTGGAGGCCTCTGAAATATCATTACTAAATCTTTCTAATTAGAGAGATTTTGTGCTCTCACGTGACATCCCAAACACTCACAAATGTAAGATCTGCTCTGCACAGATACCACAAAACAACATTGGTATTCTACAGAGTTTGTGTAGAATTTACGTGTGAGTGCAGGTAGTAGGAGTGTAAAATCGCTCTAATATTTAACATAGAAATGGGAAAACTGCGACTTACCACATTTATTATTATTTTTTTTTTTTAGAAAAAGGTAAAAGATTTCCTTAATCTACTCAAGTTATCTTGATCACTGTTTGCGGTTTTATTTCCTGATAGTACGAGTAATAGAAAACCCATAGAAAATTAAGATAAGCTTGAATTATGAAGAATATTTTTAAAAAATCTCCTTTATAGATTTCAAGACTTTAATACTATTCAAGCAGATTAGGAAATATTTGTTAAAAATCGTAAGCAAATTTTCATATTGCTTTTTCCCTTAGCATTTGATTCTTCATGGCTGTTAGCGGTTCCTTTAAATTCGGTATCTTTATTTTATCAATATAAATCTAAAACACCAATTCTGCCATTGTTTTTATAGAATTTTGGCAATTTTTAAGAAATTTTACTCAAAAATATATAATAATAGGTTAAATTGAAAAATACATGTTTTAAAAATTTACCTTAAAATTATAAACACTATTTTTTGCCTTTATTTTGAGCCGTGGTGGCTTAGGAGACAGAACACTCGCCTCTCAATGAGGTAATCTGGTTCGAATCCCAGCGGTGGCTGGTTGTTACGAATTATACTCCTGGTTCACACCGACTAGAGTGCTGACGTAAAATATCTTCAGTGGTAGACGATCCCTTTTCCATCGGGCTAACCTTGGGAGGTTTCCATGGTTTTCTTCTCCCTGTAACGCAAATGCAGGTTAATTCCAACAAAAAGTCCTCCACGAGGGCAAGTTTGTCCTAATTCTTGATCAAGGAGTTCCTTTGTCTTCTGGATTAGGCTCAAAATTACAAGGTTTTGGAGTTGAACTTATAATACTTATACGGTTATAATACATATTTACATCATGTGAAGAACAGAAGGAGCATTTAAGATATCATTATTCATAAGCAATAATATTGCATTAACAAGAGACGAGAAAAAATTGCAAGATTAACAATATTGATTTTTTTAATCAATAAATCCATATCAGTGCATGCGAATGTTATGAAATCTGTGCATGTAATGGTTCATATTATCTTATACACTTTTCAATAATAACAAAAACCTCAATCTAATACAATACTAGAATTTTCATTCTAAAATTATAACAGAATTACCAGCAGCAATCTGTATATCTCATTAACCGTAAAGTTTAAGGCAAAAAAGAAATTTTTTTTTTACCGTTATGGGTTTAAAACCGTTTACAACTAGTATGGTTTCAAAACAGTAATAAAGAATATAAACAGGGCATTGGGCTATGCTTTTAAATTATAGATGTTTTATACATGTTTTACTAATCTATAAACAAGCATTAAAAACACTTAATTTGCATAAACATATTAGCTTAAGCATTTTAAAAATATGAAAATTAAATATATTATAAGTTTATTCGAACCATTCTAAAATATGTAGCTTTAAAGAATTAGCAAAATTTAATCTTAAAATGCTATTTTGAAAAGGTATTCGAGGCAATAAAGCTTGGAATAAAAAAGATTACAATTATTTCTTTTTCATCCTTATTGATTAGAATAGCTAATTAAATCAATTGCATTTCCCAGCAATAATTTAGAAAGATGTTAATAAAAAATTATCTTATTCATTTAATGAATTTTTTCCGAGTATTTTTCTTTAAATAATTTTTTTTTTCGGCAGTTTTTTTTTTAATTTAAGTGATTATTTTCCCCTTTTGTGTTGTTTTGTGTTTAAAATGCGGTTTAGTGAGAATTAAATAATGGAAACTGTATCAAATTAAATATCACTCACAGTAATTAAATAAAATATTTTTACATAAATTTCCCCAAAACTCTTTTGAAATTAAAATATTTGAACAAAATATATAATTTCTATTATGTTCTTAGCTCATTAAAATATCGGAAAAAATTCAAAACATATTTATTTTAAATATTAAATAAAGAATTCTTATCTAAAACTCGAAATGAGACTAAATAAAAAGTAAAAATAATTTCGTGTTTTCTCTTTACAAAAATAAGTGATGTTTGAACATGTCAAATCCGAATGCTAATACATAAATTATATCACAATACATAAATTAAGGGCAATACATAAATTATGGCACAATCTTTAGGCTGTTTTAGAGTCTTCTCATCTTTGCCAACGAGTCTGTTTTCGAGACCGTTACCTTTAATTTGTTTTTTTTCTTATTATTATTATTCGAATTGAGAAATATCGAATGTCCTACAAATATAAATATAAAAATATTTAAGCTATGTACTGTTTCACATTAGCTACAAAACCGTGTTTAATATTAGCTGAAAGTGGCACCTCATTTAAGCCAAGCTCATTTGCGATCGGTGTCTAATAATTGTAAAAATCACAAACAGCGTCTTAATAAAAAGCCATAAACAGTAGCTCACCTTGGTCACAAATAGTGCCTCAGATTAGCCACAAGCAGCATATCACATTATACGTAATTAATGTATCACAATAACAACAAACAGCGTCTAACTTAGTCAACAGTCTTAAACAGTGTCCCATATTAGTCTCAATTTATAAACAGAAATTTAGACTATGATCAATACAATGTTAAGATCGATTTGCTATCGATACAAATGTTAAGATGTCTATCTGGCAACAACTAATCTCTCACCCTTTTATTTTAGAAATATATCTATTGTTACTTTTGAATTGAGCTTAAGCACGAACTTATAAAATGAAGATCTCAAGTGAGACAAATTTTTATTCAACAATGGATAAATAGTCATTATATATATATATATATATATATATATATATATATATATATATATATATATATATATATATATATATATATATCTTTAATCTTTTTATGTTATCCTAATTAATTCAAATCGAAACACTTTATCATACTTTTAAAAAGCCACATCCTGTTTCTAAATCTATTTTTGGCCCAACTGGGCATAAATTTAAATAAAGACTTTTCTCCCTTTAAGCTTCGTGGGAATCGCGTGATCTATTTAATTAACCAATAGTAATTTCTAAGATTTCCCTCTTTCCCTAAATTGAAACATCTTACGGATTTACTTTGCATGATTTTCCCTAACATATAACCGAGGAACGCAACTTTTCATACTCACTCTCATTACTGCTCTGACTAATAATTAATAAATAAATTTTGTACCCTCCTTCCCCGCCTAAGACCTGTTTTAATCCTTCCACTCGGCAACGACGTTATATATATATATATATATATATATATATATATATATATATATATATATATATATATATATATATATATATATATATATGTGTCATTCGGCATCAAATGGACACAGATGTAGACCACTATTTTAGTACAGAGATAGAAGAATGTAAGAGTATCAAGGCTTCTGACCCGGGACTTGAACCTAAGTCCTGAGGTCAACTCTCTGACCACTTGCAGGCAGATTGGATGAATATTGTTCATAGCATGCATGTGTTATTTAAACATCAATAAAAATGCTATAGCATTTATCTATAGCATATGTATTACATAAATAGATTATTTTCATTTCAATATGATTAACTTTTTAAAAGTTAATTTCATTGAAATCTTACCTTATTATCTGAGTTTAATTCATGATTATAGCTAATATAAAATTAAACCTAGTGTAAGCCAAACTTCGTTAAGGAAATATCAACGATAATTTAATAACAAAGATTTCAACACACGAGAAAATAATTCTTAACTTCCGAAATTAGATTTATTTTCACCTTACTGTAAAATTATTCCCGTAACTAATTAAAACTTAAGATTTTTCAAATTTACTTGCATATTTTATTCTGAGTTCGATTATTCCACCGAAAACTATTTCTGTAAAGCAAACATTCGTAAATTATTTGGTATCTGCAAGTCACTAAGCTGTGGGTGTTGATTAAGATATAGTGCTAACGGCAAAGGTACGGTTTCTTGAATCTTGCATGAATCAAGAGAATCACTGGCAAGAGTATCATTAAATGGTTGCTAAGGTCGAGAACATATCTTTATTTTCATCTTTCTCTCAAAGTGTGGTAAAAAGGGTAAAGTTAGTGATTCAATTAATCAATTAATGTTTGTTTAAAATCATTACTGTTACGTCCGTCATGTTAAAAAAAATTACTGTATTTCGTTATTTGTCCTTTTTAAAACAGATTGCTTTGTTTATATTTTAGAAAATTAAAACGCTAAACAGTTTGGAAAAAAAATTCTACAGTCCTAAATGTTTATATTAGCAGCTTTGTATACTTGTATGTGAATATATTAATGTATAGAAAAAATCAGAAATTGAAATATAAAAGGCATTGGAGGTGCAAAACATAAATACCCGAACGTTAGACTAGGAAAGAAGTTGAGTGTGTGGACCTAGATTGTTTATACATTTTGAGTTTTTATCTATATACAAAAAATCAATTACGAAAGTTGAAATCTTTTGGAAACTATTGTAAACTACGCTTCTTCAAAGACAGTTCTAAATATTTGCATTTAGTATCCATTACCAAAATTATTTAAGCATCTTTGGCGTTAATGAGTAGAAATGGTGATTTTTTACGATTCTCCTAAACGAATTAGTACCATTTCCCCATTAATTTTGCCTTTTGAAACACTACTATTTCATTCATTTCAATTACCGTTGATTTAACATTATTAACTTTTATAGAAATAAGTTTTAAAAGAATTAGTATAAATAAATAAACACGAGGTTTCAAATAACTTTAGGAATACTAATGTGGTGACGTAGTTCTGCCGTCCTACCACCTCAACGTTGTTCGTTGTTTATTGAATTTATTTGGCAAGTCAATAATAAATTAAATCTTAAAATTTGTGCAAAAAAAATTTTTTTTTAAAAAAATAAGAATTTTCTTAACCTTTTAAAGACTATATAAAAATAGGGAACTACGCGTTTTGTGGCCTTTCTAGGCATCAGGCTGTTCACAATGACAACGAATGAAAATCAAATCACGGTAAAAGAAAAAAGCGCAAAGTAAAAATGAAATTAGTTACGCAGTTTCAATTACTTACTCAATTAAGTGCCTTTTCTCAGACTTCCACTACTTTTACCCATAAAATTGATTAATAAACTTAAGACTTAACAGATATTTTCATGAGAAAGCTTAGTTTTTTGTTTCATATACCCTAATTGATTAACTTAAATCCCGATTAAACGCTCATTAATGTTTCTTAAAACTAACTTCAAAATCAGTCAGTAATAATTTTTCTGAATTTAAATTATAATTTAATCAATAGTCATTGAACAATCTCTAAATATGTTTAGTGCTCTGCAGTTCTCAAATCAAGAGTAAATACCTAATTATATTGGTGGAAACATAGTAATCAATAGATATGAAGGTTAACAAGTAGTTGTAGTACTATGAAGAGTTGCTAATAACATTCACAGCTAATTATAACATTTGGTTGTGTAGCATTATTCTATCTGCTCATAAAGCAGTTTTGAATAATATGGCAATTAAATTTTATCTTTTATTTTTGTTATATATGATGAAATATCAGTTTATATCAGTCTAAGTCGAACTCAAACTGTTTAAATGTATTCTTTAATAAACAAATTTCGAGTTTCAATCCCATTTTCTTATAAATAATAATTTATAAAAATATTGTTACGAACTATAGCAGAATCCAAATCAAATTATATTGGTGTGTTATTGAGCAAAATATTTAAGAATTCATTAATGCCTAAATACAGAATAGTCTAAAAGTAACATAAATCTGCTGGATGGATGTTTCACTGAGAAAAAAAAGTTTGGTAAAACTAACAACATATGGTAAAATTTACCGTGTTTTACAATTTATGAGAACACCAAAACGCTCTGCAATGTCCACTGAAGCGTTCTAGTAGTGATTTTGGCAAATTTGACTATAAAATATAATATTATAAAAAAGTTTTTGATGTTCTCTGTCCCCACTTTCCTTATTAATGATTCTGTAGACGTTGGTGCTTTTGTTTCTTCTTGCTTCAATTTTGATTTTTTTTCATAATGTGCATGCTTTTCAAAGGAGAATTCTTAAAATATTAAGAATTCTTCTTTATTATTAATAAAGGCGATCTTTATGATCTACCCTGTAAGAAATGCATTTCTATTGTTTAAAATTTTTTTCCATTGTTTTTTTAAATCATCGGTCATTTACTGGATACCTGGTATTATTGTACTGATATATATGTAGTATACTTAATAATTACTACTTGTTCCATTTTAACTATCTTTTTAATTTTATTATTTGTTATAACACCGAATACTGAATGTCTCTCTAATTTATTTCAATTCAGCTTTATAAATTGCTTTCTTCTTTAAATATTTATAAAGCAGGTATGCAATATAATAGCATTTGAAAAATGATAGCATGAAAAAAGATAACATTAATTTTTTTAACCCTGAGTTAATTTTTTTAATCCAAATAGTTTTATGGCTCCTAATAGCTCATTTATAATTTTCCAAAACCAGTTTTAATTTGCTTACCACTTATTATTTTTCACAACACAACTTTGTTCAAGATTTTTAAATTTTAATAATTTTCACTAATTTACTTAGCATCAAACTAATTGTCATATAAATAATGCAACATTTGTTACTTTTTGAAATATCTTTTTCGCTGACTATTTCGAACTCCCTCAAAAAAATAAAAAAATTATTAAGCTTTCATATCGCTGTGTCTGATAGATATTTAACTGCCAGACAAGCCGATTTCAATTTCACTTATGTTAAAAGAAAAAAAGTTCTCGCGTGTCACGTCTCATTTCTAAAAACTTCTAAAATGTCTCCTTAAATCTCCCACGTCAATAATTTTCCCCATTTTTTTCCAAAATCTTTTAAAAATGTACTTAAATTACATCATAGTTCTTCAGTTTTTCGAACTTGTCAAATAACTTGTCTGTTTATTAAAACTAAATCATAATTTTTAAGAAAGAAAACTGAAACTAAATAAGACGTGTACAACAGAATTTTAAATTAAAAATACTACAATATTAAATAAGAGTTTCAAATTGTTATGTATAAGACCATCTATATATGTGATAGTTGTTTAGTTTTATTCCAAATCATTGCTAAGGTATTTAACTCATGTATTGCGACATAAATATAAGCTCTAATCGTGTTCCTAATTTGGATTTATTTAAAAAGCAACTTCTGTTTTGAAACGAAGTATCAATCATAAATTAAAAATATGATCCAAACAGAAGGATCTATAAAAGAGCGTATTTTTTAAAAAGTTATTTTTTATTATTTTCTAATGACGTTAGTATATAGGTTTTTATTTTGCAAAATATGTGCCTGTAAATTAAATCTATTTCTCATTTGCTTATAGCAGATTTAAGACTCATTTTAGAGCTTTACACTGTGAATTTTTTTTATTTACTATCAAAAGTTTTCTTTAGGTCAAATTTTTCCAACTTCGTTTATTAATGTTTTTGTAAACAAATATTTGTTTTGAACATTTTTCTATTTTGACATTTGATTTTTTTTCCTTATCACTAGCAGACTTCTTGTCAGATATTTGTTGTTAAGAATTAAATTTTAGCTTGATAATAATTTTTTAAAATGAATAACATAAAAATTTTTGCAAATATAACTAACATTACAATTTAACGCAAAACATGGTTTTGTCAAAACAGTACTGCATGTTTTTTTAATACAAATATAATTATTTTCATTAATTATAAATTTATTTACAAAGTAAACAATTAATTTTTTGTGAAGCAATTTATCAGAATTTAGTTTTCAGAAACATTTTTCAAAATACAATTTAATTATATAAAAAATGATTATGGATTTATAGAAAAAGAACATTATTTTATAAATTAAAGAAATTTTTTGTCCGTAATGGGATATGTATCGAGTTCAACTACTAAATTCAGTTTTGAAACAACAAATACTATCCTGTAAAAATTTCCATTCCAAAATAACGGAAAAATAACCGACCGCGGACAGTCCATCCAACTAACCGTATAGTTCACGATAAAGAACGTATTTTACCTTCACGGTTTTGAAACAATTCTAATTTTAAATGTTAAAAACACCGTATAGTTTGGAATTCATGGTTTTTTAACTATTCCAGTTGTAAACGGTTTAACCATTTAAAATTAGTATGGTTTCAAAACCGTAAAAATGTTAGGTAATTGGCATTTCAGCAAGGTTGTGGCTGAGGTGTGTTTTATCAAACGAACCGTAGAATGTTGTTTAATTAGTGTAAGTGGTTGTTTCTCCTATCGTAAGAGACGGAAAATACTAGACTTTTTTGTGTTGAGCAGCTTTACGGTGCTGTCATCAATGCGTGAATGAGAGTATCATGTTCCAATAGTCCAGAGTCACAAATTGGAAAGAACAGGGTACTGAAAACTCTTCATGTGTTGATGAGATTGGAGGAAATATTATAGAGTTAACGCTGGTAATCGAACCCCCGTTCAGTCGGCCATGAGATTGACAGATTAGTCTTCTCGGCTATAATATGTACCCCCAGCTGCAAGGAACTAAGTAGCTTCATTAGGTGACTCTAGTTGGTATGATAAAATTCTGGTTGTTTAACCGTATTAGGTAAAAACAGCTAATAAAAGATTTTCTCACAGTTCATAGTTAGAATATTATCTAATTTACGGTTATTTAACTGTTTTGCTTGAATATTGTAAAATAATAATTAAATAAATTGTTATTTTACAATATTTATCCGTGAAATTTCTAACGGTGTTCTGCAGCTCAGTTTTTTAAAATTTAAAAACGAAAATGTTATTAGTACTTACACTCTAAATACATTAATAAAAGTTTAAATCTTTTAGAACCAAAATATGAAAATAGTAATAAATTTATCTTTAACATGAAAAAGCAAATTTCAAGAAGAAGTTTGAAAAATATTCTTATCAATTTGGTTTTAGCCGTACTGAGTACGCTATTTCAAAATTAAGCTAAGTAAAGGAAAAATAATATAGTTTTAAAGAAGTAGCATACTTAACACAAGTATTAACTTTTAGAAACTTTAATTTTTGATTTCTTTGGACATAATTATTTTTTTAATCATCAAGTACACGAATATTAAAGACACTTAATTATGTAAAAATAATTCGAAGGTAGTTTTTAGTTTTTCAATTGCGTCGAAATTATAAAATATTCTAATTATAAATTAAAATTTTGAATATTAAAGTTTTACACATACTTTATATTCCAAAAAAGCGCTGTTTAGAATCAAAGAAGAAAATGTTTAAATAAATAAGACTTGAAGTAGTTTTAATGGTAGTAATATCGATAGTAAATTTCTATAAAATTAATTTGCATGGGTTTAAATTAAAATACATAGGTGTTTAAAGCAAAATGATTTAAATATGGACCATATGATATGAGTGGCCGAACTTTTTTTTAACTCAATTTCATATAAAAACAAATAAATGCATTTAATCCTTAAAATTAAAACTAAATAAATACTTATTGAAGAAATGAATTTAAGGCGATAATTTTCTCTTTGGTGTTCAGAAAATTATGAACTATTTTCGAAAGATATAAGATTTTCAGAGTCAATTATCAGGGCAAATTTGGGTTTATGAAAAACTTTTTGAGAGAAACTAACTTTCATTTATCGTCAAACAAGAAAACACAAAAAACATTTTTTGGTTCACCCGAACGCAATGGGTCTCCAACCTACACGGATAAAATTTTTGGCAAAATTACTGTATTAATTGGTAAGGACATTTCTGATAAAAAAAACAAACCATAATTCTGGTTACTGATACTAATGTATACAGAACTTAAATCATTCATTCGGTCTTTTCTATGTATATACGGTAACATAAATTCTGCTTTTCAAAATTACAGTTAAATAATTGATTTGGTAAACAGTGTATGCCCCTTTAATTCTTTTTTTTTTCGTGGCAACCCATTGTGGTCCGAGGGCTTCTGTATCTTCTTCCTTCCTGTTCACCTTTTTACTCAGAACTTCACTTGATAACTCTCAATATTTTGAGGTCAAAATCAGTGTTTTTAGATCCAAATAAGAGACAAGACAGACTTTTAGTCTGGGTTTGCCTCTTATTTGGGTACCAATAGATTTAAAATTGAAGACTCTAGTCGTTAAAGAGGATAGATCTAGTTGATATGTGCTCAAAAACTTTAAGGCCTTTTTTCTTTTATGTAGTTGATAAAATCTGCATCTCGATATAATTTTTACACTTCGTTATTGTATGTGCGCTTTGGTGTACTATTCATATCCAATGCTCCCAAAATCCATTAAGAGTTTCTGAGCTAAGACACACTTTCACTCTAAAGGTACTTTCTCTCTTGTCAAAAGAAAGACACTCCTTCTTAACTTATTTGCAAGACCAATGGTTGACAAGCTTGGCTAATCCAAATGTCAGTAGAAACAACAACAGAAACCATCATAAAACCTTTCTTCGGTGAGTATTAGATGGTGAAAAATTATCTACCGGTACTCCTGCAGCTTGTATTAGACTTTTTTAATTTATCTTTAATCCGCAACCTAAAAAATTATCAATGTCTATTTCAATTTAATTAACAACTAACGATAATAAATAAACTTAAAGAAAATTATTTTAAAAATTCTTCGCAAATTTCTTTTGTTAAGATTAAAGGAGTTTTAAAGCTTTTATTAGGATTTTATAGTTCAACTATTTGGAAAAATGAAAACGGTATAAGTCTTTGAGTTTTGGGTTATCAAATAAAATTTCCATTTAAATATTTTAAATTCAAATTCGATGTATTATTTTACTAAAAGCGAGATGTCCCTTTATCATGTTTAATTATAAATTAATCTTTTTAATTCAACTTAACATACAAATTTTGGCTCATCCTTTTTAGAATGTAGGATATGAATGCCAAAAACCTAATACATATTTAAAAGTAATACTAGTCTAAATGTAAGAAATGTTTTCCAAATATGTAAATTATTCGGCAACTGGGAAAATTAGAATTCAAAAGCTGACTATACAGTTTCAACTTCACTTCTGCAGTTTAAACTTAAAGAATACATAGAAATTTCTATTCCGGAAACTAGATTGCATCTAATATTTATCAAAATATACTTTAGCTGTTGACCATCACTAAATATCAATTGTTCTTCAAAATTATAAGTAATTTTTCGAGAAAATTGGCGACTGAAGGAAACCTCTTTTACAACGCTTACTTAATCTATTCCATTTTCGCAAACTTATAATATCAAAGAAGACCACCTGCGGCCTCCGGATCTGTTAAAAGTTGGTAAGCAAAACTATCTCTTTCGAACTCTTATAAATTCCTTTCAAGTATTATAACCCAAAGAAGAAAGTTTAACAATATTAAATAAACGTGAGAAATCCAAATTACTTTGTGGGTAACTCACCTTTGATGTGGCATAATAATTAATGACATAATTTAAATCTTCAAAAATATGCATCTCTGATATTAATTAGAATTCAGATGTTCGTATTGATCAAGAAGAATTAATGAACTAAATCTATGAAATTTTGGATTAGACGAGTTGCATGAATTTAGTTTTAGTGTTGATGTTTACAAATTACCATACTTGTTAATGATGAGATCACTGGAAATTCAGTTTTCTGCCGAAAGGGCAAATTATGCATCAGTATTTAAATAAATTTTTGGTCTTATTTTGAATGCTGCATTAGTTGGACTTTGATGTTAATTAAACAAAGTTTATAACTGTTACTAATCGGATATAAATACCACTTTTAATAGCAAAAAGTAGTTGTACATTGTTTATTTTGAATTGCATATTAAATATAGGGGAGAGGGGGGAACATGTGAACATGGTATGTTTTACCAATATGATTTGAAATAAAAAATCTTGAAAAATTTTAAATTGATGGCATTACTAGTCCTACCTCTCTGCCAAACTTTCAGAACAATGAGCCATTTCGTTGTTCTTCTTTTTTTTAGAAAATATTTATTAGTTCGTACTTAATAGTTTGTGAAACATTATTTCGACAATTATCTTTTTGTCACTTAAAAAGTATAGTATAATAACGTATTCAAGGGATTTCAGAGTATTATTTTTAAGTTTCCATTGAATTCAAATATAAATTAGTGTTAATTATTTATTCTATAAATTTAAATATTATTATACCTAAATATTTTATTATTTTTTTATTCATTGTTTGGAGATTAAGTGAGAAGCCGAAAAAGTACGTTATACCCAAACTTTCATTTTTCTATTGGAAAGTAAATAACATTTTTTAATAATTAATCCCGTTTTGAAAATTTCTTAGCAAATTAAACATAGAAATTTTTCTGAAAATTTCTTACTGCACTCTATCATTTCTTCCCGGTTAAAACAACACCTTCTAGAAGAGAGAAGGCCTCCTCACGGGTAACCATAAACAAGAAATCCGATCCTTTAGTAGTGCAAACGTAGTGTCATATTTCTTATTTTTTCCCAATACGCCTTTCAAATTCGTTACGTCAAACTACTAACGTGCGGAGGCCTTCTCCCTTCCAGTAGATATAGATTAAGCTAATAGGTCGAACCGAACAAAATTAAAATAAATAAATAAAAGCAATAAATACAGTTTTAATTCAACTTTCATTTTATTTCTAAAAGAAGACATGAACAAATTTATTGATACTGATATTTCATGTAAAAATAATTATTTTTTTCTCAATTAAAAACATTGGTTAAAAAATTACAGTTGAAAAATATCGTTCAAATTTTCTGCCACCTTAAGACGTTAACAAGTTGAACCACATTATATTTCAAATTAATCCATCTTTTAATTGAACAATTCAACTTGATAAAAAACGTGGTTTAACTTAGCACTTTATTTAAGTTGAAGCAAATTCATTCTATTTTTCTGAAACCGTACGCAAACGTACTACCAGAATTTTTGTGAATAACAAAGCAAAATCGAGAACCCACAAATGTATTTTAAATTTATTTTATTTCTACTCATTACAATTCCATTGATTGATGAATTTCATACATGAAAGAAAATACTGTCAGCGCTTACGTTTTAGAAATTCAACTCCTACATGTTACAGTATTTTTATTTCTTATTTTTAATGTTATAATTTTATATGATATTTCAAAGTATGTCTAGCGTTTTCTTTATATAATAGTTGTTAATATCTTCCCAAACATTGATAAAACTATAAGTAAAATATAAAATAAATCTGAAAATTTTGGTTTTTATTAATGAAAATTAGTGGTTAAAATAACGATTAATAACATATTAATGTATTCCAAAATATATAAAAACATTGCTTTCAAAATTTAAATTATAATTAGAAAAATAAATTATAATATTTTAATAAAGAAAAGGTTTCTTCATTGATAAAATTTTATTTGTTTACTTTTAACAGTGATAGTGCATCATTATAGCAAAATGGCATATATTATCTTCTTATAAAATATTTTTTAGACTCTTGCATATGTTTTATTTAATTGTTTTTAAATTAAAAAAGTGGAATTTTTTTAAATTTAAAAAATAATTAATATGGATGTTTTACAGAGTTAAATAAGTTTAATATGGGTCATTTTCATTGAGCTGTTATAAAATGAAATATGAGGGATTCGTGTTAAAATTTAAATTGAATGTGATTGTTACTAAAAAAGAAATGATCTATAATTTTTTATCAATAATTCTTTTTAAAAGCTTAAAGATTGAAAAATGGTGATTTCTAAGTAAAAAATATCAGATGAGCTTTAGAAATTATTAAAAACACCTAATATATTTTGAACGAAATTAAGTTAGGCAGAAGAGTTTTTCTAAAGCTTAAAAAAGTCTGCATGCTTTTAAAAATTTCTTAAAAGTGTAACTAGATGCTTGTTTAACTATTAATTATGTGCATAAAACTGCTCAAGGCCTAAAGATAATTCAAGTATTCTATAATTTCAATAAAAATAATTGAAACTACATTTGATGTGCTGTGAAACCATTAAATCTCAGCACCTCCGCAACCTCTTTAGAAATTATCACGATTCCTTCCCCAGAAACCATACATGTTGATATCACGATTATCTACATGAATTAATTAATAACCAATAGCAAAATTATAGATGTATATAGTACTTTATAACTATGTATATTTTCTTACATTTTTTTTTAAATTTAGAGAGTTACACATTGAAGTGCTATATAAAATTTACTCTCAGGTTAAATGGATAGTTTTAAGTTTAAAATAAATGCAATTTGAATGCTTTAAATATATAATTTTTCACATACAACATACTTATTTCCATATTGTAAATATAAAATTACCTAGAGAGTATAGCTTAAGTTACATAGCTAATTTTATGTGTGAAATAAAAATAGTTTTTATTTTGATAACCACAGCTAGAACACACTTGTAGTTTTTCTATGCAAAATACACTGTAAAAAATTCACATTATGTTATAAAGTATCGATAAATTGAGTGAATCATTCAAAAATCCATTTTTGCAGTAAAATAAAAATTTACAGTATAATTTTTGCAGTAAAATAAAAATTTACAGTATAATTTTTACAGTATTATTTATTTAGTGATTCAGTGATTTTTTTTCAGTGAGTGCAGGCGCCTTGAGTGGGTATTTTTACCATAGGTACCCGGTACTTTTTACCGTAGTTTAATCCGGAATTGTTTTACAATGTATACTTAGTTTGAATACTAAACTAGAATTCAATGACTTGTGGAATATATTGATATTTTTTGTGGATTATATAATTTATTTAAAGATATGTTTGTATTCTGCTAAAAAAGTTGAAACTTTTGGTTATAAGATTTTTCCAAATTATTGATATTATATGTATGATTAATAGTTTGAAGAGACGAAATAATTTTGAGGCCACGAAAAACAAAAGCCCAACTTTCTTTTTAAAAATATTGTGAGAAAAATTTAAGTTAATTTGTCCTTGTAATCTTATATATATATGTTTTAGCTGTAAAAAGCTGAACAGGTGTTAGTGCCACTTAACATTTTCACTATAAGACTTAAAATTTCATTTTGGGAAAAGGTTTAAAGTGTCTATTGAGATGCTTTTACTTACATAAATATAATTTTTTATTTATGTTCAAGTCTTGTTAACTTTTGCTATTTCCAAAAGTGTAGGGTAAAAGGAAGAAAGCTTCATAAAAGTTTTTCTTTTGTAGTCAACAATCTTTTTCTAAGGCCAAGATGGAAGCTGGGCACACAAGGTATAACAAAGATTTTACGTGTTTCAAAGTGTACAGGCATATTCTTTTGATGGAAAAAAGCATTATCTAGAATGATTTTATAGATGTCATTGTTAATAATGATTCACATAGAATATCATGGTAGAATGTAACGGAAAGTTTACCATTCTTGCAATTCCAATAATTTTACGCAGGAAAATAAGAGTTTGATAGCTACCTATAAATACTACATAGAGTAATTTAGAAGAGCCATTTGATGATTGGTAAACACAGTAAAAGATTTTTTTTGGGAACATTTTTACGAAAACAGTTACAACGATTTATTTTAGTTCTGTTTTAAATTTACAAAAAGTTCAAAAGGAAAAACGTTAAACTTTTTTTCAGTCTCAAAATTTTCTCTATGACCCTATTTTATGTGTGTTCTGAAAAACCATTTACTGTAAAGGAATTTAAGCAAATTTAATGATTAAATAGACTACATTTCTAGTTCAAATTATTTTAGTTCATAAAATGTAAGCAATATTTGCAGTTTGGATTTATTTCAAACCGTATATTTTAAAGGCCGGGATAGCCTCGTCGGTAGGGCGCTGGGCCCATGTCCAAGAGGTCGTGGGTTCGATCCTCGTCGGCCGAAGACTCCCCGTGTAGTAAATGGTGACTGATGCACGTTAAATCTGTCGAGTCTCAAAGTCCTCCATGTTCCCAAAACAAATCAATACCTCTGGGGGTACTGATCCAGGAGTTTCCTTGTCTTCTGGATTGGTTCAAAATTACAAGGCAACGGAGTTGAACATTAGTAGTCGTAAACCCATGAAATCGGGTCGGCTGTTCAACGACGGTTATAAAAAATGAAAAAAACGTATATTTTAAAGCGTTGCTGTACTGAAACTTGTCTTTTCCACCATTCTTGTATCTTTGTGTACTTAAATTAGAAACAGTTGATGACATTTAAAAGATTTGAAAAAGTAATCTATAATAGCCTGTAATTTTATGACACAATGACTGTTAATCAAACCACCAAAAGAATAAAAGTTTGCCAGAAGAAATAAAAAATATATAATTTTTTATTCTTGTAAAGAGATTAAAATCTTATCAGAAACGTAGACTAGGCTAAACACAATTTTTTTGTGAAAAGATATTTAAAAATTAAAACCATTTTGGAAAACTTTCATTTTTTGCTTTTATAATTTAAATCAATGCCTTTCTGTCCTATGAAAAGCGGTCTCTTTTAATTAAAAAATCATATTCAATTATCTATATATTCAATATATTCAAAATGGAATTACTGACATCTGATATACTTGGTAAATTATAATAAAAGTTGCAACTAAGAAAAGGTCCCAATTCTTTTAATTTTTAAAAAAATAATAATTTAGGTTTAGAAAAAGAAAAAAATATATAATAAGCAAGCGATTCTATATACCATATATTTTCACACCTTTCCTACTCTTTCAAACTCTTAAATTTATTAAACTTTTAATTTCATAGTGCAATGGACCCTTTTTTGAAAAACTTTTCTAGCAACATATTTTTTCTTGTAACTTATATGAAAGTTAAAAGTTTATTTAAATACGTTTTTGGCAAAAAATATCTA
Organism: Parasteatoda lunata; assembly: GCA_949128135.1. NCBI lineage: Eukaryota > Metazoa > Arthropoda > Arachnida > Araneae > Theridiidae > Parasteatoda > Parasteatoda lunata. The sequence continues at coordinate 53,877,261 of OX421972.1, read as the reverse complement.
ATATGAATATTGTCTATTTATTAGTATCAAAGAATCATAAATCTTTTATTTCTTAAAAAAAATAAAAAAATCTTTTAAAGTTACTTCGATATAAATTACTAATAAAACATATATGTCATAAAAGTGCTAAGTAAAAATTAATCAAATTCATGGCATGCTTGAAAACAAGCAAAAATAGTGCAAGCTAAGACAATTTTAGAATATTCCATAGTTTTCAATATTTTTATGCCTCATTTCAACATTCAACCACAAACTACGTGAAAATAAGCGAGTAATTCTTTGAACTTACGTAAAAAAATTATCTTGTGAATCTTGTAAAATCACACTTATTAATTAATTCATAGCAAAAATTTTATTTTTAGTAAATATATCACGATTAAATTAAAATTAAAAATATTCAAAGTTCATTTTTATTTTAAAATTTTACTTCTAAAATTGCAATTCTATTTCGACTTATAAGGCATATCCAACTCAAATAAAGTTATCTTGATTTTATGCCGTTTAAGGACACAAAGAAAACAAATGAGAATGAAGCATGTATATTAAAAACGTATATGTACTACCACTAAAGTTAGACAACCATTATTAAACACATCATTTAAATAATCTACGGAGTAATTAGGATAATCCTTTAAAGTACAGAATCAAGAATTTTCCGCAATTTACCTAGGTATTGTGCGTAATAATTGTTTCTGCACCATTGAAGTTCAAAAACTTATTTTTCTATCATTATTATTTTTCTATATTACTATCAACTAATTTGTTGATTGCTTGATTGTATTTATTGTCTAGATCCTTAGTTTTTAAGAAACAAATAAATGACATTAATTTCCTTAATTGTGATAATATTTTAAACCATTTTATTCTTCGTATTATGGTTCTTAAAGTGACTGACGATTGATTGCATCAATGAATATGCTGGTTTTTTATTATATTAATTTAATTTTTTACTTAAGGAATAATAAATAAATAACACTAAGTTAATTAAAGCGTGCACAAGCGTTGCTGTTGTTCCAGCATAACTTTTATTTTTATTTTAACAAGTAGGTTATTAACAGGTAATGTGCAGATAATCTAAGTTGTTTGAGGGACATTGGTAAATTGAAAAATAAAATAATTTGTGGCACTTTAACAGATCACGCTAATTAATTTGCACACAAGCAAAATAATCTGTTGAATAACTGACTTTAACTGTAGCATATATACAAACACATATTTAAATTTGTGAGAAGTAACTTATTTTCCGCTAAAATAAGCTAGAAGTATTTACTGCCCCACATAGTCAGAAAATGCGTCATTGAGTTCTATGTGGGTCAGAAAGAAATTGGAATGTCTAAAAATTGAAGAGAAAAAAGTCATACCTGTATAAAGATATTTCTTGTTCCAATGCATGCACCATATTTATATAATACTTTATTTTTTATTTTATAAGCGCCGTTGAACAGCAGACCCAATTTTGGGTTTTCGACTACTAATGTTCAACTCCGTAGCTTTGCAATTTTGAGCCCAATCCAGAAGCCAAGGGAACTCCTGTATCAAGTATTGGGAGAAATTTGTCTTCGTGGAGGACTTTTTGATGGAAGTAACTCGCATTTGCGTTGCATGGAGAGGAAGACCACGAGAACCTTCCACGGTTAGCTTGATGACAAAGGGACTCTAACCCATGATCCATCCACCACTGAGGATATTTCACGTCAGCACTATGGTCGGTGCAAGTCGGATGCGGAATTCGTATTGACCAATCATCGCTGGGGTTTGAACCCGGTTCACCTCATTGGAAGGCGAATGCTCTGTCCTCTGAGCCACCGCGGCTTCTTACATACTACTTTTTATATTTTATAACCGTCGTTGAACAGCTGACCCAATTTTGGGTTTACGACTACTGATGTTCAACTCCGTTTTCATGTACGTTTGAATCCTATCCGGAAAACAAGAGGATTTCTGAATCAAGTATCGGTCAAAATATGCCGGAAGACATTGCGTGGAGGACATTTTGCCTTATATACTGCTTGAAATATTTTTGTATTGTACACCATTTACTTATTTTCGGAAAAAGTATATTGTAGCATGAATATTATAACAGGTATAAATAATAGCCAGCATCATATCTGCCGTAAACTGGCCTATACAGTTTAACTAAGAATCTCCTGTTAACTGAGGATGCCTCCTCACGCTTTCTTAGGATTTGAGTTCAGGAAAAAGCCACTGGCTAATTCATAACATGCATCATTCTATTATCGAAAAACCACTCTGAAGACTTCACAATGTGAATGGAAGTGTCCACCACCAATTCTTTCATTACTGGAATTAAATAGGATTTTAGCATTTTTTTAAAATCTTTTTTGTAATTGATAAACTTCGTTTGTCTTGGCTAAAAAGCCACCTTAAGCCTACCACCATTGCAGAATTTTTCTTAGATTATTAATGAGCCTCTACCTATCTGAGAAGGAAGATTTCTTTTTTCATCTTATTTACTATATTCTTTTCTATCTCGTACAAACAATTTTCGATAGAAAAGAACTAATCTGGCAGGACATTATTGTACAATATATTGCTTCAATATATGTTTCAATAAAAGCATGGTAGCAGAAAGAACTAAACAATATCATTATTGTGTTATTGTTATATCGTGGGCCAGTCTCAATATTGTATCTTAGACCGATCCAAAGTATGCACAGCAGTCCAATTTTTCCTTCTGTATCTTGGACCGATCCAAAGTATGCACAGCAGTCCAATTTTTCCTTCTGTATTTTGGACCGATCCAAAGTATGCACAGCAGTCCAATTTTTCCTTCTGTATTTTGGACCGATCCAAAGTATGCACAGCAGTCCAATTTTTCCTTCTGTATCTTGGACCGATCCAAAGTATGCACAGCAGTCCAATTTTTCCTTCTGTATTTTGGACCGATCCAAAGTATGCACAGCAGTCCAATTTTTCCTTCTGTATTTTGGACCGATCCAAAGTATGCACAGCAGTCCAATTTTTCCTTCTGTATCTTGGACCGATCCAAAGTATGCACAGCAGTCCAATTTTTCCTTCTGTATTTTGCCACAGGCAAAATGCAATCTTTTTATTTTTTTAATAAAGCAATACATTTTTGAGCTATTCCAATAAAAAAATTTTTTTTAATTAGGTATATGGTTTATTTATTTATTTTAGCTTATGTAGAGGACTTGAAAAATAAGTTTTTAATGCATGTACTTTTAATATTATAAATACGTTTAGAAAAAAAAAATAATATTATCCAAGAAGCAACCTCCAGTGATCCAAAGCAAATGTTGTACCTCGTTTTAATTTTTAATGTTTAAAATAAAAATTATTTTCAGAACTGCACAGTTGCAATTATTCGGAAAAATTCGATTAACGGACAAACGTATGTATTGTTTCTCATAAATTCTTAAATCATTTGAATTATTGCATTCTCCATATGAAAAATATTAACAAAAATCAAAGTTCGTCCTAGGTACAACACTTTTTCCTACTTTTGCTCCGTATAAAAATTAATTGTACTGTTGCGTGTTAGAACATATTGTTCACAACGAAGCCTAATATTGACCGTATTCAGTCTTTTAAATATTTCATAGTACGTTGATACAAAACAATCTTAAATTATTAGTTACATCGATTTTTTGTTTGAATAAATGACCCTCTTTTGGTATATTTTAAAGATTGTTTTCTCTGTTACAAATACATTCGAAATTCATAATCAATACTAATGCCAAATTTACAAGTAAGAAGTTTTAGTATAATTTGTATTAATGAATAACGTGTTGGGTAATATAAAAAAAAAACAATGCTACACAACATCTACGTATATAATATAATTACAAAAATAATGTTATTTAGGGAAATTACAGAATACGAAATCTAATTATTATCTCTTAAATTTAACTCATCTCATTTTTCGAATACTTAACTAGGAATATTGGATGGGGGGGGGGACGCTTAAATGTGCGTGGGATAATAAATATAAGAAATAAAATTAAACTTTAGTGAGGCGTGGTCTGTAAGGGTCGTGTGGCCTCTCTTTAGATTGCATTTTCAGCGAATGCGCAATGGGGGCGACGAATTTAACCGCTATATATTCCTAGAAATCTTCGAACATAGTTCACAAAGAATCGAGCCGCAAGCTACCAATACGAAAACAGAAGCCCGGCTTTTCCTGTTTTCAGTTTTCACCCCCTCTGTGGCTGAGAAATATACAGTTTCTATCTGTTCCGAAACGTTTATCACCAGTAAAACAATGTCAGGTTAGTTTTCTTTTTTTTTCTTTTTCTTTCTCTCCCTTATATCATGTTTTTTCCCCTGATTTTAAATATTAAACTTTGAAAAAATAGAAAATGTTTACTAAGAGCAAATGAAATTTGGTTTTAAAATAAAAATGCCTAAAAAATATCTTTTAAAAAAAAAGTTGGAAAAAAAAGTATCTAGAAAATATTTTTGAAAAGTTTCTTAAAAGCTCTATTGAAAGACTTTACCACGTAATATCGTAACTATAAAAGTAAAGAAAAGCAATTTTTAAAAAGAATATCTATCGCCATTTATATCTTTGCATAATAAATTTTCTCATATGTTCGTTTGTTATGAACATTAGATAATAGAAGTAAATTTTGTATAGGTTTAAGTAACGGAGACAAAATTATGGATAAATTACCGTACTGAATGATAATGCCATTTGTGGTTAAAAAAAACAACAACATAATTCTGGTAAATAAAACTTAAATTCACGATATTTAAACCTTTCATTTGGTAATTTTTCTTTACATATGGTAACGGTTTACCGGAAATTTCGGTTTTTTAATTTATACTTCTTATTTTCATATATTTCGTAAAAAAGACAAAAGTGAAAAGTGAATTTAATCGAAATAATGACTTTTATGCCACTGCTCTAAGGCATCATGATAAAATTACAATTATTTTTTTACATTTACTAAATTCCGTCACACATTATAACACCATAATTTATTGTTAATTTTACCAAAATCATTACCAAAGCGCTTCTGTAAAAATTACCGAGCTTTTACTCGTTCCTATTGAGCCAGAAACACGGTGAAATTTATTATACTCAGGCAGTTTTGATGATTTTTTTCCTTAGTGAAAATATATTATTTTGTAAATAGCTTAAAAATCGATAAAATAATTTTCATAAGAAAATTCGTTAATGTTTTTTACTTATCAAATTGTTTCAAATTTTAATTTAAGTTTCTTTAATGTTAGAATTATATTTGAAATAGTAATATTTAATTTCCCTCGATCCGACAGTGTTGTATCGCGAATATATTGTAATATAAGGTTATTATTTTTTTAAATTCATATATTCGTTATTTAATAAAATTTTGTTTCTTCAAAATTTCTTGTTGTGTAAAAATAGTTACATCAATTTTTTTCAAACGTACGGTTACATAACTATAAGTTATTTATAGTTTGAACGTTATTTATAGAAATGAATTCGAAATACGGCCATTATTACGTAAAAACATATGATATGTTACTACATTTTGATTCACTTATTTGAAATATATCACGAAGGTTTATGATTTGAATGTATTAGAATTCAAAAACAAATGAAAACTAATGTATTATCACCTACCATTCGTTAATACCATCAAGATGCAAGAAGAATACAACTTATTTATGAATTATTTTCTGAGAACATTCTTAAATGTCAACAATAAATTTGTATAGGCGTTTACATCGAATGATTAAATAATTGCTTTTGAAACATTCCTGAAGTAGCCTTAAACATTTAAATTTTTCTTATATATCTAATATTGCAACAAAAAATAAATGTTTAACTTCAAGTTAAAATAACATATATATTTTTGATCCACAGTATAAAAAATTCTATATAAATTTACTGTAAAAAGTACTGACACAATGGGTGTGTCATTCGTAAAATTAATTTTTACCGTCAAAATCTATACTGTGATATTTTCAGTAATATTTATATAATTACACTAATTCAGTGATTTTATAGTAAATACTACTGTAAAAATTATGGTATATCAGATTATTTGTTTCGTAAAACTTAGCAATAGAAGTGGATTTTATGGTAAAGTGTACCGGCATCCTGAGTGCCGCTTTTTTTATCGTAATTTGATCCGGAATTTTTTACAGTGCATGAAACTATAAGCAAGAAATTAAAATATGTTCTTCCAGCTCTTTATGCAGATTTTGTAAAGTATTCTAAAACTATTTTTTAATCAAATTGCAGGGCAATCCATATTTCTAGCTGTAGATACTACTTAGACATTATAAGTTATTTTTGGTGGATTTCAAAGCAATGTTACTATACAACAGTTTTTCCCAAACTTATGACTTTTGTATACCCTTTATAAATTTTTCGTAATGCTGTGTACCACTAATGAAAAATTCATGTATTTTTTACTGTAAAAAATTGCACAAAAGTTAAAAATCACAACTGGCTGTTGACACCGCTAATTATTAACTTAACTCTGAAAAAAAGACAATAGAGAAATACGTAATCGTAAATTTTCATGACTAGCTTTGTTTCTAACCAAAAAGTTTTGAAATTTTTGTTTGTTGCAAGATATTTCGTATAAGAAGACGTAGCCCCGCTTAACTGTTCCCGAACCTCTGGGGGTACGCGTACCACACTTTGGGAAACACTGCTATACGGTAACCACGATTGTGATATGATACTTGGAAACAGGTTCAAAACTAATAAATTTTGCTTCCATATTTTTTTAAGTACTATATGAAACATAATTTTAATTGAATAAAAAGATTCAACGTTATTTATTGTTGACATTTACTTTTTTATACAAATAAATTTGAAAAACTTATTTGTGTTGGTTTAATGTTATATTATTTACTGTTTTTAATGAAATAACAATTAAAAACAAAAAATTAAAACACAATGATTGTTTTAAAAAACAAGTAATCTTTTTTTAGAAAAAAATCAAATAATTTCTGTAAAAAGCATAGAATTTACGCTTTTTCTCAGTTGAGGTTTTGGATCTATTGAATTAAATAACTCAGAAATATTTCACATGCAAGTATTTTAAATGCAATATTTCCTGATCGTTTGAGGGCGGATTTTTCACCGAGAATTTTATCCGTGGTCTTGTTCACTGTATCTAAAGAATCATGAAGTGAATATACACTATTATTATTTTATTATTATTTTGCTCATGAAACATTCTCATAAAATATTTTATCCCACATTAAGGAAAAAAATTATAGTCAAAACTGAAAGAACATGGTAAAATTGACCGTTTTCTTGCTCCATGGAAACACCAAAAAAGTTTCGGTAATTTTTACCGAAGTGCGAAGTGCTTCTCTTTTTGGTAAAATTAACAATAAAATATGATTTTATAGTACGTGATATAATTTGGTAAGTATCACAATTTTAATTTGGTAATTTTATCATGATGCTTTAGAGCGTAGCATAAAAAATCATTTATTCAGTTAAATTTACTTTTCAATGTAATACTTTTTATTAAATGTGTAGTAATGAGAATTATAGTTTAAATAACCGGATTTTCCGATATTCCGTTACCATATGAACGGAAAAATTGCCAAATGAATGATTTAAATACCGTATATTTTAGTTTCACTAATCAGAAATATGTATTTTTTAACCATAAATGTTATTACCATATACTACGGAAAATTGACTAGAATTTTTTATCTCCGGTCACAAAATTTATCTTCATGAGAACTAACTTTTCGAAACTTTACCTAAGTCTTACTGCTCACAATATTTCACTCGCATAAAAATCAGCTCCTCTGATATTTTATTGGAGTAAGCATCTTTTTTCTCTATATTTTCCTCTCTGACTCACATTTTATCTAAATGAGATGCATTGCAACTTTAACGTGTTTGTGTCAGATTCAATCCGACTATTTATTGTTTGCATGAGATTGTGTCGTATAGTATTTTGTCTGCGTGAGTATTAATCCAACGATTTTTGGTCAGCATAAGATTATATATTACCACATTTTGTAAAATGACCACATTTTGAAATCAAGAAGATTTGATTTAAAAAGTGATTTGTTTGCCATTTCAATATTTTGTATATTCCTTGCCTTTCAATCTTTAATATATTTAGATATTATGCTTTTGAATATTTTTTATGCGTGTAGCTTAATCCAACAATAATTTCTCTGCACGAAATTCAATACCGAAGTAATTTGTCTCTAGGAGATAATATCTTAAAGTATTTGTCTATGTGAGACTCACTCCAACAATTATTTATATGCGTTAAATTATGTCTAATATTTTGTCTACGTAAGATTCAATGAAACAATAATTTGCTGTATGAGATAATGTACGACAATAATTTGTCTGTAGGAGTTTATGTCTTAGAGTATTTTTCTACGTGAGACACAATAAAACAATTATTTATGTATGTTAGATTATGACCGATAATATTTTGTCAGCGTAAGTTTCAATGAAACGATAATTTGTCTGCATAAGGTTATGTACTGTAATAATTTGTCTGCGGAAGATTATATCTCACAGTATTTGTCTACATGAGACTCAAACCAACAATTATTTATCTGAGTTAGATTATGTCTGATAATATTTTTTCTGTGTTAGATTTAACGAAAATATAATTAGTCTGAATGAGATTATTTGCTGCAAAGTTTTGTCTACGTGAGATTATTTTCTTCAATAATATTGTAATATATTCTTTCGTATTTTCGGTGAAGATAAATTTATTATGCATATAATATTTCATGTTTGTTAGTACATTATTGAAAAAAAAAAACAAATTCAAGTTCCAAATCAAAAAGAAAAATTTTAAAATATGCATAAATTTTTAATTTGAAAAAAAATCTATCTTTAAAAAATTCTATCTTCAAAAGCGAAACCATTAGCAAAATTCTCACTCATCTGAAATTACCATAATATCCTATCAAAACTCATTTAAAATGTTTGGCATTTTTATGTACGTAAAATTCTCATGTACGAAAAACAGCAATATTTTAAGAAATCCCCCACAGAATTACAGAATAGATGAAATTTAAGAAATGCTCTTAGAATATATTAATATGTAATGGAGAACTGAAATTTTATTAACTTCTCACGAAATGTAAAAGAAAAAAGTTTCGATATAATTCAATGTGAAAGAAATAAAATTTTTATAACTAAAAGGTGCAAAAACGTAATAAAACATTTTAAACATTTGTTTGAAGAAAATGTTCAATCAGTTAGTAGGCGAGATGACGCCCCATCAGTTTTAAAATAATTGTGTAACAGTCCGGATAAAGAAAAATTTCAAACTAGACACTCAAAAAAATATATTTTCTAAGGTTGGGTTGATAAAAATCTTAGTGATGAAAAAATACTGTAGGAAATATATGAGAACATGTAAATTACCTCACTGAATTAAAATGTGTAGAACTGTTGGGAAAGCTTACATATTTGATTATATTTTGATAATCAAATGCAAATTTTATTTGGTAAAAACCAATAGTCAATCCAATTATTTATAGGTGTTAGATTATCAGAGATAATATGTTGTCTGCGTAAGATTCAAGAAACGGTAATTTGTCTGCATAAGGATATGTACTGCAATAACTTTTCTGCGCGAGAGATGTCAATGAAAATAGAAAAGAAATAGAACAAAATTATTTTGAAATAGAATAGATTTGCGAGCTTTAAATTTTTTTCAAATAAAATCAGTGCTTACTTAAAAGATGATTATATAACATAATATGTGTATTAAACGAATAAGTTTCAAAGATAACTTTTTAATTTTGTTTTTACAATTTTCATTTTATAATTAACACTTATGAAACTGAAATATGTTTAGAGCTTGTTTGAATAGTAAATTAATATCTTTATATTCAGAAAGTTCTCATTGAAATAGATTGCGAGTTGAAATAGATAGCTTATTTAGATTGTAAATTAAGATCTTATTTAGAAAAATCTCTTAGAAATAGATTGCGAGTTGAAATAGGTAGATTATTTATATAGTAAATTAAGATTTTCGTATTTAGAAAGTTCTCCTTGAAATAGATTGTGAGTTGAAATAAATAGCTTATTTACATTGTAAATTAAGATCTTCATATGTAGAAAGTTCTCCTAGAAATAGATTGCGAGTTGAAATTAATAGCTTATTTATATAGTAAATTAAGATCTGTTTAGTTTCTTGAAATGTTTCTTGAAATAGCGTTGCAAGTTGAAATAGATAGCTTATTTGTACTGTAAATTAAGAGTGTATTTAGAAAGTTCTCCTTGTGTGAAATAAATTGTAAGCTGAAATAGATTGCTTACTTATATAGTAAATTGAGATCTGTTTATTTCTAAAGTGTTTCTTGAAATAGCGTTGCCAGTTGAAATAGCTAATTTGTATTGTAAATTAAGAGTGTATTTAGAAAGTTCTCCTTGAAATAGATTGTGAGTTGAAATAGAAAGCTAAAGAAAACTTTTCACGTACCTGCCTGGAGAAAAGAAATCTGCTGAAATTTCTAAACTGCTTAGTAATTAGATTTCTGGTTAAAAAAAAAAAAAAAAAAAAAAAAAAAAAACATAATTTTAATATCGATAAATAAAATATGCTGTTTTAAACCATTAATTTAGTAATTTACCGTTCATATGGTAAAGGTTTACCGAAAATTTTGGTTTTAAAAATTATAGTTTTTAATACCAGGCATTTAGTAAAAATGCAGAACTGAAAAGCAAATTTAAGCGAATAAAAGATTTTTATGTCTTGCTCTAAGGTATCATGAAAAAATTGCCAAATTAATATAAGTTTATGAATTCTATCACATATTACAAAACTATATTTTTGCTGGTTTTACAAAAATCAATACAAAACCGTGTCGGTAAAAAATACAGAGCTTTTTGGTGCTCCCATAGAAACACTGAAAATAAGTCGAACCTGTTTATCTCGAATCTCACGGGAAACGTGAAAAATTTGAGATAAAGAGGTTTCGAGTTATACAGGTACTTTAAGAAAAAAATAAATTTAATTAAGAAATTCTATTAAAGTTCTTTAATTGTTTTTAGCAGAAAAATATAGACATTTCTTTAAATTAATTATACCTCATACATCTATTTACATAACAGTTTTTTAACATAACACTGAAAATAATTTTTCCAAGATTTTTGAAGTATAACCTTATTAGTTTCGATTATTCTTTTGAGGATAGAAAGATCGCAAATTCCTCATAGCCAATATTTTCCAGGGATTCAAGAGTAGTTTATAAGAATTCTACAACTTTTTATACTTCTTTTGCATTCACTTTTGATTCATCAATATCATCTTCAGCTTCTTCCTCTTCATCTGATATTCCTTTGACTTTATCTATGATTTCCGCCTTATCAATGTTCCGCATGTTTCCAGGCAGTTGTCCACTTGTAAAAATCTTCAAAATTAAGGTCAACATTAAATCCAGATTTTATTGCTTTCCATTGTGGCAAATCTGGCATTTCCAGTGAGTCAGTCAACATTTTCTTTTTCTTTACTGATACCTTTAACCTCTTATTCATCACCTTTACAGCTACTCTTAAAACCAGCTTTTTAAAACTATTTTTGATAGTTTTTAGAGACACATTTCTCCAGGCTAAGCAATATTTCTGATAGCGTCTAACTTTTTTCATCGATGCCATCTACAAATTTGCGTACCAACTGTTTTCTGTAGTTCACTTTAAAACTCATGATTATCCTTTGATCCATTGGTTGCAATTTTGAAGTCAAAATGAATTTCTATTCTTAGTTTTCTTATCTATGTTGAAACGCTAACCCCTGATGGTCACAACTCATTAACCCCTCACCCACTGCCAGAATCATTGTATTCCTTTCTAGTTAAGGAAGTGCAGGGATAGTGATTGAAATTCCAAGAAACACACCCAACCTGTTCATCCCTACTTTCTGTGGATTCTCGAAATTCATCTCTGTCTACGAGTTCTACTCATGAAGAAAGTTTTGACATTTGTGCTCTATCATTAGAAATTCGAGAAACATAGGTTTTGAAAACAAAATCGACATAAACATGGAAAATACATTGATTTTAGACAGTAAATGTAGGGAATTTTAGGAAATTCGAGATAAAGAGGTTTTCGAGGAGGTTCGAGATACACGGGTTCAACTATTATCATCTGCTGGTAGTTCTGACCATACAATTTTTTCTCTTAGTTTAATATTATAGGCTTAACACCTAAGTAGCGTACCAGCCCAGTTTACAAAATATTACTGTTAAAAATTCAGATTGAATCTGGTTTATATTTTAGGATTAAACATTTTAAATTAATTCAAAATTCAAAATTTTTAAGCAAACTGCTTCCGAAGCTCCTATGACGACTTTCCAACAAGAAACTAATCTAACTAAGAAAAGTTAAAAAGCATAAAGTTATTTTTATTTAAATATAAAATATTATATTTCAAATTAAATGATTTTTATAATTTGAATAAAAACCAGTGGATATTTTTAGATTTAAATATTCCAATATTTTATCCAACGCTATCTTATCCAGGCAACATATTGCCAGACACTCTCTCCCACTTTCCAGAAACAAATAATTATTGGATTGAATCTGACGTAACCAAAATAATGTAGGACATTATCTCTCACGGGCAAAGTATTGTAAGATATAATCTCACGTAGACAAATTATTATTAAATTGAGTCTCACAAAGGCAAAACATTGTAAGGCATAATCTTACTGAGACAACTTATTTTTGGATTAGATGTAATCTGTATGTATTAAAAAATCCTAACCTACGCCATTGTTTTAAAAATTAAACTTTACATATTGCTTTACTTCTCAAAAATAATTTAGAACCTACAAAGATTTGCAGAAAAAGTTGCAAAAAATACAATGGAGTAAAAAATTAAACATTTTATAATTTGTTCGAGAATCATGCGCGCCGCTCTGCAGGCTACAGACATTATTCCACCACAGAATCGAAATTTGACGTGATGAAAAGACTATTTTTATTGATAAACTTAAACCAGTTATTATTTTTTTTTTTACTTACTTTTTTTAAAATCGAAATTCCAATCACTTCGAAGTTATAATAATTTTAAGAGAATGTTTTTAGATTTTATTCTCTCTTGTTCTTTAAACGGTAACTAATCCATTGTTGTAGAAAAATAATTTTCTATCGCAATCCATACAAGCTTAAGCTGGAGTTGAATTCAAAAGTAACAAAACAGGAATAAATATAAAAAGAAGTAAGGGATATTGCCAGATTTCAATTTTAGCATTAGTAGCAATTTTAGCATTTAGCATAAAAAGAATGATGAATCACAAGCAGCCAAGGAGGCTTGATGAGTAAATCGGAGAGGATGAACTACCTAGCGTATAAAAAATTTCCAAATATGGATATTTTTTTCACTTAAATAGGCGTAGCATACTTTGACAATAAAACTTATTTCTACAAGACTCCAATTTTTATAACATTTACTACGTAGGACCTACAAACTGCCATAATAACAGGTTTTTGATTAAAAAAATAATATCTGAGGCGTTTCATAGAGTGATTTGGTACATGATCTCTAAAAGATGAGAGAAAGTTAGGCTGAACTTTACACTGCCGCAGCTTAGAAAAAAATAAAGATTGCTTGGAATGAACTAGAAGGTGTAATTTAGAACTCATTGTAATTTAAGAATAAAATCACGATGAAAAATGGTATATATATGGTATATATTTAAGAATAATGGTATAAAGTTGGCGTGGTTCCCTTTGTAAAACCTGGCTGTATAATTAAAGTTTACCAAATTGTATAAATGGTAACTCTTTCTCATTTATTCTTTTCATTTTTATTGCATTTCAAAAACAATTGCTTAATACACCAATGAAATGAGTTTAAAATGTAAGATAGTTCCATTAAAATTTAAAGATGATCAATTGCATCAGTTAGTTTTTGCACTCAACAAATTTCATGTTAAAGCGAATGAATGATTTGAAATATTACATGTGAGTGTATCAGCTGGCCAAAAGATGATTACTTCGATTCGAGCTATCGAATCTTCGAGATTTAAACTGGAATGGAAATGATTAGGTAGTGAAATTTGAAATGAGATTCTGATGCAAAATATTTTATATATAATTTACGTTTTAACTTGTTTAAATCATTGAGTACTGCTACAAATATAACCATATATTTTCATTGCATTGAATAGTCATTACAAATCTGAAATATTTTTTTCTCTGATAAAATTAATATAATATGAATATAGTACAAATGCAAAGAGTACAGCTTTTTGAATAAAATATAACAATTCCTGGAACGAAATGCGTTAAAAACGTTTATTGATTTCCATGTAATGTTTCCTTCGTTTTTTTATACTTAACTTACAAACTTTATTAAAAACAATATGAATTAAAAATTATTTGAAATATTTCTTTCAAATATTATGAATAATATAATAACCACCAGGGAAAAGCACAACTCTAGAATTTTCGGTATTACTTTCATAAATATTTAATATTCTTTAAAAAATTAAAAAATTAAATATTTTTCAAAATTTACTGAACATGATTTGGGATAAAGGGCTTTGTTTGATGTAATTTTAAACATTAATATTTTTCAATATAGCTCTAAATATTTATATAATGTCATTTTAAGACCATCTTATACAGTTTATAATGCATAATCAATTAAAAAACAATATAATTTTCGCAATAATTCATATTTTTAGGCATTAAACATCAGCACAGTTGTTATATTAACTGTTGTTCGTAGACAATTACTTTTAGCTTAGAAAATAAAAACTTTTTACATAATTTGTAATTGTTAATAAAACATAATAATGCATTTCAATGAATTCAAAAGAATATTTTTAAAATAATTCACTTTTGGAATAAGATATAACAAAGACTATAGCTTACAAAGTAATCAATTTCATGGAAGCTAATGTTTTCCTTAATAAAGAAAGGTTCTAGAAAATTTTGCTCAAAGCTACAATTTTTCCATTGACGTTTAACTCATGATAAATATCTAATGAATAATAATTTTTGAATGCTTAATAATCGATATATTCAGAAATTATATTTAAAAAAAATGTCAGAAACATTTTAATAATAAATGTAATAAATTAAAATTGTCTTCCTGTGAACAGAAATCTCATATTTATAACAAATAATGTGTTATATTTAACAACAAAATTGTTTTATTAGTAAAATATACAATAAAAAAATTAAGATATCTTATGCTCTTTACTAAGATTCGTTATTTACTTTTTTAGATTCTGAAGTGACAAAAAAACACCTGATATTTTAACTATTCCTTAACTTTTAACAGCATTTAACAAAAACTAAATCTAAAATAAATAATCATTCCACAAACATTGCGACAGATTTTAGCGTTCAATTATTTTTTTAAACTGAACGCTATAACGTATTAAATTTCACATAAATGACGAAATTGAAATATAGAACATTGTTTCAATATGACTTATAAAAGCAATGTATTTATGAAATAAAATCATCATTATTCAATTGTTTTAAATATTCATCATTGAATGACATCATTATTTTAATAGCACTTAACAAAAACTAAATCGAAAATAAATAATAATTCCATAAACATTGAGTAGAGACATTGAGAAAAAGCATTGATTTCATTAAATTATTTTTTGAACTCAACTCTTTAACGCATACAATTTCATATAAATGACACAGTTCAGATATAGAATATTGCTTGTGTTTCAGCATGACTTATGAAAGCAATGTATTTATGAAATAAAATCATCATTATTCAATTGTTTTAAATATTCATCATTGAATGACATCATTATTTTAATAGCACTTAACAAAAACTAAATCGAAAATAAATAATAATTCCATAAACATTGAGTAGAGACATTGAGAAAAAGCATTGATTTCGTTAAATTATTTTTTGAACTCAACTCTTTAACGCATACAATTTCATATAAATGACACAGTTCAGATATAGAATATTGCTTGTGTTTCAGCATGACTTATGAAAGCAATGTATTTATGAAATAAAATCATCATTATTCGATTGTATCATTCAAGATTACTTTATTTACATTCTCGTAATGCAACCATTTATTCTAAGTTAAAAAAGAAGAAAAAACTATTTACAGGGAAACTGTAGACATAAGAGACCACTAGATGCTGTATAAAATCTCCAATTATCCTCTAGCATAGAAAGTCGATTTTGTGGAAGGATCTAATTTTCCCAGCGACAATAAAAATGAGATGGCGTCGTGTTGTCTTAACGAAAACATGAAAATCCCATCACAATATAACCAATTAGCTGTATAATTGAAGATATGAAGAAAATACAGGAAGTAAAGTTTTTGCATTATTATTTTGTATTGGTAAAGGGCACGTTTAATGACAAGAAGCATATTATTGTTTCAGGAAAAGTCAAATTAATTCAAACCAATTGAATAAATGTAGTTAGAAATTTATTGACAGTTCTTTTGTTAATTCTTTTCTTTTCCATTAGGTAGTTATTAAAATGAATTTGAACAGGTTATTATTCTAGACATATTTCATTTCAAAAATATAAAAAAAGGTAATGAATTCGGTATACCACTGAAACAAATTTAATATTACAAAACAAATAAAAACTTAATAAATAATACAAAGTGAATACTAACTTTAATAAATACAGTGTTTCAAACAGGTTGTCTCGAAATTTCAACCACAATCTAACCAATTTGCTTTTATAACTGTAGCTATAAGTAAAATGCAGAGACTAAAATTTTTGTATTTTTAATTTGCGTCAATAAAGAACAAACTTCAATAACGGGAAACAAATTAATGTTTCATAAAAGCTAGAGAAATTCAAACAAAATAAATAAAAACATTTTTAGTTTTGTTGCTCGTTTTTTTCAGTTAAGAAGCTAATTAAATGTAGAAAAATAAAAAACAAATATTTAAATATTAAAAAAAAATTAAAAAAATTATTTTTTTTTAAATAGAGCAAATAATTGAAAAAGTTTTAATAGTGCAAATGTTTAAGAAATATAGTATGCCAAGCAATATTTAAAACTAAATAAACATTGTATTGTTACTCACCAACCCTAGAACCAAGATAACAAAACAAGTGTGCACTGCTAGTCCTTCAATTCCAAAAGGCCTCCCTATGGGAAATGAATTGTTGCCTTTTATTTCAAGTAAGGAAAGGAAGGGTATTTTACCTTACTAAAAACAAAACGTATTTACGAGCATTTCGACTCGTCGAGTTCGATACACTTTGTATAAGTTTCAATTTTATATTATTATGTTCATTCATTTTTTTCCGGTAGTTTTTATAACTGCCGTTGGACAGCCGATCAAATTTTGGGTCAACGACTACCAATGTTCAACTCCGTAACCTTGTAAGTGGAACCCGATCCAGACGACAAGGGAACTTTTGTATCAGGTACTGAGAGAGATTTTGCCTTCGTGGAAGACTTTTTAATGGAACCAACCCGCATCCGCATTACACGGAGGGGAAAGCCACGAAAACCTCCCATGGTAAGCCTGATGGTAAGGTGACTCCGTTTACCACTCATGATATTTTACGTCTGCACTGCGGTTGGTACGAGAAGGGTGCCGAATTCGCATCGACCAGCCATCACTGGGATTCGAAACTGGTTCGCATCATTGGAAGGCGAAAGCTTTATCCCCTGAGCCACCCATTTTCAGTTGCTGGGATTTATTTTTATCCGTAAGTAGCAACGAATTTTACATAATTTAGATTAGAAAAATGTCGGTATAAGAGATACCGAGCAATAGCCGTTAAGCCTAAAAACAGAACAGAGCAAAGAACACTACAGAGCAAGTGCACATCGGGCAATCGCACACAAACAAACATAAGTGACTGGTATATGATGCACTTCCTATCTTTTAAACCCGCAAACGAAAGGCAAAAATTGTTTCTTCTTAAAAGGCAACTTAGAATTGAAGGACTGGTTCCTCTTGAAAGAAAACTTATAATTAATTACTTAGAAACACAGCTTAGAATTACTTAGAACTTAGAATGACAACTTAGAATGACAACTTAGACTAGCACTGCAGCGTTGATGATTTGTAATCTTTTGGACAACTTTTGGATCCCTTCTTGAACTACCGGTGCCTGCTTTGCTCGCTCATCAGTCGAACCAAATCTGTAAAAAAAAAAGGAATGTTTAATCAGAGAAAGTACGTTTTCGTGTTTGATTTCGTAACTTAAAATACCGACATAAAATTTGAGGTCACTCCGTGAACCATTGAGTCCTAGTGTGTGAAAATCCAATCATTAAATCAAAAATTATTCAGATTGTTCCGTTTTTTGTTTTGCGCGCTGTACATTGTTTTAGTTGAAATGAAATTAGAAAATCCGATTCAAACAAATGTTTAGCACAACAAATACTTAAAGATAACGTAATTAAACGCAATTTAAAATGATGTGTAATCTTCTTAAGTTTTTCAAAAGTATAACTTTTCAGAATGTCAATTGGATTTGTCATCCGATTTATCAAAGATTGAGAAAATAGTAATTTTTGAAATCTAAGATATCTTTCACATGACATAAAATGACAATCACGGTATCTTTCATGATATTTTTAAATTCAAGATTTAGATAATGAAGTAGGAAAATTATCTTTCGAGCTGTCTCTTTAGTCTGTTAGCAATCGATTTTTAAAACTTCTCCCAAAAGAATGCTGAATATGCTCCCACATAAATTATATAGTTAAAATGAAATGATATGTTTCATAATAAGGAAATACAATTATTTCCCTGAGATTAAACGACTAAAATGATATTTGTACTTGAAGTTTTTATTTTATTTTCATTATATTTCAAAAGTTTTTCTCTATTAATTTGAAAAGAAATCATGATGCTGAACTACTGGTTTTTATTTATATAAAAAAAGCATTTATAGATATTTTTATAGCATAACTGTTTTTAAGGATAAATAGCAGTTACCTGATTCTTTTAACCCTGATTTTTTGTCTTACTTTTAATAATAAAAACATTTTTTTCTTTTGTTGTGATTAAATTTGGCACAAATTAATTTTGAATTTACTAAACTAGGTATTCCGTAAAAAAAAAACTTAATATTTAATTATAAGTATTATTAAAAATCAAAAAATACTTGAAAACAATTTTTAAACTTTAAATTTTAAATTTAGAGTTAATTTACGTTACATTAAATTTAATTTCAACGAAGGCTTTATTGATAAAAAAAATTATTAATTGTATATAATAAAAACAACTTTTAAGATTTAGGTTTATTCCCACAAGGAGAAAAACATTCTGGTAAAATTAACGTACTGTATGGCAAAGACATTTCTGGTAATAAAGAACAATATAATTCTGGTAATAAAACTAAAATATATGTTTTTAAGATTATTTATTTGGTAGTTTTTCCGTTCACATAATAACGGTTTGCCGGCAACTCTGGTTTTCAAAATTATCGTTCTTATTACTACACATGTAGTAAAAAATGCAAAACTGAAAAGTAAATTTAAACGAATAAATGGCACCGTACACTAAGGTGTCATGTTAAAATTACGAAATTTTACCACATTTACCAAATTTTATCACTAATTATAAAACCATACTTCATTGTTAATATTGCCTAAATCGATATCAAAAATCAGTTAAAAATTGCCGAACTTTTTGGTATTTCCATAAATCCAGAAACACGATAAATTTTTTGATATTCTGGTAGTTTTGACCATATCTTTTAATTCACTATATGAATACAATTTTAAATGCTATTATGATAACAACTTTTTTAAACTGTCATTTAACTTATTCACTTTCTGTTGGTATTCCATGTTTAAAACAATAGTGTTTTGCACATATGAATAGTCATTTTTTGCAAAATATATAGTGAAATATTCATTTTTGAAAAAACATATTTGAATTATTTTATATTCTAAAAAAATAAAAACTTCGTTCGGCGAAAACTGTACTACATAAATAAGCGATCCAGTGATTTAAATATAAGTCTCGAATTATATGAATTCATAAATCACAATTGTTGAAATAAAATATTAATGTAATGTGGAAATCTTTCTTAAGCTAGAGAAAGAATAAAAAAAGGAACTATTTCATGCAAATTGCAAACATTTCTTTCGAATATGTCCGCATTTTGTACAGAGAGTAAACATTCCACATATTCAAATTCCTCGTGTATTTTAGAATTCGTTGACAAAAGAGATTATAATATTTGATGGGAAGAGCTTAAAACTCACGTCGAATATGAAGCCGATAATCTCTAGTGTTAATAATTTTTACATTTTTAAAAAAAGAAAAAGAATATCTTTATTTGTAATTATTCATGAGAGTTTGGCAAATGATGTTAAAGTTGAATTCCTTATTTATGGAAACGAAACGAAATATTGAAAGGAACATAAATATAAATTAAGCAAGGTAATAGGATAATGTCATTCTAATTAGCATGTAAGGAGCACATAATAATCTACAATGATTAAGAATCTGAATTTTATAAATCAATAAAAATAAGTATTCAACACATAATAAAACAATTAAGAAGACAAAAACTAAATAAACATTAAAATATGTTTCAAGAATTTGATAAGCGATGACAATGGGGAATATTTAATTTATATAAACAAAACAAAAGACATTCTGGTTGTTTAACTCTATTAGGTGAAAGCAATTAATAAACTGTTTTTCTCACCATTGAACAGTTTGAATACCATCTTATTAAAAGCTATTTTACTGTTTTGTTTAAATATAACCAAATAACTATTAAAGATATTGTTATTTAACCCTTTTTTCAAAAAATTTCGAACAGTGAAAGAGAGATGCACAAAAGAAAATAGTCTGATAAATAATGACAGGCAGTAAATAAATATGGGAATAATATGTTCCGAACATTACCTTCCAGTTAAAATTTTATATAGGCTCATCTTTCTTATTATAAAACATAATGTTTCAATTCAAAACCTATTAATTTTTTTTTACGAAGAAAATAATTTTTTATTATAAATTCTAGTTTCTGTGTAAAACCGAAGTCAACTAAGTACAAAGGGTGGTTAGCTAAATGTAAACAAAAACAAGGTACGAAAGGCTTGTTATTTTAATAAGTTTCATAATTGTATTTTAGCTTACGCATAATTTCACCATTAATAAGTTTTTTGTTGTACTTTATTAATTCTAAAATATTTTGAGCTATGAATTGATTTTAGAAAATCAATATCGTTATATAATTAAAGATTAAAGGTTACCATATTTTCAAGTTTTTTTAAAAAAGTTTTCAGCTAAATTTTAATTGATTTACAAATTGAATAGTATTTAGCTTCTCATACTGTAAAGAGTACAAGTACGAAAACAGTATTGGATAACGAGTTTAAGCTTGGATCTAAAAATAAATCAGAAGTAGTAATCCAGGAGTTTATTACGAATTATTACGGCTAGTACCTCCTGCGGTTAGCATCTACGATTTTTATACGATTCGTTTTTATCCGATTTTTATTCGATTTTTATAGATTTAAATATTCACATTAGTCAATTTTATAACTTCTTTGAAGTAATATTTTAGATCATTGTTTTAAGTGTTATTATTATTAAAATCTTACGAAACTTCAATTAAAAATATTAAAAAAAATGTTTCATTTTATTTAGTTTTGAAACAAAAAATTGATGATCTAAAAGGGCAAAAAATTAGCGTCTTGAAAATGGGCGCCTATTTTTGGACACTTGAAGCATGTCAACTGTTATTTTCCATCTGTATATTTAAGCGAATGAATTTTTTAATCAAGTATGAGAATGTCAACAAAACGTTAGTATTAGTTAGTGCTTTAATTGAAATTTTTTTTTTTTAATTAATATTGTTAGTAAAAGTACTGTTTTGATGAGTAAAATATTTAAACGCAGTCAACAATTCTTTTTCGTAAAAATTAAAACCTACAGTTGTTTATATTTTAAAAATACTTTTAATTAGTTATTAAGTTGACTGATACCAAATTTTAAATTAATTTTATTTGAATTAAATGATATTGAATTTGAAAGTTAAATTATATTAACCATACCATTATATTTAATTTTATCTTAACTTATTACTTGGTTTAGATTAGAATTGGTATTTAATTAAATTTTGAAACATGAAATATTTAATGCTGTTATCAGCATTCTATTGATAATTCAAATTGAAGCATTTATTTACACACTCTGTAAAAAATTCCGAATCAAATTACGGTATAAAGTACCGGCGCTTTGGATGTATCGTCCATAAAATCCATTTTAAAGTAAAAACCATTTTTGCCGCTAAATATTGTACCGTAATTTTTCACAGTGATATTTATTTACTTGGAGTGAGTCAGTGATTTGACGGTTATTATTACTGTAAAAATTACGGTACATCATATTTTTTTGCTCCGTAACATGTTCTGGTAAAAATGGATTTTACGGTGAAAAGTAATTTTTACTGGAATTTTTTTTACAGTGCACATGGTTTTAACACAATAAAATATACTGTTAAATCTAATCCTATATCTGTAATAAAATATGTATTTATCGAGTGAAAGCTTAGTCAAACAATTCGACTCTAAATGAATTGCGAATTTTATTTTGTTTTCAAAAATTTTTTATTTGTGGAGAGACATAAGGTCAAATTTAACTATTAAATAAAGCATGATTTTGAGTTACATTCTAATTGTAATTTAGTTAAAGATCAGTTTAAAGTTATTGGATTATAAATATGTCATATTTTATCTATCGATATGGATTTTATATGGGTTGTATAAAGTAAAACTTATTATCAGTAAAAAATGCTCGTTCTCTTATATTCATTGATATTAAATAAAAATATTTATAGATTCATCAATAGTTTAATTTTTTTTTGTAGAAAAAAAAAACTTATTTAGGAAAAAAAACAGCTTTTTTACATATTTTAAGAAAAGCTAATTCTAAATTTTTTGTTAATTGTTAATATTACAAAAAATATTAGAAAAATGCTTTTTTTGAATTAAAATCTATTTTTGAAAGGTTTTTTCTATGACTACAAAAATTTTTCGCGCTAATAAATTTGATAAAATAAAATGAAAAAATTGAGTAAATTTTGCTAGTTGTTTTTTGAGCATACATTTCATATCTCAATTTTTCTTTAAACTCACTTTGTGTAAATAAAAATAAGCTTATTAAGTAACTCAATAAAATATCAGATAATTGTTTTTTTTATTAAGTATCAATCTATATAATGAATATTATGGTCTAAATTGTTTTATTTCTTTTTATTTTATTTTATTTGGGATGTTTAGAAAACTTATCCTTTTTTAAAGGAGAGTGAAAAAATGAATGTTTACATATTTATATACAATTCTTAAAATACTAAGGTAAATATCTAATTCTTTTTGCTCTTGATATAAAAACAAGACTAATGCTCGCGTGAAAATAGAACACAAATATCTTTGGATTAAGACTGAAAATGTTTCTTTTTATATTCATAAAATTATTTTTTTTAATTACATTCATAAAATATGAAGATTTAGCATAAGTGAGTTAATTTAACAAGAAAACCAAAAACTCACAGATTAAAATGTAAATGAAATATATTATTTAGATATTTTCTCAACTATAACACGAAAGAAAACATTTTATAGTGGCGCATGTGAAAATATTTGAATTATATCTAAGTATCAATTTATATTCAAACAATTTTGAAACCAAAACATTAAAAATAACTTGAAAAGGCTACTTCATCCAGTAATTTTTCATAAAACTTTAGTCTCTAGACAAGGTCACGTGATATATGGATTGCACAAAGCAGTTAGTTAGAAGGAATGGCGTAAACTACCTTCTCTTTCACATAGGATGAATAACTAAGAAAGATGAAACTTCATTTACTGAATGAAACAAAGTCATTTAAGTTATTTTGTTTGTTTTGATTATTAAGGCGTTTATATTTTTTTACGAACAATTATAATTGAAATTTGCTGTAAGAGATCCTTTAAAACATTATAAACACTTTTTCAATAATGATTATGTACTTGCTAAAAGGTCGCATATACGTCAAAGGATGCAAATATCTGCATTTATAATTAAAAAAAAAAAGAAAATTCAATCAGAGCTGTAAATTGGACTTATGACTATCAAGAGAAGTTTATGTTATTTAAGTATTATAGAAGTTATATAAGTAATTTAAGCATTTATATTTATTACGAACAATAATAGTTAAAACTTGCTGTGGAGGATACTTAAAACCGTAACAAAGTGCACTTAATCAGTATTAATGATGCATTTCCTATATAAATAAAAGGTCTACTATATGATAAAAGATGGAATTATCTGCATTTCAAATAATTGACAGAAAGAAAAATTCAATCAGAGCTGTAAATTGGACTTAAGGCCTGGTTTCTTAAAACAAGAGTCCTCTCTGTTCAGCGTCAGCGGGAAATTGACGTACCGCCGACGCCAACAAAATACTGATTTGTTTTAGCTCAGCGTGAGCAGTCGGTCCAACGCAGACATTATCTCACATTGCGCATGCGTTAATAACGTAAACAAATATTTATTTTGAATTTGTATTGATTTTGTTATTGTCGAACAATGCTTTAGTGAACAATTAATGACCTTGTCAAAAAAAAAAAAAAAAAAAAAAAAAAAAAAAGCATTATAGCTCAGCTAAATGAAGAAGAAGAAGCTATGTTTAATGTTAAAATCAACCTTTTGGCTAATTTCAATGCTATGTTGGATATTGTCCGTCATTGCTTCTGCCGTTAACGTTACGTTGTAGTTCAACTGCAGTTGATTCGGACGACAGCCGTCGTTTAAGCTGAGTGTTCGATGACGCATTCTGTCTAACTCACAAATTGACCAATCCAGGGTTAGCACTCACTTCAAGCTGACGTTTTGTAACGCCGACCTGTCCTAAGAAACCAGGCTTTTATAGAAAGATCAAGAGAAGTTTACATCCATTTCTGGTAAAAATGAAGTTTAGATCGCCATCCGTTTTTGTTGCAATTTGAGAATCACTAATTTGTTTAAATTTTATTTTATTTTATTTTTACTAAGATAGCTAAATCCATAGCGGGGCAAATCAGTTCTGCCTAAGAGTTATTACGCAGTGAAGATGGGCCTTTAAAAAGAAAAAAGGTTCTTGTGATTCCGATAAAAGGTTTTATTTTCAGAATCATCTTTTATGGAAACAAATCGTTCTTCCACCTTTGTTCTTTGAATAGTTTTAGTGAGGAAAAAATATAGGAACGCTATCAAAATCTGCTGAGATAAACATCATAAAAGACAACAAAGCCAGTTTCAGTGTTTGGTGTGTTGCAGGGTTTTTTAATTAGTACCTTTAAATACCTTCCATTGACAATTAATCAGCTTTTAATAATTTCTGCCCCGTTCAATTCTGTAGTAGATTTATTTTGGTTGTTTTCTCCTCAAGTAAATATTAAGTTCTGTTTTTTAATATATAAGATGCATCTTACTGCATTTCTAGCAGATGTCTTTGTTAAAGAATAAGCGTAGAGAGATTCTATTTTGGGAAGTCAAGGCTAATAACATACGATTGAGTTATTTTTAGAATCTCTCCCCCTTTCACTTCCATATAAGGAAGCATGAAATGATTTTCCTTAATGCGTAAGGATACAAGTATTTCAAAGACTGTGCCTTTTTACTCCAAAATGTGTTAGTATAAAAGCGAGAGCAATGCTTTTCGCATGTCCTTTTCATCATGTTGTGATCCTGATAAGCTGTTCCGGAATTGTCCAAACTCTTGTCCACTCCCTTGCGGAGTGCGGATGTGAATTGTTATCGATACCAGCCTACTACCATTAATAAAGCTTTTTGGAGTGTATCATGGCTTACGACTGCATTATTAAAGCTAAATACACCACTGATAACAGGGATGTAGCCCTGTTATATATATATATATATATATATATATATATATATATATATATATATATATATATATATATATATATATATATATATATATATATATATATAAACACATGCGTACATACTTTGTTAAAAAAAATTTTATCAGTATGTAGTATTTTTCAAATTTATATGCATTTAGAGATCTTGGGTTGTGTCAATTAGTGATTTGAGGTTAGAGTTTCGTAAGAATGCATGCTACTGGAAAGGGATCAAAAAATTGTTTCTTTATAGATTTTATGATATGTATTAGAGTGAATTTGTCAAAAATTCTTAGAAAAGAAACCAAAAGCATTTGACTCTCATTCGAAACAAGATATTGCATTCTAAAAACATAAGAAATTATCAATTTATCTCATAAAATACCATTTATTCAGATGAAAATTATGAATCTGAATTTTGAAAATAGACTCAACACCTAATATTTTAGTTCTTACTTTTGATTACAAAATAATAGTATATTTTTTATTGCATAAGGATGAGCTAGGAATACCTATATTTATTTTACTTCAATTTGTCTGGTTTCAGATCACAGCCTGATATATACAATTAATATTTTAAATGAAGCAAAATGCCTAAATAGTTTAAGTTGATTAGCATAATGGAATCGAAAAGCATAATGCTATCAATAGGTTAAAATGTAATATTTATTTTAAATGCTAGGATTTGCATAACAATACACTAAATATTTTCAAGTAAAAGCGGTATATAAATCGAAGCTTGCATAGAGAGAGCTTGCATAGAGAGAGGAAATTATCGGAAAATTGTACTGAAGTATATATCTTTAGTATTGTTTTTTTTACAAAGAGGTTTTGAGTGTTTAAAAAAATCCAATATTTTCATATCCTGTTTGTTTGTAAGCATTATTCTAGAAGCCCTAGAAATCAGATTGTATACAACATTTTATGATGACATATTTATTTAAAAAGAATGTTGGGCATTTTAGTTTCTCTTAGATATGAAATCATCTATAACAAATTTAACAAAATTCTGCTTTTGTTACTTTAATTAGTCAAATTTTTTTATCAGTAAAAAAATTTGTCTTGCTGAAAAAAATTATTTTATAAAAGTTTTTAAAAATGTCTCTTTACATTTATTTTTTAATTCAGATTCAAATATTTTATAAATCTTATTAATGTTTAACCATTTTATAAATCTTATTAATGTTAACCATAGCGCGAGTTACAAGCAAAAATATATTTTTGTATTTTTTTATTTTTAAAAATAGTCTAATAGTTTTTAAATAATCTGTTAGATTATCGGAATTATATTTGTTCTGAAATATGAACACAGAGTGGTCGCTGAAGAGAGGTTTCACTGATATTAATCTGATATTATTTCTCTGATTCAATTTTAGGAACATCACGTTTTCCTCCTTTCATATTAATTGTCCCTCTAATTTTTACATAAAATTAATTAGGTTCTACGTACATTTTGTTTTAGTTAATAATAGCTCATGGATAGAAAATCCGTGTTACGTTTTCAGAAGTTTGGTGCTGCGGAATTTGAACAGTATCGAAATATTTTTTTAAAATTTTTTATTTCCAATGGCGGGGAAAACAATAAAATACAACAAAGAAGAACAAGGAACATCAGAAGGAATTACAAGAAGTAAAAGAAAGATCGAAATCATTTCCCAGAAGCACTCTCGCTCGGCAATATTTAGCAGTCTTGGAATCAAGTCCGTGGAGTGACCAACAGCGATGCAGATGTTTTCGGTTCATAAGTTCTTTAGATTAACATAATAGACAATCAGAATGGTCATGTATACGTACGACAGTACTCATTGTAAACTTAAAGGAAACTTGTTAGGACTCATTGTAAAACTTAAAGGAAAAAGAAAAAAGAAAAGAAAAAAAAGTAGTGACGTCTACTACTAACTTATTCACATGCTTTGTTGTTGCTGTCTTTGGCCATTAACTCATTTGGGGTGCGGTTGTTCTTATTTCGCATTTTAGAAGTTTATGCATATGTTTCAACTAGCACGGAATTTATAAAGTTTGTAGATTTTTTCTTGTGAAATAACGAATAATAGAAATAATAATACAAAAAAAATAATTTCAACGACATTATTAGTTTGAAACATATTAAAATCCAAGCTCTAAAGGATGAAATATTGAAATTTGGCAAGATTATCCCATCAAACAAAATAAATTTCTAGTAAAATATTAATTTTTAAATCTTTCAGAGACGCAAAAGCAAAAGTTTTTTTAATAAATTATTTTTAGCTTTTGAAAAGAGTAGCATAAACTTTGTAAGAAATAGCTTATTTCATTTTATTTCTGATAAAAAATAATAATTTATAAATAAAATTAGCATTTAATATTACTGGCACAGTTAAATATTTCAGTTGAAACTAAAGTTTCTGATTTGAAAAGAAAGATCATTAGTAAAAAACGTATATCATCAAAAGGCTACTCAATTCTCCTTCATAGAATATAAACTGAAAATAAAAAGTTGAAAAGTTAGAGTTCAGTCTTTTTTTTTCTTCCTGTCTGCAAAAATGAAGAAGAAAAAAGATGGGTGCAAGTTTCTTTCATTTTTTCTTGTTTTTGTCATTATATTCAGCACTTGAATTCAAGTGGATTCGTTGTACATTTTCTCTACTCCCCATTTCACCTTCAAACTTAATTTACATGCGTAAATTAAGTTCTTTTAAAGTGGTATTATGTCTTTGGTGAATTTGCCAAGAATAAATTACGAATAGAATGCGTTTGAAATTACTAAGTGAGATTTGGAATAAAATTAAGTCCCCTGTTTAGTTTATGTAAATTTTGCATTAAAAAAGTATATCAATATTTATTATTATGAACTTAAGTTAGTTTATTAATGCTTTTTTGCAAGGTTTTGCTCATAATGGGGCAGATAAAGTAGTTTAAAGCAGATTGGTTACATTTAAGAAAAACGTTTTAAGCTAAATAAAATACTATTTAAATCAGAAAACGAATTTAAGTGTGAATTACTTTTAATTTTACAGTACCTTTGCAAAAACGGACAAAATATTTTTATTTGAGTTTATTGGAGACTTTATTGAATACTAAATTAAACCTGATATAAAGCGGAATTTAAACTGCTGTCAGATACGGTAGTGTCTCTGTATCTAACGCAGTTAGAAGGTTATGATAAGTAGTTTCAAAATTTTCCTGATAGGTGTTACAAAATAGAAATATATATGAGTATATCTGTTATGGTTAGAAAGACTTGCCCAGCCACATGTCAAAATTCTGTACTTCATAACAAAATAGTTTTTTTTTCCTTTGAAAACTGTTCTCTTAGTTGTTGGAGTAATTAAATAAAAGAAGGAATTATGTTATTTTTTTACGATCAATATTATATAAAAAAAACAATGTTTCTTTTTCAATATTTAAATATCGTTATAAAAATATTGTATATAAATATTTATATCTTTACATGGAGAACAAAATTCTGGTAAAATTACCGCATTGCACGGTAATTACATTTCTAGCAAAAAGAACTATAATTCTAGAGTTAAAAATGGTATTTAAACCATTCATTTCATAATTTTTCAGTTCATTTTATAACGGTGTATCGAAATTTTGGTTTTCAAAATTATAGTTCTTATTCCTACAAATTGATTAAAAAAAATACAAAGCTGAAAAGTAAAATTAAATGGTTTTTATGCCATGCTCTAAGATATCTTAATAAAATTTCCAAATTTAACCACAATTTCCAAATTTTATTAAACATGAAACTATAAAATCAAAATCATTACCAAGAAGCTTTGTGAAAAATTATAGTGTTCGAATGTTTAACAACAAAAAAATCATTCGTGAAAATAAAATGGCTATAATCTTTTATTATTTTAAATACAACAATAGTTACAAATAATTTACCTTATGCAGTAAATATCTATTTTATTACTATTTACCTTTATAAAAATGTTTGCTAAAATTCATTCACTTGGGAATTTCTAAATGCGAAATTGAAGATTGCTATTGTAAAAGAACAGAATTAAAACTAATACATACATTTTGTTATTATACATACAATAAAATGTTTACCTTTGTAAATATTTAGTTAAACTGAATAAATATGTAAATATATGGTCTGTAAATTGTTTTTCCAATAAATAAAAACTGCTTCTGAATTAATTATATGAAATATGAAGAAAAAAATCTGACAAAGGAACTTTAACTCAATCTAATAGAATTTTCATTAAACAAAAGAGTAAAGACTGCATTGGGATTCAAAATCAACACCGAGTCGTTAAAAAGACAAAATAAAATCTTCTCAATTGTCGTAAGTGCATACGAGTGTTTTGTACCGACAATCAACCCGATACGTGATTCAGGAATTTGCAAACGATCTGACAAGAAAACTCGGAAGTAGCAAATGGATAGTCGCATATGCGTCGAGCGTAGAAAATAAGGCAGTAGCGAAAACATAAATTTTAGATAATTTATGTTATCAGAAAAGAACGATTATAGATCTCGAATCGTCATGCTTCAAAAGATACGAGTTAAAAATGACAATTTTTTGGCGTTCTATACTGAAATTGGAATAACTAATCAAGGAGCGATTTCTTTATAAATTAGAACAGACTGGAAATTTATCGTGGTGCAATCAATCTCAATTCTTTGACTAGATGTTGTTTTTGTACGAGTAACAAAACTAGTTTGTTTTAGAGTTGTATCGTTTTCATAAATGATGTAGGAAAAAGATTTAAATAATAACTGGATTGAGCTAACTGTCAAAAATATTAAATTTAAATCACTATCCTGCAAACTGTATGGTTTTAAACTAAAAATAAACAAATAAATTATGTAATTTTATTCTATATGAGTAATAAAAATTGCCTTAAATTGCATTTGTTCTTTCCGGTATTACCCAAATTTAGAAACAACTATTATAATTCAAGAACCAAATTTAATCATTTCTGTTTTTTACGAATAGAAATCAATTTTAAAAATAATATTTAAGGAAAATATTTTTCCTTAATAAATACTACATGAAATACTTTTGTACCTTTTTTCTAAGCCAGTTCGATATAATAAAGCAATTTTTGGATACTAATACAACTATCTGGATACTCATGCAAATGGACAAAAATCTGTCGAATGATTACTATTCATGAGGAGAAATCCCCTCTAGTTCCCCTAATCTGTACTCCGGTTTGTGCCGTTTTGAATGTAGGTAGACAACCCATTCAGATTTTTTTTAGGAGCGTATAACATTCGGTTGCGTGTTATCAAGTGCCAATGTCACTCGTCCAAGTTTCTTCTCTGTTTTAATTTTCTTGCATTCAAAAGGCAACATGATTTGACAATTACCAATTGTGATCGGGGTGATCCGCCCGCGATAAGGAGTGACAGATTTATGTCCACTTAGAATGTATGAAATCTCATCTTTCAATACGTATTTTTGTTGTTCTGATGGGATATTAAATTATACCTCGGATATGCTGTAGTGGTTGGCCTAAGACTTATTGTAGCAGAAGTTATACAAGTATTGTATTATAAACTCAATTCTAAAATTACCTTGTCAACTGATTCTAAGAATCACTAAGGATATTTTGCAATCAGAGTTAAAAAACGGAGAGTCTGTTACAAAAATTAAATAATCCCACTTCTTTTTAGATTTTTGTAATTGGAAAATGCCAAGAATCATTTATACACACTAATCAAACAGTTCACGCAGTATTTACTTACACTATTTTTTAGATATCTTTCAGAATGAGAAAATCAATTCTATAACAGAGAACCATAGCTGTTCTAAGGTGTTTAAAACAGTAAAAATGTGATGCGTTTTTCTTTCCGACAAACTCTTCAGTTTTGTAATATAATTCAGGCAATATGCATTTTATGTCATATAAAGTTACTCAAGCGTGAAAAGCCAGGAGTACAAAAATATTCCCTAATGTGTTATCCCAATGCATCTTCTACTTATTGTCAGAAACAGATTCAATTTCCTGTCTTTCTTTTGAACCAAAACCCGAATGAACAGGAAGGCAAGCATTATCTAAATTTTTTGAAAGTTAAAAAGAAACAATATCAGTTACCCTGCACACAAAATGTCATAACTTTACGAATGAAAACAGACGCTAATAAATGCATGGATTCGTGCATCTTCAACATATCATTTGAAAATGCTTCTACAGAAACTGAATGTATTATTTCTTCTATTTTCATTGGATTAATAATATTTTTAGAAACTACTCGTTGTTATTTGTTACAAATGCATGTTTTTCTAAAAGAATAGTTTTGATTAAGGCAGTTAAGACAGGAAAAAAAATCGAGATTTCTTAAAGAAAAATATAGCAATTATTTTTGTAAACTGTTTTTATTATTTGTTTTTAATTTCAGGGATTATGAATCTTTTAGAATTGGATGCAATAATTAAAAAAATAAAATGTCTAACATTTTAAAACTAGATTACCCAAGGAAGTCATTTTGACTGCTTTTTAGTTTCAATTAGAAAAGCAATGATGTATATAATGACAAAATTTCTTAGAATTTTGTGATTTTTTGTACGACATATAATTTTTTTATTGTTAATATTTACTAATAACTTGTTATATAACTGTAAATAATATAAAAAATTTTAAAAATTAATTGTAAACAAATTTCTTTACACATTAGTCATTCTTTCACAATCCAGTCCTTTCGACTGCTTTTGGGCAATATAGGTATATATTAAGTTTCAGTCTTTTTAGTGTTTATTCTAAATATTTATCATCATTTATATATATAATTTTCCTTCGGGACACCAAATAAGTCAGTATTTCTCTATCTAAATTGCTAATTCTACAGTCGTCTATAATAATTTTCAAAATCTGATTCACAACCCTAAAACATCCTTTCTAAAAATTAAACTATTATTACAGTTTCCAATAATAAATATTCAAAAAACTTGAATAAAATTAGAGAAAAATTATAATATACCAAAAAATTGAAGTTGCGAATTAGAAAGTGTCTGAAAAGGAAATATATTTAGTTTGTATTAAAATTTTACTTTATTGTTTTAACTAACAACCACATTTTAGGTAGCACCGTTAAAATTTATTAACGGCAATTTCACAACTTCTGTTTTTTTAAATTTAAAAATTAGTCAACTCGTATATTATTAACACATTATTTTGATTAACAATTTATAATTTCCAAATATATCTAAAAGCAATTTTAAATTAATACAATTTACTGTGCATTACACTGTATTTTGCAGATGTGATATCATTTTGAAGGGATAAATTTCAAATATTTTCATAAATTATGAGATTTAATTTTCATTAAGTTTAATTTCTAATTTATTAAGAATTGTTTTATTAAAAATATAATTTATTGAAATTTAGATATTAGAAATTACAGTATTATATATTTAGAGTTATGCACTTTTAAATAATTATAACTTTATAACTTTTAAATAATTATTACTCTAAATATATTGTACAGTATTTAATGAATATCACATACTTTTCAGTGAGATAAGTTTAAAATATTTCGATAATTAATAATTTAAAACGCTTTAGTGAAAAGAAAAACGTATTTAATGTGGTAAATAGTATTCATTAGATATAATATTGTGATATTTTAAATCGATAATAAATTATATGCATTATCAAGTTAAAATATTTTTTTAAAGTTTTTGATTAAAATATTTATGGAAGCACTAAATCTTATCTATTTTTAATAGAAATTTTACTGATGGCAAATTGTAATTCTACTTAAAATTATTCCCACATTCATATAATAATACGAAAGTTAAGTCTTAAAAGCATTTAAAAAGTCCGTATTTAATTTTGTTTCATAGGGAATAATAATCCTCTATGAATAATTAAAAGGATTTTATATAAAAAATTAAACTTTTATTTTTCATAATTAATAGGATGGTTTAAGAAAGATATAGATAATCAAGTCTTTTATTAGTATTATCATTTAAATACCTCTGGGAACTTTAATAGCCTAAGTAAATTGGTTCTTAAGAGCAAGAATACAAATTAACATCAATTATTTAGATTTAACTAATTGCACCCTCTTAGCTTTAAGAAAAGAAAAAATTTTAAGAGGTCGCGTCAACCCTTTAGTTGAGAGTCTCAGTCGAAAATTAGAGCTAGACGTGAATCCATTTGCATATTTACGACATCTTACTGATATCTGAAACGTATCAGCTTTGCATATTTATTTCATTAAAAGCAAATTAAAGTAGTGAACGTATTTAGTGGTGAACTTATGATGATATAACACAGAAAATAATCAAACTCTAGTATGAATTGAATATAATTTTACACAAATAATGAGAAAATAAAAAAAAATTCATTACAGAGAAAAGAATACTATGGAAAAAATTCCGTACTGTATGGTAATGACATTTCTGGAAAAAAAGAAGAAAAAAAACATAATTTTGGTTAATAAAGCAAAAATATTTGACATTTAAAACCTTCATTTGGTAGTTTTTCGGTTCATATGGTAACGGTATAAAAAAAAAATTAGTTTACAAAATCATAGATCTTATTACTGCACATTTAGTGAAAATTACAAAACTGAAAAGTAAATTTAACCGAATAAATCGTTTTTATGGTATTATGACAAAATTACCAAATTTTATCCCATATTATAAAACAAAATTTTCCTGTTAACTTTAACAAAATCGTTAGCAAAACACTTTGGTAAAGATTACCGTGCATTTTGGTTTTCCCATGTAACCAGAAACTTAGTAAATTTTACCATATTCTGGTAGTTTTAATCATACTTTTTTTTCTCAGTGTAGAAACTTAAGAGTAGGGATTCAGACGAGATTTCAGAAAAAGATAAAATAAGTATTTTAAGATTATTGAGATTATTTTGTGTTCATATATAAATGTGTGTCCGGAAAAAAAAATTCACTGGATTTATGGTAAAGATTATTCGTGTTTTTAGTATGTTCAGATCGATTGAAATCGTTCGGAAGGTCAGTCAGCGTATGCAAACTTTCTTAATTCAATTGTATTCGTTTAATTGTCTCAGATCATCCAAAAGTAAGCAGGAAAGGCTTTTTCCAGAATGTTTACAATTTAGTGTTAATGCAAGCCTCTTTATTTTGTTGATTGTTCTAAAAGGATGTTCTTTCAAGGAGTATCGAATTAAAAAGAAGTCTGAAATAGTCACTGAGGACTATATAGTGGTTGAAGAACTGTTAGTACGCTAAAATTGGCAAAGAAGCGGGTCACAAATGAATTGGAGTGGCGGCAAAGTGCGTTGGAATCAAGTAATTTCTATTTGTCTACGATGTTTAATCTGTAAGTTTTGGAATTTTTCATGTCTTTGTCATTAAATGAACACTCAAATGTATTTTATTTCAAGAATTAACTCTTTCGTGCCACATATTCGCTGTTGGGGTCATTGATGGCCTTGCATTGTGATGAACTACTTCTTCACAATTTTTAGAAGTTTTCTAGTGCAAACAGAATACTTAGCGTTTCGACAATATACCATCACGAATTTCCGTCTTCATCATTAAACTAAAAAGTTTTGGATTTTTGGCCTTTTCGCATGTTTAAAAGACTATATAATGAAACTAGCAAATGAAAATTGTGACATATATAAGAACATAGAAGGTTTTTATAAAACTTTAAAATAAGAGTTTGGATTAAAAGCTAATAATTTAAAAAATTATTTTTTATTAAATCAATCTTATTTAAAAAAATATATATATAGTCATTAAAAGAGTTAAACATTCACATTAATGAATTATTTTTTTCGTTGGTATGTAAAATGTATTATTGCAAGCATTTAATTGCATTTCTCGGTTACTATATAATCTACTGTTATTCAGTTAATATATGACTTTAAAATGGTTTTTTAGATACAGTATAGTAAAATAAGATTTTCTGAATATTTCCAAAAATTTAATGAAAGAAAGTTTGCTTTTTTCACAAAAAAAAAAAAAAAAAAATTATCACCGTTTAATATTTGCATAGAATAGGAAAAAGGCAAGTTACGAGCAAGAAAATATCAAATCGTTTTGCCGTAGGTCAAAATTGAACTTCGACTCGAGAGTCGATTGAAATTTCCATGAAACAAGATTTAGTTTGCACACTTCGTGTAAATAAAATTTTATGTTAGGCTAGTTGACTAATTGTTTGCATAGCTATACCCTTTCTTTAAATTTTCAAGTTCTAAAAGTTACCGTTACGTTAGCTTATATCTTTTGATTCACTTTATATATTTTAAGAAGTTTAAAATGCATAAATTATGTTTCAATAACACTGAGAAAAAAAGTATAGTTAAAACTACCAGAATATGGTATATTTTCCGGTATTTCTGGCTCAATGGGATCACCAAAAGACTCGGTAATTTCTACAGGAATGCTTTGGTAATGATTTTGCTCAAATCAACACGAAAATATAGTTTTATAATGTGTGATAAAATTTGATAAATGTCGTAAAATGTGGATGTTTTATCATAATACCTTAGAACAAGACACAAGTACCATTTATTAGGTTAAATTTACTCTTTAATTTTGTATATTTTACTAATTTTGAGAACCGAAATTTCCGGTAACATGTAACCATATGAACGGGAAATTTCCAAAAGAATGGTTTAACCGTATATTTTGGTATTGTTAACCAGAATTAAGGATTTCTTTTTTATATATACTAGAAATGTCAATAACATAAAGTAAGGTAATTTTACCTGACTTTTTTTTCTCCGCATATATTTGACTCTCACAAATTGCTATCTATTACATCTTATTATTTTCTTGTCTGTAATGTTATATGCATTGACATTTATAACTTATAATTTGAATTAGGTTTTAACCATCTTTCCTTTATGTGAGTTTAAATACAAAATATCAAATAAAAACAGATCGATTTGTTTTATGTGATTATAATTTATGTTGAACTACACTTTACACTGCAATTAAAATAAATTATATGTAATTTGTTAAATAAACAGCATTTGATGAACATTGCTCCTTTTAAACAAATCTGGGCTTGATTTAAATAAATCTAGACTTAAAGTTTTATCCAAATTTTTAAAAAACTTTGATAATTTAAACATAATTTTGCATCCATTCTTAATTTTTTTGCCTAATTATTTTTTCTTGGAAACAGCAAATAATTAAAAATAAACATATTTTATATGCTTCCTAATATTTTATGCGTAAAAAAACGTCACCTGTGTTACATTTCATTCTAAATAATTTTCAATTAGGTAGTGAATTTTGTTAAATAAAATAAATGTCACTTGAGTGTCGAATTGTGTGTTAACAATCACATAGTCGCTGAGGTACACGTTGAAATGTAGATATTTTAATATTGATTCGACGTTTTAATGTCCGATTAAAATAGATTAGGAAAAACATCAGTGTTGGGAATACTGGGTATCTTTGCAGTATTCCCAAATATTCTAAAATATTTTTGCTTGGTATTTCCTATACTGATATTTTCCTGATCTATCTTAATTTGGGTATTAGAATAACAAATAAATATTTAAATAACAACAAAAAAATTAATATCTAATCTGACGTAATATGTATTTCCAACATTCACTAAAATAACTGTTAACATTAACAAGTGAAAGTCCACAGTGCTTTTGTTGACATTCACAGATTAAAAACCGTCTCGTTTAATTTGCAATACGTGTAGGCTAATTGTAAGAACCACTAAAATTTTCCAATTGGCCTGAGCTAAAATATTTTTAGATTAATTAGAAGCATTCATTGTATAATCAGCCTGATTTATTTCAGGTATTAATGAGCTTAAGCAAATTCAGGAGTAATTGAGTACATCTTCGTATATTTTTAGTTATCCTAATGACATACGGTTGATTGTAATAAGCCAAAAATAATCAGGTAAAATAAAAAATGTTAGAAATTTCTTCTATTTTTGCATTATTGCTAAATAATTTCTTTAGTGAAAACCATAAAACGAATTTTTATAGTAACCAAAAGTTCAAATGCAGTTATTAATAATAAAAAAAATCATAGATAAAATAGCAAAATGATTAGGTTACCAATTAAAATAAATAGGTATTAATTTTATTCCAATAGAATCGTGAACTAATCCTGTGAAATCAACTAGGTATAATCTGTCTTCAAATTAAACATTTTGGGATCTTTTAATTGAATACTTTTTATTATTAGTTTATGTATTTAATACATATATTTAGCTCAAAGGGGAAACCTCTACACTAGAAAAAATTCCGGATCAAATTGCAATAAAAAACTACCGGTATTTAGCTACCTATTAGTACAGTAAAATTCTACAGAACGAAAACCTCATTTACCGTAATTTTAAAGTAATATCTACTGTTATATTGCAGAATCACTGTAATTACAAAAATATTACGATATAATTATACGGTATAAACTTTGAAGATAAAATTTATTTTACGGATACTGATCTCAGGGTGCCAGTACTTTTTACCGTAATTTGATCAGTACAACATGAGTTTATATTTTTAATGAATTGTTTGGATATTGAATTTATTATTAAAATTTTGAGAATAAGATTTTGCAAATTATTCTCAGGTTGTTTAATGATAAATTTCTCAAATCTCGATCAGATCGCTAAATAATAAAGTAAAGTCATTAATTTGCAGCATTGGACACTAGGGAATATTATTTTATGGTAATCTGAATTTTTACTATGAACCCAACAAATTAAAAAGAAACAAACAAAAAAAGTAAAGCATTTTCTTTTTTTAAACAACAACTTAGCTTACTTATTCATATTTATGTACAATTCAATTTCATCGTGCCGAAGCATTTATTTGAACTGTTAAATATAACTAATAATAAAGGTCAAGAGTTAACTTTTACTTCATCTAAAATGAATGTTCTTACTAACCTATGTGTCGTTATTAGCTTTCAATTTTTCCAAATCATTAATTTCTCATGCCTACATCGAAAATATAATTTAGGCATTCATTTTTGTTGCCTTCTGTAAGTACTATTATAAAAATGTCTTACAGTGATTTATTTACGCAAAAAAAGATTAACTAAATTTTGTCATCAGAAATAGACAGTGTCTCAGCTTTTGGAAGTGCTCGAAAAGAATACCATCCTAAGGACTGAAAAAGGATAAAAGCACGTCGCGTCCTGGCGTCGCCAACAAGACATCAAAAAGAAACCATCGTTATTCAATAAGAAGTTATCTTTCAAAAAGACAACATGCGTTATGATGGTGATAACTTATTTTTCTTTTACAAAATTCTGGCTACCATTCATTTTACGGCTTTTCAATCGTTATATCCGAATTAGAGAGTAAAAAAAGGTTTTATTTAAATAAAAAAACATAACCCATTTATGCAAATTAGAGTTCGCATCAATACTTGTGTGCTGCAATAGTATTTGGATGATGGAAATGATGTCAGTATGTTAAAGACGTAATACATTGAATATCTTTATTTTCAGATGCCATAAATATCAATTTCAGATCACTTTTATTTAAATTTGTGTGAGGGGGGGGGAAGTAAGAAAAAAATAAAAATATTTTCAACAAATATTATAAATAAATATTAAGAATTAATCTATAAGCTTAAAATAGATTTTTAAAGCAATGTCAAATTGCTCATCGTCTAATTTTGTTAGTATATTATTTAAGAATGTGTTTATTAATAAAATTGTTAATCATTCAGAACTGAGAAAAAAGTATGGCCAAAACTGTCAGAACATGATAAAATTTACCGTGTTTCTTGCTCTATGAGAACACCAAAAAGTACGGTCATTTTCCCCAAAGCGTTTTAGTAACGATTTTGGTCAAATTAACAGTAAATTATAGTTTTATAATATGTTATAAAAATTGATAAAATTCACTAATTTTAACGAGTTTTCTTAGAGAAAGGCATAAGAAAACCATTTATTAGATTAAACTTATTTACTTTAAATTTACTTTATTTTTTACAGACCGACATTCTTTTAAGTTTAATTTGACCATCAAATTCATATCGGTGATAAAGGGCCACATGAATATGAAAATATACCATAGATGGTAAGGCATGGGGTGGCAAATCACTTTGAAAGAGTAAAATTAGCATGGAATGCATGCAAACGTTGGGCTTAGAGGAGACATAAGGTAGAGGTTAGTTAAGATTCACCAAATCTGGATTCAGCAGTTTTTCAAATTTTTAACACTCTCAACGTGGCTTATGATCTTTACGATCTTCTAAGCTTATATCCTCTTGAGAGCTATTCTCACCGCTCTGAACTTGTCATTTGCATTTCGGGACTTTCTGTATCTATTATGCAATAAATGTATGCAATATTGGGAAATATTTTGTAGACTTCTTAATCTAAGATTGAGCGGCACTCAATTCACAGTGTCTCTAGTGCAAGAAATATGAATAAAAACTGTAAATAAATAAATAAACATAACATCTGAAAATATAATTATAGCTGCAATTCGATTTACAACTACATTGAATAAAACCCGCGGAACGAATATAATTTACAAATAATAATAATAATAATTAGAGCATAGAAATCTGAGAGCATCTTAGAATTCAAAAAATATTTTCTTTTCACTATGAATGACGAATTCGAACTTTTATTAAGTTAAAAATGTGAGATTATAGTTTAAAAGAGACAATCTATAACGCAAATCATATACCCGTAAAAACACTTATCTTTTCTTAAATAAGAGCTTTCTTCAACGCAATTCAACATTAGCATTTCTCTTATGGAGAAAACGAATCGTAAAACTAGTATTTATTATGTTTAACTCGCAATTAAAATATATGAATATGCAATATTTTGCAGTTCAGTACTTCAAGTAAATAAGCCGTTGTTATTTTGCTTAAGTACTTGTTAAACATTTGCTAAAAGGAAAAAGGCAATGCTCTTTAAATTGTTTGAGAATCCCCTATTATATTCCGGGACTTACGATTAGAATTATTATGCCTCGTTATTTCAAATTCTAAAAAGGTCTTTTTACTTTTCCTTTATTTTCATTTTAAGAAATAAGTAAAACCCTTTCATTGTTCCATTTTAAAACGAAAACAAGATTTTATGCTAATTTAAGTGTTTGTAAAGGGAAAATAAAAAGAACAGGGCAAAACAATTTTTACCTCAATACAACATTATTACAATAAAAAATTTTAAAAATATTATATAATATATAAAGTAGCTCCTTCTTTTTCTAAATATTTTAGTGTATTGTAATTACTTAATTTTTTACAATAGTTCATTGAAATAATTCAAAATGATTAGTGAAGGAAAAATCTTGTTAAGTTAACGTTTAAAAATGCTTTGGTTTTTAAGTTTATAGATAAAAAATAATTAATTTTTGAAATACTTTATATATATATTTTTTTAATTTAATAATATAAAATAATATTAATAAAACTCAGATTCGGCCACATATCTTGCATGGCTGTGAGATAGGAATTTTAATAAAAATTTATGGTGCTGTGAGCGAAAACAATTTCTGGTAAATACTCTACAGTCATTAACTATACAAAACACTCAAAGAACATAACATTGTTAAAGAAGACCACAGATTAGAAAACCACAATCCGGCAAAAATAATATAAAATAATATTTATAAAATTCTGATTCGACAACACAAATCTTGCATGGTTGTGAGATAGGAGTTTTAATAAAAATTTATGGTGCTGTGAGCGAAAACAATATCTGGGAAATAATCTACAGTCATTAACTGTACAAAACACACAAAGAATCTAACACTGCTAAAGAAGACCACAGATTAGAAAACCACAATCCGGAAAAAATAATATAAAATAATATTCATAAAATTCTGATTCGACAACACAAATCTTGCATGGCTGTGAGATAGGAATTTTAATACAAATTTATGGTGCTGTGAGCGAAAAAAATATCTGGTAAATACTCTAAAGTCATTAACTGTACAAAACACTCAAAGAACCTAACATTGCTAAAGAAGACCACAGATTAGAAAGCCACAATCCGGCAAAAATAATATAAAATAATCTTTATAAAATTCTGATTCGACAACACAAATCTTGCATGGCTGTGAGATAGGAATTTTAATACAAATTTATGGTGCTGTGAGCGAAAAAAATATCTGGTAAATACTCTAAAGTCATTAACTGTACAAAACACTCAAAGAACCTAACATTGCTAAAGAAGACCACAGATTAGAAAACTACAATCCGGCAAAAATAATATAAAACAATCTTTATAAAATTCTGATTCGACAACACAAATCTTGCATGGCTGTGAGATAGGAATTTTAATACAAATTTATGGTGCTGTGAGCGAAAAAAATATCTGGTAAATACTCTAAAGTCATTAACTGTACAAAACACTCAAAGAACCTAACATTGCTAAAGAAGACCACAGATTAGAAAACCACGATCCGGCAAAAATAATATAAAATAATCTTTATAAAATTCTGATTCGACAAACAAATCTTGCTTGGCTGTGAGATAAGAATTTTAATAAACATTTATGGTGCTGGGAGCGAAAACAATTTCTGATAAATACTCTACAGTCATTAACTGTACAAAACACTCAAAGAACATAACATTGTTAAAGAAGACCACAGATTAGAAAACTACAATCCAGTAAAAGTCAGTAATTGAGCAAGACCTTAGTTATACTTAATGATTTAAAAACTTCTTGTATAAATTATATGTATCGTGCATGAATGCCTTTCATGCACATAATTTGTTAACGACATAAATTTGTTATCAACTCTCCATATAGCGTGAAACTATATATTACGTTGATTTTCCTCTCTTGGCTAATGTGGATTTTTAGTTTGTTTTTTTCACCTTTAATTTCCAATTCTCGTTGACAATGTTACGTATTCTGTTTCAAATCTAATGGCTTTGGTTTCTTGACGAGTCTTTAGAATGGGTGCTTATTTTTGAGCGCTCGAAACATGTTGACTTTTATTATTACCTTCATTATTCGGAAGCAAATGATGTATATCTTTCCGTTTCAGTTACTTGGATTATTCATTTCAAGACCTCTAGTGTTAAAAAAAAAAAGAGATCGATGATCCCTAGGTGACTTTACAACATTAAAAAAGATCTCAGTTATCATTCTTGTTAGAAATTAGTAATTTGTGGCACTGTATTGGTCGCAATGGTGGCATCTGATTAGCATGGTTATTGCCTATGTGTTCAAGGCCTTAGTGCTATAGAAATAGAAATTGTGAAGAATATATTTAATAGGAATAAAAGTTTTATCACAAATAAGAAATAATTGTTAATAAATATTACATACGAAGCGTGTTATGTTCTTTTCCTATTTTAAAGGCTTTAAAATTTTTTAACTGGCATCTAAGTACCCAATTTTTTAAATAAATAATTGAAAATGATTAAAGAGATTAGTAAAAGGAAATGTTAGAAATTTTTAAAAAAAACTTAATTGTGTGAATTTAAAAGCATTTTTTCAAGTTCCAACATTATAATTCATTCTAAAAATTCCTTAAATTAATCATTCTTTAATGGAAAGAAGTGTTTTATTAAAGATTTAATCTTTATAATTTATTAGCCAAGTTCATCCATTTATGCTAACTCTAACAAAAAAGAAATTGAAGAACAATCCAATAGGAAAAAAAACTATTTTCAATTCATTGGAATTATAGTTATAACATATATGTTGATTCCTCAGCTATATTATACAGTTATTAATGATGTGTAAATTATATGACAAGAGTGAATTTTGGAATACGATACGTTATTTTCTATATGTACCGTGTGAGAAACAAAAAATGGGCCTCCCTGAATAACTTCTGGTTTAATGAACAGATCTTCATGTTCTAGAATTCAATCTTAATGGTTCGACGGGTTGACCTCAAATATGTTAAGTAATTAGTGCATACGATATTTTAAGTTACGAAATCAGACATAAAAGTATACTTTCTTTGAATGAAAACAAATTTTTTTTTAAGGATTCAGGTCTCTGACCCCAAAATAATTCACACAGTCTGAAAAATATGGTTCCAATAGTTATGTCAATAGAGCGGTCCAACGTTTGGACACCTTAATGTTAATTTTACTTTTTGCTTACTTTGCCATATCTCGAATTCAAACATTTTTGCACATGATTAGGAAATTCATTTATAGAAAGATAATTCTTTGCAGAAAATAACTTTTATAGTTAATATTTATTATTTTATTTAATAATGGTCGAAACAATTTTGAATAGTACGGTAAAAAAAAATTTTTGCATCATTTTAAAGAATGTGGAAATTTAAAAAATTTAAAAGAAATCGGTCAAAGAGTTTCAGAGAAATCTAATTTTAAAAATATGCCGTCTTTAAAATTTGATTTCTCAGGAACTATTTCACCGATTGCGTTCTAATTCTGTATTTTGCTATATAAAATTACACTCTTTCAAATTAATATATATAAAAAAATTACATGCCTTTCGAATCAAAATTCTTTCGACTATCATTAAATAAAGTAGTAAAACATAATAAATATTTATTAAAAGTTATATTTTGCACAGAATTATCTTTGAATCAGCGAATTTTGTTATTCTGTGCAAAAAATGTTAAATTTTCT
Organism: Parasteatoda lunata; assembly: GCA_949128135.1. NCBI lineage: Eukaryota > Metazoa > Arthropoda > Arachnida > Araneae > Theridiidae > Parasteatoda > Parasteatoda lunata. Next base: position 53,833,041 of record OX421972.1, on the reverse strand, counting down.
TAAAAAAATTTCAAAATAAGGCAAAATGCGCAAAAAGTAAAATTAACTTCAAGAAGTCCAAAATTTGGACCGCTCTCCAGACTAAACTATTGGGACCATATTTCCCAGATTGCGACTACCCCCTATATTTTGGGGGTCAGAAATCCGGATACATCGAATAAAAAGAACGTTTATTGAGAGAAAGTAGGTTTTTGTCTGTAATTTCGTAACTTAAAATATCATCTGCATTAATTATAATATTTTAGGTCGCTCCCTCAAAACAGTAATTGAGTCCTCTAGAAAGAGAAAATCCGATCTTTAGATCAAAAGTTATTCAGGCTGGTCCAGTTTCTTGCCCACTTTACATAAAATTTTCTTTGAATAAACGTATAGTAAAAATATTTCTTTTACAAGTATTAACTTAAATATTGAAGTTGCATTTAATAAAAGAACTATGAATAAGAATTGTCACTCTATTTTGTTAATGCATTTTTTAAATGCATAAAATAAAAATAAACTGAAGCTATAATTATAATTTTATAGTAAGCTAGGTAAAAAACCCTCCTCCACATAAATCAACTAATTGTCTATAAAACTTTTGACTGTTTGATGAATAAATTTGTAGTTAAGAACTTAGACTCATTAGCAATTTATGAAACGCTTCACTATCTATATTAATGAAATTTTCTCTTAGTATCTCATTAACTTTTTTTAATAAATTAATATACTTCAAGCTTGAGATGGTGAGTATGAAGTCTCCTACTATGTAAGCTGGAACCTGATTTAATATATCTTGAAATGCTCATTAATGCATGGTCTAGTCTCTATTTATATCAGATGGTATATTTAAGCATTTTTCATAATAAATTAGTAGTTTAATTGAAAATTCAATTTTTAATTGCGGATAATATTGCTGTTTTTTAAACATACTTTTGCCAAATTTTAAAAATAAAAATTCAATTATTATATATTAAAGTTTCACATAATTGTTTTATGAGTTAAAAACACTTTAATTTAGAAAAGATTACCTTACATTCAAGTAGTTAATGTGCATAGAAAAATATGTCTTCAGTATTTGAAATTTAAACTATAACTTTCTATTTGAAGGTAGAACTGAGAATTACGATTCGGAATCGATATTTTTTTGCGATACGGAAGTGACGTTTACTAATTTTATCCCGGAAGTTCAGCTAGACTGAATTACAACCCCGGTATTATAGTAGAAATGTTTCAAGTGAAATATAATTTTAAAAAAAAAATTATTTAATAACTAACGCACAACTTTTTTTAAAATGTACATTTCAATTCTAATGTTATAACGCTTTTGTAACTAAAAAATAATGTTTAGAAATCAGTTAAACATTACCACTAGTATAAATCAATATTTTCACCAATTGTTTAGATATGTGTTCTCCTTATATATGATAGGCAAATATATGTGTCCTGCATGTATATAGTTGGCTAATATATGTGCCCTCCGTAGGCATCAAGTCCCTCTGGTCACTTGATCCCTACCCTGCTTCAGATAGGTGCACTGCAAAACATGTAGTATATCTTCGAATTTGATGTTGAATGACTCTAAAATTTGCGACGAATAATTTTTTTCAGGTTAACGCCAAATCGAACTTTGATGTACAATTTAAAAGGTGTATGAAAGTTCTAAACACGGAAAATACAAAAAGTTTAAAAAAAAATCATTCACCTTCCCACCATACGTTAAATATTTTCGCCTCCGAAAACCCTAATGTTGGCGCGTTTTGCTGTTGTCCATAAAATTCTTTACTATCGATACCGAGTGTTATCGGCTGTCTCCACTGTTACTTTTCATCTGCGGAAGCATAAATTCGCTCTTCAAAATGTGTATGCATGATTTTAGTCAATTAAGGATATTTAAATTTTTAATCATCGAGTCTCTGCAAATTGTGTGAAATCGTTTCCTGATGTGTAATTTATATTCGCTCCTTCTATGTTAAGCCTAGTTCGAATTCGTCTTACTATTCTCCCTTCAGAAGCATATGTTTGATTTACACATTCATTTTATTTTAAGAATTAGTATGCAATTTAAATTACTGATTCTTACTTTATGTTGTTACATAAAAATAAATTTAACTGTTCCCGTGTGTATCATAATTTACTGTAATTATAAATTTTAGGGTTATTAGATGACAAACATAGTGGTTGGTGGCGGCTGCTTTGGACCAAGTAGTGAAAAAAAAAAACGAAAAAAACATTCTAGGTGTTTTACAGCCCCAGGAACTTTCCTTGGGTAGTGAAACACCATTATGGTATAAAGTAGTTAACACTAATTTTAGTGTTCAGTTGCACAAAAAGTTTTTACAGTGTCGGTACCAGCTTGATTTGGAAGTAAAGGTAGTTTGTGTACCACACTGACCACATCGCTATCTTAAATCTGTTTCTGCTCTCGAAATTGCAGAGATTTGACCATGGCCCATTATTGGACCACAACGAGCTGTTGCGGGAATGTTTTTTTAATATATGTATAGTTATTATGGGAAATTTTCTTTGTAATAACTAAATATATAAATCCTTACTTATGCAAGTCACAATAAAATAATAGCCATATAATAGCTTAAATAGCCGCAATAATTTCTTTTATAAGAAAGTATGAATTAGTTCTTTTACCGTTCGCACTTACTCCTCTATAAGAATAACTTCACCATTGAAGGCTAAACAACCACACAAACAAATTATTTTATTTTACTGCTCCTCGGGGCATTTATTGTTGCTATGGTAATACATAAAATATTTTATACACTTTTTAAATATTTTTCCAGCCATTAATTATTATTGTCTAAATTACAATCTTCATTATTATTTTTTTTGCAATAATGATAATACCTTTACCTTTAGAGGAACATGCTTTTGCTTTTACGTTCCTTAATTTTTTTATGCTTTATTTTACAAAATTTTAAAAGAAAAAAATAAAGTTTGACTTTAAAATTTTACTTTTTTTCATATTTTTTATGTTTTTAGGAAAATCAATAAAACAAATTTTCGAATTTTTTTTCTTCAACTTTTCAAAATAGTGCAACTTTTTTTATTTAAATACCGTAAACAATATTTTAAATGTATTATTGATTTTGAATGTTTTATTATTTCTAAGTTGATTTATTCTCAATTTTATTTTGTGTACTTAAGAGCTTTCTCCCGAACCAATCCCAATGTTCTTATAATAAGCAAGTTAAAACCTAGCTTACATATAATTAAAAATTAACTCTTATTGCTTATAAAATAAATATCGTATTTACGTTTATACAAATTGTCTTAAAAATAAAACACATGATAGTTTGAACACTTTTACCTCAAACTAATTAAAAACAAACTAATTTTTAGATAACTGCTTTTTATATACATGAAAATGGTGTAAATATTGCATTTATCTTAAAATATAACTTACAAAAAAGTAAAAAACAAATCGGGAGTATTGTTTCACATTCCATGCTATTTTGCAAATTTGATTAACTCAGTTATATTTGTAAGTCCTTTATAATACAATCGAGTTTGATTCAGTTGCATAATATTGTTAACTGCTTTATTAACTTGCCTTTTCTTTATATGACTTAACTTTACTTACACATATTTTGAATTTTTTCTTTGTAATGTTTTAACACAAAATAATTATTATTCAACTTTCGTCTTGTTATTTCTTCTCTAAGATATTATGTAAGTTACCATTTTTAATCACTGGTAAGAGTAACGTCATATGAATAAACATATGTTTAAAACATAATGAAATTTTTTCTGATATTCTAACTAGATTTGTAATCATTACAATTGTATATCTTTTTAATTAAATTTTTGTAATACCTATTATTTTATAATCTAATTAATTTAGTGTTGATTTCGGAAAAGAAAGACAAGTGAAACTAACAATTGAAAGATATGATGTAAAACTACTTAAGAAACTTTTTTATTCATTTGGCTGAAAATTACAGGAATTAAGAAAATTGTTTAAATATATTTTCAAAATTAGTGATTTATTTCAAATTTAATGTAATTAAAAAACGAGATCGTGTCTACAGGTTTATATATTTGTTTTGTTTTAAATGTTACAAACGTCTTTAATTAACAGTTCCTGCTTGTTTTAAGTTAAATTTGTCCAATTGTCCAGGGAATGGAAAGAATTGAGGAAATAATGGGATGTTGGCGCTGGGATTCAAACCCCCTTTAAGTCGAATTTATAAGTCATTATAGTATATTGCCAGACTATAAGATTATCAGGCATCCACTATTTTACTTTATAATTTATAACCGTCGTTGAACAGCCAACCCAATATTCGGGTTTACGACTACTAATGTTCAACTCCTTGTAATTTTGAACCCAATCCAGAAGACAAGGGAACTCCAGGATCAAGTATTGGGCGAAATTTGCCTTAATAGAGGACTTTTTGAAGGAACTTACCCGCATTTGCGTTACATGTAGAGGAAAACCACGGGAACCAGAGCCTGACGGCAAAGGGACTCTAACCCATGATCCGTCTACCACTGATAATATTTCACGTCAGCTCTGTGGTCGGTGCAAGCTGGATTCGGATTTTTGTCGACCAGCCATCTCTGGGATTCGAACCTGGTTCACCTCATTGGAAGGCAAACACTCTATCCACTGAGCCATAGCGGCTCAAGCATTCGCTATTGTGTTAAGCATGCAAGGGGGGAAAATAAAAATTGAGACTCGTAAATTTTATCATATAGTTTAGATTTCAACTTTCGTTGAAAGTGCGCTTGATTGGCTATGGCTTAGTTGAGTAAAACAGTTAATAAACGGTTTTTATATAAGTCAATTTGAATACTATCTTTTTTATGGTTATTTGGCTGTTTAGATTGAATGTGGTAAAATAATAATTAAATAAATTATTATTTATTCATTTTCCCTATTAAACTTCTAACTGTGTTGAACATAATATTGTATAAATATTCTGAAAACTTAAATTGAAATTAAATTGCACTATTCTCCCGTTCACCTCATTATACTACGAATCAAAGAATGATTAACTTAATTAGGCGTTGATATGGTTATATAGTTATCACTGCGTTGAGATTCCAGCAATTTAGCAGGATATTGCAGTCTGGTGCACTCTAAACTTCCTAATGGTTCGTAGAATGATCAAAGTTTACGGTAGAATTTGCCAGGTGGACAAACTCAACACGATTGCAAGGATAATTTTGCCTTCCAGGGTTTTGAATTTTTACTTGAATGAAAGCAAAGAAAATTATTTAAACACCACATATCAAAAAGTCCTCTCTTGAGTCTTAAAATTATTTTCCATTTTCCAACTACTACACATTTTAGTATATATTTTACATTTGAAAAGTACATATTTTATAAGAAACTTAGAAGTGGACAAAATATCTTCAGTTGGTAGTAATTTCTTTAAGGAAAATTATGCAGAATATGAAATTTATTTTATCGTAATTTTTCTTTTTCTGATATATGCGATGAAAATTAATCGCATATTTAATTGAAATTAGCCTATATACTTTCAAGCAACCCCCAAAGTAAAATATTTGAAAGTTTTTTCAGATTCAAAATTATATTAATTAGCTAAAGCACTTAATTTTACCAGACTACAAATTGAATTCCGACGTCTTTAATTTCGTCAGAAACCTATAAAGTAAAGTTATTTGTCACCAATCCCAAATTACAAGAAAAGCAAATAGTGGAACTATTTAATATCAAGTATTTTGTAAAAATAGAAAAAATAGGTATTTTAATTAAATAAGAATTTTGTAGAAAGTTTAATTGATGATTATCCTTTGTATACAAATTACAGTGAAAGGAGGGTATTTTGGCATGCTTTAGCTTGAAAGTAATTTTAAAAATATAATTAAATTTTCCAATGACACATTTAAAAACAATTTGCTAACGCCTGAGCACTTTAATTAGTTCAGAGCATAAGTTAATGGATATTTCTCTAATTATCTAAACATTATATTAATTATCTAGATTTTTCTTAGAGAACTTTTCTTGATAAAAAAAACTAATTGGTACTTTCTGTTTATATAAATTAATATATCGTTCATACATTCTGTATAGTACATAAATTTATTAGAAATGAGTTCACATGTTTTTTTTTTGTTACCTTACTTGTGAAAGCATAAACCATATTTTTTGACAAGTATTGATGTTAACTAAATTGAATAATCACATCTTATTGTTCTGATAATTTTTTGTGATATTAAAATAGTTGAACATACATAATTGAATTCCTCCATACGTAATTGTCATACATAACTATATTCCAACTGTATTTTTAATTCTTTCAAGGAGGTTGATTACGATTACCTTCGCTCAATTTTTTTGTAGTTTATAAATATTTTAAGATTTTTATTGTTATTAAAATGAAGCACTTTTTATTTGTATGTACAATAAAGAAACCCTTATTTTAAATTTAAATTTTCACACGACTTCATAACTGCACATTTCTGCAGGGTCTAAAGTAACCATTAAAATAAGTTAAAATTTGAACCACAATATGGTGTGACTTAACTGTAATCTCAATTAAGTTTTAAAATTAAATATTCGAAACAGGTTTAATTGTAATTTTCTGTAATGAAGTTTAAGAGAAAAAGTTAATTGCAAAATCAATTTGGCACCACATTAAAACGAATTCATACCATAATATGGTTCAATAAACTCCTAAATTTTTAAAGTGTATTAGTGATAAAGGCATTGCTTTAGGTAAGACTACGTAAAAATCTACGTAATAAAATGCTTTCCATATAGTTGTAATTCTAATTTTATAATTCTAATTTCGTAATTCTAAAATTGTAATAGTAATTTTACGTATTTAATTAAATCAAAACTAGTTCTAATTACACTAATGAGTTTCATTTTTATTTTGGTGCAAAAGACTTATTCCCACTCTATTGAATTTCCTTTTTAAAAAGTTTCTTAAACTAAACAAAACAATTGAATCTCGAATGGGGAAATTTAGAATAAGTTATTTGGAGACAAACAGGAAAAAAACTTAATCTAATAATTTTTTTAGTTGGAAAGTTAAAATAAATTTACATGAATTCTAACTTCATTTTTGACTTTAATTTCTCAACTCCAAGAACCACTGTTTCTCACTTCCAGCAAATTGAAAAGTTTTTAGATGATATTTATGTAATATATTTAAATTGAAAACTGTATAGTTTTTATGGGCTTCATTGCTCTAGTTTTATTGACCAGCTGATATGAGGGTCAAAGAACGTGACATTTAACTTTTTGGATCTTGGATAAAGGATCATGGCTTTGTCAAAGTCTTCAAGTTCAAGTCCTCAAATTATTTTCTTTGTCAAAGTCTGAAAATTAGAATCTTTTCAAATACTTGGAGAAAATAACTAAAATTGCCGTAACTTTAATATAAAAAGACTGTAAAGCAACTGTAGGTAAACAAAATTTCATAACATGTTCATCATCAAATTTCATAACTTCTTTAGCAAGAACTATAACAAATGGAAACACTCTGACATATGACTATCAGAAATGATCCATCTTTAGTCCAATTTTTTTTAAACATCACGGTGTAAAAGTGTGATTATAATCAGAAAACAAACTTATAATTTGACGAAAAACGTATTTTAGACTCAGTTCTTCCTATAATATTCATTTGAGCAAAAGAATACCTCCATTGAATTTCAAGAAGGTAATAAACTAAATTGTGCGGAACCAACATGGGACTTTTAATGCGCTTTGAGCTATCGAGCTTAATTTGCATTTAGAATACTAAGTAACCTCTCATAGTGGCTGAATATTCTGTGTTTTGGTAACTTGCGAACAATTGGATGAAACTATTAGATAAAACGTTCCAAGTAAATGCTTTTCCATTAAAAACATTATGCGCGTGTTATTCTCTACACTTTGTTTAAATAGGAATTGGGGTTGTAGCATAAATAAATGTCATTGACCATTCCAGTTTTTCATATAAAATATATTAAGCCTAACTTGCTATTTGTATTGCTTAAATTATGTACTGTTAATAACTTAAAAACCCACAAATGATAAGCCAAGTAAGAGAAGAAAAAGACAGTGTTATGCTGTTTTCTTAATTGAGAAGTTTATGCAATATTTGTGTAATACGCTGTTCACGTAAGTAGCTATTGTATGAAGTCATAGTGCCTTATCTTACTAGTTAGAGAGTTATGACACACAGAAAAGAGTCTTTGAAGAGTCTTGAAAGAGTCAAAGTCACCTGACTTGAATCTCGTCGAAAAGTTGTGCTACGTGTTGGAACATCCTTGTATAGGGCAAAATTAACTGCCCGGTCACAAGGATACTAAATATAACAAATATAGCAGTAAATATGACAAATGACTCTAAATATTGAAAAATTGCTAACCTGTAGTCACTCGATTGCCCCTTTTTTCGTAAAAAATGCACCTCATGTGCTTTTCATATTTTTTTATTTTTATAAATAAAGCCACTTTATTTTACACTGAGGAAAAAGTATGATCCCAATTACCAGAATATGGTAAATTACACAGTGCTTCTGGAACCATAGAAACACCAAAAGGCTCGGTAAATTTTTACCAAAGCATTTTGGTAAAATTAACTATAAAATATGGCTTATAATATGTGACAAAATTTGGTAAATATGGTAAAATTTGCCATTCTACCATGCCAGGAAAACCATTTATTCGTCTAAATTTACTTTTCAGCTATGTATTTTATTCTAAATGTATATTTAAAGGAACTATAACTTTGAAATTTAGAATCTTCTGTAAGCTGTTATTATATGAATGGAAAAATTACCAAATGAATGGTTTAAATGCAGCATATGTTGGTTTTATTTACCATAATTATGAAGAGTTTTTTTTTACCAAAAATGTAATTACTGTACACACGGCAATTTTACTAGGATTTTTTTCCCGCATTCGCTTGTTTCTTAACATTTTTCTTCAACAAGCTTATTTTCAACAAAGAACTTTATGCTGGAAAATGTACCTTTACCACATTTTGAAAAATGATTTCAAAAAAATATCTACATTATTAAAAACAACAGATTTTTTTAAAATTTAAATAGATTTTTGAGAGTTTAAATTTTGAAAGAGTGGCCACATGCTTTAAATTGTTCTGATAAATATGCTGCAACTGTCCACTTGTCAGTAGCAAAATTTCCCAATTTCGCCCTATTCATCCTTGCGATTAAAACCTCAGCGAGTGACATACTAAACATGACGTGCCTGAAACTTAACTGCTTCCTAACCAAATCCAGGTGGTTATCAATTTCAGAGGTAAACGGAGCTTACAGTATTATATTGATTTTCATAATTTATCTAGAAGTAAATGATTTTTTCATCCGCTGAACTTAATACAAAATTTATTATCTATCAAATTTATGGTAAACTGTATAAAATTACAGATCAACGTACATAAAACGTACCGGTACGTTTTTGCCAGTACGTTTTACCGTGTCTTTTTATCGTGAAATCCACATTTACCATAAAGTTTTAACGAACAAAGAATCTGATATACAGTATTTACAGTAGTATTTAATAATTAAGTCACTGAATCAACTGTAATTAAAAAAAAATTACTGTAAAAATTATGGTATAAAATTTTACGGTAAAAATGGATTTCACGGATGATGCACCCATGGTTCCGATCCTTTTTACAGTAAATTGATCCGGAATTTTTTACATTAGTTTACGATTAAAATTATTTTTCCCTAAAAATAACAAAAATAGCCACACTAATGTGTCTGAATATGGAATTATTTAAAAACATATTAACAACATATAACTTATTAACACACTCATTAAAAATTTATTTACAAAACCTATAGTAATTTTCTTCATTCCCAAATTTTGAATATCTATATGGTTTGAACTGTTAGGAAAAAACAAAACTTTGGAGTATTGCTTTATAAACTAAGGCGATGTAAAATTGCTCTTTTTAAAAATATATCACATATTTACTATAATATCTCGCTTTATTGAAAATTCATTCTTTCTCATTCAGACAAATACATTGTAAAATTGCACAGTATTTCTCACAAATCTGGTAGAAAAGTAAGAATTTATTGTTATTGAAAACAACGGAATGATTATTCAAAAATGTAGAACAAATACGTAAACGAAAAAATATAAAATTTTCATTAAAGCACTATTACTTCTTTTTCTATCCTAACTTTGAAGCTTAAAATCAATAAAATGAAACGTGTAAGCTTCTTTCTTGATAAAGTATTTTCAGTACTGCTATATATATTTCGATACATCGAGATCCGATTCCAATATGAGTGATGATATATGAAATAATTTAAAAGAAACGTCGAATACTTTAAGAGTGTATACATTCGAAAAAAACAGACTTATCTTTTTTCAAATCAACAGCATCTCTGGAAACAATAAAAAAAGTCGCTTTCATACTTATCAAGTTTATTCATATTCATATGTGCTACTTCATCGATTTTTCATACTTATTGATTCTTTTTCTTAGAGTGTGTAAAATAGTTATGACTGAAATAATAGCAAGTGTTTAAAAAGTGTAAAAAGTTTTATAACTTACAAATTATTATTATTTTTATTTTTGTGAAATTAAGCAATAAAAAGTAACAAATAAATATTAAAAACGATTTCTTAATAAAAGTGTGCTTACATAAATAAGTTTTGTTGATGGGTGTAAAGTTGTAATAAGTTTTGTGATTCTCCGGTAAATATTGATTGTTGATAAAAAAAATATATGTTTCAATAAAAATATTGATTCAAAAACAGGCACAATGTGTAATTTATAGTTTGTTATTTTAAGGTAAATTCTAAATAAAATTAACTATACATAAACCTAATGTTTATTTAATATTAATTTACTGAAATGTTAATTACAAAACAAGTGTCAATAATGGCCGTCAATTTGTGTTGTGCAAATAATTTTCTTCTTAAAATTATAATGGGATTATGTATAGTGCCCCCCTCAAAAAATGGACTACCCTGATTACCTTTTGTTCTAATGGTCAGATCTTCTCGTTCTAGGACTCATTCATAATAGTTCGAAAAGGTGACTTCAAATATGCTAATTTATTAGCGCAAACGATATTTTAAGTTTCGAAATCTGACACATAAGCGTTCTTTCTTTGAATAAACATACCTTTTTTCAGCGGATTTAAATTTCTGACTCCCCAAAATATAGAGGGTAGGCGCAATCTGGGAAATATGTTTCCTAGTTTTGATAAGAAGAGAAATCCAAAGTTTGGTCCTCTTAATGTTAATTTAACTTTTTGCCTATTTCGGTTTAACTCGAGAACTTTTTCAGCAAATTGAAAAAATTTTTGCGCTAAATTATAAAATTCGTTTATCAAAGACAATTCCATGCAAAAAATGAATTTCAGGAAATATTTACTATTTCTTATTATTTAATTTATTAATAGTCGGGGAAATTTTGAATTGTAAAGTATAAAATTTTTATAAAGGTAATTTTACATGGCAAAATACGAAGTTTGAGTGAAATCAGTTGTTGAGAAATCAAATTTTAAAGAAATTGAATTGCTGAATTTCATTACAACTACGGGTATAGAGCTTTTTTCCTTCAAAGAAGAGAGCTAATCGTGTAAATTAAAAACTTATTCTCCGAAATGTAAGAAATTTTTTAGAGAGTTAGTAAAATTATTTGAAGTCTTGAAACGTTTTGTCAGTGAAATGAATATGTGTTATATTTGGATTGTATTCCATTAGGACTTCCATTAGTCTTTCATAATTCTTTTATTTGGATTCTCTAATGAATAATAATAATATTTGGATTATCTTCCATTAGGACTTCCATTAGTCTTTCATAATTCTTTTATTTGGATTCTCTAATGAATAATAATAATATTTGGATCATCTTCCATTAGGACTTCCATTAGTCTTTCATAATTCTTTTATTTGGATTCTCTAATGAAAAATAATAATATTTGGATTATCTTCCATTAGGACTTCCATTAGTCTTTCATAATTCTTTTATTTGGATTCTCTAATGAATAATAATAATATTTGGATTATCTTCCATTAGGACTTCCATTAGCCTTTCATAATTCTTTTATTTGGATTCTCTAATGAATAATAATAATATTTGGATTATCTTCCATTAGGACTTCCATTAGTCTTTCATAATTCTTTTATTTGGATTCTCTAATGAATAATAATAATATTTGGATTATCTTCCATTAGGACTTCCATTAGTCTTTCATAATTCTTTTATTTGGATTCTCTAATGAATAATAATAATATTTGGATTATCTTCCATTAGGACTTCCATTAGTCTTTCATAATTCTTTTATTTGGATTCTCTAATGAATAATAATAATATTTGGATTATCTTCCATTAGGACTTCCATTAGTCTTTCATAATTCTTTTATTTGGATTCTCTAATGAATAATAATAATATTTGGATTATCTTCCATTAGGACTTCCATTAGTCTTTCATAATTCTTTTATTTGGATTCTCTAATGAATAATAATAATATTTGGATTATCTTCCATTAGGACTTCCATTAGTCTTTCATAATTCTTTTATTTGGATTCTCTAATGAATAATAATAATATTTGGATTATCTTCCATTAGGACTTCCATTAGTCTTTCATAACTCTTTTATTTGGATTCTCTAATTAATAATAATAATAATATTCAGGTTGTATTCCATTAAGACTTCCATTAGTCGCTCATGAATTTTTATTTGGATTGTCGAATTGGAATTTTGCATACCTAATTATAATTAGACTTTAATTCTAATTTCAGAGACCAAAGTCTAATAAAAGAGATGGGTGCTTTTCTTACTTACTATGTTTTAAAACATCTATCTTCGGAATATTTTAATCAGGAATTTTTTTTTTTTTTTTTTTTGCTTACTTAGGAGTTATACTCATTGCATTTGGGTAAGGTATGCTCATAAAACTCTCTAATAATACTCGCTATTTCTAAAATATCCGACGATTTGAAAAATCAAGAAAAAAATAAAGGAGTTTAAAATGTAGATTTTGTGGCGTTCTGCTTTAAAACAAGAAAATAATCTTTCTACTAATCTAATATTTTTTTAAAAATTAGTTACAAAGTTTGTCTGTAGATGGCGCTTCTTATTATGAACAAAAGTTATAATTTGATATTTTTAAAATAATTATTATTTGAAGCAACAACTTGAAGTGCAGCCCAAAGATAAAAAAAACATACACCTTTGCACTTTCATTTGGTTTGGTCCCTTGTGCAGCCAAAAGCATAGTTTTCAAGTATTCTCAACACCATCTTTTGACAAATCTTATAACTATTTTAGAGCTAATTTGATTTTGAACTAATTAGCAACAAAAGTAATATGAATGAAGAATAAGCATCTATTCTCTTAGGCAAAATGCAACAAACATGTGTTTTAAAGTTTTTTTTTTAAACCGTTGGCCCTTTTTTTTTAAAAAAAAAGCTGGTATTATTAAGGAATTCATGAGTCTAACCAATCACTTGGCCTTACTAAAAATTTTCAAGACAATAAAAAAATTTTTTTTAACACTCTCCAAAATTTCTAACAATCTAGTTCAATAGCACGCAAATTTAGAAGCATAAAGTATATGCACTTATGACAATGGTAAGGGTTTGTTCCAAAGGTAAGGAAATAATGAAAATCAATTAATGAAACATTAAATTTTTTTCAAACACTCTTAATAGTCATTAAAATATGTCTCTCTACCATAGAGGCCACAGCCTCAAGCATTTTTTAAAGTCCGTCCTTTAAAACTTCTTAAATTTTAAGAACAGAAAAACTTCGATCAATTGTGTCATCTACCATGGCAGTCTCACAAAACCTCATCTATCACATCTTCCTGACACCATGAGATCGAAAAACGTAAGACAGATTATCAGAAAAATATATTAGTGTGTTTAAACTAACTCTCAAATTGTGTTTAATACACTGAGAAAAAAAGTATGGTCAAATATCTACCAGAATATAGTAAAATTTAGAGTGCTTAGATGTATGGGAAACCAAACATCTCGGTAATTTTTATCGAAGCACTTTAGTCATGATTTTGATATAATTAACATTAAAATGTGGTGATGTATTTAACCCTTTATAGGACAATGTTTTTTTTTAGAAAAACCATGCTAAAATCATTTTTGATATTGATTTATATAAAAAAAAAAATTTATTTAGATTTTTGCCTAAAATTATTTTGATTTTTAAGACCATTTCTTTGGCGAGAGGGTGAATGAGATTTTCAAAATTTGACCGACTACAACAAATAAGACATTAACTTAACTGACTTCTGGGCTTATGAATAATAGAATTTATAAATTTTTATTTTATAACACCAGACAAACGCAATGAGAAATGATAAAAAGAACGAACGCATAACACACAAAATAAAATAGTTCCTCAGTGTTGGCCTTTCTTCTCTGATCCTACGCTGATCTTTATTGATATGCACATTTATTCCAAACACTTTATTGGAGGCGTGATGGTTCAGGAAATAGAGCGTTCGTCAATTAAATTTGTTTTAATCTATTATTAAAAAGATGTTAAAATGAATCAAATTTCCGTTTAAACTGGGATATAATATCACGACCGTATTCAAATTTAAAGTGGCCTTATTTACACAATAAAAATATGTAACCTGATCGCGAATTCAGGATGCAATAAATTTGCATGATTTTGCGGTTTAACTCTCTTCAAAATTTCTAAAATAACAGGCATGCCAAGAGGGGCGGAATTTTTCTAACAGAGCAGATCTGTCAGGAATATCAATTCAGAATATGTTTATTTATATTTTTCCATAATGAAACATGAATTCACTATGCAGGTTTAGAGGCTCAGGGGATAAAGCGTTCGCCTTCCAATGAGGTGAACCGGGCCCGAATCCCAGCAATGGCTGGTCGATACGAATTCCGCATCCGGCGAGCAGCAGCCACGGTGCTGACGTGAAATATCCTCAGTAGTAGACGGATCATGTGTTAGAGTCCCCTTGCCGTTAGGATAACCGTGGGAGGTTCTCGTGGTTTTCCTCTCCATGTACAGCAAATTCGGGTTCGTTCCATCAAAATGTCCTCCACGAAGGCAAATCTCTCCCCAATACTAGATCCAGGAGTTCCTTTGCTTTCCGAATTGGGCTAAAAATTACAAGGCTTCGGAGTTGAACATTAGTAGTAAGCTCAAAAATTGAGTCAGCAGTTCAACGACGTTAAATTAAAATAAATTTAAAAATAAATAATTTTAAAAATAAAATTTAAAAGAAACACCACTTTTTTGGTACATTTTTGTATTTTCTGAATTTATCAGTAGATTGCCACGCAAATCCGAATAGGAAAATAGCTCTCCTTTGGCATTCAGAAATTATTGCAGTTGGTTGAAATTAAACTTATCATGGCCTTTTAGGGGTTTAAACAAAAGTAAACAATTAACCGGACCAAAAAGTTGTAAAGTCACCCTGAAGAACTTTCTCGTATAATGGGTTCGAAAAATTTAATTAGAAGGGAAAAAAATGGAACAAGCTAGTTTGAAGATTTGCCTAAATAAAATAAAACTTTTGTGAACATTAAATTTTATTAAGCACATTTAGATTCCTTCTTAAAATAAAATATTCTTCATTAAAACCGCATAACCAATTGCTTAAATCCAAATATTTATTTTCCATCAGTAATTCTAATAATAACTAAACCAATTGAATTTCTCAATAGAAACCAAACCTTCTTTTGAAACAACATTGAAATGAAATCACTTTAAAGTCCGTTTTTAAATAACCTAATTTTTAAAGTAACTTAATTATCTTGCAAAAGTATCTCGAGACTTCTTATATTGAACAAATATTTTCTCAACAAACACTTTCGAAATTAAATTGTTTAAGAGGAACATTTTTTGTTTTGTTTTTAAATCTAAATCAATGAGGTTTTATTTTATTGTTAAAAATTTCCTTTGTTTGAAATTCTAATGAAAATGTTTTTTCGAAATCTCCAATGGCCATCACTCATTTTGTAACTTAATTTTGCTAGATAATCACTTGAGAAAGAAAATCATTTCAAATAGAGATTAAAAGAAGTTTAGGAAATTAATTCCATTGAGAAATCTTGTTCTTCTTATCAGTTTAAATCTAATATACATTTTAGAATTTCTTGGTACATTATTTGCTGTAGTGTAACATATTTAAAATTGTTTTTAGGCGTTCTTATTTTTTAATGCATAAGTTTTTAAGATGAGTAGATGATTTTCAAATTTGAGACATTGAACTGAAACCGTTTTGATAACAAAATAGAAACTAATCATTGTTAGTAATTAACAATGATTCTTATTATCTCTTGCACATATTTTATTAATCAGTATAAAGTTTGAATTTAAATTCAGACTTCTGGGGATTTTATAAATCATCATTAATTTAAAAATACTTTAACAAACAACTGACCGAACAATTTTACATAGTTTTTTTCATTTTACAATACCTTCCCGTATAGTAATAACATTTCTTGTAAAAAGAAGAAAAAAAACATACTTTTTAGATTAATAAAACCAAAATATACGGTATTTTAGCCATTCACTTGGTCATTCATCCGTTCGTAAATTTTACCGGAAATTTGGGTTTTCAAAATTATAATTCTTAATAAATGAATAAATGGTTTTTATTATAATAATGAATAAATAATGAATAAATGGTTTATAATAATTATAATAATGAATAAATGGTTTTTATTCCATGTTTTAAGGCTGTTTAATTTTTTTCGTCATTTAACATATTATAAAACCATAATTTATAATTAATTTTACCAAAATCATTACCAAAGTTCTTCGGTAAAAAGTACCAATCTATTTTAGTGTTTTCACAGAGCCAGAAACTCGGTATTTTCTACCATATTCTACTAGTTTTGCCCATGCTTCTTTTGCAGTGCAAAAATGTCTCAAAGTTGAAATCCACTTTTGTCAGCTTTTTATTACCAAAATGCAGAGTGTTTACCACCCTTTATAAATATTTATGGAAATTCACAAAAAAGAATTTTAAAAATCCTTTTTAAACTGCAGATTCATATTGCGGTTTTCAAAAGCTAATTATTTTACAAAATATATGACTATTAAACATTACTTTTGCATTATTCAACAAAACGTTTAGTAAAAAAAAAAAATCAGACCAATCACTAAAAGTAAATTACAACGAAGATGGAATTGAAGGAAAAAAAACCAGTTTGATTTTCAAATGAAGTTGTAAGAGAGTAACAAGAACAAAAATGCGATTATTTAAAACCCTTCAGCATTCTTCTTCGCCTTTTCAGAAAATAATATATAGGATCTCTAAGAAATTGAGCACTTTGACAATATGGTAGTTGTTTAAATAATAAAAAAAAAATTTAAGGAGAATTACTACTGTTTTCTATAGGAAAATTAAAAGGAATTATGGGATTAAAAGGAATTATGTCTCTGAATAAACTAATAGCACCTCTATTTGGGAATAAGATTAAAAATTCAAACGAAAATTCAAATTAATTTAAGTTTCTTTCAATTCATAAAAAGCCAGAATGTATTTTTTAAATAAACAAAAAATATCAATTAAAATTACAATTTTTTCAACTAACGCAGCAATCTGGTTTTCGATTAGCGTAAATGCAATATATTATCTTTGTATCGCAATTTGTAAATAAACACATAAATAGAGTAAATTTCTTGAATTGTCAAATATGAAATTACTTAAAAAGAAGTATGTTTTAAGCAATCAAAAATTTCAGTTTTTCTAAATTATTTTTTTAAATTAGTGAAAAAGAGTCATTATTTCGGCTTAAATATAACGGCATGGATATGGTTGATGAACTTCATAAACTATTTTTTTTTTTTTTTTGTTTAAATTCGATTTATTCTAAATTTCTAAAAGCTTCGTACTCCTAGAATTTGCAAGATTTATGAAATAAACTGCTGTTTGTAGAAAATGCAACACCATGAAAGAATCATCAGAATCAAATGAAATTTAATGCAGAAACGACTTGTACTGATACAAATAAATGATGAAATTTTCAAAACAAAAGAAACAAATTAAGCGTCCGAAATCAGTATTTGGTGCAGCCACCACGCGCTGCAATAAGTGCTGCTATACGACGTGGCATGGAGTCAAACAGATGTTGAATATCTGCTTGAGGAAGAGAATTCCATATCGCTTGTATGCGCAACCAAAGTTCGTCTTTGGAAACTGCAGGACGCGGATCACGAGTGAGACGCCGACCAACCATATCCCACACGTGCTCAATAGGCGACATATCCGGCGAATAAGCAGGCCAAGGAAGAAGTTGCATGCGTTGTGCTGAACAGAAGTCTCTAACAGTCCGCGCAACATGTGGGCGTGCATTATCCTGCTGAAAGATAGCTCCAGGGATGCCTTGAAGGAAAGGAACGACTTCGGGCTGTAGCACTTCACGGACGTATCTGTTGCTATTGAGATTACCCTCAATTCGCATCAAATTGGATCGTCCATGATACGAAATCGCACCCCAGACCATAACTCCGGGTGTTCGACCACTATGTCGTTCAATAATACACTCAGGAAGGCAGCGTTGACCGGCATAACGTCTAACACGAACACGGCCATCATGGGTCCACAAATTGAAGCGTGATTCATCTGAAAAGACAACTTGGTGCCAATCAGCTCGCCAGTCTCTGTGCTCAAGAGCCCACTGCCGACGCAGCCGTCGATGATCCGCCGTGAGGGGAATCCTGTATAATGGCACCCTTGCACGCAATCCACGGCGCAGCAGACGACGACGAATTGACGAAGCCGACAATTGTACACCTGTAGCAGTAGACCAATGTGCTGCCAGCTGCCTGGAGGAAGCTGTGCGATCATTCACCGCCATGCGGAGCAGGTGTCGATCATCGCGCTCTGACGTCACCTTCTGTCGTCCAGTGCCTGTTTTTCGAGTTGTTCGGTGCTCGTCGGTCCACTGCTTCCAAACTCGCATCACTGTGGAACTGTTCCGCTGCATACGAGCTGCTATTGCGCGATAGGAAAATCCTCCTTCTCGAAGGCCGATTATCCTCCCTCGTTCAAACTCCGTAAGTTGCTTGAATTTCTTATTCTTCCGTCGTGGAGGCATACTCAGGTCTCACTAAACGTTTGCCACTAACAAATAATCATAGACTATTTTCAACGTCCCTCTACAGCACTTTATTTATACGCTTTCAGCATCAATTCAGAGGGCGCTGCGCGCGCCACGCACGCGCGATGGCTCTGAAACTTTATTAATTTGCATAATATCCTATAATTGACATTTGCTGCGAATTTCATTTGATTCTGATGATTCCTTCATGGTGTTGCATTTTCTACAAACAGCAGTTTATATGCGAGTAAATGATTAATAAATGTCATAAAAAGTGTAGCATCCCTACTTTTAAAATTGTTTTCAAACTTTAACTAATATATTTAATATTTTCGTCACTCTCACTAAAATAATTAAATGAATATACTTTACATCATCATAATGCTCTCAACGTACATACAAATTATTTTTTAAAAACAATATGCACAGTGTTTCTTGTTTTTTTTTTTTTGTATTTAAAATTTTTTTTTCAAACATTCATTAAATACAATAAGAGCTTTTTAATGATTCACTTCTGTTGGTATAGATATGAATACAATTAACTGAATCTTTTAATTTCACAAATAATTGATTAAGAATCACGCGATAGAGTAATTTGTATTAATTAAAAAGATATTTATACTTTTAGAATTACTCGTGAAAAAATAAAGAATGAGTTTCAAGAAACTTCAAGTACTAATTTGTTCTGAGTAATTCCTAATTATATTTTAAGAATATTAAAAATTAAGAGAAAATATGCTTTTTTTCTCTCTTCTATATCATGTAAAGCAAAAATGTGAATAAAATTTGAATAAAATTTTCTATTACATTAATATTTACATTGTCATTAAATTAAAAAAAACACAATGATAAAAGCATTAAACAAAAAATAATAAATAAATGAATTTAACATTCAAAAAACATACCCTGAAAAAAAGTATGATCAAAAGAACTAGAATAGGGAAAAATTTGTCGTGTTTTTAGCTCTATTGGAACACCAAAACACTCGGTATTTTTTACCGAGTGTTTTGGTGTCTGTTTGCGATCTAACCGATTGTCTATAGTCAATTTTGCAAAAAATTAATAGTAAATACTTTCGAAAGGATTTTCGTAAAATTAGCGATAAACTATGAGGTCATATTGCGTAATAATATTTGGTAAACGTGGTAAAATTTGGTAATTTTATAATTGTTACTTAGAGAATTGTATAAAAACCACTTAGTCGATTCAATTTGCTTTCTAGTTTAGTATTCTTTACTAAATGCGTGGTAATAAGAACTATAACTTTTAAAACCAGAAGAATTTCTGGTAAAATATTACCATATGGAAGGATAAATTACCAAATAAATGATTTGAATGCCGTATGCTTAGGTTTAATTAACCATCAGTTACATTTTTTTTACTAGAAATGTCATTATTGAACAATACGGTATAGTAACCAGAAATTTTTTTTCCATGTACACTATGTCATGGTAGTTATTTTATCGAAAATTTCAAAATTATGCGCTTTTGTAATTGCTCCTAATTTTTTTAATCGAATTTTGTTTTCAAAATCAGGGCAAACTATGGCAAAAAGCCCCAAATAAAAATAATAAAAAATAAGTATAAATAAATAAAAATAAATAAAAATAAAAACAAATAAAAATAAATAAAAATAAAAACAAATAAAAATAAATAAAAATAAAAACAAATAAAAATAAATGTAACAAAAAAAGTGCACCATATCACCGTAGCTATTTTATATAAACTTTTAAAGTTCTGTGCTCTTGTAATTGTTTTCAAAATTGTTTAAAATACAATTTTTTTCAACTCAAAAATACATTTAAATAATTTTCTTGTATCAAGATATCAACTTCCGGAAACAAATTTAAGAAAACAACAGGATTAATCAGGTTATGGGCCATTTCAAATGATTTAGATTTTCTCACGGTTTCCTTGTTAATAGGATCAACTAAAATACGAAGTATCAGTTTATAATAATCATTCCGTGTTTAAGTTTAACTTCGGTTCTGAATTGCCCGGAAGTATTTTTATTTGTTTCTTGAGGATTTTAACGGGAAAATGCTCGATAATTTTCAATAATTCAGTTTGATTTGAAACAACAAAAACAATGATTGGCATACTTCAGTAAAAGCATAATGAAATGGACTTTTTCGTGCAATTATTTAAAAATCAAAAGTAATACAGAACAATTTAAGCTATTTATCAGAAAACTTTTACTGTATTTACTGCTTTCTGCAAACATGTAACAATAGAATTATGTTCTTTCATTATTTAATCACAGTTCCGTTCTGTTTGCTTTGTGAAAATAGGCAATAAGTGTTCTCTGAATTATTTCCAATTAAATTTCAATTCAAGTTCAATTTAAAATTATTCCAAAAAATTTTAAGTTTTTTGTGATTTATTCGAAATAAATCTATGAGTAAATACGACCCAGGAATTGAAATTGGGTACTTGCAACTTATCTTGAAGCGCGTTAACGTTCCAGATTTAAAGTCTGGTTTTATTATTCTACTTATAGATACGCAGCATATGTTTTTTTCTATTTATTTAAAAACTATGTTTATATTTAGCAAGATTGAGGCATCCATGCTAAATCTCTATTTTGTTTTTGTTTTTAAAAAAAAAAAAAAAAAAAAAAAAAAAAAACAATTAAATGTTTTCACTTAACTTCACAAATTTAATAATTAATAATTTATGGATTTTTAAATATAATATACATAAAATAAAAAATAAAAACATATTTAGTTAAGAAACATGCTATTTAAATAATAAGCATAGTTATTACTTCATATCTTTTACGCATTGAAAATTGAAATTAACGATATAAAATTACCAAAATTTAGAATAATACAAAATAACGTAAAAAAACGTAACGTTTAGACAATGCAATTAATCAAAACAGTATTTAATCACAGAAAAAAACTATTCAAACAATAAATAAATTAATTTAAACTTTTTTTCAAACATAGATTTATCCACAATAAAAAACTGATTAAATGCATTTTCTAAAAAGGAAGAACAATTCAGGAAAATAAATTTTTTTTTGAAAGAAAATGAAATAAATAATTGTGTTGAGCTTTTTTCGAAGAAATGGAATTCCATTTTAAATAAAAACTATCATGCTGAAATTTAATGATAAAGATTAAGTTGATAAATTTGACAAAATAACAAGATTTATGTGATTTTTTTTCTTTTAATAACATTTTCAGATAGATTTTTTAAGAACCAGTTTCGCGTTTCTAAATTACTTTTTCTTATTCATATATCAAAAATATATCGCTTTTATTCGTGAATTTTATTTACTACTGAAAAAATTTTATGTGAGAAAATTTTTATGTTTTATGACATAAACATATTTTGAAAATTTAATTAAAAAATACAATCCTTTAAAAAAGTAAATAAGAAAGCCGAAATAATTAGACAACCGATTTTTAATTAGAGATTTAATTTTAAAAGAAATCATTTCATCCATTATTTACGAAAGAATATAATATTTAAAAACTTATTAAAATGTTGCCTAAAGATATGTGAATAGCTTTAAAAGCAAAATGTTGAATATTAAATATTAAAAAGATCCATACACATGAAATGGTCTATGCATACAAAGTGAACAAATACCAAAGTATATTTGTTCGCTTTTCCCTCCTTTACTTTTGCGATAAAAAAAATATTTTAACTTTCTTCAATACATTTAATAAAATAAGTTTCATACAGTTCTACAGTAAAATAATTTTTTAATTAACTATAAATAAACTAAAACAGAAAGTAGTTGAAAACCTTTAGAAGAAAAGAATTGAAATTTAGAAGAATGAAAAATTTTTAGAAGCAGCAGGCAGTATAACTTTTAAAAAATCTCGGATAAAATTATGGTAAAATCTATTTTTTTCTGAAACATGTTACGGAACAAAACATTTTATAAACGATAATTTTTACAGTAATAATACCGTAAAATCATTGAACCACTCTAATTTTATATATATTACTGTAAGTTACAATATTTTATGGTAAAAATATATTGAACAAGTGAATTTTACGGATAATGTATCCAAAGGTACTTCACATCGTAATTTGATCCGAAATTTTTTACAGTATGTAAGCTCAATAGACGTCGCTAACTTTTGGAGCACGCAAATATCTATTTGCTGGACCAAGATGCAAAATAGAATAGTTGTCTTAACTCTTTTATTAAGAAATGCAATCATTCTAATTAGAGTGATTCATTTTTGATTATTCAAATCCCTGTGATAAACATATATATTTATTTCATTAAAAACTTTAATGTAAGAAGAATTTGTTTTTTTTTCCTTTTGTACATTTGAGCATTAATTATAAATATTTAAATTAAGTAAAAATTATGATGATTTCAATTTCTGAAAGCATGAGAATTGAAAAAAAGCTATTTGGAATAGGATATGACTTTTGCACTTTTTAATATGATTATATTTCATTTATTTTTAACTAGCACAGTCTTTACGTAGCACCCACAATTTCTGTACTCTTGAATGTAATTTGAAAAACTAGCATGATATGAATACATTCATTGCATTCACCCACAATTTCTATACTTTTGAATGTAATTTGAAAAACTAGCATGATATGAATACATTCATTGTATTCACCCACAATTTCTATACTCTTGAATGTAATTTGAAAAACTAGCATGATATGAATACATTCATTGTATTCACCCACAATTTCTATACTCTTGAATGTAATTTGAAGAACTAGCATGATATGAATACATTCATTGCATTCACCCACAATTTCTATACTTTTGAATGTAATTTGAAAAACTAGCATGATATGAATACATTCATTGTATTCACCCACAATTTCTATACTCTTGAATGTAATTTGAAAAACTAGCATGATATGAATACATTCATTGTATTCACCCACAATTTCTATACTCTTGAATGTAATTTGAAGAACTAGCATGATATGAATACATTCATTGTATTCACCCACAATTTCTATACTCTTGAATGTAATTTGAAAAACTAGCATGATATGAATACATTCATTGTATTCACCCACAATTTCTATACTCTTGAATGTAATTTGAAAAACTAGCATGATATAAATACATTCATTGTATTCACCCACAATTTCTATACTCTTGAATGTAATTTGAAAAACTAGCATGATATAAATACATTCATTGTATTCACCCACAATTTCTATACTCTTGAATGTAATTTGAAAAACTAGCATGATATGAATACATTCATTGTATGTGCTAATTATTTTATTTATTTATGACAATAATCAAATCTCAAAGATACCTCTCCGTAGAAGTAGCGCATTTAATTCATCATATATCTTGAAAAAAAAATCTTCCGTGATGTCATAACAAAAACAACTCTATGATGTCATAGCATGATGCAACTATTTCTTTTTTTTTAACGGCTCCAGTTTTTTTCCTGCTTATTTACGTAAATAATAAACTCAACTAACTAACGTAAACAATAAACTTATTTGCTTATAATTTAGGTTAACATTTGTTAGTTAAGACTTTGTATTTTGTTATGATTAATTAAATATAAATTCACTTTTTCTTTTTTCTAGTTATTCGAAAAGAAGTAATGGCACTAACTCTATTGACTCTATTGTCCTGTTCGTGGATTGCATCGGGAAGGTATCTGCCCACCAGAAGTGATTCCACTCGAAGAGAACAAATCAAAGAACTTCTTGGAGCAGTAAGTCCTTGCTGAACTACATCAATAAAATATTCTTAATTGTTTCACTTCATCTGTTTAGCCCCTCTGCAGAGGATCAAAATTGTGATGGTATGTCTTCGGATCATCCTCAGGGATGTATCCCAGACCGTCGCCAATAGCCCATTGTGCAGCTCTAGTGCGACGTAAATGAACTACAACAACAACATCATCTGTTTAGATACAAAAGAATGATACTTGAATCTTGTGATCTGCACAGTTATTAAACTGATAACTTGCATATTTTTTCATTTTATTTTATAACCGTCGTTGAACAGTTGACCCAATGTTTTGAGTTTACGACTTCTAATGTTCAACTCCATAGTCTTGTAATTTTGAACCCAATCCAAGAAGACAAGGGAACTCCTGGATCAAGTATTGGGAAAACTTTGCTTTCGTGGAGGACTTTTTGATGGAACTAACCCGCATTTGCGATACATGGGGAGGGAGACCACGAGAACCTCACGTTAAGGGGACTCTAGCCCATGATCTGCCTACTACTGAGTATATTTCACTTCAGCACTGTGGTCAGTGCAATTTGGATGCGGAATTCTTATCGACCAGTCATCTCTAGGATTCGAACCCCGTTCACCTCATTGGAAAGCGAGCGCTCTATCCCTGAACCATCGCGCCTCTTTACTTGCATATTGAATTTATGTTTCCTTATGAAAAAAAATATAAATAAACAAATTCTGAATTGATATTCCAGACTGATCTGCTCTGTTAGAAAAATACCACCCCGATAGGCATGTCTGTTACTTTCGAAATTTTGAAAAGAGTTAAATCGCAAAATCGAGCAAATTTATTGCATCCTGAATTCGCGATCAAGTAAAATTTTTGATTGCGTAAATAAGGCCACTTTAAACTTGATTGCGTGCGGGATACTATATCTCAGTGTAAACGGAAATTTAAGATTCGGAACGGAATAAACGGAAGGTAGATATTCGTTAATTGTATATCATTAAAAAGTCTGCTAATTGAAATGATTTTATTTATTTATGTTCTTTTATGCTTTAGATGTAATTATGACGAGTTAAACTTTTATAGGGTTTAGCGAAACTTATAACTTATTTATCTAAATACAAATTTCCCTGAATAATACAAATTCATTAGTTTTTATTACAATTTATTAACTTCACACTTATTTAAAATAAATTACAAACTATATAAAAAAAAAAAAATCCAAAATATTGCATTGAAAGATATGAAGAAGCAATTTACGCTTTAACCTTAGTTAAACGAAAACTATTTGTGAGTGGGTTCTGGTGAAACACTTTCTATTTACGCTTTCTTAACAAGGACATTTTATGGACTAAATCTAATTCTCTGGCAGTTGGCTCTTATCCAGTGCTTTTCAGCTACAAGAGAAACATATCAATAATATCATCGCAGCCGAAGAAGCACCAAAGCTCCACAAGTTGTGCTAGTGCAGAGATAGAAAAAAAAGTTGTCTCTGTATCTAGTTAACGCAAATTGATCATGGCATTATTCCAAAAGAAAAAGACTTTCGATTTTTAAGAGTTTTAACACTTTTATTTAAGAGTTTTAACACTTTTAGGGTATATGGTATTAGGATGTCCCTATTTTCTTCGAGAATAGACTATAATAATGAAATTAGACTAAAACGTTATTCCAAAAGAAACAAAAAGAATTTCGATTTAAAAAAAAACTAGTTTAACACTTTTTTGTATAATAGTATTAAGATGTCACAATTTTCGTCGAGAATAGACTATAATAATGAAAGATGTTGTTTAAAAGAAAAAAAAAAGATTTTTATTTTTAAAAGTCTCAGTTTAACACTTTCTGTGTATATGGTATTAGGATGTCACTACTATCATTGAGAATAGAATAAAAGAAATAAGTTTGATTTAAAAGTGATTCTGAAATAAAAAGAATTTCGATTTTTAAAAACCTAGTTTACAAAGTTTTGTATATATATGTTATAAAGATATCTCTATTTTCATTGAGACGAGACTACAATAATGAAATTTGACTTAAATGTTTTTCCAAAAGAAACAATCTTTCGATTTTAAAAGACCACTTTTTGTATAAATAGTATTAAGATGTCACTGTTTTAATTTAGAATATAGTATCGAATATGTATTAATGAAATTTGACAAAAATTTATTCCAAAATAGAAAGACTTTTGATTTTTTAAAATTCTCTATCACACTTTGTATAGAGGGTATAAAGATATCGTCATTTTCATTGCAAATAGAATATACTTACGACATTTATCTTAAACGTTAGTTTAAGAGATCATTAAGATGTCATTGGAATAATGTCAATGAAATTAGGAATATTTAAATGTAAAAAATGCTACAAGTCAGAATACTTTCCTACACACACTAAACAAAATAAAAATTTTCTCTAATTTTGAGAAAAGTTATCGGTATATGACTGAAAAAACTAAAAAATTATTTAAGCATTGTTGAAAAGAATCTGGCGAACACAGACCAATTTTTAATCTTTGAATAACAGACTTTTAAAAAAGCATATTTATGATTTTTTGTAGGCAGTGTTTTGACAGCAATATATACGACTAACACTGTATAGTTGAGTTTTAATTATGTTGTCCATCGAAATCCGGAAAAATTTTGGTTTGTGGAACATTAGTTGGTTCGATAATAAGCAACTGATTGAAATAAAATCCTTTCATATTCTAAATCTAAAAGACAGAATTCATAAATATATTGTTCCCAATTAGACGTTATAAAATGGAGGGGGGGGGGGGAATTAGACCAACCCAAGGCCTCGAGCCCTTAGATATTTCAAGTATTATAAAATTGCTTTAGTGAGAAGTAAAACTTTTCATAGTTTGGTCAAGACTTTGACCAATAAACTCATGCGGAAAATTTTTTTGTTGAAAAAGATTTTAAATTTCTAAAACATATCGAAGTTTCCTGTGTCATTTTAATGGGATTTTAGGAAAAATGGCGCTTTATATTGTAATAAATGTGTATCAAAATTAAAACTTCTTTCGTTTTAGTTGTTTATCAAAACTTTCATTTTCAGGCAATACAATAAATTAATTTCAGAAACTCAATAAAATAGTCTTTTTTTCTTACTTCAAAATTACTTTCAATTAAACAAAAATTAATTTTTCTGACATTGTAGCAGACAAAGATGCTTGATTAGTTCAAATTTCTAAGTTAAAATATAATACCAAAAGTAATTTGGTATATGATCTTGATAGTATAGCTCAGGGTTTCCTGAATTCTAAGCCCTCTTCAATCGATTTATATGAACCCGTCGGTGAGCGACAACGATAAGAAATATTCAAGTTTTCAATTAAACGCTATGTAAAACTATAAATTTAACTTCAAAAAATGGTTTCCACTGTCAAATTGGTATTTTAGTGACAAAAAAGTTGAGGTCTTCTGCTATAGCAGTCTATCTCACTGGATTATCTTGTTGTTTTCTTAGACTAAATCCGCTATGTTGAATATTTCATTTTAAATCTTCCGTTTTCTTCCCAAAAATTCGTTTCTATTACAAAACTAAGCCTGTTTTGTCTCCGATACTATTAACTTTATTCGTTTTCACTTATACGGCCACTTTAAAAAGACAAAACTCGTTTTTTTTTTTTTTTTTTCTCATTTTCAAACCGTTTTAATATAATTTTTTTAATTATAAATATGTTACGAATAGTACAGATAAAATTTTAACATAAAGAAGCAATAGTTTCAGATTTTTATGCACTAACTAAAATTACTATATCTTAAATTACTATATCTTAAATTACTATATCTCAAATTTTAGAAATTGAAATAGGATAAATTACAATTGTTTGTGACGTTTTTATATATAAGATGTGCTTTTAATTTTAATAAAAAAAATGTATAAAAGTTGTATTGTAAAAATTGTAAAAGTGGGAAAATTCATATAATTGTAAAGGGTTTTTTCATTTTATTTCCAAAACATACTTATTCTTTAAATGTTAATTAAATAATTCTATGAAAAGATTTATTTTCTATCCTTTAAAAAATAAATTTTAAATATATTTAGTATAAAATGTATCCATATAAAATATATTTAAACAAAATTATGTATCTTAATGGTAATTTTACAAAATAATTGCGGCATATATTGATAATAAATGCCCTGCCAGAACTGTAAATACTAAACTTTAAGGGTCTATAACATTATTAATGTTAATGTTGTTATTAACTTAACTATTACTAGCTGCTAATGGAGACTGGATTGGTCATCTTTCAAAATTATCTTGCTCAACATATAAACTTAAATAATAACCAAACCGAATGCACAGCACAATTGCATTAAAATTTTCTAATTTTTCAACCTCTTCACCACTCCTAATGCCTTAAATAGTTTTAAACAATGAATTAACGAAATTTTGTCACTGTCTAGCTGTTGATGACGGCTCTACCCACGAGAAAGTACTTTGGTTTTAATTTTAGCTATTTTCGAGACATATCTGATATTGTCAAAATTATTTATGTATTGAATTTATTGAATTTTAGAAATAATTTAAAATTTGTTCAGCAGTCATTAAATCACAAATATCAGCGTAAGATTTCGGGACATTTTAGTTTAGAAGGCAGTAAAAGTATTCAAATGCTGTTATTGCTTTTAATGCCACTTGCCAATACCAGAAAGCCTGCTTCCTGAAACCAAGCGAGTTTCAGTGGCGCCATCTATGACTTAAAATAAAATTAAAGTCACACACTCGTCACAGCTCGTTTATAGCTTGGAACCATTCATTCATTCACAGGTCGTAATTTTGACATGAACCAGAGATCGATCAATCTCCAATTCAATACCTCCCAAGGGTATGTTTTGTGATGGGAACATGGAGGACTTTGTAATCCAACAGATTTAACATGCACCAGTCAACATCTACTATAGACCGGCAGTTATATAATAAATAAATAAATAAATATATATATATATATATATATATATATATATATATATATATATATATATATATATATATATATATATATATATATATATATATATATATATTTATTTATTTATTTATTTATTTAATTATTTATTTATTTTAAATTTCCTTTTTTTATTTATACGAAATTTTTTTTCTAAAATATCGTTATAGCAGCCAACGATACCTATTCTAGCTTATAACTTACATGTACTGAAATAACAAATAAATAAAGTCTAGTACTTCTAACAAATATATTTCAGATCTGTCAACTAAAATATTAAATTAGTAATGCTTCTATGTATATTTTTAAAACAGAAACGTAGTCAAATCTGCTCTTATCGTAAATTCTTCCTTGTTTTCTCATCGGGTTCGGCAGTTTTCATTCATTTATTCGTGGTAAACTTCAAGAAAATATCATGAAAGAACAGGTATGAGATATTTAGTAGAGTATGGTACTTTACCAACCATGTTCCCATGTTAAATAAGCTGAATGGAATAAAAAATAATAATTTACTAGATAAAACAATTAAAATATTTAAGTAATAATTATTCTATGTATATTTTTTAAAGCAAAAACGTAGTAAAACTGCCTATACTGTAAAGAGAACTGAAGTTTTAAAACTCCCTTCCATTTTCTCTTTCTTAAATCTACAGCTTTCATTCATTTATTTGTATCAAACTTCAAGAAAATATCGTGAAAGAAAAAGTATAAGATGTAGCAGCATATGGTATTTTATCAACCATCTTCCCATGTTAAATAATGTGAATGGAATGAAAAGAAATGAATTAGGGGCATAAAGCCCATACAATGTCTCTATTGTGAATACATCCACTATTCATCTCTGAAAACTTCTTTGAATATAAGAGACAATCAATATTTTTGACCATTCGTTCACAATTTTCTTTTTTTTATTCTTTGTTTATACAGTAGATATTTTCTTTTCGATAGTTCCAAGGCATTTTGATAACATCTTCTTTTTTTTGATTTTTTTCCTCAGTTGATATGAAATTGGCATTACTTAATCTTTCAAGTATTTGAAAGGGGAAAAAAAGAATAATTTTTCTTATTTCAAATCGGTTGTACCATAAATTTTCCGTCTTATGTATCTTAAATTGTTGTTTACTTCATGGAATAATATTTCTTCATATAAGGAAATCAAGCTTTAATGTTTATGTTCTCAACTATTTTAGTATGCATTAATGTGGTCTGTTGTATATAAATGAAGAATAAGATTGACTAGGGAAAAGACTAATCTAAACTAAAATAAAACTGACTAGAGATAAAAACAGAAAACCAAAATCTATGTTATTAATTAATAAAAAAAATTTTTTAATCTAAGTGTAAAGAATAATGAAACATTTCAAACTTTTGTCTTAAAATTTATTCTTAAATGTGTTTTTTTCATTTATAAGAAACATGATCCATTTACTAATTTAAAAGTTAGATCTAGTAAAACACAAATAGCAAGTATTTTTACCGAATTATTTAAATTAATGTTTACCGAATATATAACGTATTGAAAACATCTATTTTTTGTTTATCGTTTCATTTATGCATAGAAAAGAAAGCAGCAAAAATATTTTATTCTAGCTTTGAATTTCATATTCTTCCAAGTGGAGATTTCATTAACATATTTCTGTAATTAAAAATATAAAGAAAGTTATAATCTCTCTTTTGAATTTCCCAAGCAATTTGTTAAACAAATGCAAAAACTAAAACATATTTATTTCGAGATTCAATTTTTTCTTCTAATTTTTCCATACCATCTGTAAAGAGAAGGCAGAAAAATATGAAAAAGAAAATTTTTTGATACAATATTACTTATTTTACTTTCAAACTGCTTTTGAAATTCTTTCAAGTAAGGAATACAATATATTCAATAATATCCATAAGATACAAGTCTAAATATGGAGAAATATATGGGATTTTTTTTAAAAAAAGGAAAAGAAAAACATTATTTGTCATAAACTGTTAACTATTGGAAACATTTCTAATTTACGCTTACCCTTACTATAGGAGTCATAAACACGAATCTACATATATTTTATTTTATAACCGACTTTGAACAGCTGACAGAACTCTGAGTTTACGACCATAAATGTTTAACTCCATAGCCTTGTAATTTTGTACCCAACTTAGTAATCAAGGGAATTCCTGGATCAAGCATTGAATTAAACTAGACATTTTGAAAGACTGTTTGATGGAATCAACAAGAGTAACAAGAAGAGGAAAACCACGAAAATTTCCAACGGTTAGCCTGACAGCAAGGGAATTCTAACCTCATAATCCGTCTACCAATGAATATATTTTACGTCAGTACTGTGACCGATGAGAGCTAAGAACAATAATGCGTATCAACCAGCTACCGTTTGGGTTCGATTCTGGGTTGCGTCATTGGTAGGCGTATACCTATTTTAAGTTAATAATGGCTGCAATCATTAATTAAGATAACTTAGATTAGCCATATAAGCAATGAAGATTGCAATGCATTTTAATTTTGGGCCGTGATGGCTCAGGGGATAGAGCGTTCGCCTTTCAATAAGGTGAACCGGGTTCGAATCCCAGCGATAAACTGTTGATAAGAATTCTACATCCTGCTCTTACCAACCACAATGCTGACGAAGAAATATCCTCAATGCTAGACGAATTATGGGTTAGAGTCCCTTTACCACCAGGCTAACCGCGGGAGGCTTTCGTGTTTTTCCTCTGCATGTAAAGCAAATATGGTTTAGTTCCATCGAAAAGTCCTCCACGAAGGCAAGTTTCTCCCACTACTTGATTCAGGAGTTCCCTTGTCTTCTGAGTTGGGTTAAAAATTACAAGGATATTGAATTGAACATTAATAGTCTTGAACCCAGAAAATAGGGTCTGCTGTTGAACGACGATTATATAATACATGAAATACTTTGTACAACTAAAAATTCTTTTCACAACAATTTAAAAATATTTTATTTATTTTCTTCGTATATACAGGGAAACAGCTGGCAAAGAATTCTGCTAAACAACATTACAAGTTAAAAGAAACATTTTTCACAGAAAAGAACGAATTCTAAAAGAAACAAAATAAACATTTTAAAGAATAAAAAATGCTGTTGCCAGTCATAAAAATTTTAGAAAGTTAACTTATCAAAATAAATCAAAAGGGTAACTAGATCATACAAGAGCAGCTAGATCAAAAAGTGCAACTAGATCAAAAATTATGATGCCCGAACGCTTGACGTAACACTCCCACCTTTTGATTAACTATAACATCAAAATATTAATCAAAACAATCAGTCAAGCTTACTATATGCACTACTAACAAATTAGAGTTATGAAAATTAAAGTTATAAGAGTTCTGAGGGAGACTATTCAGTCAAGAAATCTAGTCGGAATCTTTACAGTTCTGCCACTCCTTGTTATGACTCTTCGAGTTGAGGAATCAGTAACTGAAACGTTTCCTTCAGGAGATTCCGCTATATCATTTGTTTCAGCAGCCTCCACCGGACAAGATATCTCAAGAGGAAAAATTCTTTGAACGGGTCGAACCATCTCTCCGGTAGTGGTTTTAATGCGAGCTACTCTGATGTGCCCATCTTTTCCTACGTAGGTTTCTGTTATTCTTCCCATTGGCCAGATGACCTTCTTTTTACCTTCGGTTTCAATTATGACGATATCTCCCACAGCTATTCGTTGATTGCCTTTAACTTTGGACGAGCGCATTACTAATTTTCCAAGGTATTCGACCCTAAATCGCTTTCTTAAAGCTTCCCTTAGATTTTGTTGATAACGAAATCTTCTCTTTAGGTTTACTCTGTCGATATTATCCAGATCTGGAACACCCATCTCTGTTAACTCACCTAAGAACAACGCAGGTGTTAATGGAATCAGGTCATTGGAGTCTTCGGAAACATACGTTAGTGGTCTTGAGTTCACAGTACTTTCACAATCGATAAGAACACTTTGCAGTTCTTCGTAATTCAATGAAGATCTACCTAAAACTTTTCTCAAAAGGGTCTTGATCAGCTTCACCATGATTTCCCAAAAACCTCCCCACCATGGAGCAGCAGGAGGACTGAAGTACCACTGAATTCGATTTATCGAAGATTCTATCTCGATAGCGTTCCAATCTATAGATTTGAATAAGTTGTCGGCTCCCACGAAGTTTGTTCCATTGTCACTATAGATGACCTTTGGTCTTCCCCTTCGGACTATGAATCTTCGAAGAGCCAAGAAAAAACCATGTGTGGAAAGTGACTGTATCAGTTCTAGATGGATGGCGCGGTACACAGCACATGTGAAGAGGACGACCCACGCTTTCGATTGGTCATTAAGAATTAGGGGGCCACATAGGTCGACTCCACTGATTTCAAAAGGAGACGCATCTCTGACTCTATTTTCTGGTAAGACCACAGGAACAGTTTGGATTGGTCTGGCTTCGTGTCTCTTGCATCTTATACATCGGTTCAGTACCTTTCTAATTGCTTTTTTTGCTCTTGATTATCCAAAACCTTTCTCTTAGTTTAGACATCAATACATTTAAACCAGCATGGCACATTTTCAGATTCAAATCCAAAATTATGCAGTCAACAAGGTCATGTTTGCTAGGTAGTAGAATAGGAGCTATAAAATCAGCGTCGTCTTTCCTTTCTGTCAACTTGGTTTTGACGCGTAGTAGGCCTCCCTCATCTTTAAACACAGATATTGTTTTGATCCTATCAATGTCTCCTGGGGCAAAAACCATTTGCTGAACTAGTTTTGCCAACCTTGTCTCAGCTATCAGCAATTCAGACACTTTCAGTTCCCCAATTTTTCTCTCTTCTTTCTTGATCTGTGAATTTTTTGTGAACCTCAGCATCCACGCTATCATTCGTAGAATCTTTGAATATTTAGAAAAGTAAGAGAAAATCCATGAAAGATCTACATTAATGTCGCAAGTTGCTACTGTTAAATATTGCCGTTGGTCAGATATTATTTCTTCTCTGTCGAAGTTAGGATTCAATTGAGACCCGTCTTCTATTGTCAATTGGTTGCAGGTGGTCAGAAAACCACCAGACTTTGACCGTTCTTTTACAACTTCCTCGTCATTGTGGACATCAATCTCTGTGGTACTATTCCAAGTTGAGATAGATTCTTTCAACCAGGCTGGACCCTCCCACCATTTCATAGCTTTCAATGTTTTAGAAGAACATCCTCTGGAAGGAAGGTCTGCCGGGTTCAATTTTCCTGCAACATGGCGCCAGGAGGAGAAGTCGCTCGATTTTCTTATTTCATCTGTGCGATTCCTAACAAAAACTGACCAATTTTCTGCTTTGGTTATCCAAGCGAGAACTGTTGTGGAATCGCTCCAAAAATATTGCTTGATGTTCTTCCAGTCGAGAGCTTGTACAACTGATTGTGAGAGTTTAGCTCCCACCAAGGCAGCAGTTAACTCTAGCCTTGGTATGGTCCCTCCTTTGAGTGACGTAATACGAGACTTCGCTGACACTAAACTGATTTTAACGCCATCTTTTTCTTCAATCCTTAAGAAAACCACAGCTGCATAAGCCTCTTTACTGGCATCGCAAAATGTATGTAAGGAACAGTTCTCTAGATTTTCCGAATTAACTTGAATCCACCTGGGTATCTCAATTTCTTCCAATATTTTCAATTCTGCATATCACTGAAGAAACTCTTTTTTCAGATCTTCTCTAATCTCTTCATCCCAAGCAACACCCATCACCCATGCCTTTTGTAGTATTAACTTTGGGCACACCATGACTGGAGTGGTAAATCCAATAGGATCGAAAATGCGGTGAGCGATAGACAGAATAGATTGTTTAATGACTTTTTCCATATTGATTTCTTTTAACCAACTCATATTTACCTTGAGGGTGTCTTCCACTTTATTCCACTTCAAACCTAATACAGTTGATTCTGTGGGCAAGTTTTGGCAATGTGAGTTTTCCCAACTTCTCAACTCGAAACTCCCTTTTTTCATCAATTCAATAGATTTTTGCTTAAATTCTTCCATTTCAAGTGGAGCATCTACACTGGTTAAAGAATTGTCGACATAGAAACTCTGCAAGAGCCTTTTCTTGAAATCTTCATCGTTATCGTGGTCATTTTGAATATGATACCTGATGACAGATGCCAAAGGAAAAGGACTACTCGTTACTCCGAAGACAACTCTTGCATGTCGAAATATTTTACACTTTTTGTCCTCCTCATTTTGCCACCATAAGAACCTTAAAAAGTCTCTATCTTCTTTGGCGACACTAAATTGTAAAAACGCTCTTCTCACATCTGAAGAAATACCAATACTTCCTTCTCTAAAACGCAATAAGACATCCGGAATAAGTTCGATTAAGTTAGGGCCGCTGTGTAAACAGTCGTTAAGGGAAGGGTGTCCTTTCATACGGGCAGAAGCATCGACTACCGGTCTTATTGGGGTGGTACTGCTTTCTTTTATTACAGCTCTATGTGGCAAGTAATTTCCTGGTAAGTCTGTTTCATTAGAGGGTACTTCTTTGATGATTTTTTCGTCAAGCCAGCTTTTGAAGACCTTTTCATAAACATCATAAATATTCTTTGATTTCAATTGAACTGTGGTCCGCTCTAATCTTCTCTTTGCCAAGTTAAAGTTATTGGGTAAGAAAGTATCATTTTTCTGCCATGGTAAACGGACTTCGTACCTTCCTTGATCATTGACCTTTACCGTCTTTAGAAAATGTTCCTGTGCTTCAAAATCTTTTTCCCTTTTCAATTTCTTCTCGATGGGATCTTTGATTCCTGTTAAATCTAATCTCCATAGATCGGCCATCTCAGCTTCTTTAACGAAAAGTGATATCACCGACATGGCGATACTTTCGGTACCAGGCTTATGATGAGGTACTTTTTCCATTAAGGTCCATCCAAGATTTGTTTCGGTTGCAACCATGCCATTTGACAAAAACTTTTGCTGTCCAGTCATTAACTTGCCTATCATGTCTGCTCCTATGAGTATTTGTACTTGTTCATAAGTCTGGCTAACATCATTTATACAAATTTTTAAACTCTTAAGTTCCTTCAGCCATGGACCTTTGTTTACAGGTAATATCTTCTCGCAAATAACATCTTGGCCCAATACCTCCAAATTGCAAGAGAATTTTCCTTTCAGCGATGTAACTCTTATTTCATATTTCTTGTGTTTTCTAACATCAGTAGTTACACCTCCAAAAAGGGAATGAGCCACATTCATTTCTTCTAAAGGAGTATACATCATCTTCTGGGCAACGGTATTAAAGATGTAGGATCTCTGCGATGCTGTATCAATTAGCAGACGAACATTCATTTCTTTACCATTGGCGACAAGTTTGGCGACCAAAGTTTGCAGAAAAACTTCTGGCGTCTGATTTTAATTCGCCATATTAAGTTCATTTACAGATGTTTCCGTCTGCGTCTTTTCTCCCTCTTTCGAAGCTGATTTTCTCATTTGTTCTAGGTTTTCACACATGAGTGTCACATGTTTTCGACCACAAACCAGGCATTTTACAAAATTCCTGCAGTACTTAGCTACGTGACCGGGAGCCAAACAAGCAAAACACCCTTTTCTTACTTCTTACAATTCCCTGCCTTTCAACTAAAGGCTTTTTCTGGGCGGAAAAACATTCGAAACTATTATGTTTGCCTTCACAAAATAAGCAACCTCTTCTTTGTTCTTTTACGTAAGAAGCTGCGTGTAAAACAGCGGCTGTTGATGGTGCTCGAGATTTATTCTTTTCATATTCAACTTTTTTCTTCTTAGCTACCTTGTTATCTTCAACTTTGAGCAGGCCAAACCCATCCATAGCTAAATTAATTCGGGCTTCACCCTCCACTTCTGCCTTTAAAAACACCATCAGTTTGTTTAGCCTTTCTTTGGCTTCTAATTTTGGAGTTAAAGAATTACTCCGATGGTAGGCCTTCAAAACTTCTTCCGGAAAACAGGATTCTACCATCGGGTAAAGAATCGATGCACACTTGTCTGTAGTAACCCCGAGAGTGTCTAATGCTCTTAAATATGTTTCCAGCTTATCATATAAGGAGGTAAGTGGAAAAGATCTATTCACCTGAACATTAATAATTAATTTGAGAAGTTCCCTTACGTATATCTCCACCAAAAGATCCTCGTTTCCAAATCTCGATTTCAGACTATCGATGGCTTTAGTATAATTTGCCGTAGTTGGCGGGAAACTTTCTACAATCTCTCTTGCTCTGGAACCCATCACAGTAGCTTGTATCAGATACTGAAATTTGTCTTCAAGGGCAATATCCGCATCCTTATCTATGTGCTGAAATTGGCTCCAAAACGGAAGCCATTCCTTGACATCGTCGCCAAACTGCCTAAATTCCAGCTGTGGCAACGTAAACTTTCGCCTAGCATTAACAGCTTCGGCATTAAGTGATCCTGAATTGGCGGCATTTTGAACTGTCGATTCTCGATTTTGCGCCTGTAATCTGGCTATTTCCAATTCATGAGCCATTCGGGCTTTTTCCAATTCTATGGCTTCTTTTTCTCTTTCTTGAAGTATAGTCATTCGGGTCTTTTCCAATTCCATGGCTTCTTTTTCTTTTTCTTGAAGTATAGCCATTCGGGTCTTTTCCAATTCTTCTTGTTTCTTTCTCTCCTTAACAGTATCTTCAAATACCTGTTTTACGAATTCTGGATCCTTTTATATTCATCGCTAGCCAAAATCAAGTCTTTTAATTTTGTAAAAAGTAGATCCAAACGGTACTGTCTCTCCAATTCCTTCTAGAACCACTAACAAATCTGCTTTCTTAAATCCGCTTTTGAAGAAACTTGCCATTTTTTTTTTTATCTGCTGTGGTCCCTGTTCGGGCGCCAAATGAAGTACTTTGTACAACTAAAATTTCTTTTCACAACAATTTAAAAATATTTAATTTATTTTCTTTGTATATACAGGGAAACAGCCGGCTAAGAATTCTGCTAAACAACATTACAAGTTAAAAGAAACATTTTTCAAAGAAAAGAACGAATTCTAAAAGAAACAAAATAAACAACTTAAAGAATAAAAAATGCTGTTGCCAGTCATAAAAAGTTTAGAAAGTCAACTTATCAAAATAAATCAAAAGGGCAACTACATCATACAAGAGCAGCTAGATCAAAAGTGCAACTAGATCAAAAATTATGATGCCTGAACGCTTGACGTAACAATACATTTTAGTATGGAAATTTCCGAGCATTATAACCAAAAAATTAAAGCAAAAGTCATTTACGCTGAAAAATTTAAATATTTTTTTTACACTGTATGTGTATAAAAATAAACAAATCCCACTTCTGTTACAATTCGCGATCGCAACACTCGAGCACACCATCTAGCGGGAGACTGTAAATGTCGTGCATTAGTTTCCACATAACCATTGGCAATGACGGACGCCATTTTCTTAGCATCGAAAAAGAAGCAAAATTTCCCTAAAGAAAAGGTAAAACTTCTTGAAAAAACTAATCAAAACATGCCAAACATTGAAGCAGAACACGCTAAGCATTTAAAGAACAACTTCTCAATAATTTTTACCTTTCTATTACCAACAACATAACATGATTTCATGATCACTTGCTGTTACAGATGTGTGTATTGCGGTAAAATAATTTTTCTGTCTTCAATTCATTACAAGTTAAAATGAAGTCAACATTGCTTTCGTCATTCCAATGAATAAATGTGTTCCAATGAATTCCATACAGAACTGTAATAGTTATAGAATATTCTTATTAGAATAGTATATATTTCTGTATCTACATAATTCAGAAAACAACAATAAAGAATAATCCGAATTACTTGAAAAAGTATCTTTTGTGCTGATTATAACTAAATTTTTTATCGTTTTCTTGGTAAGTGTTTTTTAGTTTTGAAAGAATTTCAACTAGAATTCAGCTATTCTGTTTTTAAACTACATATTAAAATTCATATCGAGATCTTACAATTATAAAATTTTGATGTGTGGTATGTTACCTAAAAGTAATGAAGGGATAAACTATGTATATATTATTTGAGAATAAAGTTTTCAAACAAAGAACATATGATTTTGGAATTCTCCGGACTTATAAATCAGGTAAGTGTTATGATTTTTATAATA
This sequence comes from Parasteatoda lunata, assembly GCA_949128135.1. Classification (NCBI taxonomy): domain Eukaryota; kingdom Metazoa; phylum Arthropoda; class Arachnida; order Araneae; family Theridiidae; genus Parasteatoda; species Parasteatoda lunata. The sequence goes on along the minus strand of OX421972.1, from coordinate 53,793,357 downwards.
AAAAATTTGCTTGTAAATAATATTTTTTCTTACTTGATGATCGTTCTCTACAAAATGGTTTTTTTACGTCTGATTTAATACTATAAGAATTAAAAAAAAGAAACAATACGAAAGTTTTTATTGAAAAATGAGGAATTTTTAAAATCGTTTTTATCCTAAGAATTCTTTATTTTACATTTTTTAGTTTATAATTTTTTGATAAAATTGTTGTCAAAATACTTTTTTTGAAAAATTAAATGGTATTAAATTATGTGTTTATGTATACTTCTTGCATATTCTAATATTTGAAGTAATATGATTCAGAAAAGTATGGAAGAAAAATTCGGTACTTACGTATTAACCACAGCTACAGATTTGGCAGATTTTTAAGTGCCGCCAATCTACACTTAAAACTTTTGGAAAAAATCTTAAAATGAAACACTTTGTTTAAAATCAAAGTAGTCAATCGGATTTCGGTGGGAAATGGGCCGATATATAGAGTTTAGCATAGATTCAAAACAAACTTTTCTCTCACCTGATTCTATAGCCGTTATGAACTCTAATAAATAAGATTCAAAATGAAATAACATTTCCAAAACGGACGTTTACTAAGATAAAGTTTCATGTTATGGACATTGGTACATTTTCGTTATATTTTACTCCTAAAAAAATAAAATTGCATCCTGTCTCTTTTGTTTTTTTGGCAAGTCCCAAAGACGCATTTTCGTAACACTAAAAAATGGCGACAAAAAAAGAATAGTTCTTTTTTTTGTTTTTGTTTCGTAAGCATTCTTTATTTTACGTTAAAATTTAAACGGGCCTTTCATGTTATACCATAAATTTAGTAAAACTATTTCTCAGGCATTAGGTTTGAACTCTTATAAGAATATACCTATTTTTTTGTCTTTATTTACAAATATTTTTCCGATGTGTTCTGGATGTTCCTTCTCTAAAAAAAAAAGAGATACCATTTTGTTTTCGTTTGCATAAGAAATAAAACAAACATTTTCTTTATTAAATTTAATCAGCCACAATAAAGATGGAACGTTACAATGCTACATACTACATTAAAGACGTCTCCAGTGTAACTGAATGACTGTTCATATGGAAATCGCAGGGATTCGGCACATACAACAACGCCCCCTATAGTTCGTTGCGATCGCAAATTTAATTTATTTCCTTAATGTTCGGTTATGATGTAAAAATGATCATCGTTTTCACTACATGGAACAAAAGTAATGCTACTAAAGTATATGTATTGGTTTATACTTTTGCCGAAATATATTTATAAAAAGGAGAAAAAATCAAGTATCTTATATGGATATCACGCATCTTTAAACATAATACTAAATATATTCGTCAAATGATTGCACTGTGCCAAACAGTGCCAACAAGCATATCTTTTCACTTTAATAATTTGCCAAAATTAATTATACTTGGCGACCATAAAAACACATAATAAGAATAAAAACATATAATATATGTGTTTTTTATGCTTATTCCTTCGCGAATTAGTTCCCTCTTTCCAATAATGTTGTCTTTCAGTACCAGACTTTTGTTTTTATTTCAATTACGGTCTATTTTAAATTGTTTAGTTTTGGAAAATCACGATTTTAAAACATAACTATAAGCAAAATAAACACGTAACCACGTGTTTATTTTGCTTATAGTTATGTTTTTAAATCGTGATTTTACAAACTCGTGATTTAAAAACAGATAAACTTAGGAATAATAATTTGGTTATGTAGGTTTGGTTACGTTACCCCGATCACGTTGATCATTCATATAACCTGGCATAAAAAATAAAATATAAGTAAGTATAACAGGAAGCGCAATAAGCAGTTTTTTTTTTAATAGAACTATAAGCTATTAGTTTTCTTTAAAATATTAAAAAAAAACTGAATCGTTTATAGCTTATTTTAAAACACTGGCTTCCACTAAATCAGTGAGAAAATTTCATTTTTTAAATTTTTCTAAATTAAAAATATAAATCGAAAAATCAATAATCGGGCTTCGTAATTTGTTTATAATTTTAAACTTATTTAAATTTATTTTTAATCTCGTATTTTTAGAGCTTACGAATTAATTTACCGATATTAAATGTTCTCTTAAATGAATTAGTGCCGATTAGTTTTCCTTTTTAATACATGGCGTATTTTTTACTTCAAATTTTAACTATTACGTCCATAATAATATTGGCGTTTTATTACTTGAAAAAAAACTTTAAAAAAGTGTTTCTTAAAGAAAATCTTTAGTCGATGATTTTAAAAGATAAAGGCCATCTTAAAAATTCATAAATATCATAATACATTGAGGAAAAAAATGCGCCCAAAATTATCCGAATATGGTATAATTTACCATGCTCTGGTTCGATGGGAACACCAAAACGCTTTTGATAATTTTTTACAGAAGCGCTTTGCGAATGGTTTTGGTAAAATTAACAGTAAAGTATGGTTTTATGACATGTGATGAAATTGTGGTAAAATTGGGTAATTTTATTATCATACCTGAGAACATGGCATAAAAACCATTTATTCGGTTACATTTATATTTCAGTTTTGTATTTTTCAATAAATGTGTAATAATTAGAACTATAAATTTAAAAACCAGAATTTCCGGTAAAATGCGTTACCATGTCAACCGGAAAAAATTACCAAATGAATGCTTTTAATACCATATATTTTGATTTTATTAACCAGAATTATGGTTTTTGTTACTAGAAATGCCATAACCATATACAGCACGGTAATTTAAGCAGAATTGTTTTCTTCGCGTACAATAGTTAATATTAGCATGCAAATTTGAAATATTTTTAACTATTGTAATATGATATTTGTATGTTTATGAAGTTTAATTCGTCTTTGATAATACATAGAAGCTTCAGATCATTATCAATGATCCCCGTAACTATGTAAATCTTAAATGAAAAATTCACAAAATATATGCTTATTGAATACAAAAACCGTGCAACAAAATATACATACATTTTTTTTAATAAACATTCTTAATTTGCTCGAATTAAAACATTTGAAACTTATATGTTTTTGAATCAAATCAAAAAGCTTCTCAAATCCTTTAGAAACCAAGATAAAATAGCAAGCACTTCATCTTCAACAACCTAATGGACTTGGATTAGTGTAATTTAATGTCATGGGAAATATTTGAATTAGTTAAAGCGAACGGTATTGATAGTCTAATCAAAGCATATTTTATTTAGGATTAAACTAACATTTTATTGATAAAAAAAGTTAATCTAATAATTATTCTAAAGAAACAATTGAACGCTTAAACATTCTGAGTAAAACTCAACATCTTTAAAATTTATAGCAATCTTTTAACTTAAGCTTTTCCTTAAAGCTTAAATCAGCAATGCTTCTTCTTTAGAAGTTTTGTATATCGCGGTGTGACTTTAATAGGATTCTGAAAACAAAATTAAATTTATGTTTTTGAAGTTTTCTTCATTTAAACAAAAACCCATTGTAGAAATGTAAAAATATAGTAAAAAGATTTTCAAATTTCTTATTAAATGTCAGTATTCAAATCAGATCTGAACATCAAGACAAGTCAAGTGTTAGAAGCCTGCCTCAAATGCCACTCATAATTAAAATTTATTATATGAATTTGTTGATTGGCAATGATATTATTTCTATAGATAGATAAAATTCGTCAATAAAGATGACGATGTAATTATAAACGTGAAATTGTTTCATTTATTAGCTTATTAGGAGAGAGAAAAACGGTTAATTTTTGCAAATTCTCAGCAACATATTTTTAATCTTTTAGTAAATTTATCATATAGCTTTCATTTCTCCACCTAATTTTTAAAAAAAAAATTTCGGATTTGAGATCGAATTTAACATAAACTGAAGATTTTAAATCTTCAATTGAAAGATCTTTCTGTAATGGGAGATATCTATCCTAAATACTTTCACTTAGCTATTTGAAGCAACTCTCGAAGAGTTCCAAAAATGTCGTCTGGTTTTTCAATTTGCAATCTACTTTATTGAGCTGCTCTTTGTTACTGCTTAGGTTAGCCCTTGTTTTATTCTACTTCTTACAGTGTGCTTGTTTTGATTTCAAAGCCAGTTTCACTTGTTTTGAATTAGATTTTAACAGGCTTTTACAATTTTGATTATTTTTTTAATCCATGCCATACTTAAATCAATAAACAAACTAGACTATTTTTCATCCAAGGCGCAATTTTTTTAATAATATTTAGCTAGCTGATACTCTAAGTTACTCTATAGAATAAAAATCCAGGTCAACTCCTTTTTAGCTAAGTATTCCTTTACTTTTTCATTTGGATTTGGTTCTGTTCGAATCTTGCCAAATCTTATTGATTTTCCCATCCCATTTTTCAACAATAATTCCTTAAAGTGTTATTTTTGAAATATATCTTTGAATGGAAGCCTATTCTTTAACGCTGGTCTTATTCTTTCAGTCATTATTTTTTTGTACTGGTCGGTGTTAATCTATAAGGCAATATCAACCAGAATAAGCAATCTTACGCCATTCAAAAAACACACAAAAAAAATCCCATTTTCTTTTCCTCTAGTTAGAAAAACCAAAACTTAATTCAATTAATATGCTCACTACTGCAGTATTTAGCAATTATAAACAAATGCTTTTATTCGAACTGCTGACAATTTTATGAAACTCAGCTTTTTATAATAAAGAAACACGAAATATAAATTAATCCATGTTAAATCAACAACATTAACACTTATTTTACTTTTGCTTTTAACTTGGTGTTTTTAAAGAGAAGTATTTTAAAGTTCATTAAATTTCAGCGGTAAATTTCATTAGCGATCAATAATACTATTTCTTTAAGCCTTTTGAAAAACTAATGAAGTTGAGAAAATATTAATTTAACTAATTAAAAACTCAAAAAGCGTCTCCCCGTGAAAGCTACTTTAATTAATAACAATATGCGTAAACAGTTTTCCATCATCTAGCTTATTTTCTTATCCCAGTATACGAGCTTTGTTCACCGAAATTAGTGTTTCTTATAACAGCATTATCTTATAATTTAAATTAACCGAGCTCAATTTTTAATTATATTTTGCATTAACGCTTCTTTACCTGAAACTATTGAAATTAAAAAAAAAAAATTTGCAAATTTCAGATTTTTTATTAACGTTCGTTATATATACGGCAAATACGTTTTTAAAAACTATACTAACTACTATAGAGTTTTAAAAAGGTATCCATTTAAAATATAGCCTTTTATTCAGTTTAAATTTCATAAGTACTTATAGTCCCAATTATTGCAAACCATGTCCGAAACATTTCATTTATCAATATTATTTGCGTATTTTTTTTCTGGCGATATTAAGTTAAGAGAGTATATACAGTGAATAAATTAAAAAACTGAAGCTATTCCGCACAGTAAAACCAAAAAAATATTTTTTTTTACAATTGTTAAGGCATTTATCCCATTCTGATACTACTCGCAAAATTTTATGCTCGTAAAAAAACAACTGGTGTTGTTTGAACGATTTGCGTAATCATTTCTTAACTTCATCATCCGTTTAAAATAGTAATCCTCATTCAACAAAGATGAGCATACCAAAGATGTGGAAGGGATATCGAGAGAGATCCGGATAATATAGTGGGTGGGTTAGAACTTTCCATTTACATTTCTGGAGAATTATCTTTGTTAACTTGGTTGTCTCTGGTCAAAAAGTTTACCGATACATTTTGATTGATAGTCTTCTTTAACTTTGTTAGCGTTTTTAAATGCTACTGTGATCTGGAGTTTGGCTTATGGCTTCAGAAAATATACAAGGATTCAGAAAATCTTCTATGATTTAAAATCGTAAGGAATGGACTTGTCAAATGCTTCATCATCATGTTTTTATTATTGCTTGCATAACAATTTTCGCCACCTAGCAACTTTATCTTTTAGCACATCAGCTACTATATTTCAGACTCGTTACCATTTTTCTTGATGGAATAGTTAAAATTTAATAACCTTTTTCCTTTTTATATTGACTGTACATTATATTTGATTGCATAGGTAAAGTTAAATAAAACTCAAAATGAAATTTACTAAAATTAAAATTTTCTAAAATGTAAGTCTATAATTTAATTTCCAAAGCACTTCTGCAATCGTTCTGTGCTCCATTAGTCAGTGATATTTTTCTTTTGTGTTATTATTTAATTTTATTTTGTTATTTTCTAAGAGTACCTAGATATTATTATTTGAAACTCTAAAGAGGAGTGCATAATTATAATATTTTAATTAAATAAATTTGTATTCAAAGCTTTTATAAAATTAACTAAGAATTATTAAGAGCAAGAATCTGAGAGAGTGACACACCTGAAATACATGCCGTCTCAGATTTTCTTCAAAAAATTACCAGTTGTTATATATCTTGTCAAAAGACAAAATCTAAAATTTTTTACCCCAAAGCTGAGTTGTTCATTTTTTATGGCCCCCCAAAGTTCGGATCGTTGCAGGAAAATTTCAGCGTTTTTGCACGACATGGAAATTACAATGACCCACTGCTCTTGGCGCACACAAAGTGCCTCCAAGTAATTTAAATATCTGAAAAGTAGGGATGTTGATCTTTGTAAAATGAGTGAAAAGTTTGTGGCAATTTATTGCCGCAAGGTCACTGAACGTCGTAAAAAGAAGCATTTTTGCTGTTTTTTGCAATTTTTAACGATCAACTACAGCTTGCGCCTTCTAGTTGCCACAGTAAATAACATGTCATTTGAAAGATATACAAAAGCACTTTCAAAAATTATACATATATTTGAGGCATATTTAATGCGCTCTAAATTATATGAAGTTGAAACTTGAAAATTTTCAAATTTTACCAATATTTTAACTGACATAACTTTCTGCGGATAAAAATTTTGAAAAAAATTTTTTACCTTTATTTTACTCCATTATTACTCTATTCAAAAAAGTAAAATTTATTGAAGCATGTAGCTTCAAAAAAATTAAAACATTTTTTTAACATACCAAGTTTTAGCATTTTCTTTCTCAAAGCACCTTACTCGAACAACTGTATTTTTATATATATTTCACCATAAAATTCACCAATTTATTGTATATAATCTTGTTGGTTATCCATTTAAAATAATATTTTAATATCATTGACATTTGCAATTTGTATAAAACAGAAATATATAAAGATAATGCTGTAAAACATTTGTTTTGTAGCTACAAAATGCGTGTGAATTATTTATTTAATAGTTTCTTGTACAACAGTTGGATGTCTTTTAAGCTTGGGACAGTAAAAGGATCCACACCGGATAATTGTAAGGGACCAAAGAAGATTGTGCTACGATCTACAGTGCCAATGTCATCACGTATCGGCCATTTAAAATCTTGAGCTCCTCTCTGGTGTAAAAACTTCATCTCGAATGAATCATTTCCACAGTGCCATGATTTCAAAATTGCCAGCAAAAATATTATAGAATACATGCGTCATATAATGAGGGGAGTTCAACAAGAAAAAGCAAAGGCAGCAGCACTGCAAGGAACAGACGAGGAAACAGAGTTTTGGCTTCAAGACTGGTCGCAAAAAATTTTGCCGCAAAACTAGCGTTAAAAACAACAGGACTGTTTTGGTAAAAGGGGCATGTCAATGCATGTTGATGTGTTTGTGACACAAATTAATGGAATAGTTGAGAAATTAACTTATTTTACTATTCTCGAATTTTGTGATCAAGACGCAGGGTCAACTTAGTGTAAAGACTGACAATGCAGGCTGTTATGCTGGCAATATGTGCAGCAAAAGCTGGAATCTGATGGCGAAGAACCTGGGGTTAAAAATACTTAGACATGACTATAATGAACCTCAGAGAGGTAAAGATCAAGCTGATCGAGAGAGTGCAATTGCTAAAATGTTTATTAGAACATATATGTCATCACATATTGGCCATTTAAACTCGTGAGCTCCTCTCTGGTGTAGAAATTTCATCTTGAATGAATCATTTCCAGTTTTCTAGAATTTCTCCTATGCAAAATCTTCTGCCATACATTATTGCATAAAATGAATGAGGATGAAGTCCACTATTCTTTTTTTCAAAAATTTTGATTTCTTGCCTAATATTCTCTCTTTCTGCTGTCTGAAAATCCAAACATTTATTGTAAAGCAATATTACATTTTTTAAGAAATTGTTAACTGTTGATAACATTAAATAAAGCAAATTACATAAAATTAAAAACATAACAAACCTCATTTTCTTCAGTTGCAGTTACTAAAAGATGGTCATCATATTCATTTTCATCTTCTTTCACAGTATCAAAATCTATATCTTTTTCTTTTATTCTGCTGAAATAAAAAATCACTCGTTCATTCGTAAGATATTCTTCCCGGCAAAACTTTTTTTTTCCCATCTACTGTAAGATGTCTCATCATCTTGACAACACTCTGTGCAGTAAATTTATTACCTGTTTTATCTCCTTTATAAAAACATTGCTGTAGAAACTGTTTTTGATTTTGATTCAGACACATGATTTTTCTTTTTGTTTCAGTGCCCATCCTAGTTGTGATACCATAGTTGAGAAGTTTTCATTTCCATTAGATGTGCCAGCAATTTAAAAAAAAAAAAATTAGTAGTTTGGAAGTCTATTTTTCTTGTTACTGTCTCCATTTTTTTAGCAAAAATAGTTTTAGCTTTGTCCACTACTGATAGTAATTTTGGAATAGTATGTTCTCCTCTTGATATATGAAAGGACAATTCATCTGCAGTTTCAAATGTAGAAGTATAATTGTCTTTAGGACAAAATATGAAGTTAACAAACTAACGGCTAAGAAAAATCGATTTATGATTTTGATTTTTGTCTAACTTTTGTTTTGTTCTGAATGGGATTGCTGTTTGAATGCTACAATAAAATTTTATGTTGTTATAAGAACTTTTTTCCTGGACCAATTTCAAAATATTTCCAAAATATCATTTCATTAGATTCAAATTTCACAGAATGGTATGAGTGTATTTCATGTATTTTAACACTTTCAACTGAGCATTTTTCTTTATTGATTTCTATAACTGATACTTTAGTATTTTTCATTCTTCCTTTAAAAATTAAGGGGATCATACACATCTTTAGCTGATGTTACATCATGACCTACGCATATATATGTTCTAATAAACATTTTAGCAATTGCACTCTCTCGATCAGCTTGATCTTTACCTCTCTGAGGTTCATTATAGTCATGTCTAAGTCTTTTTTAACCCCAGGTTCTTCGCCACCAGATACCGGCTTTCGCTGCATATATTGCCAGCATAACTGCCTGCATTGTCAGCCTTGACATGTAGTTTCTTCATGCTTGGAAACTCTACTGTAAACTGCTTTAATGTATGCTTTGACACACACAAAGTCGACACTGCGTCTTGATCACAATATTCGAGAATAGTAAAATAAGTTGATTTCTCAACTATTCTATTAATTTGTGTAACAAACACATCAACATGCATTGACATGCCCCTTTTACCAAAATAGTCCTGTTGTCTTTAGCTATAGTTTTGTGGCAAAATTTTTTCCGACCAGTCTTGAAGCCAAAAGGCTGTTTCTTTCAGTGATGCTGCCTTTGCCTTTTCTTGTTGATCTCCCCTCATTATATGCCGCATGTATTCTATAATAGTTCTATAATAGCAATTTTGAAATCATGGCACTGTGGAAATGATTCATTCGAGATGAAATTTTTACACCAGAGAGGAGCTCAAGATTTTAAATAGCCGATACGTGATGACATTGGCACTGTACATCGTAGCACAATCTTCTTTGGTCCCTTACAATTATCCGGTGTGGATCCTTTTACTGTCCCAAGCTTAAAAGACATCCAACTGTTGTACAAGAAACTATTAAATAAATAATTCACACGCATTTTGTAGCTACAAAACAAATGTTTTACAGCATTATCTTTATATATTTCTGTTTTATACAAATTGCAAATGTCAATGATATTAAAATATTATTTTAAATGGATAACCAACAAGATTATATACAATAAATTGGTGAATTTTACGGTGAAATATATATAAAAATACAGTTGTTCGAGTAAGGTGCTTTGAGAAAGAAAATGCTAAAACTTGGTATGTTAAAAAAATGTTTTAATTTTTTTGAAGCTACATGCCTCAATAAATTTTACTTTTTTGAATAGAGTAATAATGGAGTAAAATAAAGGTAAAAAAATTTTTTCAATATATTTATGCCGCAGAAAGTTATGTCAGTTTTATATTGGTAAAATTTGAAAATTTTCAAGTTTCAACTTCATATAATTAAGAGCGCATTTAATATGCCTCAAATATATATATAATTTTTGAAAGTGCTTTTGTATATCTTTCAAATGACATGTTATTTACTGTGGCAACTAGAAGGCGCAAGCTGTAGTTGATCGTTAAAAATTGCAAAAAACAGCAAAAATGCTTCTTTTTACGATGTTTAGTGACCTTGCCTGACATTCAGTGACCTGAAATTTTCCTGCAGAGCTCCGAACTTTGGGGGGGCCATAAAAAATGAACAACTCAACTTTGAGACAAAAAATTTCAGATTTTGTCTTTTGATAAGGTATATAACAACTGGTAATTTTTTCAAGAAAATCTGAGATGGCATGAATCACCCCATAATGTTAGGTGTGACAGTTTCTAAGATTCTTGCTCTTAATGATTTTTCATCAGATTATTAAAGAATAATAAAATTTTTAAGCCTATTAGATAAAAAGAAGGAAGGTTAATAGGCTGAATTTCGAAAATTTAAATTTTAAACGATCACCTAGTCTAAAGGTCAATAGACATAAAGCTAATAAAAATTAAATTGACGCTAATAGCTTCAGTTTTGAATAAAGTACAACTAATATAAAATAAATCAACATTTTATACTCTCTGCGAACCTTAATCGGTGTTAGACATACTATACCAATTTTCAAATAAATTCTAAGTTTAAACAATATTGAGGTTCCTCAATATAGAACTGAAACTATAGTATATTTATTTATTTGGTACACGGAGAAAAATCGTGGTAAAATTACCATACTGCATGGTAAAGACATTTCGGGAAATAAAGAACACTATTCTGGTAATAAAATCAAAATATACAGAATTTAAACCCTCATTAGGTAAAGGTTTCCGTTCACATGGTAACGGCTTCCCAGAGATTCTGGTTTACAAAATTATAAATCTTATTAACAGATATTTAGTAAAAATATGAAACACTAAAAAGTAAATTTAACCAAATAGATGATTTTTTTTTTTTTTTGGTTGGGGGGGAGCTCTACTCTAAAATATCATGGTATCAATGCTGAATTTTACCACATTTACTAAATTTTATTGCAGATTATAAAACAACATTTTATTATTAATTTTGTCAAAAGGATGACCAAAGCGCTTCTGTACAAATTACCTTGCTCTTTGGTATTCCCATAGGTATTTCCATAGAAACACGATAAGTTTTACCATATTCCGGAAGTTTTGACCATGCCTTTCATCTCACCGTAAAACGGCAAAACAGTTTTAAAAAGCATTTTCCAAATGTATGAGAAAATAAATACATCTATATAAATTCCTTCATTATGAATAGAGATATATGTAATTTAATTTTTAGCAATCCGTCTCGGTTTTAAAGCCTTTTTTCCCATTATATTCTTCCCAACTCTAAAATACTTCACCAATGAAAACACTCAAGAATTCGAAATATGCGATCAATATTTCGAACTTTAAAACGCAAAGCGAATTTTACTTTCAACTTTTTCCTAAATAAGTAAAGAGAGCACCAGGAAAATGTGAAAGTCTGATCTTATAAGCAAAACTTTTCGAGCCCTAATAGGGAGACAAAAAAGAATAGTGGAAGAAGATAAAACCCTTGCATAAGCATTTGAACCGAGAGGTGGCATCAGATGAAGAGAATATATAAAAATAAATGAATACGTAATAGCTCTTAAAATATGCACTTGGGATACGCAATTCTCAACCTTAAAATTGATATTTAAAGAATATAAAACAATATCAATTTATATGAAAAGATATGAGAATATGTTCATTCAATAGCAATGCATTTCTTTTCGTTACTCAATTTGACAGTATCCAGATTTTGTTAAGAACTTAGTTATGAATAAATTGTTTATTCTTTAATAAAAAAGTTTTACATTTAAAAAGAAAATAAGTATAGAATTTACAAGTGATTTCTTATAATGAAACTCTTCTAGCTTAAGAGGGGGGGGGGAGAATAATTAAGGGGACTTGGTAGGGCATATAACAATAATGCTAAAACTGACCTTTTACAATGTACCTTTTCTCAGCATTTAAACTAGATATTGCTTCTATTTTTTTTCCTTTCCTCAGAATATTTACATATACATGTTTACACTCTGATAACTGTTTATACAAATCTTTGGTAGAAATTCTTTTAAAAAATTATGAACTGAGAACTTTTAATTTTTTAAAAAGTTTCGTCACAAATCTTACATAACTCAAAAAGTATTCCTTTTAGCCCTAAAACATTATCAGAGCATACAACTGATATAATCTCAAATATCTGCAAGAAATTTCAAATTGATATTATAAGTAGTTTCTTAGAAAAAGTACATCAAAAAAGTCAGTTTTAGCATTATTGATATATGCCCTACTGACTACATTTAAAGAAGATAAAACTCTTTCATAAGCACTAGAACTAAGAGGTTACACTAGTAGCGGAGAAAATATAACAAAATAAATGCGTAAAAGCGCACTAAATAGATAGAATAAAGTGCTAAATACGCAGAACTTACTTGCTTAATAGAACTGAAAATATGCAATTAATAAACGAAATTCTCAACTGTTAATGCAACTAAATGCGATTAAAATAATTAAAATGCAATTACAATGCAATTAAAGTATCAACTGTACATGAATTGACATGAAAATTCCTTCATTCATAACAATACATTACAATATTTATAATATCTATAATTAAAGCTGCTAACTACTGTAAAAATTTAAAAAAAAAAAAAGATTTTTATTTCTTACTTAATTTGACAATCTTCAAAGTTGAAACTCGTGTAGTGATATATATGACTGCGCGTTTTGCATTAACGTGCGTGTGCCTGAAATTAGATACAAACCTAACTTGTTTATTCAAAACACACTGTTAAAAACACACTATTAAATCTGAATGCGATGAAATATACCGGCACTCAGAATGCCAATATTATTTACCGGAAAGTATTACGGAACAAAAATCTGATACACCTTCATTTTCTTTCAGTATTATTTATTGTAAAATTACTGATTCACTGTAGTTAAATAAATATTACTGTAAAAATTACGGTAAAAGACTTTACGGTAAAATGGATTTTATAAATACCGTACTTAGCATCTCAGTCTTTTTCACCGTAATTTGATCTGTATTTCTTCCAGTGCGGTGGATTTTCATATCTGCGAGCTAAATGACTTTCATCCGATTTTGTTAGGAATTAGCAACTTGTATTTTATTTTGTTTATAATTTTTACTTTTAAATGGACTTTTTTCGTCAATCACAAATAAATATGATAGTCTAATGATTATTATTATTTATTTGATGATCTTATAAGACACCTTTTCTAGGCCTAGCTTCAAAAGAGGAACAAAAAAACGTACATATGACAATTATATTTCTCCTTGAGCGACGGTGACCCATGCTCGAATCCCAGCGGTAGCTGGCTAATATGAATTCTACTTCAAACTCGCACTGATCCTAGTGCTGACGAAAAGTACCCTAAGTGATAGACGGATCATGGATTAGAATCTCCTTGCCGACTAGCTAACCGTAGGAAATTTTTGTGGCTTTCCTTTCCACGCAATGTGTAACGCCAAGTGCCATCAAAGTGTGGGCTAGTGCCATCAAAAAGACTTCCACGGAAACAAATTTCTTCCATTACTTGATCCAGGAGTTCCCTTATCTTCTAGAATGGGTTCAAAATTACAAGGCTGCAAAGTTGCACATTAATAGACTTATTAGGTCTGACTTATTAGGTTGGCTATTCAACGCCGGTTATAAAATAAAATATAGCCCCATTTTTAAATAGAAGTTTTTATTTTCTTTAGAAAATTTAAGTAATTAAATAATAAAGATTGACAGCTCCTCTTGAAGCTAGATCTATTTATTTGTAATCGAGAGCAAGATGATTCAGAGTCTGATTTCCAAATTTGATTGTTTTCATAAGATAATGTTTATATATTTCATATAAAAAATAAAAAATAAAATTTTACAATTAATGTTAGAAAATCTCAAATGACAATGATTTCATTTATTTGAAGCTATCACTATGCAACAAATTATGGTTTAAGAAATTAGCTCATTAATGTAAACTCTATTTGGACAAAACCACGATAATAGAGAGATTTTTCGGCTTTACGTATCTTTCCGAACGCTCCCGTACGATACGTTTTGAAAAAACTGCGCATGCGTCAGAGTAGATGAAGTGCCGACTATTAACATTAAAAAAATTAAAATAGTTATAAAACATGCGCAGTTATTTCAGTCAAAGATCAAATTACGATAAAAGATACTGACACCCTGAGTGCAACATCAGTAAAATCAATTTTTCCGTAAAATCTTTCTTACTGTAAAATCTATTTTTACCGTAAAATTTTATAACGTAATTTTTGCAATAATATTTATTTTATTAGTGTGATTTCATTGTAAATATTACGATTAAAATTACGATACTCCAGATTTTTTGTTCCTGAAACTCTTACAATAAAAATGAATTTGGCGGTAAAAAAGTACTGGCACCCTGAGTGCCGGTACTTGACATATGGAGGTGCCGGTGCTCGTTTTACTGGGAAAAATTGTCTTTATAATGGTAAACACATTAATTGAATTTTCATGAAAACTTTTTACAAGATCCCTTTATATTCTAACAGGGACATCAAAATTCAATTTTTTCTTCTTTTTTTATGAAAAAAAAGTGTTTTCAAACTAAATGTAATACATAGTTGCATGCAATAGAACTTAGAAAAAACGGAGACAATCTGTAAATCGCGTGATCAATAATATACATAACCGAGATAAATAAAAATTTTAAGCTCTGTCTTTACACATTGGGTAAAAAACTAGGAGAATCAGATTCAGTTATAGGACTATAAAAAAAAAAAAAAATTTGGAAATAAATTTCAAAAAGAGTCATTTTAACTGCTATGTTTATAACTTTATATATCAATAGTCAATGTTTTTAGTGTGAAAAAAGAAACTGTGTCAGACGTAGCGTAACACGCAAAATAAGAGTAGCTCTAATTACGTCAATAATAAAATCCAAAATTATCCAACATTTTTGATCATTAATGTTGTATGCTGCTAAGTTAAAAATTGGGTAACTTGTAATTTTTATACTTACAATTGATGATTATATAACCAATAACTCTTATTGTCAGTGACATTATTCTCAAAAATTAGATTCAATTCAGCTAATTAGAATCAATTCACAAAGCGGGAGAGCGTTTATTTTATAAATCCCCATAGATACTCATGAATCTCGAAATATTGTATAGGAAGTCTGTGGAATATCTTTCTCAAAGGAAACCAGACACATTTTATCGTGTTGATAAAATATTGTTAATCAATTCAGAATTAGAAAATTAGGTAACTTGTATTTTTTATACTTACAATAGATGGTTATGTAACCAATAACTCGTATTTTCAATGATATAATTCTTAAAAATTAGATTCAATTCACAAAGCGGGAGAGCGTTTATTCTCTAAATCATAGATACTCATAAATCTCAAAATATTGTATAGAAAATCTGTATAATATCTTTCTCGAAAAGACTCATTTTATAGTGTTGATAAAATATTGGTAATCAATTTAGTATCAATTAATTCAGAATAATATCATACAGTGTCAAAACTCAAAAGAGAATTATATTTTTCGTAATATCTGAAACATGTTCTCGAAGTCATCCCCCCTCTCCATGGCATTCTAAAATATAATAAAATCAGCTCTTAGAACTGCATTTGAAAAAAATTTTAATATTTAATATCGCCGTTTTATTTTTTGAAATATTTATTGACTTTTGCATTATATGGAATTGATTTTGGCAACGTTATTGGTGGAATTTTTTGTAAATTGCAAATTGTGTAAAAAGAGCCGCAATGGATCAGGGAATAGTGCGTTCGCCTTTTAATGAGGTGAACCGGGTTCGAATCCTACCGATCCTACGGAATCCGCATCCGGCTTGCACCAACCACAGTGCTGACGTAAAATATCCTCAGTGGTAGACGGATCATGGGCTAGAGTCCCTTTGCCGTCAGGCTAACCGTGGAAGGTTCTCGTGGTCTTCCTCTCTATGCAACGCAAATGCGAGTTAGTTTCAACAAAAAGTCCTCCACAAGGCAAATTTCTCCCAATACTTGATCCAGGAGTTTCCTTGTCTTCTGGATTAGGTTCAAAATTACGAGGTTACGGAGTTGAGCATTAGTAGTCGTAAACCCAAAAATTGGGTCGGCTGTCCAACGACGGTTATAAAATATAAAAAAATAAAATTGTGTATAAAATTTTGCTAATAAATGTAGGTATGCATTAATTTGCAATTAATGACGGGGTATATTGTGTCGGTAGTTCGGAAAATAATTTCATTCTATACTTATAAAAAATGGAAGACGATTTTCTTATAGTGAATAAATATTTCATTGAATTATATGTCGTCCATTCTAGTCCAATACTTTTTGCCTTATTTCTGGCAGCATGATTCCCAGTTCATAAAACGTTTACTCTTTACTGACAAAAAAAAGGACTAATATTTAAAAAAAAATTTGCAAAAACCGGAGCAACTATTGCAAATAACCCATTTCTCTTCTAAATTGGATACTTTTCTTCAAATTTGAGAAGCAAATTACAGACGAATAATACAACGGCACAAATTTCTTCAATAAGAACATGAAGATCTCATATGTCGAGTTTGGAGAATAAACCTAGGCATTTCAAGCGATCATTAACTGTCGAATTTGACAAATTTAATCTCTCAGCGATCTCACGAGTTGTTATTCATTACTTCACTTCATCAACTTCAACTGGTCTTCCAGAACGTAGTTAATCTTCACCGAAATTGCCGAATCGAAATTTTGCAAATCATTTTTGGCAACGGCGTACTATTAAAACGTCTTCTCTACACAAATCGAATAAATCCTGTACTTGCTTTTACAGCATTTTTACCCTTTCAAGCGCAAAAAATAAAGTGTGCCAAAAATGCTGCTTTTCAATGTTCTTTATTTAAAAGGACTCCAACCAAAAGCTGCGTAAAATCAATCGAACTTTTTTACAAGTAATCTAGATTTATCATTAAAGAAAAACGATATGCATATAATTTTCTTTAAGATAATAATGACGATTTATATTGCTTTTTAGCTCCTGGATTTGGCTCCCGAAGATAGAGATATAAGACGTTCCAGTTATCCCTATGATCTCCACAGTGGATCCATGGCAAAAAGATCAGTCCAAGAACCGGAGCGATCCATTCCATTTCAGGGGGACGCGGAGTAAACTAAGTTAAACCGTCATTATGAACAACTTCATAAATCGTTTCTTAACTTAACAGTCTCTCGTTTAACTTCTTTCTTTCGTCTTCTTTATGTAATCAGTTTGTCATCAGAAAACCTTAATGTGATTTTTAGTGAATAAAATAAACTATCCGACAATGCCAAAGATACATTAAATGTATTTTTATTGAACATGTGTTTCTTTTTGTAAAGGTATGAAATAAATTGATTTGTTCCTTATGCCTTCGTTTGATTGTAAGAACAGATAGCAAGTAAAATATATCGATGTATTTACATATAAATAATTTTTGTCTTATTCAGTTGACAATTAGCACAATTGTCAAGTGAACTAGACAATTAGAACAATCTTTAGAAGCATGAGAACAGGGTATAGTTTAGAATGTTTAATTATATGATCAAAAATTAATAAAACTGCAGTGTATTAATGAGGGTTTAAGAAAAGCATAAATACTAAACATAACATTAACCTCGTTTTTTAGAAACAAATATAAAGTTTAATTGTATAGTGAATAATTGGATATAGTTTTTAAATATTTCATTTAATAAATACATCTTGTTATTTGAAACAGCTTTTGATATAAAAAATATTAAATATTCAAATCTTAAAACAAGTTTGTAGCTTAAGTTTGTATAGTATAAGGCTCATTCCAGCTGAAATCAGCCAATTGCAGTTGATGTCATGTCACAGATTTTCCAGTTCTTAATGAAAAGCGGCTAAAATAATTTTTCTGAGAAATTTTGGGTCAAAACTAGGATTAGGGGGCCGTTTTGAAATTTGACTCAATTTTTAAAAAATGGCATGGTAACAGATGGTCGTTCTTATATTGTTTTTTTCTTCTTTTTTTTACAATTTTTTTTAATTTTGCTGTCATTAAAACGAAAAGAGTGAATACTATGCAATTAAGCTATTAAAATGCTAAAATATTTTGATATATATATATAAATATATTTTTAATTTTTTTTTTAGTTATTTGTTTGGATTTTTTTTTTTTTTTTTTTTTTTTTTTTTTTTTTTTTCTTTGAATTTCAACACTCTTTATCTGGGGAGTAAAAATTTCATTACCTCAACTTTTGTCTTTAAAAAAATAAAAAGTAGATCTTAGCCAAAATACTTCAAGATTTTTTATAGCACATAATACACTAAGTTTTTCGATTTTTTTTTCATCATAATATTAAAATCATAAAATTATATACTTTTCAATGCAAAAAAAAGGTGGTATTTTTTTTCGGAGTAAAATAATAATAATAAAAAGTGTAAAAATACGAGAATAGTCAAAATATAAGATTTTTTATAGCACACGCAATTTCTTTAAATCTATTTTTTACTCGTTATTTAAAATATCATACTTTTCTATATAATAGGTGCTCTTTGGTTTTGATCATTTAAAAAAAAATAAATAGTGGTTTTTACGCAAAATACTTCCAGATTTTTAAAGCCCAAAGTTTCGCGACCTTAATATTTTTCTCATAAACGCCATATTATTGTCAAATATTGACTAAAAACTACTTTTCATTTTTTTAATGACCAAAAACATAAAATACCCCTCAATTCCTTTGATATTGAAAAATATAACATTTATCATTTCGCGAAAATAAATAAGGTTAGGAAACTTTGTGCTTAGGCTGCGCAAAAGTCTTGAAGTATTTTGATTAAAAACCACTTTTTATTTTTAAAGGCAAAAAACAAAAAGCACTGTTTTGATTTTTTTTTGTTTTGATGCTGAAAAGTATGAGATTTAACATCCTAAGAAAAAAACATCTATGGCGATGAAAATTGTTTCTTCCCAGCAAAAAGTTTCCTAAAACTAAAAAAAAAAAAAAAAAAAAAAAAAAAAATTCCTTTAAAAGTAATTTAATAAAAACTTTAAAACATTATAACATTATATAAATATTTTAAGAATTTTAGTTGCTTAACTACATAGAGTTGACTTTTTTCTTTTTAATGACAAAAAATTAAGAAAGTAGGCTCATGAATAAAATAAGATAAATAAACTTTTTGCCCACGAGACACCATCTGTAGTTACACCATTTTCTTAAATTGAGTCAAAATTCAGTTCATCTAAGTTCATAGCTTTGGTCTGAAAATTCTGAATAAATTATTTAATTATTTTAGCATTTTTCTATTACGAACTTTTGTTCAAAAAATTAATTTATATATTTACTTTACTTACTAGACAATCTGCTACCTAACAATCTGAAGTTGGGTATACTTCAAGCCACCAACTCAACTGTACAATACTCTACAGACCCCAGACAAAATTTCTAATTTTTAGTGCAAATAATTATCCAAGCAAGAGAAATTTATTTTACCCAAACTCAAAGAACCCCAAGATAACCCGACACGTTGAAAATAATAGCTGTTGTTAAACTTTCTTGCAATTTAGTTATCTGTAAGAACGGGACTATTATCAATAAGTTCAATGGGTTGCTTAAATAAAAAGAAATAATGGATAATTCATCTAATTTTTATTATTTTGCATAATTTAAAATCTGCTGTAGAAAAATGAAAAAGATTTCCATTGTTCATACCCTCTAAATGCGAGTAATTAAGATCTCGATCATTGATATGTTAATTTCAAGGATTAACTATTAATTGTCTTGACTCATAGTTTTGGATGTATCAATCTGCGTTTTCGTAATTTTTAAAAGTGCATTTCTCATTTAAATCTTCATTTAAAATACTTTCTGTTACTGTTCTTTGTGTGTTGGTTTTCGGAAAGAATTCTAAACGTAAATGTTAATAGCAGTCTGCCGAGAATATAGTGTATGAAAGGAGAATTAAAATGAAGTAGCTTAAAGCAAAATTAATCTCAACTCGAAAATCGTAGCTATTGAGAGACATAAAACTATCAACCTGTAATAAGGCTATTTATTGTTAACGTAAATGATTCCAGTAAATTGTGACTTTGATAACTTTTGTTATGAAAACATTTATTCTACTTATTCTTTAATACCCGAATTAGGGATAAGTACATTTTAAAACTACGCTTATAATTTTTGGTACGTTAAAAGAATTCAGCAGTAATTAAAAATTAAATTTCTTAAAAAAGGAAAAATTTTGATTAAATAAATGAATTCGTTGCTTAGTTTCTGTTAAAGGACACCGACAAATAGTCAAACTGAATTGGGAAATTATTCAACAACCACATTTTAAACAAATGTGATGCAGTATTAAATAAAAAGGAAATTATTACCTAGTGGACATTAAAGCCTATAAAAATGTTCCCTTATAAAAAAAGCAGTTATTTATAATTTTTTTTTAATTTTTCTGTGTTTCATGGTTGATTTTAATGTCTCAGTTGTTAATGTCTCACTGGCATAAGTGATTAAGTTGCTCTGTTTCCTTCATCCGGCGATATACTTTTTCTGTGTAGTGCATTCATAAATGCAATCGACAAAAAAAAATTTGTCATTTAACGAACGCATTTTCTCGTAGTAAAAGGCAATCTTCAAAGTTTCGAGTTGCATTATCTTAGTAATTATCTAGTAAAAACTCTAATCTAATTTACGAAATTAATCTTGAAAAAGAGTGTACTTTCTTTGAAATTCTACCTTTTTTTTTAAAAAAAACAATCCGGATTTTTACTGTCAAAATAAGGGAGTCGAAAATGTGGCAACAGTAATCAAGAGAATGTAAGAAAAATTGGATCTCTAAAAATAGAATTTTTATTTATTTTTTTTTTTTTCATTTTAATTTTCGCGTTTTTCATCATAAATTTTGAACCAATTAAAAAATTCTTTTATCGTACTTTTTAAAAGCAAAGATAATTTTACCAAAAATGATTTTTTATGAATTTTTTTTTATCTATTTTCATTATTATTTAATTTTACAATGATAAGCACAATTGCAGTACTTCCCTAATAATTAAGATTGCACATTTTTACGTGAAAATCCGAACATAAAAACCGAGTTATTAAGTGCGATACTTTTTGGAATATACATATTATGTTCTATTAATTTCAGAACCAATCTTCTTTCTTTCACTACATTCTGAAAAATAAGAAGCATTATAAAATCTAATGATTGCAGCATGTTTAGACACATTAAAAAAAAAAAAAAAAAAAAAAAAAAGAAAAGAAAAAAAAGAAAAAAAGAAAAAGAAAAAAAAGAGGAAAAAAAAGAACTACTGTAAGGATAACTTTAAAAAAATATTGAGTTTCAATCATTTAAATTAGACGACAATAGAGATGGGTTTCTATCAATGTATCGGATATTTTATACTTAATGCATAAAAATATATAGTACCCAAAATTAATACATCTTTAAATTAACGAGTATACTTACTTACTTATCCTCTACATGTCTTTGGGCACTTAAGGCCTCTAGCATATCCCTCCAACGCCTCCTGTCTCTAGCAATAGATCTTGCTTCCTCCCAGACAGAAATTCCACATTCTTTTAATTCGCCCAAAAACATGCGCTGGATGATTAGTCTGGGTCTTCCTCTTGTTCTTTTACCATCAGAAGCCCATGTAAGCGCAACAGATGTAATTTTTCCTTTGGGCATTCTAAGGATATGTCCGAGCCAGCTCCATCTTCGTTTTTTAATTTCATCCTCTATTGTTTTTATTTTAGCTTTCTTTAATAGATTTTGATTTGATACTTTGTAAGGCCAGAAAATTTTAAAAATAAATCTTAAACATTTGTTTTGAAAGGTTATTTGTTTTGAAGGTAAAGGAATTGTTAGAGGCATTTAGCTATTTAGGTTCTATTGATGATAAAAAAGGTGGAAGTAGTGAAGATATTAGACAGAGAATAATCAAAGCAAGAACATGTTTTAAGGGATTACATAAATTTTGGAGAGAGTCAAATATTGAAATAAAGACAAAACTAGTTGTTTACAAAGCTATTGTTAGAGCAGTACTATTATATGGCGCAGAAACCTGGAAACAGACTAAGATCGAAATACAAATTAACGAGTATATTTATTATTAATTAAATTTTAAAATACACTTAAAGCTTTCAGAAAGCAAGCATAAACATAATTTTAAAAATTTAACATCTAGATGGCAGCACCAAAACAAATTATATCATTTATCAATTGCTAATAAATCCAGTATTAGTTCTTTTGTAACCAGTTACAAGTATTAAAGTTTTGAGAAGTAGTTATGAACCTAGTTCTAAGTTGTAAATAATTTTTGAACTTATTTCAGAATTCCTGGACATATTATTAGATGCATAAGTAGTTTTTGTCTCTGATTCAAGGAGACGATATTGTTATAAATGGAACTGATATCTGAAGTTGACTTTTCTTTATCAATTAATTACAATTCTGATTGCATTTCTCGTGATGTATTAAGTTTGTCCATATCATGTTTCAATGCTTTCCTATTAAATCTGAAAAATTAAAAAAAAAGATTTAATGCAAATAAAAACGAATTATAAATATTTTGTCTCAATTGTCTCAACAATTTATAATAATAAATATGTTTCAACATGTCTGAACAATTTAAATCAACTGTGCTTTTATTTCACAGTCAAAACCAAAATTTTAAGCTAATAAAAAGTTATACATTACTTTTTATTAAAAGTTATACAATGGAAGTTTTGTTTATAATTTTTCAACACTGAAAAAAATGAATCTCGCTAAACTTTCTTCGTTTTTAACAAAAATATTTCTTGCTATATGCTTCGAGTAATTTTTTCGTTAAAGTGACGAAATAACTATCACGACTCCTTCCAGAAAGCGAATTTCCGAAAACAAAAAAAAGAGGAAGAAAACTCGTGCCTAATGTATCTAACCTTCCTAATATGCACATCATAGTAGGCAGCACATAGCTTTATAAATGTTGCTCTTACAGCACTACTTTACTCTACTACTATACTTTAAATGTTGTTTCGAGGACGGTCGGCTGTTTTCGTCACTTTATTTTCGATCTAGTCTTCACCCTAGTTTCGTCATACTAGTTAGCAATCTTCTACATTGCACTACGACGAAGTTTCGAGTTGAGGAAAAAATTTTGTCATATATTTGAGAGTTCCCGTTTCTTCACAAATCTCGTGATTTCATGACGAAATGATTCGCCAAATTAACAAAATACAGCTTAAGAACTGCTGAATCGTCAAAAGTGAGAGCTTTATTTCTGAGAGTCAAGTCTAATAACTTATTAATTTAAACCTAAATTTTAAATTGATCTACATCTGATACAGAAAGTATCAAGTACTTTTAACTGATAATCAGCTGTATCGGTATCAGTTTGTAACTAATACCGAAAACACAAGTAACTCATCTCTAGACGATAATGTTTAGAAGTTCATACTATTTAGCAAATTCACTTAGATATTTAAAAACAAAAGCAATGGCATTTCATTTAGGAAGCATAGCTTTGGTCCAAAAGAAGAGCAATTTCTAACAAATTTTTTAAAAAAAAATTGCAAACGAAATTACAATAAAAACTTGGATCAAAAGCGCAAACTAACGAAATCCCCATCACTAAAATTATTCCAAAATTTATTGCTGAAACAATAAATTAAAAAGAAAAGCATTTTTTAGTAACATAAAGAAAACACATTGTTTTTACATTTTTTTAATCATTTCATTAATTTTCGATATATAGATGAAATAAAATTTTTTTAAGAAAAAAATATACTATCATTTTTGCATTAATCAAATTCTTCTCTAAAATATAATTTCAAATATAATAAAATCCAATAATAATAAAATATAAATCAAACTCGCCGATTTCATAGATAAGGACTTTATCGTACTGAATTGTAAAAACTGGAGACGCGTGGCTGAGAACAGGTCAGAATGGAAGAGAATCCTCGAGAAGACCAGGGCCCACCTTGTGCTGACATGCCAATGGTGTTGATAATTTAAAAATAATCAGTTTTATGCTGGGAAGCAAAAGGATGAGGGCATTGCTGGCCTCCACTATAATTCTTAATTTTTAAAAAAATTCTTAAAAAAAACACACAGAAAATATTTGTAACATTTAGGGAGCCCCAGATATGTAGGGACCTCAGGTCCGGGCTTTTCAAGCTTAATGCTAAATCTAACCTTGCCCGTAACATCATAGATCCAGGCTTCAGTGTAACCTTCCTCAAAAGAAGGAGGGTAGGATGGCATTTTGACGTTTATAATTTTATGATAATTTATGATTATTAAAAATATTTAGAGTGTTAAAAAATATTAAAATTTCAAATTAGTATTAAAAAAAGTAAAAATACTAAAATTTAAAAGTAATAAATTTCCAAACCAGTCAAAGATAATTTCAGAAAGTATATTAAAAAATAATTTAAAAAAGTCATTATAATGACATAAATTTATTAAAAAAAAAAAAATAAAAAAAAAATATATACGTAAATTAACAATTTCTGTCAGCAATTGAAATTTTTCGATAAATCTTTTCACGCTTCTAAAATGAAGCTGTAATTTTTTTCACTTCCCTTAAGTTAAAATTTCTAAACTGTGTCTTGAAAATTTTGGCATAATTATTCACTTTTAATTTAATTACAATGTAGTTTAAAGTAAAATTATTTAAAGTAAAAGTAATAAAATTGCAAACCAGTCAAAAATTATTTCAGAAAGTACATTGAAGAATAATTTTAAAAAACGCATTATAATGACATAAATTTATTTTTAAAAAAATTGTAAAATAGTCTTTGAAAAATCTGGCCTAATTATTCACTTTTAACTTTAATTACACTATAATTTAATTCAATAATTATAATTTTTAATTAATAACAGCAGAAAGAAATTAGAAACTACCTATTTTAAAACTATTTCCGCTTGCTAAAAATTTTTCAAGATTTTAAAGAAAATGTTTATTAAACAATAATCCACATCAAGTTAAAAATTCTAAAATGTTTCTTGAAAAAGTTGACATATTTTTTTACATTTAATTTTAATTATACTATAATTTAATTAAATAATTAATTTCTAATCATTTATAGCAAAAAGAAATTATAAACTATCCGTTTCAGTACTATTTCTGATTGTTACAAATTGTCCAAAAATTTGTTTAGAAAGAGCATCAAACAATAAATTTTTGAATAAAGGATTATAGTTACAAAATGTTTCATAAACTATGCGTAAATCAACAGTTTCTCGCAAAAAAAAAATATAGAAATATTAAAATAAATCTTTTCGTTCTTCTAAAATAAATCTGAGAATTTTCACTTCATACTTCAACAAGGTTACCAATTCTACCACAAAACTAACATAGAAAGTCAAATAAAAAAAACACTTTCTGCATCAGAAAAAAAAAAATTATTGAATTCTTTCTTAAGAAGATTAAAAAGGCTTTGTTTACAATCTTCTAAATCGATATAAACTTGATGCCATTTTTACACATCGAAATTATAAAAAACAATACGAAAGTGCAATTCCATTTTTTATTAAATAAAGCTTTAAAACAATCAATACAAATCAATATTCTAAAGCCAGATTCATATTCAGGATTTCGGTTGTCTACGAATATTGCTTTAAGTATAGATGTTTATAAAAGATTATTATTTATCTGTAAAAATAAGTGATTACTTTTAAGTGAATGAAACCACTTATTAATGCAATATTCACGTTCTTTTTAAAATGTTTTTTAAAAAAAAAGAGAAAAATAATTTCTCACTAAGTGCTTGAAGAAGTATAATAAAGAAGTTATATAAAGAAGAAGTTATATAAAGAAGAAGTTATATGAAAAAGAAGTTATATAAAGAAGTTATATAAAGAAGAAGTTAAATAATAAAGAAGTTATATAAAGAAGAAGTTATATAATGAAGTTATAAATGCTGTTTCTCTATAACATTTCTTTTTTTGCAGACATTTTAGATGTTCTATTTTCATTTGAATCAAATATTCCTTCTTCTGTATTTTACATATAATATTTTAAATTAGTGTGTTACATTTGAAAACTTGTATAACTTTGAAAACCCAATTACATTCTAATAATTAAAAATAAGATATTTTTTTTAAGAAAATCTATTTTATAATGCAGATTTTTTTTCTTCCTATCGTTGGAAGTTATCCAAATTGAACAAAGTTTTAAGTAACAATACTTGTGGAAAATGTTTTTAAAAAAAATGAAGGAAAAAAAGAAAAACAAATAAGAACGTATGGTCACAGAAATCTATCATTTTGTTTTGGCAAATGTTCTATTTCTGTCAAATAACTACATTTGAAACATAAAATATGTGAAAGTGTCATCGCTCTCTTCTATAAGTAAAGGACATTAACTTTCAACTTTCAAACAAATTCAGAAATCTTCCATGGATTCATGCTTTTTTGATCTAAGTTCTCAATTTTTTTAAGAAAAATATTTTGTGCACAATTTTAAAATAAGCCATTTTCCCATAAAGTGCTTTGAATAATTCCTTTAATCAAAAACTCTGTTAATCGATATACTTTTTTAAACATCATCTTCATTCGTTTTTCGTCTCATTTTTATGCTGATGTGCCAATTATTAATGATCACCTGACAGTTCAAATCAAATCAAATGTTACGTCACGGTATTCAGAGTTGAAGAACAGTGTAAAGTTTTATTTTGCTCGTGTGGTGGCATACCAAATTATCGTACGCGGAAGAAAGTTCTGGTAAAATTATCTTTCAACTATCTCGACTATCAACTATCTCGAAACTATCATTCAAAAGGTCGTCAAAACCATAACAATAGTTTAATACTACAATTTATGATGTCGTCGAAACCATATCTGAGCTTAAAACTACCACTGAAGAGTTCATCCAAAGCATGGTATCTTAATACAACAGAGAATCCTATAGAGAATACTATAAAGAATATACTGTATCGAATATACTGTAGAGAATATGCTGTAGAGAATATACTATAGAGAATACGATAAAATGACTAAAAAATGAATCATGTCTAAATCTGAATATCTGTAGTTATTTTTACCTTTTGCATTAAATGTTCGAACACAAAATTTCGTAAAAATGTCATTTTTTATTTGATATAGCTCAGCGATTGTAAACCTGCATTAATAACATATTACAATATTATACATTTTTCTTAAAACTCAGGCAAATAACACACAATTTATTGCTTGATTGAAAGTTATATATAGGTAGGTGATAGATGGTTGGTTGTTGATATATTAGGCGAAGAAAAAAAAAACGATTCACAAATTCCCTACTCAACATATAAGCATACAAAATTATATTAAAAAAAGTAACTATTCTAAATAACATGCACAAAATCAAATAACACCATAAATAAATTTTAGAAGATTTCCTTTTACTTTCTACTCTATTAAAATTACATCTTGAACTTTGAACAATAATTAATCATCTTCAAAAATTACCTTTCAAATGTATTAAGAAAAAAATATTTAAAATTGAAATCATGAAATATCATGAGTATTTTAATGAAATCATCTAATGCTCTTTTTGCATGGAATTTATTTAAATTTTTTCAAACATCTTTAAGAGGAGAAAAAAACCTTAAAATTGCGATAAATTAAAAAAAGTGATTCGGAACAAAAAATGCTTTAATTAACAGTGAATTTAAATAAAACATAAAAACTAAAGGGAAAATGAAAGGGAAACTTGCAAAAAGATCATTAAAAATAAATCATTTCTTTTCTATAAACCTCTTTAAATCCCTCTGAATTAAACTTTGAAGTAGAAATGAAAAAAGAAAATTTGTTTCCATTTAAACACGCCATATTTGGCTTATTTTTTTTTTCCAGTCATATTTCTGTAAAAAGTTTAGAATCCGAAAAATCTTTTATTTCCTTAATCTTAAGATTACGAAACCAAAGTACAGAGAAATTAAAAAAATAAAGACATTAAGATATTAAGGTATAAATACTTTTTAAAATTTGAATTAAGAAAAATCACTATTTTTAATTGAGTTCCTTAGGATTTATTCATCAGTAAAAATTAGATTCATGAATTTATAGGCAGTTAAGTAAAATCGCAGTAATTCTGAATTATAGACTTTATTTTTAAAAATTATGAGATCGATAAATGTAAAATTATTTACTTAAATTTGTAATTATTAAAAATAAATTTTTTTAATAATTCAATGGTAATCAATTAAGGATGATAAATGTAGTCAAAGAAATTAAGTAACTTTATTAGAAAAAAGATATTTAAATATTCAAAAACAGTAAATTTAGCCTAAGTACTTAAATGGGTTATTAATTAAAATCGCAATTAAATAAATACAGAAAAATGAAACAACTTAGAAAAGTGCAATTAGAGCGAAAATCTGAACGTGAAAGTTTATTATTATGCATGCTTAATAGCATTTTGTTTTCTTGTAAAACAATTTAATTACACAAAACAATTATTTTCATCTTCCAAAATTGATAAATATTCATGAATTTAAAGGCAATTAAATAAAAATACATTAAATGTGAAATACAGGTTTCTTCAAAAATATTTGGATCTATAAATTTGAAATAATTTCTTCAAGTTCTTAAGAATTTGAAATGCAAACTTGTTTTAACATATTATTGATAATTAAATAATTAAAGGCACTATGTTTAAACAAACTGATTAAACAATTTTATAATTAACGTAGTTTTTAAATAAAGACAGTTATAATTCAGCAAAGTATATAAATATTTTAATAATAAATAATTAAATTGGATTAATTTAAAGTAATTTAATATTAAAATTGTAATTGAATATTTAAAGCAGAAAATTTAAGCAATAAACCACTAAAACAGTTACAATTGCTCCCAACTTAATAGTTTATTATTACGCATTTTTTCCTGAAACAATTCATTTATACAATCAAAATTTTATACTCCTTCAGCCATTTCACATAATTGTCATAAAAATACATTTTTATTCAAATTGCATATGATTATGCTTCAGCCTTAATAACAACTCACAGTTTGTTTGTAAATCAACCCAAAAACTTATATTTACACACAAGATTATATTCTTCATTTAGCTATTGAATTACAGCAACGCAGATTACACTGTAAAAAATTCCGGATAAAATTAACGTAGAAATTACCGGAATTCAGCGTGACAGTACCTTTTACCGTAAAATCTTACGGAACAAAAAAAAATCAGGTATGCAGCAATTTGTACAGAAATATTTACTGTAAAATCACTGAATCACTGTGCCGTAAAATTACCGTAAAAATTACGGTATAAACTTTTACGGTAAAAATGAATTTTTCATTAAAATGGATTTTAAAGATGCTGTACTCAGGGTACAGTACTTTTTACCCTAGTTTCAGGTAAAATTTTTAAACGTAACACATAATGGACATAATGTGGACATAATGTTTAAAACAAAATAAATAAGCATCATTAACGAAAAAATATTGATTTGTTATTTTTCTGACGAAGCATTTCAAATTTGTTGAATAAAATTTGAGAAAAACTAGTAAATACCCATTTTTTTAAATGAGGTTGATTTCAGAAGCTCTGTCCAAGGAAAAAACATAACAATCTTTTTATGATTTGAAAGTAGCAAATTTTTCATTGTACATACATTAGCTGGTCCTTGTTTAAATGAACTCAAACCTTTCCATTTTAATATTCTACACATCGCGGTTACTCATACTATGTGACAACAATTGTTTTGTTTTAGACAATCGACGCACTAAAATATCGGTACATTAATATAGATGTTTTACTTTAATTAATATACATAATCAGTTAATTAAATACATAATTAATATATATTTTGTGATATTATGATTCAAGTTCTAGTTTTTTTTTTTTTTTTTTTTCAACCCTCGTCAGCATGCAAATTGAATTTTATAATTTACCATAATGCCTTAGTTATTCAAACAAGTTGTTCAAATGCTGATTTCGTAAAAGCAGTTCAGTATGGATTTCTGATATTCATTTTAATAAAACATATTGCCGAAAATTAGTCATCATATTTTCGGCTTTATAATTTTGTACAATTTGTATAGCTACTTTTTTAACGCCGGGTTAGAATCTTTGATTTACATAAAAACATGATTTTTTATTAATGAAACAAATCCGTAGTAGGTGAAATGCATTTTACTATTTACATGCATCACGAAGTATTAGAAAAAAAAAAAATTTAAAAATTGGTAAATCACTCGAATATCTGGTGATTCGATTGCTACTCAACTTCAATCACTCTAAATTCAGATGTTGTTTTAACTCAATTTAGAGACTGAATACATAAAATTACAGTCGACTTAATTTTTATTGCTTTTTTTTTTCCACGTAAATAAATCAAATTTTAAAAATAACTTTAAAGTGGGAAACTTATTTACTATCAAGTAAAAAAAGAAAGAAAGATGTTAGTAAGAAGCTAATCAATTAAAATGATTAAGAAATTTGTTATTAACACAAGAAAAAAGTTGTGATACTTAGCATTTTGAACAAATTTTAAGTTTTTGTGCTGCCATCTATGGACAAAAATACATTTTAATAGACTTTTTTATGGTACTGGTATTTACAAAATTTTAAAGGGAACTTAACTTATATAATATTATTTGTTTAATATTTAAACCATTTAAAAAATTCTTTTATTTTTCTTAATTTCGGAAATTTTGATGTAATTTTCGAAAAAGATAAAATAAGTAAAAATAGGCATCACTTGTAAATTACTTTCAAAATGCAACTCTCAAACGAAAACTTCTATTCCTAAAAAAAGAAAATATGTAAATATTAATTTAAAATTTGAATTAATTAGTGATATTCCTTGAATATCAAAAAAACAGTGAAAACTAAGGACAGAAATTCGCAAAATTGTCACTTCTCTCACACCTTCAGTAAGTCTTTTCTATTTGATTAAAGTATAAAATAAAAGTGCAATCAAAATTCAAGCTTTAGTGCTGCTACCTATATGTGAGTTAACAGAATAGATTCACATGAAAAATATAAAGCTTCCATGAACTTTATTACAGAATAATTTTTAATCGAAGTCTGCAAATTAATTAATTTTGTTATAATCTTTTAAAAAATAACAATAAGCAAAATATTTTTATACCATTTATTTATACATTATTATTCTTGACCATAGATGGCGACACTGAAAAACATGCAACATACACTATTATATACTTATACTTATTTTTTATGTATTAGTATAATCTATTATTTAAATATGATATAATTTATTATTTATATATATTATATTTTATTTATATATATAATATATTTATTTATAGAGTTTTTTTATTATTTATAAAAATGTTAACACGCATTTTTGTTTTATTTACATTTTTCTGACTAAGATCCTATTTTTTGACTACTTTACTAAATATATTTAGTAATGTAGGTTTGCGGTATTTTAAATGAATAATAGAGGATATCAAACTGATATCAACAAATTATTTTTACTTTTAAGGAGTCACAACAGTAACAGAAGCAACAAATAAAAATTAGTACTGCAGTAAAAAAAGTAAAATTAGTAAAAAAAGAATTTGTTTTTTTCTTTGATGATGTTGTGCTGTGAGTTAAAAGTTGGAACTGATAATTATCATGACCTAACTTTATAACATCCTTAATTAAATCGGTTAAATAAAACAACCAAATTTATGATTAATTTAGTGAAAAAATGTATATAAATTTCAAATTGTGTTGTTCATCATCATCACAGTATGAAAAGAAAAACTCAGCATAATCATTGCCAATTTTAAATTTCAAATTAGATTTTACGTAATTTAAACGCAACACTCACAAATTATTTCTGAAAAATTAAATAGTAAAGCGAGAATTAAAATATCTTGATGCCATTTTTTATTACTATTTTCAAAAACAAATAATAATAATGTTTTAAAGAGAATAAAACAGAGCAGACAATTCTAAAAATTTATGACTTTCGATAACATTTATAATTTTTTTAAATATATTTCTTATTTTAAACATATCTGTTAAATCTTTTATATTTTCAACATAGTAAAGTGCATAATCATTAAAATATTCAAGACTTGAATTCTAACTTAGAAACATAAAAGTTTTCTCAAGATACTTTCATTTTAGACAGCAACTTCAAACTGTATTAAACCAATTTATTTATTAAAATTTTCTCATAATTAGTATAGTTTTATAAAATTGAAACGCTTAAAATAGTTAGTTTGGTATATATTCAAATAATTATAATATTAGGGTTAATATTAGTCTTATTAACTTTACATGTTCTATGTTTTAAATAAGTGTTATGTTATACAATTAAATAGATGAGCTAAAGAATGCATTATTTAAGAGGCAAGAAATCAACTTATTAAAGTTAGCACGTGGCATTTGTTAACATCAATTAAAAAAAAATTATTTAGAAAAAAAAAGATGAAAGTAGTATTTCAGAATAAATTTTTTTTCATTCTATTGTTATATTTATCAAACTATAATTTTAATTAATAATTTTATTTGTGAAAATAATTTTTTTCCTCTATGTTACCGAATAATCAAACCCGATAATTTTACTCGGTCACTGTTATAACTTCTTTAATAAATCAGTTTCTAAATTTTTATTTATTTTTTGTTTACAATAAACACATATTAAACATTTTTCGTCTCAGAGATTATTTAGTAATAACGCGAAAAGGAAAAGTTAATCCTTAATATTGCTCTAGAATTTTAAATAGCCCAGTTTTGCCTAGTTTGACATAAAATTGAAGTTTGAAACCGAATTATTTTTAGAATGAGTTTAGTTATTATAAAAGTGAAAATAATTTACTACTAATGAAATATAATTTTTTTACCGCTTAATAATTACAAAACAGTGGCCTATATATAGAATATCGCATAATAAAGCATTATTTAACTACCTAATGATATGAAAAAGGAACTACACTTTTACTTTTAAGCCTCTATTTTTGCAACATTATCATAATCGAAAATGAAACAATAACAGACTATAGTATTAAGAAAGAATGAAAATAAATATTACAGGAAATTCCCTTAAAGGGATAAATAAATTAATTGGTGGTAAACATAGTGAAGATGTTGATAATTTTATGCTGAAGAATATACCGAAGAAATTTATGTCTTCTTTGCTTACTTAAGTTCATATAACGTGATTTTTCTACCCTATGAGAATGCACGAAATATTTTGCATAATATTTTAAAATATTTTAAAATAATATTTGTATAATATTATTTACAGCTATTTATTTTCAAGATGAGCTTGTGACTAATAAAAATGTTTAAAGAATTTACGAATAACAAGTTTATTTTTTCTTAAAACGTAAATACTGTTGTTGTTTTTTTTTTTTTTTTTTTTTTTTTTTTTTTTTTAATTTTAAGAAATAAAACAAATATTATAAAAAGTTACGTAAAACTAGAGTTTTGAGAAAAAACAACATACATCGTAGATTTTTCTTTTTTTTTTCCACAAAGAACCCTCGATAGCATTTTTAGAGGCGATTTCTTCGAAGTTTATATTCCGACGAAACACAAATGCATTTTAAACTTTTTTAGTAAAAGAATAACAATTTCGTTTAGGAAACAAAGCCGGGAGCTACCGCATGCAATTCGTAAAGACCAATCACAGCTGCTCTAATAATGTCAACATTATGAGTCACGTGGTCACAAATCAACGTCAAAAATGAACACAAAAAATTTCCTTCCACCGGATTTGGAGCTTAATCGCTCGTACAAACGCGAGTTGAATTTTTTATTTCTAAAACAAAGGATTTATAAGCTTATTTTTTCACAGAGCTGGTATACATTATTTATATGATTAACACGACCATATTATAAAAAAGTCTCAACTCAACCAATAAATAATAATAATAATAAAGAAATTTTTATTTTAAAACTGCTTTCTGTTAGTTTTTTTTTTTTTTTTTTTTTTTTTTTTTACTATTGCATTTGGAAAGGTTTTAAGTTTAATTAATGTATAATTTTTTTTATGACTATTACGTAATTGGTCGTTCTTATAAGGACAAAGTGTAATATATTAAAAATAATAACATAATAACAACAAAAGTAATAACATAATAAATAATAACAAATATTTTAAAAATGCTAGGAAATTTTTTGTTATATGAACAAATAACTTAAAATTCTCATTTTAATGGAAAAATTATATTTCATAAGTATATTTGGTGTTTTCTGAGAGATGGATTTTAACTTTTTTGGAGATGCGTTTCTTTTGACGGAATAGTCATGCGTTTCTTTTGACGGAATAGTCATGAATAGTAGTTGCTCTTTAAATCTTTTAAAGAATCCATATAGGTCCTTAGAAGTTGAAAGTATTTTATTGATGTTTTTTTTTTATCAATACAGTGTAATTAAGTAATTTCGATTCAAATCCAAGTAAATCCAATATTTTTACGAAATCTTGTTCCACTGTCGTGAAAATGCAATACCTTCTTGAGCTAACTCAATTTAAAATAAAATAATAATTTCTACTGAGTCCACAAAGAAATTTTAGGCCCTTTCCGCAATTGTGAAAATTTGTTCATATGGTTTTTTTTTTTTTTTTTTTTTTCAATGTATTCCTAAGAACAAGCAAATAAATATTTATTCATTTATTTTTTTGTTTCCAAAAGTCATATTCAAATTTTATGCTATCGTACATTTCTTATTAGGAATATATCACTTGCGGAACCTTTAGAAGGGAAAAAATTTGAATTTATAAAATTGTTGAAATACTGATCGAAAGATGTTTATACATATTTTATTTTTTAATTCTGCGATTTTGACTACGAAATTTTTTCTTTGCTCCAACAATATGAAAACAGCTACTTTCGAAAATCACGATTAAGTTCATCAAATATGATTGAAATAGGAATAGTAAATAATAATAGCAATGTAGCGATATCTTCTTCTTCTTTAACAGCATTACTGCCCAGTGTAAGCCAATGCTTTCTCAGTCAGCCTCTTCCAGGCGGCTCGACTTGTAGCTAAATTTTTAATTAAACGTTTCTTTTAGATCCTTCTCCATCCAGTCCAATCATCTTGTTGCAGGTTTCCCTCTCTTCTTTGTACCCTCAATCTTTGAAATGTTAGTTTTTCAGCTGGATCAGAATCTTCACGGTGAAAATATATTCCAGCCATCTGATCCTGTATGACTTAATAACTCTCAAAATATTCGATTGTCTAAATTTATTATACCAGTCACATTAAAGCTAAAAATAAGCTTGAAAAAATTCGAAATTCTTTTAATGATTAAAAGAATTTTTTATTTATTTATTTCTTATTTATATACATTATTTTTTTATTTTTTTACATGGCAGAACCAATGACGTGGGATATCCTTCTTTAGTCCTAGATATGCAGGGTCCAGGGCAAATGCATTGCTTGCCCCAACCATACGACAGCTCAGCTTTCCGGCAAAATTGATGAAAAATGATCGTAATGATTTTGTAACTACAAGCCTTTGTACGCCTTTAAACGTTTATTAGCATATTTGTGCTTTAATACAAATGAACAAAAAGCATTAACAATATCATACTCTCGATAATGATAATCATTTGCCGAACCTGAACCGGATGCATAAACATTGTTTAATAACTGTTTGTATAATTATTTTCATTTTTTGGCGAATCATATTTTTTTAATAAAGATTTCAACTCAATCATTTATCTTCACTTAATAGTTCTTAATGTCTATCATAATCCATTAATGGTTCTTAAATACATCGAAAACGAAAAGAGTAATTACAAAAATTGCCGATTAATTATTTAAAACGATAATAAATTGAAAATAAATGCTGATGTTTTTTAACGTTACACTTCTTTCCCATATGACTTTGAATAGTGGTATATTTTGATATCGTGATGCTTTCTTACTTTCTTTACTTTTTTGTTGTTGTTAATTTTATAAGATTGTGTTGGAAAGAGTTTAAAAGGGTTTATTAAATCAAGAAATTGTAAAACATTTTGAAACCTTTGCCGTATTAAATGCTGAATCACCAAATGATTTCGATGATTCATTTGTCAATAATTTTTCAAAGTTAAATGTGGGAGAAATAAATGATTAATAAAACATGGAAACATTGAATTTTTTTAAAAGTTTTGTTCTTATAGGTATATTAGTTAACAGGACCAGGTTATAATATTTTAATCAATTTTTGCAACTAATGCCAGTTATTTATTCTAGCTAGCTTAAGTTACGCGCAATGTTTTACTAAGTCAAAGTATACTATTTTTTACGAGAAAAAAATAAGCTTTTTTAGTTATTTGTGCAGCAGCTTCACACCGAAAAGCTATTTAATTCATTAAATAAGGTTTTTTAGTCATTTGTGCAGCAGCTTCACACCGAAAAGCTATTTAATTATTCTCTTATATTTTGTTTAATCAATTTTTCATCAGACAGATGGAAAATTTTATACATTAATTAAGGTTATTTTCATTAACTGTTAACTATCATGATTGTAAATAATATTTCATAACGATTAAAGCACGATTTAAAGAGATTTAAACTTGATTTTCAAGCGAGATGTTATTAGACAGTTAACTTCATTTAATTCAATATACCAAAGAAACTTAACCAAAGATAAATTCTTTTTAGTTAAACGAAGACAAGCAAAATTAAACTGAAATATTACTTTTATTATTCAAGAATGAATCTTAACTATTTATCACTGATATATTAATTTTAACTTGTTTTGAGATTGTAAAGTATTGACTTAAAATACGGTAAGATTCCTAAATCAATAATAATGAAAAAAAATTTTTTAAAGAATTGCAGTTAGGAAATCTATTTTGTAATCAGAGTTTAACTTAAATATTGAATTCAAAACCAAAATTATAACTTATTCAGATTCAAACAGTAAATTTCAGAAATTCTAAAAATAGTTTTGTTGGTGATCTTGTTCATTTCCCAGTTTGATTTTTAATAAAATATAATATAAGAAAATACCTTTGAAATTATGCAAAATTAAAAAAATTATGCTGAAATCTGTTGTTACTCAAATAGAACTCAAAAGTTAATTTAAATTACCTTTCTAAGGAACGTTCAGTTTAAAATTCAGGTAAAAGTTTTGAAAAATAAGATACTGTTGAAACAAATTCAGGAAATATAAGGAATTTGCTTAAGTATAGCATAAAGAAATGTATTGTTCATAGTAATTATTTTTTACTGATAAATCAATCAAAATTTTTCTGAAATGAAGTTACGTTTATTATTTTTCGCTGTTAAAAATTTTGTGAACAAATTACAAACATGTTTAGTCTATTTTTTATTTATGTAATTTATATCCCTC
Source organism: Parasteatoda lunata (assembly GCA_949128135.1). Classification (NCBI taxonomy): domain Eukaryota; kingdom Metazoa; phylum Arthropoda; class Arachnida; order Araneae; family Theridiidae; genus Parasteatoda; species Parasteatoda lunata. The sequence continues at coordinate 53,755,846 of OX421972.1, read as the reverse complement.
CCCATTTCCGAAAAATTTTCTATTGTTATTTTTAAAAACGTGATTGTTGAAAAAATTCCAGAAATATAATGTTAAAGTGCAATAAACAAAAGTCTATAATTATTCACTTGTAACATCAGCGTAGATGATATGTAAAAATAACGTCACCCAATACTTGTGAGCAATAATATCAGAAATACTATATACTTTTTTTCTGAGACACCTTAAAGAGAAATTATCAACTTATGAATATAATTTTTAAAAAATATGATAGAATACCAACAATTTATACAGAAAATAAACAAATTCATATTATTTTCATCGACACATTTTAAAAGCAAAACTTCATAAATTATACTTTAAGCTGAAAATCTGAATTGAAATAATATTAAATATCGTGAAATATTTTGTACATTTTAGATGCAGTTCGCATTCAATGAAATTTCTGTGCTAAGCCTAACTTTATATTCCTTTTTCTAAAATATTATATAAAAGCAGGACATTTAGTATAAAACTTTCGCAATCGTATTGTCACTCCATCTATTTCAAAACCGTATATTAAGTATTAAAAAAGACCATGATTTTCGATACCATAATTTTGAAAAAGTGCGAGGTGCACATTTTAAAAATGACAGTTGGAATCAATAACGAAAATAAACAATTGAAAGTGATACAAAATAGTTTCCGAGAAAACATAAAACACTGAAAAAAAGAATTCCTTAAGATTTAGGAGCGATAGGCTCTGTTGAATTTCAACAATCGCATTGCAAAGTAGTAAAATAAACAGCCAACCCTAAAACGGATACCTATTTTACCCAAAGTTGCCGGACAAAGACTTTTCGATTAGTTTTCTTTCAAGGTCTTTATTTTGTTGATGAAGTTCAGAAAAAGCATCTAATCTAACTTACTCTATATTTTATTGCAAAGGAGAAATAGAAATGAGATTTTAAATAATAATACATATAAAGAACAATCTGGAAGATGAAGTTTTTTTTTAAGCTGTTGAGCGATTTCCTTGACTATGAATGGTTTTCTACATTTATCATTTTATATGTTTTGAGAACTATCTCACGAACAATTGGAATGGTGTATACACCGATTAGACAGTGACTAATGAGTTATCTAAGAAAGAAAAAAAACAATTACTGAATATTTTGGAAAGCGAAGTGTAACATTAAAGTAAAGTTAAAGTTTTATTTTTTGTTAACATCATTCGAAATGACATCATTTTATTAACATCATTTGAAAAGTCCAGTTTTTCTTGCTCGTAGACAATACTTAGTTCTGGATATAAAATACATTCTTATATTTAATGTTATTGTAATCAAATCTTTAGTACAAAATCGATAATGTATAATATATGTTTTTCGTCGCAGTAAAAATTACAAAGAACTGCACAAAAAAAAAAAAAAAAAAAAAAAAAAAAATTCTGCAATGCTTTAAGTAAAATGAAAAATTGATAGTGTTAGACCAGAAAAATTTCGATTCTGTGCTTAAAAATTAATGGGCTTAGAGTATAAGTTTTTGCTAGATAATGGAAATATACTTGCAAATTTACATTTCTGTTGAATTTTGGTTGTATATAAATTTTTACTTCTGTTGGATGAAGGATGTGTATTTGTATTTTTCATTCTTATTGAATTCTGAAATTAGTCTTTAAATTGTTTTTATTTATTTATTTATTTTTTTTTTGTGAAAAGAAGATTTTTTAAAATTCGCGATCGCAACACTCGATACGCCATCTAGCGGGAGACTGTAAATATCGTGCATTAGTTCCCACATAACCATTGGCAATGACGGACGCCATTTTCTTAGCATAAAAAAAGAAGCAAAATTTCCCTAAAGAAAAGGTAAAACTTCTTGAAAAACTAATCAGAACATGCCAAACATTGAAGCAGAACACGCCAAGCATTTGAAGAACAACTTCTCAATATTTTTTACCTTTCTATTACCAACAACATAACATGATTTCATGATCACTTGCTGTTACAGATGTGTGTATTGCGGTAAAATAATTTTTCTGTCTTCAATTCATTACAAGTTAAAATGAAGTCAACATTGCTTTCGTCATTCCAATGAATAAATGTGTTCCAATGAATTCCATACAGAACTGTAATAGTTATAGAATATTCTTCTTCTTCATAGAATAGTATATATTTCTGTATCTACATAATTCAGAAAACAACAATAAAGAATAATCCGAATTACTTGAAAAAGTATCTTTTGTGCTGATTATAAATAAATTTTTTATCGTTTTCTTGGTAAGTGTTTTTTAGTTTTGAAAGAATTTCAACTAGAATACAGCTATTCTGTTTTTAAGCTACATATTAAAATTCATATCGAGATCTTACAATTATAAAATTTTGATGTGTGGTATGTTACCTGTGGTATGTTAAGTAATGAAGAAATAAACTATGTATATATTATTTGAGAATAAAGTTTTCAAACAAAAAACATATCATTTTGGAATTCTCCGGACTTATAAATCAGGTAAGTGTTATGATTTTTATAATAAAAAATTTGCTTGTAAATAATTTTTTTTCTTACTTGATGATCGTTCTCTACAAATTTTTTTTTTACGTCTGATTAAATACTATAAGAATTTAAAAAAAGAAACAAAACGAAAGTTTTTATTGAAAAATGAGGAAATTTTAAAATCGTTTTTATCCTAAGAATTCTTTATTTTACGTTTTTTAGTTTATAATTTTTTGATAAAATTGTTGTCAAAATACTTTTTTTGAAAAATTAAATGGTATTAAATTATGTGTTTTTGTATACTTCTTGCATATTCTAATATATGAAGTAATATGATTCAGAAAAGTATGGAAGAAAAATTCGGTACTTACGTATTAACCACAGCTACAGATTTGGCAGATTTTTAAGTGCCGAACACAAAAAATTTTTGGAAAAAATCTTAAAATGAATCGCTTTGTTTAAAATCAAAGTAGTCAATCGGATTTAGGTGGAAAATGGGCCGATATAGAGTTTAGCATAGATTCAAAACAAACTTTTCTCTCACCTGATTCTATAGCCATTATGAACTCTAATAAATAAGATTCAAAATGAAATAACATTTCCAAAACGGACTTTTACTAAGATAAAGTTTCATTTATGGACATTGGTACATTTTCGTTATATTTCACTCTATAAAATATTTCGCTCTTAAAAAAATAAAATTGCATCTTGTTTTGTTTTTGGCAAGACCCAAAGACGCATTTTCGTAACACTAAAAAATGGCGACCCAAAAAGAATGGTTCCTTTTTTGTTTTATTTCGTAAGCATTCTTTATTTTACATGAAAATTTAAATGGGCCTTTCATGTTATACCATTAAATTTAGTAAAACTATTTCTCAGGCATTAGGTTTGAACTCTTATAAGAATATACCTATTTTTTTTCTCTTTATTTACAAATATTTTTCCGATGTGTTCCTTCTCTAAAAAAAAAAGAGATACCATTTTGTTTTCGTTTGCATAAGAAAGAAAACAAACATTTTTCTTTTTTAAATTTAATCAGCCACAATAAAGATGGAATGTTACAATGCTACATGCTACATTAAAGACGTCTCCAGTGTAACTGAATGACTGTTCATATGGAAATCGCAGGGATTCGGCACATACAACAACGCCCCTTATAGTTCGTTGCGATCGCGAATTGAACTTCATTGCAACTCCCGAAGAAGTCAAGTGATTATACCTAACCATGTGATTTTAAATTGGATTTAATTTCATACGTGTCAACGACGTCACGCGTATGCGTCAAATCTGAATGTTTCTGAATCGGCAAATGCCACAATATATCTACGATGGCGTCACTTGCAAGTATTCAATCGTACTTTCAATTTGCTTGTTTTTTTTGTTTTTTTTTTCTTCTTCTTCTTTTTTTTAAAAAAGAGAATTCAAGAATTATTTTTACAACATAAAATTCCTTCAAAATTCTAGAATAATGACTAAAATTTATAATTTTTAAAAATTGGAAAACATACAATTTGCATTTGTGGAACTCAAATATAATGCTTTCAATTTGCATGTTTTTTTTAAAATTATAAACTATATAACAATTTAAATTTTCTAAAAGTCTATAATATGAAGAAAGTTTGTCGTTTAATATTTATCCGTTTGGATACTATTTTTCAATAAAGTCCTGACTCCCGAAGAAGTCAAGTGATTATACCTAACCATGTGATTTTAAATTGGATTTAATTTCATACGTGTCAACGACGTCACGCGTATGCGTCAAATCTGAAATGTTTCTGAATCGGCAAATGCTACAATATATCTACGATGGCGTCACTTGCAAGTATTCAATCGTACTTTCAATTTGCTTGTTTTTTTTTTTTTTTTTTTTTTTTTTCTTCTTCTTCTTTTTTTTAAAAAAGAGAATTTAAGAATTATTTTTACAACATAAAATTCCTTCAAAATTCTAGAATAATGACTAAAATTTATAATTTTTAAAAATTGGAAAACATACAATTTGCATTTGTGGAACTCAAATATAATGCTTTCAATTTGCATGTTTTTTTTAAAATTATAAACAATATAACAATTTAAATTTTCTAAAAGTCTATAATATGAAGAAAGTTTGTCGTTTAATATTTATCCGTTTGGATACTATTTTTCAATAAAGTCCTGGATTATCTAGATAATGTAGCGTCTCTCTTTTCCTTGCGACCTATGTGCCGCTTTCAATTTTGATTGGCTGTCGCTGTAGTTTAAATGGTGAAGTATCATTGTGCGCAATCGCATTGCAATTGCAGCGCAATCGATTGCGCGCAATCGCATTGCAATAACAGATGAATCGCATTGCATCTGTTATTTCTATTTTTTTTTTAGTTTTTCTTTTTCCTTGAGGTTTTTTTTTTTTTTTTTTTTTTTTTTTTTTTTTTTTTTTTTTGCTTTATACTTTCAAATTGGTATTGACTGGTTTTTGCGCATTTAGATGTTCAAATAAGTCAAATTTCGACTTTAAATTACATCGTTTACCTGTTGAAGATCGCAATAAAAAACAAAAGAAAATATGGCTGCATAGAATTGGCAGAGATTAATGGAATCCAAACGAAAACAGGAGATTGTGTCCGGTAAGTCTGAAATTAATTAATTTACTCATTTGTCATGATATTATTTATTAACTGTGAAGAGCAAATATGTTTCAGTTTTTTCTTAATTAGAGATTTGACAAATTCAGTTGCTTTAAATATGTTAGCATTTAAATATTTGAGTGCTTTGATACCATAATTAAGAGTAAAATAGCGTAGCATATTGAATAATTTTCAAATGAGTAAATTTAAAATTTCGACGTTTTAATAAAATGATATAATTCCTATTTGAACTCTTAGTTTCTTTATTTTTTATTATTTTAAATATTTCATACATTATAGCAAAATTTTGTGACTGTGCAAAATAAGTTTGTTACATTTTATATTCTGAATTTGAATAAAAATTATCAAAGAAATATTTATTAATTTTTGAACACATCCGAACTCATCTATTAGGTGACAAAGCTCCCATTTACTAATTATTGAATTTATCGTAAACCTTAATTTCGAAGTATCTAAAAAAACTATTATTTTAATCATATCGAACTATATTTAACCCTTTGAAACTCATAAAAAAAAAACAGACTGCAAAAAATTTCAAAGAGTTTAGAAAAAAATTATAACATATTATGAAAGACAAAATAAGAAAGTTTTAACTTATGGATAAGGTATTATTTACCCTGAATGAAATAAAAATAAATTGTACAATTTCAGATAGAAAAAAAAAGAATTAAAATTTAAAAGAAAAAATAGTAAATATTTAAGTTATCTTTAAGAATATGAAAATATTAATCAATAAAAATTCGCATATAACAATAGAAACTCATTATTTCTACATTGAAGGTTGCGGTCACAAGAGAGTTGCATTCACCAAGATGGCGGCATGGCCTACTTTATCGAAGTATCCAGGACTTTACTTTTCAACTCTTAGGTTGATAGAAACTAGATACGAAAAAAAGTAGCTACTTTATCTGGTAATCTAGAGCTTTTTTCTCTAAATTTAATTGAGATATTAATTAATACACGTGTTTAATTATGCGTAATTAAAAATGCCCCTTGTTCAACAATATTTTCTCCAAATTAAAACAATTGTAAGCGCCGCTGCAATGTTTTGAGTGTCAAACTTTATGCTACATTTTGTTGCCAGTGTTTACGAAACTACAAGATATATGGGGAAAAATTTATAATATCTAATGTTATTTAATTCTTTGTTCTTAAAGTATATGACGTAAATGTATTCATATGTATGACGTAAAATTTTAAATGAAAAATAAAATGGAACATTAACGAAAAACTACAATTTTTATATTTACTAAAGATGAACAAAACCGACTTTTCAATATAAGGCGACTTTGAAATATAATATTAATACAATACGAAAAATACAATTCTTAAATACTTGTCGTGCTGATAAAAATCAAATCATAATTACATTTCGTATTTACTGCATTGTTTGGTTATAAGTGACTAATGTTGATACATTATTTTTAATTTAAGCTACATTTTAAACAAGCAAAAGAAAAGTCTGCAAACCAAAACTCATAAAACTGGGACAAAATAATATCGCATTTAAAAATTATCGTTTGTTATTTTTTTTCCAAACCATCTGTTCGTGTAATTTAAATTTCAAATGCTTGCAGCTTGCAAGTTGATCGTTTGAAATTTTATTATAAGCAATAACTTTACTTCACGATTCTAAAAACATGGTCATTCTTTTATTTTTAGTTTTAGGTGGAAATTTAATTTAGCCGGAGAAAAATAAGTTTAGTAGTTTTTAATACTATGAGTTTGAATGATAAAATATCTTGAAGATACTTTGAAAGATAAGCTACCTTTATATTGAAGAATTATATAGATAGTATCTTTTAATGAAGGGTAAGTAATATCGAACTTAATACAGTTTTGATAAGATAATTAGCTTACAAAAAAGGATTGCGGTATGTGAATTTGCATATAGATATTAAATTTTTTACGTCCGTATTTTTGAATATTATTTTTCTTTAATTATTATTTATAAAATCGTTCTGGTTCAAAATATTGAAAGAATTCAAAATATTTGAATGTTTAAATTGTTTGGTCGAAATTATTCGAATTTTGTTTTTAATAATTTTACGAGTAGCTTATGAGAATTTTATATTTATTGCAGACAATCATATTAAAAAGACTTCTTTTCTGTGTTTCATGTTTAAAACTTGTTTTAAAATAGAATGTTTACGGGATATTTTAAAATCAATAAAACTACAAATTTGTTATTTACAATGACATGGTTGAAATCAACAATATATATTAGATATTTAAATACTTCCGTATCAGATATTTGCGGAATCTTACAGCAGTATCAGAAGAATGGATAGTTTAATGATAATCATTTTAATGAAAGCCGAAAACCAAAAAAGTTTGGCCAGAGATGGCAGAAAACTGAAGGCTATAGTTAAAAAAAAAAAATAAAAAAAAAAATCGATTTAGGAGTGCAAGACATTTGCGCCAGAAATGAAAAGAAAAAGGAAATAATGTTTCTAAATCGACAACATTTAGGCATTTTCATAGATTTACGTTTATTATATCTCGTGTTCGAAAAATAAAACCACTTGTGACTGTAAAACAAAAGCTTATTGCAAGAATGAGATGGTACAAATCAAGATTGCTATAGGTAAATACTTTATTTACGTCACACTAGAGCTGCGTAATGGGCTATTGGCGACGATCTGAGAAACATTCCTGAGGATGATCCGAAGACATGCCATCGAAATTTTGACTCTCTTCAGAGGGGATGGCTATCCTGATTTGGTAGCCCGACGACCTTCCTCGAAGTCAAGCACGTTACGGTAGAACAGTTTAACGAGGACCGATACCGCGCACCCTCGGTCCTTAAGCAGGCTTATCGAAGTGATCACCCACCCGCTTACTAACCACAGCCAGTGATGCTTGACTTCGGGAGAAAATTTTTATTTTAATGTTTAACAACAAGTACAAAGGGTACAAAGCGTCAAATAGCATTAATTAAAACTTAATTTTATTTTTAAAAAAAAACTCAAATTCATTTCAATATGTGCAAAATTAGATAAACTTTAAAGTGTAAAATAAAAAGAAGAAAAAGTTTTTTTTATTTTTATTTTTGGTCATTGATAAAAATATCGAAGAGATGCAAAAAAACGTTCGCGAATGACCGAAAAAAAGTTGTAATATTGTAAGTATTGACTATATAGGCAATAACATCAATGAAAAATTCATATTTTAATAAACTTTTTAGTGCTTTTGTCAACTACAAAAGTCATCTATCAAAACAAGCAATCAATAAATAAATTATAATATTTATTAATATTTTTCCTTATACAATAATTCTGAAAAAATTAAAAACAGCAAAGTAAAATTGTACTTAATCTTTGACCATTAAGAATTAATAACTCAAAAGCGCATTGTTAAGAACAAACAATTTAAAATCGTATTGATCATTCCAAACATACACTTAGACGTTTCGTTAAGAGATGGATGATCTTTAATAAATTCAAAGTAATTTTTTCGAAGAATTCAAGCTTGTTATTTTACCTAAAGATGTTTGAGATTTAGTTAGTTATAGTTATTTCTATTGTATAAAATAATCCAATGTTAGTCGCAGGCGTCCTATTGACGAATTATGTAAAACATCTAATTACATCAATAAAAGATGCCAGTTGTCATATTTTAACGACTATTATTTACAATTGAAATTTTCTAATAAAAATAAAGTCCCAACATTGTCTTCACTACAGTTCGTGATCGTACTAATTCAGTTTCAAGCAATTATCTACAATTTAAAACTCGAAACAATTATTGTTAGTACTACTGCAACTAATATTCAAAATGATTTTTACAGATAATATATATATTTAAATAAAATAAAACCTTGTTACTTCGTTCAAAAGGAATAATCATTTCAAAACATACAAAAAAAAAAAGTTTAAAAAAGATTCCCATTATCCCTTACAACAACAAAACAATGTAAGAGGCTTCCACCGCATCATTTGGCGACACACGCTAGTCACATTGGCGAATTCAATAGAAAAACTCATTCCGCATGCGATTTCGCGGAATTACGGCAACCTCTTCGTAAAGAGAAAAGCGAAAAAATAAAAACAAAAATTTCTACGAGTCTCTCTAGTAAAAGTGAGAGCATGTATGGTTTCTGAAACACATGCCGTTCTATGCTGACTTCTGGAAAGATGCGATGAAAATGAGCTGATTATAGTTTTTCTTCTTTCTATTCTTGCAATGAGGGAGAAGAGTTGGCACTCTACTTGTTATGGTCATCGCATCTTGACCGCTATAATTGTCATTGGATTGCTGGACATTTCGTGGATGGCGCACGCGGCGAGTGAGTGCCTCTCCGTCAATTAATTTATTTATTCTTTCAAATTTTTGAACAATGAAAAAATAACTTATTGAATTAAGAGATCTGCTATTTTTGTTGAATGTCAATGTTCTTATGAGCTTAGCTAAAATAATAGTTTTTAAAATTTTATTTTAAATGCTTTTTACACATTTATTATCATTTTATAGACTTAAAAAAAAACTTATATAAAAAAATAATTTTTGAATTAAGCGATGATCTTTTAATTTTTTTAAAAATTAAAAATGTATTTTATTAGTAATTGAATCTAAATATTTTTTTATAGTCTCGCTAGAATTGTTGCCTTTAAAATTGAATTTTAAATATCTTTAAATTTTTTATAAGATTTTACTTACTTCCACCTTTGTCATAATTTGTTTAAAACATTTTTAACAGGTAAAAAAGCATATACTTAAATTTTTTTAAAAGAAATTATTCTTGACAAGATTAGAATAATTTAATTTTTTTTTTTTCATTTTAACATTTGTGTTTATTTTTCTCATTAAATTTTAATTTTTGAAAAAATATTTTCCGAAATTATGAGTGAATTTAAAATGAAACATATTTATATGTTGTCAAATCGTTTTAACTGTAAAAAAAATAACTAAAATGTTTTTTTTTCTTCTTTTTTATCAAAAGACTAAAATTTAGAAAATGAGCAAAAAAATTCATATCCGCGATTAAAAAAAAAAGTAAAAATAAAGTATTGTAAAAATTGCTTCTACTCTTGACTGCTTCTCGCACTATTTTCAATATATATAAAAAAAAAAAAAAAGGAAATGATAATGTTTTTTGACGTTTCATATTGCATTTGGGGCACTGTCAAAATATAGCTATACCTTTTACTCAAATTGATAGATAAGACAAATACTAAAAATTAAGAATAAAATTACGCAATTAAACTAAAAGTACGCAATATTCTTATTTATTAGTACGATTACAGATTGTTAACATAATAATAATAATAATACCCCCTCCAAAAAAATTAACTTTTAAAAAGTAGAAAAAGGCGAAAACCTTAAAAACTACTATGCAAAAAAGAAAAATCATGCTAGTTTTTTGTAATGAAGAAAAAGTCCGAGAAATTTCATTAATAAGAAGCAAAAGTCACGAAGGACTAAAAACAGCAAATATATTTAGGAAGTTTTAGGCTAACTAAAATCCCTCAAGTAATTAATTTCTGCTGCTCCGTTGCTTATAAACATATGTTACCTTGATACTTCTTCTTTTTTTTTTTTTTTTTTTTTTTTTAAGTTTAAATTCCACTCCTAAATAAACTTCGCTGTTTGAGGTAGGAGCCCGTCTGAAAAATTTAAACAATCTTTGCATTATAGGTTTAAATTAATTTATGATCATTTTTACGATTCATAAGTGAGAATAAATTTGTGTGTAGTTAAGAAGTTTATTTAAAGTAATTAAAGTAACTTGATAATGCCATTTTCCACAAATAAATTCAATATTTATCTTTTACAAATTACAAATCAATTTGTTTTTTTTTTTAACTTTTAACAGCGTAAAAGCATATTTAAATAGATAAAATTTTCAACGCTTAAGTAAAGTTATCATAAAAATTCAGATTAATGAAGAACCTCAAGCACTCTGAGCACATCCTATTCTGGGAAGTTTGTTACTGAATCTTTATCAGAGGATTTAAAATTGCGGAGAACTCCTTTTTTGTGGTAAGGTTTTTATTCAGATAATATTCATTTAAGATTTCTTTTTATGGGGGACTTGAAAGGTTTATCAGGAATATGCAGAGTAATTCCCTCAATTATACGAATTATGCTCATAATAATAATAATATAAAATTAATGACATAATTACGTTTAAGCAGTTTGCTTAAGTAAACGCTATTTATTATTTTACTTTATTATGACAATCTTTCGTTTTTTTTTTTATTTATTTTATTCCGTGGTATTTTTGCATCATGATAGTTATTACTATAGGAAATGAATAAGCGAATGAATGACTATAGTGAGGAAAAAGAAAACATAAAAAACTAAGTTCACTTTTGAATAAGCGAATCAGTTTGAAATTGTTATTCAAAGCATCTTGAAAAAGTCCCGTTTTTGTGAAATTGTAAAAAAAATTATCATAATTTTATGAATGACGGAAATTAAGGTTCTGTTTTTGTGAGGAAAAAACACAAGAAATTTCTTTTCAACGAGTTTTAGTTTTAAAAATATAAAAATATGAAATAAAGACGTCCTTGACTCAGTTTTAAGAAAGGTCTGTTTTGCAATAAAATTTTATGTAAAGCACTGTTATAAGGATAATAATTTTTGTAGAAAAATCCGTTAAAGATCCCAAATTTTCCCTAAAATTATCTCTGGCTTGTGAATAAATAAGGGATTTATAAACCTATGATTTATTACCTATGAGAACATTGTTTTCCTTTTTATACATTTTCAAAGTGAATAATATTGCTTTCATAGGCAAAAAAAAAAAAAAAAAAAAAAAAAACATAAACCTATTTAAGCATCTTCATATTCGGTTTCATATTGCGTGCGAGCTTGTATATAACATGTTTCTCTTAGAAGGTTCTCAAATGTTCAGAAAGTTTTTAATTTTGTTTTTTTATTTCATGCTAGGAAATCAAAGAACATTCTAAAGTAACGATAACTTATAGAAGATAAGATTGGCAAAATAGTATTAAGTCAAAAGACTAATCTAACTTATGAAAGAGAGGTCTTTGCACTTGATATGATAAGCAGCTTGCAAATTCAAATCAATAATATTTTGCACAAATTAGTAAATTGAAAGGTAAAAACAAATGTTGCAAGTAATAGTTTTCAAAGAAGACTTGTACAATAGTATTAAATATCATAAAATATACTTGAAAATTTAAAAAAGAATAAAAAAACTCTTTTGGAAACTTTAAAAATTCTGTAAAATTCAGAGACAAAAAGCTGAATGCTAAAAATTTATTGATATATCAAATGAGATTTCTAGATATTACAAAAGAGAGAAAAGGCAGTCTTAAAACTTTTTGATTCATTTAAAAAGATAGGAAATATTGTAATATTTAAAAATTTATGCAAATTCCCAAAAAAGTTATGAAAACATCAAAAGAGAGGTTCTAAGAAATTTCTAAAATGTATAAAAAGGAAATATTAAGAACTTTGAACTTTCTTCAACAAATGCTGTTTTATAACTTTTTGTTATATTTAAAAAAGTCGTAAATTCAGTCAATTTTAAAAACACAATGGAAAATGCCAAAATAAATAAGCATAAAAAGAAATAAGCAAAAGTAACTTTAAAAAAAACCCAGCCTTGTAACTTTTTATTTTACTTGAAAATGTAAAAAAGTGAAGCAATACAAAATTGCTAAAACATAAAATGTGATACCAAGAAAAAAAAATTCTTACAATTTGCAAAATTTTTTATAGTATTTTAATTAAGTAATGAAGCAAAGACTTTTCTTTTTAACATAGTAAATGAAGAATAGTGTGTGTTTTCAACGGTTAATACCTTCTTTCATTGAAAATATTTAAAAGGAATGAACGCATAATAATTTATATATCTGTCTGTTTAGGATGTATTTCTTGAAAGCACTTAAAAAAAAAAAAAGTCCCTGCAAGATAACAATACAAAAATAACACTAAGCGGTGATTTACTTCATTCCTGCACTGTTTTATAAATTTACATTTTAAAACGCTGATTCGCTTTAAAAATTAAACAAATTTAATGACTGATTCTGGCCATTGAGCCCGAACTATAAATGTTTGATTTATTATTGAAATATTAATTTGAAGTTAATATGAAACTTTACATATTTTTCATTTTTCTCTTATAATACTATTATTCCATATATTTTGTGTCAAATAATTGTTAAAAAAATTATTATTTATGTACGAATAAATACTAAATACAGTTATTGGAATCTAGAAGTAGTTTAACAGTATAAAATCGTCGGAAAGTTTTTAAATCTGGCCACAGCTTGAAAATCGTATTTACGAGAATAGATCTATGCACGCAATATGGACAAAGCTCATATTGCGTGTTCACAAAAATGAAGACTGCTCGAAATATGTGTTTATGAAAATGAATGCAGTAAAAAATGCGCCTTTTCAGTTTTCAACCCTAATTTTAAAAATCTAAACGAGTAGTTAAACGATTACTTTTTATTACTTATTTAAACTCTAAGCATAATCATTATAGTATAAAAATATTGCTATATCATTCTAATTTTTTTCAAGAGTAATTTTTTTTAAAGCCATGCATTTTTCACCTGTTAAAAAAAGTTTTAAACAAATTATGACGTAGTTTGAAGTAAGTAAAATCTTGTTAAAGATATAGATGCTCAAAATGCAACAGATGGTGATTTAACCGTAATTTTTATTTAATCGTTAATTTATTTTTGTGGATATAACCGATCTTTTCCTTTGATTTTTAATTGTTATGGAGAATACTTACCATTTTGATTATAAACTGGTTATTAACTGGTTATTAACTTGATTATAAACTGGTTAAAAAATGTTCAATTTTAAGACTAAACACTTAAAATTTAAATTCTCATTTTACAAGGATATATATCTTATCAAAGGTTTCTTGATTATACTGGTAAGAACCGGACATTTGTTTTAAAATATTTCGTGAAAGGAAAAAGAAAGATGACAAATGGACGGTCAAAAGCGGTCAAAAAATTAAACGACGTACAGTAATGTAAAGATGCTTTTGGAACTAACTCCTTACATTAATTTTTCTAAAATAATGTAATTTTTACAAGCTACAATGTTGCATAAAAAAACTTGCCTTCAAATCTTAAGAAAAACATTTATCATTAGGTACATAAGAATATGTTTGTTTTCTGCTTCAGATAATTTTGAAATACTATAACATCTTAGAGATTTTAATCCAAAAAATACAGTATTTTCACTTTTCTTTTTATTTTTCAATTGAATATTCATAATGTTTAGAAAATACTTATTTTTGTACATAAAACAAAATATTTAGACTGAATTACACTTTATTGTTTATAAATTGCTGTTGTTAATACAATTTGATATATCGCGTTTATTAACAATTTCCATGCCTGTTTCCTCCTATAAAATAGTGCATTCTATGAATCATTAATTTGTGTACAATTCGTATTATCTCAAAAGTTTTATAATTTTTTTAATTATATTCTTTAGTTTTATGACTTGAAGTTTTTTGTCCCTCGTGACCCAATAAGATTTTTTTTAAAATTAATATTTATTAATTAACTTCATTATTATATAAAATTGCGATAAACCAGTTCAGATTTCGTTATTGCGTAAAAATTATGTAACATTCCAATTATAGCAAAGTAATATTGAGTTCAGATTATTAATTAAAATTTTATAAAATAGTGCTCTACATTTATTGCTGCAAGCAAACGTAAATCATCAGTATAAACTACAGAAAAATATATACATTGTGGGAGAAGAAGAAATAATTTTCTACTTTTTACTTCGTCGTCACCAAATAAAAATATTTATTTTCTAACTTTCTTAAATATATTTATAATTTTAATTTTTTTTTAAATGCTTGGGTTTAGATCTTAGGTAATTCCAAACAAGAGTAGCTTACTTTTAATATTTTTATTTATCAGATGTTTCAGTGACATTTTTTAATGTGCTTTATGTATATTTCATATGCTTTATGTATATTTCATACAAAACCTTATACATACATTTCAATTCAAATCAAATCTTCATATCATTTCAAAATTTTGCAACAAAAAATATTTATTATTAAATAATAATAATCAAATATTCTCTTCTAACATTTGTTATTAATACTTATACCGCAATCGATCATTTAATGTCTTTCCGGACTGTTCGCAAATCGATACTCTTTTATGAAACCTGCGTGATATCCTAAATATAAAAATAACCAAAGAAAGTTTCAGTAACAGAATTTTCGTTTTCTATATAACTAATTAAATAAAATAATTGAAAGTTTTTGAAGAATATATATTTTTCCTGGTGTATCTTTATTTTGAAAGTTTCACAACTTCTGTGATTAAAAAAAAAAACTTTTTTGTTATTTTTGTCCAGACTTTCAGCAATATATTTTTAAAAAAAGGACGAAATCAGGAATTATTTTACCATTTCCCTGACGAGGGCGATACGAAATCTGTAAATGATTTAGCCCTTTTTTGAACTATTCATTAAAATTAAATTTGTTCTATTTGTAACAGAAGTATATGAATATATGTCAGCAACTGTATACAAAACTTTTTTAGATTAACGAATAAAAAAAAATTTAACAAATATTCATAACAGTTTTTTTTTCTTTCTACAAAACATGCATCAGTAAAAAAATGAACTGAAAATGTTGTTAAGTATTATAATGCAAGTCCATTGTAGATTAAAAATATAAATATTGAAAATTAGTAGATTGGAAGTCTGTTGTTAGTCGAACTAGTATTTTCTTATCAATTATTCGTTTAAATAAAATTAATTACTTATGAAAACAATTATTTCCGAAGACAAAGTTTAATTGTGATACACTTCAAGAAATTTCTTAATTAGTATATGTCTTATTTAGTATACATGAACTGATATTTTTCATTTAGTTAGTATACATGAATAAAATTGCTAGACCTTTGTTATAAAAAAATTATCAGTTTTTTTTCATATTTTTTTTTTAATTTTCGTGAGAGGAACACTTTTAGAAAATTTGAAAAGTATAAATTCTAAATTAAATGCAGTTTCTTATGCATATACGTAATACTTATTAGGTCTTTACTTTGAGTTTCTAGACACCAGTGCTATGCTAAGCGGACGCATTGCTGGTGACTAAAGAAGTTTTTTTTTCTCCTCCATCAATTGTCATAAAATTGAAAGGAAAAAAAGTTAACTGTTATAAACTTATATTATTAAACCATTTATAATTGCAATGGTGGAGGAAAAACAATACATTTTCATGCATCTTAATATGCATATTTTATGCAAAATGCATATATGTACGAAATCTTTTTTTTTTTTTTTTTTTTTCATATAGAATGAACACCCATTATTATGATCCTTTTTTCAAAAAAACTTGCTTACATTTATGATGTTACTGGTTTAGTTGAAAAATTTTCCTCAACTGTCCATTACATTCTATCGTATATTGACCGCATAAATTAGCATCTTTTGCAATAAATTTAAAATAAAAATTGTTTATTATACTATCCATAACCCAATGGGAAAAATAGTTTTTTTTTTCCTTTTTATTACATTTAAGCAACAATCATTACTATTGCTTAACAATTATTGAGCAATGATCATTTCACTATTTCATTTAAAAAGCATCAATCATCGTGTGTCTTCGTCAATGTTCAGTAAATTAACTTGAGTCAATGCAGTGAATATTCTGTTCTCTTAATAAAGGAAATGAACAAGTAGAATATTCGATCCATATTTTTTTTTCTCTCTATTTTATGTAAACAATCTTTGAGGGAAAAAATGGTTTGAGGACCATACATTTTTCCTGTCTAGGGGACTTTGTTTGTCACCCTGTCTACGGTTATAGTTTGACATTGAACGATAGCACCGTTTTATCTTCCTATTGGTTTACTGATTTGACTCCAAACGGGTGATAAGCGAGCTCCTTTTGGGGGAGGCTGAGGAACCTTATCTGTAATTTCAGTCTGAAAAAATGGAAATGGAGCTGCCACCTCACACGGAAGCTTGACTTGATCACGATTTATTGTTAGCTTCAAGAAAAAATTTTTTAGCCCTTGTTTGTTTTCTGCTAAGAAATATTGCAGTTCATTTTGCTTTTGCAAATAATAGGATTTTATGCATGTATGCATTACAATTTAAAAATAATCTTTAATTATATGTACTTTCCGTTAAATTATTTAATTCAGTTCTGAGAAATTCATTTAAAATAATCACTCTTAACAATTAAAAATCACTTTAGCAGTAATTCATCTACTTAGACTTAATTTATCTACTTAATTTTGTAATTTATCTACTTAATGCTCTGCAATTTCGGGACCATCGATGTGATGGTGGTAATGTTCCCAACCAAGTTGATCTGAAATCTAAAGCTCGATGGGCTTCAAATCGTTAGCGGGTTAGAGCCCCGGGCTTTTGTAACAGCTTATGGTTGTAAAGTCAAACTCTAGCTATAAGATTAATCAATACAAATCTATCGATACAAATCTAAATCCCGTCTGTGATCGATAGCACACTTATGTACCTGTTCACGTAAACGACAGAGCTCTCAAAAAAGGAAGGAAAAAAACATCGCGATTGAAAAACGAATTATGAGTTAAAGTCTAATTGCCGTCAAACTAACTATGTGATGTTTTCTTTACACACTGTAAAAAATTCCGGATACGTTAGCATGTAATCCTGGATATAATCACGGTATAAAGTACCGCACTTTGGATGCATCACCCGTAAAACCGATCTTTACCGTAAGGTATTTACCTTTTTACAGTAATATTTACTTAATTAGAGCAGATTCAGTGATTTGACGGTAATTATCAATGTAAAAATTACAGTGTGTCAGAGTTTTTGTACCGTAACATTCCGTACTTACTGTAATTTAATACAGACTTTTTTACATTGCACGTAAATAGCAAAGCTTGCAAAAAAAGAAGAAAAAAAAACTGCCGATTTATACGGATTAATGGTTGAAGCTTCATTGTCGTCAAGCTAACTAAATGATGTTTTTTCTACACGTGGAGCATTATGGATTATTTATACTCAAATTGTTCCTTTATAAAACTGATAAGCCCTAATGTTTTATTTAGGATTACCCTTGTCTTTTGAGTGAGAATCAAAACTACAAGATATGAAGTTGAAAGTTTTTATCTCACAATCGCTACCTATGAAAATTGCTTTTAATCTGTTGGGTTAAATGAAAATAAAACGTTGTCACTTTACACCTGGAAGACCCTGGATGTAAACATTCATAATTCACATCTTATAAAAATTTCATATTCCTACCATAAATCATTATATTGAACTAGAGCATAGGTTTTCAACGCATGTACTATCAATGTTGGAAACATTATGGCATTATTAACGGATGTAGGGTCATTAACAAACTATGTTAGTGGGGTCCACGAATTTAAATTCATAAATTTTTTAATTGGGATCGAGGAATTATTTACATTTCAATCTCAGCTTATCCTTCCTTATTAATGCAGTTATGTTTTATTAAATTTGCTTCTTTTAAAAATAAAAGCTTTTAAACGATGACAAAAAAATATTGTATTATTCACTTAAGGTTATAAGGTTGAACGGCATCGCTATTCTTAAATGAATTTTAAAATTTTGTGCCTCTGCCGATTTCGCATAAAATCTCTTCATTAACTAAATTACATATACAATGCACTATTTTTGCATATCTTAAAAAAATGTCAATAATTGAAAAACAGAGTCGTGGTTTCTCAGTGGATAGAGCGTTCGCCCACCAATGAGGTAACCCAGGTTTCAAGCTGATTGATCGAATTCTGCTTCCGGCCCGCATCGACCACAGTCCTGATGTAAAATATCCTCATCGGTAGACAAATTCTGGATTAGAGTCCCTTGCCATCGGGCTAACCGTGGGAGGTTTCCGTGGCTTTCTTTTCCACGTTACGCAAATACTTGTTAGTTCTATCAAAAAGTTTTCCGACAAGGTTACTTTGTCCCAATGCTTGATCTAGGAAATCCCTTGTCTTCTGGGTTGGTTTCAAAATTACAAGACTGCGGTGAGTTGAACATTAATAGTCGTGAACACAGAATTGGGCAGCTGTTTGATGTTGGTAATAAAATGAAAAAAAAAAAAAAAAAATTTTTAACCTTTAAGCATTTAATTTTTTGTTTACTTTTCTCTCACTTTTAACATGTTTAATAAAGAATTCAAAATACCCACACCACGTAGTCTTCCGCAGTCCACACTGCATGCTACCTTTGCTACTGAACAACGCTTTAACCACGCCCTCTTTATCATAATAAAGAGAAGAGCGCGAAATTCGAATTTTAAGATGGAGGTTTCGTTGTTCTCCGTGTTTTTTTACTCTTATTTATCTTTTTAAACTCTCCTTATAAACTTCTAAAAAAAGGTATTAATAAATGGGAATGTTTGAGATCTTTTAATAGGGTTATTTTATATACAATAAAAGATTATATTATGTATATAAATAATTCTTTTGGTTATTTTATTTTTAGATTTCCTGAATAAATTTTTTAATAAGCAGCATCGGAGCAGAATTCCTTTTCCTCCAATGGTTTTATTTTATTATGTATATAAGATTATATTAAGGGTATAAATAGTTCTAAATATTATGATATAACTAGATACTGCAGAAATTATTTAATCCGAAATTATATAATATTTTATTATTATAAAATAATTATAATCCGTTTGCATAATCGAAAGGGAATTATTAACTTGTAAAAACTTATCCTATCTATGAAAGGGAGGGATGGAACGTTTTTATTGTTGTTTTAATTATCTTATAAAACTTATTTTTTTCACATACAACAAACTTCATACTTTAGAAAATGTAAAAGTGTTTCAAGATAATATGCAGAAACTTACATTATTGTGCAAGTTAAACTAAACTGTACACTATAACATATCCCATAACTACTACGCAATTTCTGTAGTCTTAAAAAAAAAAAAAAATTCTACTGGTAGCAAATATCAGGCCTGCCTCTTCCACGCCTTTTGAGAAAATTTCAACCAGTGGTAACTAAGCGTGTATTTATTTTGCATTCGTTTTAAAAGACTTAGCATGAGAGTGCTGGATGGATGCGTTTCATATAACCATTGAATAATTTACATATAATGTTGTGGGAGGCCGGGATAGCCTGGTCGGTAGGGCGCTGGGCCCATATCCAAGAGGTCGTGGGTTCGATCCTCGCCGGCCGATGACTCCCCGTGTAAATGGTGACTGATGCACGTTAAATCTGTCGAGTTTCAAAGTCCTCCATGTTCCCATAACAAATCAATACCTCTGAGGGTACTGATCCAGGAGTTTCCTTGTCTTCTGAATTGGTTCAAAATTACAAGGCTACGGAGTTGAACATTAGTAGTCGTAAACCCATGAAATTGGGTCGGCTGTTCAACGACGGTTATAAAATATAAAATAAAATAAAATATAATGTTGTGGAAGGTAACTTCAAATCAAAATTCTTTGCTTTGTAAATTTGATTTAAAACTGTGCTAAAAACAAAGGTGGATTGCAGGTGGGCCAGATTACATTGATAAACGACATCATTTATTTCACATTTCCTATGTAATGCATAAGGAATATATAGTAAGGAATATATATGCATAAGGTAAATATGTAAAATTTATTTTTATGCAAAAATTTAAAAATTTTACATATAAGTCATTTTTATTAAAATGAGAATAAAAACGTTTTATATATTAATCCATTGTTCGTTAGCTCATTTTCTAGAACTTAAAAGCCATAACTTTTCTTTCTAGAACTTTTAAGTTATATTACAGGGCTCTCACGGGTCAGGGAGGAAAGAGAAAACCTGAAATTGTCAGGGAATTTTATTTTAACTCTAAAAAGCAGGAAAAGTTGCAATTTTTTAGAGATAACCTGAAAATTCCTATATTGTAACCAGAAAATAACCAGTTTTAAAATTGTTAGTAACAGTAATCAGTTATTGAGCTTAGAGTTAAATAGTTCTAACATCTATTTCCATTATTTTATAAAACTCCATTTTTTAGTGACACTTTTCCTAGTTTCTATTTTCCTTCGGTTATATGTTTTTGCTCACAAAATCTAATATATTTGACATTACAAATAAAAAAATCGAAGTTCTCTGAAGAAAAATAGCATGGTATAGATAAAATATGGTATAGATTTCCATTGAAATGTATCCGATTATACCTGGAAAAGTTAGGATTTTTTTTCCCTTCTGAAATTGAGTGGGAATCCTGTATTAAGTGTATCATGTAACAAAAGTTTCAAATGAGATTTAAAATGCGACAAAAAGATTATTAATTAGTTTTTTTTTTTCTGTCAAAGGCTTTAAAAAATTTCTGACTTACAAATTAGGCGGCAATCACAAAAAGGGTTGGAAACCTATAAACTAGAGTTTTCCTTCTGTTCTGGCAATGTTTATTATTTGCTAAACAACAAATGATGAGATAATGTTTTCTAAACATCTACGTAAGTTCCTAATTAATTATTCAGTTTATAATACGTAAAATTGGAAATCTAAGGCTAAGGACAGTAAGGTTTGCAATAATTTTCTCCAGCAAGGCAAGGTCCATGGCGAACTTTTGTGTTATAAAAGAAGTAAATTTCATGAAAATTTAAATCTATTTATTTCTAAATTATAAGAATGTGTGGTTATCACTTCCCCCCCAGGTGATTTCACTTTGTGATTTGCATAAATTACAAAATATAATACATTGGTGTAAGAAATTAAGAGAATTTGCAGACTTGGTCGATTATCTCTTGAACTACTAGACCTATTTTAATGAAATTGATATGTACATACATTGATACAATACAAAACCAGTAACCATTCAACAATTGTAATACAACACGCATGATCGTGAGTAACACTCGTTGGAGTCGGAAGGTGTGAAATTGATACAGGCCCATTCAGGTCAATTGCCACAGGAAATGATAAACTGCCTTTTTTTTTTAAGTATGAAATCTCGCCGCAAGGTTTGTATATTTGTAAGAGGGGACCATAATTTTTTTTTTTGTTGTTGTTGTTGTTGTTTATTCAGCAACCGCTGTTTCATACCTCCCAACTCCAACAAGTATTACGCATCATCATGCGTGTGTATTACAATTGTTGAATGGCTATTCATTTCGTATTGTACCAATGTATGTACATATCAAATTTCATTAAAATCGGTCCAGTAGTTCTAGAGATAATCTACCAAGTCTGCAAATTTTCTTAATTTCTTACACCAGTGTATATTTTTAAAATTGCAAAGAGAAATCACCCTGATATATTCGATTGTATAATTTCATTAAATTTTCAAAAAAAAAAAGTTTAATAAATAAGTGTTGGTTTTCTTCTATAAAAAAAAAAGCTATTGATGAAAATGAGTTGAAAGGTTGTCAGCTAGTCTCAATGTTGTTTATAAGAGGTGTTAACTATAATTCATTTATTTCTGAACAACTGTGGAAGTTCATAGCCACTAAATAAATAAGACAATTCATTTCTATCTTTAATGAAAGACTGATAGCTCATGTGGAAAAAATTTGCTACAGATAAGATAACTCCAATTGATGACAACACAAATTGGTTAACGCTTTCAACGCTGAGATCGGGTTGATTTCATCACCTAACAATTAATAATGTTTTCATCGGTATCAAATTGCCAATGTTTATATATATTTCAGTTTACGGTAGGAGGGAAAAATAGGGAAAAATTTCCTTTTTCGTCATCACGTAACTAATGAACTGATGAACCGTGATATTTTCCGCTACAGCCTGAACTTAAACATTCCTTTTCAAAGCAGAAACGTCTAACAGACATTTATGATACTTTTTTTTTTGACTCTGTGAAATATTGACGCTTGGGTAAATATTTTATTAACCTTTTAGCTAGTTTCTAAGGAAAACTGTATTTTAAATAACATCTGGCGAAATTTTGAGAATGAAAACACTTTTGTTTAAATAGTTTGTATACTTCTGCAATGATTTAGAACTGAATGCTATTTTTACAATTACAAATTATTTCTTTGCGTAAAACACTACCTTGAGAGTTAAAATCTTTAAAATATTGAATTTTTTAAGAGAATGTAAAAATTGTATGACTGGAAATCAGTTATTAAAATTATTTGTTTTGTACCATGTGGCGCCAAAATATTAAAGAAACGCAACATTTCATCTTGAAAATTAAACTGGCGTTGATGCTTTTTATCGCACCTTTACTAAGACTGACCTCGATAATGTTTCATCAGATTTTTAAAAAAAACTTCACGTGTAAATATTAATGTGTTAACCTTACTGAGTACTTTTCTATGTACTTCACATTGCAAAAATTCTGAAATGTTTATGAAAAAAGATAGCGGGTGTTATTTACGTCATAGAATTTATTAACAGAAAATACAATTATTCCTTTTTATAACTTTCCTTCGAAAAATGTAGCCGCTACTGACATAAGATGGTTTGCCTTAAGAGGGCTTTATATAACGGGAGAAACTTATCACCGCAAATTTTCTTTCAATTCCATAAGTAATTTAAAATTTAAAGTATAGAAAAAGTGAGCTCAGGCAGACCTAGAGTAAGCAATGAAGTTTCAAATTGTGAAAAAATGCATTTTTTAAAATATCAATATGTAAACAAATTTAGAGAGGATAACAACTTAAACTTAGGATTACGCAATGGGGAAGTTCTCTTCCAGTAATTTGTTTGCATTTTGGAATTTTGAAAAAAAAAAATTTCAGTAACTGAAACTTCATGGCCCACTCAAGGTTAATTTTTAATTGGTTATGGAGGTGAAGCAGAATTTGTGATGAAAAGTTTTTCTCTCCATACGGTGTCTCCTCTTAAAGATTTGGCCACGACACCAGGCCATTTAACTTCATCTTTAGCATCAGTTATCCATTATGCCAGTAACCTATAAATTTAAGCCTAAGCCTTTCGTTGATTGGGAAGCTTTGACCTGGAGAAGCATAAAAACAACGTTCAGGCACATATCGTCGCTTTGAAACTAAACCGTAGTAACTCGTAAAAATCGAAAAATGAGATATTTGGTTCATTTTGTGTAAAAAAAAAAAAACCTTTTGGAGAAACAACGCGTTATCTTCATAAGTTTCATAAAATTAATTTAGAGAGCAGATAAACCGTTATCGCAATAGCGCGATGCACGTTATTGTAAAGTTTAAAATCGCTCTCCTGAAAAACTTGCTTTTTGAGTTACCTACGGTTTAGTTTCAAAGCGACGATATGGTGAATAACTATTACTCGTTTACTTTTTAGATGACAAAGCTAGAAATCGTGCTTCAATGCGCTTCTTGACTATTTCGCACATCATAGCAACATTTTTAGAAGGAAAGATTTCAATACATTCTTTTCTATGAGTCCAGTACCTGATCATCGAACAATAATGTTGGTAGCAACATTTTATGAAGGAAAGATTTCAATACATTCTTTTCTATGAGTCTAGTACCTGATCATCGAACAATAATGTTGGTAGCAACATTTTTAGAAGGAAAGATTTCAATACATTCTTTTCTATGAGTCCAGTACCTAATCATCGAACAATAATGTTGGTAGCAACATTTTTAGAAGGAAAGATTTCAATACATTCTTTTCTATGAGTCCAGTACCTGATCATCGAACAATAATGTTGGTAGCAACATTTTTAGAAGGAAAGATTTCAATACATTCTTTTCTATGAGTCCAGTACCTAATCATCGAACAATAATGTTGGTAGCAACATTTTTAGAAGGAAAGATTTCAATACATTCTTTTCTATGAGTCCAGTACCTGATCATCGAACAATAATGTTGGTAGCAACATTTTTAGAAGGAAAGATTTCAATACATTCTTTTCTATGAGTCCAGTACCTGATCATCGAACAATAATGTTGGTAGCAACATTTTTAGAAGGAAAGATTTCAATACATTCTTTTCTATGAGTCTAGTACCTGATCATCGAACAATAATGTTGGTAGCAACATTTTTAGAAGGAAAGATTTCAATACATTCTTTTCTATGAGTCCAGTACCTGATCATCGAACAATAATGTTGGTAGCATCATTTTTAGAAGGAAAGATTTCAATACATTCTTTTCTATGAGTCCAGTACCTGATCATCGAACAATAATGTTGGTAGCAACATTTTTAGAAGGAAAGATTTCAATACATTCTTTTCTATGAGTCCAGTACCTGATCATCGAACAATAATGTTGGTAGCAACATTTTTAGAAGGAAAGATTTCAATACATTCTTTTCTATGAGTCTAGTACCTGATCATCGAACAATAATGTTGGTAGCAACATTTTTAGAAGGAAAGATTTCAATACATTCTTTTCTATGAGTCCAGTACCTGATCATCGAACAATAATGTTGGTAGCAACATTTTTAGAAGGAAAGATTTCAATACATTCTTTTCTATGAGTCCAGTACCTGATCATCGAACAATAATGTTGGTAGCAACATTTTTAGAAGGAAAGATTTCAATACATTCTTTTCTATGAGTCCAGTACCTGATCATCGAACAATAATGTTGGTAGCAACATTTTTAGAAGGAAAGATTTCAATACATTCTTTTCTATGAGTCTAGTACCTGATCATCGAACAATAATGTTGGTAGCATCATTTTTAGAAGGAAAGATTTCAATACATTCTTTTCTATGAGTCCAGTACCTGATCATCGAACAATAATGTTGGTAGCAACATTTTTAGAAGGAAAGATTTCAATACATTCTTTTCTATGAGTCCAGTACCTGATCATCGAACAATAATGTTGGTAGCAACATTTTTAGAAGGAAAGATTTCAATACATTCTTTTCTATGAGTCCAGTACCTGATCATCGAACAATAATGTTGGTAGCAACATTTTTAGAAGGAAAGATTTCAATACATTCTTTTCTATGAGTCCAGTACCTGATCATCGAACAATAATGTTGGTAGCAACATTTTTAGAAGGAAAGATTTCAATACATTCTTTTCTATGAGTCTAGTACCTGATCATCGAACAATAATGTTGGTAGCAACATTTTTAGAAGGAAAGATTTCAATACATTCTTTTCTATGAGTCCAGTACCTAATCATCGAACAATAATGTTGGTAGCAACATTTTTAGAAGGAAAGATTTCAATACATTCTTTTCTATGAGTCTAGTACCTGATCATCGAACAATAATGTTGGTAGCAACATTTTTAGAAGGAAAGATTTCAATACATTCTTTTCTATGAGTCTAGTACCTAATCATCGCTACAATAATGTTGAAATATACTCAACATTTGGTTTATAATTAATTTTTTTCTTTTGTTTTGTCATTTATGTGGTTCAATAATGGGTGAAAAATAAATTTATGAAATACCTTTAATATAGTATCATTGAAAGCAATTTCAACCGGAATCTTAGATGCGTAATATTTTTTTAATATTAATTTTTAAAAAGTTTATCACGCTTTAATTTTTTTTTGCTGAAGTAGGGAAGATGTTTACAGTTTGTAAATACGAAAAAAATGTTTCAAAATTACAGATATATCAGAATGCATTGTGGTTGCAAGGATAAGAACTTTATTTCGACTGTAAAGATCAGAACGGGATTTCACTACAAACTTTTATGCCAAATTTTGATAGCAAAATTATGTATCTGTATTTCATTCGAAAAGAGCGGACGCCACAACAAGAAAACAATCGCACTAGGCCGTGAGATTGTTTTCTATCTCATTGAAATAAATATTTGCCAGCAAACGTTTTAGTACAAACTTTATATGAAATAATATTTATCGTAGTAGGACAATCATTTCATGTACGTGTGTATAAAACATTATTTACCTTTAAAGAGTTCTTGCATTGAATATGTATATAAGCTTGCCATAAGATAACTGGAATACAATGGCACACATCCTACAAAACGATTGGAAAGCGTGTCTTTTCCCTATTACCAATTCTAATTCAAATGATATTTTCCATTATAAAAAGAAAAAAAAATGGCATCCAGAAAAACGCAATATGCCGTTTCCAATGACGGTATAAAATGACCATGAATTGCTTACTTAACATAACCAATGTGGAAGACTGTTTTGAATTCAATTATTTTTTGACAGTAGAAAGCTGTGATCTTTTTTTAAGTGATGTTTGTTCTTCTTTAAAACCCATTTTCTCGCCTGGCTTGCTTCCCGAAAGGAAGATATTTTAGTTGTATTTTGCTGCTTCTGATGTTTGAGCGAATCTAAAAGCATATTTAGCAGTAGTCATTTGCAATACTTGTAAGCCAAAGTGGAATAAATCAGTTTCCAAATACCTTACAAATTGGCTGCATTTGTTTTGTATGCTAATATCTTAACATGCTGATGAAGAAAAATCTTGTTTTCAAAACCATTTTTATCCTTTGGCAAAATAAATTACTGTTCGAAGCACAGAGATGTGTACGACACTTGTTTTGATCGTTTGTAAACATGAATTATGAAAATTATAATCTAATATTTTTTCAAAATTTATATTCGTAAAACATAATTTTAGAATTTTTTTTTTTTTGCAAGATTTTATTCTTTTCAGTTCACGCTTATTATTTAATTCGTTAAAAAATGCACATTTTTTTTTTTTTTTTTTTTGGTATTTGGTTTAAAAAAAAGGGTACATAGGAAAAAAATCCACACTGGAAAGAATTGAATTCATACTTTTCTAAATACAATATGAAATAAATGGTTTAAGATTAAATCATTACTTTAACACTTCCCATTTTTAACACTTTTACGGTACCCTTCTTACTAATAAAAACATCAACAAAAATGACTGTTATTTCAGTCTGTTAATTTTAAAAAATACGTACATTGAATTGTTTATTAAATTTTTTTATTATTATTATTTTATAAGTTGTAAAATTGAGATTCATTGCATTATTTTTATTTTTTAGGTCTCCGATGTTGCAGTCATGCAAATGGCTCCTGTAGATCCGCTTGTGAACAAGTAAGAAACTTTTTGAAAGACTTGTAGAGTTTTTGAGACTTCCAGAGAGCTTTGAAACTTCTAGAGAGCTACCAGACAATGTAAACAACTTACATTGTCTGGTAGCTTTCTAGTTTTATTTTAAAGTTTCCTTACTTTCTGATCCAAGTTAGGAATGGCAAGAAAAATTTACTGAGCTTAAAATGATACCCCACATCACACTGTTAAAAATTTCTCGGAAAAGATGGTTATATAACAATTTATTTAAATGTTATTTTGCCATATTTAAACAAAGCATCAAATAACCGTAAATAAGATAGTATATTAATAGGTGAGAAAAAACGTTGATTAACTGCTTTCATCTAATACGGTTTATCGCACTTAATGAAACTGCTTAGCCCACCTAATGAAACCACTTAGCCCACCTAATGAATCCACTTAGTTCACTGCAGGTGCGCACATATTATAGCTGAGCGGGCTAGTCTGTCAGTCTTATGGCCGACAGAACTGGGGTTCGAGTCCTAGTGTTGACACCACTATATTTCGTAATTTCCTTTCATTTTCAATGTCTTACACTTTCCAATTTGTGTCTTGTGCTGTCCAATGACCATTACATGAAGAAAAGCCTAGCTCCATTGTTCAGTAAATTTTTTTTCCAGTTTTGAAACTATACTAGTTGTAAATGGTTAAAAAAACATTTAGTTTTTTAGTCATAGTTTTATTAACCATATTAGTTCTAAATGGTTTCATAACCGAAAAGGTAAAAAATGTTTTTTACCGTAAGCTTTACGGTTAATGGCATGGACAGGCTGCTGCCGGTTATTTTTCCATAATTTTGGAATAAAATTTCTAACTCTGTACAGATTAGTTTGATAATGAAATAAAAAAATACCATAAAATGATTATTTTCTGCTGATTAAAATAACAATTTTACCATAAATTTTACCTATTAAAACAACAAACTTTCCACTCATTGAAATAACAATTTTACTATCAAACTTTTCACTCTGATTTATGGAAATAATAATTTTATCATCAAACTTCTCACTTATTAAAAAAAGAACCTTTTTAATCAGACTTTCCTTATACTGAAACTACAATTTTACCACAAAATTTTCCATTTATTATTATAATAATAATTTTTCTATCAACCACTTCATCCATTTTATTTTCCATCCACAAATTCATTTTCATCCTCCATCCATTATTTTAAAAATAAAACTTTCAATATATTTAAAAAAAATGTAAACACCGAAATTTCATTGGCTAAAATAAGATATTTACCATAAAACTTCCCGAATATAAAAATAATATTTTTATCATCAAGTGGTTTGAATTTCTTCGTATTTATGTTGAAGATACAATTAATCAAAACATTCTAGCGGAAAAAGTAATTTAAAGCCAACGATTATTTCGAACAAAAAGACTATTTAGTTTTTTTTTCTGTAGAACAGTTGTTAGCATACACCACCCACCGTACTAAACGGTAACCAGAGAACTAGGACCTCTCCGGAAGTTAACTTTTCCAGTCCGACGATTAAACCATCCCCTCTCACGGTTTGTCGCCTCTCTAATTCCTATTTTTCCTCTTTTATTTTTATTCCAACACCCCCATACGGAGTCCACCTCATTGACTTCAAAAACAAACATAATAAAAAGCACAAAATATTCCTGTAGAACGAAGTTGGGAATTTTTTTCTCATCATTCCTCAGGAGATGTAACCAAATAGTTGGCGAAACGTTAGAATAAGATCTTTGCCGTGGATAGATGAAGTTGGAAGCTATAATGGTTGGTTGCGTGTTTGTTGTGGAAAAATTCTCAAGGTTTAATGAGTGGTGAAGCATCTCTTGGCGAGGAAAGCGGTTTAGAGACTCTGCCAAAATAAGCAAATAAATAAAATCTCCGATATTTCTGTCTCTCTGCAAAATGAAATCTTCATCCTCTTTATGAGAAGGTTTAGGAATTGCACGATTTCTTCACTTTCTGAGATTGGTTTCATTTTTATATTCCGTTATTGAGGATAGTGGTAAAATTCAAATGCTAAGTAAAATTCCGCTATAAAAGGCCTCTTTCGTTACCAATTTTGATTTTAGGTTAAACTTTTCATTTCCGTTTCCTCCATGTTTTTCTGATCAGGACAAACGTTTGATATTAAACTATGACTATACCTGACCAAAACAAATAAATAAATAATTGTAAAATAAAGTCGGTGCTTTATTAGATTAGGAGAAATAGCACTTGATAACTTTTCGATTTTTTTTAATTTCTTATCTTCAAAAATGTAAAGTAATGGTGCTTTTAAATTTTTCAAAGATTTATTTGTATTATTGTTTAAATTGATGCAAATCTATTTGGATGTCGTTAAAATAAGACCTGTCAAAGTACATTGCTCAAAAATAAAGATATTTTTCAAAAATCTAAAAACTGACTGATGTATAATTCCAAATTATTTTTTAATAGCCATGGTGGCTCAGGGGATAGAGCGTTCGCCTTTCAATGATGTGAACCGGGTTCGAATCCCAGAAATGACCGATCCATACGAGTTCCGCACCCGGCTCGCACCGAGCACGATGCTGATGCAAAATATCCTTAGTGGTAGACGGATCATCTGTTAGAGTCCCTTTTCCGTCAGGCTAACTTTGGTAGGTTTTCGTGGTTTTCCTCTCCATCTAGCGTAAATGAGTGTTAGTTCTATCAAAAAGTCATCCAGCAAATTTCTCCCAATACTTAATCAAGGAGTTCCCTTGTATTCTGGATTGTGATCAAAATTACAAGGCTACGGCTAAGTCGTAAAATCGAAATTGGGCCGGCTGTACCAGGAACGGTTATAAAATAAATAAAAAAAACTAATTTTTAAAAACTTGTAACTGATGACTTTAAACTGATGGAAATATATTTGGATGCCGTTAAAGAAAACCTCTTAATGTAAATTACGCAAAAATATAGATAATCATCAAAAATCTCTAAACGCTGGTAGATATATAATTCCAAACTAATTTTAAAAACTTTTTGATTGCAGCATTGTAATAGCTATTAGAATTTTGTAAGAAAAAAATCCATAGGTAATCTAAAATACAGTGCACTATGTTTCTAATTGGGCGATGATTTTATATTTTACGTGTTGCGAACGATAGTATACTGAATAGAATAGGTCTCCAATATAACTTTATGAAAATTAAATAAAGATGATAAAAAAACATAATTAAAATTACTTACCTCGCGTTCCCTCTCTTTGAACGATTTTAACCAGCTTCAGGTTGATGATACAAGCTTTTCTAGGAAGGAAAGGTGGTACGTGCTCAATAATGACGACAATGCAACTATCATGCCATTGGTCACGAAATTGTGGAACCTTAACCTCCATGATCCCCCAGTTCATAAAGTTGTTAAATTGGAAAATATCGTGGTAAAATATTAAAATTTTTGATGATGCATCACGATAGTAAAATTCTGGCCACTCAGCACGAGTTTGGACTGGTTAGATATTTTTTTCTTTTTAGTTTAAAATCATTTTTAGACACATAAATCTCTGACAATATAAGATTATTTTATTTTATTTTATAACCGTCGTTGAAAGGCCGACCTAATTTCATGGGTTTACGAATACTAATGTTTAACTCCGTAGCCTTGTAATTTTGAACCAATCCAGAAGACAAGGAAACTCCTGGATCAGTACCCCCAGAGGTATTGATTTGTTATGGGAACTTGGAGGACTTTGAGACTCGACAGATTTAACGTGCATCAGTCACCATTTACTACACGGGGAGTCTTCGGCCGGCGAGGATCGAACCCACGACCTCTTGGATATGGGCCCAGCGCCCTACCGACCGATAATGTTACGTTGAGGAAAAAAGTATAGCCGTTGTTTAATTGTCCTTTGATTGACTAACTTTTAAAATTAATTGCCTTGTAAAGAATGAATATTGTTGTATATTCGTTCTCAATCTTTTATTTTTAAATTTCTTTCTCCTACTTTGGAACCCCCTAAATTAAAGGTGTATAGTAGTACAGAAATACTTAATAAGAATTTCTTAAATTCATATTTTATGTAAGTAATATTTTAAAAGTATCGTTTAAATTCTGTATATTTCAAGATTTTTTGCGAGAAATTATATTTAACTTCAAGAAATGTCCGAAACTCCAATAATATTTCCTGTGAGAAAAAAGAACAATATTTTACAATAAGCTCTTTAATTTGTTGCAATCCTGAGATCGTTTTTTTTAAACAAAAAAATGATTATTCAAGTTATGATTTGAGTTATAAACTTTTATATTACAACAATTTACACAAGTTTTTGCAAAAATGTTGAGTGTGCTTTGGTATTTCTTATAAAATTGTATGCATTTCAACAGTGGTGGTAAGCAACCTTGCAGTGCATTGTGGAGAAAAAAAATTACAAGTAAACCAGGTTCAAATCCTGGTTGATCTGCATGCTTCCATTTAATCCTTTTAATCATTTATATTATTTTTATTTCTCAAAGCCTGCTTCAAAAAGCATAAAATATGTACCTTTTTTTCACTTAATTATTTTTATTGATATTTTTGTCCCGTATATTTTTTAATTTTCTGAGATTTTTTTTTTTACTATATTTTTGCTTCTTTTATATTCTCAAACTCTTTATAAAATTAAAGTAAATATTACATGCAGAAAAAATAGTCCCTATGAGTATCAAAGGTTTTAAATTTGACTTGAACAAGGTGCATGACATGGTTTTTCTTTCTTCATTTTTTTCTTCTGCAATTGAAAGAAAAACACACAACGGGTTTCTATTTAAAACGAAAAACTAATTAATTTACTAAGAGGTCGTACGTGAATCATAACAACTCCTACTGAAATCCTGGAATGTCATGCTTTGTGTATTTTTTTCTTTCTTTTTTTGAAAATCTTATAAATTAACTTTCTGAAACAGTGGGGGCGGGGGATTATAAAATACCGAGCATGAAGAAAAAATAGAAGTGCAACAAGACTTCTCAAGGAAGAGAACATGAGATTGATTGAAATCTGTTGCATATTAGAACTAAAATACCACTATCACGTGACTTAAGACATTTGTCATCTAGGCATGATGTCGTTTTACACTTCTTGCCATCTTTTCTTCAGCTGCATAGTCCTATTCGCTTTAAAAAAATTTGTTTACAGAAAAAAATTAGGTTTATATATGTATTTGTTTTATTTATAAGAAAGGAAAAGAAAAAAAAACTAAAATCATGTAATATCCTGCTTTTCTTTTCACGTTTTAAGATTTAAAAAAGAAACTCTTTTATTTATCTTCTTTAACATCATCAAAGCCAACTGATTTTTAACACTTGCCAACTTCAAAAATTGTAATTTATGTATTTTATTCAATATCGTCGTGCAGAAAAAAAATGGAATCTCGAAAAATTTGTCTGCTTTCTACTATTCTTGAAAAATAAGAATAACTTTTATAAAATTATAAATTGATTAAATATTTCCTATACAAAAATAATCAAAATTTCAATAATGTGGTGATTTCAATAATAATGTGGTGATTTCAATAATAATGTGGTGATTTCAATAATAATGTGTCAAAATAATAAATTTATTTTTATGTAAATAATAATAATAATTAACTTAAAATAAAACTTATAATAATGGTTATTCAAATTTTTATCAATACACAATTTAATTTACAATAATAAATCTTTTGAATTTCTGATGATAATTGTTTGAAATTAACAATCCCAATTAAGATTTTACAGTTAAATTTAATAATAACTTATAATTTAGCATAGCGAGCCAGTTCTTTTTTTAAAATGCAAGATAATATAGATAGATATTTTAAAAACTTTTTGATTACTACAAAAATGTTCAAATTTCAAATATAATAAAATTAGAAACCATTTACTAAAACTATATTTTAAAAATGAAATCCTATATTTTTAGAATTTTAATTATTATACAATTAATTTATGCTTCTTCTGATTTCTTAATGTTATCATTGTTTTGTCTATGAGTGTAAGAATTTGAATCAGAATACAATTAGCTTATGTTAATTCTGATTTCTAAATATTATCATTATTTTGTTTACGAGTGTTATCATCTGGTTTAATCATAAATATTAATGAAAAGATTTCTCAAAGAGACATATTTCGCCATTCCTGCGATTGTTAATGTCCACTATCAATTTTGAAAATGTCAAACCGGATTCCATTTTTTAAAAACTGTTCATTCTAATTCCGATGCATAAAACAAAAACAATATTCATCAAAAATAAATAATATTCTAATAAAATTTATGTACGGTTTCTCCAAGAAGTTCAAGGTCCTATAATTTAAATCGTTTGCAAAAGCCTATTAAAATTTAGACAAGCATGCTCAAATGGAAGCACTTCTAGTTCCAAGGAATAATTACGCTATGCCATTTTCTTTTTCCTCTTCCGGCTTTCGTCTCTAAGATTACATTTCTGGCCATAGGGTAAATTCAGACGAAAAATGAAGTTCAGCATTTTATGTGGATTCATTTCTACCGAGGCAAACTTCCAATCATAAATGGCAATATAAATGCAAACTAATTGACATCTGCCATGTTCTGAAAGACAGCACGCTTAACTTCATAAAAGAGATGCATGTTTTTGAATGTCACGTACGTTTAGCTGATTGATTAGTCAGATTATTCTTTTTCATTTTGCTTTTCAAGGAAAACATAAAATGATAGGCTAGAATGATAGCGTTATTTTTTGTTTCCAAATAAACATTAAAAATATGTAGTATATTAAAGAAAAGAAAATTCGTTAAAGCATTAATTTAACAGATTTACTGCAAATTTTGGCAAAAATAAACATAAAATAGCTCTTCAGGGTCTTTAATATGAATAATATAAAATAATTAATATAAAATAATTAGCAGATTTTCTGTAACACTTTGCAGTTACAGGTGCAATCTTTATAATCTTCGGTATGATTAAATATCCCATTCATTTGTATGATCTATCTGTATGAGTGTATATAAGCTAATAGCATATATATATTTTAAGATATATATATATTTATTTTTTAAGCATATGTATGTTTTTATTGTTAAAGCCTATAAAGTGCAGTTAAAAATATAGAGACAAATTTTTTTTTATTCTTAAAGGAGTTTTTAAGGCTGTAATGAGTTGGGAAAAAAAAAAACGGTGCTTTTTACTTAAACAGGGAGTAAAATAATTTTTGTAAGTAACATAAAATTTGATCTCCCAAAAAAAAATTTTTTTTCGAGAATTTTTTTTTCTTCTTAAAGTCTACTAGATATGGTAAGTAATACCTCAATTGTACAAGCACATTTTTATGTGTAACTCAATTTTTACTTCTTAGTAAATTTGGCAGGTTTTGATCCGTACTACTTTAATTTTTTGGCTCATTTTCTACAAATTCGTTGTATATATCATTTTATTTTAATGTTATATTTATTTATTGATAAATTTAGCTGATTTTTTTTTTATCATGAATAGTTTCCAGTAAAAATGTATTGATGAGAATATTGGGAGCAATACCTGGTTCTAAAATACATAGTATTCGTGTTTTTATTTTTCAAAATGATTATAATGAATTGACTGATAATTTCCAAGTTTAAGAATGAAAGCCTGAGATAAAGGTATAAAGTTTTAATACATAATCCACTCTCTTAGAATTAGTCTAAATAAAGACGACAATCTCGACGAACTATTATTTTTTAAAGAAAAAAAAAAAAGATTGTCTGGATTTTTTTCTATATTTTCAATTGGCATAAATATAAAACTTAAATCGAAAGTTTTGCAATTGTTCGTACGAATGGTACACAAGAATTGTTATCTTGAAAAAGTT
This sequence comes from Parasteatoda lunata, assembly GCA_949128135.1. Taxonomy (NCBI): domain Eukaryota; kingdom Metazoa; phylum Arthropoda; class Arachnida; order Araneae; family Theridiidae; genus Parasteatoda; species Parasteatoda lunata. The sequence goes on along the minus strand of OX421972.1, from coordinate 53,720,149 downwards.
TATAAATAAAAGACAGAAAAAAAAAATTATTCAGTACATAAGCGAAACATTGATATAAAATATGTTCATAATTCACTTAAAATTTGTGCTTTTTTTTTGTACTTCACTATTGTTTAGCTGTCAATTTTTTCCCGGGATTTACAAGAATATTTTTTATCCAGTTTGTGAATTATTTTTATAGCACAAATTGATAATAATATGTACCAAAAAATACATAAAGATACATAATAAGTACTTTATAATTTCTGTAAATTTTTTAAAAAAATAGTTTTTTCTTAACGTATATTTACAAAAGGACAATTGCACATTATGAAAAATTCCGGATCAAATCACTGTAAAAAGTATCCGGAGCTCAGGGAGCCGGTACTTTTTACTGTAAAATCCATTTTTACCGAAACATGTAATGGGACAAAAAATCTGATACACTGTAATTTCTACATTAATAATTACCTCAAAATCACTTAATCACTCTTAATAAAATAAATATTACTTTACAAATTACGGTATAATAGTTTGCCGAAAAAATGGATTCTAGAGTAAAATGGATTTTACGGACGATGCACCTTAAATTACGGTTCTTTTTACCGTAATCCGGGATTTTTTACAGTGTAAAGATATTACTCCCACATTGCAGGGAAATAACAACCCAGGATACCCCAACCATTGAACTCAACAAAATACTTGATCAACAAATATAATCGAACGTATCATTTTTGTCTGTATGACAAATAGGGAGTTCAAAAACTTTTCATCGTAACGCTTTTTTGTAAATATAATCAATAATTCAAAGGCATGATTAAGTTTACGAAAAAAAAAAAAAACTCGTCGAAGTGAAACGAGTTGATTTACGCCCACACTTATCGAACAATCGAACCTTTGCAAAGACACTAATTGATTCTTTACAAAATATTGCTCTTTAAAAAGATATTATCTTGTTTGTTCAAAGCAAAACGCTGTTTCATCTTACGATGAAAAACCTACTAATTTTTTTTTTCTTTCTGAAAGATCAGATCGACCACACTAGAGACGTTGTGTTTTTTTTATATATACAAAGCTTTCTTATTGTATTTCGTGAGAATGAACATCCCGTCAATTCACACCTTTCATTAAAGGAAATTATAATAAAAAAAAACTAATTAAAAAAGTTCGATAAAAGTACTAGAACAACAGCGTTGGAAAAAAAATTAATTGCTTTTCTGAAGCTCATTAGGGATTTTTGTTACATTTGGCCAGCTGAACAGCTTGCAAAAATAAGCTTTCATTAAATTTGAAGTGAGAAATTTTCGAATACTCTTATATGACTCGTAAAGAAATATGCAGTGAAACTGCAGCAAATTGAAGTCTTCAACTAAAACATCTTACCATTCAAGTTTAGTTATTCTTAATATTTTAAGGCAGTTAATTATCTTATTAATGTAAAAATATGCATTGCTAAATTAGGATCCTCTTAGTAAATTTTAAATTAAATATGCTTAATATTAAGCTTTCTTTAAACTAGGTAGTTTTTTTTTTTTTTTTTTTTTTTTTTTGCAATTTTTGTCTTGCAATTTTTTTTTTCTCTTATTGTGCGTTTTCTAAGCAATATTTTTCAAACTTCTATTCAAATTTTCCTTTAAAAGTTATTTTATTCTATTTCTTTTTTTTTCTATGTTATTTTTTGCAAGTATTACGGTGTAAAAAAAAATAACTAAATTATAAAGAAAAAGAAAGTATTTTTCATAAAAAAAAAACTGTATTAAAGAAAAATACTGATTAATCGTTACTCAAGCGCTGCAAATAAATAAATAAATAATAAAAATATTTTTTACAGATTTTTTCTGTATATTTAGCGATTTAAAACTATTTTTCACCAAACAATTTTTCTCTGTTTTTCACCCTAGTCTAAACGGATCAAAACAGTAAAATCAAGTTCAAGTTTTTTCTATGCAGTTTTGCTTTATAGTAGGTAGGATGACTTTATTACATTTTTTTTTTTTTCCAAATCTTTTTACGATTATATTCTATGCTTACTTTTACTTTTTAGCAATTATTTTATAATTTTGAACATCGTAAAAATAAAATTATAATTCGACTTTACTGTCAATTTGATACTCTACCTGATTATTATCTGACTTTCGATCTAATTTTTCGACAAATTAAATTCCGAGATATTTTTATAAAGGATCAATATAGTTTTAAATGTTTTTATACTTAATTGTCATTTGAATGAGTAAGACTTTTACGATAAAGGCAGATTAAGATTTTTTTTGTTATAACCAAACACTAAAACTGCCATGGCTCAGAAGACAGAGCTTTCGCCTACCGTGTTTCGATCCCGGCTTTGAGTGAAATTCTGCTCCCAACGCCTACAATCCCGACTTAGTTATTTTATTGATTTTTTTTTTTAGTAACAGAGTTTTGTCGTTAGATTAACAGAGTTTGTTTGTTAAAATAACAGTACTTATCGACTCAAAAAACAGGCTTCCAAGCAACAAAATTTACCTGTGAAATAAACGGTTATATACTGGTGGTACTGTTTTTATTCCCTGTAAATTTAACATACTTGTTTTTACCGTATACGACTAATTTAATTATAAACAGTTTATTAGAATAAATTTTAAAGATACAATTCTTTATTAAATGTAAAATAAATATTTTGAATTTATCAGCAGTCTTCCCTAAAACAAATAGCTTTCAGCTCTTCACGCGATTTTTAATTAATATTTAATGAGACTGATACATCAAATAACCAAATTTGCTTTCCGCTCATCCTTGTTTCTCCCATGTAGACACATAATTAAATCAACGCCAAAAAATAAAATGACTAACACGGAAGACAACATAAGACAGATAAGCTAAATGTGAATATTCGAAGCATTCGGAGGTGAAGAAACTCATGCAAACGCACACTCACTCCTCTGTAGCCCCAACCGCGTTTCTCAAACACGAGCCTAATCCAAACCCGATGAGGATTTGGCTGATATTAATTACTTTGCCTTTTTAATGGGACATTCAGCCACTCCCAATCGCTCCAGAAGATCTCCGTGAAGCGGCTTGAACTTTAATTGCTGATAGTGTTTATCTCCACGACCAAAGGCTTGATTGACCATGGAAAATGAATTCACCAAACTAAATTTTCTCGCCAAGTAGAAGAAAGGAGTAAAAAAAGAAAAAGATAGGTTTTTTATTTTTATTTCTTCCCTGAAGGATTAGGAAAGGAATGAGATCGTTGAATGAATATGAATTTTGATGCAAAATATGAGGTCGGCATATTGCTCGGAAAGAGTTAATATTTTGTCTGATTATGTATGTACGGTGGTGTTAAAAAGGTATGCGGCGGTGAGTTTGCGTTTTGTCTGACGTATTGTGGATGCTTTGAGAATTTAAACGTGCCACCGGCTTCAGGTAGCGAGAAAATAATTTAAGTGAAACAGGTTATTAAATCATTATCATGTACGAGATGTATTTGCCTAGGATGGGTAATTGAATGAATTGCACGTGCTTGAAGTAACATGAGATGGAAAATAAATAAATAACATTTTTCTTTTTGACTCAATGGGAGTAAATTTATTGCGGAGCACATAATTGGTTTTTCAACACTGCTAATTGTTTTAATTTAAAACTTTATTATTAAATTTCGTTTTATTTGAATTTATACTGTGGTTTTTAAAATCCACTAGATATGCATGTAATGATTATTTAAACAAGATAGTTTTCGAATAAAAATTTTAAATTAGAATAGTTTCAATAAATGTCATTTTTATTTTTTAATTGATCTGCTATATTATTCCAATTCTTTAAATTGATATACGTATTTTCCCCCACAGATTATTTAGATTTATATTTTATGGCATAAATTTTAGTGGAATGGTTTCTGTTATGTATTATCTAGAATGATATGGAGAAAAAAAAATAGGAACATGTGTTTCTCATAATTTTGTACTGACACATGTCTATAAAACATTTTGCTGTTCAGTATACTAATTAGCTGTTTAGTTATTTTATCATATACACATTAACGAGATAAAATTACTCTTTAATTTTTTTAAATCTTCATGAACTCTAGTTGCCACATCAAATACATATGTTGACAAGTACATCTAAGATGAATTTATACAAAGTTTCCGAAGCTTAATGAGCATCAAAGTTTACTTCGTCATTTATTTTTAATATAAATCATTAGGATTTTTTTAAAATAAATGTTTGAATATTAGGCCATAATTTATGTTGGTAAATTTGAGTTATTTAAACACGAGGAAAAAAAGTGTGATTAAATTACTGTACCGTATGGTAATGCCATTTCTGGTACAAAAACCATAATTAACTAAAATAAACTGCATTTAAATCACGCATCTCGTAATTTTTCCGTTTATGTGGTAACGGTTTACCGGAAATTTTGATTTTCAAAATTATAGTACTTATTACTACACATTTAGTAAAATATAAAAAACTGAAAAGTAAATTTCACCACTAAATGGTTTTTATGCCATGCTCAAATGTATTATGATTGAGTTATCAAATATCATCACATTTACCGAATATTATCACAGATTATGAAACCATATTTTACTGCAAAACTACCAAACTATAGTAAAATTTATGACATATTTTGGCTGTATTGGAATAACAAGAATCTCGGTAATTTTTACCGAAGCGATTTACTGATGATTTTGATAAAAATAACAATAAAGTATGGTTTTATAATGTGTGATAAAATGTGATAATTTTTTCGTGATGCTTCTGAACATACCATAAAGATTATATATTTGATTAAATTTACTTTTTAGTTTTGTATTTTTTATAGTATTGGTATTGGCAATAAGAAGTATAATTTTGAAAAACCAGAATTTTTTGCAAACCGTTACCATCTGAACGGAAAAAATACCATATGAATGGTTTATATACTATTTATATTGGTTTTTATTACCAAAATCTTTTTTAATCAAAAGTGTCATTACCATTCATTACGGTAATTTTACCAGATTTTTTTTTATCCGTGTATTATGGATGTTTCATTCATATACTTCTAAAAACTTTTAAATTACGTAGAAAATATAAAATTGGAAAATTTTTCGTTTCTCAAGAGAACTACCTATTAATGTTAAGGAATAATCATAATAAAAATACTATATGCAAAAAAAGAAAAATTTTATTGATTTTATTTTTTCAAATTCAATTACCTGCCTATTTATGCACCTAACACTCATTAGTTCTCTTTTCGGTTCATTTTAATCGCTTAATTTATAATTGAGTAATAGCTGTATTATCTTTTATTTCAGATATCATTAGTAGCTCTAGCAACTGATCAAAGAGAACTCGAAATTAACCTTCAAAAGTTAAATGATTTGTGCCCAAAATCTCCAATGGTAAGTCGATATTTTTATTTTAATGTTCGTAATTTTTTCATTCACGTAAATCATATTTATTAAATGTATCACTTATTTTTGTACCAACTAACTGAATATCATGTCTTGATACGCGGGGAAAAAATTATATAATCAATAATCATGAACAATAACAAATAATCATGTACAAAAATTACAAGCATATAACATAATAAAAATCATAATATGTAGAATTATCCCCATTTATTATTATTTGTTGCCCTTTACTGCGGCTATATTTAACAAAAAAAGGCAATAGAAGTTCGACTCATTTAAAGTAAGATTAACTATGCTCGAAAAATCTAAACGACTAACTCGAACACTTAAAAATTAATTTATCACAAGATTTACCTCCTAAAAATCTATTTTTATAATATATTGAAAGTTTCTTCTCTTTAACTTCAAATTAATCCTAACATATTAAAAACAATTGTCGAATTGGAGAAAAAAATTCTGGTAAAATTGTTTCTGCTGTAAGATAGTGATATTTTAGATTTTAAAAAAAAGCCATAATTCTGATAATAAAAACCAAAATATATGGTATTTAAACCTTTCATTTAATATGTTTCTGTTCATAAGGTAACGATTTACCGGATATTCTAGTTTTCAAAATTATAGTTGTTATTACCCGACAATTAGTAAAAGATACAAAACTGAAAAGTGAATTTAACCGAATGAATGTTTTTTATGCCATGCTCTAAAGTATCATGATGAAATTACCCGATTTTACCACATTTATAAAATTTCATCACATATTATAAAACCAAATATTATTGCTAATTTTACCAAAGTCATTACCAAAGTGCTTCGGTAAAAATTACCAAGCTGTTTAGTGTTCCCATAGAGTTTATTTTACCATATTCTTGTAGTTTCGACCATTTTTTTTCTCAGTGTACATTCGAATAAATATTTAATTACATTAAATTCGGGGCCAATCGGTAATTCAATCGATATAGTTAAAATTAAAGTGGTTACTGTTCACGGGACTTATTTTTTTCGTAATTCAAATTAAAATTCGTTTTTGTATGGTTCATTAACTCTGCATCTTCAATGGTTAGTCATCTCTTTAAAACAAACAGCGAAAAATAATAGCAAAGACAACAGTATACTCAACAGGGTCCATTCCCAAAAGCGACAATTCATTTTAAAAAACATTCAACTTTTGGCTATCCATTATACCTTAGTCTGCTTGACATTTGACAGCGGCTTCACCTTATTTGTCAGGTACCAGCGGGTGTCGGTTCTGAAACCACATGCCCCTTTCCCGTCATGGTTCAAAGACATGACGCTTCTACCCCACAGTGATAACCCATCTTTCACTCTTGAGTTATATCGTCTGCTTGTACATCACGCTTTCAATATCTTGTTTATTCATCTTAGTATATTTAAATTCCCCAAAAAAGAAAAAAAAAAAACTCTGTGTTGAAGATGGTACATTAAAATTAATTTGGTTTTTAATATGCTGTAACATAGCACCCATTGATCACTGTAACTAGACGATTTTTTAGCCAACCATCAAGAATTGTTTAAAATTCCAAAATATTGATGCTATCTTTATCTTAATTACATATTATATAATTTTGCCACTATTTGAATTACAATTTTTTTTATTCATTTTAATTTATTTAAACGGAATTTATCGTTTTTTTCCCCTCGTTTTTTTATTTAATATGTTAATTAGTTACAAAATGTTTTACTAGTTACTTTTAAAGTGCTTTACAATTTTTTTAAACGCTTTTGGAATATTTAAGAGTGTTAAATTCCTCCATTTTTTTTTTATTTAGCTTGTGTTATATCTTATATGTTTTTGGTTTAAGAAGTGTATGTTATCTTTTAAAAAATTTAAAATGCTATTTAGATGCAGAGCTTTGACTCAAAGTAATGTAAACTGAGTTTTTATCTTTAAAAAAAATTGATAAGGTCGGGAAAGAATCGTATCAAAGTAATATATTGTCGAAATCCTTTCGTTAATTTTATTCGTGAATTGTGACAATTTTTTTTATTATTTTAAATGAATATTTATTATTTATAGTGATTTAATCAGTATGTGCTGTTCGCGACCGATTAAGTTAAATTTTTTAAATGATTAATGGTAATATGTTGCAATTTAATGATATATTATATGGAATCTAAATTTCACTGGTCTTAACGCATTTCATTTTTTTTTTTTTTTTACTTGATTTCTAGTAGAATTCTAAATTCATTTTCCGTGGTAACAATTTCTATACATATTTCTATAACAACTACATTTACAATCTTGCTTCCGTTTGCACTAAAAAGTTAGCTTTTTTTTTCTTTCAAAATATTTTATGTTTTCGTAATTTTTTATTTATTTTGATCCTCACCGAGTTAGTTTTTTATTACTTTTCCTGATATTTGATATATGATCTTCATAATGGTTTAAAATAATGATTCTTAAGATTTTTTGTTGAAATAATCATTAAAATTTTTTTTAGTGATTTAAATGCATCGAATTGAATAATTTTGTAGAAAAAAATGCATCAAAAGTTACCTATTTTTATACAATACCTCTGATTTTATCAATAGAAATTCCTTGACACTGTCATTTATTACAAAATTAAGCCAAAAAATTAATAAATTTTTCTAAGAAACTTCACATCTGTTTACATAAAAAAAAAAGAATTCTAACATTTTTAAAGATCACCGTGTCACATTAAATGAAACAAAAAATGTAAAAACTAACCATTGCTATAAGAAAAAACAATGGCTATGGTTTGATTGTTTGTTTTATAGAATATTATGATAAAATGTTGAATGTGGTGTTATTTTTTAACAGTTTTTTCATTTAGGAAAAAAAATGTAGAATTAAGATTTCAACAACGGTTTTGAATATAAGAATTTAACCCGCATTCAAAGAACTTACAAAGTAAAATAATTTGATAAACATGATTCGATAAAATGTTTTGATATGACAACATTAAGATAAAAAACTGCTTTAAATTTTGATCTTAACCCAAGTTTTGTGTTAGATGTGTTCTATAGCGGCAAATAGTTACCAAAGGAACGGATAAAGAAGTTGCATATCCTGTTTTTTAGTTATTTTTAATTAATATTAGGAATTTATATATTAATTGTTTAATGTATTGTTATCGTTTTATATTTAATTCTTTAGATTGTAGTTTATAAAGTTTTACATTAGTTTTTTTTATTTATTATTTCATATAATTATATTTTTATTTTATATTAAGGAATTATAATTTAATTATACTTGGTTTATATTTTTGTTGTAAATATTTAAAAACTCCACTTACTCGCAATATTTTCAATCTGTTTTAACTAAAACTGCAAGAACATATAAACCGTTAGTAGTTTCAAGACTTTATCCCAATACCATATTGCCTATGCTCAGTTTTCATTTGTCTCTTTCTTTTTGAAGAATATTTCTTTTGTTTAAATCTGATTACGATGCGATCGATCCTTAAGATATTGAACAAAGATCAGCAAAATTAATTTGACATTTCGCTTATAGTAAAGCTTACATAGGCTTATATTAAAGAATAATTTTATTCTTAGAGTAAGAAAAATATATTATTTGAGAATTTGCTTTACAAGTAAAAGTTATATTTTATTTTATTTTATAACCGTCGTTGAACAACCGACCCAATTTCATGGGTTTACGACTACTAATGTTCAACTCCGTAGCCTTGTAATTTTAAACCAATCCAGAAGACAAGGAAGCTCCTGGATCAGTTCCCCCAGAGGTATTGATTTGTTATGGGAACATGGAGGACCTTGAGACTCGACAGATTTAACGTGCATCAGTCACCATTTACTACACGGGGAGTCTTCGGCCGGCGAGGATCGAACCCACGACCTCTTGGACATGGGCCCAGCGCCCTACCCACCAGGCTATCCCGGGCTAAGTAATAGTTATAAGCAAAAATCATCTTACACACTTCTAATGGCACATGCTATTAAATTTTTATAAGAATATTTTCAACTATCAGGAACTGCAACATGCACATGCGAATCTGTAAACTTTCAGAGAATGTTTACTTTTTTAAAAGTAGACTCGTTAACTGAAAATAGTTGTTTGAAGTAAAGCCTATACTTTTTTTTAAAAATGAAGATTATATTTTTTAAAATTTCTTTGATCTTTGATAGAAAAAGATAATTTTAAAGCCAACGATTGATTAATTCCTATAGAAGCAGTATATTTGCCCAGTTATAAATTCATAGCTAATTGAAAAGGCTTATATTGTACAGTGCCCAAAAAAAGACTATCCTGAATAACTTTTGTTCAAATCATCGGATTTTAACGTTCTCGGACTCAATTTTAATGGCTCAAGGAGATGACCTCAAAAATACTAATTAATAAGTACAGATGATATTGTACGATATGTAATCAGACACAAAAACGTATTTTTTTCGGAATAAACATAAATTTTTTTGGACGGATTCGGTTTTCTGACCTCCAAAATATAAGGGTAACCGCAATCTGGGAAAATCGAATTTTAAGTATCTGACTCTTTTGAAATTCAATTTCTCAGGAACTTTTTCGGCCGATTTCGTTTAAATTTTGTATTTTGCTACGTAAAATTATATTATTTGAAATTATGCAAAAAATTTTGACCATTCTTAAATCAAATAATATAAAATAATAAATATTTGCTAAAAGTTATTTTTCGCGAGAAAGCCTCTTTAGGCAAACGAATTTTATAATTGTGTGAAAAAATTTTTCATCGCTTAAAAATTTATCGAAATATAGCGAAATAGGCAAAAAGTAAAATTGACATTAAGGGGTCCAAACTTAGGAGCGCTCTTCTGACCAAACTTTTGGAACCATATTTTGGGAGGTCAGAAATCCGAATTCATCGAAAAAATTGTATGCTTATTCAGAGAAAGTAAATTTTGTGTCTGATTTCGTAACTTAAAATATCGTCTGCACTTATTAATTAGCATATTTAATGTCATCCTCTTAAGATTGAGTTCTAGAACTTGAAAATCCAATTATTAGAACAAAAACTAGTCAGGGTAGTCCAGTTTTTTTTAGTTTGTTTTTTGCGTACTGTACATCTACAGGGTTTAAGTGAAGTTCTGCTGAAAAAAAAAAAGTCGTACAAAACTTTTAAAGTTACAAAATTCTTTTTATTATTTTGTACATCTTAAGAAATAATTTTAACGGAAAAAAATGTTTCCCTGATTTTGGAAAATTTCTAAACACACAATCTGGTAATATTTCTTTATCCAAAATAAACAAGCAATGATTTTCTAAAATCTAGTATCATTATTCTCGTTCCGATAATATCGAGTTTCAGGTAATCATTGAGTAAAACGTTTAAAACTTTATGCTAACTCAATAAAACTGACAAATAGCTAAGAAAATGTAAAATTTTATTATAATTAAAATAAGAAAAAATATATTTCAAATTTTTTCTTTTGTGGCAACTATTAATTATTTCACGGAATGATTATTGGTCATCTAAAAAGTTGAAGTAATATTCTATATTCAAATTGTCGCAATCATGCTTTATGAAATACAGTTTCTACCTGATTAATGTATGGTTTTTCCAGATAAAATAGTTCCGTGTTCCTAATTTTTAAAAATTATTTTTTTGCAAAATAAAAATATTTATCCTTTAATGGTAACGAGAAAACCTGATAATTATGCGAAGCTAGCATTTTTAAACCTCTATAAGTCTCGCAATTGTATGTTTTTTTAAAACAAAAGTTACAAAGTAACTAAACTAATAAAATCATAATCAGCTTAAAGCGGGATTTCAAGATTTGATTTCAGAGATACCTTGCCCCATGCGCCTAATAGAGAAAACGGACAGGTTTCGATTTTTTTCTTCTTTAAAACTTCTTTCGGCCCCCCTACCAATTTACTACTTGTTTATTCCATGCACGTGCCTCCAGTAAAATATATGAGTACATAAATAAACTTTATGTTGATCCTAGTTATATTTCTTAAGATGTATATAAGTAAATAGTAAATGCATTGAACTATTCAAAAGCTCTATCTACGTCTTGGAATCAGTTAGGAGACTGTTTTATTGGTATTCATTTAGACAAGCATTAGATTTAGTATATTTATGTGAAATCTTTAAACATAAGTTTTACGACATACGCATTAGGAAGTATATTCTTTTTTTGAATTTTGAAATGGTGTACATGCATATGAATTTTGGTGTAATCGTTAATATATTTAACGAAAAATCTGATAAAAATATAATCATTTCTATATTTTTTTTCAAAAATAATTTCTAATTTGAAATGCATGTTAAATTGATAACTATTACAATTACTTCATTGATCAAATAGTTCAAAATGACTCACTCTTTTTTTATTTTCTATAATTAATCTTCTTAAAATCAAATTTACTTTCATAAATCAAATTACGATTTAAGGATAAAATAAAAATTAAAACTAATGATCCTTGTTAATTTGAAATTTAGAGACATTGACTAACAATTAGGAAATTCTTCCTATACTCGATCAAGGAGATCTTCTAGATTTTGTCCAAAATTACAAGGCCACGTTGAACATTAGTAATCGCAAACCCAAAAATTGTTTGACTGTTAAACGGCAGTTGTAAAATAAAATAACAAATTCGATGTCATTGTTAATAATTGCTATTTATTTACTGTCTGAAAATTTTACTTTATCTGAATATCTGGGCGAAAAAAAGTAAATGAACAATAAATTGGTATTCATGAACAGTACGGAACTATGAGACATAATTCATAAAGCTAAAACAATTCCAATTTTATTTTTTCATTTTTTTTTTTATTTCTTACCCTTTTTGATGGAATTTCGTTATTAGATAAAGGAAGACATGTTTTTAGAAGTTAATTTAATCAAAATAAAGATTAACTACATTCAGTGTCATTAGGTATGCTGTTACTCGAGGTTAATTCCTGAAAGGTAAAAAACTGCAATAATCAAAAATTTTCTCAGGTACCTATCCTTTTCGGTGGCCCTGAAAAAAAAACTGTTTACACAGTAGGGGAGAGTGGGGTCAATTGTAAAATTTTTTACTTAACTATTTTTAACTAACAAAAAATCCAATATATTATTAGTATTAATTGACAGACGAGTAAAGTCGACTATCCTCTACTAGAAAAAAAAAAAAACCTTATTTTAAATGTTATTATATTAGTAATTAACAATTTTTGACAGTCGTGCACTTGTTACAATTGTCCCCGCTTACGGGGTCCATTGTAACAGTTCATAAATTCAACTAAAACATAGTTAATTATACATATTATCATAGTTGTGATATATTTTTTTATTGATCAAAATAGTAGTGATATTTTTGGAGTAAAAATAATAATGAGCAGAGACCTAAAGGGTTAAACTTTTAACTTTAAGGGGTTAAAAATTTTAATTTTTGCTGTGAAAAGTGACAAATAAAACAATGCACATGCAACATAATATAAATGATATAGGAAACTATTGGTGGTTCTTAAATAGTTAAGTAATGGTTTGTAAACATAAGATTATTTATTTTCAGCTGTTACATTCGTCCCTTTACTTATTGTTACAATCGTCCCTAAGACGCCATTTCAGCTTCGTTTGTTAAAAACAATGCTAGTTAATTAACAAAATTAATCTTTTTTTTTTAAATGTTAATTAAGGTGTCCACTTACATATTCGGTTAATAAATTTTATTTGTTTAAACAAAATTATTTTGTTACAATATCATATTCTAATACCAAAAAAAGTACTTACGTAGCGTGAAAATATCTTTTGTGATGTAACTCTTTGAAAAGTACATAAAAATGTTTGCCAGCAGGGGTGTACATGTAGATTTATTAAATACACCTTGTGCGCCACCTAGGAACTAAATCTAGAACCCGACACTCGAAATTTTTGCTCTGTTACAATCGTACCCTGTTACAATTGACCCTACTCTCCCCTAATTTTATTTGGTATTTTTGTACCAATATTAGTATATAAATAGTAACAACAAAATTCACCAATTTACAAGAAACCAGTAGTACCTACTATTAAAATTAATTGTCGTCAATAATAATATGGCGACATTTTATGATTCTCAAATACGAAAAAATTTATTTTCCTCATTAATTTATATTTTAATACAAATTTTATTTTATTTTAATTTTTAATTACAAAATAATCAATTGTTATTCTCTAAAATAATTAGTAACCGCACTAATAATTTTACAATCATTTTTGGAGAACTAATATCGGTACTTATTTTGAAAGCCGTGGAAAATCGCCGAACTATTATTGCCGCCAGTGATACTTAATTTAAAGTAATATTAAATGCAACTAGCATTGTCGTTATAGGTGCTGCGTTAATCAGAAAGTTAGGTTCCTAAGTAAAGTACTGTGGTATGGGTTTTTTACTACCTCCGAAACGGAAAAGTACCCTAATATCACGATACCACACGTCATTCATTGTACCTTGTACACAACCTTTATTTTTTTTTCTTTGTTGCATATTTTGGTGTGGCTTTTATAAATTAACCATTATATAAGTTAGAAGTTCAACTCACCAAAATTAAAGATTGAGTATGACACCCATAAAGTATCCTTCAACCTGCGATATTTAGAATTTACCACAATTTTCTCATGGCTAAATAAATAACTTCAATTTGATTTTATTAGTTATTTTCGAGATTCTGTTATTTAAGTTTACAAAAATACGAATCTAAAGCGTTGTAAGAAACATGTCCAACAAAATACGAAAAAAAATAATAAAATTAAAGTATAGAAATTAGGTAACGTCATCATCACATGTCACCAAATTATTAACGTTGATTTTACTTGTGATAACCCAACCTTGGAAACCAAGGATAAATTATATTCAAGTGTGAAGAAAGAAACTTATTTTTGATCGATTAGAGCTGCAAGCTAACAAATGAGTCATACTAAAAAATATTTGTCAGATCATATGGAAATGTTTCTTAGGGATGTAACATGCTAACTGGTGTTTGAAAAGAATTTTAATGTAGATATTTAGGTCCATCGTGTCTTCGAATGTACATATATACGCCAAATTTGTTACGGATCGGTTCAGAATTACTGATTTTTATAAAGTACATTGATTTTGATTAAATTTTTACTTGTTTGGTTTTTTTTTTTTTTTTAAGATCCAATAATTTTCCATTATTTAAAACCCTACAATACGAGGAAATAATTTAGTTGAATTACCTATATTTTGTTGTGTTGTATTATAATATTTCGTTTTAAAAAAAAATCCTTTTTACTGAACTAGTTACAATCCTTTTTTCTGTCTAATTTCTGCGCTAAACGTATAGTATTACATTGTAGTGTTTTAGATAAAGTTTTTCCTATTATCTTTTTCCAATCAACTAAAACTAAATTTCTTCGCTAAACGTGCAATAAATATATTGCAAGGAATAAATACATTGCAATGAATGTATGAACTTCAGCATTATCATGCAAGAGCTTTCCTCCATAAGAACGTTTAGAGGGATGTTTTGACTTCATTGCCATTCGACTTTTGTCAGTGCTTCCAAATGATCCCGTTCAATGAATGTAGCTCATATCTCCGAGATATTTACAAAGGAGCGGCTGATAACCAATGCTTTTTACAATCAATTCTTCCACAACGGAGCCTTTTTATTATCTGCATATTTCAGAAATGGAATGAATGGACTAGCAAGTTGCTTGGTTATCATCCCTTTATCCTCGCTTGCATGATCAATACTGTTAACAAGAGAGTGAAGAACGCGTGATTCCTTTTCGTCACACCAGCAACTACATTTCAGACTTGTCTAAATTTTTTTAAATTGCAAATAATTTTGATTTTTGACCCAGAGTCGCTATTTAATAAATGTCTTTCGAAGGGAAAATCTCAATTTTTTCAAAAATGTCTACCGAGCCTTCTTCTACTTAGCTCATCTTATAAGCGTTACAAGTGATCGTGAATTGTCACGTGAAAGCATTCTCTTTTAATATGTAAAAAAATAAAGCATTGTAGCACTCATCCACTTAAAAATTTTATCAAAAAAAGAGAAAAAAAGAAATATTTATCTTGTATTGTCTCTATTCCATGTAGTTGATGATATAGTAATCTGCTTTACCTGTTGCTGATATATCAAATAAACATTTTGATATTATGACGCACGTTTAAATTGAAACTGCTCTCTATTTACTTAAGTTAAATATTCTTTAATGAAATAACGAAACAGAAAAATGAAAAATAACGCATACTTAAATCTCTATCTTCTCTCCTATTCGATATTGCATGGATCAAAGATTATTTTAGCTCATTCTTACCTTTGCCGATGAAAGGGTGAAGATAAAAATTTATCAACTATTCTTTTTATCTCACTGCAATTCAAGGTTATTTTTGCATTGAAATAAAAGCGGTTAATAGATAAGTTGGTGTTTTGTCTGATCAAGCTCCGTTCTATATTTTATTGTTTCCCTTGAAATATTCAAAGCAATTGATAAATAAGGAATATGTTATGTGTTTGTTTATAGTTAGGATTAGATTTTTGTAAAACAGCAGCTGGACTTAAAATTCTTTCATTTTATATACTGATTTGTTAAAATTTAGTCTCTGGAGTCCTCTATATTGTATAATCAATTCATATATTGTTCTAAAAGTTAAATTTCTTTGCCTTCCAGTTTTGATAAATGGTAAAAAATCATAAAAAGGCATTATAAAAATAAGCAACCGATAAAAAATAATCTCTTTTAAATCACACTATAAAACTGAGTCTGATTTTAAAGTAATTGTAGTTAGAAAATAAATTAACATTATTTTGAAAATTAATTAATATACATGGATTTTTTTTTAATTTTACAGTTAGTAATTTTCCTTAAATTTTAGGTTTACCTAAATGATAGGTATCCTATAGCTTATTAGTCGTTTCAACTCTGATGCTCTAAAAATTTATGAAATTCAAATAATTACTCCTATTAAATTGTTATATATTAATAGTTTGCTAGCAATACTTTCTCAACTTGCGATTTTTAAAAAAAAAATTACATTAAAATGAAACACTTCTTACTTTTTGTTAATATTTATAACTTATCACAAGATGGCCTTTTCCCCCACGATTCTAATGTTAATTGATGCATCATACTGAACACTATTATAAGAGATGTACAGTTTTAAAAAATGTCGGAAGTTCCTTGCTATAAACTTTAAATTAATCTTTCTATATTAGATAACTTTTTTTAAAGTAAAATTTTTTATAACATACTTTAACTTCTTTATCTACCAATGATTTTTATTCTATTGTTGCGGTGTTGATTTTCCGATTATTTGTCATTTGTAATCGGGAACGAAAATCAGGGTCATACTGGGCTTAAATATGAGATAAACTGGTTTTCCTTTTTCTAAATTATTAAATGAAACTAATTAATATTTTGGTTATAAGTAACATTATTAATAAGGTAACAATAATTACCCCAGTTAACCCAACAGCGAAAAAATCCCTTCCATCACTGAAAATATATTGCGACAGCTTTTTGTTCATTTAAAGCATCTTTCATATATTATGTGAATCAAATTATACATTTGAACCCTTGATTATCTAAATGATAAATAAAAGCTGCGTGTAGTAAAATCTGGGTTAAAATAATTTAATTATAATTAACTTTAAATATTATAATATCCAGTAATGGTCGTAAGCGATGTACATATTTCATAATGTGAAAGTGGTTGAACTTCCGTAAAGATGCGTCCATAAGTAAAGAATATTTTTTTGGAAACAATAAGCAATCATATAGTTATATTGCTACCATTTTATGAGGAAAACTTAAAGAAAATCTAAAATGCCCACACCTTCCATTCTGACTAGAGACATCGTAGTAATTTATTGGTTTGAAAACGCATTACCGAGTTGTGTAAATAATAATTATTAGCTTATTTGTAAGAATTATATAAATATGATGAAAAGTAAATTAACAGCTCTTTCCCAATTCTCTGACTCTTGAGTTCAATTGAGCGAAAAGAGTTCTTTTAATGCTGAGTTAAATATGGCATACCACGAATTACAGATTTACTACAAATTCATCCTCTTACTTGCATTAAAGTTGAATTCAGTAAATAATCAGTTTCCTTGAATATCCTCATATTATCGCATCAACCTCACTTTAGATAGCAACCCTAAACTAAATCATGTCATATTGTATCCCCCTATCAACTAAACACCCCACGTAATTTTTGATATATGCTTTCCATCTTCAATTTTTCTGCGTATGATGGGGGGAAAGAGCGACACAAAGAAATCTGCAGACTTTTGTCATGGTTTCGCTCATTCGCAATCATTAAGAAGGCCGTTAAAAAAGCCTCCCAGCTGCATGTTCTGCTCATGGGACTTCAGCAACTAACCCATCATGGATTCCTCTGAAAATGCAATAAATAGCTCAACTTCCACCCGTTACTATGGTTTCACCAGATGCGACCCAATCCTAGTTGACAGATGCTGATGAATACCTTACTTCCTCCCTGAAGAATCCTCTTCCACTGGATCCCTTTCTTCCCCTCATGTCTCCTGCACCCAGGAGATGCACTTGCTTTTTTTTTTTCCATCTTTCTTTCCGGCTAGAAACAAGTACAAACATCTGGTATCATATATCACCCAAGAATGTTTTAAATGGTTGATGTTCGTAGACGAATCTAATCTTGTTAGAGGATAGTAAAGTTTGGTATTTTTCATCAAGTAAGATTAGATAATCAGGATATATAGGCGAATAATATAAATAAATGCTGATAGAATTACGTTACTCGTTTCATATGATATATGCCGTTCCATGGCAGGCAATTTACTGATTAAGTCGTGAAGAAATATGAAATTGTCGTTATAAAAATATTAAATGATTTGACATTCTAGAGGGGGTTAAAGGAAAGGATATACCAATCACATTTTAGTGCTGCTTGGAAATTACATTTGGAACAAATTGGAATACCTTAGTTGCTATCTTATACCTTTGACGCAGAATTTTTACCAAATATATTTTTCATTATTTGCGTTAATTTAGGCTTAAGTTAAAAGTATTATATTTATCTTTTTAATAATTTATGGTTATGAAGTACAGCATGAAATTCTCGTGTCTTTTTCTGCGTTAAAAGTAAAAGGTAAATTTGCAGTTATTTAGTTATAAGAATAACAGTTACTTATCATTCAAATGTTTTAATTTGCAAAATATATTGATACGTTTTTGAATATGCATGGAAAAAAAATTTCAACTTCTTTTTTATATTTTAGTACAAATATAATTCCGATAATCTAACAGCTTTTTTAATAACTATTAGACTGTTTTTTATAATTGCAAAATACCGATATATATTTTTGCTTTTTATTAAAGTCAGAAATAAAATATATAAAAGGGACACCAATGTCCCATCTGCGTCAAAATTTCAATATTTGAAGACACAACAGTTTCTATAATTTGACTATCATATATGAACTGAAATATAGAACAAAATTATTGTGTTACCTGCGTAAATTTATAAGCACAATTAAAACAAAGAAAGAAAATTTTCCTCGGGTAAAATTTGCTTTTAGCCTTTCATTTCTGCACAACTTGTGTAGGCTTTTCTTACCCGCGCGATGAATATCTATATAAAAATAGGTAGTGATTAAATTTTAGAAACAAATGCTGTTTTCTTTTCATACTTATGCCAGCTTACTTCAATTCTTTGTCGTTAAAGCGAAAAAGAAATTTCATCGTCATAGTACCCATCTATTAATGCATTGATAAGAGTAAACAACAGAAGAGTGACCAAAACATTTTCGCCCTATTTACTTAATTTGGTTGCATATAGAATGGCTTCTAGAAGCCTCCCTTAAACTAAAATTATCGAAGAATAGAGATAAAGAAGTAAAACGTCTATTCGCACTATTTACTTAAGACTGTGGTCATCCAATATATATTATGTCTCACTCTAAAAATCAAATAATACCTTAGACTTAACCCTTGAAATGTAAATAATTTAAATGCATATAAACCTCTGAGAGGACTTCAACGACTAAAACCTTTGGTTATTTAATTTGTTATTTAGTGGTGTTAATACTTATTAGAGAAATTTGTCTTGAATTTATATAGTTAGGCAGTTGCAAGTGCCTTGAAATCCATCCTTAATTTTCGAATTTTTTGAGCCATTATTTTTTAATAAAAGGACAAATCAATGCACCCTTTAGTATTTGGAATATTCTAAAGCAATAATTTATAAAATCTAAAAAAAATTATAAAAAAAAAAAAAAAACATTTTGATACATTTCATTTAGAAAACATAAATGCATGGGTTTTTTTACATTTCAAAATTAAAATAGTTTCCGCACTTTTAAATTATCATTGTTAGATTTAACATTTGTTTAATGCTCAGATATTTATTAAGAGACTTTGCCAAAATGTTCAATATTACTCAGTATATTTTACGTAATTTAACGGTGTTATGTCTTTTATACAGGAATAAAAATTTTATGAATATTTTTACAATAAATCAATTGTTTTCGCTACAATTAAAAACTAAAATTTGTCAAAAATATGAACTTTCAAATTGCAAAACATGTTTAAATACAAAAACATGTGATTTCAATTTCAAACTACAAGTTAGTGATCTTATGGTCATTATTATAACATAAAAGCTCATTTCTCTTAATCACTTTATACAATTTTTAAATTAGAGCCAATCTCACTGTATAAATCTTCAGGATATTTTTATTAAAGTAACATAACGTTTACATAAAGCAAAACCAGTTTTAAAATTTTTACAACGAAAAAAAAAAAGTTAAGACCCGCTTTATATGGCGAACGATATAGAGCACATTAAATATATACATATTCAATCACATACATGTAATAAAATAATGCTCATATAACGCGAATTCATTAATTTTATCTGTATTTCCCCCATCACAAATAATTATTCATTTTTTTTTTATACAGCTAACAATCTTCTTTCATATTTTAAATTCGTATCATCATTGGACTTGAAAAACAAGTTTTTCCTCCGGAATATCAATTTTTAAAATAATCACCATGGAAAAAAAATTACTTTTAAAACAAATTCAATTTATTGCATGGAAATTAAATCGCGTTATGTCTTTGACAGATTCCGTAAGTGATATAGGCTATATTTGTTATTTCTAGAACTGCACTGAGGCTTGATGTTAAATGGTAGCGTTTATTATGCTCTTATCGTAGTCAAACACGAGTTGGAATATTTATCAGCACGTAAAGAAGATAAAACTCCACGGAAAAGAACATAAGAAGTCAAGATAGGAGGTGAAAGAAGATATATTTAAACGAACTTCATTTCTTATTCTTTCTAGTAGCTATAACCAAACACAAACATCGCTGATAAACTGTCCAAATTCCAATGCTCAGGTTAACTGAGGACATTTTCATATGCAAAATATCAGGTTAATTTGGTGTTTACATAATGAAGGGGTAAATGCTGTGAAATCTCAATAGAAGTATAGTAATAGTAAAGTAATAGTATATAGTGTAGTAAAATTCTGCCATCCTACACGCTGAAAAACTTCTGTTCAGCATTGAACCTGTGTATTGAACCTTTAGCCATAATTGAATACAAATTAACAACAGTTTCAATTAGATGCTAATTTGAACCATGTATCAATACCCATTCAAATTGTATCAATAGTAACATGTAATCAAGCCTAAGAAGTACAATAATTTAGTATAATTTTGCATCATATTAAGTGGCAGTAAATTTAATAATATTATGCTCAAGTTAACTTGTTATTTATATAGTGATGAAGTAAAACCATATATGTTCATAAATCTTAATTGATCGAGTATAGTGAAGGTTGTCAATGTATAGTAAAATTCTGCCATTATGCACTCTCAGATATGAATACTGGTTCGATGTTGAACCAGTATTCTGGTACACTGAATCATAACATAATATAAATTAGTTGCAACTTTAATAATGTATTAAATTGAACCATGTTTCCGCTCAGATTGTGTCAATGGTATAACGCAGTTATTTTTTAATTAAATTGAAATCGATTAATTTTTAAAAAGTTATTATATTTTTTCAATAGCACTATATTTCTCCTTGTTATCAGCAACCTTAGTGTTTTAATGTTTGATAGATAAAATTAATGGTTTTTGAGCAAGATTTTATGAGATGGAGTTTTGGATATTATTCAAATGTTCAAAATCAAGTTTTTGTCCCTTAGTAAATGTTGCTTTAGATGAAAAAACATGTAACACAAGAAGCAAAATATTGGGCGAGTATGGTAGGTGAGGCAGTACCTCCCACCCTAATTCTTTAATTTTTTCTAGGATTTGGTCTTCCTGATCTATACAATTCGGAGAGATCAAAGCTACTGAATTTAAATTTCGAAATTCTCCTTTAGGAACGTTCTATGCACTTATAAAAAAGACCGCAAATGATTTTTGTATCAACTATTATGGAACACCGTTGTGAAACTTAATGAATCATTAGACTAGCTAAGCCTTAAAGTTTCTAAAAAAATTTTAGGTTGAGCTATCAAACGTCTGTGAATATCAAGGTTTTCGTATTTTCAATATTAAAAGTAATTAAAAAAAAAAATTTAAATTTGTACAATAAAGTTTTTTTTTTTAATATTATCAGTGTGGTGCTCATTGAATTACTAAAAATGTAGAGACCAAGACAAATGCCCTTCCTAACGTTGGTTCAGAGAATTACAAAGGGTGTATTGATAGTCAGAAATCGCTTAGCTCAGGCGATAATCCATCTCACGTCTAGCAGTAAATTCCTTTGTGAGCAAAAAGATTATTGCAATTCAATTGTCAGTTATTCTTTTAAATCTTTTTGGAGGTTCGGACTGATTATCAGTTTCACTTAGGGGTGTTTTCTATTTCGAATTGGAATTTCAAAGATTTTGGTTCAGCATCTCCAACAAGGGATGTTCTTGTTGATGGACTTATTTTTAAATCAGTTCGGATCTTCCCTTTGACAAATATGTTACCAAATTCTTTCGGCGTGAGGCGGTCTCTGTGTTTGCTGCAAAGGGAAAGACAATTTTTTTTTCCTGTTATTCTAGATAGCATTTGTCATTTAGACTCTTGAAGATGGTAGGCGAAGAGAAGGAGGTTGCTAAATTTAGCTATGTTCATTACGCTCTTCGGTATTTTCTCTTCGACAAAAAGTTTTCCTAAGTCTTAAGAATGGACTACGAAATGAGAAGTATTTTGTAAACTGAATTGTTGCTTACATAATGAAAGAGCCTTATGTGTCTTCTTTTCGGCAAAAAATACAATGTTTGTGATTATCATAGAAATTTGTTCTATTTTTAAGTCCTTACAAGTAATTAAAGATATAGGTTTTATTTAAAAATCTTAAATAAATTTTGATTTTTAATAGAGGGGTCTTAATTAGATAGTTGAAATTTTTGACTCTAACAAAAATTGCGATTCATATTCTATTAAAATTTCGCCCGAATGCGAAGAAATTATTTATATTATTTCGAAAAAAAAGGTTAATTTCAAACTATATAGTTGGAATTTTGATTTACGATTCGAGTTAAAGATATTTTATTTAAAATTACACTTAATGGCATAGCAGTTGAAGAAATAAGTTTTAATAATATATATATAGTTTGAAATATATAAATTGTGCGAAAAAGAGCTAGATATTATTATGTTACAAGCATACTCCCACATATATATAAACATCTTATGACATGATTATTTTTAGTGAGTAATAATAAAAGAGTTCATTCTGTATCTTCTTAACTTACTTTCAATTTTTATTAAATGATTTTGGTTTTGGAATTTATGATAAAAATAAGTTAATAATAATAACACCGAGGAACAAATTTTTTATGCATTTATACAAATACTCGATCTTAAATCGATTTTTTTTAATGGCATTTTACTCTTTTTAATTACTTTTTTTTTGTCTAAATGTTTAAGTTTAAAAACGTTATATATAAAACAAGGAGTTGCGTACATATTACAACAAACCTCTAGAGGAATTAGGGCTCATCACTATCAGGATTAAAATTGTATAGGAGTCCATGCCTGGAAACATAGTCGTACGTGGCTAGAAGTGCTTTCTCATTATGGCCTGTTCGTATAGCCAACTTCGCAGCCCTGGTTCACACTATGGTCATTGATTGTCATGTTCCATGATCCCCACTTATTGTTAATTAGCTAACTAGCATATCTACTATAGGAAAAATTATACTAGTTCGCCATTTTAATCAGCCTAAATGAACTAGTTCAGCAATCTAGTAGTAATGCAAGTTTTAGCGAATACAGCAAATTATTATCTTATTATTTAGGTCATCAATCCTATTAAAGATGACTTTTATTATTACGTGATTTTCATTTATCGATAACTTTCCTATCTAACATTTTATTGCTACAAATCAAATTTATAGCAGTAAAATTATTTTATTTCCCTCAAGAAATATCTGAAAATTATCTTACAAAAAAAAAAAAAAAAAAAAAATGCAAATTGAACTATTTTTCTTTTAAAAATAATTACTAAAATAATATTGTTTTAATATTTGTTTTATATTTTTGCTTTGTATTATTATCAATATTAACGGAAACACTAAACTAAAATCATGAAATATGATGATAGATTTTGCGACCTTAACTTGTAATTAAAAGTTTCATCGCTTTCAGCACTTTCTTAGGTAAGAAAAAGAGGAAAAATAAAAACTCCTTTAAAAAAAAAAGTTTTTAATTACGTTGTAATGGCATCAAGCAGTGACGTTACAGTAGCTTAAAATGCACGATTAAAATCTCTGCTTGAAATCTGAAGTTCTAAACGTACGATGACCTCTTACTTAGAAAACAAAAAGAGAAATGCTGACAACTAGCCAAGTCCAACTCTTGGCACACTTAAATTTAGACACAAGGCACGCTTGACATCGAAGCGCTGTCAAATACATCAGGTTCAAGGATACTATTACTATAATGGGATATTTTAATTTGTTTATATCATCACAGTTTTTATTATTTAACCTTAATCCAAACATTATTTCAAGAACCCAACCCCAGTTTGTTTTTTTAACAGAGTCGAGTAACCATCGTTAGAAATTTTTGAATGCGTTGAATCAAATTATATTTCGAATTTACTTTACACAATAAAAAATTGCAGATTGTTCACTGTAATAAAATATTGGGTGTTTGGGTGCATCATCCGTAAAATCCATCTTTACCATAAAATATTACACCTTAATAATACTATACTGTAATTTTTACACTAATATTTATTTAATTAGAGGGATTTAGTGATTTTATGGTAATTATTACTGTAAAAATTACGGTATGTCAAATTATTTGTTACGTAAAAATGTTCCGATAAAAATTAATTTTACGGTGAAAAGTAAACGTACGGTAAAAGTGCAGGTACTTTTTACTTAATTTGAGCCGGAATTCTTTAACGGTATAACCATAACAAGTTAAACCAAATAATACTTATTAAACTTGATTACACGATGCTATAATTCAGTGTGTACGAATGGTTTAATTTGTCATCGTATCGCAAAAAATTTGCACCGTATTATTAAGTATTGATATTGTTTAATCGTGAAACTGATTTTTCTGCGAGTTTAATTTGATCACGTAGTAATAAAAGTTTAATTTGATCACGTGCGTAGTATATCCTTCTTCAGCAATCCTGTGAAAATTACGTAAAATGGAAACAAAATAAAGCATAAAAATGACTGAAATATTTAAAATAAAGAATTTTAATAGTTTTAAATATTGTGGGTTTTATGATGCAGTTTCAGAAAAATCGGTTCATAGTTAAACCATAATATCGTGAAAGGTAGCTGCTACCTTAAAAAAAGGGTTGAATTGAATCGTGTTTCCGTTTAAGTTAAATCATAAGTATCGTGAAATTAAGTTTGTTATATTTTTATTTGAGGATACTATGATATCGTGAATGATATCGTATTATACCGATATCATACGTTTCTATGATATCGTGAACGATAGTATCCAACAAATGAAACTTGCAATCAAACATCGACAATATAGTAGTTATCGCGTTATTAATTTTGAGATGTTTTAATTTATATGATACTTGGCTCATGATACTATTGTAACATACAAATAAAAACATCGTACATAATTACACGGTTTAACTTAACGATCGAACATGATAAACCATAGTAACACGATGCTGTGGTTTATCGTGTAATTGATTAGAAATGCTGTTATTTGCGTGATACTATAGTATCAGTCAACCGATACTATAGTATCACGCAAGTATCATAGTATCAAGTACTATAGTATCACGGATACTATAGTATCACCGATACTATAGTATCCGATACCGAGTCTCCTCGGTCACTCCACTGGCTGATTAAAGCTGTCACCCACCCGCTCATTGACGACTACCACAGCTTAATTGATCAATCGGGAATCTGTGTTACGACCAGTTTACTGTAGGACCATTAATAATAAATATGTCTGTATCAATTAACATTACGTAATCATACCCACAGTACTGATAAGAATGTACTGAGGCAACTAAAAAAATAATTATGATTTGTTTTCCTTCTTTTATTTTTACCTTTTACTAGGCGAACCTTCACCAGACTGTTTTGGCTGTAATGAGCTTTTAACTGTGAAACACATTCTAACTCAGTGCCAAAAATTTAAATATAAAGGACAATGTTGTTTTGGCTACTATTACCCTACTTTACACGTACCCATTTGTGATAAACCACATAATAATATTTTCTTCTACTTGAAGTACATTGAATTGATTTGATATAGTAGAGACCATTTGAATTTGTGTAAACCAAAGGACTTAATTTTAAAATATAAAAATCAGTAAATCATACCAAGTTAATGGTGCGGTATAGCCATTTTTGGCTCTTGCTCCAGAATTATAAATTAACTAACTAAAATTTTTTGTTACTATTTGTGCTTTTTTTCTCCGTTCTAAAAAAAAATTCAGCTCATTAAAACAACAATGAATTAAATTCAATATCATTCAGCACCGAAAATGATGCTAAAATTGATCGAGTAAACACACGATAGTCAATAATTATCACAATCAAGAGAATTTTTCTAATGAATTTGCACTTAAACACGTAACTTAATATAATTTTTATTTCTATAACCATTGACTTCAAGCTATTTAGGTTCAAAGAAATGCGCTTTAAAAAATTCTCGAACAAAATAAAGTAAACAAAATAATCACTTGGTTACAGATAATTATCAAACTTTAAGTTTAGTGATCTCATCTTAAGTTAAATTTCTGATCTCATGTACTCCTCAAAGATAAGAGCCAATTCTTAATGAATGAAAGAATATCAATACCAAACCAATTATAAAGATCTTCGCAATAAACTTTTAAAAATTTTGTATGAAACAACGCGCATTGCCAAGTTATGGGAAAAATTTGTTTTTTTTCGACATCCTTCTCCTGAAGACTCATCAAAAATTTTTGTTCCATTTTTAGGATTGGAAGTTACTCCTCGGACACGCATTAGCATTATTAATTTCTGAACCTCAGCACAAATAGTTCTGAAATTGTAAAAAAGACACGTAAATTCTTGTCATATAGGTTATAATTTCGTATAAAATCTTGTGAAATTATATTTATTAGCACTCTTTAGCAATTAAATAGAACTTCTGAAAAGATTCAATTGATTGATTGATTCAAAGATTCAATTGATTTCAAAGATTGAAGTTAGCTTAAAGTTAGGATATCATATGTTAATTAAGAGCGTTTATGCAATATTAGTTAAAAATTTAGTCACTTTTTGCAGGTGATAAATGCAAAATTTTACTAACTTCATTTTGATAAATTTTGTTTTTATGTGAGCTAACTTTTTCAATCATAAAATAATCGAACTAATAATTTAGTTAGACTAGCTAATTGCTTGAAGATATATGAAAGTGATTCTAGCATTTTTCAATAGTCTAGCACAGTGTTTCCCAAAGTGTGGTACGCGTACCCCCAGGGGTACGAGAACAGTTCAGCGGGGGTACGCGTTCTTATGCGAAATATCTTGCAACAAACAGAAGTTTCAAAAAATTTTATTTAAAAACAAAGCTAGCCATGGAAAATTAAAATTATAAATTTTTCTATTGGCTATTTCCTGCAGAGTTAACTGTTAATAATTAATGGTGTCAACAGCCAGTTGTGATTTTTAACTTTTGTGCAATTTTTTTATGGTAAAAAATACATTCATTTTTTTTTATTAGTGGTACACAGCGTTACGAAAAATTTAGAAAGGGTGCCCAAAAGTCATAAGTTTGGGAAACACTGGTCTAGCAAGTCTTTCTTATTTTACTTTTTGTATCACGAGGGGAAAAAAAAACAAGGTTAAGTGATCACAGTTAATTTTCACTTATCTTCCAAGAATTTTCATTATTTTCAGAACACAGAATTTTGATTGCTTATGATCTGCTTCTTTAAAAAGAACTTATTTTAAGAAACTAATTCCACATATTTGCTTGCGTAAAGTAACTTTGTTTTTTTAATGTTCTTGTTAAACAAAGCACTTTCATTTTAAAAAAAGCAATGCATTACATTTAATATATATATATATATATAATATAATGATACAACTTACTAAACCAATATTAATAATTTGAAATTTTTTTTTCAGAAAATAAACAAAAATCACCAATATCAAAGATTTGGTTTATGTTATCTCAAACATGTTATGTTATCTTCAAAAGGCATAATTATTTGTAAATTTCTTATAATTTTGTTCTTTTTAGAAAAATATTGTTTATTCAATATAATTGTTTATTTTTCTGTACATGAGACATGTTTTAAATCTTACCATTTCATCATATAAAAGCGTAAACTTACTAAATAATAACGTGTTTAGATAAAGTACTCGTTTCTCGCATGAACAAATTGCACACTCTAAAAAATTTAATTATGTTCAGTGGGAATAAAAAAAAAATTATAATATAAATGCTATTAGTTAAACTGATTGAAAATAAAAGTGTATCTTTTCATCGGATTTTGAATTATTTAACTTGATATTGATTAGTCATCTTATTTTTACTTTATTTAATGTTTTGCTTATTTTGCACAGGCTATAAAAAATAGAAAGGCACTTAATACTTTTATATTATGCATTTTCGTGTGTGTACTATGATTACATTGTCTTAATATTTTTAACTTAAAAGCTGCGAACAATTCTAATTATTATTATTTTGGTATGTAAACTATTCATGTTGACTGAAATGATTTTTAAAAAATGCTACTAAACTTTTATTGCTACCACCGAAATTAATTCATTAAAAATATTTTCAGATTTTGAAATATTTGCCTATTGTTGATGCTAATTTTTCTTGTATATTATTTTTTTAATAGCCTTAAACCAAAAGTTTCGAAAATATATATATGTGACAGACTGGCAAAGCTGATGGCTTATGCATTTCCATGTGCATACTTCATTGCTTTATACTCAATTACGTTTGAATTAAAGGTTGTTAATAATTCCAATTGTTATTATTCATGTATCGTTAACTTTTTGCTTACGGCTGGTACAGCATGTGTACCACATGTGATGGTACAACATGGAACACAGTAAGAAAAGGGTTAATATATATCTAACTCATGATCCTTGTGATGATTTTGCTTTAAAATATATACTTAAGAGCTTTTGTTATGAACACCGCACGAAATAAATTTATGGGAAATTAAAAACTATCCATTATCAGATTCTTGAAATATATGATTTATTATTGATGCATCGTATTTATTTTATTTATATTTTCTTACAAGTTTCATGCGATTAATTTTAAAAACACATAAGGGTACACTTAAAATGCGTACCATTATGCATTTCTATTTATTCACGTCTTATGCGCAGTTATTAAAGTATTAAGTATATACATATTAAATATATATATATATATATATATATATATATATATATATATATATATATATATATATATATATATATATATATATATATATATATATATATATATATATATAAAGATTTAGAAGCTCTAAACGATTTAAATTATTATTCGTGTCTCCTAAATTGATTCATGTACAGTGTAAAAAATAAAAACATACCAACCAGTTTCATTGGTAATGCCACAAGTCAAAATTATTGAGAATAAAAACATATCTATTATCATCCGTCAAAGCTTTGTTTTACAAATTGCTTAACATATCATTGAGTGGCAGATTACTTAACTATCATTTGTTGATTTTCTTCTCAACAAGACCTCATATGTTGCTGATTCGCAGGACTGGATTTCGTCCCATTGTAAATCTTTTCGTAACATCTGTAATAAAATTTCACCGATATCTGTTTCATTGGAATCCGGATACATTTCAAATATCGCCCCAGCTGCGATACATCGAACAACATGGTAGAAAAATAAATTAAACTTGTATTAGATTTATGATTAAACCTTACAACCGTTGATGTCAGTCAAAGTTTGAAGAAGAAAAAAAGGTTCTAACGTATATTGTAGATTAAGGTATTGTTTTTAATTTGATTAAATATGCGGGAAATTTTTTATCATAATTCATAAAAGAAAATATATTATTTGTTAATACGCTGGTACAACTTACGAATTAACGTTTTAAACAATTTTCAGCCCTGATAGTTTTTTTGATAAGTTCCTTTATTTAAATCTTTTATTATAAGAAAAATGACATTTTTTGTTGCATTGTTTTCTAATAGGCAACTTATGTTTTGAAATACATTATACTTTTTTGAAAAATAATATTGTAATTTTAGACAAATATGTAGCCACACCACTAAGAAGTTCCCCAGAACCATGTAATCAAATGAGAATTATTATATTATTTTAGTTCTTTTCTTTAAAACTTTATTAATGCTAACGTATATCAAGAGTTTGGTTGATATTGTAGCATTTTTTATTTTATTTTTAGTCTTAAAAATAGAAATACACTTATTAACTTAAAAATTCTGAAGAAAGTTTGTAATACTATTCACTTATTATATTTATTATAGTAGATAGAATTAGTAAAGGCGTACAATTGAAAGAATCGAAGAGAAAGAATTATAATTGTATTTATTAATTTTATTTACTTTTATAAAGTTAACAGAATTAATAAATACATTTATGAGTTTTCTAAAATATATTCTTATAATCATATTTAATAATTTTAGTTACTGTTCTAAAGTAAGTAGAATTGGAAAATACAATGATAAAAACTCTAAAAATGTGTTCTTATATTTACTAATACTATTAGTTTAGGAAATAGAATTAACAAATACAATTGTAAAAATACTTTCTTTAGAATTTTTTCTTTTTACCATGAGTTATTCGTTATTATTTTCGTTCTTTTCTTTTTAACTTTATTTACCCCAGTGCACATCAAACGTTAGGTTGATGATATTGTAGCATTTTTTAGCATCAAATCTAGCTAGGAAACGGCTTATCCCTACGCCGTTTCATCAAGTTAACAGAATTAGTTAATACATTTGTGAGTATTCTGAAATACATTCTTATAATTGTATTTAATAATACTAAGTACAGTAGTAAAATAAATAGAATCAGAAAATACAATGATAAGAACTATAAAAATGTGTTCTTATATTTACTAATTCTATTACTCAAATGAATATATTTAACAAATAGAATTATAAGAATACTTTCTTAAGAATCTTTTTTTTTTTTACTTCAATATAAGTATAAAACTGCTTCAAATTATTACCATCACAGAAAGGAATAAACGAAATTTCCTTGAATTTTTAAATTTAATAATTTTATACAAACACCATTTGAAGTAGAAAAAAAAAGGGTATTAAATTCATTCCCGGTCTTTGTTTATAGTCGAATCAAAATAAAATAACAAATAGGACCGGAAACTTGATCCTGTTCTTTCAATGTTACTTTGAATAAGCTAGGCATTGTCTCTTAAATACTCACTCATAAGAAAAAATATAACAGCTCCAAATCATCTTTCTATGTGGACAAGCTACAAATAATGCTGACCTTCACTGTTGATGGCACAGCGTTATGTGAGTATTGGCGACATTTAAATGGCGGGTATTGTCACCTCATTCGGTGAATTGAACGATTCATGACGTTTAATTCATAATTTTATTCTCTTGGCTTCAACTAAGGAATGTTCTCTGCGTAAAGGAGTCGTAAACAAACTCGACGAAGCATTCACTAATTGTTAGCATTTAGTTTTATTTTATTTATTTATTTATTTATTTTAATTTTTTGTCGTCTTCATTTATAAAGGTGAATTATTTCGGATACCGTATCCCATCAATAACATTAATAAGTGGAGAAATTTTTTTTTTAATAAATATGTGGTTTTTTTTTTCTGGAATAAAAATGTAAACAAGATCATAGATTATTTGAATTATTCAATTTATTCTGATACAGATATTTACATCAAGATTCTACTTGATTACACTGTAAAAAATTCGGATCAAATTACGATATAAAGTACCGGCACTTTGGTAGCATCATCCGCAAAATCCATTTTTACCGTAAAATATTATACCGTAATTTTTACAGTAATACTTATTTAATAGAGTGATTCAGTGAATTTACGGTAATTACTGTAAAAATGACGGTATATCAGATTTTTTGTTCCCTAACATATATCGGTATAAATGGATTTTACGGTAAAAAGTACCAGTAGGTACGTTGAGCGTCAGTATTTTTTGTCGTATATTACCGGCACATTCATGGACAGTTTTGAACCAATGCGATTTTTGTATTCCATAAAAAAATATTTCATAATATATGGATAAAATTTGTTTTTAACGAAAATATTTATTTCAATAATCCTTATTAATGTTTAGCATTCCAGATTACAATGAAAGAAATTTTAATTCGTCTATGAAAAACTTCTTTCGGATTTTTTGGGTGAAATTTTCTTGGGTTTCACAATAATCACAATAATTTTAATTCATAGTATTTTGATATAATTGAGTTAGAAACTCATATTGTTTTTATAAACTTAAAATATTGACATGATTATAACAACTTTAATATTGGTATTGGTGCTTTAGTGTTATTTAAACATTTTACTTGTAAACTCCTCACTTAACTATTCCACTTAAATTGTTCTAAAAGATTAATAGATATTATAAAAATTTAAAAAATTTTCTCAAGCTATTTTTCTTGAATCTGGTACCTTGTTTCAGTTTTTTTTCCTCCAATCGCATGAGCTTCATAAACTTTTTTATTTTCAAAATCAAGCATTTTTAACGTAAATTATCTTTTTCTTTATGTTCTAATCTTTTTAGGCACGTGTTCTTTCAAGCAAAGCTTGTGTTATAATGCTTTTAAGTAGTTCATTAGAAACTGAAGAAATTATATATATATATATATATATATATATATATATATATATATATATATATATATATATATATTGTATATATATATATTGTATATATATATATATATATATATATATTGTATATATATATATATATATATATATATATATATATATATCATAGAAAGAATATTATTACCAAAGTAATTATTATTATTATTGAAAATCGAAATACGACTATAAGTTGACATTTATTTTTATAAAATATTTTCGCTTCTTAGTTCTTTACACTTCCATTAATCAATAAAACCTGCTCCTACGAAAAAATACAATAAAATTGCATGCCCACCTTTTGTTGCTTTGAAAGAAATTCTATTATAATTTAAACTTTTTTTTCTTAAAAATTAAAAAATAAAAAATTACATTACCTAATCTACATTATCTAATACAAAATATAAACTTTTCAGAATCCATAATTACATTTACAATATATGCACCTTGTGCATTACTTCCTCATTGTGTACGCGCTTACACGTGTTCGTACATAATTATTTTAATAACTTTTTCCCTCCCAACTAATATAACAATTCTATTAATTTAAGCCACACCTTTGAAATCCCCCGTCTAACGAACTTTGCTATTTGTTAACTTATTTATTTGCTTCAAGATAGAAACAAGTTTAATTTTAGCCGAAGTAAATGTTTCATATTCCTAACGAAAACTAGATGCAAAGCTTCAGTGATTTAACTACGAAGCAATTTATAGAAACATGACACAGCGATCTAATATACTGATAACGTTCAAACGAATTACGTATGTTAATTGCTTTTTGTTTTTGTTTCAGCTTGCTTTTTGGAACTGTATGAACGAGAGTTTGGCGGGTAAGTAGAATTAGATTTTTTCTTTTCTATTTTTTTTTTTTTTTAAATCTTTATTTCTGCTTTTGTTAATTAGATTGATTCTTAGAACCTGATTGCTCATTATGAGCGTGTTATGATTTTGTTAACTACAACTGTAATCGAACGCCATAGATTATAGAAAACTTCCAATGGAAAAAATGGTTCTCTAACAAATTTTTTTTTATATTTTCTCAAGTGAATACCTTAAAAGGAGCTGCCACATTTTATGTAATTAACAAAATATTCCTGAATAACAATATCCGTTTGATGCAGAATTTTTATTCAGCATATTTTTCATACTTTTTTCTTTATTTTGTATTAATTTAAGTCAAAATAAGTGAAAATATTATATTTAGCATTTTAATAATTTATGGTTATGAAATGCAGTATGAAACACTGGTATCTCTTGACCTATGTTCTCTGTATGTATTTCTATGTATGTATCTGCATGTCCTATGAAAATATCTCTTGACCTGTTAAGGCAGAAGCCTTAAAGGCAAATCTTCCCAACACGCCTTATTTCATAACAATAATTTTTAAAATTTACAGTCATTTAGAATTTAGAGAAACAAATATCCATTATCGGAATTTCTTTAATTTACAAAATCAATTCCTGATAAATTTTTAAATTTGAATGAAAAAAATTTCTTCAAGCAAATTATTTTGGATTTTGTAGTTTAGTCCAAATATAATTCCGATAATCTAACATATTTTTTTACTGACTATTAACTTTTTTCTTATAATTAAAAAGTTCTAAAATATATTTTTGCTTGTAGTTAGAGCATCAGAAAAAAAATTAAGTAAAAAGGGACAACTGTGACCCATCTGCGTCAAAGGGTTACGACCCAAAAACATGACTTATCAAATTTAAAAAAAATTATTAAATAAATAATATAAATATAAATAATATAAATATAAATAATATAAATATAAATAATATAAGTATAAATAATATAAATATAAATAATATAAATATAAATAATATAATAATAAAAAGAAACATATTTTGAGAAGACAATGATTGAACCACGAATGGTGCTTTTTTAGAATCGTTTTTATTTGAAACTTGTAATAACGGCACATAAAGGATCTATCAAAGTTAAATATTTTTGTAATAGTTCGTAAGCTTCTCAAAATATAAAAGCTTACTTAAACTAATTATCTATATAAAATATTCGAACAGAACTTTTTGTATACTTATATGATTAGATTAGACTTAATCTGGGGTAAAACTTAAATTTATAGTTGTTTTGAATTCAGAAATTGCGTCGAAAGAATTTAAATATGTTATAATTTCAAAGCGAAATATGTTTTAATTTCAAACAAATTTTTTTTATTCCTTATTTTTTATAAATTTGATCTTTTCTTTTTTCTTAATTAAAAGTGCCATAAAATTTCTATGTAATAGGCAATAATTCATTGTAAAATAAGAGCAACTCAGTTCATTTAGGTAAAATATTTTATTTTTCCTTTTTTTTTATTTAATATTTTTATAATCAATTAAGAGAATCTTTTCAAAAAATTTATATTTTAAAAATAAAATAATTAAGCTACTTAAAATGTATAAAATCATATTTTCATTAAAATTGATTTTGTCATTAATTTTTTATTTGCAATTTTTTTCAACAATGAATTCAGCGAAATTAAGGAAAATTGAGTGTTTTATTTATTAATCAACACAACATTAACTTTCGTCTGAAAGAATTTGCATTATACATATTGAATACATATTCAGTTGTGAATCCATACTGGTCCACTTTTTTTTAAAATGTCTGGACAAGTTGATGACTTAAACATTAGAAGAAAATAATTTTAACGGTGTCGGATTTGTATGTTGTGTATCTTATTTAGGATTGACAGTAGGATTTGATATAATTATAATCTTTTGTAGAACTAAAAACGATGAGAGTTAAAATCTATATATTCTGCGCCTAAGATGTGATTCTTCATTAGAAATGGATAAATTCCAAAGATACAATTAGTATAATTATTTGTGGGCAAATAAAAGAAAACAATTAAAATTAAAATTAAATTTGAATAAATTAAAACCGAATTTTTTAATGTTGAAAAAAATCAAACTGAAATCTAAGTACATTTTCGATTGGAGGCAGTCTTATTTATTTGAAGCAACACTATCTAGTAAAACCCACAAAATTTATGAACAATGTTAAATTATGATTTCATGATAAAATATTAGTGAACAAAGTTAAACTAAAAAATTATTCAAATTTAACTTAAGTTATTGACAGACATCGTTGATAATCTTATTTCACATTTAATAATTCAAAATGTATTCACTAATAATAATAAAACGTTACAAACAGTTATAAGAAATTCCGCTTCTGCGTGAAATTATATTTAGGAAAAAAAAAAAAAATTATAATTGTTTTTAAATTTTTTAATTCCCGCATTTAGTTCTATTGATGCAGATAAATTTTCAAAGAATAAAATTAACAGCATCAAATGGGGTATGTTTGTGTTGAACCACTCTCTGAAACTCTATATTTTTTTTAAAACTTCATATTTTTTCTCATAATTAATGACATAATTATGAATAGTTTCAGCTCATTTACATGAATATTCAGAATCAGATGTCTTTGTGAATTAGCTACTTTTGTGTTCACAAACCAAAGTTCTACTTGAAATAATTTCTATTTTTGGGGAAAACAAAGACTGTAAAATTTCTAAACTTTTTCCATTACTTAATTGTTAAAAAATGATTTTTTATTGCATTTTAATTAAAACATCTCCTTTATGCCCCATTACATTGGGCAAAATAAAAATAAAAATTTTTAGACATATTTTTCATTCTTGCTTTGAAACCATTTTTAATTATATTCAATAGTTCAGGTAAATGACCTTAATAAAATTATGATCTTTAATTATTCAAAATAATAATAATTCAGAAGACAACTGACACTAATTCTGCTTTCTAATAATAAATACATCACAATTCACCATTATTGATTTATATTATGATCGAAAACAATCCTATGAATGCTTTTATGTATTGTTTGATTTTTTTTCCTTCTTTTTTTTTTTTAATTTTTATTTTTTTTTTTATTTGTTATCTTTTCTTTTAATGTAGGCAGTAATTTGAAAATAATCTCTGTATTCTTAATAAATGAAACTTTCTTTAATAGATGGCAGCACCATAGCTTAGCTTGAGTTTAATAATATCAAAAGTTTTGTCTTTTTCCCAGGAATGCATTTGAGATTATGACAATAATATTTATTTAAAACTAATTTTGAAATTAATGAGTGACTGAAATTTCGAATAAAACAAAGAAATTTGAATAAAGAACTACTTTTCTCACAAGAAAGTGTTATTGGTCATATTTTATATATTTTGTTCTAGAAATCGATAAGGGTAACGGCTGGATTGGTAGACCATGTTGTGGTATTCCCCAGTCTGAAAAGTGCAAATTGGCTTGTTTACAGGTAAGAAATACCTCTTCATCCCTTACCTATATTGAAATTTTTGTTGTTGTTGTTGATATAATTAAGATAGAAAGTAACATTACACCTCGTGACACCTGAAACTTTCCTCACAAATTAGAAAGTAATGGATTTTTTAAAAATTTTGTTTACTTATGTATAAGATAAAATATTAAAGATTACATTTACCCAACATAAATTATCTGCTTCGTTTAAGTAAAATATTAATTAAATTGCTTTACTTGCATATTTTTATCTACTTTTTTAAAATAGTAAGTTTCATAAAAACATTGCAAGTTAAAAAAAAATTAGTTTTTAGACTATATAATTTTAAATAACATAGAAAGTTTTCTTATCAAAACTAAGAAAAATTTTAATTTCTAAACCAAATCTTTAATGGCTTAAAATATTAAGAAATTTCCCATTAATTAATGGCCCGTTGCATGATAAAACTTTTTGCGCAACCAGAGAGAAATTTGCTGTTACTTACGTTTATTTCAGCGCAGTAATGTCGCTGTATTACTGTCTAATTTTCTTTATATGCTTTTATCTCATTGTTACATGCGTCATTATATATTACTTACAGACTGTATATGCCTATTTTTTTTTTTTTTTATAATTTTAGTTTTTATTTTGCTTTTGTTTATTTATTCATTTGCAGCCTTAATTGAGTCCCTGTATCTTTTAGGCCCAGTCTGTTTTAGATCTTACTATAGCTTGCCGTAAAAGTGATGAAATAGCTTTTTACACTTGCATTGAAAAACAAGAAGGTGAGTGTAAAATTGATATCTAATTTTATTAAAAATAACAATGCTGTTTTAAAATAAAAGCATTTCTACATTAATTTTTTCCTTAAAGGCTCGCTTTTTTGGCAATCCTTTATTATATATATATTTTTACTTATATTATTACTTGATATTTTTGGCCAATTTGAATGCAATTTTCTACAATAATCACAAGAAAATATGTAGTTAACATAAAATTAAGACAATTCTGATAAATTAATCAAAGTGCCTGCTCAAAATAGGCAAGCACTGATGACATTTCCAGTCATGATATACTCTACCTCTACTTATAGTTAGCCTATAAATTCTGGGACATTATTCATCTTTGGTATATTCATTTTGTGGCTTATCATTATCCACATTTGTTGTTTGTTAATATTTTACAATGAGCTCTACGTTTAAAAGCTGAAATTATTTTTTAAATATTTTAAATGGATAAAAATCTAGAGTTAAAAAAATCCTACACTCTGCTTTGAATAACTTTTGAGCTATTTTTGAAAGTTTAAATACTAAGATGCAATCATGAGGGGTCCCAGCAAAGCATAACTTCCTAAAATATAAAAGAAATCGGATGAATAGCTTTTGAAAGATAATATATATTTTTCAAAAAAATATATTTTTATTACCCCGGAACTATTTACTGTTTACTTTTTTTTTTAAAAAAATTTGTTTTTAACAATACACATTTTAAGAAAATTAAAGAATTTAAATGTTATTACACTCATGAAAATTTTATTTTCTTACAAAAAATTATTTTTAGATAATTGAGTTTTATAGACTGGTGCGAATTCATTCACCTAATTAGTTCTAGAAATAGGGTAAAATATGCAAAAAGTAAAAATGACGTTAAAGGGGTTCAAACATTTGATAAATTTCCGGTCTGAATTACGGGGACCAAATCTTCCAGATTGTGGTTGCATCCTATGCTTTGGGAGTCATAAATCAAAATTCCATCAAAGAAAAAAGGGGGTAAATATGTCTGAACATCCCTATTGTATCTTATTAGCAAATATTTAATGGGTCTCTCAAACCAAAAAGATATCATCTATTTAATACGTAAATATCCAATCATTAGGTCGAAAACTATTTATTAATGTTCTTGTTATTTTGCATTTGAATCTCACTATTTTGATCTTTATTTATGTCTAGCTGGTGAGAGATGCTGCAAGAATGCTCAAACAGAAAATTGCTTAGAAGCATGCAAGAATGTCTTTTCTGATGCCTTCACTCCAACCAAAGTCGTAAGAGATGCTTACCACAAACATTGTTCAGAAGGTAATCCTCGTATACAGCAGTGCATCCATACTTACATCAGCGTCACTCCAGCAGATAATCCATTTAAAAGTAAGAATGGTTCATATTTCTCCACCGGTTGCTTAAGAATAGTGTTTGATAGTAACAAGATATCACCTATTTGTATATATTTCTTTTCTTTGTGTGTTATAGGAAAAAATGAAAACACTATTAAAATCAGATGAATTCCTGCTGCCTAAAGTTGGAAAACTCTTAAAACCTGTTTGATTTTATAATGTTAAAACCGGCGTTGAACAGCCTACCCCATTCTGAGTTTATAACAATCAATATTAAACTCCATTGCCTTGTAATTTTTTACCCCTGCGTCAAGTAGTGGGAGAAATTTGCCTTTGTGGGAAACTTTTTGATGGAACTAATCCTCATTTTGCGTTGTATGGAGAGGAAAACCATGAAAATCTCCCATGTTAGCCTGACAGCAAGGGGACTCTAACCCATCATCCGTCTACCACTGAGGATATTTTACTTCAGCACTGTGGTCGGTGCAAGGCGAATGCGTCCCGCAGTGGACTTATCGTTAAGACACGGTTCCCAGCAGATCACCGAAGTCAAGCATCACTGGCTGCGGTCAGTGTGCGGGTGGGTCACCACTTGGATCAGTCTGCGTAGAGACCCAGGGCGTGCGGTATTGGTCCTCGTTAAACTGTGCTACCATAAAGTGCTCGACTTCGCGTGCAGGTCGTTGGGCTACCGAAGCAGGGGTGCCATCCCCTCGGCAGAGGATCAAAATTGTGATGGCATGTCTTCGGATTTCCCTCAGGGATGTTTCCCAAACCGTCGCCAATAGCCCATTGTGCAGCTCTAGTGCAACGTAAATAAACTACAACAACAACAACAGCAAGGCGAATGCAGACTTCATATCGACCAGCTATCGCTGGTATTCACACCCGGGTCACCTCATTGGAAGGCGAGTGCTCTATCCCCTTAGCGTACCAGGCTCAAACCTGTTTGATTCATGGAAGAAACAGAGAGGAGTTAAAAGGCGATTATTAAAAACGTCTCCAAGTTTCATAAGGAAATCAAACCCGTTTTGCATCTCACCTTCCTCATAAGTGATTTGGCAGTTTTAGTTTCCTGGCTTAAATTATTAATTTGTAACCCTGATGTAGATACTATTTTGCATACATTTTTGACAAAGATTCTTAAAATAGATATAATAAGGGTGGCTATTGCGGAATAAGAGGCGATTGATCAATGTCTCATCGATAATGATAAAAATTAAACCTAAGGAAACAAGCATTTCTTGCTATAGAATAACAGATCACAAATGCAAAGTGTGACGGTGTAAGTTAATCTAATAATGTATATAAAAAAATATTATAAGATATTTCTTACTTATTACCCAATCATCAAAGAACTCGAAACTCAGTAATCAAACTTAAAATGAGAAGAAGCACACATTTATAATATTATACCATAAATTCAAACAGGTTTTGCATGATTCATTACTTTTTATTTTCAGACATGCATTGTTGTGAAAAATCTCCAAATTTGCGATGTCGGACTGTGTGTAAAGAAGCACTAAGAACTGAAACTACAGATCAAGATATCATTGATGTTCTCAGTAGGAGTGAATGTGGAAATCCTCTTCCACAAGTAAGATTTATTTTCCTAGTTAACTAGGCTTTAGTTCACTAGGCTAGTTCGTAAACACTGAATTGAACTATGCTTTAGTTCAATTCAGTGTTTACGGTCTTGGAGGGAAGGTAAGGCATATCAAAGATTGAAAGTCATCGTACGATGACTTGAACCGATACTTTTATTAACGTAAGTCATCTTAATTTTATATCTTTCAATGATTGTAATCGAAAATTACATACAAACAGGCTCAGTTGCCGATATTTAATAGAACCGGTGAGCTATGTAAATTTGTCACCAAATCAATACAAACAACTATCCTGAGCCTATTTGAATACAATTTTTGGCTATAATTATTGAAAGGCATTCAATTAAGATTGTTTAGATGCATAAAAGTGTTGGTTTAAATGCGCATGAACAGTCAGTCCATCTTAATGGAGAGGCTCCTTGCTACTTACGATTACATTTCCTGTCATGGGTTGCTCTGCAATTTTCAATCCTTATGATGTGTCTTATTTCTCCCTCCCCCTCCAAATTTGTTACCTCTGTACTTACTCACTGTGTATTTCTTTTATGAATTTATTATAAAAATGTAACGTTTTATATATATTTCTACAAGCTGCTGAAGAAAGGTAAGCTAATTTTTATGTATTGTAATTTCATAACTGAAGTGCTTAGAGAAAGAACATCTAAGTAAATTTGAAGAAACTAGCTTTAGAGTGTACAGGAACCTGTTAAAATTTTTCATTAAAAACTGCTATTTTTAAAAGCTTAGCTCAATGTGAGATGTTTCGCAATTGCTGTTCTTAGTATATATATTTTTAAAATCTTTCTTAAAAAATAAGTAAAATATTTTTGAGGTCACATCAATATTTAAAAGAGGGGAATATTATTAGAATTAGACTAATCTCTATTGAGGAAGATGCTATTAAAAACATCAAAATCGTTAGACTGCCATACAATACTCCAAGATGTTTTGGTGTTTCTAATCCTGTTTTCCTCAATAGGGACTCGTCAGATTTTGATAAAATTTTTGCTTTTTCCTTTGCTTTACTTCATTTCTGCCTAGATTTCTAAAAATATACATATTAAAGGTGGTAATTATATTACAACCTGAATACATAACCTAGGGAATTGAATGTTTTCAAAATATCGTTTAACGTGTTCTTTTATTAAACTCTACAGTTTATTTTACTTTCTTTTCTCCATTTCAAGGGTAATATTTTTATAAATTTTCACTAGAAATACTTAGCATAATATTGGTACACATTTCTTTTATTTTTAGCTTAATGCGCTATGTAAATTTAGAAATATGTGTAATTTAAAGTAATATAAATAACAACCTATAAAAGGAGTGCCGCTAATGAATAAGATAAAATTTCATATTTCAAAAAGAATCCCCCAATTCGAAATTAGTATTGATCTTAATTACAATTGGCCCTAAAGTATTTATTATACTAATTATACATAAATCGTTATCCCACTTTTTGTATTATTATACCTTATACAAGTTCGGATAGCATTTTGTTTCCATCTAATCATTAAGGTAATCAAACTCTTAATTATTTTAATACCGAGTTTAGCTGTAATAATGATCCGTGATTAACGATTTTTTCTGTCCTGCTTAAATATTAATTTATCTACACTAATGTTTATATAATGCACTTTAATTGCTTCATTTCATGAAACAAGAAAAAAAAATTTCCTTTCATTAAGAGTTTTTCACTTATAAAGATTTGATTTAAAACGTTACTAATATTTTATTTTATTATTTATCTACACAAGTTCACGCAAATATATTTATAAAGAAACGTTGTTTTTTAATTGAAATTTCTTATGAATTCTTCACTAAAATATTCATTACTC
Organism: Parasteatoda lunata; assembly: GCA_949128135.1. NCBI lineage: Eukaryota > Metazoa > Arthropoda > Arachnida > Araneae > Theridiidae > Parasteatoda > Parasteatoda lunata. The sequence continues at coordinate 53,677,740 of OX421972.1, read as the reverse complement.
AGGATAGGTTATGGCAATGTTTCCTTATCAATTCAGCAGCCAATGAACCTGGCGGTTCACTTATTCAATCAGAAAAAGTCGGAATGGACAGTGCAAAGTTACAATGTTGTTTTCGAGCTGCCACAGTCAACTGCCAAAGACTTTGCATTGAGGTAGATCTATACATGTATCCTGGCATATTGCAATGAAAAAATTTTCCGTAAGATTTCACTAATTATTGTTTTATTAATGATTTCAGACTTTCAGCAATCAGTGGACAAGCAGCTGGAGTGATTTTGACCGCATTTGTCAGTATCAATTGGCTGAGTCCGAAATGATAAGATGCTTGACTGAAGGTAAACTTTACTGCTTTCATATAAATGTAAATTTGTATTTACAACTGTAAGAAGAAAAAAATGTAAAATATTAATTACTAACTAGTTAATTCACAAGCAATATATTTTCATTGCAATTTTTGATAACTGATTTATACAAAATTTTTCAACTCCTTTTTACCAAAGCAATAAAATTTATGAACATCTATTGTTTACATAATTTAGAATTATTTTCTATCAATTGCTCAATTAACCGCCAATCATATCTTCTTAATAGATTGTGCGTTTAGTTCCAATGTATCACTTTCATGATATTTTTTATTTACTCTCATATGTTTACTTTCGAATTACATTGATGGAAAATCTGGAGAAAAAAAAATGTATTAAACTATAAAAATACTGTCGTATAAGATTGATAAATACAACACTTTTTCATAAATTTAGAAATGTTTACTATTTTGTCTGCATTGTTTTGATTTATCTTATGTATCCTTATCTAATATTTTTGAATACTGTGTTATGGGAAATATTTTAGTTTTATTTTTTTGGAGGACTTGTTTATTTAAATCTAAAAGAAAAAGGGTAAACTTGGTACAATATAGACTAAAGTGGAAAATAGTGTAATGTAAAGTGGAAAACAATGACATGAATAATGTATGTTTATGTACTTGACTTACGCTTTATTGTCATTGTTTTCACTTAAGACTTATTTATTTTTATAGGAGTCTTTTTCTGATTTTTTAGCTGCACATACTATTTTATTTTAGAATTTGTTTAATTTACCAATTTTTTAAGCACACTTTAGCTTTTTAAAAAATATTAGTATGTTTTTATGAATATGTATTTTACTGATGTCATTGATAAATATATAAATTTTCGTTAAATCTAAATAGTTTTTAAAAATTTTATGAACAGATTTATTTTTTTTAATAGAGATTTTTCTGATTTGTCAACTACATTGAAAAATTTATTTATTTCACCCATATTTTAAAGTATTCTTCAGTTTTTTAAAAAATTATTTAGTATGATTCTATATACATGTATTTTACTGTTGATTTTTAGTGGATGAGCCATGTGAGCTCGGTTGTGAAGGAATGAAATATTGCAAAAATTTTAACTTTCGTCCCACTGAATTGTTCAGAAGTTGCGATCAGCGTGCTGATAAGGCGGCTCAACATGACATAGAGCACTGGGAAAATGGAGTTATACACCTGCCCATGATGGAAATACCAGTCCTGAAAATTTCTCGCTGCCATTCTGAAGTGTGGAAAGCTATTGCATGTGCTTTGCAGATAAAACCTTGTCACCCTGTAGCTCACATCAACAGGATATGCAAGTAAAAGATGTTTTGAGCCGAATCTAGATGAATTTGTATATCATTAACTTTTTTATAATGTTTATTAAACACAGCATAATTCACTTATTTGAAGGGCTGACTGCATCGACATACTTAACAGCTGTGTAGACAGAAGTCGTCTACTCCACAACCAGAATCCGGTCACCCTCTGTGAGATATTATCGCCTCCTGGAAATGATACTCCTTGCATATCTCTTTCACCCTACCTTGGTGAGCTTTATTGCTAAGTTTTTATAGTTTCCATTTGCATAATAGTTTACAGGGTGTTCGAAAAGTATGGAAACAATCTTGAGACGTTCGCATTGAATAAAAATAGAGTAAAATATTTTTAAAAGATGTATATCATGATATTTATGAAGTTTTGGATTCTCTGGAAATATTTACTCGATTTGACCTGCTTGTTTTTGCAATTTGATTCATAGATGGCACTGCAATCGCTATCTGAAAACGGGGTATATTTTTTTTAAAATGGAGTTGTTAGGTATTATAAGCTATTTCATAGCTTAATTCTTAACGCAGCTAAAGAATAACTAAATTTTGCACAGACTATTCAGTTTCAGTTCGGATTCGATGTAGCTGAAGGAAGCATGAGCGACGTTCTCTTCTCCATGTTTTATATAGAGCAACATAGATTAATAATACAATGATTGTTGCTAAATAGTTTCATAACTGGACCTCACACATTTATTCACAAAATTTATTAGGAAAAATAAACATTTTTCATATTTTGAAAAAACCTGTATGAAATAATCTTGATCTCCTCACCATCCTGAAAGACTTTCCGTCTCATCCACAGGGGAAGAAGTAAGAATGGTAAATTTGACATTAGTTATTATTGAATGCCTCTTTTGAAAATTATTTCAGAAGTAGATTTTTTGAATTAAGACCAGGTGTGTATTTTTTGAGGCATTCGGTCATTTCTTTAGTTTTAGACACCCTACCTTATACGTGTTTCGAGAGGTTCAACATATATACTCTAAAATGCTTGAAACTAAATGATTAAAAAGTTTCTAATTAATATAATTAAATAACTTACTTACAATAAATCTAATTCGAAATTCTTTCTTACAGTTGAGAGTAAACATACTCAAACATCTACGGAAGTTAGTCATCCATGTAAGCCAAATCAATGTAGTCCAAATGGTGTTTGTATGGTAGAAAGGAATTGCCGTATTGGACAACCCTGCCGTCCATATGCGTGTGTTCCTGGTAAGTAACTGTTTTATCAATTCAAATTTTTATTAGAAATGTGTGGCACACGTATAAATTTTTATTAAATTATAAGGTTTAAAAATATACAAACAAAAAATTTCCTTTAAAACTAATAAAATTTGAATTAAAAAAAAAAAAAAAATACTAAAACAATTTTACCAAGCTTAAAAAATATGACTTCTGGCACCCTGATCAATGCTTAAACCAAGCAATAGACAAGACGAATGTCATTTCATCGTTTTGTCATTTATATTTTTTCTAGTAAATTTTATTTTATTTTATAACCGTCGTTAAGCAGCCGACCTAATTTTAGCTTTACGACTACTAATATTCAACTCTGTAGCCTTGCAAGTTTGAACCCAATCCAGAAGACAAGAGAACTACTTGATCAAGTATTGGGGAGAAATTTGTCTTCGTTAATGGAACTAACCCGCATTTCGTACATGAAGAGGAAAAACACGAAAACCTCCCACGTTTTGCCTGACGGAAAGAGCCCTCTTACCCGCGATCCGTTTACCACGGAAGATATGTGGTTGGTGCGAGCCGGGTGCGTAATTCATATTTACATTGACCAGCCATAGCTGCGATTCGAACCCAGTGCACCTCATTGGAAGACGAACGCTCGATCCCCTGAATCATCACGTCTCTAATGGCAAATTTGACTTTAGTTATAATACCACTACAGCAATAACTTATTAAATTTGTACAAATAATTTTTTGTAGAAAGGCTGCACCGTTGAACACGCCCCATCCCCGAAAGATATCGCCGAAATTTTTCATTATCATCGTATAGGCCACCTCGTTGTATAAACACCGCTTCCATATTTAATCATACAGTAAAACCTTTTTTTGTGCAGTGGATAGGAACCGCATAAAAGAAATCGCACCAAAAAAAAAAAAAAAAAAATTCGAAAATTTTATGAATTCTTACATCTAATAAACAAGTTTGTACGATATACTACCTAAAACTTTTTTTTATGCGGTTGATAGGGACCGCATAAAAAAAATCGGACTTAGAAAATACATCAATGATTTATGAAATAGATGAGAGAATGCTTTCAATTGAATGAAATAATTAAATTAGATCTAAAGAAATTGTAAAAATATTTAATTCTTCATTATACATATACCTGGAGAAGTTTTCAAATTATACATTAAATAGTGGAATTGTCTGCCTTTTTACTTTCTTTTGGCTATAATTATGTCTAAAAATAAAATAAAAATCATAAAAACTACATGTAAATAGAAACAAAAGTAACTCATTTAGTTATCTTTAATCTCACTATAAAATGAATCCTTAATCACGTGAATCGTGTATAAAACTCTGAATACAAAGCGTATACTGTTCTCGCGTCGAGCGACAATATGTACGTAACTGGCTCTGCCTTGTCAGGAGATTGTTTAAAATAAATGAACAGAGCATCGCGAAATCCAGATACATCGTTGTCGAGGAGGCTACGTAATCAGAGTTCGTCCACAGCATGTATATGTACATTGATAGTAAACATAAACTGGTGCTAACACCGCTAAGATTCATATACCACATAAAAAAATCGCACAAAACCAATCGCACAATAACAAAATCGTATAAAAAAGGACAGCACAAAAAGAGGTTTTACTGTACTAGTTTTTAGACATTAATGAGGGAAAATAAAAATTTTACACGATTTTTCCTCGTGGTACGTTTCTATGCCAGAGAGCATTTCTATAAGTACATTTTTATTTTGGGGCTCGAAAAGCATGAAAATGTTTTAGCCAAAAGGCAAACGGTAATACTCTTAAAACCGGTTGGGATTAATTCTGCTTCTAGACGTTTCTTATTTATGTCTTACCAAAGATGATTATAAATATTTATTGAAAATGGTAAAGTATTCTCAGTTGAAATAATTAAGATTTTGCAATAACTTGAAAATGAAGTTTTCACAAAGAAAATATAAATAAAGAAAAAAGAGATACAAGTAGTAGTATGCCTGAGGGTGATCCGAAGACATCACAAGTTTGATCCTCGACAGGCTCCCCATTTTGGTAACGCGAAATTGAGCACTTTATGGTAGAACAATTCGTTCGCCCACTTTCGGTCCCTTCACAGACCAAGCTAGATCTAGTGGTCACTTTCCTGCAGCCAGTGATGCTTGACTTCAGTGACATACTGGAAATCTTGTCTTGTGATCAGTCCACTGTGGGGGACAAATCGAGAATCAAATATACTACTTTGATTTAATTATTCTCAAGTTACAAATTGAAATTTATTTCGAATTCATAGATGGCGTCGTGCGAATGTTGTAAATTACGTTTTCATGACATCATTCATCAAAAATTTGTCTTATCACACCCTATTTTAGTGAGAAAAATAATTGTAAAAAATAATAGTAAGAGTTAGTAAGTAAGTAGTAAAAGTAAGAGTAAAAAAATTAAGAAAAATACCACCCTCAAAGCAGTAGTGTTATTCATAAGTATAGACAGGTATTATATCTAGTGTAAAAGATAGTACATATGATGCAAATTTTTATCTCATCTTATCTAGGTTGCCGCATGGGTGACATGTCACAGTTAATCGTACCTAAAAATTCATATGTCCGAGTTCCTAGCAATACTCATGGACCTCGTTGCCACATGGTTTGCTATTGTAATCAGGATAATCTTTTGGAAGATTGTATGACGCAACCCTGTCTAAGCACAGAGCATTGTTGGCATGAAGGAAGGAGATATAGTGAGTCAAAAACATAAAATCTTATATTCTTATACTACTTAGAAACTTTTCAATATTTACCTTGTCAGGAAATCAATGAAAGCCTATTATTCGCTTGTACCAAAACACATTACTCTATCTGTTTTTGTTTATACACAAAAGATGATTTTCAGAAACTTTTTTAAAAAGTAAACAAGTTTTTTTTTTTAAAAAGTCATTCATTTGAGAAAACTATAAAAAATCATTGTGTTTCATTCTTTCCTTTCAAATGTGCAAAACTTTATAATGCTTTAAAAAACTTCCAACATAGTTTTTTTTATAACCGTCGTTGAACAGCCGACCCAATTTATCGGTTTACGGCTACTAATGTTCAACTCCGTAGCCTTGTAATTTTGAGCCCAATCCAGAAGACAAGGGAACTCCTGGATCAAGTATTGGGAGAAATTTGCCTTCGTGGTGGACATTTTGATGGAACTAACCCGTTTTTGCGTTGCATGGAGAGAAAGACCACGAGAATCTCCCACGGTTAGCCTGATAGCAAGGGGACTCTAACTCATGATCCGTCTACCATAGAGGATATTTCAGGTCAGCACTGTGGTAGGTGCAAGCGGGATGCGGAATTCGTATCGACCAGCCATCGCCGGGATCGAACCCTGGTTCACCTCATTGGAAGGCGGACGCTCTATCCCTTAAGCCACATTGCGGCTCTCCTACACAGTTTGCAAAAAAATAAATTAACAAAATAGATAAAATAATAATTTTCTCGATGGAAATAAAACTTCTAGACTGATGACCTGCATTGCAGAAGAAAATTTCATAACACTGAAAACAGGAAACAATTATATTCTGTTGTTCAAGTGTTAATTAGCTTATATAGGTTATGTAAATTATTTAATAGAAGAGTCATAGGTTATAGTAGCTATTTGATAGAAAAGTCATAGGTTATAATTTAATGAATTGTTTTTGCAGATCATAATACACAATTTAAAGCTGGCTGTAAAACTTGTTTTTGCTATGATGGTGAAGTTACCTGTTCCCCTCAAATATGCAGCACTGGTAAGTTCTAATTGTTTTAATTTTTTTACCCAGTACTTTGGTGGTACAGAGCTTCAAATGCTTAAGTAAATTTTCAGCTATTTGCCACAAATTATTTGATGTCATTTTGTCATATTTCTTGATCAGTAATTTTTTAAAAGGCTCAAAATTTTTCTGGAATTAAAACCATTGAGTGTTTTTGCAAATGAAGAGAAGTTCCATACACATACCATATTTGTTTAAATCTTTTAATCAAAACACCATTTATTTAGTTCATGCTATTATTTTATCATACTAAACTTTCTATGGTCCCAATTTCACAAGCAAAATTCTTCATGGAAACCATTGTTTTTTTCTTCTTCTCTACACACTTTTTAATGAATATACTGTTTGTGATAATGGTAAAAGCAAAATATTGCATCCTTACTTTCCCAGGATAGTTTGATAGTCTTGTTTATCACCATATTTCTTGACTAGCTTAACTTGCTTTCAAATGATACCATAAAAATACAGTAAGGGGAGACAATATCACTTTTAAATTTCTAGAGACATTACAGTTTCAAAATTGCTTTATATTTATTTGCTGCACAAAAAACAAATAAATATCAATATTTAACATATTGCAAAAAAGTATGAAAAAGCAAATACTTTAAAATGATTCTGTTGTCATAAAATATTTTTTTTACTTGCTTTTATAACCAAATGATATAATTATTAATTGGTTCGTCAAATCAAAAAATAAACAGCAAATTCTATTAATATGACTTTGAATGTTATTGCTTTTAAAACTACATCTGTACTTGCAATCTTAGATCTGTTATTTATGGAACATTTTAATATTGAAATGATTTTAAATTTAAATTATATTTACCATTGTTGTAGGTTTACCATGTAACTGCCAAGATCATTATGTTCCAGTTTGTGGAGCCAATGGCAAAACCTATCCAAGTGCATGTCTGGCAAGGTGATAAATTTTTCTTTAAAGTTCTTACTCTTTTCATCCCCCCCCCCCCACAATCTAAAGATTGTTTAAATAAAAAGTAGACTTAACATGAAAAATATAGTAGAAATAGCAGGACCAACCTTCAGTTTTTAAAGATGTAGAGAATAACTAATAAATACTTAGCATGAAATCACTGAATGTAAAAGTAAAATCATGCTAAGATAGTTATGCCCATAACTGTAGTCCAATTCTTATTGGCAGAAGGTGAAGGTAATGTAGATCATTTATCATTGAAAGCTTGGTGTTTAAACAAGACAAACGGCTGTGCACAGATAGCATAAACTTTTTGTGAAAGACGTACATCGAAATTCAATCTGCCAAGATCCAGGGCAAAAAAAATACCATATCTCTCATGATTCCACTGTTGCTATTGACAAGATGATTAGAGGTAATCATAAAGTTATGACTAGTGACATCTGTGCAACCCTTTATCTTTAAACCAGTGAAATAATGGTTGAATCCCCTTCTGCCTCTACAAATTTTAGTTTTTTGCCTTGATTTGTTCTGGGAACATCCATTTTAGCTTGCCTTTACATTCACATGCTCTTGCGTGAACTATTTATTCAATTACAAGCAGTTTTGCAGTGTATTCCTATTTCCTTCCCTTGCAATACTGAATGGTGAAACTGCTATGTATTTCTGATGCGGCTGTATAAGATACTTTTTTATTATTATGCATTAAAGCAAATTTAAGTTTTTACTTTAATGTGATAAATAATTAAAAACTTTAACTTTGTTTTGTATTTATTATTTATAAAACACGTAATTGTGAATTTATATGCACAATAAATGAACAATTTTTTATGCATTTATAATCTTAAATCTTATTAATAATTTTGTACTTCTCTTTTAAAGGTGTGTTGGACTTACTGACGACCAGTTTGAGTTTGGTGCTTGTTATGATTCTGACCCATGCAGTCCTAATTCCTGCCATCCTTACCATAGGTAACCATGCTGTTAACTATTTCAGTTTGAAACTAAATTGATAGATATTGTGTTAGTGGTATTAATTAATACAAATGGTTGCATTGATACACTGGAAACTATCACTAATACTATTTGAAAATGCATTGATATTTCACATTTAATTAAAAATGAAAGTTTAAACTTGAAAATGATTCTGAAATGTGGCATGTATCTAATCATTCCTCAAAATTAGATTTCTTTTTCATTGAATTTTTATCATAATAGTTTGTTTGAAATGCTTTATAAAATAAGACTGATCAAAATACATTTAAGGTAAAATAATAATATTTGCTGTAAAACAGGTTTAAGGAGAAAATTAATTAAAAAGCTAAACTCATCTGTAGAAATACTTTGCCTTGTTTGAGAAGATTTCCTTACACTCAACTTTTTTGTGTTTCATTACAGGTGTGTTCCTAAGAAACGAGTTTGCTTGAGTATTAGACACCGAAGTTGCAAGCAGTACGATTGTGGTAAGTTGAGCTAACTTAGGTTGGCTTCTTCTTACAACTTTTGATTTTTATTCTAATTCAAAATTATGCTTACAGTGAACATGCAACACAATTGCAACCAATTAACAAAGTTCCCAGTGTGTGATACAGATAATGTAGAACATCCTAATATATGTTGGATGTTACAAAGAAGAAAGTCACTTGCTTATTATGGGAAATGTATGGTTAGTATACAAATACTTTCTTATAGCTTCTTTTTCGGGTAGACCAAGTTTAGTTAAGGTAGCCTACCCAGTGGCATACATAGACATAGGTGTGCCCCCTCCCCTGCAAGATTTATAAATGAGCCCTATCTCAGACTTAAATTTTTTTAAATTTTAATGTTAAACAAAAACACCATGAAGATACATTTGGGTATTTAAAGTGATTTATTTTATTTCAATTTACATTATTTTAATATTAATTAATAAGGAATTAAGAATTGCGATGGAAAGTTGAAATTAGAAGAGTACTAAATTGAAACATTGTACAACAACTTAGCACATTTAAATGAAATTATCTTAATAATACGAGAGAATTATTCACTATATTATAATAATATATTAGAAGTTTAATTAAGGGTTATTATTATTATTTGAAAAGTGAATTAAAAAATATCTTGTAAAAAAATATTTTTATTATAATTCATATGTAGGGACGCACAACCCTCTCTTGAATAAAGGGCTGCATGCCCAAGTACCTAGGCATGTTGATGGGAATTATGATAATGTTAACATAAATATCAGTGTTTCAGGCGCAATTCTTTTTAACTGTGAACCTGTAAAAGGTGTTACCTGCAAAATATTTCCATGAAATAAAATTTTTTTAAATAATTAAAAAATTTTTAACCTATCTTTTATCCCACTTAAAATTAAATCCTTTTAAATGTTAAAATTCATTTAAAACTGAAAAATACTAAACCGATACTCTTCATAAATAAATTATTTTCTTATCAAAAAACAGATTTGTCATGAAAAAAATATAAGGCAAGGGAAAAGTGATTGATTTTTTTTTATTTATCATATCACGTAATACAAAAGTTTATTTTAAAACAAAATAACTCTAATGTTCTCAAATAAAAGTAAAAAATAGATAAATATTTTACGGAGCAACATAATTGCGAATTATATTTTAATTAAAGAAATTGTATAGGGTCTAAAATAATTCGAAATAAAATCGCATTATAACTAGAAAAAAAGAGTCAACATTCAGTTCAGTATATTTTTAACTTTAGGTCATTTATATTTAGTAAATCATAAGCGATTTTATGAATGTTAAATCTTAAAACGGTTTTTAAGCTCTTTTTCTTTTTAAGTTACAAAAAATTAGAAACTAAGTTCAAAAACAGTTAACAACCCACGTTCAAATTTCGTGTGCTATAATAATATTGTATTAAAAATATTGAGATTTAAAAAAGAAAATATCTAATAGCAACTTTAAAAATAAAAAAATAACACACGATTGAAAAATAGCTTGGATTGATGATGGAATCGGCACAAATAAAGCTAGTGCTGATTACAATACCTGATTCGAAAATCACAAGTCGCTATAATACCAGAATAAAAATATCAAGATTTTCGAAATCCCGTGAAAAAGCGTAACAATAACTTGAAAAAACGATTTAAAAAAAAAAAAAAAGAACTTTTAGATTTGTGAGCCCTTTACTTGTGGTTATAAATAAAGGGCACATTTAAATGCGGGATTCGAGTGTTGTATTAACACATATTTAAAAATATCGGGATTTACAAAATCATGAGGAAATGCGTAGCAATAAGTGCTGAAAAATCAATAGAAACGATACGATATTTAAAAGAACGAGTATAAGTCAAAACTTAGTTCTCAGTTAAATTTAGATATAACTTAGAGAAACGCTACAAAAATAGTTCGATAGTATTGACACAAATAAAGCACGTGGTAAGAGATTTTTGCACAATTCGAAACTCGCGAGTGATTATAATATATGCATTAAAAAAATCGGGATTTAAAAATATAAAAAAAAAAAACACGTAAAAATCAAATAATCTCCTAAAACAAGATCGAAAAGTCACTTAGATTAACTATAAACTGGACACAAATAAAAAGATTTAAAAGTGAGTTTTCTAAAATTCAAAATTCACGAATCATAGTTTTGTCGAAAAAAAAAAAAGGGATTTTTCAAACTTTGAAAATTTGTTGCGATAACCACCAAAAAAAGCGATTGAAAAACTACATTGATTTAGATTTGGCTCGTTAAAAAATTCTCAATTCAAAATTTCCAGTTTTTTTCATTTAAAAAAAAATATATAATAATTTTTTTGTTATATTCAAGTGCTGCCGCGGGCCGCAAATTGCACACCCCAATCATAGTGCATTATTTCTGGATCCTGGGCTCTCAAACATCGTGCACCGCAGGGGTATTATTTACACCACTGTATCTACCTATGACATAAAGAGGAAACATATTTCTAACTTAATATTAATTGCTTTTTTAAAACACTGTAATATGTTTTTTGTGCAATATACATAATACTCTGTTTAATGTTATTTGATGTAAAATCTGTGCAATAATCTACATTTTCATTTTAACCCTTTATATTTGTTCAATAAGGAAAAAAAAATGTATATATTAGAATGCATAATTTTAAGCACATAAAAATAAAAAATTATAGTTAATTATTTATTTCGGTTAATTAAAGATTTATTTTAAAAAAAATTGGTTTGTAGCATTTCTACAATATTATTCAAAATGTCAAAACATTAATTGTATTATTTTTGCTGGCATTGCGAAAAATGATATAGAGATTTAATATTCAAAAACTTGAACTCAATTCAATTCATTCATTCCAATTAAAATTTTCAATTTGAATACCATTCCTGAAACAAGCGTGCACAACTTTGCCAGCAACAAATTGAACTTCATTTCTATAAATCACCCCAGTATCGTCAAGTAGTAAAAAAAGTTTAACCATTTAAGTAATGTTGCAACTATTGCCGAAATCGTCCTTTAAAACTTTCTTATGAAAACGCATATGCTTTTTGTGTTTGCTACAAATATTCTTGCACTGTGATGCCACTATAGGCTTTACATATTTCCTAGCTTTTAAAATTTCTTTAATTACTTAAACTTATTTTTTTAATCATTATTTATCGAATTATATTTAAAGTAAATCAATTAGTTAATTTCTATAAAAGTGAACAATAAAATATTTTATGTTCACTTTTATAAAAATTAACTAATTGATTCAATAAAATCTTTTATGTTCACTTTTATAAAATTTAACTAATGATTTACTTTAAATATAATTCGATAAATAATGATTAAAAATATAAGTTTAAGTAATCAAAGAAATTTTAAAAGCTAGGAAATATGTAATGCCTATTGTGGCATCACAATCACGGTGACATAAAAAATAAACTTTTCATTTTTTTCTTCTGTTTAACAAGTTGTGATAGAGAAGTTGAAAGTTACTTTTTGAAAGTTTTACTATTTTCTAAATCAACAATTAGTTGAATCAATATTTACTAAACATTTTCACCTCAAAAATAGGTGATCATTGAGTTACTGAATTTTAGGTTGACAAGAACCCCTAGTAAAAACTATAAACTTAAATTAGCTAGAAGTATAAAAATTAAGGTATATACTTAAAAATACTTGCACAAAAAGAATAAGAGATTTAATAAAAATAGTAGTTATATTAGAATTATTACCTACAATAAAATATCATTATAATGTTAATTATAGTAATGTCATGTAACTTTTATGTTATTGTTTTTTATATTTTAGTCGCATTGTCGGGGGACAGGTTTGGTGTGCGGTCACAATGGAGAGACCTATGCTAGTGAATGTGCAGCCTGGGCTGAAAGAGTCTCAGTTGATTATAAAGGAGCTTGTGCTGCAGTTGGCTCTAAAGGTAAGTCAAAATGTTTAGTTTTAGCATTTTGTAGATGAGTAGTCATAATTTTTGAAATATATTGTGGGCAAAATAAATTCTAAATAATTTTTGGCATTATAAAATATTCTATTATAAAATATCCTAGAACCTTCCTCCCTTCTGTTCTTTTCTTTGAGATTGTTCTCCAGTTAGTAATTCTTAGGATTTTGGATTCTTAGGATTCAAATAGGAAAGTTATGCCGTTTGAAACAAATTAACGCAAACCAAATATCAACCATTACATAAATCTGTAAATATTTTTTTTCATAACAATGTTTTTAAAGGCAGTTATTCTAATTTCTCGAGTAATGTCTTCGAAAAAATTAAGAACAAAAATACTATTCAGGTTGTTCAAACTGGTTTGAAAAACCTGATGCTTTCATGAATTTTCATTATTGAATAATCGACAATTAACTTTTTTGTTCAAAAACAGTTTTTCTCATAACTGTATTAGTTATTAATAAATATTTAAAAAAATTTTTATTTTAATATGTTATAAAAATATTAAATAAAATCTAAACTTCTTTTAAAAAAATTTCTTGTTATGGGAAAATTGAAGGAAAAAATCACAAAACATACTTTTCTTGGTGAAAAATCAGTTGGACTATGTTAAAGAGGACATTAAGAGCAGTGCAATGTGTTATACTCCCCCCCCCCCCGGAAAAAAAATACTATGTGAAACCATCTAAGTAGTATTATACTTTTTTTACAGATGGAAAATATTCTCGCTGTGGTGGTATTAAATGTCCACCTTTGCCTTCAGAAGACTGTACCAAAGTTTTTCCTACTGGTGGTTGCTGTCCAATATGTGGTAAATATATTAATTTGTGTTCATAATTACATTATTTTAAAATAAGATAAAATTATGCATTTCAACAAGAGTTCAAGTTACTCAATCATAACCTTTTGGTTATCAAATATCTGATTAGACTTTTCCAACTATTGGATTTTTTTGTAGCATTTATTTTCAAGCATAATTTTACAATAACTCTAATTCCCATTCTAACAAGTATTTATGAATAAAGAGTATTACTATTATTATTATTATTATTTATTTATTTTTTTTGAAAATTTCATTCGAGAATATTAAACAAGTGAGAAATTTTGTTTAATTAAAAATTTTCTTATTTAACTTTATACATTTTTAATTATATGAAAAATAAAAATCGAATCTCCATTTAGAGAACTTAACTTTACAGCTGAAGTCCTACTGATCTAAAAAAAAATAATAAAACCATTACTTTTCAGATATGTATTTGCCACATGTTAAAAAAAAAAAAAATTAAATTGTTAAAAAAAATTCTCAACTACTTTAATATGTTAATGAATTAAAAATAAATCATAGCCTCATTAAAATAAAATCTTGATGTGGCAGATTTAAATTTTTTAGAGCGTTTTTTTATTATATTAGACTACTGAATTAAAATTATTTATACAAAAAATAGTTTGTGATATAAATTAGATTAAATATGTATGCTTGAACTGTCCATTTTTTTTTTACCATCAATACTAATTCGATAAAAAAAACAAGAAATTCTATCACAAGTAACAAAGCATGCAATTTACATAATAAAACACATTTAGTGACCGTGTTTCATAGTTCTAAATCATATCATACCATTGTGGGGGGAGGAGTTATCGACAATGTAAACCTTCATCTATCAAACGCTACTCCAAGATAGAATCCAGTTAGCATGTCTTATATACTAGTGAATTGACGTTTAACAATCGTAGTGGTAGTTATGTTAATATACTCTTCCTACCAGAATTTTATCAAGGATAGAATTCGATACCACTAGTTGCCCAATTTGTAAATGACCGGGAGAGCTGTATTAAGGTAATCTGACGTAGGGCGCTGGTCATGAGAGCTGTATAACATTCTTGGTTGTGTGTATGATTTCTCCTGTGTTTCCATTAGCAGTCGAGTGAGCGCAAGATTTCGTTGTGTCTAAATGTGACTCAGAAGCAACAGGACGATGACACAGTCACAAATAGCAAGTTAACTGTTCAATGTGGACCATCCATCGAAGTGGATGTAGGCGAATTCAGATCACTTCCGCAGGTCACCAATATGGGGAGAGTAGAAATCGACAATGATAACCTTTATCTATCAAAAGGTACCCCAAGGTGTAATCGAGTTAGCATGTCTTATATACTAGTGAATTGATGTTTAATAATCGTAGTGGTAGTTACACTACACCATAAATTTATAAACTGCTTTTCAAAAATGGTTTCATTTGTTCAAAAAAAAGCTTTTTACTTTTTTAGGTGCAGCACTTAGATTGCTCTACAGTCAGAAATTATCAGATGCCTCTGTAGAAGCTATTCGAGATGTGGACCCTGTTGTAATTCAAACAATTGCGGAAAAAATAAGAGAACATGTTAAAGTCACAGAATGTGAAGTGTTTGCATATTTGAGCTTAGAATCCGACATCATAGTCCTAGTCATGGCTATTACTGATAGTCCAACAAAACTACAAGTTGAAGCATGTGTGCGTGAAGCTGAGAAGCTTCAAGCTTTAATTCAGCAACACAGCCCAACACTACTTACAGAGCTGCCATTGTCGTTTTTCACGACAGCCATGATGCTAGATCCAGTCACAGACAGTGCAATACAATTGAATTTTAATCAAACTTATTTATTAGTTTTTCTATTAATTACAGTGATTACATATCACATACAAAGGACTTGAAAAAGTATGAATTTTTTTTTTTTTTAATTGCTCATGCCAAAACAAACTTCTGTACATATGTATATAAAAGTTGAGAGTGTAAATACTTATTTGATGACGTGTGTTCCTATTATACATAAAATTTTGTAAACAAAATGAATTGTGATATAAATAAATTATTTTTACGACTGTTTGAAACATTTGCTGGTTCATTTTAATAATGTGTTTTTGAAACTTATGAGAATAACATCAATATTTAAGAAATAAAAATATACATATATATAAAATATTTGTTTTCCTCCTATATACACTGCAATTTATTATTTCTATTCATTATTTTGAAAATTAGATTTTGTTTATTACATGGAATATGCAACACAAATTTTAAATCTGAAAGTTGGAAGCGGGAGGTGAATGCATGTGACTGCACGCGAGTTCTACAGCAAAGAACTTTTTTTTTTGTTGCAATTTTTATATTTTAATACATTTGTAATTGAGCCATTGTATTTTAGACAAACGTCTGTATCCAGGCATACATAACTCATTTTTTTAATATTTATATTAAAAAACTGAATAAATGTACTAGAAACTCATATTCAATGATAACTTTAAAAAAAGGTTTTGCATAAGAAAATATCTTTTTTTACACCAAAATGTTAAACTAATTAGAATAATAAACCCTATTTAACTAGTGGAGGATACATGTTAAAAAACTTCCTATTTTCAAAGTATAATTTAACATTGTTTGGTAGCTTTTAAGATAATACTACACAAAAATTATTAACAAGCATTCAAAATAAATCTAATAAAGCTGATTTGCTCTTAAATTCTAAATCAAGCATTACATTTCCCCATTATCAGAATTAAGGAGCCACTTAAAGTTTCAACTTCAAAATATTAATTGATTTGATAGGCTTAATATTAAATTATATAAATTAAAATCTTTTATTATCTTATAAATTACATCAAGTGTTTAATATATTTCTAAAATAAATATTTATAAAAGTATTTATTTTACTCAGTTTCACTTCCCATAACACAGAATTTAGAAAAAGAGTAAAGATATTTTCATGCGCAAATCATGATATTTCAAAATTATATTAAATTTTTTTTCCAAGTGCCTTTCAACATTCTAATTGCTTTATATGCATATCATTAGTATAAAATTATCACCTAATAACTTTAAATTTAATCAAAGCATTTTAAATTTCCTTTATTTGTGTTGAAATAATCATGCTTTTTGAAAGGACGAAGCAGAAAATTCAAATGTATTAAAAAGCAAAACTTAAGCAGATGTATTGTTTTTCTTTTCCATTTTAATAAATTGAGATTTATTTCACCTATAGGAGTAAAATTGTTATTAAAAACTAAGGATCTATGATTTTACAATCTATATTTGGAACCATTTAAGAAATTTTAACAAAATCAACAACTACTTTTATATATAAAGAAAGTTTGTCTCAAATGTTTTTAATCCTCAATCAATATATTTTAATAAATAGTATTCAACTATTTTATATGAAAGATACACACAGTGTGGCAGTGTTTATTGCATAATCTCAATGATATTTCTTTTTTACACACACTTTACATTATTAAGGCTAAAGGCAATTACAGCCAGCCAGCATTAAATTGTCTGTATATATAAGCAGAGTAAATTAAGTAGAATTATGTTAATAAATATAATAACACATCAAGACTACTTTGGCACATAGTCAGTAAATACAAAAATAAATGCTTTGTAATCAGCTTTAACAACACAAAAAGAATACTTTAAAAATGTGGTAATAACTTCTCACAAAATGTAAAATTTCAATATTGTATAGTTAACAGATCTTGTGTAAAATCAGATTCCAAGATTGAGCAGGGTGAGATTCTTAGTTGGTATATACAAGCTGTGGGACGACAAACACTTCAGTTTATAAAATCAAAACTTTTCAAGGCATTTTTAGCACCATTATTTCAGCTGAATTCACATATGAATACAATAAGAAAAAACAAACATTTGGAAAACTAAAACATCACATTTTTCACTTCACTAAGCTGTTCTTCCTCCTAAGTTAATGACAGGTGTATGCCGTCTCATGCACACTTGGCACCTAGAAATTTTTCGTCGCAAATCTCCTGCTTTCAAAGTTTCTGGACGGGGCTGTTCGTAAGTCCTCATTCCATCAAGTGTTGCCAACCAGAAGCTTTGGGCAGTTGTATAGTAATTACATCGCCCATGACCTTGGCACTCGATGAAGGGCAAAGGTCTGAAATCTTCAAGGCATGAGCCAGGTGATGCCAGAGGTTGGCCAATACCTTCGCCTCCAGAATCAGTATTCTATAGGAATACATATTTTATGTTAAAAATACTTTAAATTCTTCTCCTTTTTTGAGTTTCAAGTAATTGTATGAATAAAAAAATAAGAGAAATGAGATATACAGTTGCCAAAAAAAGAACAGAGGGGCAGAAGACTTGTCTTAATACATAAATATGAACCTAAATTTATTCTAAATACATAAATTTATCATGTGATACAGTGATTTATTGATTGAACATTGTTCATTTGCATTAAAGATTTAATACTTTAATGCAAACATTATGTGTTTAATATTCCAAAATCAAATAAAGTTATTACCTAACTAAAAGTCCTGAAAAAATAATAGGAAAAATATTTCATATATTGAGTTTGTGGAATTGTAATTATTTTAAAGTTCACATAGTACTATCAATCAGAACTCATTATCATCCTGAGCGAATAAGAGCCTATGTCCATTGCTGTGTGTGTTGCTCTAATAAAAAAGCTTTTATTTTCATTCAAAAGACACTTGTTTTATTTGTTATATTTATAGTAAATGACTGCATTTTTGAAATTTTGGATATTGTAAAGTACAATATACAGATAGTTTAATAACTAACATGAAGATTAAGAATTAAAAAAAATCACAATTTTAGTGATAAAAAAATGTGTTTAAATCCTGAGTTAAATGGATCAAACATTAAAATCAAAATATAAATTATTAAAACCATACCATTAGGAAGCTGTAACCAATCCATAATCCATCCCATCCATTAGGACATTCCGGCACATCCATTGTTTGACTGTGCACAGCAATAACCTAAACAGACAGTTAACATTACAACATTGAAATACAATCAAATTTAAGATAGAAAAATTGTTTTTATCAGATGCATAAAATATTGATCTTATACATTCCCCAATAAAAAAAAAAATGCCCTTGAACCCTTAACAATTCGGAAATATTTTAAGTTTACTTCCTACCTATAATGATTCATTATAAGTATAGAATTAATTATAAGTATATAATTAATTTGAAATAAATTGATTGCAAATATGGCAGCAATAGGTGTGATAAAAATAATGAAAATGATTTTAATCATTGTTTGCATAGAAAAAAAACCCGAAATGAGAAAGTTTCATGCTGCTTATATGACAGCATTAGTCCATTAATTGAAAATAAATACACCAAATAGTGCAATTTCAAAACTGATTGTGTGGTAATGGTTGTTCAAATTTCATAGACTTGTTTAGAGGAACACCGAAATTAGACTTAACAACTGTTTTATTAAACAAGACAAATCATATAAACCACAAAACAACCTCACTAGTTATTAGCCAGAATAGAATAGACTCCTTTATAAAAAGGAGGATATAACCAAAAAGTAACAAGATGGTAGTGCCATCTCTGCATCAAAACAAATAAGAAGAAAATAATAAATTCTAATCACAGATAGTATTATGATAGTTTTAATAGTTTATTGTTTCGAGTATTTTGTAGGTATTTGTTGAGTATTTTGCTGTTGTTCATCTTACCTGGGTAGGTGTTTCACAAACAGAACAGCGGCTGATATATTTTCGAATTTCTTGCCCAACTATAGGAGTCATGGACATTGTCATTGGTTCAGCTGTGCTCAGCCAATAGCTGAAATCATTTCTTGAAGCTGCGTTGCAAACATTATTCAAATTGCAGAACATGAAAGGCATTGTGCTGAAACGTTGGAGACAACTTCCAGGTGTTCCTAAATGAAATAATTTGTTGAATTAAATAATAAAACTTGTTGTGGTAAGATTCATTATTGGAAGTAGAACAGATTTTAGAAGTTATAAAACTAGCACACGATTAAACTACGGCAATAAATATATTTAATAAACTGTAAGCTGCTGTTATTAAAAGGTATTAGATATCATTCAAATATGTTCATTTAAAACCATATTCAAAATTATTTTCTTGGCAAAAATGTTTTCTAAATAGAAAAAAAGAATTTATTAAACATGTTTACAGAATAGTTTGCATTTTAAAGCCAATAACAGTTACTGGTACTTGCTTAACAATTTTTTATGAATACATATTTATAGTTGATGCTTGATGTAAACAATCTTGTGTAAAAATGGACATTATAACATGAGATCGTAATATCAGTAATGGATAAAAATACCCTAAATATTTACTTATGGATAAAATATACAAGATTAATCAGGGCAAAGTAGCAATTTATTTTATCTCAATATATACACAAAAGAACAATTAAAAAAATACTTGATATGTGAAAAATGCATTAAAAATAATAATTTGATGGTATAGAACAGGGATGGCGAACCAATGGCACGCGACGCAATATTTTGGGCACGCCACCGATCACAATTATTATTGTACTATGAATTGTTTTTACACAAATGTTATTACACTATGAAGCATATGTAACAATTAAATTTAAATTAACAAAAACAAACAAAATAATAAGCAATTATAAATAAAAAATTAACAATTAATGCTAAAAAACAATTAATAACCATAAAAAAAATCGAGCTAACAATAAATAACTAGCAAAAAACAAAATTTAACAGTCCTGCTAAACTAACATCTTACAACCTAATATCAGTTATTTGTCATCTAATTTGCAACAACAGAAGTCACACTCATGTTACTTTAAGTTGAATTATGCGTATAACTGAGACATTGCAAATTGTTTTTTTTTTTTTTCAATGTAAATAAAGAGTTTTGAGTTGATAGTATTTAGTATTATTATTTTCCCAATAACCACGAAGTCAAAATTATTTGACGGCACGTCTATGACCTCATTAATCAATTTTTTAGAAAAAATGGCACGTTGGTGTATAAAGGTTCGCCACCCCTGGTATAAAATAACTATTTTTGATAAATAACATATCAAGATAACTGCAAAAATCAAAATTTTTCACTGGAAAATGAATTACCCGAGATATTTATTAACGTTTCACAGAAATAACAAAATTTTCAAGCAAGAAAAATATGCTTGATAAATTTACTGAACCCTTTGAAAAGAAATTTTTACAGATTGTGAATGCATTCACCTCACCAATTGAATTCAGAATTTCAACGAATTAAATACCAGATTCTTATATTCGTTCCAGAATTTTTGCACATTGGTGCAATAGGCACTTTTGATTATCAAAGTAAAGTTATTGATGTTCCACAACTTTTAATCCATAAATCATGACCACATAACAGTAAGAATCTAGGAAATCATGACACTTTTCTTTTATTCAAAGGGAACAGATGTTTCTGTACCATAGGGAAATAATGTTTAAAAAATTTCTTTAAAACTTATACAAAAGCAAATAACAATATTTTGGGTGCTATAATGGAATGAATAGCTCAGTGCATGTTTCTTTGGACGTTTAAAATAACATTGCGTGTATCGAATGATTAACAGTACCTTATGCGTTGGTTGTTTATAAAGGAAGGCTTGCTATAAGGAGACATATTGAAGAGTTTATACTTTATTTATATAAAAAAACATTTTAATCCCATAAAATCTTACTAAACTTTCCCTGCTACACATTACTTTCCCAGTGAGTAATATAATAAAAAAATTATCTGTTTTTTAAGCAGGAAAGTCATCAGGGTTAAACACTATAAACTTCTTCCATATTGAAAATACTGTTGCAAATATTATTAACACAGCATTAAACCAAGTTATTTGAGTATTTTTATTATTTATTTAACCGTTCAACCCTTGAGCTCATGAGTAACATTGTGATGAAATCATCCCATAAATCCTTACTTTATAATTAAGTAGCAGTTTTTCGCTATAGGAAACACGGCAAAATAAAAGCCTGGGTTTCGAATTGAAAGATTAAATAAAAGAATAACTTTTGAAAAAATTTACACGCTTGTAAGTCAAGAACAAAAACTTAAGAACTGCTTAGACTTACAGGTTGGGCAGTTTCGAGGAGCAAGGCACATCGACCAGAACAGACCTACCAAGGCACAGACCTTACTTAGAAGGATTTTCTTTCCACACATAATTTTTTTCCATCTCAATAGACGAAATAAATCATGATAAAAAAATTTTATCCAAGATTTTTTAAGAAAAAACAAACTAAAAAGAACATCTATTATATGTTTATTACATCAAGAAATGCCTTCAGTCAAATGAAAAAGTATGTTAACTAAATGAACTACAAACCTAAATCTTGACCATGTGCTCGTTCATTGCCCTGCAGGTACAAAAGAGAATATCCAGTCCACATTGGTGGAGCATTGAATGGACACTCTGGAATATCACTAGTTTGACTATGCCTAGTGAAAAAGTAACCACGAGAGGCTGCTGTTTTGCCAGGTAATCCAGGGAGTCCCGCATCACCTGTTGCTCCACTTACTCCTGCTAAGCCTTCCAACCCTGGAAAAATAACAGAAGCAATTTTTAGATTTTCATTTAACAATATAATGAAAAATAATATTTATTTTAGTTATGTTGGGTTTAAAACTTCATACCATTAAATCCAGGTTCTCCAGCCATTCCTTTGTTGCCAGGAAAACCTGCAAGCCCATCAAAACCAGGTAGTCCAGGATTTCCTGGGAGTCCTTGAAGACCATCAATACCAGGATCACCCATTGGACCTCTTTCTCCAGGAAATCCAGGTAAACCAGGTCTTCCTGGATCACCCCTGTCTCCAAATATTTCTGTTATCCTTTCTGGAGCATATGCATCACCAGGAATACCTTTTAATCCTGAAACGCAAATAAATCATAATTGAAATCTAATTAATAAATAGAAAATAAGAAATTACAATTTAATATAAATTATTCTAATCAATGGCAGAGCTTGGCGTATAGATTATTTATTTGGAAAATATAAAGAGGATATTCTCGCTGCTGGAATGAATTTAAAAAAAATACTCTTTAATTAGGCAAGCTAAAGTTATTTTCTTTTAGCTTTCTTTGTTTTTCATTCATTCGTACATTCACCTTTAAATGCAATGATTTAAAGTTAGGTAATTTTTTAAAAAATAAAATACTCAATGTTTAGATCATTTAAAAATCAAAACCTTAACTATAACACAGCATTCTAAAGATTAAATTGCATCTCTTCACAAATATGAACTAAGCTTTATAAGTTGAAAGAGCATTACTAGCTGGCAAATTTGAAGTTTAAAGCTTGCACCATAAAAAAATTTAAAACTTCATAGTAAACTTTCAAATCAAATAAATGTTGTTTTAAGCTAACCTTTTTGTTACAAATAATAAAACAAATAAAAATATTGAAATAATTAAATAATTTTATGATTTTTTTCGCATGAAATAAAAGTTTTTGTTTTAAAGAACTAATTTTTTTAGAGAAAGTTTTATTGACATTTCTATAAAACAAATACAATAATTTAAATATCTGTTTATAATAGAAGCAACAATTTTATTATAATTAGAAAAAACATAATTTTATTAGTTCAGGTACATTGTTATAGCTAAAACTTGTGAAACAAATTTTTTAAAAAAAATAAATACTGGCTCGAAACTTGAAAGCCAATTAAACACCATTAACTATAATACTATGAAAAATATTCCAATTAATTTCCTTAACTAATTTTTTTCAGTATAATATCAATTCATATAGTTATAAATAATTCAATAATAAAAAATGTTAAAAAAATATTAATTATTTAAAAATTTAACAATTTTGTTGTAGAAAATAATCTGGTTTCCATTATTCTGAAAAAAGTATGATCAAAATTCATAATAACAGACCCAATTACAAGACATTTTTTTCTTTGAAAATAAAAGAATGAACAGAAATAAAGTAAGATTACTTATCTTTAATTATCAGATTAAATAATATTTTTAAACAGTATTATTTTATAACAGCATTTTGTTAAAATTTATAAATTATTCCAAGTTGTTGATACTTGCATTATTTTTGTTCACTTTCAATATAGTGATCTAATGATGCCCACTTTCATTAGAATAACAGGGGTCATTTATTTTATTTGTTACAAATATTTTAAAATTTTAGCAAAGATTAATTTTCCAACAATCAATTTCAAATTTTTTAATGAAGACAATAAAAATGAAAATTAAAACTGTATTCAAAATATACACCTCTTTACAGAAAAAAAAAATGTGCAAAATAACTAGAAATTATGAATATTATACCTGGGAAACCTGGCTGCCCTTTGCGCCCACTTAAACCAGGTAATCCGGGATCCCCTTGCAGTCCTTTTGAGCCAGAATATCCAGATAAGCCAGGTAATCCTCTTTCTCCTTTAGGTCCTACATTTCCAGGAAAACCATCCAAACCCTAAAAATTGGTTATATCAGGAATATAAGTACTGTTTAATAGAAATGAAAAATAAAATATAATGAAATATATAATGAAAAATAAAAACTTAATCAACCTATAAATGTCAGCAAAAAGATTGAAAAGGTCAGAGCTACTTTTACAGACATTCAATACTTTAATCATATATGATAAACTATCTAAAAGTCCTCTTTTAATACCTTCTATTGAAAAACATTGCTTTCAAAAGGTAAAATTGAAAAAAAATTTTTTATAAAAAATAACAATTTAAGCCACCTATAAAACACATGAGCAAAAAGATCAAATGAAAAGATCAGAGCCATTTTTACAGAATCCCAATATTTTTTATCATATATGATAAGCTATTGAAGTCTCTTTTTAATAGAAAAATCATTGGTTTCAACGAGATAAATTTATGACAAATGAATTTATAAAAACTTAACCTATAAAAAGTGTCAGCAAAATGATTGTATGTTTGGAAGTCAAAATATAAAATTTATTTAATATAAAATAATATAAATTAAAAAGCTAGTACTAACTGGCAAACCAACAGGACCTCTTTCTCCAGGTGAGGCTATTCCTGGTAATCCTCGATCTCCAGGAATGCCAGGTAATCCAGGAAGTCCCTCATCACCTCGTTGGCCTGGGAGCCCTAACATTCCAGGTAAACCTGATCAAAAATTACAAGAAGATGAGAAATCAGTACATTATGATACCAAATATATTAAAGCTAAAATGTAGAAATCATAATATCAAATATCATAATATCAAATAAATATCAAATATCATAATAAATAATATCATAATATCAAATTAAAAATGAGCTACTATTAAAATAATTATTTATTTTTATTTGAACAAGTAATAAATGAGGCAAAAATCCACTGAATACATTATTAACAAAAAACAAATTTTCATAAAAATAATTAAATATTGTCAATCTGGGAAAATGTAAGCTTTTGTTGTCGAATCTGGGTCAAAATAAAAAAAAATAAAGTAATGTATGTTTTTCTTTTTATAATTTCGGGATAAAAAAATATAAAAAAATTTTTATCTCTTAACATTTAATGTTTTCTTAAATCCAGACATATTTATTTACACTTTCATTCAAATTTTCTACGTCACAATTTAAATGGTAAACTTTTTATCAAAAATTTTCAGCCTTACATGAAATTATTCTTTAGTTATGTTTACATGTAGGTACTTTGTAAGTTTCCATAATTTTCAACAAGATAACAACATAATACACAGAAACAACTTATTTCCTAAACAAAAATTATAGTAATTTTCTCCAAAAATGCTCAGAGTAAGATTTATAATAATTAAGAGCTTCAACTTCACTTGTATAGAAATATTGTATTCAATTAAAAAAGAATTTGCAAAAATAAATAATTTCATAAAATGGTAAACACAATATGGTAAACATAAAATGGTTACCTGGTGGACCAATTGGGCCAGGGCTGCCTCTTTCTCCTTTAATTCCTGGAGTTCCAAATCCTGGATAGCCTTTTATACCTGGAAACCCTGGTAAACCAGGCTCTCCAGCTTCACCTTTTCTACCTGATAATCCGGGAAATCCTGGTAGTCCAGCCAATCCTTCATCTCCCGGCAAACCCTTTTCCTCTAGAATAATAAAGAAATATTAATTAAAAATTGAATAACAGACTTTAATTTGTTTTAAAAAATTAGTATCTAAATTACACCAATTTGTTATAAATTTACCTCCAAATCCAGGTATACCTTCATCACCAGGTAACCCTGGAATACCCTCATACCCTAAAAGAGACAAAGAAGAGATTAAAAAATTTTTTTAAAAGAAATGTATTGAACTTAAACTATAATGCAAAATATAATGAATATTTGAATATAAATTTCAATATATTTTATAATTTTAAGCAATTTTGAATTTGCAATTTAAATTTAGTTGCAAAATTATATTTTACAGAAAATAAAATGCCTTAGATATAAATACAAATTTTTATAAAATTATATCTGAATCTGATTCAATTTAAAAAAATAAATGCTTTTTTTAAATGCATTGATGTGATTGGGGGCTTCAAATTTCAGTCTTTTACTCTACAGCAAAGATTTCAATTGATTTTAGGAGAACTTTGGAAAGGCGAAATTAGTATTCATATTCTGCACACCTCTCAAAAAGTTCATATTGCTCCTTGCATTTATTACCTTTAGGGCCAGCACTGCCAGGATTTCCGGGTCTCCCATCAAAGCCAGGCTCACCACGCTCTCCCTTTAAACCAGGAATACCTGGAAATCCATCTTCTCCTCTGATTCCAGGCATACCACTTAATCCCGGTAGACCTGGCTCACCGGGTAGTCCTTTACTCTCAGTTCTGGAGGCTAAGCCTAGAATTAAAATTTTTAATAGTAATGTATAAGAAATTTATAAAAGGATGAATGTTGTATTGAATTAATAACCATTAAAACTGTTTTATATAAAGAAACAAACTAAGAATAAGAAATCTCTGTATTTTAACAATAATATTCAAGATAAATTAAAAAATAAAGAACATCTTTTTAAAACAATGAAGAAGAAAAAATTTTTTAAAAGCTACAATCAAATGTATTGACAAAATATTGTTTAAAAGGAATCAACATTTAAATTCATTGCCAATAATGTTTTATTAACTATTCAACAAGTCTGAGTAGTTAATACGACTTTTTAGAAATAAAACTAGCAAACTTTTTGAAATAAATTAAGCTATCACATAGGTAAATTGTATAGTTCAGTGAACATTCAAAACTAATTCAAGACATTATAAGTAATCCAAGACTTGGATAAATTATAACCCACGTTGCTGTCATTAGATATTATGAAGAATGATCCATTTTATTTTAAACAAGTTACATGTCATGCATCTTGTGTAAGCATAGTGCTCTTAGTCTATTTTTATTCTTTAAATAAAAAAATCAGAAATGCATGATAGAATTTTTAAGAATACTAACAAAATATCATTAATAATTAATCTAAAATATGAAATAATTTTTTAGATGAAATCATCAAGCTATGCTTTATATGATGAATTATAATTTTAATTAATATTTTTGTTCAAAAATTTATTTAAAAGAAGATATACCTTTAGGACCAATATCTCCTCTTTCTCCTTTGATTCCTGGAAATCCATCAGGTCCAGGAAAACCAGAAAGACCTCTTTCACCCTTGGGACCAGGAAAACCAACGAGACCTTCAAGTCCACTCTCACCCTAACATAATATATTTCAAAATTAATTAGTTTGCAAGCTCATAGTAATAATAGATTTTGTTTGGAATTCAATAACATTGTCACATAAGTATTTTAACTACTATAAATAAAAGTAGGAAGCTTATGCTTTAAAATTTATGCACTACTTGGAGGTTTTAACGTATTTATTTTACTGCTTCCAAATGATTAAACCTTTTATAAATGTTTTTATCTATCTCACAAATATTGTATATTATAAAAAAAAAATTATGTGATCACAGGCAGAGTTTGCTTCATGTATTCTTACTTTCAATCCTTGCAAGCCAGGTAGACCAGAATATCCTATTTCACCTTTTCTACCTGGAATACCAGGAATTCCATCAAGTCCAGGTTGTCCAGGAAGGCCAGGTAATCCTGGATCTCCTTTCACTCCATCAGATCCTAAATTTAAATAATTAACAGAATTAAATCATAGATTTTAAAAAATGTGTTTTTTATTATGACAGCTACTTATCAGAACTCATGCTTCAGAAAAACATATGTAGAAATCATAAATTAAATATTTAAAATTTTTTTAAATGATATGTTATGATAAATGTATGAAATGATAAAATGTAATGTATGATATGATAAAAAACTGATTTACATAGAAATCATAACTGCCATAGCAAAGGAATAAATGCAGCAAAAACATTAATTTGTAAAAGTGCTAATATTTCGTGGGTTTTAACATCAATGTTAGTTACAAGATTGTAATTATGCTAGGATAAATGTGTACTTTTATAGGAAGTTGAACAGTAGCTTATAAAAAATTAAAAAAAAAATTCTTTATATATTTTATTTGAATACTAAAAACAATAAGATCAAGATTATAAGCCATAGCTCATTATAATCCATAACTCTCATAAAAAATTTTCCCTCAAAAATACTTGCTCAAAATATAAGAAACCAAAAATATAGAAACATTTTATTACATTTACCTGGGAAACCCATATCACCCATTTCGCCTTTAAGACCAGGTAAACCAGCAGGCCCAGGATAGCCTTTAGGTCCTGGGAAACCTTGAAGTCCTTGATCGGAATTTAAAGCACGGCCAGGATTACCTTGCACTCCTTTAGGTCCTGGAAGGCCAGGCAAACCTGGTCTACCAGGTGAACCTGTTAAGCCTAAGATACAAAAACAAATAAAATAGCATATTAATAATTATCCGTAACTTGAGATACAGAGTGAGAAAAGAATAATCATAAGATATTGTATGTAATAAAATCATTTTCTGAACAATATAAAAGATATATTATTAAAAAGAAAATTTACATTGTAAAATATAACACAAAGCAACAATTATTAAAATGGCATACCAGTTAATATTTATATTGTAAAACAAAAAGAAATTTTATGTCACTGTATAGATGAGTTTCTTCTTAGATCCAGATTATAATCTGCAAAACAGAGTTTTTTTTTTACACAAAGTCTGTTGTCACCCATTTTAAATTTTAACCTAGGCTCAAAATCAAATATCACTATCAAATCTGGCAAATTTTACTAATTTATCTGACCTTGATAATACTCACTACTCTTCTTACATCTCGTGAATCTAAAATTAAATGAGTCAAAAATTTTAAATGTACTAATTAGAAATTTATTTGCAAAACAGGAATTGTTTTAGACATAAAACTAAAATAAATAATCCCTTTTCTTATAAAAATAATTTCAAAAATAGTATACTTTAGCCGAAATACCTTATCTAATATCTCAAAAAACATCTTAAATAATAAATGTAAAGTTATAAAATAGAAAAATATAAAAGTAAGTATTTGTTGAGTATTTCATTTTAAGTATGCAACAAAAAGTAGAATTATCTATAAAATAGGCATTATTCTAGACTTAAAACTAAATTCAAAACCATATGGTTTTCCAAAACCAAATATCACTGCCAAAAACAGTTTATTTTACCAAACGTCTATTTCTGTTTATCGTGAAATGCCTAGACAATAGATATTTACTGTTAGATAAAAGCAAAGATTCGAGAAATTATTAGTTATTATCATCATTAGTTATTTGTGTAAAATAATTTCTACATTTTATCTAATATACAATTTTAAATCAATGTTTTAACGCAAAAATAAAATAAATAAAAAATAAAGCTTAAAAATTTTCCAGAAAATACATAGATAAAGTTTTCTTTTGCTTTATATTTTACCTTCTCTTCCAAAATTTATAGGGAATGAAAAAAAATTATTTCAAAACTATTTGACTTATTTTCCTCACTTACTTGAAAAAGAGTTGCATAACCAAAAATTTTTTCTAGAAATATGCATTACTTTCTTGGAGCATAATTAATATATTTTAACTTGTTAATAATAACAATAATTTGCTAAAACTATGCATGTCAATATAATTATATAAAATAAAATGTAACCTCAGTAAACAAAACATGTTTATGTTAACAGTATAAAATTATTAATATACCTGGAAGGCCATTATCTCCTGGTTCTCCTTTGTCACTGAAAAATGATGGTTCTCCTTTAGGCCCTGCAAATCCTGGAAGACCACGATCCCCTGGTAAACCTGGTAGGCCACCTAAACCAGGTCTTCCTGAAAGTCCAGGAAATCCAACTTCACCAACTTCTCCTGGAAATTTAAACTTAGATCAAATGATGAACTTAGAAGTTAGGTTAGATATTTAAATTAAACAGAAAATTGTAGTGATTTTGAAATTATAACTTACATAGAAAAGTAACTAAAATCTAACTTAACACATTTCTGCCCAAAAAAAGTATATTGGAACAAAATACAGTTTGACATATGATTGTTATTTATAAAAAATTTATTCAAAGGCATAAAGAATTAGATTAAAAAAAAGAATGAAAAGTATTTTACAAAAGAAAACTTTAAATTTACCAATGTACAACAATTTTGTTTAAAATGTATAACAATTTTGTTTGTTTGTACTCAATGCAGACAAAAGCAAAGTAAACTTTATGCAATGCTACTTTGCTTTAAAACTTTTGCCAAAAGTAATTTCAATTTATAAGTATCAATTATAATTAAGGAACAATTATAATTATAATTAAGTATCAATTATAATTATAATTAAGTATCAATTGTAATCAAAAGTAAGTATCAATTTATAATTAAGGAACTTACTCCATCGAAAACTTCAGAATCAGAATAATTGCAAGTGATAAACCATGTTTTAATTACAAAAAACAATAAGTCACTAGATAAATAAGTGAATGAATTAAGGATACCTTTTCTTCCGATTGGTCCAGGTAAACCTGACTGGCCTGATGAACCTTGTCGTCCTGGAGTTCCCATATCACCCATTTCTCCTTTGAGACCTAAAACAATAGAGCAAATAGAAAAAAAAACAAGAAATTAAAAAATAATAATAATAATAAATATAATTTTAATGTCAAACAGTAAAAACTAAGTTTTGACTGAAACCCTGACCACCCCAAATTTCTTAAATATGAGAAACCTTTACTTTCACATTTTCTTAAAGAGAAAAAAAAAACTTAAAATTAGTTTTTAAACTTTGCAGAACACACAAACTGTTCGTCTACAAAAGTCTGAACTCTCCTTAGTAATTGCATACTGTCATACAAGAGCAGTATTAAGTAAGAAAAATTATATAATTTTAAATAGATAATTTTAAAATAATGTAACGTTTTTAGAACCAATTTTTAATTAAATTTTATTTTTGAATAATGTAAGGCATGCTATGAAGTAGTTTTAATATGTCTTAGGGGAAAGAAAAAAAAACTTATATAACTAGTATAAATATGCAATTTCTCAAGTTTTTTTATTTCTTTTTTTACAAATTTATAGCATTGGTAAAAACAGTTCATGAGGAACTTTGAACTCTAATTAATCACACTAAAAGTTAAACAGAGCAACTCTATTTATTTATCCTGGTACAAAAATTAGCAACATCACCAATAAAAACTAAAGGTCATTTACTCAAGTAACTTTCAGTTTTACTTTATTAAAAGAGCTAATAATAAAAAAAAACATTAAAATGTTAAAACACAGCAAGTCAGTAAAATGCCAAACATAATAAGAAAATATATTTATAAAGATTTGCATTATGCAGAAAATAAAGAAACAGATTTGAGGCTTTAAATTATTTAACTTAATTAAATAAAAAAATTTTATGACAATAAAGGCAAATGACAATATACGCAAAATATAGAGAAAAAAAAAACAGTCATCTAATTTTTAACTTTACAAATTGGTTATCTAATTTATTTAACTGTATACTTAAGTAAAATATACTTAAGTAAAATGCACTTTATAATATTTCTTTACAATGCAGAATATATCAAAAGGTAACAAAATTTTAACATTATTATTTATTTTTATTTTCGATTCTCAAAAGTTTTTAAAAGTAATTTTAGTATAAAAAAGTTTATACGAGTTAAAAGTAGGAAAAAAAGTT
The DNA here is from genome assembly GCA_949128135.1 of Parasteatoda lunata. NCBI lineage: Eukaryota > Metazoa > Arthropoda > Arachnida > Araneae > Theridiidae > Parasteatoda > Parasteatoda lunata. Next base: position 53,645,889 of record OX421972.1, on the reverse strand, counting down.
GGGGAAGAGAGGAGCAATAATCGAAGTTTTTAAGAAAAAAGTCTCAATTTCAAGTTCTTTCAGATGAAATTTGAAACTCACAGCACTAATTTGTATTTATTCATGAAATATGCACAAAACATGATTTATAATTACCAGGTAGTCCAGGTAAACCATCTTTGCCGGGGAATCCAGCTTGTCCTGGACGTCCTGGTTGTCCATCTGGTCCTCTCAAGCCAGCTGCACCTTCATCTCCTCTCATTCCTTTTATACCTGATAATCCTGGCAATCCATCAAGTCCAGGTGCACCTTTATCTCCAAGTGGCCCTGTCAAAAGAAAGGAATAAATAAAAACAAAATTCATAAATAAATCTTGAAAATTTGAACTAAACTACATAGGGAATATTGATGAAAAATAAATGTAGATGTAATGCACAGCCTTATAATGTGATAACTAAAGTTGATATTTATAGATATTGTATAGAAGTTGTAAATTTATAGACAATAAAAAAAATATTAACAAAATCCTCATATCTAATCTAATTAAAAATAACTGGTTACAATTATATTTCAGTTAATGTTGTGAATCAGCTAACAATCCTTCTTTAATGTTAAAAAAAAAAAGTTATCTTATGATCATTACAATTTAAAATAATAACAATACAAAATATTTTTAATTTGTACTTTGTTGCTGAAAAATTATCAATATTAGAATGTTTTTTAATTAAACTAACAGTAATAATGCAGAACAATTTTTAGGGTTTACTGAAAATAATTTACTTTGATTTGTATAGTTAAAAATTTATCTGATGGTGTAACGTTTTTGTTTCTAAAAAATTATTAGCAAACATAAAAGTTGATGAGACTCATTTACTTAAATTATTTTAAAAGTCTGCAAATAAAATTAAAATCTTATATTAAAACCTCTGCATAAAAAAACACTAAGATTATTTCAATTTTTACAGGAATTTTATCAGCAAAGTTGCAAAAACCAAAGTCTTTATCAGAAAACCAGTTAAATTAATTTACGTATATTAAAAAAGTTTCAGTGAAAAATATTCAACATTTAGGCAATAAAAATATGAAGAAAAAAAAATTCAAATACTGTTTAAAGGTAACGATTCTTTCATGAAAAAGTATATTTACCGGGGTATCCTGGAAGTCCAGGCAAACCGGGATAACCTTTACTTCCTGGTCCAGCATCTCCAGGTTCTCCTTTTTCACCAGGAAATCCTGGAAGACCATCATATCCTGGTTCACCTAAGAATAAAGAACAACAAATAAGACAAGGGATGAATTGAGAAACAAAAAATAATTTGCAATGTGAATTAATAGTTTATAATATGGGGTTAAGTTCATTTTATTCAATATCAAATCAACTACTTTTTTTTTTTTTAATACTTAGCAAACACTTAAAAATAAAAGATTGCATTCCTGTTCTCAATTCAACTATAAAAACTTGTATTAATTTAATTTTACATAACTTTTAAGTATCACTTTGACAATTAAATTATGATAAAAAAAATATTTGAGTTGGCGTGCCACTTACAATAATGGTAAAAAGTGCAATTTAAAATTATTTAATAATATAGGAAACTGATGTTTTTTATTTCCCTCCTTTTATCAGATTAACTAGATTAAAGTTTATTTGTATCTAAAAGGAAACATAAACTAAGTGCAACTCCCCAATTAAATTAGATATTCTAACATATTTATAGAGGCATTTGTTAAATAATTTTTTGTCTATTTTAAAGTAGTTACCTTGGCCAAAGGATACTGTGAGAAGGCCTTTTCATTTCCCTTCTAACCTTCAGTAAGAGTTAGTCCCGAATAGGGACGAAAAATATAGCACCTCCAAAACCCGTTCCACTGTCTCCCCTACATTTTTGGTGGGGGTGCGCGTACTTCCAGGGGTGTTAAGTAATCCGAAACTAATCGACTAACCACTTTCACAGAAAAGGGGGAATTAATTTGTTTCTTTCAATTACAATTTAAATACATATATTTTTCACAATCTTTTTTTTTTAATTTTAATTAATTTTTTAAAATTTTTTAAAGATTGTACCATTTTTCTAATAGATCATTTCGATGGATCATTAAAACCAACAAACTAAAACAAAACAATACTATGTTATTTTACATTTTAACATATAGATTTGTGAAGCTGCTCACTGTAATTAATATAAAGATTTATCAAAAAAATCTAAATTAATTTATAAAAAAGTGCGATACCGAAATTTTTGAAAGAAAAGGCATTTATTGATTTTCATTAAAACTTACAACATAACAACTGATTGAGACAAGTTTACTTTAAGAAATTTTATCACTAACCCTGGGAGGTTTTCGTGTTTTTCCTCTCCATGTAATGCTAATGCGAATTTTAATTAACTATAACTACACTAATTAAAGTTCACAGTGCAGAAATTTCTACTCAGAAAACTCTTCTCCATGAATGGCGAAAGAGGGTCAGGGAAGAGAAATTAAAATAACACATTGATTACATACTTTGTTCTATCAATATAAAAGAGCGAAAAATTGTGAATAAAAATTACATTACACACTTTTAATATGAATTCGAAAAATTTCTCGTTATTAAATACATAAGATATTGCATAATTACTAGTTTTAATATATATTTTTAGAATATTGCTAAAAAAAGTTTTAAAAAGTGTATTAATTAGGAATTACAGATTAATGTTAAAGCAATAAAAAAAAGACTAATAGTTTCAAAATCTAGTGAATCAACTAAGGAATCAGGTCTGAAAACATCAAAACCAGTTTGACTGCCTGAAGTAACTAAGAGAAGCTTAACTTTAAGTATTACAACTTATTTTTATTTTTTAATTTATCGTGATGAAATTTCGTGGTGTTTATAATAATCACATTTCTCATTCTTTCTATTTCATCTGGCAATCAAACTGGTTTCAATATTTTCAGTGTTGCGTTCCTAAGCAGCGGTTCATTATATTTTGATACCGTTTTTATTTTTCTCTCATGAATATTAATTATGTCCACTAATGTTCTTTTACTTCCTTTTTTTTAAGAATTTTACAATACATGCGTATATTTTCATATTTTTCTTCATTTACTGATTTAAATAAAATTTTCATAATACTTAGTGTTCTTGTGTATGTACATTAAAGCCCTAAACACAGGGTTAGTGCTTGTTCACGTTTGGATGATGTGTGCTCTTGTGTACTAGCTATTTTTTTTTCTTCCTTACCGTGGAAAAACAAACTATCCCAGCTATTGGAGTAATTAAAACTATTCATGGAATGGAAAAATTGCAACCTTTTAAATTATATTGGAATATCTTTACGTCATTGTCTCGATTTTAATTAATCTCACTTTATTCAGAAGCTAAATTTTTTACTTCTGAAACATCTTTAAAAAACAAGGAAAAAAGTTTTAAAAAAAGGGGGAATAATGTATTTAAAAAATAAATTCCACTCTCAAAATGAATAAAAACAAGAAAGTATTACTACTAAATAAATAAAATGTATGTAGAATGAACGAATTATCAGCGAATATAATTTCCATAATAAATTACCCCATATCAGTTCTTCAAAAGGACAGAGAGAGAAAAAGATTTTCAAAAAGAGTTGAACAGAGTAAAAGTATTTGGGAGGAAGGGAGCAAGACCAAGACCACCTATGGAGAAGATTAGACCGCAATCGTCTCTTGGAGAATGAACTTGGGGGTGGAAGTTGCCTTCCTCCCTTACTCAAAGGTAGAAAGTGACTTGAGTTTCAAAGGCAATATTACAAAAAGTAATAAAGATAAAAACAATTGATCTACATTTTCGTGGATAGGAAAGATTGAAAAAATTATTAGTATTTTTTTTAAATTGATCACCCCGATTCTTAAACAAGAAAAATGGATTCAAAGTATGACAAGCCCGCCATAGACTTTACATGTTAAAAGCAGAATTGAGGAGTCTGCTTGGTTCAACACTTTTCTCCCGGCAACCACGATTGGGGACCCGACCTTCTGATCATATGAGCTCGCCCCGTGCTCTTTGTTCGCCAAGGTAGTTACAATATGATTGGTCACTTTATAATTTGTGAAATATTAGCTTTTAAAAACCCATGAGACCAATATTTGACACTTTTATCAAGTGATTTTTACTATTATATGCCAAATAAAAAATTTTTTTATATATGAATTGTTAGTATTCTTATTAAAAAATTATTTCTACTAAAAAATTTTCAAACTGAAAATAAAGTTATATTTTAGTATTCAAAGAGCTGAATCAGCTCATCAATAATTTTGACAACTCAGCTATAGTTAGGGTGTCCTCCTTAAAGTGGGCAATATAGAAAAATGTAACTTGATACAGTTACCATGATTTTGATGTAGAGTAAAAAAAAGAGAGATTCAAGGGAAACTTCTCTAAGTGTGGTAACTAACTCCTATATCTAACTCTTTTGAAAATTTAGAAGCTGCTTGTTCTAACTACTCTATATCTATATGTTAGATACAGGGACTCTATTTACAAGAAATAAGCAAAACTAGTTTTCAAATTTTGCACAATTTAGGAGTTAACAACAGAAACTGAATGCTAATTGAGTTCTAATCCTTTTGAAGTGATTCAAGATAATGTTTGATTATATGTCCAAACATTTCGCGACTAATGTAATATAATTCAAGAGTCATATTACAAAGTTAAAAAAAATTAGAAAATAGAAAATTTAATTACAAGTAACTAAAAAAAAAATTAAGCTTTTATATGTAGAATCATTATTTGAAAAAATTTAATTATAATAATACTACTAGCATAATAGAAAATCATTTAACCTTTTTGCCCTTCTAGTCCTGCACTTCCAGATTCTCCAGGAAAACCTACTCTGCCTATAGGCCCACTTTCTCCAATTTCTCCTTTCAATCCAACTATTCCTGGATATCCTGATGGTCCCTCAAATCCATCAATACCAACTTCACCTTGATCACCCTAAAGTAATTAAAATATTTGATCATCCAGAAATAATATGTTTTAACTGAAAAAATTTATAATTTCAAAAACATACAAATCAATAATTAAAAATATATTTAAAATTATTCTGAAAAATTATTATTATTACTTTGAATATAATCGACTACACCTCAACATCAACAATATTTTTAACTAAGTCAAATTTTAGTAAAAATTTTAGAACAAGTTAGTTGAATTATTTAAACAATTTAATCAAATTAATTTTTTTGTTGATATATCAGTATTAATTTTTACAGGTGCATGCAATTAATTATACTTAGAGGTCTAACATAGCGAGCCTCCTAGTGGTGCACTCAGGATGCTAAATTTGCATGGTGAACCTTTGAAGGAGCACAATTGTCTTTGTGCTAATCTTTTTCATTCATTTAAATATTGTTGACTCTCCTGCATGTTCTGTTTGTATGAGTAGCAAGGATTACCACTGTACTTGTACGAGTGCCTTATATTATCTGCTTTCCTCAGTCAAGTGGAGTAGCATTGGTCAGCCACGGTCTAGTGGTCAAATAACTGGTATTTGATAAATAAATATTTAAGGTTCAATTTGAATGCCCTCACACTTTTACTTAAATTTTTAGATCATTAGCACATATTTTTGAAAACATCTGATATATTATAAATTTGTTGTAGTTTCAAAAAAGAAATTCAATTTATGTAAGAACATTAAAAGAAAATATTTTTAACTGACAATTTAAAACAATAATTTGGATTGATTGAGCAATTTTTTATTTCAAACATCTGCTATCTTTGCTTTAAATAAAGAACACTTCTTGAAATAACTGCAAAATTGCCAATGTTTTTTATGTGAATTGTTTCACAATACTTTGCTTAGAAATTATGGATCACCAAACTGAGTAGCACATATGTTATAAATATTTTCTTAAAATTTTCAAGAACTATTTTAATTTTTTTTAAAGGATTAGCAATCAACATTTTTAATCAGCAATTCAAAAGAGAAAAAAGTTTTCAAAAATAAATATTACTGAATTTGCATATTTGTACCGCTTAAAAATTTTATATTTTGAACATAAGGAAGTAAACATACACACAACAAATAATATATAAACTATACCTTTGGTCCTGGAAGACCAAACAAACCATCTTCACCACGTCTTCCTTTAGCTCCTCTAAGGCCCTCTCTACCTGAATCGCCAGGCAATCCAGGGTAGCCTTTTAAGCCTGGTTCTCCTCTTTGGGAAGAGCCTGGATACCCTGAATCTCCTTTCTTCCCAGGCATACCAGGCAATCCTTCAAGGCCAGGCGCACCAGGCTTGCCTGATTAAATTAATAGAATTAAAATTATATATTTTTTTTCCATTCAAAAATACTGATTCAAGATATTTTGATGGCCAAGATATGGGTGTAATGCTGCTATAATCAGTTAAAATGTACTAGAAACAAAAAACTCAAACTTGCTAAAGTCACAAATGACCACACAGAATATTGAGGTCAAGCAGAGTTTGGCAAAAAAGTATCTGATTACAAATAAGCAGTTATTTGTTACCATGTTTGAAAATAACTTATGATTTTTTAATCTTTGATTAAAAGTAATCTTGATTACATACATTAATATTTAATGTATTTGTATTTCCTTTGATGTAGTTTTTTAATGTATTTTTAAAAATAAAGATCTATGTAAAAATAACTTTCAGTAGAAAATTTAGTATTATAAAAATCAAAGAGAAATATACACTGAATGCAAAGACAGACACACAATGCACAAATTATTTGCTGCATTGATACAATTGCTTGATCTTGCCTAATTCAGGTGTGGGAGTTTCAAATCTGAAATTAGTTTTGCTCCTAAAGCTACAGATTTTTCAAATGTCACTTATTAGCCAATTTTTTATCAAAAAGTAAAGTTTAAAAACGTTACATATATCAAAAGTCATGTAAATGTTGCGACAAACTTCTCGGGGAGTTTTGGCAAGATTAAAATTACCTAGGAACCCATGTCTAGAAATGATGTTGTATGCAACTAAGAGCTCTTCCCTGTTATGACCAGTTCAGAAGCACACAAAGAAACAGTTTGTAATTAAGACAAGCACCCCTAGTGGCAAATGACGAAATTTCCAGACATGGGTTTCTGTGCACTTTAAATCCCAATGATCTGCCCTAACTTCTCTAGAAGTTTTTCACAACATTTAAGCGCCATCAAAATATCCAATATTCATTAAAAAATGACATGCAACAACAACAATTTCGTTCCCTACAGTAATCTATTCAACTGTATTTATTGATCATACTTTCTAGCAATCATAAATCAAAATTAACTATAATCACAATTACAAGAAACTAATTACTATTTAAACATTATTTTAAATCAACTATAGTTCGAATCTATTTTTGACTCTAACATCTAACTCTGTATAAAGGATATTAATTAGGAAGCACTATCAGATTTTTACAAATTTTACAAATATGTTCATCAACAGTTCAATATAATCATTTTATATAAAGCTCTGATTTTACCTTTCACATACTCTTCAAATGCTTTATAAGTAGCAATGTATAATTATGAAATTCATCAGTATTTCAGATAAAATTTTAATTTTTTTTTCTTCATGACTTGGATAAAATATTAAATTACCAATGTTTTATTGCAGTATTTTTTTTTTATGGTTAAAACTTTTTTGAAAAACATTGTTCAATAGTTAATTATATTGAAACTTGTTGCAAACAAACAAATAAGAGCTTGATAAATGTAAAACTGGGACCAAAATTTGCCATGTTTTTTCTTGAATCAAAAAAAAAAAAAAAAAAAAAAAAAAAAAAGAAAAAAAAAAAAAAAAAAAAAAAAAAAAAAAAACAAATCAGATAGTTTGATGAACATTGAGAAGATTACTAGATTATCAGTTACAGGTAAAAATAAGGTCAAGGAAGTAAGAAATTTATGAATAATTAGAACAATCTGAAATATTTTCATTCAATAGTTCAGCAATGCTAAATATTTTTTTTTAAACCTGTATAGAATGCAAGAGTAGAATGAATCTGAATCTCTACAAAATATGATACATACACTGCACAATAATATTGATGTAACAAGAGACCATGATAATTTAAATTTACGAAATCTTTATTCTACAATATCAAATACTGATGTATAGAATGAAGCATTTGCTGGTATGTCTGCTGAATCTAAAGAAGTGTATCCAATTTCAAAGCAATTTACATTTTACAAACATATTCATTAAAGTTCATTTAAATTCAAAATTGTGAATTACAATGTTAAAATAGCTAATACTAGCACAATTATCTGTTATCTAGCATTAGAAATTATTCGATACACAATAAATTTTCTAAGTAACTTGTTCACTTGCTATCAAATCTGAAATAAGTTGTTTTTTTATAAATCGTCAGAGAAATATTAATTTCAAAGTATAATGGTATATATAAAATCTATATTTAGTTAAAGTACATATTTCGTTAAAAGCATTAAAAAATAAGGGTTAGGTTGGCAATGACTTAAGAAAATAGAAGCAATAAATTCATGTGCAGAATAAGTACTAAGAAATAACAGTGTTACTACCTTCAAGTCCAGGACGGCCAGGTATACCAGGAGCACCTGATGGACCAGCTGGACCTTGTATTCCTTTGTACTGCTTCAGAAAATCATAAGCATATGGTTCTCCTTTCTCACCTTTCAATAAATAAATTGAAAAAGTTAATAAAAAATAAATTTTTTAATTTGTACAATCATTTTATAACAACTGATACACATATACAAAACATATTAAGTTAACAAGATTCAGTGAAAAACTAGCAGTCAAAAAGGAACATTTTTGATTATAAATTTTACCAACATATAAATAAATTAACTGGTTCCAACCTCAGCTCATTGTGCTCATCAACCCCCTAACCCTAATTGCGATTCAGCTTATTTTTGGGGTAACTTTGTAATTAAAGTTTACTTTGTTAGCTCCAAAGGTGGTGCCAGACTTTGCCCGACAGGGGATGAAGCATTTTCTGAAAGGGGGCACAAACAAATGAATTCAAAACATTTAAATTGAAATGCATTTTACACTTCATACTTTTCTCACATCATTTTTTTTCAGAAGCGTGTTTCTAAGAAGTAAAAATCAATAATTTTGGTAATATAATATGCAGATTAATTTTAAAGTAAATCTAAATCACATTTTTTCCCCTGTCATTTGTAATTTTGTTATGCAACAAATTTTAAAGATACGACTGTTTCGAAATTTGATTCCCCAGGAACTATTCCTTAGATTTCTTTAAAATTTTGTACTTTATAATTCGAAAATTTTCAACTGATATAAAATAAATAGTAATAAATATTTACAAAGTAAAGGTGCGTGCGCAATGCTGAATATATTGCCACTGGTCGCAAATTTGTTCCCATGGATTAACTAAAGACTAAGAAAGAATTAACTAACAATTAACTAAGAAATCTCCCTGTCCCACGACTGACTGTAGCGGAAATGCTTTATTATACACATATTTATAGATATTTATTTCTTTTTCATGTTAATGCCTGCTCAATTGATTGATATTTCAGTTTTCAATTTGTAGTTGCCAACAAGAAAAAAAATTCCTACAACAGGAGGCTAGGTGACAATACACATAAATATGCATTGTTATTTCATATAATATACATAATACTATTTTACACACATGAAATAAAGCATTGTGCACAAAAAAAGAATTTCACAACTGAACCATATAGAAAGTGCCATTTAAAAATCATTTAAAGTAATCATTATCCATTTGAAAAGTGAAAAGAATGAAAAAAGCAGTAAAAAGAGTATGGATTTTATTTCGATAGATTTTCCTCAAATATGTTAAATAATACTGATTTTTTGTATTTCTTTTTTAAAAAAAGTGTTGGATATGACATATTTCTATGGATTAAAAAATGCTAAGAAAAATTTAAAAAATGCATTAATTTACTACCAAATAATTCATACATATATATAAAAAATAATGATATTCATTCAATTGCTAAAGTAATTATCCTAAAAATCATTTAAAGTAATCATTATCCATTTGAAAAATGAAAAAAGCAGTAAAAAGAGTATGGATTTTATTTCCATAGATTTTCCTCAAATATGTTACTCAAACTTTTTGAGTATCAATACTCAAAAAGTTAAAACGGCTTTCCATTTCGCATCAGATTCATCTGCTAGATTCCTTCCCACGTCGGTCTTGAAGGAAACGAGATTGCGGACACTTTGGCTAAAGCTGGTGCTTGCGAGGCCTCTGTACCGTCGGCACTCCTCACCTTTTTGGAAATCTTCTCAAAAATAAAACACAGAAACAAGACCATTTGGAATGTCCCCCCAAAGCACCCATGGTATCGGTGTTCTCGACCTGGTACCGATGTTCTCGACAGGAACAAACTATTCTTGCCTGCTTTCGAAGTGGTCACCTTAAATCAATGAAATTTTCGGAAGGATCCAAGAACTTTGAAATTTGTACCAACTGTTCTTCAGACCAGGCTTCACCTCACCACATACTCACGTGCCTGGGGCTCACCAAACAGGATTTAGCAGATGATCCATTGACGGTGTGGGAGTTTTTGAGGGTGTATAACGTCATGGACGTGGTCTAGCACTGCTGGCCAATGGGGGCGTGCAAAAACAACAACAGTAATTATCCACATCACCATAAATAGCAAATGTACGTAACATGCTAGTTCAGTTACCTTTTATTCCACTTATCCCAGGTAGTCCTTCAAGGCCTGCTGATCCCCTTTCTCCTGGAAGACCAGGTAAACCATATTCATCATCTCCTCTTTCACCCTTCATTCCTGGAGCACCTGGCGAGCCCGGAATTCCATTAGGTCCTGGCTGACCAGGATCTCCATATGCACCCTAAGAAAAGTATGTTTTAACTGACTCACAGTCTGTAGATTGATATATTATAATTTATAAGCAAAAAAATAGGAAACAAAGGCAGTTTATTTAAAATATCTGATTTCTCTAATTGACACCATAAAAGAACTATCCATTCCGATATAATAAATGTATTAGTGCTCCCATTATTTTGCACCAAACAGCAAATGCATGAAATTTAGCATGTTAAACTCACTTTTAAATATTTCAAATAAAATAAATTCAAATTTCCAATTCATTGTTAATTTTACAAGAAGCTCATAAAACCCACCTTAGAGAGATGTTATTTACAAATTAGATATTTTAAACTAATATTTTTTTAAAGAAATTAGGAATGAAAAATATATTTATTGTCTTGAAATGAAAGAAATTGAAGATAAAACGGCTAATCATTGCTTATGAAATTTAAAAAAAGACAGAAAATTGAACAAGAAGCAAAAAAAATTCATAATAAGAATTTATTTTTTAATACAATTTGAAAAATCTTATGAACTGTAAGATTAAATATACTTACCACTTCTCCTTTTCTTCCTGGAAATCCAGGAAACCCATTCAATCCCTGCAAACCATCCCTTCCTTGTGCCCCAGGAGCACCTTCAAATCCGGGATCACCTCGTTCTCCTTTTGGTCCTCTAACAGCTCCAGGAAATATAAGTTCTCCAGCATCACCAGGATAACCAGGACGACCTTGACTACCATCTGAGCCAGGTATACCCTAAAACACAATTTGCAAAATAAAAGATGTGAGCAATGAGTCTTATTCAATGGCACAATTTACTTCCAGTCATAAAAAGTCTTGCAATAAATCTTTGTTAAGAAAATTGTTTTTAAAATTATCTTGGCACTGCTTTTATTTCAAATTTACATTATTTTTCTAAAAAGACTTTATCTGAAAAATAATTGCAAGAATAAATTGTGAATCATTCAAAAAGGGCCTGAACTCTTTTTAATATCACTAGCCTACTCTTTCTTATTTAAATATTCATAATCGATGTAAAAACTTAAAAGAAAGAACTGAAAAGAAATCCAGCATTAAAAATTTGAATGTACTACATACAATCTAAAAGTTATCATGTCTCATATTTAAAAAATCAAAATAATAATTCAAAATCTAAAAATATGATTATTATGAAATATGATTTTTTGTTTTTGTTTACACTTAGTGACACATTTAGAACTTACTGCAAATCCTTTAGGGCCAGGAATACCAGGTAAACCTGCCTCTCCTTTTCTCCCAGCTAATCCAATAAATCCAGGGTATCCAGGAGGTCCTGGTGGACCTGATAAAAATTAAATGAGTTAAAATATAAACAAATATGTGTTCATGTGAAATGTGTTCAAATTGTACTGGGACGCTAAGGTAAGTTAATTCACCATACATAAATGTTGTCCATTTACCATCATATTTTTTACTTGTTTACTTTTTTTTTTAGAAGATAATGGGTTGCTTTTTTTTTTTTTTTTTTGCATAATTGGTGGTCAGAACAATTAAAAAGGTTAGAAACCACTGCTCTATCTGATTTCAAAAGTATGTCAGTCAAGTAGAAGGGGTATACTTAGCTGTGGCAAAAGCTACTCTGTACTTTATCAGTAATAATGTAAATTCATTAGATAACGAAACTTATTACAAAACATTTAACAAAATTAACTTTCACTATTTAAAGAATTTCAGAATTTTGACAAAGTTATTCCCTTTTTAATTTGCATTTAAAAGTGCTTTGTAAGTTGAAAATAACTGATTTGATATTAAGAGCATAAAAACTCTTAAATTTGAAACCATGCACTCTCAAATTCCATATTTTCACACACCTTATTTAAAGGTTTTGATAGTTATTGACACTTTAAAGCTAATACTTCATATATAATTAGAATAATATAAGATAAAATAACTAACACTAAACACAGCTGCATTACATAATTTGTTTCTTCTTTCAATAAATCCAAAACATTTATTGCTTTTTATTTTTGTCACAGAAATTAATTTTTTTAGTAAAACTTAATTGTTTTTACAAAAAAAATATTCCTGAAAGAAATCTAGATTTCTCTCCAATATAGACCGCTATCTATGTAAAAAGCAACATTGGCCATGATCATTTAAATTGCTATTTTTCTCAGTATTGAGTTTCATATAATTATTTCAATAATTTCTAGTTTCTAAACTTTTTTCTGAAAACTGTGCATTCCACCATTGATGATTAATAAGACATGAAAACTTTACAAAAATCCAACTTATTTTTTAATAACTTTTAGAGCAGTCAGCATTTTATTTTGTTAAAATTATATTTTATGTAAAAAAAAAAAAATAATAATAATAAATAAATAAAATAAAATAAAATATTGAAACATAATTTTGAAAAAAATAATATTTTACTCCATGAAAACATACAAAACCAATCAAAAAAATTTCTAGAAAAACTAAACTACAAAAAACGCTCCAAAAACTCGCTGAATAACTCAATTATAAACCATAGAGTCATTAAGCATGATAAATCTAAACATTAGTGTTATTAAGCAAATTGTTTAATAAGAAATATACACATTTTCAAAATGATTTGGTAACTTATTTACTAAGCAGAGGCATAATTAAAATATTTTTCTTAAAAAACCTAATATTCAACAATAAAAAAAATTTTTCTTTTAAATTTTCTGTCAGAAATCTTAAAAAGAAAATTACTATGACTTACCATTTGCATTATTTTACACATCGATTCTGCACATCGAAAAACATAAATAATTTCAAAATTGGATTCAATAGTGTTATTTGGGATTCTTTAAATGCATTGTTGCTAGCAGCAGTATGATAGATAGGGAGATACTGTCAATTTATTTTGTATCTAACAATTGCAAATGGATTGTTAAGAAGATGCTTTATAAACTTTGTCTTCATTTAACAATACTTAATTGAATTGTTATATTCTATGTTTAGTTAAGAAATAACAGGAATGCTTTTTTCATCTACTTTTTTAGTTACATTTCTATCATTACAATGTAAGTCTTTTTTTAACAGTTAAAATTGGATTGCGTTTTTAAAAAAATTTAAAAGTTAAAAGCAAAGCAATACTATCTTAAATTTTGAAAAAATTAGAAAATATTTATAATCAAACATTTAAAAATCCTATGATCAAATTCTTTTGATAATTTTTTAATTAACAATAATATAATTAGTACTAGGCCTTTTTATTATCGACAAATTAAAAACTTATTTTTGACTGGGTCAATTTTAAAAAAAATTACAACTCAATAGCAAAATCTGAGAAATCATTTTAAAGTTAGACCTATATAGAAAATTCTTAGCTCAAAACAGTAATATTAATAGTTCTGCAGTGCAGAAGTTTTTAATAAATGTTTTAAGTGCAACACAACTTATTTAACAGTCTTTGCATTTGATTAGTAAAATCGTCCAAAAATGGCAGAGAAGAATAAATTGTAAGCTAGGATTTTAAGGCTTGACATAAATAGAAAATTTTTAGCTGAAAAATATTCAAAGTTTCCCAGTACATTTTTTAAGCATCCAATGATAGTTTTTGTTATTACTTACCTGGTCTTCCTTCATCTCCTGGTGCACCCTTAAATCCTGCCAATCCAGGAGGACAAAAGCCACAGTCATCTCCTGTTGGACCAATGGGACCTGTTCTTCCATCTTCTCCAGGAATTCCTGGTTCTCCAGGTTCCCCAGGAAGGCCAGGTAGACCTGGTAAACCAGGTGGTCCCTGTTTTGCCACACCATAACCTGGATAACCCTTTTCACCTAAAATATTTAAAATTTAAAAAATGAAAAATATTTTAATGTTGGGAAATTGATACAATAAAAATTGAAAATTGTTTATTTTGGCAAGGCATATATCACCCTTTAAAGTTGCGACTGTTACTTTTGTAACATCCTGTATTTTGAAAGAAAAAAAAAATCTACAACAGATTGTTGATTATTGTCACAGCATATCCATAAAGTTCATATCGAAATTTATTCATGTGGTCTATAATAGTCTAACCTAACAGTAATTTAACGCCTGTGACCTCTAAGTTGTTTGTTATAAAGGTAATGAAAATACTATTAGACTCTTCTTGTTTTTGAGGGATAGGGCTATATTAAAAAGTGGACAATAGTTCTTGTATTATTTCTTGAGGGATTCAGTTACAATGAAAATTGGACAATATTAACTCTTTCATCAAAGAAAAAAAGTAGTAAAATAATAAAAGAGCCTGGGCAATATAATGGTAGATCACATTTTCAAATTGTGAAAAGTATGTTCTTTAAGAAAAATACTATGATTTTTAAGGTTTATGTGATTGCTATGTAGCAGTAACTATCTTTAAGATTTTAATTACATGTTACTGCATACTGTACTGCTATATATGGAAAATTCAGGAAACTTGTAAAGTACCTACCTAGAAGTAATACTTAGGAACTGTTTAAAGTAAAAAGTTTCATACTAGGGAAGAGTGAGACTTATCACACTAAGTTTGTCATGTAAGTCAAGTAAAATTATTTAATTTTTAACTAGTACTTTTATTAAATTAAGAACTGAAAGTCCAAAACCCAGAACCATGAAGGATGGAGGGCTGTTTTGAGCCAGACTTGAATTCTCAAAAAACTGTTAGGTACTGAGTAGTAATATTATTTTTATTCTTTTTGCAGATTTTAAATTTGTGTTTATAAAATTCGTATTCAGCTTACACTGAAAGAAACTAACCTTATTTTTGAATTGATACAAAGCATTTAGTTCATTTTAGATTTTAAAAATTAAGTTTTATTTTACTAAAAATAACTGTTAACTAGAAAATATCAACAAAAAAGTTTTTTTTTCCTTTTAGTTTCATACAGAAAGACTCTAAAAATATCTATTTATCTATTTGAAGGTTAGACATTTTTGTTAAAATTTTTTTAATATATTTCTTATAAATAAATGGAATCAAGTTGCTTTTGTTTCAAAATTTCTCAACAAATTACAATCTTAAATAAATTTATTTTATATAGCACAAAATTGTGATGGCATATTAAGAATTGAAAAAAAAAATGTTTTTTTTTTAAATGATTTATCTCTATTTTTCCTTTTTTAATATGAAAATTAATTTTAACATTTACCAGTTGGGCCAGGATCACCCCTTACTCCAGGTAAGCCATGTACACCATCTTTTCCAGGTCGACCATCTAAACCAGAAGGGCCAATGACTGAAATTCCTGGAACGCCTTTTGCTCCACTAGGACCCTGTAGACCAGGATATCCAGGTCGACCTCTTGATCCAGGTATACCAGGGAAACCTTATTTTTAAAAAAATAACATAGTTTGTACACTTTTAATTTTTATCTTCTAAAAATAGAAAATATGGACATTAAAATATATTGTAAAGCAGCAATTTAGCAGCATGCATAATTATTTATTTTTTATTATTTCACTCACTAATTTCACATAATTAACTCAGATCTGCAATATGAATGTGTCAAATTGTCAATTAATTTTATTTTAAATATTACTTAACAAAACAATTATCAAATGTTAGACAGACAAGGAGATTTCTACAACTTAAAAGATTATAAAATTTATAATTTGATAAGTAAAAAAGATGGGAAAAAACTGTCTGATTTCTAATCAATCCATAATCATTATCAAATCTTATGAAAGAAAAAAGGTAATTTATAAGTTAATATATTTTTATAATTAATTGAAAAGAATGATCAAATGTTAATAAGAAATTACCAAGTTTTTTTCTAACTTATAAGCAGTAAAATTAAGTTTTTATCCAAGAAATTACTTAATTAACACTTTAATGATATGGTCAAAACATTCAATTTAAATAAATATTGATAAATTATTTTTTACTACACATATACGAAAAATAATTTTCTGTACTAATAATTACAAAATAAGCTAGCAATCGTCTGACAAAACAAAAACTAAATATAAAAAAATGAGGTTGTAATTTAATAATTAATGTATATATAATGTTCAAAATGTAATCATACCATCTTCTCCTGGCTCTCCTTTAAAACTCAAACCAATAGTACCCGGTTCCCCAGGATCACCTTGAGGTCCAGGTTCACCTGGACCTCCAGCATAACCAACTGGTCCTCTTAATCCAGGTTTACCTATTAAAAAAAAAACAATTATTTTTCTAATGAAATAATTAAACTTCATAAGCAAAATTGTTGCACTCAAACTTTATGTGTAAGAAGGCAGTTCAAAATTAAAATCAGTCCTAAAAGAAATGTAAAAAAACTGAAATATACATATATATGCATGTATACATATTCTTTTGAGCAGCAATTTTATTACATTGACCCATTTAATGTCTCATTAGGCCAACTTTTCACTCCTGTTATACACCTCCTTTACGAGACATCGATATGCCGCTTGTGGCATTTAAGATTATGTTTGAATAGTATTTTTCAATAGAGTGAGACTTGATGAATTAAGATCTAAATGACAGAGGGCTGTTTCAACTCCCTCACAAAACTTTTCAATGGTATTGAGATATGGGAACTGCAGAGGGGGGGCATCAAAACGAAATAAAGTCTCAATCATGTTACTCAAACCGAGCCTTAAAATATCAGCAGTACAGTAGAAGGCATTATCCTTCTTAAAGCATCTCTCACCAGTGGAATATATTACAGAATGTACTTAGGCAGCAATGGTGATCAGGTATAATATATTATTTAAACTACAATGTATACAAAATAAAGGTCCTAAACCTGGGGCTTGAGTGGCTACCAGGCGCGACGGCAGGTGGTGGATAGCCGAATGTTCTGTAGCACTGACAGGATAGCCTCTGAATAAAAAAATAAAAAAAATAGGAGGTCGTGAACCAACTCCCGTAACCCAGGTGTTATGCGACCCGTGCCTTGGGTGAATGGCACTGCGATTATAGTGTCTTAACGGAGTCTCTAGTGCAACTGGCGAACCTCTAGAGTAATAGTCTTACCCAGCATCTCAGGCAATACTGGGCTGACCTTCTTTAAATGAGCTTTTTATTTGAGGTAATTTATGGCTGAAAATGACAAAAATACAACTCAAATTACTGCTTCTGCAGGTAAAAATCCCCAAGTAGACCTTTCTTCAAAAGAAGAGGAAACTGAGGAAAAACCAACTGAAGGAGAAGAAATGAACCCTTCATCTAAAGAGGTAGAAATGACCTCTACCCAGTCAACATCTCAAGTGGGGCAGGAAGTTATCAATAGCATGACTGCCTCCATGGGTGGGATCAAACTTAAAAAAAGATTGTCTGGTGCACAGAAAAAGAAACTTACCAGAGAAAAGAAAATCGCTGAAGGTACCTGGGTAGAAAACCCCAAACCAAAACAGAGAGGCGAGAAAAGACAAAGTCAAAGGATGGAACAAGATGTGGCCCCAAAAACTGCCAGGAAAGAAGGACCTGAAGGTATAACCTTTAAGGAGGCTCTAACGGCAGTTAAAATGGCTGTGATCCTTAAGGGACATCCTCTTGAGCGTTTATCGGAAGAACAAGCCTTAGACCTTGAGTTCCTGATAACAAGTAACATTTCAAGAAATGAAGAGGGTTTCGTCCCCACTTTTCTTACTTGCAGACTAGAAAATGGGGCACTTATTATCAACTGTGCAGATCTGGGGAGCTCTAAGTGGCTGGAACAGACTGTAGTTGAATTAAGCCCCTGGCAGGAGCAAACTCTCTTGGTGGGAGAGGCAAGGAAACTTGTCAGAACCACTAAAATTATTGCTAAATGGCCGAAAGTATGTCACAAACTGGAGCCCATAGAGGTCCTGAGAAAGATCGAGGCACAAAATGGTGGGCTTACTCCAACCGAATGGAACATACTTCATCGGAAGAATGAACCATCAGGACAGACCATTGTCCTTAGCGTGCCTGAGCTGGATGCGGTTACACTTGGTAGAATGGGATATAAATTTTATATCGGACTTCACCAAAGTCCTAAACAAACCTCTCAAAACTGATGGGGGTGAAGGTTCTTCAAGCCAACATCCACCACAGTAGAAGTGGCACCACGAAACTCACCAAGAAATTTCTTGGTGAGGATTTTCACCTGGCCCTGATCCAAGAACCTTGGCTTGTCAGGGGAAAAATCAGTGGCCTCAAAGGAACAAAAGGTAAGCTCATTTATGATTTTAATAGTGAAGCTAGAACATGTATCCTAATAGATAAAGATATTGAGGTTCTACCTCTAACAGATTTTATTCATAGGGATTTAGCAGCAGCGAAAGTCAGACTCAACATAGAGGGAAGAGACAGAGAAATTGTTTTTTGCTCAGTCTACCTACCCTATGAAGAGAAGGCTCCACCTGATCAAACACTGCACAAACTCTTGCAGTTTAGTGCAGAAAACAGCTTGCTCACCATACTGTCTGAGGCAGCACAGACACAAATAAAAGAGGTGAGTGTCTTTTAGAATTCATTCTTAATTACAATTTAGATATTTTGAATAAAGGCAATGATCCTACTTTTATAACTTCTAATCGTTCTGAAGTAATTGATATTACTATAGCAACACCGGCTATTAGTAAAAATATCACAAAATGGAAAGATGGGAGACCATCAGGTTCCGACCATCAAAACATCCATTTTGAAATAAACTCCAATATAAACCTTGACCGCTGCTTCAGAGACCCCATGAGAACAAACTGGGAGAAATTCCAAGACGATATCATGGGGCTGACTGAACTGGGTGAAAACTATATTAAAGATAATTATGATCTAGAAATTACAGCAGAAACTCTGCAGAACAAAATTCTAGGTTCATATAACAAAAATTGCCCAATACGTACCAGAAGAGCAAAGCCCAGATGTCCTTGGTGGAATAACTCTTTGGAAACTGAAAGGGCAAACGTCAGAAAACTTTTCAATAAAGCAAAGAAACATGGTGAGTGGGACAACTATAAAAGAGCCCTCACCAACTACAACAAAAATGTTAGAAAAAGCAAGCAAGAATTCTGGAGAAAGTTCTGTGAAGAGGTAAACTCTATCTCTGAAGGAGCTAGACTCCAAAGAATTCTTAGAAGGGATGCACCCATAATGGTTGGCACCTTAAAGGATGAGGATGGCAACTTTGCTACTACTGGAAAAGAGATAATGGAAGTTATGGCCAAAACTCACTTTCCAGGAGCAATTGATATGGATAGCAATGAAGGACAGCATTTCATTGGCTCTGTAAAAAGAATACAAAGAAATCAATGGACCTATGCTAAGAATATTATCAATCAAAACAATGTCAGGTGGGCTATCTCCACCTTCAAACCACTTAAGAGCCCTGAACCTGATAGAATCATGCCTGTAATTATCCAAAAGGCAGGAGATCCTATCATCCCTGTGTTAACCAGAATTTACAAAGCAAGTCTGGCACTGGGACATATTCCAAAGCTATGGCAGACGACTAGGATTGTTTACTTTCCCAAACCTGGCAAAAGTAACTATGACCAGGCTAAGTCTTTCAGACCAATCAGCTTATCTTCATTCTTTCTCAAAATTATGGAGAAAATTATTGATAGGCATATTAGGGATTACCTGAGTAGCTAGCAATAACCCCTTGCATAATCTACAGTTTGCCTACCAACCTGGAAAATCCACAGAGACAGCCTTACACAAGCTAGTATCTAAGATTGAAGACACCCTAGAGAGAAAGGAAATTGCATTGGCCACTTTCCTAGATATTCAGGGTCTTTTGATAATACCTCTCACCTATCCATCCTTAACGCCTTAAGGGATACAGGGATAGACCAAACTTTATGTGTATGGATTAGGGCCCTACTTTTGGATAGAGTCATTCAAATGAATATGTGGCGTAACTACCACTACGAAAATTAAACATCAATTCACTGGTATATAAGGCATGCTAACTTGAATCTACCCCAGAGGTACCTTTTGATAGATGATGGTTGGCATGGTCGAAAACTCCGCCCCCACATTGGTGACCTTTGGACGTGATTTGTACACGCATTAACGCCCACTTCGCAATAACTCGACAGTAACACCTACTTCGATGAATAGACCACATTGAACAGTTGACTTGCTATTTGTGACAGCAATTCACCTCCTCGCGCTGTTGCTACTCATTCTCGTCTCGATTCAACACAACGTCTGCCCGCATACTCTCGACAACTAATGGCAACACAGGAGCGACTATTACTGTGAAGTTAATACACCTCTCACATTCAGCACTCAAAAATTCGGGTGACCGCTTTCCCGGTCTGTCACGAGTACAGCAACTAGTGGTATCTGTTCATCAAATTCTATCCCTGGTAGAATTCTGGTGGGGGAGTAATGTGGCGTAACTACCACTACGAAAATTAAACATCAATTCACTGGCATATAAGGCATGCTAGCTTGATTCTACCCCAGAGGTACCTTTTGATAGATGACGGTTGGCATGGTCGAAAACTCCGCCCCCACAAATATCTTCAACGAGACATTAGAAAAGAAAACAACCAGAGGCTGTCCACAAGGAGGTGTTCTATCACCATTAATTTGGAATCTGGTTGTAAATAGCCTAATAAAACATCTAAATAATATAGGCTACTATACCCAGGGATATGCGGATGACATTGTCATACTCATCCTTGGTAAAGATTTTTACATAACTTGCCAACTAATGCAAAACGCTCTAAGTTATGTAAGCAAATGGTGCAGGGAGAGGAATCTGGACATAAATCCACAGAAGACCAATCTAGTACCATTCACTTGTAAAATAAAAAGGGATGGCTTTTTTATTCCAAAACTTTTTGACGTTCAAATCAATATTGCTTCCGAGGTGAAATTTTTAGGCTTAATCCTTGACCGAAAACTCACCTGGAACAAACATGTTGACTACAAAATCAATCAAGCAAAAAAATGCATAATGATGTGCAGACGCATGCTTGGCAAAAACTGGGGTCTACAACCAAAAATGATGTTTTGGATGTACACAGCAATTGTCAGGCCCGCTTTCACATATGCTTCAGTGATATGGTGGTGCAAAGTGGAACAGAAAACTATGAAGGACAAGCTGGGGAGTCTGCAAAGACTGGCCTGCTTGTGTATCACAGGCAGAATGTCCACAGCCCCTACCAGAGCACTTGAGGCAATTCTGGACCTGACTCCCTTAGATATCTTCATGTGCAGCGCTGCCAGAATGACTGCATATAGAACAAAACTGCAATATCAGTGGTATGACAAGCCCTCATCTGGAGGTCATACCAGTATTACTAAGAAAATCCAACATCCAACTCTCCTTATGCCTTCTGACTGCATGGAGAGAAGGTACGTGTTTGAAAGACCATTTGAGGTAGTTTTTCCTACCAGAGAAGAATGGAATAACAACACGATTGATACAAAAAATGATGATCTAATCTGGTTCACTGATGGATCAAAGAAAGGTAACCTCTCAGGACTGGGGGTCTGTGGCGTGTCACCAAGATTCAATCTTTATGAAGGTCTTGAGGAATATGCTACTGTCTTTCAGGCGGAGGTACTTGCTATCGTCAACTGTCTGCAGATAAATATTAAGAAAGGCTACCATGGTAAGCGGATTCTTATTTTCAGCGACAATCAAGCAGCCTTGATGGCTCTTTACTCATTCCAAGTTAAATCAAAAATTGTTCTGGAATGCAAGAATCTCCTAATAGAACTGGCAAAAAGAAATAAAATTATTCTTATTTGGGTACCAGGACACATAGGAATTGAAGGAAATGAAAGAGCCGGTGAACTCGCAAAACAGGGATCCTCTTTCAATCCAATAGGAACGGAACCTTTCTGTGGAATCAACATGAAGACTACAAAGAAGGCCATCCTAGAATGGGAAAAACAGGAGATGAACAAAGTTTGGCGCAATTCTCCTCGACAAAAACATGCTAAAAGCATGATCAGCAGTTCATCTGCAAAAATTGCTTCTGAAATCCTTAGGTTCCCAAGATTGAAGATTCAAACAATTGTAGACTTCATCACTGGGCACTATCATTTTAGAAAACATCTACATAGAGTGGGACTTTTTGAACAAGAACCAATATGTCAGAAATGCCGTGAAGCGGTAGGATCAGCACATCACATCCTATACGAGTGTGATGCCCTCGCCCATACGCGCCTTACTACTTTAGGCAATCCATATCCTAAAGAGCTTCACCTTAACTCCGTTAAGGGACTGTCAGACTATATAAACAAAGTAGGCGACCCAAGACAATGGAACTAGGAAAAAATTGGGCTTGGAGCATGGTACAAAATGCAGAGATGCTACATATCTGACAAGCTCAAGCAGATGAAGAAGAAGGTCCTAAAGCATTCTTGCATTACACTAGTTTTCTAGTGACAACACTGCAATACAGCATAAAATTGTGATAAATACAGATGCTTTTACATTTATTCAGATGTTTGCAGAAGATTATTAGTTTTCATGGTAAATTCATTTAGTTTTGTTTGGAATTTTTCTTTGGTTTGAAGGGAATGGTGCAATCTTTACTTTAAAAACGCATTTCACTATATTCTAAAAAATATGTGTACAATGGCAATCCAATTTATTTCAGTTTAAAGTCTTCAATTGTATTTATTTATTGCATACCATTTTCAATCCAATAATTTAAAATGATGGTTGTTAATATGCTTTCAAAGAAGGTACATTGTGCATTTGGTTGCTAGAGTTAATGCATTTTCTACTTATTATAATGCATTTTATATTCTGATTTTCGTCAGCAGCTTCAAAGCGCATGCTAAGTTTATATACTTTTAGTAATTTATAAATAATTCATTTAAATATGTAGAATAAAAGCATATCCACTTTAAATTGTATAATTCATTGATTAATAGTTAAAACTTTGTTGGTTGTATAACATAGAAATTCACACTAATTTTGTAAAGAAACACGTACATTATCATGCTTTTGTAAAATGTCATGGGTATGACATTTTACAGCATTAATAAACTTTGTATTTTCATTGAGTCATTGGGTTTCCCAAATTCAGAAAATTTCCAACTGCATGACTGCTACATGTCTGGTAAGAGCAAAAAAAAGCAAAAAAATCAAGAATTTTATTTTGCATAAAAAGTTAATATTTAATGAAATTTCTAAAATTACCTGAAACCCCTGGTAAGCCTCTATCACCAGGAACGCCTTGTTTTCCTCGCGGACCAGGTATAACCTCACCAGTGTCAATTATTATTCCTGGTGGTCCCTACACGAATGAAATCATTTATTATCATTTGTTCAAACACACAATTTGCACATAAAATAACCATTCTTTTCATATAAAAAACCGATGGAAAATAAAAAGGTAAACGAGTAAACAATTTATTAGTAAACATACTTACAGGCGGACCTTGAGAGCCAGGAAATCCTGAAATACCATGTTCTCCTTTTGGACCCTATAAAATACAAAGCAATCTTTGATTTAATCAAAAAAAATTTGCAAATAAATGCTTAACAACTTTATTTATTCATATACATAAAAAATATTTTTAGTCATAAATTTGAAATATAAAAAAAATACATTTTTTAAAAAATTTTAGGAGCACTTACAATTAAAAAACCTCAAAAGAAAAAAAAGAAAAGAAGAAAAACGCTAATAATTTTAAGAAACAGTAATCCTTCTGTTATTTTCACAAGAAAGATACATCCAAACTTGTAAAACCTAACAATTTACTGGAATTAATGAAGTATTATTATTATTTATTAATGTTTTTATTAATACTAAAAGTAATAAGCATTGCTACAATAATTTTGAAGAAAAAAAAACTGATAATTACTTAAATGAAATATCCCTCTGCAGTAATTGCTATAAGTTTTATTTAATTGTTTTTTTTCATTCATTATTTTATTATTTTTAAAGCTTGATATAAAACAGGTTCAAGATCTGTTACCTTATAGCCTTCTCTTCCATCCATTCCAAAATCTCCAGGTTCTCCTTTTTGTCCTTTCTCTCCTGATGCACCAGGAAAACCAGCTTTGCCTCTTTTGCCCTGTTTTTTTTTAATTAATTAAAAATTAATTTGAAACAGATATTTGGTGGATAATTATAATACGCAATAGAATTCAATATAATCAAAAAATAAATTTTAATTATACCTAATTTTAATATACATTTAGAAAGAAAAAGTAGGATAAAATTCTCTAACATAAATTGCAAGAAAAGTAACTACATTGAACAGTTTAATTTCAAAAAATGATTTAGAATTTTTATCATATTTAATATATTAATTTAGAAAACTATATTTATTTAAAATAATAAATTTAAAAGTAAATAAAGAGTGAGAACCAGATGGTATTATAATGAAAATGTCAAAACACATTAAAAAAATTGTTAAGAGAGATTTTTTTCAATTTTTGAAAAAAAAATTATAAAATTAAAAATAAGTGTTTTGACAAACTTGAGCATGTGAACATAAAATCAAATATAAAACTCTATAAAACTTAAGCTCAAAAAATTTAATGTTTACATTAATAAAATTTAAGGAAAATATGAGTATTTTAATCATATCCCGTTTCAAATTTATCGATTTCAAATATAATTCATAAAACTTTTTACTAATTTTTATGTCAAGCATAAATTTTTAATTAATTTAATTCAAGTTGCAGAAAAATTTTCTAAAGTCAAACATTTTTTAAAAACTTTAAAAATGACTCTTTTTTAAAATTATACTAAGAAAAAAATTAGTTGAACTTAAAATACTTACCAAAGGACCATCATCACCGCGCAAACCTTTTTCTCCCTTAGGTCCAGCAAAGCCTTTCTGACCCTAAAAAAATAAATAAGTAAACAAAATAATTTTAATGATATTGCAAAATCTAAATACCTAAAGATAATCATAAGAAATAAAGCAAACAAAAATTATCAAAAACTTAACACTAAGTCAATAGTTACACATTTTAAGATAAATTACTAATGCAAAGAAATTATTAATGCAGAATAAAATTACATAAATTTAAAAAGTTATGGCAAGGAAGAGTCAAAATGTACAAATGACCACTTTAGCATTCCTTGTATTTTTCCCCTCCACCTCCTATGGGGAGTTTTATAAATGGTTGTTTGCATTTTCGCTTATTTTTTATTATATTAAATGATTGAGAGCCAAATAATAATAATTAAATTAATTTAAATTTCAGTAAAAATTTTTATCCTTCAAATAAAACAGCATTTGAATATTCCCCAATAGATCCTGGGGAAAAAGCATTTTGTTTTCAAGATGTAAATATAAGAATACCTATAATAAAATTATAACAATTATAAAGCACTTATAAATTACATATGCTTATAGAAAAGACTATAAATTTATAATAACTGCAAACTTAACTAAAGAAGGTTGTGGTGAACAGATAGTCATTTTACCCTTCATTAATAAATTCTTGCTGTAGTAAATTTTTTAGATTTAATATGTTTTCAATATTAGCAGATATGTGATAGATGGAAGAAGAAATTATCCAAAAAAATTTCTCAATGTGCAGCGGATTTTTTTTTAAGTGCTTTATTTTTTTCTTTTGATACATAAAAGAAAAGATGGTCATTTTTATACACAAAATCAACCTTTGTAAAATTTTAATAGTGGAAGGAAAAAATTATCTAATATTTTTTTACTCAACAACATATAACATAATATATATATATATTTAAAAAAATTACACGTTCCTTCTTTTTTGCACTTCGTGAGTCATCATTGCATCAAAAAGAAAAGGGAGGGTTTGAAAAACCTTAAAATCCACAAAAATAATTGAAAAAAGATTGATGATAAAACCCTGTGCATTTACAACGTAAACATATGAATTGGACGCATCAAAAAATGTTAATTAAATGTCCATTTCAAAATTCTCGTGTTGTAATAAATAATATATAAATCATATCTTTTTTAAAATATCGAGATTTCAAAGAATATGCAAAGTATGCAATATGGTTATAACTGCCGAAAAATTGAAAAATTTATTGAAAAATAATAGAAAGATTGCATCAAATAGTGGATACTCAAATACATAATTTCAATTTCCTATATCATAATAATGTAAATATTTAAAAAAATCAATCAACAACAACTGCCAAAAAAATGAAGCTTGAAACTCAGCATGGATATTGAACAAATAGAGCGTGTCAAAAAGCAACAACTTAAATGTGCTATTCAAATTTCTCGTTTTTTAATAAAATTATCTGAAAATATCAGGACTTAGAAACCATATGATAACAGTAGCAATAACAGTGAAAAAGTCTATTGAAATAACAATGGTATCGTTGCTTCAAAAAGTGACTGATGAATGTGTCGTAATAATAACAAAATTTAAAAACCCTGAGAAAAACAATTGCATTAACAATTGCAAACAAAAAAAGATTGAAACACCGATTTATAATAGCATCCAGTGTGTTGAATGTTATTACTGAAATGCCCTTTTCGAAATTTTGATGTCGAAATATCACATTAAAATTTAATTCGATCTAATTGTAGCTAAAAAAAAAAGGGGGGGGGGGCAAAACTTGATGAAATGTACCTTCTGTTACAAAATGTATGTATCTTCTGACTCATACTCATTAAAAAAAAGTTTTTAAAAAATGGGGAAAAACACCACTTTTTCTAGTAAACAATCTCTTCAATGTTTGCCATTTTCGAATCACTTTTTAGATTATCAATTTCATACTTTGCATTTGCCACAGTAGTTCATTAATTCAAGCCAAAGTTATTGCGGAATTTCCCTTTCAGTATCATGGTCTTAGAGTTAATCCCAAGTTGCGTTTTTGTCTGGTAAATCTGCATAAAAAAAGTCATTATTGCACGTAGATCAAGAAGAAAAAAGAGGGTGCCGGTATGCGTGGAATAAATATTTTGTTAACAAGATTTTCCGAGAGTAACTAAATTTAAATTTTAGTTTAGCAGAACTCCGAAAAAATTTGTCCAAATACAATCTATTGATTTGCAGAAGTCTCCAAATCAACGGTCTTGAGATTGGCGGAATTCGCGAATTATCTGAAGAATCACATGCTTGTACTGCCGTGCAATTAAAAATCAAAGCAAGCAACGAAAAATTCCAAATTGAGATTTTTATATATTAGGCATCTTTATATGACAAACTACAAATTTCTAATAAAAATTTCAAAAACAGATTTTGTTTTATCAGTTTTTCGTCATTCTATTTTACCATTCATAGCATTAGCAATAGAAGAAAAGTTTCAGGCCACTTTCCTCAGAATCAATCGTGAAGCACTTAAATTGTTTTTTCAATTGCACAGTAGTGTATTAATAATTATAAAATTGATAGATGACAGAAACAGCAATATACAGAGTAATAATCTAAATTAAGCAATTTGAAAAACAATTCAAACAATTTTTAAATCAATAAAATGTTTAATAAAAAGGAAAATTTATTAATTTTATATAACTATTTCTATACATATTTATAAATTCCTTTTTTTTTATTTAATCTTCTTAAAAATTAATAATCTTCTAAAATGATTAAGCAGACATAAATTTTAATTATAGAACAAAGTGAAACGTAATCCAACATGTTTCCAATTTAAACATAAGCATTATGAAACTCCACAAAAGAAAAATATAAATCATATCAAGGAAACTGTAAAAAAACTTTTTAAAGAATACTTAACCAAACTTTTCTAACATTAAATAAAACTAGAAAATAAAATCGATTGGTAGTATTATCTGTCTTAAATGCAATAATATAACTTACATCAAATCCAATACGACCATCAAATCCACGATGACCATGTTCACCTTTTTCACCCTAAAAAGTTGAAAACAATTAAGGCAAAAATAAAGAAGACAAATCTAGATTTTAATTACAGAAAAAATAATAATTTAGTACAATACAAAAATACAATAACAATTCACTGTATTAAATATCAAATAATATTAAATCATTAAGAAATGAGAATGTAGCCATGAAACATCATAGAAAATTTTATAAAATAAACAACTATTTGTTTCTATATATTTAATAATTCCTATTTCACTAAACTATTTATTTTTAGAAGTAAAAATTATAATTTAAAACTATATAATGACATGTACTTAATATTTTAACTCTAGAAAATGTATTTATTTCGCATGTAATAAATTTTTAAAATATGAAGTGAAATGTTTTCTATGTATAAGCATGCATTATTACCTAGTGACTCAGTTTGTACTGTTGACAGTAGTTATGCTAGCAGTGGGGAATGCTTTTGATATTGATGAGAAAATTGAAAACTAATTTTAATTTTTAAATTATTGAAGAAAAAACTGTTTCTTTATAATCAATTCAGTTGAGTTAAGTAAACAAAATTTTCTTTTCCTTACTCGCTAAGTACTTCAGTATTATAACCATAAGAACAGACATCATCACACAAGTTATACTCACATAAAAAAAACAGTAATGGCTTTTTTTCCTAACATTTTACATAAAACACTTAAAAATTCCTCATTTGAGACTAAATTTTAGAAATTTAACCAATAAACTGAATATTTTTCATATAATTAAGCGAATAATGCATTCGTTATTTGCATATTAATCAGTGATTCCACTTACATGCTATAGCGTTTCAAATCTGCTAAAAATTATAGACAAGATTCAAAATTAAAGTTGTAACTAGTCTCCTAGGACACTTAATTTTATACAGCAAAAAATGGGCATGGATTTCAGTCTGACCAAAATTAACCAAAGTTTAATATAAAAAATATAAAAAAAATCACTTTTTTATTAACAACAGAAGGGTAAAATCATATATATAAAAGCCTTAATTTTTAATACAGATATTTGAATACTTAAAACAGGTATTTGATTACTAGTATAAAATTAAAAGCCTTGAATTCTTCAAATACAACTTTTTTTTTCTTTTTTAGTGTATCAATAGATGCAATGCCTATAAATGCACACATTAATTAGATGGATATCGGCTAAAAATCATAGATCATAAGTTTTTTCTTTCATTTTTTTTAAAAAAAAAAGTCTTGGAAGGCCTTTTCTCTTTAACTAAATTTTAATCTTTAAAACATCATTTTAAACAATATACATAAAATTTTCTTTTTTTTAAAGATTTTGAATTTTTAATCAAAATAACATCGTTAAAAAGTAAATACATGAAGTATTCTCTTTTCATGTGTATCTTTAAAATAGAGATTTATATTACTTTTAATTTAGACCCACTTCAGGTAAAAAAAATAAAAATAGAAAGTTGAAAGTAGAGAATCCGGGAAACCCAAGGTTAATATTAATCATGATAATAAATTACCTTTTCACCAGGATGTCCAGTATGACCAGGTAATGGATAAACCACTTCATCTCCAGGTTCAACAGCTTCTAACTCTCCAGGAGGACCAGAAGATCCTGGCATACCTGGTTCACCCTAAAGAAAAAGAAAATAACTAAATAATTCTATGTCAAAGAAAGAAAATGTTCATAATTAATTGATAAAGCTGGGTTCCACAGTAAAAGTTCTAAGCAAGAGATGAGATGAGCTCATTATTTGAAAGAAGTACTTGGAGCTCATATTGATGTTTTCATTTACTTAAACAGATATACAGAAACCTATTTGGTTCAGCTGTTAAGTTTAAAAAACATTAAAATTATAAAGATAAAAAATTCAAGTTTTAAATTCATAAATAATAAATCTCAAGTAGGTATTTCATTTGGATTTTTTTTTTTTTTTTGTGTGCATGTTTTGGTTTTTATCTGTCATACATGATGCAGCAAACACAGAAAATGTCTCAGCAGAAATGGCGTTTCGTCTTAGATAAATTTATTGATTCGTCTCACTTTTCTTAGTAAAAATACAGAGTTTCCTCAACAAAGATTTATAATTAAGATTAATAATTAATAATTGACTAAGATTAATAATTGACCTGATGATACATTGCTTTATATTTGGTAGATAAATGATGAAATAATAGCCATTAATTAATGTTCAGATATGTATACAAAAAAGTACATTTTAGGAGTACAAAATTTGTAAAGTTTAGAATCAAAGATTGCGATCAAATCAGCTAAATAAATAGTGCCAGAAAAACTTAGGTGGATTGACAAATTAAACAAACATATCTTAGCGTCTTTTTATTAAATAAATGTAATTCAAACTGATATTTAATGATTTTATCACAAAATATTTAATGAAACAGAAAAATATGTATCATAAAAATTATCATTAATATTTTATTAGGTAGTAGTAGCTTCATAAAAAATATGTGAAATTTTAGCAGGAAAAAAGTGAATGCAGGAGACAAATTTTTTTTATTTATTGTGGTCAATTTCTGCTTTTAGAATATTATAAGTTATAAGCAAATGAGAAACTGATATATTTCTTTTTAATCTTATTAAATGAAATTTTAACACTTACATGTTTAAGTATAAATGCACAAAATTAAAATACCTACATTCCATAACAATATTAATAGAGATTTTAATTCTTATCAGCGATATGGATTATCCTTTTGTTAGAAAAAAAGCTTCAGAAAAATGATAGATTTTTCTTAAAAAAAAATAATTTTTAATTATCTGTGTGAATATTGAAAATTACTATTATCGACGTGCTTTGATTTATAAATAGGCTTGTAGGTTTTCAATTCATGAATTAGCATTGTTAACTCTTAAAAACTTATTGCATGAATAAGAAACGTGATGTTTGATTTTAAAATCGCCTTAAAACGAATAATGATGTTTGATTTTCGAATCACAAAAATAAGAATCACTTGGTTCATTTTTAAATCATGTAAATACGAATTGTTATTGTGTTTCTTAAACCACACGAATATGAATCTCGATACCTGAAAATCGAGTAAATATGCTTAAAGTTATGTGAACACAAATCACAATAGAGACTTTTAAATCCCACAAACATGAATCACTTAATTTTATGTGTGATTTTTTAAACCACATGAATACAGAGATCCCAAGTGTGAATATTAAATTGAGATGTGTAATTTGTAAATCAAGTAAATATGAATAGAAAAATACGATTCGAAAAACATGTTAAGTGATGAGTTGTTAATCATATGAATATTAATCATATGAATATTAATCTCAAATTGAAATGGTGATTCATAAATCTTTTTAATGTAAACTAAAAAGTCTACATCATAAATGTTGTTAATACGAAGTGCAACAAAAGATTCGTAATTTAAAAAGATTAAACACGAATTTGCAGAATTAAATTTTGCTTAAAAGTGATAAAAATTACAGGTTGAAAGTTAAACAGAAAAGACAAAAGCAAAAAACTCTCATTTTAATAATAATAAAATTAAAATAATGAATAGTTAAGTATTAAGGGTAATAAAGTTAACACAACAGAAAGTTTTAAAACTTGAAGAAGGTGCAAAAGCAAAATACATACACAAAAATGAAGATTTTTAGCAAGAAATGTCTCCAGTGAAAGTCTTTTACAAAAATAATAAAAAGTGTCGAATTAGATCACGAGGAAAACCCCATTGCCGCAGTTAAGAGAGTGCAGAACTTTCTTAGAAGCATTGCGTAGATTTTCTAGTGTTTATCAAGTTTAATTTTTAAAGTTAGCTTCGATTTCATTAGACATTTAAGCAGTTTGTTGCTAAATGTTGCAAGGAGTATGTTTCGGCGTCATTTGTTGCAATAATCGCAGCTTTAAAAAGTGAGCCTTAACTGATCTCTATTGTAAGCTACATACTTTTTCTCCTTTTGGTCCTGCAACTCCTTCACCTTCAATTCCTTTCAAGCCTCTATCGCCAACTTCACCTTTAATACCCTAAAAAAAGTACAAAAAAGGCAAGTAATTAAAAAACAATAAATAAAGAATTTATCTCAAGGTCAAAAAAAAAAAATTTTTTTTTTTTTACAAAATGTTTTATTTTAAATAATAATTCTTTTTTAAAACATTTTATCTATTCTATTAACAATTTCCATAAATAATTTTGTTAAGAAAACTTTTTAAAAATATTTGATGGCTTTTAAATAAGGTTAGAAGAGAATCAGCATACTGGGACACCAGGATCACCACGTATTCCTTTTTCCCCACTAAATCCTGATAGACCTTGTATACCCTAGATGGAAAAAAAAGTTTAAAAAAAATAATAGAGAACTTATTTTTTGTATAAATAAAACTAAAATTTTATTTATCACAATAGATAAAAAAAAAAAACTTACAGGAACACCAGGGACGCCAGCTTCACCAGGTTCTCCTTTCACTCCAATTGAATTTATTCCACCTTCTCCTGGATCACCCTATCAATTAAAAAATTCTTCAATTAATCAATCAAGTCCTTCAATTTAAAAGAAAATAACAATGCAATTTTTTAATTTTTGATTTGATTTATTATTTAATTTTTGATTTGATTTCTAGAAGAAATAAAATGCTTAAATTGAGGAAGGGAAATAATCAATTAAAATTCTTTAGCAGCAACAAATCAAGCAACAAAAATAAAAAGTATTCTTTAGTTACTACAGAATTTAAATAAAGTTAAAGACAACAATTTACCTTTGGACCTTGAAATCCAAGTGATCCAGGCCTGCCTCTGGTTCCAGGTCGACCAATAAATCCTGGTGGTCCAGGTGCCCCCTATAAAAAATACAATAAAACTAAATATTCTTGAAACCTATGTAAAAAAAAAGCATTGAAAAATACAAAATAATATTAGCAATCATAAATTGTCTCATATAATTTATTAGAAATGTTAGTAAAAAAGTAAGATTGAGAGAAATATATACATTGTTCTCCCTAAGCGATTTTAGAAGGGTGGCCCATCCTGCTTCCCCTTTGATCCCTATAAATGTGGCCTTTCAGTAAAAATAAGCTGAAATACTATTACAAATATTTACTTTGTTTGGATTATTCTCACCTTTTTTTTATTTATTTATTTTTTGAAAAAAAAATGCACCTTTAAATGTTTATTTTCTAATAATTCTCAGTTTAAATTATAGAAAAAAGCTTTCAAGTAGTTTATCAATTAATAATTTTTTTAGCTCATATTTTTTTTTTAAATTATGCACAGAAATGCATTAAATTATGCATTGTCTTTTAGCATGCCCTTAATTATTTTTTTTTATAAATTATAATAAATTTATCTAAATCAATAATAACAGACATTATTTCATAGTAGACAAAATTAACATTATAAGACATAATTTTATCTAAAGATCAAAAATTTCAGAAAAAAAGGAAACTTTGAAATGAAAGAGGTTGAAAAATTATATGTGCTTCAAGCAATAAATACAAGTTAAACAAAGAAGATTTATGAATTTTCCTACTTCAAAAGTCTACAATATATAACTATTATCATAAAAAGAAATCAGTGATTTTAAAATAACAAGAGTATCAACTTACATCAGTTCCATTGCAACCAGGAAAACCTGGCTCCCCAGGGGGACCATCACTCCCTGGAAGGCCCTGAAGCAAATAAGTCAAATTAAAGAAAATAGGATACAAAAAATTTCTAT
This sequence comes from Parasteatoda lunata, assembly GCA_949128135.1. NCBI lineage: Eukaryota > Metazoa > Arthropoda > Arachnida > Araneae > Theridiidae > Parasteatoda > Parasteatoda lunata. The sequence goes on along the minus strand of OX421972.1, from coordinate 53,611,754 downwards.
GATTAGTCATGAGAAAAAACATTTAAGATAAAATAAGAAAATTAGGTTAATACATACAGGAATACCAGGTGTACCTTCAAATCCTGGAACACCAGTATCACCCTAAAATTAGAGAGGAAAGAACACAAATTTATATTTATAAAAAAAATCAGAAACAAAAACTATAAATAATACATATTTTTTTTAGCAGAATAAACAGAGAAAAAGGGAAAAAATCAAAGCCAGAATAAATGCTTCCTCACCTTATCTGTGTTGCCCAAACAGTATCATGCATTTCACATGTATGAAGAGAGTTTAAACAACACATTGGTAAATTAGGGCTATAGTTAGTCCAGTCAGCACATGTCGAAAGTCAAAATAGCCACTTTTTCCAGAGCAGACTGGTAGGTGGCCGGCTGCACTAGTTTGCATGGTTGAGGATCCAACTCTATCAAGAGATAGTCCCACAAATTCTCGGTTGGGTTTAAATCAAGAGAGTTTGGTAGCCAGAGGTATACAGTAAACCTGGTGCTCTTCAAACCACAAATGTGCACTGCAAGTTATATGGCATATCGCATTATTTTGCTAGTGGATGCCATCATCCAGTGGAAAAACAACTTGCTTGTAAGGGATAGACATGATTGCGTACTTTTGTCGATCCATTGTGCTTTCCACAGTGATGAGTGCACCCAGAGAATACCATGAAAACTATCCGCAGACCACAATGCTTGCTCCTTCAGCTTGAATACTTCTGCCAATTGTTACATGGTGTTTGCTTTCTGATGGAACATTAAACAAATAATAACATCTGAAAAAGCTACCTGCCAACACTCAGGACATCCAGTTGCAGTACAGGCGTGTAAATTCCAGCCTTTGTCATATATAAATAGCAGTCAGCACAGTGCATTAACCTGGTGTCTGGGGCCCATTGTAACATTCCCTGAACCGCAGTTGAGCATGACACTGTTGGTAGCCAGTTGGTTCATCTGGGAGGTAAGCTATTCAATGAGTACATGTTTATTCGCCCAAACGCATCTTCAAAGCCCTCTTTCACCTCTATCATCTATGACCTATGGTGCACATTTGCCAGGTCACTGGTTTTAGATAATGCCATTTTGCCATACACGGTATACTTTTTTTTTTTTTTACCACAGGGGCATGTAAACAGTTAACAAAATGGGCTTGTTTGGAAATGCTATCATTTTTGGCTCAAAAGTCAACTATCATGCCCATCTGACTGTCAGATAAGTCAGCCCATTTCTGCAAATAAGTGCAATATTTTCTGATTCCCTCAGACACCTTATATATACGCTCCACTGCAATGTGCTGTCACTTGCCTTCTGTGATTGGTTAACTCTTGTTGATGTGGTAAGTAGGTGGTGGTCACATTAATGTGACTGGACAGAGTATATACTCAAAACAAGGCATCATAACGATTTATCTTCTTTAAATTTTTGACTGTATAGGTTTTAACACATTTTGTAATGAGAAAATTAAAAAATTACTATGAAACCCATTAAAACTTACTCTAATTCCTTTTGGCCCAATTGCACCAGCATCTCCAAAATCTCCTTTCAAACCTCGAGTACCAATAGGTCCTTCAGGACCAATTTCGCCAGGATGACCTGCAGATCCTTGTAAACCAGGTAGACCTGCAAGACCCTAAAAAGATATATAAAAAAATGTAGTCATGAGCATCAATAGTACTCTTGAAAATAACAAAACAGTCAAAATAAATTAAGATAAACAAAAGCCTAAAGTTTTGAAACTAATTTATATATATATATATATATATATATATATATATATATATATATATATATATATATATATATATATATATGCCAATAGAAGAGAAAATTTGGTGCCAACAAAATTTTAGTAAAAATGAAAAAAAATACTATTACTAATGATCACATAAAGTTGGTCTGTAACATTTAGAGTACATCAACAGTTTCAAAATGGGCCAATGCAATTATATTACTCACCATATAATACTCTAGTGCAGTGGCTCCCAAATGGTGTTTCCATGGAAACTAAACTTTTACACAGAACCGTGGGATTCTGTGTAAAAGTTATTGTTTCATTATTATCAATCTAAACATTAATTTTAATTCTTTTGTGTCAAAATCAGGCAGATTTTTCAGATTAAGTGAAACTAAAGTGGTCGCCACTAATTGTCAGACCACAACTTATTTTTTATTCTCAATATTTGTTGTTATATGCAGGATAGCATTATATTTTTGCAAGAATGAGGTTTGGAAGAAAATTCAAGCAGTCATGAGTAAATTTTAGGTTTACAGAAATTCCCACAAAAATTTTATTGTTTTGAAAATGTTTCCTTGTTATAGGAATATTATATGTCAATTTCTGTATTTATAAGTTTGAATTCCTTAAATTTATGAGAGAGATCTTAAATTTAATTTAATAAATTATTACTATTTCAATACACTTTGATTTTATTTTTAACATATATGCTCGTTTAATCATGTCTTGTGCAAAATTAAATGAATATTTTTCTTATATGAACTTTACTTTCCAAAAACATTTTGAAAAAAAGTTATTGTACCAAAGAAAAAGAAGCTAAAATTTTGGATTATGAATAAAATATTTCCCGTTAAGTATACTAATTGTAATTTATAAAAAAGTATAAATGTTTGTTTAAATAAGTTAATAATTTTTCAATCACTCAATTCAAGGGTTTAAATTAGTTACCATCAACATTTAGTACAGTTATTAGAATAAATAAATTTACAAATTATATTATTTGATTATGTTACAATAGTGTTAGTAACTCTATATTCTAGTCTATGTAGCTCAGCATCAATCAAAAGAAGACTCAAATTTTGTATTTATTCATACAAAACTCAAAAATATTAAAAAAAAAAATTTCTGTAATCACATGCTTCAATGAAAGGAAGTGAAAAAATGAAAATTGTTTTAACATACTATAATGAATAAAATGATTGTTGAGTGTTTTTTAAGATATTTATTTTAATTATTTTTAGTCTCAATTTTTATTCAATTATGTTTCCGTATTTTTATTTTCAATTATTAAAAATTTAACTGATTGGTAAAATTGTAACTTAGTGCATTTTTATTTATAACTAGGTTATTTAATATTTTCTACACCAAAATTTAGGTTTTTGACATTGATTGTCAAAAAAAGAAAAAAAAAAGAGTTTATTTAAAAAATAATTCGTTAAAATAAAGAGTTTAATTTTGAAAAATTGAGTGATCACTTGTAATTTCATATGTATGTTTATTTATAAATACTTCATATTTATAAAAGCTAAAAATTATCCTTATACAAAAATTTTGAGTTTTTGACAATTGTCAAAAACTGTGTCGAAAAACTATTATTAAAACCGGATAAAACCATCAATTTTCAAACACTCGCCAATCCTGGTAAAATACAGCAGTCACTCATGTTTTGCTGCTAACCTTTCTTTTTCTGTTGAATTGAGATACAGTACTGGAAAAAAAGTATAGCCACTTAAAAGTAAAGCCACTTAAGAAAGTGATAAAACATAAGAAGAAATTACTTATATCATTTTATTTTATTATATAGCCAGATTATGACATAATAAAATTAAAATGATATTAATAGCAAAATGCATTACACATTACTTTATGTGTCATAATTAGAATTTAACACAAAATAACTTGGAAAAAAGTATAAAGTCGGCACAATTATTACATCAGTAATCAATGGTGATCCTTTGTTTTAGATTACATTTATCAATCTGGTATTCATGAACCCAGTTAGAGTTCATAAAATGCTGATATCAATAATGTTCCAAGACATCTTGACTCTTGATCAAGACTCTTGAATTGTTGGCCAAATCTATAAATGTCTCTTACTAGCATACCCCAAAGGTTTTCTACTGGATTAAGATGTGAGCTTTGAGATTGCCACTCAAAGGATTAACCTTATTTGCTTTCATCCGGAATTTAGTTGAATATGAAGTATGGACTGCTGCATTGTCCTGTTAGAACGTCCAGTCAGAGATGTTATAAGAGGAGCAACAGACAATAAATTATCTCCCTATTTTTTCATGATACATAATTGAATTCATTTTAGTTGGTATAAATATAATTGGAGTTGCACTGCATTGCAGCCCAAGCCATAATGCACTCACAACCAAATTGACAATTGGAAAATAACTGTGCTTCAGTCCGTAAGTCATACCAAAAATATCAACTGCCACCTGGTCCATCCAAATTAAACTTCTTTTCATCAGAAAAGACTACACCACTCTAATTCGTACATTTCTTAAGATGTTTCTTTGCAAATGCTAAACGAGCATCTTTGTGCGATTTAGTAAGCGAAGTCTTTTGTTTAATATTTTTAAATTGAACGTTCAGATTATTACTTACTTAATACAGATTATAATTTATAACTATGTGATAGCTGCATTTCAGTTTTAATTTGTGCATATGACACTTTACCATGATAAGCAGAAATGTCTTCCTTGCTTTGATGAATTTTTTTTTTTTGCCTTCTAATACGTTGTTTACTGTCATAGCTTTCAGGATTCCTGAGGCAACTATTCACTGCAGCCTTCGACCTTCCTATTTTTTTTTTAAATTTGAAAACAACTCAAGTGACCTTTTCGTTAAAAGCTAAAATTTGACCTTGCTTGCCTTTCATTAAATGAGTTCTACTTGGCGTTGTATTGTGCGTGCAAATTACAAAAAAACTGCCTTTATACAATTCAGATTCACTTTGTGTACTGGAGCAAACTGCTTTCTTGCATGTTTTGCACCTGATCATGACGTAATTAGTATCAATTGTATACTTTTTTCCAACTTGTTTATGAATGATTATGCCCATTTTGCAACGATTTAAATAATATATGATATGGATAAAAAATAAAATCGTCATGCATAGCAATTAGGCTCTACATTTGCAAGTAGAAAATAAATTTACATATTCAGCATAACAGTGGTGTTTTATATTTAGCAACTTTTTGCTCAGCTTTACACTTTTTTCCAGCACTGCATTATTCATACAGGTCACCTCAATCACACTAATGTTTAGTTGGTGTTTTAAGCAGTTGTAAATACATGTCTGATTTTTTCATAGCCATATTATTCATTCCTGTGTCAATACAGTTCTTGTAATTAGTACCTACTTTATACTTTTTTGAAACTTGTTTTTTCAATGATTATGTCCATTTTGCAATGATTTAAATAAGATTTGAATTAAAAACAAAATTGTTATGCATAGTAATTAGGCTCTACCTTTGCAATTAGAAAATAAATTTATATATTTAGCCACAACAGTGGCGCTTTTAATTAAGCGACTTTTTGCTCGGCTTTATACTTTTTTCCAGCACTGTATAATTCATACAGGTCACCTCAATCAACACTGATTTTAAGTTTGTGTTTTAAGCAATTGTAAATACAAAGTCTGATTTTTTCATAGCCATATTATTCATTCCTGTTTCAATACAGTTCGTGATCTTTATCTGAATTTCAACCTTATCTGTACACTCATGATCTGTAACAATAAATGAACTAGCAAGTCCTTAAGTATGTGTTTGCAATGAAAAAAATTAAAAGAATTTTTTTCTGAGTTACAGAAAAAATTATCAACAAAAATTTTAACAATATTCTAGCTTAACTTTCCAAAAATAATAATAGAAAAAAGAACCATTAATAACATAAATCAAACTTCTTAACAGAAAATAATTGATAAAAAGTTAAAAAGATAATATAAATTCAGCATTAAAATACTCGTATACAAATCTTTCAATAAGATAGATATCATGAAGTCACGGCCTTTAAGATTTTTAGAAATTTCTAACACATACATGAAATGAAAACTATTTTATTAAAAATATTAGTTAATAGTAAAACATAACAGGAAGATATAAGTAACTTACAGGAAGACCTTTCTCTCCAGTACATATACAAGGTTGCTGAACACATCCTTTACAAGCCTAAATAAAAATAAGAATTTAAAAATTAAACACATTCTGTAACATGTTAAATAATAAAAACAGTTATATTGCTAAAGAGTTTTTTTCTAATAAGTTAATACTCATCTCATTTCTTACTTCCTGTGTTAACTTATTTGATGACATATATTGTGTATACTAGCTTATACAGTAATTATTTAATATATAAGCTAGTATACACAAAAGAAAAAGAATGTAGGGAGATACATATCACAAATTTCAAACTTAAACCCCTTAACTTATAAAGTTCCTTTTGACAAATGTTTGAAATTTTTTTGATCCATCACCTATTCGTAACGGACATGGTGAAAAATCAGCTAATATGGTAGAAAAACAGCCAAATTATTGTTTAACCCACTGGCGGTTTAGCAAATGGGCGAAATTGGGAGAATGTTTCTCCCCTATACACTATTTCCCTATCTAATAACATGGGAAAACCGGTTTTGCTATGCGGAGAAGACTGCAGGTTAAATTACGACTTTTTACGTGCAGAACCGTCAGTGGGTTAAACTTATTGAAACTGTCTGCTTATTGATTGAGAAGGGAATTTTTTCATATTAAGGAACACATAACTATCTAGATGTCACAACTATCATCACATATACACACAACTATCTAGAAGGTTTCCATCTTTTTAACTTAACTGTTCAAAAAACACTGTACAACAAAAAAAACAGCTTTTTTTTAATATTTTTATTAGATAAAAATATAGGTGATAGAGAAAAAAGTCCTGTACAAATTTCCCCCTAAAGTTAAGTGTACATAAAATAATTAATAACAGTTACACATATTGTAGGGCTATGATAAAACTTAGTATACTATACAAACAGTATTTTTTTTATCATGCAAAAGTTATTAAATTTTATTCATTTTTATTTCAAAGAATAAAAGACTTCACATTATTAGATTGATTGCTAATCTAATAAAAAAAAGAAATTCAAGAAAAACAATTTAAAAAGTATAAAGTTAAGGTAATTGAATTGTAATTTGACACAAAGAATGTTTTAAATTCAGCACATTTGAATTTGTGGTTGTTATCACCTCATCATTCAAATTATAAGAAAAGACAAGTTTCACTTCTTAGAATCAAAATTTCTTAGAAATATTTCATTTCATGTCAATTTATTATTATTTGAAAAAAGATAAACCAAAACAAATAACAAGACTTCTATTACTTAATTTGATAGTAATAAATTAGGGAAAGAGAGTGACAACATACATGAAAAAAAAATATAACTATAACTTAAGCTATAACTTAACGTAAGCTATAACTTAAATGTATATTATATTTTAGAATGTAGCATAGAATTAAAAACCAAATAGCTAAAAACTATCTAATTTTCGTTAACCTTATAACTGATTTGCTGTCCAGTAAGCTCAAGGTTCATGACATTTTATTTCTATTTGAATTTACTACCACAATGTGTCTGAATATAAGGATTTTTTTACTTATTAGTGTCTATGAAAAAGTCATATTTTAGAGTTTAAAAGCAACCAATTTTATAAATTTAGTAAGATATTTTTCTGTATATTATTATTAATTCTTTTACTTGATTGGAGCTAAAATGTAAATAAACAGTGAATTACTTTTGACCATTCTGCTACCTTTGTAATAACTATGAATTTTATAAAAATTATATATATTTATAATTAGTGAATAAATAAAGTTTTCTAGAAAAATCCTAAAAGGATTTAATAACTTCAAAAACATTTAATTCAATATAATTTATTAATAATGCAATTTATGAAGAAAAAAAACTGATATGAAAAATTATTCAAAAAAAATTTTTTTTAATAAAGCCAGATATTTAAAATTTGATTTCTAAGGAACTATTCCACCGATTTTACTCAAATGTCTTTGTCTTGTCCTTGTCTTTTGCCATGTAATATTCTTTGCAAAAAATTTATACTTATGAATTAATTTATTATTATTGATGATGCAAAAAATTTATACCATACAATTAAAAAAATTTTCAACAATTATTAAATAAAAATTAATGAATATTAGTTATTTTTTGTATGGAATCATCTTGGGATAAACAATTTTATAATTGTGTGCAAAAATTTTTCAATTCACTCAAAAATATTTTGAGACATAGCGGAATAAGCAATAAGTAAATTTAACATTAAGGGTTCCAAACTTTGGAGTGCTCTCTTGACCAAACTATCAGGATCATATTTTGGTGGTCAGAAATCTGAATCCATCAAAAAAGAGGTATGAGAGAAAGTACACTTTTATGTCTTATTTTGTAACTAAAAATATCATCTGCACTTATGAATTAGCATATTTGAGGTGACCCCTCAAGGCATTAAGATCGAGTCTTAGAACGTAAAGATTCGATCATTACATCAAAAGTTATTCAGGGTGGTCAGTCAGTTTCAGCATACTCGTAATTTGACACGAAGAATACTGTATACCTTGACATAATTAAAAATATAATTTATAAAGATGACATAAAATGAAATCAAATATTATTCTAATTTGCCTTTGAAAAAATGCAATGTTTAAAAAAACAAAATGTCTACACATTTTACTTTTAAGAAAACAAATTTATTAAAATAATTTTCTATTTCACTTACTGTCAAAATATTTTAGTTTACTAATGCTATTGTTAATTGAAAATAAAAAATACATAGCAACAAGACATAGAAACAAAGGATACTTTTAGTTTAAACAAATTTTTAAATTTCACATTTATTTCTTTGAATTAAACACTAATGCAGAGCCGGATTACCCATTGGGCCATGGCCTGGGGCCCCTTTAAAAAAATTTTTTGAAAATAAATTTTAAAAAAATTAAGAAAAACAATGATTTTTTAAAAAAAAAAAATTTTTCAAATATATATTAATAAAATGCGATAATTTTTTTGCATGATTATTTATTACTTATTTTAGTTATTATTTATAAGTATTATTATAGTTCATGTATTATAATATTTATCAATGTTTATTAAGTTCAAATTTCTCCTTTTGATTAGCGTGCGAAAAAATTGAAAGCAGTACTATAGTGAGCTGAGATTTGTCTAAACAAGAAGCAAAAAATTAAATGTTGTTGACATTATTAATAAAAAAGAAGTTATTTAGTGCCTCTACTAAAGTGTTTCATTTTTTTTTTAGTGTTTCATAATTATTTAGTGTCCGTAATTCTATTTGATCAATAAATAATTACAAAATATTTTACTAAAAGGTAAGTGTTTGTTTATTGTTTTATATATACTCTAGAAAAAACTCATAAAACTGGTCACTTTCAATCAAATTTTATATATTGAAATTGTCACTGTTTAAGAGGTCCAGGATATTATTTATTTTTATTTTAAATATGCTTTCTTTAATGAAAAGATATATAAATACTTTTATATTTGAATAAATAAAAATTATACGAGAAAAAAAGTTAATCTAAGGGCCACAAAAATTTGAATGGCCTAGGGCCCCGCGTACGCTTAATCCGCCCCTGCACTAATGTGATTATCAGACGTGTAATAAAGGGTCAGAATAAATATTATTAATAAATGTAATGTCAATAATTGAAATCATATCGCTGCTTCAAAACTAAAACGACACATCTGCAGGCATAATACGTTTGCAGATGCGTCGTTTTAGTTTTGAACCAGCGATATGTTTTGTCCAAAGTATTGCAAAGATAAAAAATACTAAGGAGTGATTACTTTTTTCTTTTAAATTCTGCATTTAAATCATAAATGCGATTCATACAGTTTAATATACATGGAAACATTTATAGCAAAGACAAATGTAATTAAGAGAATATTAAAAAAAACAAATCATATAATATGCAACAATTATTTATTAAGTTTTTACAATACATAAAGTAAGACCAATTAAACGATAACAACATTCAAGAAGGTTTTTTTAAAGAAATATTTGATTTTCCAAAGAATGCATATATAAACATTAATCGTTATCTTCAACTTCGATGTCAATAAGTTCATGAAAGCGTACTTGAAACAAGATTTTTTAATTCTTTAACAGTATTTTGATTGATTTCTTTTAGAGATAAGCCAAACAGTACAGTTTTGTGAAAATATGTCTCCGCTAAAGTCAAAGCTACTGCTTGGATTTCAGGTTCATCACGACCAAAAATTACTTTAGCATCGTAAGTCATATTTTCAGGAGAGGGTAAATCGGATGATCGATAATCAACTTGAACCATAGTACCCATTTTACCACAATCTGAGATAATAACTAAATATTTATCTCGAAATTCGGTGATACAGATTTCGGTATTTTTTTCACTCACAAGTCCTTTACCTTGACGGGTTGAAATTTTCCATTCATTTATTTCGCCCATTTTAACACAATAACAGCAGTGTTTTCCGGCAATAGAAATGGATTGTCTTAAGATTTAGCTATTCTATTTTTGAAGATTCGAATTTTAGAGCTCAAAAAAGCCTGCGGCATGACAAAACAAAAACAAAGTCTGAAGATATACAGTTAAAGATAAGGATTGAAAGAAAAAGGCCTAGAAGCAGAAATACGAAGATGCTACAGTTAGTTTCACACTAAAATGCTCTTATGACGTCTGGTTAATTGGGCCAATCGGAAGGCAGGGTTATTCGGCGTCGTTTGCAAGACAAAATCCACACAAATTTTTTTTTTTAAAAAACTTCATAGGGTGCTCTTAAGGCCGACTAGTCCTACATGAAACCACAAAGTGTCGTAAAAACTGCTGTTTTAGGCAACACAAACCAAGAAACATATATTTTTTAAAAATTTATTTATTGTTACACACGCAAATGCAGGTTTGTGTCCTTGTTTCTGATATTTTTATTTTTACTTAGGAACAAACAAATGTTCAAGTTGACTAGTTAACAAACTGTATTTATAAAAATTAATAAGTCAAAGACGTGAAATGTCTTTTTTTTAATCGATAATTGTAGTAGTAGGCTGACGTTCTATGCGTCTCACTATCCTCATGCTATTAAACACGTGTTAATATTGGTTTATATATAACACATTGGTTAACATTTTATTAACAAAAAAAATATTATAATAATAGCAATGGCGGTGACTATGCTTTAACGCTTAAAACTTTATTTTGAAAAATGAAAAATAAACTTAGTATATTCCCAATCACTCAATACTGTCCATTCAGTTTAATACATAACTTTAATTTCGTATATTTATTCAGTAATTTTATTTTTTTAAACTTCATTTTAAATTTATTAATTAAAATTTTTTTTAAACTAGATAGTTCTTTTTTAAGTTTAAGTAAATCCGTCCGTGATATGAATGAAAGTGATAATTCTTTTATGATAAATCTATTACTTATTAGTACATTCATTACGAAGAAAATTAATAAGTTATATTAACTGCGCATAAGCTGCAAGTATATAGAACTCATAAAATAAGCTAAAAAATTGAGAAAAAACAGAGGGGAAAAAATATATTAAAAATCCGGAAAACAAAATAAAGAAAGGATATAATCTCTTCATCAGCTCACACGATTATGTCCGCAAAAAAGAGTGCTTTCTAATATTGTATCAATATAGCCAAAGCAAAATATATCAATACAATAGTGTGAGGAGCACTCAAAAACATTGAAACGAAATTAGAATACATTAAGTAAAAAAAAAACAAAAAAATCAAGCAAAAAACGGAAAATAAAATGTAAAGAGATTATAGAGCAAACATTATTTCCCTCAGATATTATTTAATATAGATATTTTTTTCCCTCCGTTTTTTCTCAATTTTTTAGCTTATTTATATATATATATATATATATATATATATATATATATATATATATATATATATATATATATATATATATATATATATATATATTTATATATCAAAGTGAATAACAGACAATACAATGCTTCGGCATACCCATCTCAGTTAGACTAAATGTCAGCATGAAGTTATTTAATTTTGTTATATCACGTTTTTTAAATTTTTTTTAAATATTTTTTTTTAAACTATGCTTAATACTTTCTTTTACTAGTCCGTCATTTGCAGGTTGTTTCACAGCAAAATAGTTTTTCGACTCCCAGTGATACTACTACCATTATATATCATCAGAGGGAATGTGATGGTGCTATATCGTGTCGTGTAATCTCGTTCAGCGAAATATTTGATTCCTTAATAGAATAGCTAAAATGTTTATTTATATATTATCTATACAAATGTCGGATATTAGGCCTTTAAATTATTAGCCTTAATCTTGTGTCACAATATTTTAAAAGAATCAAATTAAATGATGCTAATAGTGCATTAGTTGCAATTAAAGGAATTTATCTTAAAAGATGCAGCCAGTAGTAATTTTCAGATATCGTCCAATAACACCTTAGAAACAGAAAATTTTAACAAAGAATAAGGTTTAAGAAATGTCGAAGACATTAATAAATAAATTACTGTCATCAGAATTAAAAAGCATTTCGAAAATGGACATTTAAAGTTTATATAATTTTATTAATTATTGATTAGGGGTATATAATTAAAGAGTAAGTACTTTTTCTTTGTTTTTGTATTACAAATAGAATCACATAATTTTATAAATTACAAATTAAAGGATTAAATTTTTTTGAAAGATTTATGAATATAACACTAAATTATTGAGTGGTTAATAATAATTTTATTTTCCCCTACAAGTTCCATTCATATTTATTCATTCATTCAAACATTATAATATTACTTTGGATAATAATCCCTATGTTTAATAATTGAATAACTTCATTTGCATCATAAGAGCTATGTATTCATTATTTCAATAGAAAATTAATTTTTAAAAGTTGTAAATATTTATTACTGTCATTTGTAGCACTGATGGGTGATGATTACTAAATAGTGATGATACTACATTTCACATCAAAGTTGTTAAGCAATTGTTTTATAAAATTATTTTTTTTAACCATTGTGTGCACTTCCTGTTTTTAGTTTTATTAAGTAATATCATAACTTTAAATAGAGTTCCAAAATAACGCCTATAATTCAAGGCTGAAATGCAGACCAATAAAGTATATTCTCGCTTTCCCTTTATTCTTTTATTAGCATAACTTGTTACGTAATGGATAAATTTGTTGACCATATTCGTAATCAAAAAAAAAAAAAAAAAAAAAACATTAAAAAATCCTTTTTTTTTTTAAACAATTTAACAACAATGAAACAATTTTATTTTCCCTATCATGTTTCTTTATAGTTGACGATATAAATAATAATATAATGCGTGGAATATAAACTTAAATCACGTCATAAAGGCAGTGCATAATTAAATGTATGCGTTTAGGATGTAATCAATAAATGTCAGTAGCAAGTAATTTTTCTAATGAATAGAAATAATTGTTATTCTCGTAATACTCAAAAAAAAGAAGGAAAAAAAAAAAGAACTAAATAAAGCTGTACAGTGAGGAGTAATTTTTGTTCTTATAATCGGATTCTCACAAAATACAAATTAATTACTATTGATGAAATTAAAGTTACAAAATCAGACACAGAAGCGTACTTTCAGTGAATAAATATACTTTTTTTTTCTGCGAGTTTTGATTTTTAACTATCAAAATACAGAGGATAGCCGCAATCTAGGAAATATGGTCTCGCAAAATTTCTTCGAAATATTTATAATTTCAGACTATTGGCGGCTCAGGGGATAGAGAATTTGCCTCCCAATGAGGTGATCCGGGTTCGAATCCCACGCATTGCTGGTTGATACGTATTCCGCACCCAGCTTTCTCCGATCACAGTGCTGACTCAAAATCTTGGCTCAAAATATTCTCAGAATCATGGATTAGAGTCCCCTTGTCGTCCGTTGGAGGTTTTCGTATTTTTCCTCTCCTTGTGACGCAAATGTGGGTTAGTTACATCAAAAAATCCTTTACGAAGGCAAAATTTCTCCCAATACTTGATATATAGGAATTCTCTTGTCTCCTGGACTAGTTTCAAAATTGCAAGGCTACGGAGTTGAACATTAGTAGTCGTAAACTCAAAATATGGTTATAAAATAAAATAGAAATTTAAAACTATATCAATTTATGTCATTTCTATAATGTTGGAGAAAAAGTAAATCAGACCCCTGATTTTTTTTACAACTAATTAAAAGCTCAGTAAACATCAAAAAACACATTTTGCAAAGAGGTAATTTACTTCATATTATATTTTCGAAATATAATTTGGTAATTTTATAAAAATATCGGATCACTACTCTTTGTAGGAGAAAATTAAACTTCTTATTTCAATAACTTAACAAAAACATAATTACCATTGGGAAAGGAATTTTGGATATTGTTTATTTCATATTATTTTACTGAAATTTAATTTGGTAAAGTGAACCACTACCTCAACAGCACGATTTTGTTCAAGGGGGTCGTAGAGTTGAACGCGATGGTGGCAATGGGGCAACTATTGCGCACCTACTGCCTTTACTTCTCAAACTAGCGGGTATTTATCAATTTGAAGCAGCTTACGCCGGGAATAAAACCCAGATCTTCAGAATGTCACATTTTAAGGCCTTTATAACTGTCTGATCATGACTCTCAATTTAATTCTACATTTAATTTCGTGAAAATGAATTCGACATTTTTTTTAACCTATGAACAAAGATGTAATTAACATTAAAAAAATAAGCTTTGTAAAAAGATAGTTTCTTTTTATATTTTAACAAAATAAAATTTGATACTAAATCAAAATATGAGATTTCGATATTATTTGTGAACGTGAATTAAACTCTTTTTCCTAAAAATAAATTATACAATTATTTAATTTATTTCGTATTATATATCATCGAAGTAAATCTTGATATTGAAGTTATTTCACTTCGGTTTTATTTATGAGTTCTAACTTTTTTATCGACTAAACAAATATACATGCAATGTTAAAAGATAAATTTTATTATTTATTAGATGTTTTTTGTCTCATTTCATTTTACTGAAATACAATTTGGAATTAAAAAAAATATGTAAGATTTTAGTAATATGTAAGATTTAAAAATATTTAGTTCGGATTTTCTTTTTTAAAATAACTGAACAAAGATACAGGTTCGTCGAATTCATATAGTTATTTAACTTGTTTGTTTGAACTCTAACTGGAGCATTAAAATCGAAGACAGAAAATGAAATTAATATTTATTTACCGGAAATATGATGCAACTGATGAAGTATAAAAAAAAAAAAAAAAAAAAATGAAACTGATGAAATTAGTTATCCAGATTTTTTTTATTTTTTATAAGCTGGATAGCTAAATCTTGGTCATGCTTATCAAAACAAGTAAAAGGCTCTAAGATAGCAAATAAAAAATTTCAATTAACCCTCCCATAACCATCATTCAACGTTAGCAATTATTTTAAAATGACACAATTCTACTTTTTTATTTTTATTTAAAGAGCTATATTTTCAGAAGTGTGTAAAAAAGAGAAAAAAAAAGTGATTTCGCAAAATTCTACTTACTAGTGGTTTGTTTACTATAATTTGAAGTGTGATTCTTAACGGATGTTGTTGACAAGCAAGTGTGAAAGCGAAAAATTGCCGGAACATTCATTTAAGCTAAATCTACTATGGAAATAGCTTTCTTCTTCTTCTTTTTTTCTAAATTCTATATGATGCTTAATTAAGGAATGCTGTAGGCGGCATTAAGTTAACAACTTTGTTTTGAAACAGTTTTTTTTTAATTGCTGATATTATTTATCAAAATTATAATAAAGTTTATCTTTTTTTAAGAATGCTTAACTTAACAAATTGAAACTCTAAAACACATCCATAAAATCATGGTATGATGAATACACTTTGATTTATCTGAAAAAAATCCTTCGAATTCATATTATTCAACAAAAAATAATAATAGATAAATATTATATATATATCGAAACAACTAATAAAAAAAATAATTAATGACTTATTTAAATTATACAAAGAGAAAAAATTCTGGCAAAATTACCGTACTGTAGAGCAATAATATTTTTGGTAAAAAAATAAAAAATAAAAAAATAATAAAAATTCGGGTTAATAAAGCCAAAATATACGGTATTTAAACCATTCATTGGTAATTTTTTTGTTCAGATGGTAACGTTTTACCAGAAATTCGGGTTTTCAAAATGATAGTTCTTATTACTACACATTTAGAAAAAATAACGAAACTGAAAAGTAAATTTTACAGAATAAATGGTTTTTATGCCATGCTCCAAAGGTATCGTGATAAAATTACCAAATTTTACCATATTTCTTAAATTTTTTCACGTATCATAAAACAATACTTTATTAATTTCACCGAAATCATTATCAAAACTCTTCGGTAAAAATCACCAACCTTTTCGGTGTTCACCTGGATCCAGAAACATAGTAAATTTTACCATATTCAGGTAGTTTTGATTATAATTTTTTTTTCTCGATGTAAAATTATTTTCAAAACTTTTTTTAATTCCTTTTTTTTATAGAAATTCTAGAATGTTGAGATAGTGTTTTTACATTATGAGAGAGAGAGAGAGAACTAGGTTATATATTATAATTCTAAAATCTACACATTTCGGATTTTCCTTAGAAAAAAAAGTGAGAAAAGTAAAGCATTCCCCTGTTGGCCAAAGAGGGTCATGGAGATTAAGGCTCCACAGTTTCACGACCAACAGTATGATTGAGGCAATGTGGTCAGTACTGCTCACAGGCTGCCTTTACTTCCCAGACATGCTGTTGCCAATCGAGCTGAAGCTGGGTGAGCTTCAAATCGCCACTGCGAATCGAACCCCAGTTCTTCACAATAGCAGTTCAGTGCCTTAACCACTGATCGTGATAAACGACGTCATAAAGAAAGAAAACCACCACCCGTATGAGAATGTATGCTGAATTGTTGAAAAATAGCACATTCAAAAAATTAACAAAATGTGTTACCTCTGAGTATATATAAACAATGCGCCAAAAAAGAAAAAGAAAAAAAATCAAAAATCGAACCACCTTGAATAACTTTTGATCTTATGATCGGATCGTCACGTTCTAAGACTCAGTCTTAAAAGTTCGAAGGGGTAAACTCAAATTACGAAATCAGACACAAAAACGCACTTTCTCTGAATAAACATACCTTTTTTTTTCCAAAACAGATTCGGATTTCTGACGCCCAAAATATAGTGAATAGCCGCAGTCTGGAAAATGTAATCCCAATAGTTTGGATAAAAGTGCGATCCAAAGTTTGGATCCCTTAATGTTAATTTTACTTTTTGCGTTTTATTTCGCCATATCTCGAGAACTTTTTAAGCAAATTGATGCATTTTTGCACACAATTACAAAATTCAAGGAGGAAATGCAAGGAAATTTCCCAACAAAAATAAATTTATTAAATATTTAATATTTTTCATTATTATAGTTAATAATAGTTCAAAAAATTTTGAATTGCTAAGTATAAATTTTTTCACATCATTTTAAATTATGTAAGTTTATATGGCAAAATACAAAATTTGAGCAAAATGGGTTGAATAGTTCCATATTTAGGGAAATCTTAAAATTAACAAACTAAAAACAGATACAATTTCAAAAAAAAGAGTAACGGCGAGGCAGCCGTTAAGAAAAATCCTCAAACAAGAGGAAACTCAAAACATGAATAGTTGGAAAATTTTACAAAATTTTGAACCATAAGTTAATCAAAAATTCGAAAATCATTTCTAAAGAACACAAATACAATATTTGCGAAGTTTAAATAAATAAGTAAATTTAAAATAATAATAATAATAATAATACTATTAGCATACAGAAAATTGTTAGCAGTGAGACACAATTAATGCATTACATGAAATATAGAGTTCGTTAATTGTACAGTCCACATTTGTTGACGCCGTCTAGTCAAGTTCCCTTGTAAGGAAAAGGCGTTCCATTATTTCAATAATTCCCTGTTCGACTTTCTTCTGCTTCCAAAATAATTTAACTCGGATGTAATTTAAATGTTCAGGAAAAATTTTTTGTCGAAGGTCTTGAAATTTACTGCAGTTTATTAAAATATGTTCCAGATTTTCGAAAGTATTGCAGGAGTCACAGAGTGCTTCCTTGCCAAAAAATCTAGCCTGGTGCTCTCCGTGAGCCCCATGATTTGTGAGGAATTGATTAAGAAAAAAATTTGCTATTATTTTGTTAGTGTTAACTCTTGGAATTAATTGATGGGTATGTCTACCCTTTTCCTCACTGTCCCATCTTCGCTGCCATTCGTTGATCAGTAGTTTTGTTATTTCCCTTCTAGTAGTCCCTTATTTCGTTTGAATTTCATGAATGTCGATATATGGTTTTTCACATGCGGATTTGGCGAGCTGGTCAGCCGCCTCGTTACCCTCATTTCCCACGTGCGCTTTTATCCAGTTAAGATGGATGTTTGGTTTGTAAATCTTTTTGATTGCATCAGTTATGTAATTAGAATTGTCAGTGTTTTCAAGGGCCTGTAGACTTGATAGTGAATTGGAAAAAAGTGTTACTGTTTCTGTTAAGTTTTGTGCTAAAATCCAAGTTATTGACTGGTAGATAGCCCATAATTCGGCTTGGAACACTGTTGCAAAATCAGAAAGTCTAAAGGTATGATTTTCCACTTCATGTCTGTCGGAATAGACGATAAAAGCGCATCCTGTTCGATATTCATTTTGAAACCTAAGTTTGGATCTGCAGTATATATCTCGATTCCCTTTCCTGTTGGTTTGTTGTAATTGAATTTAATAGTTATAATCTCCGCTGGATGTATTATATTAAGTTTTGGAATGTTGTTGTTGTTGTAGTTTATTTACGTCGCACTAGAGCTGCACAATGGGCTATTGGCGACGGTCTGGGAAACATCCCTGAGGATTAAGTTTTGGAATAGTTTGATACTCGTTATCTTCTTCTTCATGAAAATAAATATTGGAAACTCTTGTTTCAAGTTTTGCGGTTAATTCAAGTGGCAAAGTTCCAGCAAGGATTTGGAGTGCTGCAGTTGAGGTAGTTCTGTAGCATCTTGTGATTGAGATTAAGGGAATTATTTCTATTTTTCTTAATTTATTGTTAATAATTACTTGATCTTTATACCATATTTCACATCCATATAAGACGAGGCGTAATATACTATTCAAATAAATAAATTTTCTGATATTTGGCGTGATTCCCCAGTCGACTCCAATGAATCTATTGAATTTGGCGTAAAACTTAAGAATTTTTGTATGTTGTGACTCCAAATGGAGCAACCAGGACAACTGACCATTAATCTTGAAGCCAAGGTAGTCTATTGTAGTTTGAACAGAAATTCTCTCTCCATTTAATTTAACTGTGGGTTTACGTGAGAATTGCTTCTTTTTGGGAAAAACGATAGCTACTGTCTTTGAAGAGCTGAATTTCAGATTATGTTCTGCAGCCCATTGTTCGAACTTTTCCAACTGGGCTGTTGCGAGAATTCCCAAGTGATTTAGATTTGTTCCTGTGAAAAGAACCAAAAAGTCATCAGCATACGAAATTATTGTTTCGCAGTCTGATCTCTGCATACTTAATCTTGTGTTGGCGATAAGGAGCCACAGGATGGGGCCGAGGCTCGAACCCTGTGGCACCCCTAAGTATAGTTTCTGAGTCAGGTCATCCTGTGCAAGATTGTAGGTTATAAATCGATCAGAGAGAAAACTTTTAATAAAGTTTGTTAATGTGTATGAAGTTGCGAGGCGATTAAGTTCCATAATGATGTTAACCCAAAAAACGCTATCGAATGCTCCTTTGATGTCTAATGTATCTATCTAATCTAATGTCCCCAGAGTGTGTCTTCCGTCCCGTCTTGCCTTTTCTATTCGTTTGATTAAAATCTTCATGGCTGTAGTAGTTGATCTCCCGGCTCTGAAACCGTGTTGATCACTATGAAGTAAGTTATTATCTTCGAGGAAGAAAGTTAGTCTATTTGTTAAGAGTTTATCCAGTACTTTTCCCCAAACCGAAAGCAAAGAAATCGGTCTATAGGCTTCTGGTTTGCTTAAATTTTTACCAGCTTTTGGAATTAATACAATTCTTGCAATTTTCCATGGTTTAGGAAAATAATTAAAATAATAACAGTTATTAAGTAGGGTTAAAAACCATAATGGTTCCAGTTTAAACATAGCCTTTATAAGCTCTGGAGGAAGATTATCAGGACCTGAGGCTTTGTTATTTTTTATTTTGTTAATAACATGCATGACTTCATTCATATTAAATGGCTGTTCTATATTATAGCAAGTTGCTTCTGGCAGGGGTGGGTACTGGTTAGATACAAAATGATATTTGAGAATAGTTTCTATTGATTCTTTTTTGTCGGCTGAATAAGTTCCGTCTGTTTTTTCAATTTTCTGAATATGTAGTTGAGTATTATATTTGTTCTTTGCTATTAAATAGCTCGGACATAGCATTCTTGATTTGTAATACTATTTAGATAAAATTTTAATTTGTCCCTTTTAGTTTTTAAAATAAGTTTTTTGTAGCTTGCTTTATTTCTTTTATAGTTTAGTAATTTATTCTGTCTCAGTTCCGGATCCTGCTCAGCTTGAAATCTTCTTCTACATGCTCTGACGAATTTTCTTTGAACAGCCAACTCCAAGGACCACCATTTAGGACTTCTCTTGTAGCATTTTTCGATTTCCTTTTTAGAGTACTTGCAAATCTCGACGAGGGCTTCTGTAAAATCTTGAATAAAGTTGTCTAAATTATCGATGTTGTCAATTAGGTCAAGTTCTGACTGTCGGGAGTTCACCAGATCTCTAAAGGCCATACTGAAACTGAATAATTTTAAGTCAGCAAAATTGATTTGTTTTCCGTGTCCTGGACGTCTCTGATCCCGCAATAGAGTCATTGTAAGAAGTCGGTGATCACTCATCGTTTCAACGTCTTCAACGGTCCAATTATCAATGAGGATATCTCCTCGGGTCAAAGTAAGGTCTATCCAGCTCTTACCCGTGGTCGAGCTGAAAGTAGGGATGGCTTCTGGATCGTTAACAACTTCCAGGTTCATCAACATTATGAATTCCAACATTTTATAACCCCTTGGGTCATCTGTAGGCCCCCAGAGAGAACTTTTCGCGTTAAAGTCTCCATTTATTATAAAAGGAAAATCTTTTTTACGAAGTACAAAGTGCTGCAATTCGTCCAATGGCTTCATTAGATCCACAGAAGGTGGGACGTAAATAGAGACGAAGTAAAAGGTAAAATTTGGAGTCCTGACATCAATAATAACTAAATCTCTTCCAATAAATAGTGGGAAAAAATCCACAGTATTCTTTTTAATTAGAACGGCAGTCCTAGGTTTAAATTTGATGAAATTATTATAATATCTGATTGAAAACCTGTAATATGATTGTCTGTGTTGTGGTAAGGTTCGTTAAGAGAACTCAAAATAATGTCGTCCAAGACCGTAATGTCGTAAGAGAACTCAAAATAAAGTCCACAGCGTGTTGAGAGTTTGCTATAAAGGAATGGTTTAAGTTAATATGTGCAATTTTAAAGTCTAAGTGTTGCTTATCCATAGTTTATTTTCTTAGTAATTTGCTCTCGTTTCCATAAGTAACTCCCGCAATGAATAGTTCCATATATACGACTTCTTAAAAATTTGATTTCTCAGGAACAATTAGACAGATTTCGCTCAGATTTTCTATTTTGCCATGTAAATTAACATGCGTTAAAATGATATAAAAAAATTGCATACCCTGCAATTTAAAATTTTTCAACCACGATTAAATAATAAAAAATAATTACTAAAATTTATTTTTTGCATAGAATTATATTTGGATAAACGAATTTTATAATTGTGTGCAAATTTTTTTTCAATCCGCTTAAAAAGGGAGAAATATGCAAAAAGTAAAATTAAAAGTAAGGGTTTTAAACTTTAGATAGCTCTCCTGTTCATACCATGAGGACCGTATTTCCCAGATTGCGGTATTTTGGTGGTTAAAAATCCAAATCCGATGAAAAAAAGGTATGTCTGTTTGGAGAAAGTACGTTTTTATATCTGATTTTGTAGCTTCAAATATGGTCATTATCCCTCGAACCATCAAGATTGAATTCTAATGCGTGAAGATTCGATCATTAGATCAAAAGATATTCAGGGTATTTCGTTTTTATTTTTCTTTCTCTTTTGGCGCATTGTACTTTTTGTACAGTCATATTTATCTGTATTTAAAAATAGGGTTCGTGCTTGATTTAAGTAAGTAATGTAATTTCCTTTTATAAAAAAATTATTTAATGCTGATATTGCGTACTTCAATTGTTAAAAAAAATGACATTAAGTAATCTCAGTTTAGAATATTATAAAAAATGTAAGCTTTGAAATTTAATAGTTAATTTTAGATTCTCCGTTTGTCGTTCAGTCAGTTTCACTAAATTTATTCAATCAGAATGCGATAATGAATGAACAAAAAACTCACAGATTGCAGCGAGTTTTGTTTTAAAACTCTCGAAAAATATGGGATAAACTTATTTCAAAAACCATTATAGCATATTAATTTCAGTATGCATTTTTAAAACGATACACTTCTTTTGCATTGAATATAATCTTGAGTAAGGATTTAGTTGAAGCTTTGATCATGACCAAGCGGAGTACTGTTAAAAAAAAAAATTTGTGTTTAAAACTAGGGTGTTTAAAACAGATTACTGAGATGAGCAAAACTCGGAGATGTATATTTCTTTGGAGAACTGAGAGAGAAAAAAAGTTACACTTTCTGAGAGATAAATTATGCTCATTCAATATTTTGTGACAACACCCTAAAAGCTAATTTCAATAATGCAATGGCAATACACCTTACGAATATTGATTGCTTAAAATGCAGCAGGTAATTACATGTCACATTCAGACAATAACTATAATTTTAACAATAATAATAATAATTTCAGAAATAATTTGCACTTTATTCTTCCTTAGTAAGCTAAAGTTTGTAATTCGTTCACTTACATTTGATTTTTATAATCAAATAGTTTTGTTATACGTTTTTATTATGGAGGTATCTATGAAATTCCTTAAGCATTATTTGCTTTATCACACGGAAGGAAACTGAAATATTACATTTGTTTAATTAAAAAGTGATTATATTAAGGTATATGACTTTACTGTGATTAGAATTGATAAAGTTAATGCACTTTAAAAATTTTTAGTGTTTAGGTGCCACCATTTTGGGTGTTGAGGTAAGCTAAATACATTTTTAAGTACGAAACTGTATTTATTGTGCTAAAGATTACATAAAATTCATTGGATAACAGTTGTTTGAAAGAATTAGGACGAATATATTAATATAAATGTGTTTGTTTTTTAAACGAAATGTTTTTGCAATCAAGTCATAAATTAATTCTAATGCGCATGAAAATGTGTATTGTATACGCAAACAAACTACCAAGAAATGAATAAATAAAACTATAACAGTGAAAAAGTGAATTAAAAAAAATGCGACTACGTGCACTGTAAAATTTTTTAGTTTACGTCAACACCAAAAATTGTAGCAGCTATTCGCAAATTTTTTTTCTAGCGCAGAAACTAAATGAATATTTCTGTATTTATTAATTTTTATAGCGTTGCGATCTACCGCAAACGAAATAATATTGGAACTTTGAAAAGCATGAAATTGGCCTGGCGTAAACGATACGCTAAAATTATCAGTAAGTGACTCGTATCAATAATATTTTTTTTTGGTTCATAAAAAAAGGCTATTACTTTTCAAGATTAACGAATACTGTCAGAACAGCAATTTAGTTTGTATTAAACCAGCAAGAAAATAAGCGTGGAAACACGAT
The DNA here is from genome assembly GCA_949128135.1 of Parasteatoda lunata. Lineage (NCBI taxonomy): Eukaryota > Metazoa > Arthropoda > Arachnida > Araneae > Theridiidae > Parasteatoda > Parasteatoda lunata. The sequence goes on along the minus strand of OX421972.1, from coordinate 53,588,146 downwards.
TGAACGATAATTTAGAATACGTGAAGATTTCTTTTCAGGCTTTAAACGTTACTGTAAAAGAACAATTGTTTTCAGACTGTAATCTCTTGGGATGGAAATGACAGAAATAGTGATTAAATTCTAATTCACCAAAAACAATATGTTATGTTGAATGAAATTTCGAGGGTGAGGTCAATATACTACGATATGAGACTAATTTAAATGATAATTGAGAGAAGGGCTAGATTTTAGGGCCGGATCTATATACTACAAAATATTCAAACCAGTTATGCGTCTGTCTTAATATTTTTGTTTTGGCTATTTGTTTCTGTAAAGTGCTGAAACCAAGAAAAATGTCTGAGTTATCTATCATTTATTTTTCTATTTAATTCTTTTAAACTGCTTAAATTTGGAAATTAACTTTGGAATGTTTTTGCCTTTTGTTCAAAGCTAAGCAAGCTAAATAGGATTAAGCTACATTATTAATTTTTTTTTAGAAAGATCCATCTATTGCATTATTACCCATGAATAATCCAGCTTATATTCTTTTCAGCATTTTTTCATTTATCCCAAAAAAAAATTTTTTTCACCGAAATTTTTTTTACATAAAATGTAAATGTTTTAAATTTATTTAACTATTGTAGCGTTTGTAAAAGTGAACTACGGAAATCTTTGTCAAAATACTTATTATTCTACTCACTTTCAGAAACGTATTTGTAGTGATAAATCCTAAATTTGCGCCTTTACTTTAATTTGTGTACTCGTTTAATTTACACGCTCTTTCAGCGCCTCCCACACATTCAAACAAATAACAAAAAAATCAAAGTTAAAAAATAACTTAGGCATTGTTTACTTTTTATAAAAATAAAACTGAAAATTAATTCAATTCAATTAAAAATTATATCAAAAATTTCATAAACATTACTAAGCAATAATATAATAAGGTAAACAAACAATTGGTGGATTAACTAAAACTATAGTAACGTATAAGTATGTATGTTTAGTAACGTATAAGTATGTAACGTATAGTATGTTTGAAACGTATAAGTAATTTTTTGAATCCAGCGAAAGATATTTCTCAAAAATATTTTTATATTCATAAATTTAAATTAATAACAATGGAAGAAAATAATTAAACTAATAAAGGTAATAACTTATTTGAATTCCAGAAAATAAAAAAAAATGTTTGAATTTTATTGAATATACGATATATTTTCCCCATTCATTAGCTGGGATTTTTTATTTATTTATTCATTTTAAAATCAAAATAAAATTTTAAAAAATAAGTAAAGCGATGCGACACAAATTGCTGGGAGATGTGACTCTGAATATTTTTAAAACTTTAACGGAAGTGGATTTCCGATTCCGTAAGAAATTCTTTTTGTTTCATCCTCGTTTCAAACTAAATTTACAGACATCTTTTAGGGAAACGAAACTATTGTTTCAATATTTTCTTCATTTTTTAATTTTCTTGTTCATAAGAGTGACTTAATTTAATAGGGTTTCACCTTTGAAATTAATATTTTAAAACGAATAGAAATGCATGACACTTTATAAATGGTTTTAAAACTAATTAAAGAAAAAGTAGAATCAGTTCAAAATCAAGCATAATCTAAAACCACTTTTGTGCTAATTGGTAATTTCGATTTTAGTAATGTTACACGATGCTCACAGATTCAGATTTCTAACTGAAGTAATTTCCCAAGATACAAAAAAAATAATAATAATAAAATAAAATAAAATACTCCTTAGATCCCAAAAACTACCAAACTAACTGAAAACACTAACTGCCCCCCGATGCAAATATGTTACATCCTTTTTAACGGAAAATAAATAAATAAATAAAAGAAGAAAAAAATTGTTTAACTTTTGATAACACTCATTTTTGATTTTTTAAGTTAAGAGAAGTATTGCATTCTAGATGATGGTTTTTTTTCCCTTGTAATTTTTATTACAAGCAACTGGTGTATATCTAATTAAAGGAATTTTTTAAAAAAACTTCCTGTGTTTTATTGAAAAATTTCGCAACTTATATCTTTAAACTAAATTTGATCGATACTTTTTGTATTATGAATGCGATGTATAAAAGATGATTTTAAGGAAAAAGATAATTCACGGAGAAAGAAATATGGTCAAACCTACGAGAATATAGTAAAATTTACCGTGTTTCTAGCTCTATAGAAACACCAAAAAGCTTGGTAATTTTTATTGAAGCGTTTAGATAATTATTTTGGGGAATTTAACCATAAAATATGGTTATAAATATGAGATAAAACTTGGTATATGTGGAAAATTTAGTAATTTTATCATGATATACCTTAGAGCATGGCATGAAAACCATTTATTCGGTTAAATTTATTCTTCAATTATATATTTTTTTGAAAAATGTGTGGTTATGAAAGCATTCCCACAACAGCCCGTAGTAAGCCAGGGTGTCATGGAAAATAAGGTTCCATAATTTCGTGACAAACGAGATGATTGTGGCAATGTGGTCGGCACGGTGCACTGGCCACCTTTACTTACCAGACAAGCTAGTATCTATCGATCTGAAGCTTGGTGGGCTTCAAACCACTACCGGGGATTGGATCTCAGTTCTTCACATAGACAGATAAGTGCCGTAACCACTGAGACCATGGTAATAAAAAGTAATATTTTAAAAACCAGAATTTCTTACCATATGGAGGGAGAAATTACTTGCAGCCTTAACGTGGCGGGAGGGTATACCTGGACGTAATGAGCGAAGTATTTCGGGAGTATACTCCTGGCCCGACCTAGGTGTGAAGCCTATTCCATTGTGTCCAGCTAAAGGGAGCAGGCAGTCGGATCGGAGCTAAGGCTGACTTTTCTAATTGCTGCCCCAGGTCCTATGATCAACTGAAGCTGCTCTTTTCCCACTACAAGGAATTTTTAGAGATTTTTGGTTTTACGGAGATGGTGTAACAAACAACAGCTTATTTAAGTCTGTGATAGCGCGACCCAAAAACTTCAGTTTAAAATTATTTTATGTAAAATAATAGAAATAACTTTAATTATTCCTTCTTGAATTATTATTGCTTAAATCTGACAAGAATTCTTAGAGAGCATATAGCAAAGCTTGTCAATATATCGCTTAAATATCGCTCAAGATCAATTGATTTCTATTTGCTCTATGCAAACAATTTTCTAAATTATAAATTTATAATCTACAGCTGTAAGTTGCAAATATGTTATAATTTTCGCATGTTCTTAACCTCCTGTAAAGTCTGAAATTATTTTTATTGGAATTTAAAATTGTTTTTAAAAAAACTTGAGTAACTTAAAATATATTAAATTATTTTTCTGTATAAACTCATATTTTCTTCATTTGACTGAAATAAATTAATGCTCATAAGAATAATGAAAAGTACCATTTTTATTTCTTATTATTAAAAAAAAAGAAGGAAAAAAAAAACTCGTTTATGGACATTAATTTTAAGTTAATGCAAAAAATAAGTGTTTTCATAAAAAAAAACTTTCTATCAATAATTTCTTTCCCGAATTTCGATTTAAAATGAAATTAAAATAATAATAATAAAAGAACAAAAATATGTAGTATTTCCATTGAATAGTGAATATTTTAGGAAAAAAGCTGTAATGATAATACTGATTAAACAATCTATTTTATTACGTCAAGACTAAAAAAGACTGAGCAGACCACGACATTAAGCTAATGCAGTAAATATTAGTGTTTATTTAGTTCCATTTTTTAATGTGATCATATGCATAAATATCATAGATGAGAAATCACCAATGACCAATGATGATTTTTTAATTAATTAATTTATTTTGACATTTATTTATTTGCCTTTAATCGATTATTATTTTTTTTATTAATTAATTTCTTTGTTTTACTCTGTATTGTAAAATGTTACAAAGTTCAGCCGTTATTTCTGTAAATCCAAAATGGCGAAGCTTGAATAGTGAAGATAAACTGTTTTAAGAAAACTTGTAATAAGTAAAAATACTAATTTCGAAATTTAAAGTTTATTTACTGTCTATTTCAATGCTTCTCAAATGACAATTGTGATCCTTGTTAAAATTCTGTAACCATTTTCACATTAAAATAGTTACGTCATTAACGTTAATTTTCAAAGATGAAATATAAGTAAAAAAAAATCTTTCATTAAAATTAAAAGAAAGAGTGGCAGAAATGACATCAGAATAAAAAGAAGAAAAAAATTATCTCACTTCTGCCTGTCGTATTTTTATGATTCTTTTGATATCAGATGCTTTTTACGTGACTTTTTGCTCGTTCTCGGAACATCTTCAGAAACAAAAGTCATTCCAAGAATGAAATTCATGTCTCCTACTTCCCCCTTTCATTGGAATGAATTAATTATTAAAAATGACATAAGTAGACATGAGTTCTATGAGTTAATATAAAGTAAAGAAATTATACTAAACCACAAAATTTATAAAAAGAAAAAAATCCAGTTAAAATTTAAAATTGTTAAAAATTTGAGCCGAACAATCAGAATTCATATAACCAAGAGTTGAAAAAGATCATTTTCCCTCTAGTACGGGTGTTTTCAAGATTATCATGATATCAACTGGATTTTTTCGTTAGGTCATGCTTCTTGATAATCTGATAATTAAATTATTTAATAAATCGTTAATTTAGATTTTCAAGAAACTATAAATATTACGAAGCAATAGATCAAAAATTCAAAACAAATAAATGATGAAAAAAAAAACATTTAGAATATTAGTTAAATTAAATTAAATCAATAAGCCCAAAAACAGGTTATCTTTTTTAGAAATCCACTGTAAATGGCCCTTTTCGAACTTATTTAAAATTTATCAGCCAAATGCACGATACTAGCTAAATTAACATAATTAGCATTAATTATTTTAAGAACTTTAAATAATTAATTAAGAAAATTTTATAAAAAAAACTATTATCACCTTTTTTAAATAACAATAATATGCGAATTCGTGTTCTATAATGTAAAGCGAAGTAAATGGAGCTGACTTTTCAGAGGCATATAAATTAAAAAAAGTAAAATGGATTTTTAAGAAAGAATATGGAATTTAAGATATATAACTTGTTTAAATTGTGTTAGTATAAATTTTGAAACTTCAAATCTTGTATTTTATTAAACGATATCTACATATTTTCTTACTCATGAGAAATTTATTTTGTTTAAAATGTTATTTAGTTCAATATTAACATCTTAATTGATCAATCAATCTTCTTCAATGTAAATCATAGTTAACTGTATGAAATAGTATTTGATTGTATAGTTATAGGATTAAATTAGAATTACAAATAGAATTCGCTAGCATCTAACTATTTTAAGGATTTTTTAAGTTTTGCATTAACATTATAAAAGTTTGTAATAAAAGCGCTAACTTGATTTAAAAAAAAAAAAAAAAAAAAAAAAAAAAAAAACTTTTAATATTTGTTATAAATGTAAGTTCGCAAATATTTTATTGTCAAAAGTTATATAGTATGAAAATTAGTAATTTTAATGCATAGATGTAAAATTTTTCAAATTTAATGTATACAAACTTTATAAAAAGATAAGTTTGCTTACTAAGCATACATTATAAATTCTTTACAATTATAAATGGTACTTGCTTTAGCAGAAATCTCTAGTAGCAATAAAAATTATAGCGAAATCCAAATATAAAGAGATCTTAATGGTCCTTTCTTATCTTTTGCATTTTTTCAATTGCTTACGTTTGTATTTTTGAGTAAGGCTTAAAACATAATAAAAATAGGCTTTCATATTTTTTATAAGAAATATGCTAAGATTGCGTTTCTAATTTTGAACAACATACAATTTATTACTATAAAATAAATTGTAAGGTAGAAAGTATTTGAATTCCTTTACGACAAATGAATAATTTTTACTTACACAATTTAAACAAGTTATAAATCTTAAATTCCATATTCTTTCGTAAAAGCCCATTTTACTTCTTTTAAGAATCCGGCAGAATAAGAAAAAGTACTTCACCCCAGACCAGCATAAAAAGTACCCCAAGTTTGCATACTAAAGAATATGCATACGTACTAAAACGAAATATAAAACGAGAGAATGAAGATCATATCTGTGGAAGTAAGAAAAGCTTTAGAAGAAAGTCAGAAAGACTCATTTTATAAGATACACTGGACCGTGAAGGGAAGTTCTCGTGATCACATGCAATCATGGTCCTAATGAGATTAGTATGCCTTATCGGATGGATTAAAAATATACCAATTTTAAAGTGAGAAAAAAAATCTAAAAAAAAAAAAAAAAAAAAAAAACGATACTTACAAAATGGCTTTTTGGAGTATAGTCTTCTAATTTTCCACTTTTAACTTACATATATGAGATACTTTTTGGGAGACAATGGATAATGGATAGTAAGTTGAGAAAGTTTCGAAAAATCGTTTGATATTGATTTTTTACAAAAACTTTAAGCTCAAAAATGAAATTCTAAAAACCGTTTGCTTCAAATGAGAAATGATACGAAAAACTTAAAAATTCTTTTTTGTAACCTTAAAACATTTTAAGAACTTTAAATAATTAATTATGAAAACTTTATAAAAAATATATTATCACCTTCTTTAAATAAGGATAATTTGCAAATTCGTGTTTTAATTTTAAGCAAAGCAAATGCAGACGATAAATGGAGCTGACTTTTTAAAGACATAGAACTTAAAAGAAGTAAAATGGGTTCTTAATAAAGAATATGGAACTTAAGATATATTACATGTTTAAATTGTGTAAGTATAAATTATTCATTTTTTGAAGCTAAATTTTAAAACATTAAATCTTGTATAAATTTTAAATCAACTACAATATTTCAGTATAGCTGGAAATGTATAATATTTTTAGTTTCGTTAGTAAGAGAAAAGCGGATTTGTTTATTAATCATAATAAATTAGTTAGTTAATAAATGAATACTTATAACCATATGTTAATTTACATGTCGAAGAATTATACTGAAATCAAATATAAAAGAATATTTGTGCAAAAAACTTAATATTAGATTTTTATGATTTAATCAGTAGAATTCGTGTATGGTTTTTATTTCATTACTAATTATTTAAAACAAAATGATAATATTTTCCCACTGACTTGTCCAGTTAATTAAATAATTTGATTTCAAATTCAATTAAATCTTTATTTCTTAACTAATACAAAAATAGAAATGAAAGTGGATATCTCAACAAATTTGTCTTGATCTTACGTGATAATCGTAACGCATTAATTAAATTTTTTTACCTCAATAAACATTTCAAAACAATTCAAAACATTTTCAATCCTTAATAATTTAAATAATTAAAAATGTATTGAATGAAAATATTTTTTAAAAATGTTTATCTTTTAATGAAGTAATGATATAGGCAAATTGTATTTATTATTGGAATTATTTTCAGAGAGTAACATAGAGTCGAAATTTTGAGTGTTGTGTTGTCGACAATATTTGAGCATTTTCTAGATTTCAAATCCCCTATATGTTGGGCATTAAGAACCCAAAATCATTGAAAAAATATATTTTATCAAACGTATTAAGTTGTTTGATTTTATAACTTGTTATTGCTTAGTATTAAGTTAACTAACTTGTCTTAAATGTGCCGTTAAACCGTAAAGAAAGTATACTTTTATAGTATGAAAATTTGCCAAATATTAAAAAAATCAGATTGTGTTTCTTTCTTTGGAAACTTTTGAATTTTATTAAATAATTATGCTATTAAAGAGCAATCCCACCATTTAAAAACGTCATATTTGTAGACTTTAAATGAATAAAACTTAGTTAAAAGAAAAATCAAGCAGTTCTAATAATTTTTGTTAAAATAACACTTAGTGTCATTTAAACTAACTTCAATTTTTAGAAACATTCAAAAAGTTTAGCAATTTTTTAAAAATTAAAATTTGGGTATTATGAACTTAACACACAGTTAAAGTTACTCAGTTAGTTATTTCTAAAGGTAAAATTCGAGTAAAAGAAAACGATACGTAGATACGTTTGACAAAAATTATGCTTTTTTTTCTGACTGAGTTGCATGCTTTTAAAGACAGTAAATATGACATTCGTAAATAATGGAATTACCCTAAATTACATTTGACTCAAATTAATAATAGTTCTTTATTTTACGATTTATAAGGTGGGGAATTGACCAAAGAAAATCTTGTAGGTAAAATACCAATAAATGAATTGTCAGGAGCAGATAGATAACAAATAAAATTTATTATTTAAGAAATATTATCATTTTGTCAACATATTTTAGCTTTTATCAAGAGTTAAACAATTAAAATCAACCTTTTAAAATATCTGTGGACCAAACATTTTTTTTTAATCAAGCAGTACCTTTTGATACGATGTGAAAATCATTAGATATACTTTTCCCTAGGAAAAAAAAATACTGGAAGACAAAAAGAAACTTAACAACAAACTAAATATATTTTAAGAATACATTTATATACTGTGAAAAGTAGAAACTAATATTGATGCAGTTAAAAAAGTAAACATTAAATGAATTATTTTTGCCAAAAAATTTGCGAATTAGTGAAAAAAAATGAAGAAAAATCTTTAAAGCGGATGAAAAATTTCAATCAAAATTTGGTAGTTAAATAACGAAGCCCATATTAGTGGGATCTTGAGTGGGATAAAGATGAAGGAAAAATAGGAGGAAAAAAAAATTATATGGGACACGAGTCTTCAGATAAAGCAGTTATCTTATCTCTGATTTAGGGCTTAACTTATAAAATTAATTTGTTATTTTTTCTTTCTTTCTTTTAACAAAGCTCTACATCACTTGATTGGCAGTTTTATCTTTAAAACAGGCTTGATTTTGCGTGGATATTCATTAACTTTAGCTGTTTAGTTTATGATCTTGATAGACCACGTCATCAGAATTTTTTAATAGCGAACTGCTCAATCTTTTGGTTCGCTAGCCCAATTATGAAAGAATCATGCTGAAAAGTTAGCGAACTTAGTTCAATGGCGAATTCCTAGAAATACAGCAAAAATAAATAAATAAAAACATAAAAACAAATGTGTAACTGAGATGAAGCGTACATTCTGTAGTATACAAACAAAATGGACAAAGAACCTCTTGTCAAAATCGTCCTTCCGAACCATGTAAAAATAAAAGAAGAAAATATAAGAGTGAAATTCGGATGGACCAACCCAATAGCCCGATTTGTCATCCTACACAGAAGACCTATTTCTTCTCCGAGGAGTCAGTCACGACTGAAAATAGAAAGTGAAAACAGTGGGAGCATGCATATTAGACACTGAAGGACACTTTCTTAGACTCAGGAAGTGGTCTTTTTCCGTTTTTCTTCAGTCGACCTAATCAAACAGCAAAGTATTAAAACTTTTCAAGTAATTTTTTTATAGAGTATAAACTTTTTCACATCACATTTTTAAGCGTTTTCCACGTGAAAATAATATGGTTAATTAAAATAAATAATGTATATATATTTCTGTTATATGGCTCTTATATACCCGGTTATTTATTCATCGACAACACTAAATAGTTATTCATTTTATTAGCTTGTCTTAAGTAATAATTTAAGTTGTATTAAATAACAAGCCATTTGTTAAGTCTTAATTTAGATTGATTTTTTTATTCTTAATGAACTTTATTTTAAGAAAACTTAGCTGCGAAGTAATTATTTAAATTTAGGATTGGTGGTAGAGTTGACGAATTATAATAAGTAAATCAGTTGTTTGCAGTTTATACAAGATAGTTTTGAAAGGTGATCAAGCTGATCGCCAAAGGCGCTAGTATAAATGTAGAAAGTAATTTATTTCAGCCATATTAATTTAAAAACTCATCACTAATTAATTAAACTAAAAAAACTGTTTATTAAGATGCAGCTTCTTTTTTATTTGGGGTTTTTAATAAAGAACTTTTTACATATACCTTTGCTGTACAGTTAGGCAAACTATCAATGCATTGTGAAATACCGAATTTGTTTTTAATATTTCTTAAACTATACCTTTAAATCTATTCTCATGATACGCTGTGAATTTCATCTGCTACGATAAACAACGAGAATAACATAATTATCAACAACATATAATAGCGATCATTATAGGCGACAAAAACTATCAAATATGGTGATCTAAGTGATATTTATCCGGTAAAATATTATCATAATAACTATCGACATTAATTATAGGATGAGATAATTTCTTGATAATTGTCAACACTGACAGTATCGCGAACGCCTAGTCTAGTCTAACTCCCTCAGCAAATCCATCGTTATTTTTTTTTCTTTTTTCGAAATTACTCAGTGGTATTCTAAAATAATAATTAAAGAATGCAAAAAAAGAAAAAAAGAAAAAAAAGCTGTTTTACAAATGTTTTTTTTTCCTTCACATTTTCTCTTTAGCTTAAACCTTGTCTAATGCCTATTGTTATTGCCAATAATGATAGAAAAAATGTCGCATCGTATTCCGAAATATCGAGTTTTTCGGGTGCATTTTGAAGATAGCAAAATTTTTGTATTTTCTAGCACTAGGAAGGTGAAGGCTGCTTGTCGCAATAGGATCTAATATAGCGATATCTACTTTTATAGATAAAGATCAGTCTTATTCCCCCCCCCCCAGAAATTTAGGTTATTAAAAAGTGGCATACTGCTTTTTTTAATTTGGCTTTTCTATAAACTTTCTAGTGTCGTTATAAAATATGTTGGAATCCAGTTTTAAAGTTTATTTTCTTCTTAAATCGGAGCTTGCTTATTTACAAAATCATCTGTCTGTTCCTGTAAATAAATATGGATAAATTCAGGTCTGTCGCGAAAATTTTAAAGTTTTTGTCAAATCAAAATTGTATGCAAAGAAGTACATTTTTATTGGCTTTTATTCAATGGCTTCTCTAGCCCAATACTCCTAGTCCAACTTTGATAATCATAACGTAATGTTACTGTCAGAAAGATCAATCTATGGTGTTATAGTCCAGTCCACATACCACAAAAGAATACCAATTTTCATGATGAAGAAAAACCGTTTCTAAAAGTTACGGTAACGTTTTATTTTGCTTTCTGAACACCAGCAGTTTTTGCAACCGCTAAAACCTTAACGTTTATTAAAGATCATATATAAACAGCTCAATTAAATTTGAGTTAATTTCAAGTGACATAGTGTGACAAAGATCATGTTTCTGTTTCATTTTATTTTGTAACCAGCGGTGAACCGCTGATCCATTTTTGGGTTTAAACAACACCTCCTAGAAGAAGGAAGGCCTCAGCACGGATAAATTTAGTAGTCCGATATGACGAAGTTAACTTCGCTGTTGATGAAAAATAAGAAAGATGTCACTACGTTCGGGGTACTAAGCTACGCAGTGGTTGAAAATACGAAATATGTCATTACGTTTGGACTACTGAAGGATATTTATGGTAACCCGTGCTGAGGCCTACTCTTTCTAGGAGGTGTTGGTATAAAACCCTCTATATTCATGTCCGTAGTCTTGTAATTCTGAACTCTACCCAGAAGTCAAAGAAACTCCTGGATCAAGCATTTTATTTTATTTTATAACCGTCGTTGAACAGCCGACCCAACTTAATGGGTTTACGGCTACTAATGTTCAACTCCGTAGCCTTGTCATTTTGAACCCAATCCAGAAGACAAGGGAACTCCTGGATCGAGTATTGGGAGAAATTTGCCTTCGTGGAGGACTTTTTGGTTAAACTTACCCACATTTGCGTTACATGGAGAGGAAAACCTCTCCATTGTTAGCCTAACGGCGAGGAGATTCTAACCCATGATTCAGATGATTTTTGCGTCAACAAAGGGAGAACCGGGAGCTAAATTTGCATCAACCAGTCACTACTGGGATTCGAACCTAGGTCACCTACTTGGGCAGTAAAAATTCTACCCTCCCAGCCAGTGTTGCTTTCACCATTGGTTTAACATTCACCGCTCCATTTCCATTTCACATTAATGTACTAAGATTTGATAAAAGTACACAACAATCACAATTATTTTTGTGCCATTTATTAAAGGCTTGATTTACCAATTGAGACATATTCCGTATTTGATTTTCGCCTTAATCCTGATTCTAGACTGTTTCTTCATTTCTGTGAAATTAATTCCTGATTCTTAATTTCTATGAAAATGATCTCTTTTTACATTAAAGTGTTGATTGGTATTATTGCTTGTATTAGAAGAAAAAAATTATATTAATTATAAATAAGTCAAATAATAAGCGAAAAAAAATTAGAAATTCTGAAGCCCAAAGTTTGTAGAGCGTTTAATATTAATAATATGGCGTACATTTTTAACCAATCCTTTTTCTACGATAATGCTCTAAAAAGAGAAAGATCAATATAAATTAGAAAGATAAGAGAATAATATGGTCTCATAAATAAGCAAAAGCTGAGAGCGATTTATTGCATGTTTATTACCTTTCTTTCAACAAAAAAAGGACATTTTCTAATTACGCCAATGACGATGAGTAAGCATCATCAAATAAGTAAATTTTCGCCATGAAAATGGGATGCATTTAATGTGTCAAGATAATTTTCTTTGACAGTTATTCAGAACCTTATAATCATTGAGTGCCGAAGCGGATATGCATCCCCTTCAATAACAGAAAGGAGTATTACAGAATTAAGTATGTATGTAATATACTCTGACGTAATTTTACAATCGAGGTTATATTTATGCGTGTAATATTTATAGTTAACATTATATAAAAATTGTGTCCTAAAGCAATCGAAGAGATGCTATAAGAATAGTTTTGAGTAAACGTTAATTTATTAAAAATCTCTAACAAACATAACATAACGAATTATTCAGAATATTTTGGTTAAAATGTTACCAGAATTCTACCCTTTCATGTAGAGATTACGCCTAAAGCTTTAGTAATAAATAATATAAAAAAACTCTTTTGAAAGTATACCCTAATCAATTGACCCTGATTATTTAGCTAAATGCTATCATCGCTAGTTTTATTGAGAATAAGACTGCAAAATAAGTATGGAAAAAAAAATCCCCATTGAAAGTATTCCTTAATCTTGAAGATTAAACTTATATGCTATCATAGCTGGTCAAAATAATTGCATGCAGCGTGAAAATGTGTGGAACATTTTATTGATCTAAAAATCAGACAATCAATTAGAAGTTGGGTAAATAGATTTCTAGGAGGACAAATCTATGAGCCAATATTATTTGTTAAAAATGCCATGCTAATTGTTAACTAATGGCGGTCAGCATGACGAAGAGAAGCTAACCTCTAGTTTTTTTTGGTGATATCCTTGCTTTCAATATAATAAATGCAAATTAATTACTACAGACTCAATAACAATAGAATTTTTCAACTTTAAAAAAAAAAGAATAATAATGTAATCAGAAATACTTCATGGGGAAATAGCCAAAATAGATCACCTTTTTATTGTCTAGAGATCATTTTGTTGACAACTTACCTCCCCAACACAATTACCTCACTTTTAGCGTACATTCTTCTCCGTACTATAATTTCCCCAAAAATTCATCATAATCATTTGTATGGTTATAATAATAAACGATTGCATAAATTATCATTCCCATATTAATGATACACTCTGCTTCTACGTAGTTAAACAACAGATTTATCTTAACTTTCGCAGTTCATAAAACATAGAAACTATTTTGAGAATGTCAGATTGATTAAAATATCGAAATAAATATTAATTTTACTTGGTAATTTTGAAGTTGATCATTATTTTAATCATAAAAAAACTACGTAGTTTACACCCATTCAAATTAAAATAAATATTAATTTTCCCAATTTTCCCTTCGTTTAAAATTGCACTCGAACACTGAAGAATCATATTGATCAAAATTTTATCCAGAACTTGCAAAGGTTTGTGCTATCTTATTAGAAATTTAAAAACACGCATGGTTTAATCAGGTATACACGCAAAAACTTTATATAATCAAAAATAACTTTGTTAAAATCTTGATATTCAATTCTCAGTGTTATATACTCTTCTTTGGTGTTACAGGAGAGTTTGCTCCAATAGTAAGCCACTAAGATGAACATGACAACATGATTAACTCTAATCTAAATATCTTGTAAATGAAATAAAGCAAATTGTAAGTCAATATAGCTCACATCAATGCATCCTTATGCTTAGAAAAACAGAAACTTGTCACCTTCACTGTAATACTCAACCAAGTGTTCTTCATTTCCTTTTTGCATTATATGTTATTTTACCTTTCCTCTGAATTGATGTTACATCGGGTCTAAAACATAGGATTGTCTATCTGAATTTTATGTGTTTCATTTCTAGTTCATATAATTGACATTTAAGAAACTATAATAGATTTGCGAATTTGTGGAAAATTCAGTAGTAATAGAATTTAGGAATAAAATTTCCCGAAAAAAATTGCAAATAATGTGTTGATGAACAATAAAGTTTTCGTAAAAATTAAGATTATTATGAAGTTTCATTTGTAAGGTTTTTGCTTCCTTTTCTAATTATTAATTCAACACCCAATTATAGTGGTTCCTTTTCTCCCCTTCACTGTAACTTGAATTGAGTTAAATATCGATTGGATAATGTTATCAGTTACTTCAATATTTATACGTATTGTAATAAGAGTAAATATTCTAAGATATGCGGCTACCGAAATGCCTAAGCACTGCTTACCTATTTAAATAAAGTGCTGATAAAACTTTATACGCCATTGACAAATATTTCAATTGATTTTCTGTCTTAGATCACTTCTCACAATTCATTCAGTTTAAAGAACGATAAGGCACACATCGCACATGAATTCATTGACAAAAAATTGAGCATTTGTGATAAATTACGCAAATAAGTCCTTCAGATCCAAATAAATAAATGAATAATCTTCTTTCATTCCAGACAAATGATTAGATATCATTTTTTTTTTTCATTTTTATATTTTAATATTCTAGACTATTTTCTTTTCATATTTTCAAGTTATGTTCATGCAAAAGTTATGAGATAAGAGTTTTAGAACTCTTCTTTTTTTAAAAAAATTTTTGATTTATAATTTGTTTCTGGTGTCAAAATACACTTTTTTCCATTTTTGTTTGTACATCTCAACTAAATTTATTTATGGCAATACTCCTTTCTAAATGTTTGTAAATACCGAAAAGTGGTACATTTAAACTGATTGATTTTCCCCCAAAATGTTAAAAAAAAACAGTAAAAAAATAGAGCAGTATTACAGATTTTCTTTTATGAACTTCAAGTATTGAAAAGTGTTTTTTTTTTTTTTTTTTTTTTTGTTATTTTTTTTTTTTTTTTTTTGAAAAAAAAAAAGTGATGAGGTAGTACATACAATTTCAAATTAGTTTGATATTTACTTATTCCTTTCTGTCAACAACCACTTCAGATTTTTTTTCTTTTTAAAAGACAATTCTGTGTTTTGAGTTTTGATCCAAACATAAATTTTTGTTTTTCATATGCTATGGGGTGCAACACCCCCCTTACTAGTGTAAAATAAATGTTAAACTTTCTTTTTCTTTTCTTTTTTTAAATTTTTTAAAATGATTTTAAGACACATGTAAGTTTTAATTTTCACACAAGGTGAACTGTAATCAAATGCTGAATAGTCAGAAGTGTTGATAGTTTCTAAATGTACTCCTCTCTTAGACTAAGTATTTGTGTGATAAGTTGACTCTCCAGGTCTTCAGTCTGCGTTCTTCCTAGTTTCTAAAAATGACAATATTCCTTGGCGCTGTTACGGAAGATCAGTGTGTTATCTTAGTAAAAATTCAATCTTGTGTCTGGAAAGCGTTAACAAGAGTGAACGATGTGTGTCATTCTTCCTGCTTTTAATATTTTCGCGTAGGTGGAGCTTGTAGCGTGGGCGATGATGTGTATCCCCGACTTCTCACGAGATTCAAGTTTCAAAGACGAGACGCTACGTTCGGCATGCATGTAAAGAAAGGCGTTTAACACCTATAAGCACTGTCACGTCTTTAACTTAAGTCTGACAAATTAAGGAAAAAAAAGAGCCCCGAACAATTAGGTAGTTATCTTTGTCTCGAGAGAAGATAACTTTAAATGTTGACAGTTTAATTTTCTTTAAAATGCAAGGACTGCGACAGATCATAATTTTTCATATGTAACTTCTGAAAGATACGAATGCATATGCAATGAAAAATTAAATAGTTTTCAATGAATCAAAATAAGTGTTAATAGTAGGTTTGTATTGAGTTGCCCGGAAAGCTCATGCTTATTTTAAAGAATTGAAGCATCGCACAATTGAACCTTTTTACATTTTTTAAGATTATGTTTTGCAATTCTGTTCCACAGCCATTTTAACATACTTCAAACAACTTAAAAATTCAGTTCGTCCAGACCTTCTCGCGTTCATTTGGCAGAAAACTTTTCGTCCCAAATTTTCATCTCGTCTCAAAGGGAATTCACACATGGAATTTTCCAATAACCGAAATAGTATACGAGGACCTGTGAATATGATGAATGAAGTAGAACATTCCAATCAAATTCTCACAACTTTTATCCAGTTGTCAAATAACTTTCCGGATCTAAATTTCAGGCAGTTTTTATTTAATTATTACCTTAAATACGTCTAACTAAGAGAAACACTTTTTTGAGATTTGCCTTTCAGAGTATGAAGATTTATAGTTTAATATAAGTATGAAAATTAAATTAAACAAAAATAAAGACCTGAATTTAAATAAAATAAGTCAAAATGAAAAAGCGCTAAGAGCAGCTAAAACCAAAATTGCTTTGAGTAAACAATTGGAATAAAAATGTGAGAATTTAAATAAAAACCGAACAAATTTTAAAGATACGCACGTTAGCACAAACAATAACTTCATCAGGGGCACACTGCCATGCTAACATGCTGGAGTCTTTCTGCAGTAAGCGGTAAAACCAAAACCTGACTGTGCCCCGAGGCCACATAATGGAAAACAAAATAAGAATACAATACAATACCTCAAAATAAAGTTGAATAGCCAGAGAAACATAATATAAAACGAAAATAACTTAAGTTAAAAGTTCGTAAGTCGTTCTGATCTGTCTACATGCTAACCACCGAAAATCGTCACAAACTTTCCAAATAACCAAATTTTATATAAAACTCAAGTTTCGATTTGGAAATTATGCAGATTTATAGTAAATTTGGGACATCAGAAAGCAATCCAATCGTTTTTATCTATACAGTTAATAAAATTATACAGTTTTATAGTTGCTAAATTATCAAACTGAATGCAATATTCTTCTTACTCAAATTGTAAATTACATAAATTTATATTTAAATATATTTTTCTTTTGATAGAAAAAAATAGTTGCAAGTGATAGTGGAGTTTTCTTCTTGCTAACATAGACATTAGTTTTCTAACTCTAAAACGTCTACAACGAATCGTATTTCCTTGTCTTATGCTCAAATTTCACTAGACAAATTTGTAGAAGTATTTTACGCTCCAAATATTTTTACTTCGAATGCTGGAATTGGGTAATTAGGTCTGAAAAATATTTAACTCTTGTACACTTGTTGTTTTAAACTTAAAATGTTCCTCTGAGAGGTTTTTGTGAACAAAATGGGAACTTAAAATTTGTGGCGGGCAAATTTATAAAATAACTTAGCATGTGTCGTAAAATCTGATTTAAACAAACGAAAAGATTTTTTTTTAATACACAAATAAATAATTTATTATTTGTGTGATTTTTTTAAACACAATACACTTTGTACAATTTAATTCAAAGGGATAATTTCAACCATGCTTTTTATTTGTCAGATTAATTTTACAAACATGTTTAAATTAAAAAAAAAAAAAAAAAAAATCTACTCTTTGCTTTTAACTTAATAACTTTAAAGTATTATTTCAGAAGTTTCAAAGAGTAATACAATCTCGAATTTTTAACCAAATGAAATTTAAACTAAAAATTAGAAAGTTGTGATAAACATTTCTTGTACTAAAAAATATTTGTTTTTAGCATTGCTTTACTCATGAACTATTTCAGAAACACTTTTATCGTAAAAGTATAAGTATCGCAATAAAAGGAACTACATAGAATTATTTATAAAGATAGCTATTACGGAGTCAAATGAATAAATTTTAATCAATTCACATTTTCATTCTTCTAATTTGTAGCACTTGCCAACCAAAACAAAAACAGCAACTTGTTTCTGATTTCAAATCCTTACCTTATATTGAGGTTTACATCATGATGACTCCGCCCTATAAACACGTTAGTTTAAACCTGTATGTAGATGCTCTTATTATTTGTCTGAAGGCCTTTTATGGAGAATCGATATGATGTGCTTTTACCTATAATTAGGAATTTAGTACAACGTGAGGACCATAATTATGCTGATATAACTAAAGCTGAAGATGGTCAGTCGCGCATGCTAGTTGAACCTACTTATCTATTGACCTTTTGTCAGTGAAGTTTCTTCGGATTAAATAGAAATAAATGATAATACAATCCTCACAGTAATACAATGGAAATAAATGATAACACGATTTTGAGATAGTATAAAAAATTTAAATTTAAATTTCAAAACTTTTGTCACGGACAGGTTTTTATTTTCAAGTGTGATTTAAAAATTCCATATTTATTTTCTTCGAATATGAAAAAGACTTTTCCTTCTAACTCATTTTATTTCTCTGAATTAGAGATAGATATTAAAGAAAGATAGTTTAAAATGCTTGCATTATAAAAATAAAACTTAACGTGATGTGGTGTTATAACCAATTTTTTCAAATGGAAATGATTTTATTTTGTTGGTCCAGTAAAACAAGTCTATGCAATTTGTTCTCCGCAGTACAATTTAAGAATCAACAAATCAATATCCAAAACATCTTTTAGAAAAGTGAAGCAAAGTGACCTTGAATTGAAAAATAACTAAATGTACATGAAAATAAAATTTTAACTATTAATGTGTAACATAATAAGAAAAAATAAATGGGAAGTAATTTTAAAATTAAAGATCTCGAGCGATATCAATAAACATTCTGGCAACAATGGATAAATATTTGTTATTTTATACAAAAAGAAGAGAAAAATTATGCAAAAAAAGCACTTAAAATTGCAATAACTTTCGAATAAATTAAGATTTCGAAATTTTTTTAAAATTCATAAATAAAAATGGCTCTTTCAGCTTTTAACTCAGTAGTTGCTTTTCCGCTTGTAGCATTTTTACTACAAGTCTAACAAAGGAATTCGATAATATATGTTCTCGAACATATATCATCTAATTTTAAATTTCATATTTCATTGTACTCCCCTTACATTTCTCAACACGTGTCCTTCATTTCAAGTGTCGATACCGCATAATTTTTTCCCCCAAAAAAAACTTTACGTAAAGCTG
Source organism: Parasteatoda lunata (assembly GCA_949128135.1). NCBI lineage: Eukaryota > Metazoa > Arthropoda > Arachnida > Araneae > Theridiidae > Parasteatoda > Parasteatoda lunata. The sequence continues at coordinate 53,568,898 of OX421972.1, read as the reverse complement.
AATACCCGAAACATTAGCGGGGGCGTCGTTTACAATTTTTTAATATTGAAAGATACTCTGATTGAGAAACTTTCATAGCCTAAACTTTTATGCTAAAATAAAAACACATTTTCCTCTTAAAATATAACCCATTTCTATAATAATAATTTTTATTTAAATATTAGCATATTTAATGTCATCAGTAAAAATGTACACTTATTAGTAATTGCTTTTATACCATGATATTGAAACAAAATCGTCTGAGATTGTAAAGAAAAATTCATTAAAAAAAAAAAAAGAGAGACCTTATAATTTTTCTCTAGACCTTATAAAAATTTATTAATCTAGATAAAATCACCTGCATTGCTTACGAACTAAAAAATGTGTCGTTTCATAAAAGAGTTAGTGATAAATTTGCTGATTTTTTTTATGGAAAATATAAATATAGAAAGCGAATTTCTTGGCAAATTAAATTGCAAGATTCATCAGTTAAATAAAATCATTAATAATTAATAAATAAAGGTTGGTTAAATTTTCTTTATGTGAATCATTTTTATTAAAACAACTTCTAACAAATGGATTTATTAAATTGGAGCAAATAAACATCACATTTTAAAACTAAACAATAAATTGAGATTGGGAACAGATATAATATTAATATCTGATTTTTATATTATTAAGCCTTCATGTAAGATTAGTTGGAGCATTTCTCTTAAGACCAAGCTTTGACCGATAATTTTTTTAGTTTCTACAAAAGGCGATTTTCTGTTATCTTTAAAGTGTCTGCTAAAAAATAAAGCACAAAGTATCAAGTTAAAACTGATAAAGTCAAATCTTAGATAGCGGCATTGAAAGAGATGAACTCATAAATTTTTTAGAAGAAATCATTATATATTTAAAAATTAGCTCGAATCGGAAGTTTCACTTTCCATTTTCTTCTAGATGACGAACGCCACAATTTTCGCTTTTTGCTGATCAACATTACTTATTTTTACTTTATTTTTTAAAACTATATCTGCACTTTTAATTATGTTTATCTATCAATATCTATTACTAAATATAAGTTCTGCAACATTCTATCGAGATAAATTTTTCAAGGTGAAAAGCTTTTTTCTGCGTAATTTGAGTTTTTCAATTTATGGTGTTATTTTAGGATTTGAGAGTTCTCCCAAGTTTAATTGTGTGTATGGATTCATAAAATTTAAAGTTCAATGTGAATTTTTGATCTCTCGTAGATTGTAACTTTTGTAGAATTCTCATTAATAGATGTAAACCCTTTATTGAAGACCAAAAGTTGGAAGTTGGAGTCTTTAATTACTTCAATTTCAAAAACCATAAAAGCTGGACGTAATGTGAGGAACTTAAAACATCATTTTATTTTATTATTTTTTTTCCTTCCTTGAATAGTCGACCCAATTTACAGATTTTACGACTACACTATAGCCTAATAATTTTGAACCCAATTCAGAAGACAAATCAACTCCTGGATCAAGTATTTGGGAAAATTAGCCTTCATGGAGGACTTTTTGGTTAAACTAACCCACATTTGCGTAACATGGAGAGGAGAACCCCTCCATGGTTAGCCTGACGGTAAGGAGATTCTAACCCATGATTTCTTCTGCCACTGAGGATATTTTACGCCAGCACTGTGGTCGGTGCAAGCCGGATGCAAAATTCATTTTAATTAACTATATAGATAAATCTATAAATCTAATACTATATAGTTATTCTTTAAACTACTATGAGATATAGTAAAGTCAAAAACAGTTATTATCTCAGGTCATATTTTAATGCATTTTCAAAAAATTTTGTATGATGTTTTACGTTGTATCATGTTTTATCGATATCTTGAAAAATTATATCTTGCAACCTTTATAAGGAGCTTAATTGAAAGTTTTTGCTCATGTTGATCTATGAAATCGGATCAAATTACACAGTAAATTGTTCAACTATGCCAAGTTAATATATGATGTTAATCTTAATGGAATTCCAAGAAATGAACATGCTAAATTTTCAAAAAGATAGGTTCAAGTGAGAACCATATTTTCACTATTTTGAATAATATTTTCTTGTAAAATTGCTCAACCTTAATAAATTTATTTCAACCATTATTTTTTTCCTATTTGAACTGAAGTGTCAAAAGAACAGAGGTGAAAAAAAGAAGCAAAATAATAAGGTTCGATTTGTCATCTTATACATATATATTTGTCACCATGAAAAAGAACATTATTATGGTTTAACGAGGGCCAATGTTTCTAAAATTCGAAAACAATTCTAATTCATACAATAAATTCCTTTGCTTGGTTATTGGTCAAAATTTTTTTCCCTTAATGTTTAGTTCGGTAATTAATATTTTACATTTATAAAAGTAATGAAATAAAATAAAATAAATTGTATGCTTTTTATAGTTTTAAAATACGTTTATTTAGTAAAAAAAATTTTTTAGCATCTATTATGACTTGATATTTTTTTTTAATTAATTTCAATTGAAAATACCTATTTACCTTGCTGCAACCAAGAAAAGGGTATAAAACCAAAAGACATCGAAATAATATTTCCGAGTAAAAATTAAAAATCTAAATAATAGTTCATGTATGTAACGAATGATAACGTATTTATTCTATTTTTTATAAGGGTAAGATGCATATATATTTATCGAAAAACCTTTTTTAAAATTATATTAAGAATTTTCTGATATATTTTCTTTCAAATGCAATTATTGTCATTTTTCGAAATAGATGTTATTAATTTCAGGTAATAACTTATTTATTCATTTAAAGAAAATGTGACATTAGCAGTAAAATGTAGTTGTTTATTTTCCAACCAATGGTTTGCGGTATGCTTGCCGAAGTTAATTTGCTGCTGACCCCTCGTTTTCCCTCTTTTTTTCCACATAAAAGTTTGATCTCTTTATACATCTTATATTTAGCTTCCCTCAATTTAAGTGCTTTGCCATGTATGTCTTAAAACTATATCGCATTTAAAAATATACGTAAACATAATTAATTATAATTAATATGCTTTTAAAAAGTCTTTATGAAGGAAGTGTATCTTAAGCTTCAAATAATTGCATTTTAGGGAAAAAATTAGTAAAATTTACTTCAGCAATTGTGAGAATAAATTTGTATATTTCATATTTTCCAAACTCAAATAAATTTAAAATACATATGAATGCAACAAAAATGCCGTATGCATGCCGGATAAATAAACATATCATTTCCTTTTTATTGTTAAATCTATAACTTATGAAATTTTGTTAATTTTTTTTACAAATTACTGACAAGAGAAGAAATGATAATTACTAAAATATTTTCTATAAACATTAATAATAAAAATAATTATTTTAAAACGCTTATGAAAATTGTATAATATGATTTTACAGTTTATATTGAATTTCATCGTATATAAACTTTTTTTAATATAATTTTAATAGAATTTCTATATTCCTTTAATTTGATTTGAAATTAAATTTAAGTGAAATATGCAATTAAGAAGATCATAACTTGCAAAAGAAGATGAATGATTTTAAAAATTAAATTCTAAGAGCTTTAGTTATGAACAAGTGATTTCTATATTTTAAATAATCCATTATTATCGTTGCTTAATAATACAGAAGTCTTGTATATTAACACAAATAAACGGTTCTGGCTACTTGCAACTATAATGAAAGAAGCACTCTTATTGTTTATAATAGAATTAACCTACTGAAGCTTTCTAAATTATTCACAAATATTTGTTTAAAAGAGCTTCCGTAATATTTGATAAAAATTATCAATTAATATATTTAATTAAATGTAATTAATTAATATTTTTTAAATTTATTCATTTTGCTGGAAATAAAAAATGTAGATTTGTGCATTAGGAATATGAATAATTTTGTTTATTTGGTTTAATTAACATTATTGAATTGAAATAATTAACATTAATTTTGTTTATTTTTATCATTACACTCAATCAATTCACATAGCAACTATGCAATTTTTAACCTAATATCGTATTACTATTTTGAAAAATTCTTTTACACAAAATAGGGATACTTTTATAAATTTTGACATTGTTTTTGTTTATAAGAATGAAATAGCCGGGCAGCCTAATTAGAGCTAAATGAATAACGCCTTCCACAAGTTATTTGGTAGAAGATAAAAAATAAAAAAAGAGGCGCAAGAGCGAGAAATGTGCCAAGCTGATCTACTACTTTCTCCAGTTGTCATTCCTCCGAGAGTCATTCATACATACTACAAATCATCAAAATAAAAGATTGGAGAATAAATTAAATTGGCTGTTTTGAAAAGGAATGCGATAATATATATTCATAAAATAAATAAATAAACTAATAAATTTTCACTCACCGCTGAGTCGACAAGCTGGCAATTGAGCAATGAATAAATGACAATGAGAGTCAAACAATATGTTTGACTGTAGTGAAACCAAAGGCTTCGCATGATCTAGACAGTTTAGATGCCTTCAAACAATAGTTATTTATTTTTTTCTATAAGCCATGCTTTCAGCGTATTATCTTCATGTCATGGAAAGCATCACAATCCTAATATTGTACACCGAATGATAGTCTTGTTCCTAACAAAGACAAATCGATAATATTAAAAATATACACTTATTTAAGAATAACATGTTATGAATTAATTCATGCTGCTAAGAAAATAAAACAGGAATAAAAATATTCGACTTCATTTGGACGACTCCTTCAAACAGTCACGGAGTGTCTAAGATGCTCTTTCAGGAACATAAGAGCTGATTCTTCAAAACGTGAGGCGATGGAGGTGTGTCATTTAACTGTTTGACTGGCAGCTGCATTTAGCCAATGGCAGACGATGGCAAGCACATGGGGGAACTTTGTTTACAATTTCGTGGGGATGAAGGGAAAAAATTAGGGGTGATAGAGTAAGTGCGAGTAAATAGAGGGAATAATATGGGACTATAATATATTTTTTTGTTTAAATTTTTTTATTAAGAATTTTTTTTTAAGCCAGGTTTATCATTAAGATAAATTGTTTTAAAAGATATTTTTAATGGATTTATCCTGGATTAGAATAAATATGTCATCAGTTTCCAATTGTTGGCAATAAATAATAATTAAAAATTTGTTATAAATATTTCCTAATATTCAAATTTAATTTTTTATTTTATTTATGCATAAAATTATAAGAAAAACAGGTATATTTCTAGTCTTTTTTTCAAATGTAATATTAAACAATTAAAATATTTATTAAATAATAAATTATACAAATAAATATAAGTGCAAGTAAATAAGTTTAGTTGATATTTAGAATTTTTATATTTTTATTTTATTTATATATTTTGAATTTTACTAACCGATTTAAATCATTTATCCACCTTTTTAAACATGACATTATAGCTGGTTGAATATCTTTCATAGTGTTAATATTTCACCTATCTGATTTTTCTATTATTTAGCTATCAATATGTTTAACGATATGTATATTATTTTATAATGTATTGTTAATAATGTTTTAATTCTATTGTATCTTTTCTTCGAAATGTTAAAGCATATAATTTTGAGATCATAAAATATCTTTCATACAATAACTATTCACAAGTTAATTTCTATTTTTATATTTATTTCAACTATAAATCAATTTTCTTAGTTTAACTACATTTTCGATTGCTTTAATTAAAAAGATTTTTCTTTTCACAAAAATCATTTTCTTACCATATTATTTACTATTAAAATAATTATTTTGATGATAAATAGTATTATTATTATTTATCATTAAAAAACAATTTTGAAAGAAATTTGAAAAAAAAAAAAAAAAAAAAAACTCGAAGCCACGCCTTCCAGCTGCCACTCAAATGACGCGTTATAACGCCACCCTCTCTCTACAGAAACGTGCTTGCTCTTCTCCGGAGTGAAGAGGCAGCCAAGAGAGTCCTTCGCCAGATCTAAGTTGTATACAAGATCATTTGAGCTAAGAGAAAAACCGCGCCTGAAGACTGGAAAATTAGTTTAATTTTCCATCTCTTCTCCCCATGTTGGATTAGAAACTGAGAGTTTTAGGTTGGTGTTAAGTGTGTGAGAGGAAATATTTTCCGATCGTATTGATGGTGCTAGTCAAAGTAAGAAGATAGGTATGTTTAGGGTGTTCGACCGGACGGATTCCGGTGTGAGTGCCAAGAATATAAGAACAATTAACTGGAAAAACACTGTGATTTCGAATAACCTGGCGAGGTGGAGGTGAGTTTTTTTTTTTACCTTCCTGTTCATTGCTTTGAATGACAGGGATGACAATCTTTTTTTAGTTTTTTTTTTTTTTAATGTATCAACAATTATAGAGCTATTACTAGCGCTATATTTCTTCGAGTACTGTAGGTTTTTTACCACAACCCATTTTAATTTTCAAAAATAAAATTTAAAATTTGGATTTTTTAAAAAAAAAATTCTTTTTAGTTATTTTTCTAAATTGTTATATCCCAGGATATTGAGTAATTCCTTTACGAAATTATAAAAAAAAATTAATTATAAACTTAGTTTTAAAAATAATATTGTTTAAAATTTTGTTATTTTTTTATTTAATAAGCTGGAACTGAAATTTTGATTTATTAAAAAAAATTTGATTAAATATTTTTCACGGTACGTTTAGAATTGCTACTCTTTTTATATATTTTTTCTAGTTTTTCAAACATATATAGTTCTAAACATTTCTTGTTTAGTACAATATATATCTTCTTTTATTCATAAATTTTTATAACGATTAAAATAAGGATAACTGACTTAGTTTTTACAGGTATATTTTTATAGCTACTTTTATTAGTTATAAGCTTACAATTCTATTTAATTTAGTTATTTTTTTAATCAAAATTTTGAGCAAATTTGAATGATATACGACTAGATTTTCATCTTACTCTTTAACTACGACAATGTCAAAAAATTTATCCATTTTTTATTAGTCAGCGGATTGTTGATCGATCTGTCTATGGAAAGTTTTATAGTGTTATGTTGCCATTATGCAGGCTTATTATTTGGCTCTTATTGAGTAAGGCATAATCGAAAGAAAAAAAAGCATTTTATAAAGATCTATAAAAGGATTTTGAAATTTGTAACTAAATAAATTCCTTAAATTATTTACGGTTACACCTTTGCATAAATCTTTAAATTACGTTTTTTTTAAAATTTATTTATTATTATTATTTTTTGTCTTGTAATAGTTTTTATATTAATTTTGCTGCTTGCTTTTAGGTTTTTAGTGATATGTCTTATATTGTTAAAACTATCAACATGTACAGAAGCTGTAAGTAATTTCTTTATTTTCATCAATTTATCAATTTCCCATTTTAAAATAATAATTTGGCTTGCCTTTTGAAACTTAATGCTAGTTACAAATAATTCTGTGAATTGAGGATTGCATCATGTGATCGTGTAATCTCTCCAGTGAAATTTACAGTAACCCTACAGCAGCATGAAGGAGAAAAAAGAGAATAAGTGTTGTGAATTCTTTTTTAACTTCCAATTTTATATCAAGCCATTTCTTGTTGAATTTAATGTGAAGGTTTTACTTGATTCTTAGTTTTATGTTTATTTAAAAAATATTAATTTTCAGAAATGTTTTTAAGCTAAATAAAAAATATATTTTCGAATTTTTCAGAAAATAAAGAAAATTTCAAACTTGAAACAAGAGTTAAATGGGATTAATCGATTTTTTTAAAAAATTTTAAATTTAATTGGATTCAAACTAGATACTCTTCTGATTTCATGTTAATTTTATTCGTTATTACTGTACAGTACTTCGTTACTGTATTGGTTATTCTAATTGTATAAAATAAGAGTTTGAAAAACAAATTGCGTATATGATATATAATTAAATATAAATTTTTTTTTTATGAGTTCGTTAAATTAGTTTTTTCAATTTGTTGAATAAATAGTCTTTAAAATGAAAAGTAAACAAAAACTTCACGTTAAAAGTCGAAAAATTAGAAATATTTTCATAAAACATATTCTATGCCTTTTCATATAAATGTTTACTTATATTTCCTTACTTAATGATAGTTAAAAATTTAAGTTTTAATATTATTGCATTTTTATGAATATTAGTGTACATTGTTGTAGTTTAATATATTAAGGAAGAAAGCGTGATCAGAAATATTTAAATAAAAGAATCGAAGAAACATTTAGTATTAAATTTGCTTAGTGGAGAGCAGTCCCGATATTTGAAATGATCATAAAATTTATAATTTAATATATATAAACTTATTTTGTCTTAACCATTCAGAATCAATCTGTCCTTCTTTTATATGAATGATATATTAACTATTATGTACTAAATAATTATTTTTTGCACTCGGATATGTTTTCATTATTTTTTAAAAATTTTTGATCGTTGTTTGAACTTTTAATTGCTCTTAAATATTCGGTAAAGTATTAACAATTGAAGTTATTGTAGTTAAAATAATACATAAAATAATGCGTCTTTCGACTGAAGTACTCAATTCTATAAATAAATATCCTACTGAAAAAAGTGTTGTTAATGAATCCCAAAAAATTACAACTGCTTTAAAATATCAGAAATATATAAATTTGATGTAATACATATAATATTTATGCTTTTTTTAATTTTTAAGTGTTGATGATATTTATACATTTTTATATTATTTTCTAATTTATTGAAATATTGTAGCAAAGGAATTCGTTAAACTTTTAACGAAAAACGAATTGTTGCCTAATACTAAATTTTATTATAACGACAAAAATACGCTATCTTCTTACCACTACAATTCTAATATTTCCTTACCACCATAAAAATATTTTTCATTACGTCTTATCACTTCAATTATTTATTTTCGGAGATAAAAAAAAAATAGGAACTTAATTTTTATTTACTGATGCCAAAAGCATAATTTTTGTAGAAATTTAAAAGTAACAATCTTCACAGAATAAAAAAAAAAAAGAAGAAAAAATACTTACTTCTTATCAAGGAATATTCATTAATATCTATCATAAATAAGCTCTTTCATGGCGGCAGACTCCGTAAATATCAGATTATTCTCTGGGTATAATTTGATAAAATAATAACACTGTAATGGCGGGTGTTTTTCGTCTGACGAACTGAGTCATCATTATTTAGGAAAGCAGAGAAGTGTTGAGAGGGGAATGCCAAAACCCCTCAAATCAAGATCAAAAAATAAAAAAAATGAGGAGAATAAGCGGTTTTTGTACCAAAAGAATTGTTCGCATTGCCGTGGTTTTTTTCCGAAATGAAGTAGACCGTACCATGCCATGAGTAGCGAGAAAATATTCTTACAATACAATTTAGCAGTAGCAGTACTTTCTCTTCTCGACCCTGACCTTCACTACCCGAGTTTAGGGCTATCCCCCTTTTTTTTTTTGTAGATTTCCATGACCCCCTAAACACGAGACGAATCTGTGTTGATCTTATAAAGTGCCTGTTGGTAAGACAGTTTTCAATGAGGGAAGCGTAAACAAATTTTATTTGTCTTATTTATTGCTCTCGTCTTATTCCCCCTTTCATTCAATAATTAAAAGTGGTTTTATTTTTTAAAAAAATGCTTAAATTGATTATGTAAGCTATAGTTGATGTATTCGTGCATTAACTGAGAAGAAATTATTAAATTGTGTCTAAATATTTTAATTAAAACATTCCTAATACTTACACGTAAATTTCGAATTCGTTCTCAGTTTGATTTTGAATATAATGTGATAAAAAATTTTCAAATTTGTACTTCTGATACTTTCATTAAAAATTATATATTATATAGATTTGGAACTGAACTTGGTAGTGAACACCTTAATAAAACGAGCAATTAACTATTCCTTATTATGAAAGATATGATTTTATTTTGGCATTTAAATATTATACCTAGTTAAAATTTAACCAATACCGATTTTAAAATCGTTAGTTTATAAATTACAAGTAACATAAACGATACTTAATGTAAATACATGTTTATTGTAGTGTGAAAAATATTGTGATTAATCGGCAATAAGTTGAACATTAATCTTATTACCTTTATCTATATTTCTTTATCACCTGAATAAGTTTTGAAATATTTGAAATTAGAATTTTGGTTATTTAGTTTAGATATTCACTGTGTAGATTTCTGATGCAAATAAACTCTAGTGTAAAATTTTTTTAAATATTTCAATTACAAAAATATTCCTATATAAATTCTAAATATGAATGCGAAACATGCGGGTGAAACGCTTTTCAAAATACCTACTTTATTTGAGTAAAAATTATATGAGTTAACATGCTTTAAAATATGAGTTATCGCTTTAAATTAGATTTTATTTATTCAAAGAGAAAACAGTTGTCAGTTATAAAAATACCTTTTAAATCACAATTTTTCTCGTGGTTCATACGTCATTTTTTTTCCCTTTATAATAATTCTTATTCAATTTGAAATTGTTTATTACCTGATTCAAAATTATTTTTTAATATAAAATGAAACTTGTTCTTCTCAACTTGACAATAGTACGCAAAATATAAATTTTAAATTCATAAAAAAATATATATTAAAAGTAATATAAAATGTGTGTTTACTTTTAACGTATTTTTAGAGTATATTAATGCATCTTTCAGAAATTTTTTATTTAAAATAAATTATAACATTTAAAATTAAACACTTGTTTTATAGAAGATACTATAAAATTTAATTGAAATTATTAAAATTAAGCAGCGTAAAAAAAGTATATTTAAAAAAAATAGTAAAAAAAAAAAAACTTTTTTTTCAGTTGGTTAATAAAAATTCTACAAGATTATTAGACTTCAAAGTTTTAAACATATTTCTGTAAGTTATTAATTTTTTTTATACAACTAAAATTTTCCTAAAATATAACAATTGGATTTTAACCTGTTACAGAGACGAGTGATGGAAAAAAAAATTTATTTTGGCACAAATTGCAAACTGATATGATATTATGTCATTTTAATATATTAAAGTAAATTTGACAATGTCAATTAATATAAATTTGGCAATTTGATCATTACGTTTTTTGTAAAATTTTAGGAAATATTTGAGTTGAAATATTTCATCCAAATTTCTTAATTTTTAATTGCCGCAACTATCATTACCTATCTTCAAATTTTATATTGTGAATCATACTTATATTTGTCCCTCATATAATAATTTATAATGTTTAAGTTATTTTTTATCAATGTAATTTCTAAAGAATACTATAATGTAGTATTTTAGAAAGAGAAAAAAAGAATAATTTGCATAAACTAATTATTTGCCAATGATGAATTTCAGTAATAAAATAGACTGAAAAAGATTCCTAATGCCTTATTTATCATTTGCTTGATAAATTCTTTGGTTTTAATTTTTCCTTGAAAAATTAGCGTTTAAAAATATTGCAAACTTTAACATTTTCTTCAACATTTCAAACATTTCACATTTCAAACATTTCAAAATGTACATGGATTTTCTGTACATAAATATTAAATACATTTTAATTTTATTTATATTAAAAATAAAAAGTATTTTCAGCGATTCATTAATTTTTGAAGACTAATTTATGATTATACAACAAAACTTTTTATATGCAAAAGATCTTATGTATAGATCATTTCTACACTCAACTATTCTATACTTATTTCTATAAAAAAATCTAAAACTATTAGAAACTATTAATTTATTTTGGAAATTTTAGTCTTAGTCAACTTTAGTCACAATTTTAGTCTTAGTCAAAAACTTTCAATTTATTTTTTTCAATCGTAGTTTTCTTTTACATCATTTAAAAATCATTTTTTATATTCAGAGGATATTATACAGTTACTTTTTTATGAGTAAAAGTGAATTAAAAAATAAATTGATATTTTTTATGAAGAAAAACAAAACTTATATTTTCTCGGTTTGTGCAGCTAATTAAGGATTAGAAAAATGACCACATTCTATTTTATAAAATACGTCCCCTCTCTTTTCCCATAATTCTTACGAAAAAAATGTTTTGGAACAGATTACGCCTAAAATTGCATGATAATTTCCTTTCTCGCCCCCAATAAAGAGGGCTGCCGACCTCTTATATGAAATCAATCTAGAAATGGTTTGTTCCCTTTCGCCGCGGGCTTTTCCTTCAAGTTTTTCACTTCAACTTTTTTTTTCCTTCCATTTTATTTATTTATTTTTTTCACTTACCTCCCCGTTCAGAAACATCTGAAAGAACGACCTGTGGTCTACACGCATAGGAATGCGTAGTACCTGGATATTCGTGAATAGTTTATCACATTCAAAAAAATCTATTGTTCGAAAAAGATGTTAGATTTGGGATTTGACCTCTGATCTGAATAACTCGAAAGGTGTCTTTTTTCCACCTTTAACTCAATTTTTCGATGCCATTTGCGTGTGTTTATATGGGCAATGCAAGGCTATATTTCAGACAGCATTTTAGTATCTTTATGGCATTTAAACACATGATTTGAACCTCATGAGATAGCGGATAAAAAAAAAATTTGAGCAAAAATTAATCAGTTTTATATAATTTATCTTGTTTTTCATCAATTAGTTTTTTTTTCTTTCTTTAAAAAAAAATCTATTTGCTATTAATTACTTTGCAATTATTAAAATTTTGTACTGAAATAAGAAATATGCACAAAACATTTTGAAATGGAAGCCTATGCAAGAATAATTCAATTCTGTTGAATTTTATTTACAAGAAAAAAGTAATAAGTTCTTAGATATAAAATACATTGAACGTTAAGTCGAAGTTTTTTATAACATTATTCTGTTATGTACCTATACTAACGTTATTATAAAAACTAGTCAGGAGCCTATAGAATCCTCATACATTCATGGCATTCGTGTTATTTATGTTTAAAATATTAAATTTAAGAAATTTTTATTTTACTTGTTTAAGAATAAATTATAAAAATTGATAGAGTGAGCATCAAAACATGAGATAGTAGCATTTTTAATGTTTATTAATACGAAAACTAATTGTAGTACATTGCTTACCTTTTGACATAGTTTTAAACTGTATTAATATAGGTAAATGTAAAGTCGATGGGCATAGGATTCTCAAATTACTTCAACTTTGATCAAGATATTTGAAACTGATGAAAATTAGTTACTGAAGTTCGGGCATGATTTTTTAACTATGAAATAAAACCTATATTATGATGCCTTTGTTTCATATATTAACTTTAAAAAAAATAGAAAAGAAAAAAAAACATCGAGTTAAAAAAAGAATCTGTTTCTAGAAATTTTATACTACCTATATAATTAATTATACGAATAATTTCATAATTACTTTTAAATTGTGTATAAGCAATATTTATTACATTTTAAATATTATGGGCACTAACTACAAAAAATTTAAATACATGAATTTTTTTTTACCCTTTTCAGAACTAAATATAAAATTCTGATATCTTTGCTTAAAATCTATCATATAAGTTCAATTGTTATAAGTTTATAAGTAAAAGGAAAATAGTTTAATAAACTTTTGTTAGAGCTTTCTGATATTTCACTTTTTTTTTAATTAGTCATTCCAATTTAACTAATCCATTGTTTTTATTATGACATTCTCTTAATTGGAAATGCTCTTGTGTGATTTATATTCACCTCAAAACTACTCTTTCCCGTTTAAAGAGTTTTACTGTTTTCATAGCTAATTTCAAGCCAATGAAGGCAAGAAAAGGCTTTGTAATTTAGTTATTTTTTCTGAAATATTTATTTCATGTTTTCTATTTTTTCTTGTTTTAAGAAAGACAGTTTATATAATAAAAATACTTTAGGTTACAAAAAATTACGATCGCTTCAGTATGGGTGGTCTTGGTTTCCAAAGAAATACCCCGTTCTTGTAGGGGGAAAATGGAAGGAAAAGAACCAAAGCATGTCAAGGTTTATGACCTTTACGGGATTCATGTGACAAGATTTCGAGGAACCACATGTTGCCGAGCAAAAAATCTAGGTTAAAAGAACTAAATATGATAAAAAAGATATATAATTAATTAGAAAATATTAATTATGTGTATGTTCATTTATATATCCTCATTTTGTTTTTAATCCGTTTTGTTTTAATTCAAATCATCTCTAACAAAATTATTAAATTTATTTCGAATTTTTACTGACGATATTGTTTAAAAAATGCAAAATTAAATAAAAATGGTAAATAGTACGTGGAAAAAAAAATTCTGGAAAATTACCGTACTGTAAAGACATTTCTGAAAAAAATATAAATAAAAACATAATAATTAATAAGATAATTGAATAAAACCAAAATATGCGGTATTAAACCTTTCACTAATTTTTCCATTCATAAGGTAACGGTTTATCGAAAATTCTAGGTTTTAAAATTATAGTTCTTATTATCAAACATATAAAATATATTGTAACATATAAAATATAAAGCATCTTTCTAAAATATATTAACAAACATATAAAGTACACTATAAAAAATACAAACCTGAAAAGTAATTTTAACTGAATAAATGATTTTATGTCATACTCTAAACCAAAGCATCATGATAAAATTATCAAATTTAACCCCATTTACCAAATTGTATCAAATTTTTAAAACTGTATGTTATTGTCAATTTTACCAAAATCATTAAATCGTTAAAAATTACCGAGCTTTTTGTGGCGTTCTCATAGGACCAGATACATGGTAAATTCTGTCATATTCTGGTAGTCTCGACCATAATTTTTCTCTCTCTGTAGTTAAGTGTAGTGGTTTTCCACTGCACATAAATATGACATTAAATTTTTTCAGGAATAAACAGTCCAAGAAATTTTTACTTGAAATATAATACATTTTTTTTTATAATGATGTATGTACGAGTTATAAGTGTGCATTAGCTGGACAAATCTCTTCTAATAGATCTGGCTAACATAAAAGGAAAAAAAAAACGATGTAGAATTATAAGAAAAGTCTTTGAATTGCCAATCATGTAAGGAAGACTTCTCACTTTCATTAGTTAAGACAGATTTAGTTTAACCATTTTTATTGTATCATGGTTTTGTAAATCAACCACAAGTCAGTTCAGATAGTGTATATATACACGCCTACGCTCCTCAAAAAGATTACTGACGTGGGAAGACGCTGTCCTTGTGACAAATGTACTTCTCTCAGCACGAGGCTCCGTCAATTAAATATATTTTTTAATTCGTGCCTAATAAACTGGATAGTCCTTTTCAGTATCGATTACACTAATGTGCTAGGCCGTTTTTATAAAGCGGCCTTTATTCTCATGTTTGTTGTGTTCCAGACATCATTTAAGAAACTCGTATATTTTGAAAGGATGTTTGTGTTTACATTTCCTTTCGGGTTACGACATAAAAACGAATAATGCTCAAAAAATGACTCGTCTTCTCATTTTTTTTTTTCTTCCAGTGAAGGCGTTTCTATTGCACTAGATTAGAGATTTGATAAGTCATTTAGTCGGGGACATTTTTACCACGTGATAATTATGAATCCAGAGTCGCATTTTGGCTATGTATAACAATCTCCATAATATTTATGAATGACTTGTCTCCGGAAGTCTATTCTTGACCTCCTTTAAATGTTTGATGACATATGAAACTGACATAAAAGTGTAAAATAGTTTTAAGGACATGATCCATATTAAAAGGACATTTTTCATAAAAGTCAATGTTGGAATCTCACAACCAGCACATCCTACTAATTTAATACAACAATTAATTTATACAACTATTTATTGTTATCAAAAAATGAATAAAAAATGATCTTTTATGATAAGTATTTATTTATTTAAAGTTATTAATTTTTTTAAAAAAAAAAATCACATCGTAGTTAACTGTTGATTTAGATTTATATAAAATTTTTTTCTTCAATTAGATGGCTTGATGGCAATGTAATTAGCATTATTTTTAAATTTTTTAAAAGCACTTTTCTGGTGAAAAACACTTATATTTCCTAGAAGGCAATCGGATGATTCTGTGCATTTTTTCTTTGTTCAGTGGGAATTCTGGAAACTTGTAAAGTATATCTGGAAACTATATTGAATAATGGTGTGGTGAGAGAATGTCAATTTTAGAAAAAGTGCTGCAAAATATTATTTTAAACTGGCTTTGAAAAAGTAATTTGTTATAAAACGTTACTAATTTTAAAAGCTAATTAAAATTGCTTTTGATAGAAATAATGGCATTATTTTGATTAATGCGTATTGATTCCAAAGATTATACTTGCTTCAGAAATATATTGTTTCATCTAATAAAGCTTTTTAATTCCATGATGTGAATTTCTTAATACAAGCTCTTGAGCTGCGGTGGCTCAGGGGATAGAGCACTCGCCTCCCTATGAAGTGATCCGAGTCGAATACCATCGATGACTGGTCAATACGAACTCCGCACCCGGCTCGCACTAACCACAGTACTGACATAAAAAATATCGTCAGTATTAGACGAATCATGGGTGAGAGTCTCTTTGCCGTCGGGTTAACTGTGGGAGATTTCCTTGGTTTTCATCTCCTTTGTTACGAAAGTGCAATTAAACTCCCTCAAAAAGTCCTCGATGAAGCCTAATTTGCCCTAATGCTTGATCCAAGAGTTCCCTTGTCTTCTGGATTGGGTTCAAAATTACAAGGCTATGGAGTTGAACATTGATAGTCGTAAACACAGAATTGGGTCGTCTGTTCAACGCTGGTTATAAAATAAAATAGAATTCAACCCCTGAAATGAAAAAAACTTAATATTTGCTTTAATATGTAAAAACAATTGCCTATCTTGTTTAATATTTTCAACATGCCTTACAAATAAACGTCAATAGATAAAAGGTTTAAGCATAATCTCCCAACATGAATATAATGTAATAAGTTTTGAAATTTTGTCAAAAATAACGAATGTCTTTAAATCTTAAATTTATAATGTAAGAATAGTCATTTTTAATTTCAATCATTGCCACGTTCTTTTGCATGCATAAGTATATATATTTTAATTACCTTGCTTTTCTTTTAGCATTCATTGTTTAAACATTAATACAACAATTGCTCTGTTTCTGTTCTTTTAATGAGCTGATGACGCGTGAATCAAAATAAAAAACAAATTGGAGCATTTTGTTTGAGACGATGATCCAAGGTAGAAATAGTTAAGGGGTGGAATGGAACCGTTCGAAAGTTATCCGGACATCTTCTTTAAACAAAACTTTATCTTATTTTAGAACGCTTTCCTTGAACAGTCTGGAAAAGTTCGCAAAGTATAACAAATAGTTTTTTAGAGTTTAGAAATGTACGTGAATGAAATGTTAACGAAAAATATTTAGTTACTAATTTTAAATTTTTCAATAAAGTTTTTAAATTCGACATTTATATAAATTTTTTGAGAAAAATATAAAAATTTGAAAAATATTACAAAAAATATAATAATTCATTTTTGAAATGTTATCTATGGTAAACAGCAACTAAAACTTTCAAAATTTTAAATTCATCACAAAATACGCATTTCTTTTAAAGTAGGATCAAATAAAATTGAGAACTTGCTTTTATCTTCCGTAAATTTAAATCTACGTATCAATGTTTAATATTAAATTCAGATTTTGGAATTGATAATTGAGTAAATCATAAACTGATTTGAACTATTTTAACTCAATGATTAAAGGTCCTAATGAACAACTAACGGAGTGCTTGGTTTAGCGATATTTCCCTCATTGGAGCAAAATAAACAGCTAGCAAAAGGATAAGGCGGGATTGTTAAATTTTACTTTAATGTATGTTAAAAACTTTGCTTTCTTCTATAATTTATCTATGTATAAATATATTCTTGTAACGAACTTGATGAGGCATAAAGGTTCCGTGATAACTATTACTTGTGATTGAATTCACTATTTATAAAGATATATGATTTTACAAAATTATTCTAATTTGAAAAAAAAAAACAATATCAAATATTTCACACTCGTAACTAATTCATATTTCTTCCATTGGAGTTTGAGATGTTGAATGGGGTCATTACAAATATGTCCACACTAGCAACATTACCATGCGACTACGCTAGCCTCGCGAAGACATCTGTTTGCTTATGCATAATGATGGCAAAGTGAAGCTATGCAAAGCACAAGTTAAGAACGAAATATGTAAAAAAAAATAGTATAATTTATAACAAATTATCACCTTTTGCAATACCTAATATAAAATATGTTAATAAAAAAGTAAAGAGAAAATTTGAAAGTTATTATTGCTCCTCAAAAACCTTCTTTTACAAATTTTTACTAAAATATTCACAGTGTGATTATGCTACTGCACATGGAAGTTGACATCACTGTTTAAAATTTACGATAAACTCGCACAGGAAGTTTGACTAATAAATAAAAAAACTATTCAAGATGTACACTCTGGACCCATTTCCATACTTGTCCCTTTACTTCAAATTCAACTTAATAAAATTAAATGCTTTTTCTTATACACGTTTTTTAATTTTTACTAAAGTGCGGAAGAATTTAATCAAAGTAATGATGTAAAGATTTGAAATAATTCTGTTAAGGTGTTTTGAATCTTTTGTTATTATTTTTAAAATCTACTATTTGACTATTTAAAATTGTAAATTTAGAATGATTTTCTAACAAATAGAGAAAAAAAAATAAATTGTAAAAATGCTAATTAATTGCATTTAGTTAAATTTCTTAACCATTTTCAAGGCATTAAAAATTGTTTCTGTTTTTATTATTTAAAAAAAATCTTTAATTTTACTGTTTTAAAATAAATATTAAAGGGATTTACTTAACAAAATTTAATAACATAATTTCCAGAAATGTTAATTCATTGCATTTAACCTGTTAAACATTTCAAAAGAATAGAATATTGCTTTTGACTATTTATTTTTTTAAAAGAACTATTGTATTATTTTAAAATGTAAATATTAAAGGGATTTTTTAATCCACCCCCTCCCCCTAAAAAGATCGTTAACGTAATTTGTGAACATGTTAACTCAATGCATTTAAAATGGCACCTTACTAGAACGGTTCTGAACTCTTCAGATATGCTTATTTATTTTCTACTAATGAATGTTTTTTAAAAGCCATAAAGTATAAACTAAGATCTATTTTTTGATTTTGATACAAATATTAAAACTAGGATGGCAGTTTAATATATTTTAAACATTAGAATGGAACTAAAAATTGTTTTTCTGAACTTGTAAACATATTTTAAGTATTTCAAATAATGTTTTTTGTTACATTTTGAAAAAATTTTAAAAAGTTCTAGGAATGTTTTACTTTGTTTTTAAATTCGTTATATATCAGCGTTTTCTGGAATATCTATCAACACAAATTCATTTACGTATCTCAAAAGCGTTAAAATGAGTCAAAAGTATTATTAAAATATCGCAAGAACGTTTCATTTTGTTATAACCAAAAGGTGTCAAAATAAGGATATATTTTAAATAATGTTTCTTTACATTTTGAACCGTTTTGAAATAGTTTCGAAGAGCCCTAGAAATGTTTTACTTCGTTTATAAGTTCGTTATACATCAGCATTTTCTGGAATATCTATCAAAACAATTTTAGTTATGTATCTGAAAAGCGTTAAAATGCGTCAATTAAAAGTTCTGTTAAAATATCACAAAAACGTTTCATTTTATTTTAATATAATATATTTTCTAAATATTATTATAAAAACATATATGAGAGCATACATAAGTTATGTCATGTTTTAAAATGAATAAGAATAATTCCAAAACTATATTCAAACTTTTGGTAGATGATATTTAAACACACTTATTTTAAAATTATTTTTCTTTGCTTTTATAAACATTGTTATAGGTATTACTTGATTATGTTTTGCGCTTGTTTAAAATTTGTATTTTTAAAAAGAAAAATTTATATTTTAATTTTTAAACATTCGATTTTAATAAAAAAAAGTATATTAAATGATCTTAAAAAACTTTTGCATGGTTAATAAGTTTAGATGTATTTGCTTTTAAGTCTAGTTTCTTTAAATATAGTACATTATAGAAAAAAGTTTTAAATATTTACACCAACAAAACATATTATTCATTTAATTCTTTAGTTACTATTGTAAGATTTCAGCCTTTAGCCCGCAAAAAAATATTGTTAAATAAGTATTACATTTAACATTATACCGATGTGTTCATTGTTACCAAAAATATTAAAATAAATCTCGAATATGCAGAAATGAATAAATTTTTCCGAGAAAAACAATTATTTTTTTCACTAGTATTAAGTTTTTCGCTGTTATTTGACACCTGTTTTTGAAAGGTAGTTATATATTTAAAATTAATTTTAATTTTTAAGATTTCCGTCTTTTTTTCAATTAAATTGAAATTCACTATAATTTTACCTAAGTTTTTCTTATTAAATCAAACCGCAATTATGTACAAAAATTTCAATAAATATTATTTAGTTTATCATAAAATTGATATAAACATATGTCTAAACGTTAAACATTGTTACTAATCATTTCAGTTTGTCTGCAAAACTATATCATTTTAAAAAATTTAACTGGTAATACGTTATAAAATACAGATTCAATAGAAGTACGAGATATTTTCTTTATTTTTGTGAAGTAATAAGATAAACTATTTTCACAAGAAAAAATATTATGTTGAATATACATTATAAAACAACTTTTTTAAGTATATGTATTGAAATGTGTAAAAGTGCTGTAAACAAAATGAATATTTGAAGTTAAAAATATTGTAGCGAAGTTTTCTTATATTTTTTATTACTTACACTTATACTTTATTTATTATTACACCTTGTTTTTTAAATATTAACAATATATCAAATGTAGTATGTTTTTATGGTATAATCGGTTTTTAAAGAATTATTTCTACGAAAAAACGAATATGTCAGATTTTGTAAATTGATTGATAAAATCTCTAACAAGATGGCATATTTAATAATTGTCTTTCGAGCAATTACGATTGCAGCTTAACCCGTAAAAATGTGATCATTCGATCAAAAGTTTATTTTTATTTATGCTTATTTTTCATAACAATAGATAACACAAAAACAAATGTGTTAAATAAATGAAGTAAAAAGTTTATTTTTTAAATTAGAGTGTGAATTTATTTGAATGTTCATATAAAAAATTAAATTTGATATATGCCTTTTAAAACATGTGTTAAACGCAGTAATACAAAAAAAAAAAAAACAAAAAAAAAACTATCAAACTTTTATTCGAATTTCGCTTCTTGTTCGTTTGCACTCAGCCTTCGTCTACCTAACGTCTAACCATTCATTTATAAAATAGCTTTTATTAGGGCTATATTCATTTATATATAGCTTTTATTTATTACACACTTTCAGAAAAAATGCTTTACCATTGAATCATAATATCGGTATCTTGAACTATTATGTTATGCATATATGATACAACTTTAATAAAATATTAAATTGAACCATGTTTCCGTTCAGACTGAGCCACATAAATACTAAGTAAGCAAGTCCAAGAAAGATTCTCACGATAATCTAGAATACATTAGCATCATATTATATGTGAAACAATTTGATGGATAATGTGGTCTCCATTTGTAACAGTATTACCATTCGAAGGTTTATGAGACTAGAGACAGTAGGGTTGGCTAAAAATTTTTGGCTTAAATGTTGCTGAAAATGTTGGCTTAAAACAATGAAATATAATTTACAAATGTATCATGTATTTCCATACATAACAATTCGATGAAACATTTCTCTTTTGCCAGTTTTTTATCCTAAAATTTTCAGAGTGAAATTTTTAAAAATGATTATAAATGAATGTAAAATTTTACAAAATAATAAAAAACAATTTATCTCGGAAAAGTAGGAAAAGAAACAACCTTACAATTCTATTCTATTTTATTTATTATTTTTTTTTTACATTTTTTCTATTGATAAATATTCTTTATCATAAAAAAAAGACTATTATAAAAATGTCTGTGGTTTATGAATATGCAGAAGGTCTTATGAAATGTCTGATATATGATTCATGTGTGTCATTAAACTTTTTTTATATTCAAGTATAAAATAAACAGAAAATAAATGTGTTCTTTCTTTCAAAAAGACATCCATATAGTAGTAGTAATGGCATAAATTTTGCATAGCTCTACAATAGGTTTTGTACTTAGAATGACTCAAGTTCATCTGACGATATACTATCGTTGCATATAGATATTTTTTAATAAAAATGTGAACTTTTTTTTTATTGCACGTAAAAAATATCGTTATTCTTAATACAGCATTCATTTTCCTTGATTTATTTTAAAAAGTGAGTAGATTAAAAATATTTTCTTATATCTAGTGATATTTTTATAGTTCTTGAGTTAATGTATAGTTTATACTTTTTATAAACTTTTTGGTTTTTTGCTATTTTTCACTTAAATTTAGAAGCAATACAGGAAAATATTTCCTTTTCAAAATAACTCTTTTTTCTTCTTCTTTTAAATAACAGTAGTTTTAAATAACAGAAAGCCAGTCACAGAAATTTTTTTACAGTTTTTACACTTTTGAAGAAATTAATTCAAGTAGAAGCATATTATTTTAATTGTTGCTGATTTAAGAGTTATTTGTTGGATATTAAAATAGTGTTGGATAATTTCAGTTAAATTCTTTCAAAATAGTGCAAGAGCGTGATGATCATTCAATAAAATTTTTCAAAAAGTTTCACCTAACATATTTTATTGTCACTTTTAAACACATTCGATATATTTTGGTACCGATACACGGTGACATTTGGTATCGATGTGTTTAAAATGATCTATATTGATTTTAATATTTCTGGGAAATTTTACTACAAGAAATGACATTGAAAGGAAAAAAGACATTGAATGGAAAAGTTTGATTTTCTTAATGAGTTATTGACGATACGAAAAATGGTATAGCCAAACAGTATGACCAAAATCGAAAGGATAAAACAATTCGCACAAAATTGGGAGGTCTAAACACAACACAAACAAAATCAGGTAGTTTTTACTCACGGATAATGTGAAAATGTGTCAGTAAAACTCGATTTGTCTTTGTGACATATGCAATGCGCAAAATTTTAAAAAAAGAAAACACCCTGATACCTTTCGTGCTAATGATAGTATTTTCATATACTAGGACTCAATCCCAAGAATCAAAATTCATCTAAAATAATGTTTTTATATTATGAAAGGAATTTTTTTTTATCTGATATCATAACTTAAAATGTTGTCTTCTCAAATTAATTGACATATTTAAGGCTAGGTCTCAGAACTTCATAAATTGAATCCTTATACGCAAAAATCCAATCATTAGATCAAAAGTTTTTCAGAGTGTTTAGTTTTTATTTTGTGTGCTGTAATTTTAGACGCACTATTTTATCGAAAATCCTTTAGATAATGCTGGTGATATATTATAAAAACTTATAATAAACTAGGTTTTATTAAAATTGAATTTGTTTATCTTTGGTATAGGATCTTTTATATAGTTTGATTGTATCGATATATAGGAAAAAACGAGTCTTCATTTTCTGCGTCCTCAATCGCATTAAAATTAAATATAGTTGATGCACTTTTATGCGAAGGAGATGTGTTTGTGACAATTATATTTAGTGAGCATACTACCATAATTAGTGCGCATATTACCAATATATTTTCATAAAAAGTACTTTTTATTGCCTATGGAATTTTTTTCCTCTTATTTCCGGCTATTTATAAATGTTTTTCTAGCTTTTTTTGGTAGGGCTTAGGGGTTTTATGTTTCATTCCAATTCACTGATTGACTTGATTACAAAACATTTATTGATAGAGTATGAACATTTTAAAAATATATATATATCAATTGTTTAAAATTTTTAGTTAACTTACAAAAAACATTATTACGTGAGTTTTCAGAAATTGTATCGCATTTTAAATAAATCTACAAATGCATACATAGAAATATATTTACATTCATTTGAAATCAGAACGACTTGGGTTTATGTAAATCCTCAATAACAAAGGTTAAAATAGTTCATGTTTGATATGAAAAATAAAGAAAAGCCTAAATTTGTTTGTATAAAAAAAAATTATTAGTCATTTTTTAATAATATCATTAGGAAAGAGGTGGTGATTCGTAAATGATATCGTTTCATATCGTAAAAGACAGCGAGGGTAAATTGCTAAAAAAAGAAAAATGAAAATGATATTACGAAAAAATGTGCTTTGCTATCAAGAGTAGAGTTGTTCACTTCATTTTATCGCTATTCAATTAAAAAAAAACATTAATTATTGATTGATTTAAAAAATAGTTTTGTTTTCCTCTCAGACGTTTTGAAGACTGTTACTTTCTATTTTTAAAATTCGTTGGTCTTCGAAGAGACCCACGCTAAAGGCATCTGACATAATATATACAGATCTATATAAAGAGAGTGTAAGGCATGGGGGTTTGAAAAGCGGAAGCTCTGCAACAATAAAGAATCCCAAGTGTCAGAGTTGGCTAGAAATCGAGTCTGTTGCATCTCCCTTATAATCCTTCTTTACCTCATTTAACTTGGAAAAAAGTAACACAACGTTTCTGCAGTATTATTAATGTTTAAACTTTAAAATAGTGATGAAACAAGTGTCTAATATTCTTTTTCTTGCCCTTGCTTTTATGCAATAATGTTAAGTAAATTATGAACATACTGTCAAAAAAAATAAAATTAAAAACCGATAAAATGGTACAGTTCATAATTAAAAAAATATAGTAAAAATTACTTTCTTTCAAGCAATTTTTTTTTTGTTCAGGCACTTTGAATACTCACAGGAAAAAAAAGATAGGTCAAAACTACTTGAATATGGTAAAATTAACAGTGTTTCTGGCTTTATGAGAACTCAACAAAGCACAGTACATTTTTTTCAAATTCCTTTGGTAATGATTTGAGTAAAATTAACAATAAAAATTCGTTTTATAATTTGCAATAAAATTTTTAAAATGAGGTAAAATTTAGTAATTTTATCATGATGCCTTAGAGCACGGCATAAAAACCATTGATTCGGTACAATTTACTTTTTAATTTTGTATTTTTTGCTAAATATCTGATAATAAGAACTATAATTTTGAAAATCAGAATTTCTGGTAAACTGCTAAAGCATGAATGAAAAATTGCCAAAAGAATTTTTTTATTAAATGTAATAAGTAAAAATCTAAGAATGTTTTTACTAATATACTAATACTGTATTTTTTTTACTAAATATGTATTATTAGGAACTATAACTTTGAAAACTTGAATTTTGGTAAAACTGTGGAATTTCTGGTACCGTATGAATGGAATTATTATGAAAAGGATGTTTTAATACCGTATAATTTTAATTTAAGATTTTCTTTTTACCCGAAATCTAATTTAACACACGACGGTACGATAATTTTACCTGAATTTCTTTTCTCCATGTAAAAAATTGAAATTAGTTTAAGGTTTAATTAATACTCTTCTTTTAATTTAGAGAGAAATTTATTCTAACTATTTTTCATGTAAGCATTGATGAGGATTTTCCTGCAAAGATAACAAAATATGAAACGAAAAATGAGAGTACAAGTATATTTTTAGTTGTATTTTGAAAATGTAATCATTGGTTTAAAATTATTTACTGATTTTCACTAGCATTAAAATATTGAAAGATGTACCGAAACTAAAACTAACATATACGGTAAAAAATGTATGTACTAAATTCAATGCAACTATTATAGAAAAAAAAAGACTGCAATGTTTTAATCAAAAAATATAAACCATACCAAAATCAGATGAAAAATTCTAAAAATTTCATGATAATAATAAAATTCAAGTCATTACCATTAGTTTAAAAACAACTTGTTTTTTAAATGAACAGCTTTAATTGTAATAAGTTTAATAAATCAATATACTGCAACGAATATTGGTGTATCGTT
Organism: Parasteatoda lunata; assembly: GCA_949128135.1. Classification (NCBI taxonomy): domain Eukaryota; kingdom Metazoa; phylum Arthropoda; class Arachnida; order Araneae; family Theridiidae; genus Parasteatoda; species Parasteatoda lunata. The sequence continues at coordinate 53,543,172 of OX421972.1, read as the reverse complement.
GCCACTGTTTTTGGTGTTGAGGTAAACTAAAAATTTTTACGGTGCATGTAATTGTATTCTTTATTTACATTTTCACTGTTATAGCTTTTTTTAAAATTTTTTTGTTTGTTTGTTTACTGGTATCACATATTTTCATGAGCATTAGAATCAATTTATAGCTTCGTTGCTAAAACATTCAATTTAAAAAAAAGCAGACTTTTAGAAATATATTTGCGCTAATCTTTTAAAAGATTGCTATTTTGTCAATTTTATTACATTTTATACTTACTACCTTTTTTTTATGTATACTTAAAAAAAGTATTTGTTTACCTCAACACTAAAAATGGTGACACATATCCATCAATATTTTTTACAGTGTTATCAGTAATTTGACAGGAGTTGTTTAAATATTGAAGGATCAAAAATTCCAATTTAAATAAATTTATCTAATATACCAATAATTACGTTTTGTTTCTAGATGAAGAATTTTCTTTTCTTGTCTATCACCTAAATGATACTATTTTGACAATAGGGGAGAAAAAAAAATCTACTAAAACAACGTTCCCTCAAATTGAGACGCCCAGAAAAATTCCGAAGTCAAAATTCTTGCACTTCATGTCAGCTGTCGAGACGTTTACCTATCTCCCCCCCCCCTCCTAAATGTGATTTTAGGGCTGTTAAGCAAAGAACAGCTTTTGTCACTTGCTTTGAATGAACATTGAAAAATTATCTTTCATCTTTCAAGTTTCACCCATTTCCCATAAAGCTAAAATAAAAATGTTTTATTTTGTAAGGTTTCATGCAATATTTCTTATAAAGCAAAATATGTTATTTTATTTTTTTTTTTCAACTCAGAAATGCTTTACACGCTGAAAAAAATCTTAATGAAATTAAATCTAATTAATCATTTAATATTTTAACTTTGACATTTATTGATTTCGTATTTTTTCATTAAATGCTAATACTGAAAGAAAGTAATTCCATATAATTTTTAATTTAATTAGCTTAATTAGTTATAATTAATCAATAACGAAAACCAGTGATTTTTTTTAAGTACATGTTATTAGGCTAAAAAGCTGTTTTTAATAAACTGTGAAATGTTTGTATTGAATATTACAGAATTTGCAAATTAATGCGATAAAAATGTAATTTAAACTTTTAAACAAAAATAAAATATACCATGCATTTAATGCTTATAAATAACTTAAATTTTTCATGCAGATTTAATAAAATTTCCTCATGCAATTTCTTCAAACCAATTTTAATTAATTAATTATTAATATTTAATTAATTAATTTTTAATTAATTAGTTATAATTTGCTAATAACTTAGCTTTATATAATGATCTAAAATAACACATTTTAACTAAAATTATTGAATACAAAAGTTTTGCTAATTGTTAAAATTAGAACTACTTTACCGTTTAACAAGTTATTAGTTTCTAAAATGAATGAATAATTAAATAATTTAGCCATTATTTATTTTTTCAAAATCTTTATATTATGAATGAGCTTAAATAATTAATAAAATATATTAAATGGTTAGGCATTTAATAAACTTAAAGCATTCTATACATATTTGAAGATAAACAGAAATGATATTATATAAACATCGTTGCTCTTTTTACTCCTTAACTGTTACATTACTGTATCTTTTATACTGTAAGTGTCACGGTAAAAGAGATTCTCAGCAAAGCACGCCAATCCTCAGCTTGAATCTTCTTTGGAGCACTCAAAAGTAAATTACATACTACCTTATCGGGTATTATGGGATGTTTTTTCAACGTTTTGAAAAAGAGGCTACTTACTTATAAGAAAACAATTTTTTTCCCATCTCTTTTCTTAACTTGAAAGAGAGGCGTGCTGGAACTTTTTTTTTATCGTGTCGTGATGCTCAGAAAGTGACTACATGGCTTTACAATGTGTGTATCTGAGGACAGTCAAAATGCTGAAGGGATCATACAAATATAAAATAAACGTTGCATAAAAATGCATTTACATATATGCAAGTTTGATAACGTTTTGAGGTATTAATAAATTTGTGCAAACATATGTATTGACTAGAACTGAGTTTTTATTGCAGACAATATGTGTTTCCTCCATGATTATTATTACTTATTTACGAATGGCTTTTAATTAATCATTATTTTTTGGTATACTTAACATATTGGTATACTTAACATATTCGCATGAAATTGTGAAATTTAATAATTCCTGTGGGTATAAATGATTGTGATGCAATTGATTGATGATTTTATAAATTAAGTTTAACAATAATAAAAGTATAATTGTTGCATTAAAATTTATAGATGGTTTGATTTGTGTGCTTTAGTTCTGGTTCTTCCCAAAAAAATAATACATTATACAATGACTAATTTATGTATTTTGAAAAAAAAATAGAGACAATTTTAGAAACAATTTAAATTAGAGACAATTTAAATCAAAGCAAGCAGACAACCAAAGCTATATTTATTTTCTATATCACCGGTCATGTCTTCTTAAAAACATTTAATCTTATATATTATACAAAAGCACTTTATACAAATAAAAAACAGATTTAATTACTTGTTTTATCGATATTGTTATGTTTCCATTTATTTACGTATCTCTTTAAAATATCAAATTTCTATCTTTCTTTCTTTTTTTTTTTTTTTTCTTTTTTTTTTTTAACTGGATGATTTTTCTTTTAACTAGATGATTTTCCTTTAGCTTGCGATGCTCAGCCGAATTTTTTTTAAAAAATCTGATGTTCATTTGATTAATTCCTTAAAATCAAATAGAAAATTTGCTTGTGTATGCCTTAGTAATTTCACAATTTGGTTATACTTTTTGAAACCTCAATTGCTAAAGCAGATGGGTTGGATATTTTCCTCATTCACAATCGTTATGGAAAGTAACATACACAGTTTGAGTTTCTTTTTAGAGATCTTTTTAGCATCAAGGATTAAACTATATCACGAAAATATAATACCAAAATTTTCGTAGATAATGCTTAAAGTTAGAAAAGATTTAACTTTTTTTCTTATAAATAATATACTATATTAAGATTTTCCATCACATAGTTCCAAAAAGATATTCTTTATTTAAAAAAAAATATATATATCGCCTATGAAATTTGCGCGTAACTTCATTTTCTTTCATTCTTTTTTTAAATTTTCTTTGTAGATTGAAAAAAGCATTAATTTGTATTAAATGCCAATTAATTTTCATTCAACACACATGTATTATCGAATACTTATACTAATTTTCTTAAACAAAGAATAAAATTCAGATATTCTAATTACAATGCTTTTTTAAACTTCATTCATACGTTATTATTTTTTCCCGTACTCTTCTATATGAATTTAGTATGTTGCATGGGCATAATTTTTAAAAAGCAAGTGTATTAAGAAATAAATGGAAATTTTAAAGATTTTTACCTCGGTTAGGTATTTTATTTTTGTATATACTTGGAAATTTCAATTTTTTTTATCTTATTTAATCACTCACATTAAAGAGCCTATCATATTAGTAGATTTAGAGCATTAACATTCACCTCGTATCTTTGTTATCCGACATAAAACACTAGGTAACTTTCGAAAAAACAATGGAGGATTAACTCGACTCGAGGAGCAATTAACTAGTTTTTGTGTAATATGGGGAAGAAAACCACAAAAACCTCTCGTGGTTAACTAAAGGTATAAAGATTCTTCTGCCGCAGGGAGTTATCTCAACAGTGCCTTATGTCAACATTAAGCCAATTATCCATCTTCCAGATTTGTATTCGATGATAGATATCTGACTCGTTTGTGTCAGAAGTCATCCAAGTCGCTGTGTCAGAAGAGCGAGTTCTTTTCTCCAGCCTCTTATCCATGAGTAAAAACTGTAAGCCAATGATAAAGTTCGAGAAATTATAAAATAAATTACGACCCAAGTTCTTCCTGACAGCTGGTTTTGGATTTAAGATTTTTCCTCGGTAAACACGTTTTAAATCGCGGACAACACTCTAAAAAACTGCTCTAAGGCAGTGAAACAAAATTGTGAGCGTTCATCTCCGTTTTATAAAATAAAAAAAAAATCCTTGTGTATAAAGAATCTTGTACATAACTGGGAAACATTTGCATATTTCAACTTCAAAAAGTTCTAAAGGCAAATTGTCTGAGCACTCTTAGAAATAAGACTCTCAATTTTGACTATTCAGCAATCCTTAAGCAGTTAATTTTGAGAATCATTCCGTTACAAAATTACGCGATTTGTGAAGAAACACCTTTCAATTATAGAACGAAAATATTTCCTCAACTCAAAACCTCATCGTTGAGCATTCTGGGGGATTGTTAATCAGAATGACGAAACTAGAATAAAGACTAGACATTTGACCTGCTGTGTGGTGGTCAAGGAGTTGGCCTCGTACTAGAACTGGGAAGAACCGGAGTTCGAATCCCGCTTTGGAAATGGTGCAATTTATCAACTTGTTCAATCAGCCCTTATTGTGTTATACCAACTACATGGTGCTCACATTAAAATGGTTATTGGAAAATTTCGATCCATTTGGCACGACGATTTATTTATTTATTTATTTTTTTTTTGAAAAAATTGAAATGACAAAATATTTCTTTAATTTTGATGGAATTCGTTTCCTTGAAAAAGTGACGATAGCTATTTTCCGTCACTTTGACGAAATTTTTGCTAGGAGCATTTACGAGGAAACGGTTTCGTCAAAAACGAAGAAAGTGTCGTGATATTTGAGTATCCATTTTTTACAGTGAGACGAAACCATTTTTTGAAACAAATATTTTCACGAAGGTAGAAAATGTTATATTTTATGCTATATCCGTCATTGAAGGCGAAAGTTCACTTCCTTTAGTTGAAACTCCGGAGTAAAAGATAGCGGTTGGCAGAAACAATCTAACGAACGTATGAGTGATAAATAGAAATATAGTCTGGCTGGGAGATTTGTTTATCAAACTGCAAACCGCTTTACCTTGATCATCTCTGATAATTGCAACTGTGAAAGATCGGAGATAAACTGAAGTGCATTAGGGTCCTTGGCGTTTTCATCTGTATTGCTGTCACCATTCATTGCAAATGCAGATTTTTTAAAACTCTTCACGCTTACGGAAAGCAATCTTTCAATTCGCGTTTGTTTTATTCGAAAAAAAAGGCAATATTTGAGTTGAAAAAAGTGTTGTTTGATGAAAACAGATAGTGACTTTAAGGAGAACTGTCTCAACTGTCAGATGTGATGTGTATATATTTACATATTCTAAGCTCATTAGCTAGTTAAATATTTAAAAATGTTCATCGTTTATAATTTTTTAAGCTACGGTAATTAAACTTGCTGAAGTTTGTTTTTTATTTCAATTTGATAGTTTGAAGTGGAATTTCATCCCAAGCTCTAATCTGTTTCTTTTTTATTACTTCCTCTAACATTCATTCATTCATAAAACCAAAATAGGAATTTTTTTTTTAAAAAAGCTATGTATTATACTATAAATATAATATATTATACTGTAAAGCTATATATTATACTATAAAGCTATATATTATACTATAAATATCATATTTCTATATTGAATCTAAATAGTAAAAAGCCATTAAAAATACTTAGCTTATTCTATAATGCAATTTCCTTTAAAATGATTCACTACTTAAGTGGTAAAACTTTCATTTCATAATTTTTTTTAAAATCAACTCATATTATTTAATAAATTAGAAGTATCTAATACAACGAAGTCTTGTTGCATTTAACACCAAAATCACCCGACCAGTACCAAGCAGTATCTTTTAATTACCATGGTTGTAATGCCACGTAATTTTGACCGTAGTCGAATGACGTAGACAGCGCCTTAGCTGGTACCTCTCTCTCCAAACTTCTACACCACAATAAAAAAAAAGGACTTTAATGCGCACCTTACTGAGTATACACGCCGGTTGCTTTGTCAGCCACCAGGATCGAAGTCACTATACCATCAGTTCTCCAAACAGCGGTGTGAGCGAAGCATTAACGAACTGCATCACCAAAGCGCCTATTGCATTTAACATGATTTTTAGTTTCAAAATCGGTAAAATATATATATTTTTTTTACGAAATTATATAAACTTTGAAACGTTTTACGAACCTTTTAAATAAGGCGTATTATTTTAATTTTATTTTTTAACTCTCCTCCTCTAATAAAAGAGTTTGCAGTATTTATTCTAAATTCAAATGGTTGGGGAAATGTTAAAATAAAAATATATTGCGAAATTATTCTTTAAATTGAATAATAGAATAATAAAATTAGAAATTAGAATAATGAAATAATCAATGTTTCAAATTGAAACAATAGTAAAGTACTGTATTACAAGTTTAAAGTTGGATACATCCCTAAAAACTTATATCTAGGAAAAAAAGAGTTAAGTATATAGGATTAATGAGAGATAAAAATTTGAGCTTTCAAAGTTATTTTTTAATTTTAGATTTTGATCACAACTGGAAAAAATGCTATTATCCGACAATTTTTTCTTTCTTCCTGTTCGTGGATGGAAAATATTTAATGTTAGAAAAATAAAATTTCGAAAATCGATTAAAACAAGATAAAAAGGGAGGTAAACATGAGACGGTACTAAATTAATGTCAGGCGTAAGTGTTCTGAAACTATTTTAAGTCTTTAAAAAAATTAAGAAGCATATATATCAAATAGCCTTTAAATGAAAAGTTTTGCACTTTTTCTTTTGTTTTATCTTAAATTTTGAAAGCTTTTCATGAATTCATTCTAATACTAATGAAAAAGCTGACTAATAAATGTGACCCCTACTACATAAAATAATAGTTTATGGTGAAAAAAAATAAAAATTATTTACCATCCGTAAACTATATTCTTAGAAACATAGAGCAAAATTGGTAAATTTTACTTCCAGCCAGTGGCCAGTTGTAACATTTTCAATAGGGCCCGTTTTTTAAAACATGCGACCATTTTATCAAAAATTGAAAATTCTAAAAAAATATTATTTATAGTATATATAGTTGAAACATTTTCAATAGGGTTCATTTTTTAAAACATGTGGCCATTTTATCAAAAATTTGAAATTCCAAAGTTCCAAAAAAAAATAGTATTTATAAAAATAAATTTTTTTAAGTATTTCTCAAAATATGGTAAACGCTAAAGGGTTCATTTCTAAAATGAAGAAAAACTTTCCTGACTTCTTACATTAGTTTTATGTCAAATTTCAAAATAGTATTGATTGTTTTCAAATAGTAAAATTTTGGATTTAAATTTTTAAACTAATAATGCAGTATAGAATTTATTTTTATCAATAAACACAAAATTTATTCGTTACAAAATGAATCTGAAATAATTGTTAGCATAATAATGAAATTTACTAACTTTTAAATTATATCGAATATAATTTTTTTTAAATGGAATTAATGCGTAGAATTGACTTGAAGGAAATATTTGATATCCTAATTCAGAGTTTTTGAAATTTTGAACCAGTTTGAAATGACCTAAACGTTTCGGTGATGGTTACAGTTTGTCCGTGTAATTTTAATACGAAAAATCGAAAGCACCCGTTTTGGTAAACATGGGATGCAATTTCGGTTAAAAAAGGGACGATCTAGTAGCGATTAACAAAAAAAGTTTTAATAGCCATTTTTTAATATTTAGACTTCTTGTAGCCTGTTGCGACTGTTTAATTTTCCACTTTTCCTTGAAGTCGGTTTGTTTTCTCAACAAGAAAAATTGTATCATGGATTTATCTTTTCATATCAAAGTAGTAAAGACAAATTTCAATTCCTTTCCCACTTTTAGGAATTCCCCACTGCCTTTGTTTTAAATACAATTTAGACAACTGCAGTTAATATATCGCGAAAAATTTAACAACTTCTGTTATTTAAGAAGTTTTATACAAACTTAAGGTGGTATAAAACTTCTATCCACTTCTATCACTAAATGAGTGGTAAAAATTAATAAAATCAAGAATATTCATTATGCGTTGTCAGCTTGAAACATAATGAAAACTTGTCTTTTTAAATGCGATTTCAAGGAAAGGCAAATTTGAACTTACTGCTAGTTTCTAATACCTTTTCATCAGCTTTTTTTATGGATTTAAATAGGGTCTATTACTTTCTTTTATGAGAACATAGTCAAATTTCCACTGCTTTTTTCTCCTGCTCTACTGTTTTATCTAGACCTAAATCAAAAATGCAGTGAGGAAAATTTTTTAATAGAAATATTTCATAAATGACCGACCTCTTTCACAAGCATCCAGACTACAAATTACTTATACTCAGTTTTTTAGTAATAATTTTGCAAATAAATCAAATTCGATTTTATTAAGTAGTGAATGCTGAGTATAAAAACCGCTTTAACTTGATATAAATACATTCGAAATCGGTCGAATGGTTCTTGAGAAATTGTTATTAAAAAAAGTCAGATGCTTAAAATTCGATTTCTCAGAATCTATTTGACCGATTTCGCTCAAATTTCGCTTTTTGCTATATTAAATTAATTCTTTAAACAGATGGAAAAAAATTGTAAACCTTGTAACTCAAATATTTTTCGCCTATTCTTAAATAATAGAAACTAAAATAGTGAATATTTGCTAAAAGTTATTTTTTTTTTGCATGGAATTATCGTTGGATAAACGAATTTTATAATTGAGTGTAAAAGTTTTTCAATTCCCTTAAAAAGTTCTCGAGATATAGCGAAATATGCAGAAAGAAAAATTATCATTAAGGGGAACAAACTTTGGAGTGCTCTCTTGACCAAACTATTGGTACCATATTTCCCAGATTGCAAATCCGTCGAAAGAAAATGTATGTTTATTCAGAGAAAGTACGTTTTTGTGTCTGATTTCGTAACTTAAAATATCGTCAGTACTCATTAATAAGCATCTCTGAAACTATCTCCTCGAGACATTAAGATTGAGTTCCAGAACGTGAAAATCCGATTATTAGATAAAAAGCTTTTCAGTGTGGTCCATTTTTATTTTTTTCCTCATTGAACATTTTGTTATACGCTGTCAATGTTAAGGAGTTAATAAGTTTAGATATTCTGATATGAGACATAGATTTAAAGTTTTACAACTTAATTTTTGTCTTTAATAATGTTTATACAGAAACAATTCGAAAATAAATAAGGATATGTTTAATATGAATATAGTTTATTTAAAAAGTATATGGTGTACTAATAGTATATTAAATAAAATACTAAACTGTTAAATAGTATATGTAAAACTAATTTTAAAATTGAAAGTCTTCGAATTTGTCTTGTTAACTCCATTATTTTGAATGGTCGATCTTTCATTTGCCGTATTACAGTTTGATCGAAAATACGATTTCCTTGTAAATTTACTGAATGGCATTTTATTTTGATACATGTTGCACACGGATAAAAAATTCTGGTATAATTACCGAACCGAATGGTAATAATTTATTCAAAATCATACTTCTAGTTAATGAAACTAAAATGTACGGTATTTCAACCATTCATTTGGTAATTTTCCTCGTTCATATGGTAATTTTCCTCGTTCATATGATAATTTTCCTCGTTCATATGGTAATTTTCCTCGTTCATATGGTAATTTTCCTCGTTCGAATGGTAATTTTTCCTTTCGTGCTGTAATGGTTTACTAGAAATTTTGATTGCCGAAATCATAGCTCTTATTACTACACATATAAAGTACAAAACTGAAATTAAATTTAACCAAGTGAATGGTTTTTATGCCTTGTTTAAATGTATCATGATAAAATTACCAAATTTCACCACATTTGCCGTTGTTAATTTTACCAAATTCATTACTAAAGCACTTCGGTAAAAAATACCGAATATTTTCTTGTTCCTATGCAGTCAGAAACAGTGCAAATTTTTCTGTAGTCTGGTAGTTTTGACCATAATTTTTTTCTCAGTGCGTGCACATGTTATACAATTTTTTTATCTTTACAAAAACTTTATATTTTTCTCACCAAATAATCCAATTAATATTTTAAGCATTGAAGCAAAGGAAAATAAATGTAATAGATTGTCGCTATGGCGACCAGTTCATTGACTGATGATTCTATCTTTACGACATTTCCTATCACCACCTTTGATTTGATAAAAGTTGCATGATTAATTTTCTAAAAATTATTATGAATGAATAAGAAAACTCTTATGCTAAGAAATCTGTTCAGAATATAAAGTATGTTAAATCTGATAAGGATTCAAATAAAAGTGCGATGTCCCAATTTAAAAACGTACGTAATGACTTTGTTTGTTACGTACAAAGCATATAAATCAGTGCCGAATTACCCATTGGGCCAGACTGGGCCATGGCCTAGGGCCCCCAATAATTAGGGCCCCCTTAAAAAAATTTCAAAAAACAATTTTAAGAAATTAAGAAAAACAATGATTTAAAAAAAAATTCTATTTCAAATATATATTAATAAAATACTACAATTTTTTACTTATTTAGTTATTACTTATTTTTGTTATTATTTATAAGTATTATTATAGTTTATGTATCATAATATTTATCAATGCTTTTTAAGTTCAAATTTGTCCTTTTGATTTGCGCGCGAAGAAATTGAAAGCAGTACTATAGCGAGCTGAGACTTGTTTAAACAAGAAGCAAAGAATTAAATGTTGTTGACAATATTGAGACTTTTTAAAGGAAAAAGAAGTTATTTAATGCCTCAACTAAAGTTTCTCATAATTTTTTTAGTGTTTTATAATTATTTAGTGTTCGTAATTCTATTTGATCAATAAATAATTACAAAATATTGTACTAAAAGGTAAGTGTTTGTTTATTGTTTTATATACTCTAGAAAAAACTCATACAACTGGTCGCTTTCAATCAAATTTTATATATTGAAATTGTCACTGTTTAAGAGGGCCGGGATATTATTTATTTTAATTTGAAATATACTTTCTTAAATGAAAAGATATATAAATACTTTTATATTTGAATAAATAAAAAATATACGAGAAAAAATTTAATCTAAGGGCCCAAAAATTTGAATGGCCTAGGGCCCCGCGTACGCTTAATCCGCCCCTGATATAAATATTATTTTGTATGCTTAGAAATCCTTTAACTTCAGTACGAATATTTAAGTTTATTCCATAGTGTGTAATTTAGATAAATTCTAAAACGTTGATTATTACAGGTTCACCAGGTTCACATCACAGTTAGATGATAAAAACGTCACCTTTCAATCTATTTTACAGTTTTTTTTAAATAACAACCTATTTTATAGCAAGTTGTGACTAAATAAAAAACACTTTTAGTTTATTTAAAAATTAAGAGCATAAAACATGTTTTTTTTTTTTTTTTAAGTATACTTGGGGATCAAAAATTGCATCACGGTTCGATATCTCTTATGCTTCATTTTACTCAGCAAATTAAAAACTTTCTTTCACGAAGTTCTTAAAAAGATTTTATTATTAAGATATTTTTTAACCGATTTGAAGACCAGTGTCATTTTCTTATAAAAACAAAATTTAAAAACAAAGGATGAAAATCTATTTAAAAGTATTACTGCTTACGATCTTCTAAATTCAATAAATAAGAAAGCAATTTGAAGAAAATTTACAGTCCATGGTCCATTTTCTGAAAATTAATAACTATAACCATAACACGCTGACAATGAGTTGAAAAATGCTATTTTCAGTTTAATTTTCGAAAATTATGGCTTCACATAAATAACAGAAAATTATAAATGCATATGTCTTAACTTGTCATATATGCATTAATTTGTTTACTTTTTTACAAAAATACTTAAAATTATATTGTTTGTTGTTTTATAACAATTTTCTGTTATTTTAACTATTCACCAGTTCATATAGCATTAGTTAATTAATTTATTTTAACCACAATTATTTGACTTAGAAAAGCATTCACATGATGAAAATTATTTATTCATTGGTATATGAAAAATTCGAATCTAAATTTGAAATTAACATGAAGGTTATTAGTTTTACCTAACTAATTACTTATTTTTTTCTGATGAAAAAAAAGTGTTAAATTGAAAATCTAAAACTAAGTTTTCTAAACTCCATTCTAAAGCTAAAGGCTTATGTTTTAATGTGTATACTGTTAGCTTTTGTGTTACATTTGGATCGTTCATAGTCAAATACAAGTGTCTCCTTGAAAATGAATCTTGAAATAACGAACTTTTTACAGATTAATAGAGTTAGTTGGTAATATTTTATATGGGATTTCAATGCAATTACGGAAAATCTAAATATAAGTGAAGCAATATGACATTGCTTTATTGTAAAGTGGGACTAAATATCATATAATAAATGAAAAAGGGAACAAAATTTTAAACTTCGCAGTCGTATGACATTTTTTATGCACTATACATTTAATATAATTTAAATGCAAAGTTCACTTTTTTACTAACTTTAATAAAAAAAAAGTAAACAGAGCAACGGTAAGTGGAAATAAATGTAAAATTACTTAAAATTAGGACTTTATACTTAACATTATATGATCATATATGTTCTTTCATGAAAATAGGTCATTATTATTTATAAGAACAAAAACAATTCTCTACAATGCACCCGATACTCTTCTAAACTTTTTGTTAGACCAGTTTGAATTGTTACGCTATATCACTCTTTTATCATATTATCAAATCAACCAGTCAAAGGAACATTTTCATTGATAAGTTAAAAATTTAAGAAAGTTTTGCAATTCTAAAAGTATCAAAAACGCAAAACTTGTTCATTCTTATACCTTTTAATAATACCAAAAAGTAAGATTTTATAATCAATTCTGCTAAGAAAATGGCAAGCATTTCCTTTGTTAACTGTTATCAAAGGCTTTTTTTTTTTTTTTTGGTCGAAAATAACGACTTTTCTTTGTAGATCTTCCCCTTTGCTCTTGACATTAATAAAAATACCACAACGGGAGAAAAAAAAGCTAGAGCATCATTGAGTTAAAATAAAAATAAATAAGTGAATAAAAATTACATAAGAAAACTCGTATTAAAAAAATAACAACTGAATAAAAGAAGCGGTGTTTAAGAACGCTTTCAATTGCTAGTATATAAAAAAAATGCTCTTAGTGTTTCAGTTCCAAGAAAGTAAACAGTGAATAGGTCACATAAAAAAATTTTGATAAACACTGAGTGTTAAAAAAAATTATACATTTATCAGCAAAAGTGATTTCTAGTATAAATATCTCAGAATGAAATTTTTGTTAATATTGCTCTCATATTATCTAAATTGCTTTCATATTTTGTAATTTACTATATCTTTTCAGACACTTGAAAATTTATTACTTTTGTATATTCCATGTTTGTGTGCAGGTCTTGTTGTTCTAGTTATACTAAATATCTAGTATTTTTAATCGAACTTTTTTTAATTACACTTATTTCAGTGCTAGTATAATTATTACTAAAGCGTAGCATGCTGTTTTTGTGAATTAATTACGCTTGTTTCGATTTTAGTAGCTTAGACGTGTTCTGAGCGGGCTATTGAAAATTATTTAAAACTCTAAAAATTATTTGACTATAAAAATTACTCCTCCTATCCCTTATTGAGGGAATGCAAAAAAAGGGGGGAATTGTCTTTAATTGGAATTTCAATACCCGCTGTAAGAGAAAATCTCGTTTTAGTGCTGAAAACGCATCTAAATGAAATCGATAAAATTTTTTTATTTAGTATAGCTCCAGAATTAATGATTAAAAACCTCAATTGACGTTTAAAACTTTCAAACGCGTATTTTTGTCCGCGCAGATTCGTGAAACAACCATTATATTAAATCAATTTGGATATTTCTTCGATTGATGAAACTCTCCATTTTTCTACAAAACTGAACAATAATTTTATCTCTGAATTCAGTGAAAATATAGGAACATACGAAGATCAGGATTTTTAAAAAAATGAACAAAAGATTCAATATTGTCCATTTCTGTCTTTTTTTCGCAAAAACGGGACAGAATAATGTAATTTTCTTGAAAATATTGCTTTCCTTTTCATGAATTGTTTAATATAATAGGATGTTTCGTAATCACTACCCTTTATATATGCTTGTAGAATTCTTGTTAAAAATTAAATAATACAGGTACAGAGAGCAAAAAATACACCTTAAATGACTTTTGATCTATTGATCAGATTTTCCTGTACTAATACGAAGCTTAATGGTTCACGGAGGAGAAGTCAAATATATTAATTAATTAGTGCAGACGATATTTTAAGTTACGTAATCAGAAGTAAAAATGTACTTACTCAGAATAATTACAAATGTTTTCCACGCATTTGAATTTCTGACCTCCACGATATTTGGAATAAACACAATCTGAAAAATGTGATCCAAATAGTTTGGTCAGGAGAGTGGTCCAAAGTTTGGGCCTTGATGTTAAATTAACTTTTTTGTATATTTCGCCATATCTCGAAAATTCTTTGAGCGAATCGAAAATTTTTTGCATACAAAATTATTAGTCAAAGATAATTTCTTGCAAACCATAAATTTTAATAATTATTTCTTAATTTAGATTTAATAATTGTCAAACAAATTTGAATAGAAAAGTTTACAAATTTTTACATCATTTCAAAAATATAATTTTATATGACAAAATATAAAATTCGAACAAAATCATTCAAATAGTTTTTGAAAAATTTTCTTCCTGACTAAAATATTTACACATTATTTACCAGAATGTGGCTACATGTCTTGGAAATCAGGAGTCACGTATGCTTATTCGGAGAAAATAAATTTCTGTGCCTGGTTTCGTAACTTAAAATATCATCAGCACTTATTAATTAAAATATTTGAAGTCATCCCCGTAATTCATTAAAATTAGTCCAATTACATGAAAATCCGATAATTAGATTAAAAATCATTCAAGGTGTTCCCTTTTTTTTTTTTTTTTTTTTTTTTTTGCGCATTTTATATAATGACATATTTGTGCACTTGACATTGACATTTAGGCGAAGAGAAACGAAAACATTTTCGACATCTAACGAATCATTGTAAAAAAAAAAATGGGATTAAAAATTTGCTTTATTTTCTGAGAAAACAGAGATAAGTTAAAGAAAGATTATTAGAAACATAATCAAGTTTTATACAGCAAGCAAACATGCTCTGGTGTTTTTAATCCCATATTTCTCAATGATGATTCTTTGAATGTTTAAAGAGTTTTCTCCCCTTTGCCTTCAATTCACCAATTTGATGCCCCTAATCTGTACATTTTTTACTCAAATTTTGAAGTGAATTCTAACTTTTCTTACATTACGGTAGATAATTAAGAAAGACTTCGTATCATTCGCTACACATGAATGTGTTTTGTTCCTTCTGGAATCAATTTATTGACGGTACTTCGCATATTTTTTGTAGCGACGCGATACTAGTAGTATAAAACTTTTTCCCTAATTTGTGTTTTTCATTAGCAATGTAATTAATCCATTCTTATTCTTCTTAATAAGAGATAAATTTTTCAACAACATGTTTTTTTAAACATATTAATTTAAAATATAATGTATATTTTAGGGCATCATTATAATTTTTCATTATGAAATTAAAATTACTATGTAATTTTAAACATACTATTGTATATTATACTGTAACAATGTTATCTTTTTATTAAGCTTTCAAATTTTATATTGTTTACATTCAAAAATTATTATTAAACTAAATTTTGATTGAGGTAAAATAAATTTTCTGTTTTTTTTTGCTAGGTTATTTAACATTATTCTCTAACCTAAAATTTGTTCCTAAAGATTTTTCTAGACTTTCGAATATCGTGCATGTTTTTCTTGCTTAGATTGGCTATGATGTCATCGTATGTGTAATTTGTTTAGGTAACAGAGTCTTTCCCCTCTACAGAACAAGAAGCTCTTTCAACATTCCGGAAATTGTCTTTTTTTTCTTTTTTTTTTTTCTTTCTTTCCCTCCCATTGCTCTGGCTCTTCCATTTTTTTTCTCGAAGATTTTTATAAAACATCCATGCCGGAGGAATTCTCTGGCCAAAAAGAAAATTTTCCTTGTTTTGCTTAGTTAACGTGTGACGAACCGTCTATTCCGGAATAATTGGAGCAGTGTTGAGAGATATAAATTACGATATCTGGGATCATTTCAAAGGACACCGTGATTCATGATACCATTTCCGTCATATCACGATTTCAAAGTGGTATATAAAACTCTCTTTGTTATCGTCACGTGCTTGCTAAAGATAATTAAATGTAATATTAGATATCATCTTTAAAACATACACATGTTACGACTTTTAATATTGTTCTACTTCCAAATTATAGAAAACATTTAAATAATTCAAGATAATTGTGAACATTATAATATTTCACGACAAGTTATCGCATCAATTTAATGGCTGAGTGCTATCATAGTTTTAATATTGCATTGCATTGTTCGAAAAATGTAAATATTACGCGATTCATCACGATATTTTAGTATATATTACTATAGTTTTCAAATTCAAGTAATTTGCAATAGTTAGTTTGTAAACTATCTTTCAGCCCTTTCTTTGATGCAGAATTTCTATTAAACATATTTTTCATACGTTTTTCATTATTTTGTACTAATTTAAGTCAAAATAAGAAAAAAGTATTATATGGAGCATCTTAATAATTTATGATTAAGAAATACACCATGAAATACTGGTGTCTTTTTCTGCGTTAAAGGTAAAATCTTCCATACGCAGCTCACTTCCAAACAATGATTTTTCCAAATTTCCACTCTTTTGCAGTTATTTAGATTTAAGAGAAACAGTTATGTATTTATTATAAGTTTACAATATCAATTATTAAAAAAGTTTAATTACTGAAATTACTGAAAATTATTGAAAAGTTATAAATGAAAAAAACATTTATTTTCAAACTATTTTGTCGGATTTTATATTTCAGTATGAATAAATTTGGATAAGCTAACAAATATTGTTTAGTAACTATTAGACTAGTTTTATAGTTAAAAAATACGAAAATATATTTTTGAATGTAATTAGAGTTGCCGAAAAAAATTATATTTAAAAGGGACACCGGTGTCCCATCTGCGTCAAAGGTTTAGAACGTTAATTCCGATCATTAGAACAAAAGTTATTCGTGCTTTCTATTTTTTTTTATTGTACATTAGCTTTAAAGAAAATAGCACTTTTATGAACTTTTTCTTAAACATTGTTATTAATCATAATTTTATAAGAATCATCAAGTAATTAGAAAAATATAACTATAGATTTTCGGAATCACAGCATTCACAACACGATATTCACCGTTATCTTTCCAATGATTTCTTTTTCGATATTTATCATTGCTGATAATGATATTATTGTTGTTAATAATTACATTGTATTCGATATTCATCGCAAGACATGATATTAAAACATATCTTGAGACTATGTTTTCAAATATGCTTTTTGAGATATTTAAAGGATTTATATTTCACACGATACATCGTCCAACTCTTTCTTTACCATAAATTAAAGTAAAAACTACACGCATGCTTAATTTATGTATGCCTACAATTTCGTAAACTAATTTATCTTCAAATCTTCAAGTCAAAAAGTAGTTAATTAAAAAAAAAATTTCAAATTTAAAAAAAAAGTTCAAGTTAGCAAACAAATAATTAAATTTAAAGTTTTATTTTTCGAATGATTTTTGAATTATAATTATTTGATATTCTTAATTACGTCAATTGGAACTTATTTACTTAGATAGTAAATAAATCCCAATAAGGCCATAAGAATATAACACATGCTTTAAAAATGTTATAAATCACGTAATTCAAATTCATTAACGTGTTATTAAAAAGTCTTGTTTGATTTTTTTTTTTATTTAAAAAAAGCTTAATTCTACTCATTAGAAAAAGATACAGTTATACATCTATAAATGATGCTTGACTAAGCTAAAAATGTTTGTTATTAACTGTAGAAGAGGTAAAATTATTTATAAAATCTTAAACGAGCAATCGAGGATGATTTTTTTAATATCTTTTTAAAAATGTTTTGATTTTTAATGGCGTTAAATTAAAATCAAAGACAATCGGCATATTTTTTGGCAAAAAAAAAAAAGCATTCTAAAAAGTGATTCAATATTGATAATTTCCTTTGTTTCTAAGATCATAAAATTGCCTTTCTTGAAAATAAAAGAATTAAAAGTTATAAATAAAAATAATTATTGTGAAATGTTAAGCATAAGTTATTTATATAAACCAAATATTATTGCTTATTTATAATGTTTTCAAACATTCTTTACCCATTACATAAGTTGTAAAATATTTTTACAAGCACAACGTCATTATTTTTGAGTTAAATATTTCTTTCTTAATCACATTTATATGATTTAAATCTTTAAAGTCTACTAAAATTGTATAACATGTAGTTGTTTAGAGTTACTTCTTTGATATTAAATGTATTATTCAATTAATGGTAATCTGAAAGAATTTTCCGATAAAAGTATTTTCAAAGAAACAGAAATCCGAGAAAATTATTTATTAAGTAAATTACATCCTTTTAAGAGTCAATTATAATATACTAAAATGTTGCTAGAGGAGATTTTCTTCAAAGTAAAGGCCTACATCACTAATACAAATATACTGGTTGTAGTATACATTATACCACTAATAAAGGCATTTATGAAGTCTTTTGTACATACTCATATCACTTATGATGATGATCATGGTGATCGTGATGGTCATGGTGGTCGTGATGATCATGGTGATCGTGATGATCATGATGGTCATGGTGGTCGTGATGGTCATGGTGGTCGTGATGATCATGATGGTCGTGGTGATCGTGATGATCATGGTGATCGTGATGGTCATGGTGGTCGTGATGATCATGATGGTCATGATGATCGTGATGGTCATGATGATCGTGATGGTCATGATGATGATGCTTCGCTTTTGGTCCTGATGTTTCTTTGGTTTTTGATTCTCCACTTACTTCGAGGAACATGATCGAGAAGCAAACCAATGCGAAAATGACAATAGAATTCATTTTTATGACTGCAAAACTTATTCACACTAAAATTCAAGAATTGTATTGGAAATCTCTGTAAGAGAACTTGTGAATCTAGCATTTTACAGAAGACTTTATATAGTAAATAAACTAAATGATGTAATCGTATAATTTTCTGTTCAGATACGGGCACGGACCACTTCATTGGACACAATTACTTTTACTTCTTTTTTCCAGTTTTGTTTGGTAACGATGTGTTTTAATTGTTTACATTCCACATCAGTGGATATCAGTTTTTCTGCTTTGACGTAATTTTTTTATTGTCTAGAAGCCATATTAAGAAATCTTGAGAGTGAATATCTCTTATTTGATCAAATGGTAGAAGATTACAGTTCTTTTTTGGAAATCAAAGTAGAGAAATTACTATTTGCTTTTGAAATTACTATTGCACATAAACTAAAATTTTTTTAAAAGGTAATATTTATGGAAATAGTTCTAATAGAGCTTTATATACTACATATACGAGAAATATAATATATCTAAATACTCTATTTTGGATATTGAACATGACATCGAGCTATTTTCCATTCTAGCCTTTTGTTTGAATCTACGTTTATTTTTAATATTTAATTATAAAAACGCATTAAAACAAATTAATAAAGTTTCCTTAATAATATTATTTACAAAAACAATTTTGTTTTATCTAATACTAAATAAGTGTCTTACATAAAGCATTGTCAAAAACATGTTTAAAATGACTATATTTTATAGCTTTAAATATCATTGTTAGTTTATTATTTATTTCCTAAAGATTAAAGGAGTAAAATAAATACAAATTATGAAACTGATAAATGCATTTGTATATGCAATTTATCTACATATATAAGCGTTAAAAGTCCATAATCTGAAGAAGAATTTAATCATAATAGAAAAAGAATAAATATTTTAAAAGCAAGTTCCTCTTCAAACTATTTTAGTAACAATAATAATGTAAAAAAAAATTAAAAATTTATTCCAATTATGTGTTTTCAATAATCTTGACTTCGCCGGTCACCGGTGACCCCCGTGGCGCCACGAACAAACTCAGTGCCGGTCACCGGTGACCCCCATGGCCTTCAACGTGTTAACAAACAAACTCTATTATTTTAGCAACAAAAAAAAAAAACTTTTCTTTTAAAAAAGAAAAAAAGTCTATAATCCTACTATATCGGCATTGCAAGTCGGTGCAAGCCGAAAGCAGGATTCGCATAACCAATCAGCTCTGGATTCGAACGTAGGACCTGGGTCAAATCAATGTGATGGGGTCGATCGGTACCATGAGCTTTGGCAGAGATCGTGTATGGTTATGAAAAACATATTTGAACCGTCTTTACCTCAAAAAATTTATTTTAGTGTAAAAATGCTTAAAACTATATTGGTCCACCCTTATAAAAATGTCTTGCAATTTAACTTACCGAAAAATTATATCTAAAAACGGATCATAATCAGGTAGAATATTAATTCAGCAATGAAGAAGTTGAATTTCAATTTTATTTATAGGTTGCTCGAAACCATAAAATAATTTTTGAAAAGTAAAAGCAAATATAGAAATTAATTAAAAAAATGGTTTGAATAAAAATATAAAGTTATTTTACGGTAAGCAAAACTGCAAGGCAAAAACTAGAATTATAAATGACAGTTTAATTCATTTATGATTAGGGTCAATAACAGAGAAAAACTGTTTAATGAAAAGCAGCTTTAAATCGTCAAATATACGGAGAAAGTTTGCGAAAAGAACAGTATTTTTTTATTTATTTATTTATTTTTTGCAGAGTGAGGGGGGAACGATTAAGAACAGAAAATTATATTTATCTTTAAGCAGTTTTTTTTTTGTTGTTGTAAAAAATATGTTTTATATTCTGCAAAATTTACAGCTATTTTTTACTGTGCATTTCTGCCCTACTTATAGCTTAGTAATTCAGCTCTTCTTCGCCCAATGTGAGAAACTTTCATCGTTTTTTTCATCACACATAATCGTTTTATGTTTTATAGTTGTCTATATTTTTATATATTTCATATGGTTGTTTATATTTTCATACAGTGACGTATCCCCATAAAATGGGAAAGTAGTGCGTTAAAATCAAAAGTTTATATAAGTTTTTAATGCCGCTATTATTTAATGATTTTTTTTAAAAAATTATTTAATAAAAGTTTGTATTTTATAACTTTATATTTTTCCGTGGGCGGTAAAGCCTGGTCGGTAGGGCGCTGAGCCCATGCCCGAGAGTTCGTGGGTTCGAACCCCGCCGGCCGAAAACTCCCCGTGTAGTAAATGGTGACAGATGCACGTTAAATCTGTCGAGTCGCAAAGTCCTCCATATTCCCATAACAAATCAATACCTCTAGGGGTACTGGATTGGAGATCGATCGTTCTCTAATTCAGGTCAAAATTACGATCTGTGGATGAATGAATGGGTCCGCCCTATAAAACGGGCTGTGGCGTGTGTGCGTTGCCTGAAAACGAATTCTTGGCCATAGGATGGCGCCACTGAAAAAACAAGAAACGCACACTCTGCCTTAAATTTGCTCGGTTTCACCAAGCAGGCTTGCCCGTGTGGCAAGTGGTACAATACTATTTTTCCATAACGAAAGAAAATCGACAAAATTTTTTTTATTTGTTACTAACTAGCTCTTGACTAGCTTATTTAGTCTAACTGTATCGAAAAAATTCGATATTTTTTTGGCGAATGACACAACGGGTTTTTTTACTTCCACAAAAAATTAAATATAAAAATCAAAATTTATTATATAACCATACATAAAAACAAAATAAATGTTTATTTAAATTATAAAATATAAATATATGACAAAACATTTAGCCCTGTCACTTTTATATGAAATTAAAAAATAAAAAATTCATGCATTCAAAAGAAGAACTTGATTTGCTAATGAAATTTAACGTAAATATTTAAATATTGTATTTCCAGAAATAAAAAGCACGTTAAATAATTATTCCATACATGAATATCATATTTCAAATAATATAAATAATACAGCACTTTTTTTTTTTTTTCTTCTTGTTATTGGTAACAAGCTAAAAGACATTATAACTTATTAGATTTACACACACAGCGCGTGTTAAGGGATCTAACTTTTAAAAAAATATTAAAATAAAATAAAAAAGTAAATAAATGAATACAGAAAATATATTTCTTAATATTTAGTTAGGATTTATTACTAGTTGCAATGACATCATTTGAAGCTATTTTGAAAGAGCACAAAGGACTTCCCAATATTTTTTAAGCGTTGTAACATTAAAGAATATTGCATTAAGGAATATTGCCATCAATAAAAAATGCAATTTAATGACACAATATAGCATAAATAGACTAAATTTAATTTCTTGTTTTAAAAACATTTTACCGCTCTGAGGAACACTAATACAAGTGAAAGAATGAAATTAGTCAAATATAACAAAATAGGCCGCTATGATTTTTTATGTTGGTTTACGAATTATTTCTAGACTGTCTGTTGTGTTTTCACACGCATGATTTAACCGTGAACGATATTTTTTCTTTGATTTATTTGTTAAGAGTGCAATAATTAATTCACTTGTAAAATTTTGGAACTACAGATAGTTGCAATTGGTTATTTTTCCTTGAATTGCAATAAAAATTTCTTTTTTAAAGTTTTATTGAGACAAAGTAGGCATTTAATCATAGAGTATTTTTAAATTTCCCTTTACTTTCTTTCAATAATACCTAAGGAGTTTTGTCTTTAATAACTGAATTATTATCCAAAATAACAATTGATTTTCAATTAAAGTAGCTTAAATGACAAACTATTTGCACTTTTCTTTTAATTCAATTGATTTCTAAAAAAATAACCTCGTTACTTTTTTAAAAGAGCGTACAAGTTTAATTATGAATTAATCAAAAAATTGTTACAGAATTAAATAATTATGCATAGAACTTCTGGATCAAAGTACGGTATAAAATACCGGAAAAGTGCATACCATAAAATCCATTTTTACTGCAAAACATTATACCGTAATTTTTTACATTGATAATATTTAGATAGAGGGATTCATTGCTTTTATAGCAATTATTACAGCAAAAATTGCAATATATCAGATTTTTGTTCCGTAACATGTTCTGGTAAAAGTGGATTTTCGATTTTAAAAAAAAGTATCACCACTCAGAGTGATAATGCGTTTTTACCGTAATTTGATCTGAAGTTTTTAACAGTGTGGATGGCTATTCCACTGTTAAAATTTTCATTCTAAAATTATAATAAAATACCAGGCAGCAGTCCATCCGATTGACCATAAATTTTACGGTAAAGAACATTTTCTACCGATACTGTTTTAAAACCGTTTACAACTAATATGGTTATAAAACCATGAATACAAAACTATGCGGTGTTTTATCTATTTACAACTAGCACGGTTTCTTAACCGTAGAAAAGAAATTTAACTGAACATAGCCAGGCTTTTCATCAGGTAATGAGTATTCTGTACATCCGATCAACCAGGCAGTCTGTACATCCGATTAACCATAAATTTTATGGCAAAGAACATTTTTTACCGATACTGTTTTAAAACCGTTTACAACTAATATAACCATATTAGTATAAAATCATGAATACAAAACTATACGGTGTTTTAACCATTTACAACTAGCCATTTACAACCGAGAAATTTCTCACAGTGTGTATACCTCACGCCTAATCAAATTCTAAGAAAAAATTAAAATAATAATAATAATTTCCTCGAATTATTTGTTAAGAACATAACAAATAACAATAAAAATCAAAAAATAAATTTTGTTCATCACTTCTTTTTTTTTAGAATATTTAAAATCTTTTGTTTATAGGAATAGGGTTAACTTTTTTATTATTTCATAATTTTCATTTCAAAATTTTTACTCACACAAAAACAGGACATTTAACCATCAAGTTATACTTAATTATATCAATTATACTTAAAACGTTTTGTCTTTCTTAACTGAATTGTTGAAGCACAAAAGAAAACAGTTTTAGATTAAGTTACCAAATTTTATCACATAAAACCATATTTCATTCTTAATTTTACCAAAATTTTTAACAAAAATATCTGAAAAAGTTACGAAGGTTTTGGGTGTTTCCATAGAGTAGAGACAGAACTTCGGTAAATTTTACGATATTCTAATAGTTTCGACCATACTTTTTTTTTTCTCAGTGCAGTATATTCAGGAAGTTCTGGAATTATAGAGATGTATTCACAGGAACATAAACTCATTTTTTTTTATTATTATAAATTTATTTTATTCGGATGCATGACAATGCATACTCGTAATATGAATTAGTTCAGCTTTTAGGTAACTTAATTATTCTTGCTGGTGCTGTTTTGTAAAAGCTAAATAATAAAGTTATGCAATCCCTTATTTATTCCAAACACGTTCGTCATTTGTATCCTTTCGATAAATTATTCCATATCATACATTTCCCCCCGAAATAAAGCTTATTTAAAATAAAAATTTAATACTTTAGAGTTCATTAACTTTGTTCCATATACTTATATTTCATTATAACTTTTAGTATTTATAAAAAAAAAAATTTATCAGATTTATAGCATATTTGGAAAATACCCTTCAAACTCGCGTACAAATAATATAAAATTTCCAACCAGATACCAGAGTCTACTAAATAGGATATACCAGATCAGGATATACCTGTCTGGATATACCAGAGTCTAATAAAATTTCAATGTAAATAGTCTTTTTGTCAATTAGCATACAAAATATATTTCTCACTAAAAAATTCCAGAAGAGAATATGCATAGATATTTGCTATATGAGCAACAGCATCTTATTGCTAACATTGTAAAAATTAGTTAAAATGAGTAACAAAATAAAAATTTTCATACACATGTGCGTATCTCAAATTTGATAAAATCTATCAGATTATTAAATTGTTGTTATTTGTATAATAGGAGATAGATTTTTGCTACTTTTATTTAATGATTAATATCTTAGGAAATTATTTATAATAAACATTTGACATACATCACTAATGAAAAATTCAGCTTTGTTTTCTTAAACAAATTAGTTTGATA
Organism: Parasteatoda lunata; assembly: GCA_949128135.1. Classification (NCBI taxonomy): domain Eukaryota; kingdom Metazoa; phylum Arthropoda; class Arachnida; order Araneae; family Theridiidae; genus Parasteatoda; species Parasteatoda lunata. Next base: position 53,518,271 of record OX421972.1, on the reverse strand, counting down.
TTAAATTAATTTATTTGACAAATTGCAATTCATTCTGTAATATAATTTATTGTGATATATAAGATTTTTCAAACTAATATTTCAAACTCATGAAAGAGACTAACATATGCTATTTATTTTGATTGGTAAGAAACATACGAATAACATGATATATGTACAAAAATAGCATGTTATATGTGCAAGAATAACATGATATATGTACAAAAATAGCATGTTATATGTGCAAGAATAACATGATATAGGAAATTATACATAGACTCAACTTACACAGGTTTCTATGAAGTTAAAACAACGTATTAACATGCTATTACAATACATTATACTTTTGTTTTACTATTATTACAACATGGTTTTAAAATTGAGTTTGAAGATAATTTCATAACATTCATTTTTGATGAGGGTTGGAAAAAAAGGTTTCTCTTCTAAAATTTTTTTAAGTATAATCTTTTAAAAATAAAATATAAAATTTGGAATTACACCTCATTCCAATGTAAACTTTTAAATGTAGAAAGTATAATATATTATCTAAACAAAAAAAAAAAAAAAAAAACAGTTTTGGATTATAATTCGTTCTTTAATTACATTTTTTTAACTAATTTTAAAAATTGACAGAAGATGGTTATGGTCTGCTTTAAACATTTTTTTAAGTCATGACTTAACTTAAAATTTGTTAACATTAATTTATTTTGCGTATATATATTTGCAGAAATGCTCAAACATTAAAAAAAATTATACATAAGCGTCTAAAAATTACATTGTACTGTTACTTTAGAGTAACATGGACTCACATTAGCAATTATACTCAAAATGGTAAAGACTCTAGGAAAATTATATAAATCTGGGTTTTTCTTCATTCAGTTATGTTTAAATTAAAAATATTCATGTAAAAAATAGAAAATTAAATTATTCAAAAGATTTTATTCTTTTTTAAAAAATAACACCAGAGTTGATTTTTTGTTTTGTTTTTTTCTTTTTTTAATAAATACCACTTTTTTAAACTGTTGGTTAAATCAATATGGTTAAAACCCTGTTTTTGATTAAAATAAATTATTAATAAAATACTATCGATTATTGTTCGAAATATTAACAACATTTTATTTACTTAAAATAAAATATTGAAATTATTAATATTTAGAACTTTGAAAATTCATTATATGTGTAGACATCGGTATGGAATGATAAATAAGAAAATTTATATATGAATAGCAATGGGAAAACTGGATGACTCGAATAAATAAATGATTTATTAAATAAAAACTTAAGAAACCAGTGAATGTTTTACCCATTTTTTTTTTTAAGTTATATATTTGTCGGGTCTAAAATCAAAAGTGTTGAATGTAATTATTTAATACTCACAAATATTTTGTTAACTTCTTCATGCATAACAAATTATCTACGAATTAATAACACACTAGCACTTGAATTGAATTATAAAACTAGCACTTGAATTGATTTAATTGACCTTGTCTAAAATGACTAAAAGCAAAAGAGGTTACAATTCATTCACCAACTTTTATTTCAGGAGGTTAGCTAAGGTTAAGGTTAATGTTCTTTGAAAGATAATTGTATCTTAAGTTCTATTCAGTGCTGCTTAGAAGACAGTTTCAAGTTTCCATACCTTGAGTAGTGTACAAAACTTTCTTAGATTTTTTTTCCAACAGTATATTGTTGCCTGACGACCGGGGTTTTGAAACGAAAATATATATTTTTTAAATTAATAAAATTTTTTAGTTTCTTTACTGAACTAAAATTTAAAAGGTACAAAAAAAAAAAAAAAAAAATTGATAAAATTTCGCTGCATGTTTTCGTTTCTTAAAACATGCTCTGGTAGTAGTAAAATTTGTAACATATTTAATAACTCTAATTTTAAAAAACAAATTTTAAAAAAAATATCTATATCTGGGTAGTTTCAACATAGCTACTGTAACATTATTGAACTAATTCATAGATTTAAGCTATTTTCTAAAATTGGTTTTTGAGAAATTAGAAATGTAAAATATTTCCTTAATTTTACATTATTATTCGACTTTGACTGTTATGAAGAAAATAACGGTAATCGTGACATTTTAATTTATTGCAAATTATCTATTGTCTAATTAATAATCACAGGGGCAGTAAAGCTTTAGCTGTTGTGTGGGTAAGAAGTAGCATATGAGCTTCGAAATAAGTTTAAATTTTGAAAGGGAAATTGTGGAAATTACGATTCTTCCATCAGCACCACAGTCAATTGTTAGCCTTGGCTGTCTCAAGCAGCTTCTTCCACGCCGTCTATCCGCCACGAGTACTCTCCGTTTATTTACCCATGCATAGCTTAACCATTTCCCCACATCATCCAACCATATAATATGTGGTATGCCCTTATTTTTTTCTTCTAAGGCTTGTTAATTGTGGAAAGTTTTTTTTTTTCCGACGGGGTTATTGTAGTCATATCCATAGCTATGACCAAGCCATCATATCTGCTTGATATTAATTATCTTAACTATGTTTCTTAAATTCGTTGTATACTTGTATAATTCAAAGCTATATCTTATTCTCTATACTTCATCCTCCATAAATCGCCCCAAAATTTTTTCTCAAGATCTTTAGTTCACAAATATGTCATCTATTTTCTTCTGATTTATTCATTGTCCATAACGAATTACAATTACAAATGTAAAATGTTACGAAATCATAAATATATAACTTTTAAAAACATAACAGCTATCATAATTAAGTTACATTGTGATAACACTAAATTAAAAAAAATAAATAATAAATTTAAAAAAAAAAATAAAAAAAAACAAAAACATAGCAACTTGATTTGAAAATTTAATTAATTTGAATGAAATCATGATTAAAACTGATTTTAAGGTGTGCCAAGTCGATTGCCCAGTTTACCGTTTTCAAAGTATTGCCGAATTTAATCATATTAATAAACCGTCATTTAATTAATCTATAGTTATATTTTGAGGGTAAATTACGCAAATATGTAATTTTTCCCCCCTTCGTTATTTTGTGAGTTTTAGAAGCATGGTTTCACCTCGTCTGAAGAATTTTATCCCAGGTTCCTGTTGATGTTTTAAAACAATTTTATTAGCAAAAAAAAAAGTCGAGATTCTGCATGAAAACCGGTTTTTTATTCTTATATTTGTGTTGTACTCTTCTTTAAACTCAAAAATTTTAAATTTTAGTTCGATAGCTATTACCTTTATGCGCGCTATCAATAAATTTAATTCGTTTGTTTTAGTCAACTAGATATTTAAAAATAAAAAAATGGCGGTTGTTTGTAGAGTATAAATTACCAATACCGCATTTAATCTTTGAATTAGAGAAACAAACACTTGAAAACAAAAATTTGAGTCAATTATAAGCTATTTTATTTTTATTTTGGAAAATGATAATAATGTTATCTATAAAGTGATGGTTGAGACAAAATAGTGTAAAAATATTCAAAATATAATTGCAATGCATTACTCGTAAAATTAAAATGTCTACAAAATTTATAAAAATCAAACTGAAATTAAACGAAAAACAAAATTACTGTCTCACACAAGACCGGTGCATCTAATTTCTTACCACTACCCTAAACTGGGAATTTTTTCTTCTAAATGAAATATAAAATAATTAGTCATTCTCATCATAACTCATCCTATTATTATTTTTATTATGCTCTAAGAACTGTTATACATTTTGTAGTACTCTTTAATAATATATATATTTTAAGTACACTTATTTTTGCTAACTTACAAATAAATGAATTTGAAAAACAGTACAATTTGAGAAATTGTACTGTTTTCAAAGTACAGTATAATTTAACATATTTTATAAATTCATAAAATTGCTCATTGATGGGCTCTAATACCCGAAAGCCAGAGCCTGGACCCGATAAGGTACTCGGGCTTGTTTACTGAAAAGAGCAGCACTAGGGCAGCCTCAAACTCCTGATAAATTTACATAAACATTTTTACTAACTTTTAACAAATGTTTGGTGCAGTTGTTAAGTCTAAGAATGCAAAATTTATTAAATAATTTTGATAAAAAGACTAATTTCCTAATAAGGCATCAAAGACCGAGTGGGCAAGGCTGTAAAATTTTTTCTTTACCTGACGTGTATCTCGTGTTGGGTGGACTCGGGCTCTAAGCAAAGCTATGTATCTCAGGCTCGATTGAGCCCCGATTAAAATTCTTCAGGCTCGGAAATCCAAAAGTGAGCCCTAACTCACCTCTATTCTGTGCTACTGACGTACTCCTACTTATCAATAAAATATATAAAATAAATGAATAGTACTATATTTAAAAAAATAAATTCGAAATAAAACTAATTATTCCATAAATTAAATTAATACCTTACATTATTAAAATATAATTTCAAAAAAAAAAAAAAAAAAAATTTCTGTATTCGTGTAAATTTCGCACATCAAGTTCAACTTATTACCCATTTCACCTCTTGAGTTGAAGTATGAATTATTATCAATAGAGGACAGCACCACTGTCCACTGTGTAATGTTTATAAACAAAGAAGTAAAATCAAATATTGGAAAGTCAAAAACTTATTATTATACATCAATTTATTTATACGATTATATGAACATTTATTATTCATTGACTTATAAATTCTAATGACTATAAAATTTGATTTCGATTTTGTCAACAATTTTTTAAAGAAATCTTTCTTTGTTACTTTTAGCAACAATATCCACAATATCCATCACAACAATACCCATCGCAACAATTTCCAACTCAATATCGCTATGACAATCGAACTATTGTTAGAGAAAATGAAAGACCTTGTGTTGGATGCGAAGGTAACAACGGATGCAAATGTATTGGAGAGAAAGGATCCAGGGTGAGAATTTTTAAGTAAATTATTTATTTTATGTACAGTAAGTAATAATTGTTTAGTTTACTTGAACTTGTAACGTACGAAAAGTCAAAATTTTAACTTTGTATTCAAACATTAAAATTTCATTTATTTCTTGGAATAGCAGGTTTTTGAAGAAGCAAATTTTCTTTTTTAAATGCTTAAAAGTAAATTTTATTGAAAGCAGCATAAAAATTTGCCTCGTTGAAAAATTTTTCGGTTAAAGTAATGGTTTATATTGTGTAAGCAATAAAGCAAAATTGATTTCTTAACCTAAACAGTATCAATATAGCTTCACATAAATAAAGCTCTTAAAAAAGAATTTCTTAAATACTCTGCTGAAATTTCTACTATATTTTTCAAAATAAATAATTATATGATTTCATTTTTAACTTTGTGAAATACATTTATGAATCACATATTTCTGTGATTGTTTTTTTTATTTTATCTAATACTATGATACAAATTCATATGCCATTGTTCTATTGTGAAAATTCCTATTCCTTACTTGGAATTCACATTCAGTTCATCTGCTTTTTAAATTATTGAATTTAAATGGCTACTTTTTTCAAAATGATGAGACCTCAAACAAAACCATCATGATTAAAGCACAAATGAAAATACATAAATGGACATACTATAATTTCAGTTCTATAAACAAGAACCTTCCTCAGTGTCTAAACATAAAATGATGGTGGATAAAGTAAAGAGGTAAACAAGTAGTTTAACCAATAAGGACAAAAGAACAAGTTTGAACAAGAAAATAAAAATAGAGATAGGAAACAGGTGTTTGGTTCATGTTTATGGAACTGAAACTATAATATGTCCATTTATGTACTTTTATTTGTGCTTGATTCACATTGTTTTTTGCATTAGTCTACGTCACAAAGTTTGACTATCCTTTGATAGATGATAAGATCTATTTAGGTACTAATTATTGAAATACAAATTTAAATTATCACCATCTCAAAACAGATTTTCTTGACCCATTAAGTTTGCTCCTGCATACCTTGTTAACTTTTCTACCTAATTAACCTGTTTGCCATTGCATAATAATAATAATTTTTTTTTTAGAGAAAGAAGGGGAAAGATATTTCGAAACATTAATTTTTAACAATTGTGCTGCATTAACTCGTTACTTGTGTATTTTTTAAGCTTTTGATGAAACTGATTTTGTTTTGTTTATAATGCAAATTATAAGGTGTAGAATTATTATATTTTTTTCAAACTATGGTATAACTTTGAGAGTATTTGTAAAGTTAAACTTTAAAACCTCACTTTTCTTTGAACAATTGATATTCTGGTTTTTAAAATCAGCTGCTTTAAAAAATCAAATGAAATAATATGGCTGTAATAAGTAACAGTCACTCTATACAATAACTAATTGTTGTTTCTATCGTACCAGCCTGTTTATTTTTATAAGAATTTGTTTATAAATTATTTTAAGTTAGCTCTCTGGTTGCTGAATTTTATATAATTTATTAGTTGTAGAAATTTGTGTTTTCATATTTTAGGTGCTAATATAATAATTCTTTTTACTGTTACAGGGGGCACCAGGCTCTCCCGGTCCTCTTGGGGCAACCGGTTTAAGAGGTTTCGAAGGACCTGAAGGCCTTATTGGTGATAAAGGTGAAAAAGGTGATGCTGGTATACCTGGACCTCGAGGTTCAAAAGGGGATAGAGTAATTTTTTTTTTTATTTCTTTAATTTTAGTCTTATAGGAATTTATTTGATATTTTCTCATTGCTATAAAATTGATATTTAAACTTACAAAAGAATCATAATTTTTATTGTTATCTAATAATTTGTAACATTGTTTTAATATGAATTGTGTCTGCTTTTATAAATTAAAAATTTGAAACATAAGTTCTGAATTCAATTAGTCTTAAATTGACCACTTTGTAGTCTAGGTAAATGAACAATTACCTTAAAGTTAAGTTAAACGAACATTTTTATTATCACCACTTTATCAAAATTGAAAGGCAGATTTATTAGATTGTGTACACATTTATTTAGCATTAGTTTGTTTAATATCAAAACTAAATCAAACTGACACAACTGAAAAATTATAAAATAGAGTGAATGGAGTATGTATTTATTTTGTGTTTAGTTTTGGTAACATATTTTAGTATTATATTAAACTAATATATTTAGCATTGAATTTGTGCTTAAAAATATCTAAAGTCAAAGTCTCAAAAGTATCCAATTGGGGAAATAAAATAAAATAATTTTTTATATTATTTTTTTGCAGAATATTTAATTTAATTGCTGCAAAAAAAAAGAGTACAGTTAAGTGAAAAAAATATTATTATTAAAAGTTTTGTATCTATATTAAAATTTTAACTGCCATATTGTAAGCAAGGGTGAAGGGAAGAAAATCCTAAAAATAAAAGGCTTCAGTGTTTAATTGCTGAGAATTTTCTGGAATTTTTTTAACATAACTCGTTTTATATTATAATTTACTGTTACTTCATGTACACTTTTTATGATAATTCCCATTTTGACTTTTTTTTGTACAAGTATCATTAATATTCACTTTTATTTTAAAATTTTACTTCTGTGTTATTCAAAAATGTTACATTGCATCTGTATTAAGTAAATAAGAAAAAGTTGTAAATAATTAAATAGAAAATAGTTATTTGTTGACAAAAATTACCTTTAAAAATCCTTCCCCCCCCCCTTTAAATGTTAGCATAATCGATTAATAATATAGTGTATTATTTTCAAGTTTTACCCAAATGAATAATTTTATCAATATTGAAGAATAAAATGTTTCTTTGCTTGATACTTAATTTAATAATTAAACTACTGTTCTTCAACAGATATTTTAGTAAATAAAATTTTTAAAATAAATTTTTTCTCTTGAAATTGAATAAAAACAGTTTTAAATTTGGATGGATTTAACATTTTGTTTTGCATAATGCTAAACCAAGCTAATTCAAAAACTTTTTGCTCGTTTAAAATAAAGCAAAATAGATGACTTAATGACAGTTCCTGTGACTAAGTTTTCATCTGATTTCATTTTAATGACATTTATATTAAGTATTCCATAAATATTTTTCAATAAATCTATGAAATATTATTGAAAAATTTTGGCTTGAATATTAATAAGTTAAAAGAGAGTAAGGCTAGTTAAATGCATCAAACTAATCTAATATTAAATAGTTTAAACTTTAAGGAATTTGAATGTATTTGTTCTCTTCATGCTTTAAGTAACAAATTTCTTACAAATAAAATTATGGTAAAAATTTGTCAAATTTAGTATAATCAATTTCAACAACTAAAATATTTTCACAAATTTAGTATTATTTTGTTCTCTTCAATTTTGATTTAATAATACTTTTTTAATTATTTCAGGGTAAAATGGGTATGCCTGGTTTTCCTGGACAAAATGGTATACATGTATGTGTTTACTCAAATTTTAGTAGTGAATTATTTTGAATATTGTTTTGTTATTATTTTATAACTGGTTTTTCTTCCTTTCAGGGTTTGCCTGGCCATATGGGTCCTAGGGGTCCACCAGGTCTTGATGGATGCAATGGAACAGATGTATGCTATGCTTTATGGAATTTATTATTTCTTTTCCTTTTTACAAAACTTATAAACTGATGTTTGTCTTTCAAAATATTATTTTTTCTATAAAAAAGTAATTATAATACTAATAATGTTTAATATTATGAACTGATTAGGGAACACCAGGAGTTGATGGATACCCAGGCGATCCTGGCCCACCAGGAGTACCAGGACCACCAGGATATAAAGGTGAAAAAGGAGAACCAGCTATTGGACCACCAGGTTTAAGAGGACAAAAGGTTTGTGCAGTTTTCATCTATTAAGAACTATGTTCTTTAAAATTTATAATTGTCAAAAAATTGCACTTCCCAATATTTTTAAAATTGGCCTTAACATAATTTAGTTTTATAACTTAATCGAAAATTAAATTTCACTGGTACCCTTTACATTTCTTTAAATTTATATTCTACTTTTTACAATTGTGATATTTACAAAATTTGTAAGTTAATAATGTTTGATTAAATAAAGAATCTTTAAATTTATATGCCTAGGATAAGTTGTATGCTTAGAACAATATATATAGGTTGCTTTAAATTCTAAAGTGTCGTAATTTTATATGCCATCTAGATATTGTATCAAATGTGTTGCTTTTTTGGGAAATTATATTATTTGATGAACAGTTTACCCATTTTGATAAATTTAAAACCAAATTTTGAAGATAATTTAATAGAGGATATTTTTTTAGTAATTGTGTTTTTATATGATTAACACATAAAACCTCCTTATATCTTATTCTTTCTGTTTACTAATTCAGGGAGAGCATGGAAGAGATGGAGCTCCAGGACAACCTGTAAGGTTTTATATGTGTTTCTTAAATTATGTTTTTATTTTATTCCTACAATTAGTAATTGGCTTGATATTTTTCAAGTCTTTATTTCTGTATTAATTCATAATTCTAATTCAAAATTTTTTATATAGTAATATGCACTAAATGTAATTTTTAAACACTGTATAAAATTTTCTTAAAAATACAGAAAGCATTTCATAACATATTAGTATACGACTCATTACAATTGGAAATAGCCTCACTTTCATGTTCAGATTAGTTATTTCTATCTTATTTTAAAACTAGTGCAGTTTATTCTACTGTCAAACTGGTGGCAACAAAAATCAGAAAGACAGGAGATAAAATACATTCATTAGAATTTATGGTTATGTTTTTCAAATAAAGCAAAGCAAAATTGGATTACAATTCATTCATATAAGGTTTTCATATAAACTACTTCTAATTGTGTGAAATGCATGTATTCTAACAGTAATAGATGACACATATATGTATAAAATATATGACACATACAGTATGTAGCCTAATCCCCTCCGTGTGAAAAATTTCTCACTATTTCTAAGATGTTGGCAGCAGTATTATCCAAAAGAATGTTTTTAGAGAGTAAATTCACTTTCCCATTAATTTTTCAGGGGTTAAATTTAAAATTAAGAAAGGAATTTCCAAATAAAAAATATGTTTGTACATTATCACCCTTTTATAAAACAGATTATATTACAGCATATTAATTATGCAAAGTGAACTATGCAAAATAGAATTATTAATTAAATATTTTACCAAAATTTTTCATTTCTCATTGTTTATATATTTTTATTCTGTTAAGAAATTAACTTTAGACTAAGGTTTTTTTTTAAAAAATTAATAAAGTGTATTAAAACTAAAAAAAATAAATTATAATTCGTTTTTTTTTTCTTTTTGTTTCCACAATTTCAAAGTGGAATTGAACTTTCGTGTCCCAATTGACTTGTCTACTGGAGGCATGGAAAAAGGGACCCTTTATAAGACATTCTGTTAAAAACATCCTGACGTTTTACTGGGACAATTTTCTCTCCTAGTAAAATCTTTGAGGAGAGAAGCTTATATCCAATGTGTGAAACACGCGTCTAGATTTGTATTGGCGAACTCTGATTGGCAGGTAGTAATAAAAATGTCCAATAATCAATAAAGAAGTACTTATCTAATAAATCAATTTTAATTAGAATTCAGTTCTTGTAGAATTTTGGTTACATATTTTTGCTGTAACGATTAAAAAATATATCCTTTAAACACAAATACATATAATTTGCAATTTTATGTTTTGAAGAATGTAGTTTTTTTGATATTTAGATAAAAATTATTTTTTTAGGGTCCACCTGGAATTGATGGAAGTTTTGGTCCTAAAGGTGATCGAGGGCCTTACGGACCACCAGTAAATAAAAACTTATTTTTATTTTCATGTTTCTTAATGCACTATAAAATTCAGATAACTTCTTAGTAAATTTTAATTTTCTTTAATAAGAATTTAAATGTTGTATACATACGTTTCATTTTTTTTTTTTTAATTATTGTCTCTTTTGTTGTCAAATGTTTCCACACTCTTTTGAATAACTGAGGAAATTTTTATTACTTTTTATATTATTTTGATTTAATTTCTTTGGAAAATTGTCTCAGAAGAATTTATATCTGAAATTTGTGACAAATTATTTGTAAAATTTTTTAGTATTAAATAGAAAAATGTTTTCTATTACTTTATCTAATATAAGTTGAAAATAAATATATTTCAAAAATAAGTTTGATGTGTCAACATGTGAAAGTTCTTTTTTTTTTTTAAAGCGTTCTTAGATTTTGTTAATTAGTGTTATTTTTATTATTGATAGTAATTAGTGTTATTTATTTTTAAGTTGCATACTTAAGCTGTAAAATGCCAATACATGAAAGATTTTTTTCTTCATATTCCTTCAAGTTTTTTCATCATAAATATGCTAAAATTTTTCACAATTCGTTAGCTGTTGCTAAAAATTATTTTTCGACCAAAATTTTTTTATTGTAATGAAAAATTATTCTAAAAGTATGTAGTTAATGAAAAAATTCAAAATTATCAAACTAAAGTTATGTATTTTAATATTTTAGAATATTGTTATTATTTTTAGTTTTATAAGTTATATAAAGACTCATTTTGGAATTTTAATGTAATTTTCTAACCACCCTGGATTTTTGCTAATGATCTTAAGTTGAATTTCATATTATTTGTTTGAGAATTTACTAAATTGGAAAGCTACAGTTTCATTATGGAAAATATGAATACCTCTTTTTTCAAAAGTTCAACATTAAGAGTTAGCATAGTTACTTTCTCATCATTTAGAACTATTTATTATTCACTCTTGTTTTACTAAGATTTGGTCAAGTTTATTATTATTATTATTATTATTTTTTTTGAAATCATGCAGTAAAATAACTGTTTGGGATTTTATAGTCTGCACATCTGGAAAGTGATGAAAAATCATGGAAAGTGATGGCTTTCGGTATTGAACAAAATTTGTCATGATTTTATCTATCTTTTAAAAAAAATCATGGAAAGTCATGGGTTTAGATCCCTAAAAAATCTAAAAATGGGTTTAGATCCCTAAAAAATCTAAAAATGGAATTTATCACCCTCCAAATTTCACAGTATTCCAATGTTCCAAATATCTAAATTTGTAGCAAAATCCCCACTAGACACATTCTATTAAAATATAATATTAGGGTGCATAGCGTTTTTAAAAGGTGCTTATTTTTGATTTCGTTTTTTAAAAGCCCTTAAAGTTGCTTTTTTCATTGGGTGTTTTTAAAAAGTGCTTAATTTTTCTTTTTTTCAAAATGAGATTCTTCCTTTACCATGTTGATTTTTGCTACGAATTATGCAAAATGACACAGTTCACATTGTTCTATTCAATGTTTTCTCAATTAATTCAATTTATTCTATTTCGGCATATTGTCAGTCCATAGTGTATGAAAATGCCATTCATTTTACATTATTCAAAATTTCATGATTTTTGACAAATGTCAAAAACAATGCCATAAGGATTCTTTTTTTTGACATGACGGTTAAAACAAGATAAAACCGTCAATTGTCAAATACTTTCCAACCCTGCCTAATTATGATATTTTTTTAAAGTGCTTAAAAATTTTTTTTGAGTGCTTAAAAGGTGCTTATTTTTTGTTGAATAATTTGGCTATGCACCCTGAAATTTTTTTTATCCTCTTCTTTAAAAATTATGGTGTTCTTTCAAAAATGAAAGAAAGAATATCATTTCTAGAGCGAATTATCTTTTAAACTTCTGTGATTTTAGAATTTTTTTTATTTTATCAAGTTATAATTCTAGTTAAAGCTTTTTATATTACACTTACTTTAAAGAAGAAATAATAGAGCTATTTTATTGCTTCAACTCTTTCTTTACTCTGTTTTTTAAGTTTAAAATCGATAAATATGAAGATGCGGAGTATAACAGTTTTGGTTATACCTATCATTCTAATTTATGTTATTATAATGCTTTTTTAAATTTATTGTGGTGTTTTTGTGGGAGAAATAGCAACTTTGGTAAGTCATGAAAAATTCTTGGAATTATTCATAGAAAGTCATGGATTTAAAAATCCAAAATGTAGCAAATACCCTGTATAGTATTTCTCTGTTATTATTTTTCTTTTAAAGCAATAATATTTGAGTATGAATTTTTTTTGCAGGTTAAATACTAATTGCTATTATTATTAAAGTTTTTTTGTAATCTTATAGTATTCTTATATCTTATAGTATTCTGTAGTGTCTTATATCTTATAGTATTCTGTAGTGTCTTATATCTTATAGTATTCTGTAGTGTCTTATATCTTATAGTATTCTGTAGTGTCTTATATCTTATAGTATTCTTATATCTTATAGTATTCTTATATCTTATAGTATTTCTCTCTTATTTTTTCTATTAAAGCAATCATATTTGAGTATGAATTTTTTTTCAGGATAAATACTAATTGCTATTATTATTAAAGTTTTTTGTAATCTTCTCAGTATTTTATCTCGTTTCTAATTAAACATAAAAATCACCAGGGTGAACTGTATTCTTCTTTAAAAAAAGTTTGTAAACTATCACAAATATTTTTAATAAAAATAATATGATAAATAAGTGCTTTAATAAAAATTTTATAAATAAGAGTATTCTATTTCAGATTGCATGCTTTGTAAAATATTTATTTACTGATTGTCAATTTTTAAATAATTAATGTAATGTTATTCATTTTAACTTATCTGTTAAATTTAAAAATTAAATAAATTAATATGGAATTTCAACTCATATTAGGGTTTTATTGATTCTTGGTAAAGTTTAGTATTTAATATATACTTTTATAAAGTTTATTGAATGATTTTAGGGGCAAAAAGGTGACAGAGGACTTCAAGGTGATAAAGGTAACATGGGAGTTGGTTTTCAAGGCTTAAAAGGAGAGCGTGTAAGTAATAAGTTTATATTAAATATAAATTTTAAAAAATCAAAATAAGGGAAAGAACAGTAATGAAAAAAAAAGCAAATGTTGTTTCCCTAATTTATTTTCATTACTATTTTTTCCCTGTCCTTATTGATTCAAGTGTACTTTTAGTATATTTTTTACTTATACACCTTTGAAATACATTACATTAAAAAATTGTTGATGGCACCATTTTTCTTACTTTTATTTCAAGAATTAAAATTCTAAGTTTCATCCTAATTAGGGTGAACGTGGCTTGCTTGGACCTCCTGGACCACCAGGTGCATGTGATGGATATTTTGAAGGTAAAAAAGGAGCAACAGTCGGACTTCCTGGCTTACCTGGCCCAAAGGGAGAAAAGGTGAAATTATTGCTTTATTCTTTTCATATGCTAAATAAGCATTTAATTCAGATTTTGATGTGTTATAAAACTTTGTTTTAAATCTTTTTGTAGGGGGAATCAGGCGAAAGAGGTGAAAGAGGATTTGCTGGATTACCTGGCTTAACTGTAAGTCTTCATAAAATACCCAGCATTATAAATAAATTAATCACCATTTTTATTTTATTATTGACTACACTTCTTTAAAAAAAATGCCTGGAAATATTTTGTGCACAGTCAAACATGACATTCTTTTCCTTATTATATTAATTGCTTTAATAAAGGTTTGTTTGGCTAAGTACAACAGTAGGGCAAAAACTGAAGCTATTTCTGTTGTTTTAGAAGCAGTTCATATAAATAATTATAAAAGTGAAGTTACCTGTTTCTGAAGCTTCAATTGTAGGGAAATCCTTTTATAAATGTTATTTTTTATAAATTTAAGAAGAAAAGTTTAATGTTTGTTTTTAGCCAAGTTAACAAATTTTTTAACACTATTATAATTTTTAATCAATATATTTTATTCATATTTTTTCTAATTAGTTTTATTTAATTAGTTTCATGTATTAGTAAAGTTATGTATTAAAACTTTATAACATCTCTTATTTTTTAATATTTGAATCATTTTCATAAGGATTAAAATTATTCTGCTTTATATTATACTTATCTATGAGAAATATTTTTTTAAAAAAACTTTGTTTTATTATATATATGACCTATCTCCATTTTTAAGTTGGTTTTATTCATTGTTTATGTAAAATTTAAAAGAATATGTAATATAAAAAAATTACTGCAAACATAATCATTATAAATCATGCATTTAATTGCTTTATTGATAAATGTTTAACTAAGAATTGAATTAGATTTGTTTTGCTTGCATATTTAATGTAAAAAATATTTTGATTGATGATATATTTTGATTTGTATTTTGTTTTTGAAATTTTTTTAGACAGTAATTGCAAAGTAACTTTTTTTCTAGGGACCTTCTGGTGATATTGGTATGAAAGGTGAAAAGGGCCTTCCTGGTTATCCTGGACCTAGGGTATACTAGAAAATTTAGTTTAATATATATATATATCTATCAGTTAATAATGTTTTATGTAAATCGTTGTAATTAATAAATGTTCTTGTTATTTAGGGAAAAGATGGTTTTCCAGGACCTCCTGGTGTACAAGGCTTCAAAGTAATTATTTACAGACTAATATAAGGCAGAATGTTTTATTTTAATTACTATTTATGAGACTAGGTTTCTATAAATATATTTTTTAATATATAAGACTCAATAATGTGTTTTTTTGTTAAATTTATTTTTTAAATATGAATTCAAATAATCTGTTATGGAAAAAAATTATGGTTAAATACACTTTTATGAAAAAAGGTTTTATGGTTAAATATTTCTAAGTATTCAAACAATTGTCTATATTGTTAAACTTTATATAATGTTAATATTTGCTATAAATTAGTAATTATTTTCTAATCTTATAGAATGACATATAAAAATAATAAATTTTTATATAATTTTCTTAAAAAAAATTTGAAAATATTATATTTTTATAACGCTTTTTATATTTTTGTGATTATTTTACATTTATTCAAAATTATGATTCTTTTTAAATTTTGATATTTAAAAACAGAAAAGGTAAGTTGTAATATTAACTTTTTTTCTATAAGGGAAAATATATTATTGTCAATATTCCAATTTTGAAGATTCTTTACAGTTTGTTTTTACTAATATGCGCATTAGAAGTTTTGTGACTATTTTTGTAAAAAAGTGACTATTTTTAGTAAAAAAGTTCATAATGTAAAAGAGTCGTTCTTATAATTGAGAATAGATTTTTTATATTTCTTTCTATATGTTCAATTATGTTTGACATATTTTAGGGTGATAGAGGGGATGATGGATTACCTGGATTGGATGGCTTACCTGGCATGAAAGGAGATTTAGGAGATTCAGGCATACCAGGACCAAGAGGTTTGCCTGGACCACCAGGACCACCGGGTGTTAGTATTACTTCACTTTTTCTGAAATTGAGAATGAATATTTCAAGTAGGGACCTAAAATTAGAAAAAAGTTTTTATGTAGGAATTGTAATATCAAACTAGCATATTTTTATATTAGTTGTTTGTTTTTGCATAAATTACGTGCAATATCTATTTAGTATGTTTTATTAGTTGCTTGTTTCAGACAGTAATCTTGTATCGGAGTGTTCTTCATTATTATCGGGATTATGATGCATAATTGTTGCGATATTTTAATTTCTTCAAATAGCTGGGGTAAGAATAATCAAAGCCAATATTCAGGGAAAGGTTCAAATGTCATAAATTTAGCTAGTGGTATTTCTATGCCTCTTATTCTGATTAATTCTGATTCTATGGCTCTGAGGAATTCTAAGGAACTTTCCTCTGTTTTTTTTTCCCACTCTTCTTCTTTTATTACCTTTCAGATCTAATTTCTAACACTTTATGATATTCTAAGCATCTAGTATAGTAAATTTTTACCTTTAATGTGGTGCAGTATTGACAGAGATCGATTATGACAGCTAGCACCTAAGTAAAACGCTACTATTGATGTTATACTAAAAAAAATTTTTTTTTTTTGAAAGAGAAAATTCTCAGCATTGGATTATTTTATGAATTAACTGTTTTGTTGGTAAAACGCTGTAGGTAAATGCATCAGAAAAATAGTCTCAATCTACTTTTAGTTTAGTTTTTTTTTCTTATTCTCATTAGCTGAAACTTAAGTAACACTTCCTTTGTTAATTCTTTTAATGTCTGAACTGTGTCAAGCTGTTACTCTTTCCAATATCTGAAGTAGAAAATCTTTAACAATTACATAGTAAAAGGATAAATTACTTTTTTTTCATTATGTTTGTTTCTATTTAGAACTGCTTAAGTATAACATTTTGAATGAAACAAAGTAGCTTTAATTAATGCTTAAAGTAGCTTTAGTTAAAGGTAGCTTATAATTAACATTCTGTTGCAGTGTTCTAAAATAACATGATCAACATTCTTAAAATAACATTAAAAGTAATGTTGTTTTTAGAGCAGGTTCGATTTTCAAACCTATCTAACTTACAGATCTAAACATACAGATATCCATCTCTAATTCAATCCAATACAATCCTTATGGTTAAATTTTCTCTTAAAAAATCTTAAATATTTGTTTATAATGTTTTGAAGCTTTTACATTTTTAATCATTGTAGATATTGATTAACCATGAAAATAATGTATATATTTACCAGTCATTAAAAATGATATAAATTTTTTAAAAACCATGTTTCATATGCAATATTTTAGGGTATTGAAGGAAGAGCTGGTCCACCCGGACCCCCAGGGCCATCAGGCATAACTGGCCCACCTGGTTTTCCAGGAACTGATGGATTATCAGGTTTGTTAGATTATAAATGTTTTATGCATTTAACTATAGAAAATTGAAATTATTGTTTTAAAAAATGTATTCCAGTTTTTTTATTTGCTTATAAAATTTTAGTTTTTTTTAAAAATGTGATATAAATGTGTTGAACTTGCTATTTTATTGATATTTACATTCTTTTTTCACACAGCTTGTGCGAAGGTAATTCTTTTTCTACCACTCTCTCTTTCAAAATTTGCAATATAATTTTTTAAAAATCTTATTGAAATTGAAATTTTAGTTATATTGTTCTTTTTTTTTTCTTTTTTAAATTTTGACACATTGTAATTTTTTGAAAAAATAATTAATTAATATTTGAAACATGCATTTAATCAATTTACATAAAATGTAACGAAAAATACAGAAAACAGCAATGATAAAAATATAGACAAAAATATATAATCTGCTCATAATCAAAATGACATATGTCACAAGGATGTAAAAAATATAAAAAACATTTTAAAAACATGACTCTTTTTACTGGAAATATAAATATGAGAATTTATTTTTTTAAACTAAATTATGTAGTAAAAGTATCAAGCATTAAAGTTTTTTAGTTTTTCTAGTAAAGTTTAAACTATTCATATTAAAGTATACATTTCTATAATAATGCAGTTTATCATTTTAGTTAGCGAAATTGATTAATTGTTTTTCTGTTTCTGCACTAATCCAGTTAAAGATTATATAAATGACATAGAAGGAATTATGAACTATACCCCGTTGCTCGTTAAGAAAGGACCATTGCAATATAGCATTTAAGTAATCATCCGTGACTGCATATAATCCGTTTTATTTAGCTTTCAAATTATATGATAATGCTTTCAAAACAATATAGAAGCTTTTAAAAGTTAAACTCATCGGAGAGAAATTTAATTCTTGCTATTTTTTATAAGCAAAAAGAAGGCCGTGCTACGTCGTTTCAAGAGTTGGCAATGTTGATATTCATTCGCGTTTAGCATCCATTTGGTGTGCACTTAGATGCAAACAGGCTCTCTCTATAAGGATAATGTTATTGTTTTTTTTTTTTTTTTAACTTGCAACAGAGCATAGTAATATATAACGAAATATTTTTCTGATGGGTGTTCCAAAACTGACTGACAATTTGTAGAAACCCATTAAAGAAAAACAGGAGAAGAAGAAACTTTCAGTTCAAGGCATTTTCCTTGTTTTACTAGATTGTATCATGAATGAATAATATACAAATTAAAATCTGTTAAAAAAGAACTGAAAATCTTTCGCAAAGTTTTTTTAACTAACAGTGCTGCTGTCTGGAAAAAAAAATTTAAACTATGCTTTCTGCTACCCACCATGTCTACTGAAATATTTGCACAAATTTCTGTTGACTTTGTCTTTTCACTGCAACGGGTTGTTGCGCGCAAAGAGTGGTTATTTCAAAAATATTACAGTTTTCTCAGTAAGCAGTACTAACTTTTAACAAATTTGAAACTTGTTGAGAAAAAGTGAATGTTTTCCTAAGCAGAAAATTATACATTTATTCTATTTCTTTCCATTTGCCCTTGATTGATTATAAAAATTGGCAGTCATACTCCTCAGTAACTTTTAAAAGGAAATTTTCATACGTACAGTGCGCAAAACAAAAAACGGATCTCCCTGAAAAACTTTTGATCTAATGATTAGATTTTCACATTCTAGGAATCAATCTTAATGGCTCAAGGTGTTGACCTCATCTATGCTAATTAATAAATGCAAACAATATTTTAAGATACAAAATCAGACACCAAACTGTACTTTGTCTGAAAGAACATGTTTTTCAATAGATTTCGATTTTTGACCCCCAAAATGTAGAGGGTAGTCGCAATCTGGGAAATATGGTCCCTGTTGTTTGGTCAGGTCAGTCAGTCAAGTCACCTTCTTTCGACTTATGTCCCATATTAGCAGTCAAATTTTTTATGACTTCTATCCCATATAAACGGTCATAATCATGCAAACCTTTTCATTGAATGACATTTCATTTTATACCATTATTGTGCTAATGGTAATAAATTTGCATTCTATTATTATACAACAGCTTCATTTTGCTCCTGTAAATTTTTTTTTATTTTCATAGTTTTGTGCATGCTTATTCATTTGTTGTCAGGAGAAAAAGCATTTATTTTGTATTTCATTAAACAGTATACTAACAACACAAAGCTTATCTTTAACATATATTCATTTTTAAATTAAAGAAGAAATTTTTTTTTTAAATCTTAGATCTGTTTTAAGTAAATCAAAACAAGACTTGGTTAATATGGCCCACAGGAATAGAATCTTATAGATCCTGACTATACTGTAACTTGTTTTCCCTTTTCCTTTTATGTAATTGCAGGCTAATGTATGCTCTTTTTATAGGAGAAATTGGACCCCGTGGTCCTCCAGGACCTCCAGGCGGACCAGGAATTCCTGGTTTGCCTGGCCGAGAAGGACCACCTGGCTACAAAGGTGAAAAAGGGGATGGAGGTTTACCTGGTTTAGAAGGCCTTCCAGGCCAGCCTGGGTTACCAGGAGCACCTGGTCCAAAAGGTGAACCAGGTCCTAAAGGAAGCCCTGGTCTTTCGATTCAAGGTCCAAATGGCATGGATGGTAGTCCTGGTTTAGATGGATTGACAGGTCCAAGAGGAGAACCTGGTCCTAAGGGAGAGAGAGGTAAAAGGTTTTGCTACCTTTTTTCTTAATGTTTTTCTTTAAACTGCTAGCACCTAGTAAACATTTAATATTTTTAAAAAATTTCAAAATTTTAGTAAATTCAAAAGCTTGATTATGGACTATGTCTCACTCATTGTCAAATTTGTTTTTATCTTTAGAAAGACTCAAATACTTAAATTTATTTCCTTAGGTACCCCTGGTGATACTCAAGAAGGTACTCCTGGCTTACCAGGGTTGCCTGGTCTGAAAGGAGAAAGAGGTTTCTCTGGATTGCCTGGACGTCCTGGTTTACCTGGGTTAATGGGACCTAAAGGTATAAAAAAAAGTTTTTAGCACTTTTGAAAATTATAGCTTTTTTATTGTTAATGCATGATCCCTTATGAAAAGAAAAGAATTTTATGATAAGAAAATGTAAAATTTCCCTTGGTGGTTTTGCATAGTCTTTTCATAAATAGGTTTTTGCAAAAAAAAATTTGTACTATCAATGTAACTATATTAAATGCATAATTAGTTATTTACTTAAAAAAATAATTTTTTCTAAACATGAGAAATAAAATCACAGTTGCATTTAAATATCAAAAGTTATCTAGGATTTAATTAAAAATAGTTCCATGCATTGTTTTATATATTTCATCGCACTTTGCATAATGTAAATTTTAATTGTGTTTTCCCTTTTTTAAAAGTTAATGTTTTTAACTTAAGTCAATGTTAAATTAGAAGCAATATTTTGACTTTATGCTTTCTTTTTCTTTTAAATATTAACATGAATTATATATATATATCTGTGATTAATCGATCAACTATCTCTTTATGTGTTGTTAAATATAAAAATGTTTTCAGGTCAAACTGGAGGAAGTTGCATTACTTGTACACCTGGCATAAAAGGAGAAAAAGGTGAAAGAGGACTGGATGCCTTACCTGGATTACAAGGACCCCGAGGTGAAACAGGCTTACCTGGCCCTCCTGGTCCTAAAGGTGATGATGGATTGCCAGGCTTAATTGGAATTCCTGGTGATGAAGTATGATTTGCATTTTGTTATTTGTCTCATAAATATAAAAAATTTCTTTACAGTGAATGCAATTTTTTGAGTATAGAACTATTCGCATTTGTTTCCATTTCGCATAAAAATAAAACACATGTGTGGTTTAGAAGTTGATTTTTTTTAATCGGTGTGAAGAAATAACCCTTTATATTCTAATAAGAAATTTCTTTCTCGAGAAGTTCTATTCTTTTATTGATATATAAGCATAAAATTACATCAATTTTAAAAAATTCATAAAGTGTAGTGGTAATCATTAAAATATTTTAGGAAATTCATATTACACTGCACTCATAACTATTCATTTTCCCATTAATTGATTTGTAAATGCTTGCCTTAAATGTGCATAAGAAACAGACTTTTTCAGACAAAAATGAGTTTAGATTTAAGCTGTTCGTTTTCATTAAATTCATATCAGTACAAATGACCTAAATGTACAGTATGACCTTTCACAGTTTTTATTTGTGAAAGGTCATTGGTCCCATTTCACAGTCCTCATAAGTATCACTAAGTATTCACATAGGTATCATTATGTTCTCCTTTTGTTATTGTAGGCCATATGATGATTTACAGAATAATTCATTTTTAAAATCTACATCTTTACACATATTCATACTGTGTGTGACTTATAAAATGAAAAGACACAAAAACCATTTCTTTCAAATGTAACAATTATTATGTAAAATAAAGCTGCAGAATTTTAAATTAAAGTTTTATAATATTCACATTTGTTAATGTCATTTTTTTTTTTTTTTAATTTTTTCTTCTTTTTTTTTAAGATTAACCTAGAAAACCAGGGATGTGCTATAAATTGCTGTAATAGCTTGCAATATTTATAAATTCCTATATTCATTTTTATCAACCAAATCACATGGAATTATTTTATGGAATTACTTGCATTACATTTTACTAATTAATTTATTAGCATTTGTGTTTGTTTGTGCATTCCATTGGTTTCCAATAACAAATGTAGTAAGGAATCTGGCTTGATTTCAGGGGCGACCTGGTATACCAGGGCGTGATGGTGTCAAAGGAGAAGCAGGACCCCCAGCAGTTATACCTCGAGATTTAGTTGTTGGAGAAAAAGGTATACCTATTTCTTAATCAAAAGTGAACACTTGTGTTTATTGAATATTTATATTAAATATTGTTTTCAGGGGATAAAGGAGATTCTGGCTATCAAGGATTGCCTGGTATTCCAGGAAGAGATGGTTTACCTGGACCACCTGGCTTACCAGGTCCTCCTGGAGCTTTGGGACTAATTGGAGACAAGGTGATTGCTTCTTCAAAACAATACTCACATTTTATACTTAATAAACTCTTGTCTTAAATGGAAAAATTGATGGAGTAATGAATTGAGATATTAAACAACAAAAATTTTTTTAAACTTTCGACTATCTTAATATGCATCTTAATTAATTAAAAATAAACTTGTAATTGAAATTCATTTTCCTTCACCATTGTGGATTACGTAATAATTCTATTGAACTTTTTTATCTTGATATTACTTTCCAATTATAAAGACTCCTTTAATCACTCAATAATTTAGTTATTTAAACAATTTTCTCATTGCAAAATCTTTTTTATTATTTAAAAAAAAAATTTGAAAATTTTTTATTTGTAAAAGATTAAACACAAACTTATCTTTTAACACAAAATAGGGAGCACCAGGGTTTCCGGGAGCACCTGGAAGGCCAGGTGTAGCAGGATTACCTGGATTTCCTGGCTCTAAAGGAGAAAGAGGTTCTGGCATACCTGGAGCTCCTGGTGACAAAGGTGAACGAGGTTTGCCAGGATTTGCAGGATTAGACGGACCTCCGGGTCAAAAGGGTGAACCAGGTAATTTTCCGCATTTAACCTAATACATTTATTTCATACTATTATTAAATGACCATTTACTCTGGAAATATATAATGTAACTACTGTACTTAAATTAAATTTTTGGATCTTTTACTTACCATTTTATACATTGCAAAAAATAAATTGAAGTTATCACAGTAAAACAAAGTAGGAACTACACCAATGTGTATCTTTTTTCTTTAGGAAAATTACCCCCACCTGAAGAATTGATATTGCCACCTGGTCCTCGAGGACCACCAGGTCCTCCTGGTTTGCCTGGTGCTAATGGTCTTCAAGGATTTCCAGGAGTTGCTGGGAAACCGGGATATGATGGAACTCCAGGTCCTAAAGGAGAATCTGGAGAAAATGGATTACCGGGTCCGCCAGGACCTAGAGGTGATTTTTTTATAAATTCTATTTTAAAAATTTAAATTAATTTAAATTCAACTTTTTTTTCAAAATAAAATTATGATGTATTTTAACAGTCTTAATAGTTATTTTGTGTGTTAATAGTTATCTTTGGTTTGCTCCATTATTAGTTATTTTAATTGCGTTATTTTTATAAAACTTTCCGAATTACGTAAAAAAATAAATATTGCTTTGATATTTAACTTTAGTTTATATTTCTTATTACTACTTTATTCAGGCCTACCTGGTCCAAGAGGAGATAAAGGTGCTACAGGTCCAATGGGATTTCCTGGTGAGATTGGACCACAAGGTGATGATGGCCTACCTGGTTTACCGGGGATTAGAGGTAATATCCTTGTAACTTGCTAATATGTTTTTGTTACCTTACACTGTACAGTTTACTTTTTCATTTTCTTATTAATAATGCACATGTTTTTTTTTTATCTTTCTAGAAAATTTCTTTTAGTATTTTTTGGAATGCAATTTCTTCTCCATAAGCTAATATATTCTATGATTGTTCTAAAATTTCTTTGAAACCCTTGAAGTTTTTGTCTGACTTTGACATGTTTTTTTCTTTTTTTAAAAAATTTTCTGTTATTATTTTTTTTTATTTATTTTTGTTAACATGCTTTCTAGCACTACTTAATTGTTATTTTAAATGTAGATTTGTAAAAAAAAAAAATTCATAATTTTTTTCGTGAAATGTAGGGTTACTTATGAATTCTAATTATTTTATTGTACTTTGATGCTTACACATTAACCTAAAAATAATTTGTATCAATTTCATAGTTTATTATGTTAAACTATATTATTATGATATTGAATTTTTTTTTTTTATAAAACTAATCGTTGTGATATATTATTAAATAAATAATTTATGTTTTCCAGGTACAAAAGGTGAACAAGGATTACCAGGTATTGGACGTCCTGGTTCACCTGGTTTACCAGGATTACCTGGACCAAAAGGGGATAGAGGATATTCAGGGCCTCCAGGACTGCAAGGTTATTGCATTCAGATTAATATTTAAAGAAATTTTGTGGTTTAGTTGTAAAATAATATTAATCAAAAATTTAACTCTTTTTGGAGTTAACTTCTAATAATAATACGATAATATGTTTACTCTAAATACTTTATTTTATTTATTGGAAAAGAGGCATAAATTACTTAAAGTCAAACTTAAAAAGTAAGTTATCCTAACTGTTCACAGAAAAGTATGATCTATGTGATAAAGTCTGATGTTTTGATAACTTACACAAAGGTAATATTTCTCGCTTATCATATAATTTGAGAAACTCATTGTTTACTTTATCATCTAAATTGAAAATATCTATAAATTTTTTTTCCTTTTACATTAACTAAATTATGCTATGTTAATTCAGAGTGATGTTGTTTAAGTTTGTTAATTTATACTGAAATGGAATTTAACTAGACTTTACTTAAACAAACTTAAAAATCTTGTTTTACTGAATTTACCAATAAATTAATTATAGTTTAATCCAAATCATTATTAATGAAACAAATAGAAAATATCAATATTGAAATTTTTCATTTGTAGCTTATTTGCACCCCAATGTGCTTAGCAAAGGATCATCATTTTCATCTGTTTTAAAACTGTTTATATAGTATTTATAGTATATGCTTTACTTTTTTTTCATGCCTTCAGAGTTGTGGAAAATTGATTTTGTAAGGTATTGCTGAATTTATCGTATTTTATTTTCGAATAAATATCTCTATATAATGCAGATTATTAAAATGGGATTGCATGTTCATTTACTGTAAACTAATCAATTCCTGATTTGTCTCCTTACCAAAGGGAACCTGAGTCTTACACTCTAATCTTATTCATATCATTGCAAAAATACCTTCATGTGAATAACAGGTTTCTTATGCGTTTTGTTATTTTTAAGAAATATCTATAGCATTGATATTATCTAATTTTTTTTTTATCTTCAGTTAACCCTAAATTGAACAAAAAAAGAAGAAAAATAACTAGAAGATAATAAGTGTGGATGAGGAATTAAAGGGAAAGAAACTAAGGGATCGTATTAGAATTCAAACTAGAACCTTTTATTTCAATTTTATAACACAATGTTTTATATATATTGAGGATTAACTTAATGTGCTTATGAAATAAAATTGAAGATAATTATAATGAAATATTAGTTTTATTTGGAATACATTTAAAGATAATTTTTTAGAATGAAATTAAGGCAATAAATAATAAATTTTACCTGCACAAATATGCTCTACCAAAAGTATATGTTTAAAGTTTGTTTAAACCATAGATTTGTTTAATTAATGGAATTAAAAAAGTTTTAGATTTGTCTTACTATATTAATATTTAATTTAGAAATTTAGCTTATACATTTAAAGTTAATTTATTACATTAGTCACTTTTATGTTGATTAGGAATCAGAAATAAATTAAGAGAAGTAAGTTTTGTTTGAAACAAATATACATACACTTGTTTGTAATGTTGGAAATAAAATCATTTAACAATTGAAAATTTTTTAACATTAATTGGTCCAATTGAAAAAACTTTTAAAACTGTTTTCTTTTTTTTTAATAAATTAATAATTATGGGAATATAAAAAAAAAAACTTTCTTTTCAAGTATTATTATTTTTAAAATAATTCCAAAATTTAATTAATGACTATCCAAGATTATACAACTCTTTATTATTTTCCTTTTAAGTACTGATATGCATTCCAGGCAAATACTGTCTCTATATATTTATAATGAAATATGTATTATAAATGTTACAGGAGAGAGAGGATTACCAGGTTTTCCTGGAGTAAAAGGAGAACTAGGTAGCCCTGGACTTCCTGGATTTTCTGGTGCAAAAGGAGGTAAAGGAGAACCTGCTCGAGAAGGACTGCCTGGGCCGCCCGGTGAACCTGGATTGAGGGGATTTGATGGACAGAAAGGTACTTAAAAGGCTTATTATAATATTGTTAGTTAATGCATTTAATTATATCATTGTATTCTTTTTGAAAAAGATTTTAGAAAGAAATAATATTTGAAGGAAATCAGAAAAAAAGAGGATACTCAACTTTAACTTAATTCATATTAAGATTTAATTTTCTTATGCATTTTTTTCCATTACATTATGATATTCAATCAATCCTAAAATTATTCAAAATGTAACTATTATTATATATTTTCTCTTCAAGGTTTTCCTGGTCCAAAAGGAGATTTAGGTCTTCCTGGATTCCCAGGTCTACCTGGTATGAAAGGAGATCCTGGTCTTCCTGGATTACCGGGCTTACCTGGTTTTGATGGAATTCCAGGTCAACCCGGTCAACCTGGACGAGATGGCTTGGAAGGTCTTCCTGGGATACCCGGTAAAATAATTTTGCCTAATTTTATTTTACTCATAATACATAATTGAATATTTCTATGCCAACTGAAATCTATATCAAAATTATGTTTTTAAACAGCTATTTTTTAGAAAGCATTTTTTAAGATAATTTCTCTTTATTATTTATACTGTATAGTAGAATGAAGAATGTTTTTAATATCTTTAGATTTGCGATATCTACTTTAAACTAAAAATCCTTAGTGGGAAAATTTGAATTTCAATTGGCTTGAAGATACAGAGAAATATCATAATAAATATGTTTCATTAAAAATATTTTAAAAAATAATTAAAAATATTTTAATAATAATTTAATAAGTCTTGAATTGTTGTTTTAGGTTGAAATCATTTTCCAAAAATTGTATTTAATTTCAAATAAATAATGAGTATCTATAGCATGAAGTTTTAAATGAAAAATAAACCGAAATTACTATTACTCATTTTAAATAAATTTCTGAAGTTGAGGGGGAAGTGATTTGTTTGTTTTGATTGTTAAAAAGTGTCGGAAAATAGGCATTTCTGTATAACAGACATCCGAATATAGCATTGTGTACTATATATCAATTGTAAAAAGAGTGAAAGAAATTTTTGCACTTTGAATTTTTTGTTTCTTTTCCCTCTGTTGAACTATAAAACTCATTGAGCTATATTGTGATAATAACATCATAATTTTCTAAACATAATTTCAGATCTAAAGGGTGTGAAAGAGGTATTAATATTAAAAATGGTTTTAATTTCAAAGAAATAATAAGCATAAAATTATAGCATGAAGTTTTAAATGAAAAATAAAGCGAAACTACTCTTACTCGTTTTAAATAAATTACTGAAGTTTCTCAAAGACAAATCTTGTTTTTATAATCCTGTTTTTTTGCCTAATTTTTTTTATATTTTTACAGTAGAAAGTTCCTCAGTCAAAAAATATAAAAATAGGAAGTTTTCATTATCTCTTAAAATAGACTTTTCTGAATAAGAGGAATATAACTTAAAGGCCTATTATCTGAAAAAATCTATCTCTTATACATAATTTTCTTATTCAAGCAATTTTGTAAATAATTGCAAAAGTATGAAAAAGGGCAATTTTTTTTTCTTATTTAGAAAAGGGGAAAATTTTTTTTTTTTTAATTATTGAAAAGTGTTCGAAAATAGGCGTTTCTGGGTAACAAACATCTAAATGTAGCACTGTGTATTGTATATCAGTTACAAAAAGTGTGATAGAAATTTTTACACTTTGAATTTTTGTTTCTTTTTCCCATTGTTGAATTATATAATTCGTTGAATTATGTTGTGATAATAATATTGTAATTTTCTAAACATTATTTCAGGACAAAAAGGAGAAAGAGGTATTGATGGCTTCCCTGGTCCACCAGGACCAGCAGGTTTAGATGGTTTACCTGGATTAATGGGAGAAAAAGGTGATCGAGGCCTTGCAGGTTTCCCTGGAACTGATGGCTTTCCTGGAACAGCTGGTGTTAAGGGAGAACCTGGTCTACCGGGTTTTCCTGGTGCTAAGGGCCCACCTGGTGATGCAGCAGCTAAAGGAGAAAAAGGCGTGCCTGGGCTTCCTGGATTAAATGGTTTACCTGGAGAATCTGGACCTCCTGGTAAAAACTGTTTTACTACTAACAGTCTCATATTTAACCTGACTGTGATTAGTTCTCAAACTAATAATCAACTAATAATATCCCTTCATAATTGTTAGAATAGTTTTTGTGCAGGAAAATGATATGTAATACAAGGATATATAAAACAAAACAGGAAAAAATCTCTCCAAAAACACCATTCCAAATTCAAAAAAATTGGTATTTAAAAAGCAATAGTTTTGAAAAAATATTAACTTTTTAAGTAACAATTATGGAATTAGACCTATAATAACTTATTATAGAATGTCAATTGTTTTATTTTATCATATTCCTTATGTATTTTTATAAAGGGGTTCATAATTTCATGTTTCTGAGTCATTGTTTTTGCTTAGAAAAACAAACTTTTATACGCTAAGTTTATAGAGTTCCTTAAGATTTTTAAACATAGAGAGATTCATTTCCTGTTATAGGTTTAAGTGGTCTGCCTGGATTAAAAGGCGATGCTGGGATACCTGGCCGAGGATTACCTGGATTGCCTGGTCCTCCTGGTGAAAGGGGTATAGAAGGTGAACCTGGTCAACCAGGATTCCCTGGTGCAAAAGGATCTGATGGATTACCAGGATTTACTGGAAATAAAGGAGAACAGGTTAGTTGAATTTTTACTTTTATCTGTTATTGCATCTAGTTTTTTTTACAAATTACAATATTCCATTTAATATACTGCAGAAATCAAATTTAATAATAAAACCTTCATTTAGTAAAAGAAGTTTCTATAATTTTACTTTTGATTGGATTCGGTCAATTTATTGTTGTGTCATCTTTATTCCTGTTCCTGTTCATTTATTTTTATTTTTGCCTTGCCATTAGAAATAAAGAAAAAAATAATAATAAAATAAAAAATAAAAACTTTTGATTGGAAATTTTGTACGATTATTCCAACTATGTAGAAATAAATTGTAAAATAATGTCAGTTTATAAATAATTTTCGTTTTTTTGAAGTAATTGTTTTTTTTTTAGCATTTTTTTCTTTTTTCCTCATATGCATTTTCGGAAGTAATTTTTTTTAAAAATCTAATCATAGTTATCTTCCTACTGTTTCTTATTTAGTAAATAATATTTAAATAGGCAACTCGTCACATCTATGTAAATCTCCTTTTTTTCTTGTGATTTCTGAACAGATCCATGAAAAATAATTTTTCAATCATCATTATCTAAAAAATATTTCTTTTGTCTCTGAATTTTAATGCAGTAATGATATGGTTATCTAAACACAGGATTTTTTCTCCCTGCTCAAAAGTGGCAAAAATCTGAATTTTATGTTGTTTTTTTTCATAAATTGTGCAAATACATCTGCAAAACTATAATACTCATGTTAAAAAAAATATTTTTTAGGCAGATTAAAAGCTCCTGAAATATTTTGCAAATTAAAATTTTATTCCTTGCAATAAGCACTATATAAAGTTGTATTAATTGAAAACTTTATCCAAGCAGATCATGCAATCAAAATTATTATATAATGAACTTTGAGTTATTTCTAAGCCTGGAACTTATGGTTCTTAAACCGATTGGTTAAAAACACAATAATGTCAAAACTTTAAATTTAGCTTTAGTTATTGTAAGCTAAAAAGAAAAAAATCACAAAAGATATGATAAAAAAGATACTACAAACTGGCTTGTTTCCATCTGTGTATACTGATTAAATTTGATTTTTATTCAGATTCAAGAATTATTTAATTAAATTTTTTTTAAAGTATACTCTCTTTAACTTTCACAGGGCTTACCAGGTCTACCTGGATTTCCTGGAGCGCGTGGATTCCCTGGGCAGAGTGGGTTACCTGGTCTGAAAGGTGATTCTGGTTTTGCTGGTATTCCTGGTGTAAAAGGTGAAGCTGGAGATGCTGGACTTCCCGGTCTGCCTGGACCAAAAGGAGAAAGAGGAGATAGCGGTGCACCTGGCTTGCCAGGTTTAGATGGATTTAAAGGAGGAAAAGGTGAACAAGGTTACCCAGGACCTCCAGGTAAGCTTTATTCTTTATCAAGAAACACTGATATTGAATTACTAAAGATATGTATGTTAACAACACTTCATCAGGGGACACACTGTCTGCCAACACACAGAAGCCTTTCTGTCCTCAGTTGTAATACCAAAAACTGACTGTGCCCCGAGGCCCTATAATGGATAAACTATGCTATCTGTTATTTAATGATTTTATTTGTTGGCATTTCAGGTGATAGAGCTGATAAAGGAGAAAGAGGAGAGCCAGGATTCTCAGGAATACCTGGAGCACCTGGTCAAAAAGGTGCAAGAGGATTTGATGGTATTCCAGGCATTCCAGGTTTGTTATTCTGATTTTTATCATTTATAACTCTGTTTCACATTTCTTTCTTAGTCCTACAGAGAACTAATAAGACATGGTTCCTAGTAAATTGGGAAAGTCATGCATCACTGGCAAAAAGTCAGTGAGTGGGGCTGGTAATCACTTGGATCTGCTTGTAAAGGGCTGAGAGTGTGCGTGTTGTTAAACTTAGGACTGCACCATGTGTGACACAATAAGAAGTAATAAATGAGATGTAATTTTACTTGTTAACAATCTATGATAATCATACATTGTATAAGAGTTCAAATTTGACACAAGTCTCAAGTTTTTTTGAAAATTTTGATATGAATGTTAAGATTTATATCTAGCAGCATCTAATCCATTTTTCGTATTTTTGTAAATTTTTTTTACTTATTTATTATTATTATTTTAATTTTTTCATCAAGTATGAACTTATAGAACTAAGGTCGCGAAAGATAAATAAATTTTTTTACTACAATGAATAAAAAATCATTTCTATCAACAAAAATAAAGTAAATAAGAATTCAGGAAAAAACTCAGGATAAGTTTATAGCCGAAAAGGTTTCTTTCAACATGTCAAATTTTATCTCTAGATATGCATTTCAATGGCCAATATATCAGCTTACATGGTCTTATTTAATACAAGCTCAACAGTTGTTAACTCTCAAATTACTAATTGAATTATAAATTTCTTTATTCTATTGTACTTCTTGTACACTTTTCCACTCCACTATGTAATTTCAAGCTTCCAAGTTGTATAGTTTTTGCACAACAAAACCAGATGTAACATAAAGCCTGAAAAGTAAGAAAAATTCAGAGGGAAAAAGCACTTAAAAGTACAATAGTTTTCTTTAAATTGAACAAATAAGAATTTCAACAAAAGCTCCTGTTAAATTCATTCACAAAAATGGCCCTTACGGCATTTAAAATTTCAAGTTTGTAGTTGAATGCCTGTAAGGTATTTTTGATACAAGTTTAATTAATTTTATTAAATTTTTTATACCAAAGTACTCTTTGTTGATTTCTCTACACAGGATGTAACATTAAATTTAACAGCCAAAACAGTGGTGGCGGCGTTCCCACAGTTGTTTTAGTCTCAGTGGACTGATAGTATGCTCCCAGAAGATCACCCAAATGAAGCATCACTGACTGAGGTCAGTGAGTTGTTGGGTGATCACTTTGATTAGCTTGTGAAGGGATCGAGTGTGTGTTGTATTAGTCCTCGATAAACTGTTCGACTGTAAAATGCTTGACGTGGCAACTTTGCAACTCTCAGGCTCCAAACGCAGAGGAGGGGTCATTGCAGGGGACCAAAATTGTCATGGTATATCTTCAGGGATGTTTCCCAGAGTATGACGCATAGCCCATTGTGCAGATGTTTTGCAACATAAACAATGCACTACATAAAATAATGCTTCTTTTTGCCATATTTTGTGCATAACATTTCATAATGTATCTTGTCTTTTTTTGTCAAGTTAAATATTTAGTTATGAACTGAAGCTTATAAATGAAGTTATTTTGTTTTCCTATCATTTTTGATTTGTAAAGCTTTTTTATTGAAAAATAAATGAGTATCAAGTAACTCTTGATAATACTTTTTTATTGTTACTTGTTTATGCATATTTAGTTATTTTAGAGATTAAATCTAATTGTACAGTTCTGAAAAAGATTAACTTTTTCTCTTTCGATTAAATAAATTGAAGTTAATCATC
The DNA here is from genome assembly GCA_949128135.1 of Parasteatoda lunata. Classification (NCBI taxonomy): domain Eukaryota; kingdom Metazoa; phylum Arthropoda; class Arachnida; order Araneae; family Theridiidae; genus Parasteatoda; species Parasteatoda lunata. The sequence continues at coordinate 53,485,895 of OX421972.1, read as the reverse complement.
ATGATAAAAACAGGAAATCAGTTTCTATCCCATAGGTATTTGCTTAATTTCTTGGAAATAGTTTTGTCTGTTCATTTAAGAGTAGGCATCCAATAATTTATTAATTTTTAGAGATAAATCACATTGTTGTATTTATCTTAAATTAATTGAAATTCAATTAATTGAATTATTATTTTTGTTATAATAGTTTTATTATTTACTTTTATTTTAAAAGAACTGTTGTTATTATAAAAAAAGATTTGTTTGTGTTTTTAAAGTAATAGAGTATTAAAATATTAAATAAATTACTCTTAGAAATTCTTTTTATGATTAACCAAAATATGTTTCATTATTTGTAAAATACTTATATATTTCTTTCATTTTTAGGTGCAAAAGGTGACCCTGGTTTACCTGGTTTAGGGGGCTTACCTGGTACTGAAGGCATTAGAGGATCACCTGGTAATTTGTAAATTTTTTAAATGTATGCTTTTAATTTCATGTCATTGATAAAAATGTATGGTTTGTATTAATTTAATCAATTAATTAAAAAAAATTGCTTAATTTTTTTTCACAAAACACCTATAACATGATTTTAATTATTTTTAATGTTCGCTTTTAATCCAAATCAATTTTCCATACAAAAAGAACGCGATCCAGAAAAATGTTATGTCTAAGGTAATGCAAAAAATTTAAAATAATTGTTCTAAATTAAAATTCTGAAGTTGAAACATATTTAAGCAGGTTATAATGGCGGTTGAAAAATACACCATACTAAAAGGAAATGTTCCAAGTATTGAAACACGTCATAATCAATGTACTGTTAAATTTATTTAAATATTAAGTTTAATTTTCTTTTACACTTATAACATTTCAAAGATTTTTTGCACTTTTTTCAATTTTATAACTAATTTGCCATTATCTCTAAATAATTAACTGGTCAATTTTTCAATTGAACTCAGAATGCCAGACTGCTTGCATATAATTTTTTTTAATCATTATAAAACTTACTAGGCAAACTCAATGTTTACACTTTCATTTTAGGTGAACCTGGTTTACCTGGTCTTCAAGGACCACCTGGCAGACCTGGTGTTGGAATAAAGGGTAATCAGGGATTACCTGGTAAACCTGGAATTGATGGATATCCTGGTGTGTCTGGAGCTAAAGGTAAGTTTTGTTTGAAAATTTTGTTTTAAGTTTTGCTAACCTTTAGTATTCCTAAAACTGTAAGTTTAAAATATTTTAATATATTAATCTCTATTGCATTTGGACAAATTTGTGTTTAAACAAATTTTTGTAATCTATTTAAATAAAACAAAATTGTTTATATTTAATTGTTAAGAATGTTTTTTTCACAAGTTTGAAATTTGCAACTTAATTCTATGAGATAAGTTATTGGGAAATTATATTAAGTACACATTGAATGCTTTATAGAAACATTTAATTTAGATTTTAATTTAGATTAAAAGTTTACGTTAGGCATCTAGTCAAAAGCACAATTTTTAAAGCTATTTCAGCTTTTTACACTATTCCCCTCCTAATAATGAAAATAACAGGGCATAATACTGAATCTGAATGAAAATAACAGAGCTCTCTAATGGTTCTCTTTTCTCTCCAAAGTCCATTTCTTAATGTAATGTTCTCTTTTTAATGTTTTAGTTCACTTTTGAATGATTTGAAAATCATTTTAAAGAAGTGTTTCAATAACATTAGAATTGCGATGCAAGCTCAACTTTTCACGTCAATCTCTTTTCTCATTATTCATGGCGTTTGAAAGCCTATGATGTTGACCTCTAAAAATACCACTATGCTTGAACCTAGGGGTCATTCATTAATTAGGATTTTCCATGTGATTTAGGAAAGTCAACACTGGCAGATCTTCATCACTTTAAAATTGTGTCCATTTTATTCTCTTGGTTTAACAATGATTAAGTCATACTTGCCACTTTTCCATAAATCTGCAGAATTCTGCTTTTTTTTTATTTTACTTTATGTCCATTGTACAATTTAATTTACAATTCAAACAATGCAAAAAATTTATAGGTTGAACTTCGGGGATCACCTACTAAGCATACATAAGTGACTGAAGTATCCTGTATATTTTACCCTATTTGTTGTTTCTATATTTTGAAGGCTGTTGAACTATATTATGTCTATACAGTGAACCCTCTCAGTACGGACATATTTTTAATCCCCAGTGAATCTTCTATGAATAAACCATTATGTACATTCTCCACAAAGCAGACACTCCCGTAACCGGAAGGGGAAAGTCGTCTTTGCCCTGAATTATTATTTTCTATCTCTTTAATAATAACCGGGAACTATTTTTTCTAAATTTGAAACAAAAAACTTTCTGTTTTAAATTGCATGAAAAAATATGCGACTTTTCGCCATTTTTAAAGCATGTAAATTTTTTCACCTTATCCATAACTAAAGCTATTCCTTATCCATAGTTAAGCTACTTCCCTAGTTAAGCCTTATCCATAGTTAAGCTATTTCACTATTAAAGAATCATTCTTTCTCTTGTCACCTTTCCTTATCTTTGCAAAGAAAGGAGAGAAAATAATACTGCTCATTGGGACAGTGGAATCTTTTGATTTTTTCATCTAGACAACACAGGTTATGAGGCCCCACAAGCTGAAATGACCTCTTAAATGCTCTCGATGCGTCTTCCCCACTGAAAATTTAATTCATTTTCTTATAAATTTGAGCTGGGGTATAAAAAAAAAGAACAGAAATATAATCTTTGAGGTGTTCATAGAAATGAAGCATTTATTCAGACACTCGATAGATGATTAATTGTGAATATATCAATTCCATAGGTCCTCGTACCTTACAGATAAGCATTGATTTCTTTTGTTTTCTGTGAATCATGTGAGGTTTACTTTCAAGGAGGTATAAACCAAGTTTCCTATCAAGTAATGGATTGGTGTTAGGGGGTGTAAAGCTAATAATTGAAACAGACTGAGGACTAAAAGCTCCTATTCCGTATCATAGGATTAACTTGAATATCTGTGTTAATAGGAAAATTATATTCATTTATCTGTAGCTACATCTAGAATTATGTATTTATATCAAACTTTTTCATATATTCTTTCTGTATAGAAAAAAATATTTGTTAATGTATATGTAAATATTCTCCTAGATAGTTATTGTAAATTATTTAATTTTTTTTATATGGTTGAAAATATTTTAAAAACAATTTATGATTATTTTGAAACAATATATTTCAGAAAAGTGGACCAAAAATGGAGAAAAAAAATTTCACTGTTTAATTTTGTTCTTTATACTATTAAAAAAGTTAAAAAATGGTTTTTTGTTACAAAATAAAATTTTAAATGCAAAAACTACTGCCCTTCCTGTAAACGAATAGTTTTTCAGTTCCAAGAGTGCCCACTTAACCGAGGTTTCACTATATATAAATAGAACTTGAAAAATAAAATTTTCTACTATGAAATTGAATATTTGTAAAGATGAATTAGAGGTCATATACTTTACTATTTTTCAAAGTGGAAAACAAATATATGATTAAGGGTAGTTGTTTCAAAATTCTAATTTGATCTCTTCATACTGTTTATTTAAACTATCATATTGACAATTCATTAATCACAAAAATCTTAATGCAAAACTGAAAGGTCGTTCACAAATTGATCTGTTATCTTATCTAATTCATATTATTAATAAATACATTTACAAAACTTATATGATTTAGATTTATCATTTAAAAGTTTGATTAATCTCTTTATGATTTTATTTTTTAAAAAAATTAAATTATGGATGAATTGAGGGACCATGCTAATTTACTTTTGACAATTATTTCGACTCTTTATAAAGTCATTAAAACTGTTTTTAGTTATTTGATCGAAGAGATATTGAAATTACTAATATTGAATCTTATATTCAAATTGAAAGATCACTTTCTAAACAGATTTTTAAAAAATTTGTAATTTTTACATTTTTTCTATTTTGATTGTACCTAATTAACAGCTTATTAAATACTATAAATTTTAACAGGATCATTAACTAATTTGAAAATAATATGATTTTATTTAGGTGTTTATTTCTGCCTGATTCACAACACATCTTTATCAATTCGGTTCAATTAATAATATTAATTTAATGAAAAATAAATAGTGGGTTCTTTGTAGAGTAAAAATTGTACAGATGTGAAGAAGTCAATAAAATATGAGAATTATAAGTGCAAAATTGTAGATACTCTTGAAAAAATTCTTTAAAAAATGGTTTCTTATAACAATTTTTCTCTTTTTTTAAAATAATTGTTCCATAATTTCTGTAGCACGTGCTCAAAGTGTGCAATATTAAATAAGTTTCGAGAACTTACACAAGCATCAGATTCATTCTTTTTATTCAATAAATCTTTTGAAATTTCAGACTTGTCTTTATAAAACGCCAACCAAAAGAGCAGTTTCAAAAACTAGTGTTCTTTGAAAATTAATTGCTAAGTTAAGAATATTTTGTTTCATTTCAAATTTATTAGTAGGATTCTATATCTAAATGAATTCTGTTTAGCTGATTTTCTACTGCTTGTTAAAGGAAAACTAACAAAATCATTTATTGCAGTACCTGAATATAAAGGTTTTTAACTATAAGGGTTCCTCTAAAGACCTCTTTTAAACTTTAAATGATCCTCCAAAATCATATATTCTTAACTACAAAATGACCCTGAAACATATTGAGAGCCCTGAACTGATTTGTTTCTGTAGTTTCAAAGCTTGCAAGTTAGTGGATGATTTTCTACATGCATGGTCAGCAGAAGTACGAAATGCTATGAATATGCCTTCTATATTTCCATTGAAACCTCGACACACCAAGAACTAAATTAATTTTACAATTTAATTAAATTTTTAAGTTATTGTATTTTGATAAAATAAGTTTATGTTTATTACTTAAACATTTTTATAGGTGATGCTGGTTTACCTGGACTACCTGGTGTGCGAGGTTTACCTGGTGATCAAGGTTTGCCTGGTTTACCAGGCTTGAAGGGAGATTCAGGACAACCTGGTTTCCCTGGACCACCTGGAAGAGATGGCTTTCCTGGTGTAAAAGGAGAAAGTGGATTGACTGGATTTCCAGGAGCTAAAGGAGAGAGAGGCTTACCAGGATTAGAAGGACCACCTGGATTAAAAGGCTTACCTGGGCCGGCTGGTAATAACCAATTTAATTGCTTCATTTCTTACAATGAGGTTTGTTTCTAAATGAATTTGAAAAATTATAGTTACCATCCTTGAGCATTATGTATAATGCTTACTTATAGGTCGTGAAGGACTTCCTGGACTGCCTGGATTCCCTGGTGCCAAAGGAGATCCCGGATTATCAGGCCAACCTGGATTTCCTGGAGCTAAAGGAGATAGTGGATTACCTGGTCTTCCAGGCTTAGATGGAGCTCCTGGTAGTATATTTAAATGTATCAATAATATAAATTCTAATAAATTTAATATAAAAATTTTGAATATATTTAACTTCTCACAGCATTTTTTTATTAATTATCAAATATTTAAAAACAAAATAATGGAGAATTTTCATATTATAAAGAAAGCATATCAACTGCCTTTGCTGCATTTCACTACGCTTTAAATGAGGGAAAACTATAATGGAGACAAATAATTACAATCAACATATTTTACAGGAGAACCTGGTGCATCTGGTATCAAAGGAGAAAAAGGCTTTTCACCCCCACTGAATTTATTGAGAGGACCAAAAGGAGAACCTGGTTTCCCTGGTACACCTGGCGAGGCTGGACCACCTGGACCAAGAGGATATGACGGACCTCCGGGATTACCTGGTTAGTAATAAAATAAATCTGCATTGATGTTTTTATATTCAAGCTGCAGAAGTTTACAAAGAGTATGTTTTCATCAATGGAATATTATTTAACATAAATTTCTGAGTTAAATGAAACATACTTTTAAAATCCATGAATTGATTTGATATAACGTTTTAAGCTTTTTCCTCTGACCTCATTACATTACTTTAAATGCTCTCAGGCTTCAAAGGGGAACAAGGACGTGCTGGTCAACCTGGATTACCTGGTCTGCCTGGACCTATAGGTATTAAAGGTGATCGTGGTGTAGCTGGTCTGCCAGGCCCACCTGGTTTGACTGGTTCTAAAGGACAGCCGGGACCTGCTGGACTGCCTGGTATACCCGGAGGTGATTATCTGATGGGCATTCTACTTGTAAAACACAGCCAGTCCAACTTTGTTCCACAGTGTCCTCAAGGAATGCAAAGGCTTTGGGATGGTTACAGTCTTTTATACATCGAGGGTAATGAAAAGTCACACAACCAAGATTTAGGTATGAAATTTTTTGTATAAATATTTAAATTAAACAAAGTGACATGATTGCTCCATCCTAGTTGCTGCTAAAAAAAGTTTTGCATAAAATACTAATGATCTTGTTCCAGTTCTCTTCCCGATGTACTCCAGACTTCTACATGCTAAACATTTCAGGGGGAAATGTTACATAGGTTATTTTTTACCAAATCACTCTAGACTTGCACAAAAATAAATAAATAAATAAAATTAACATGAAGAAAAATTTAAAAATATGTAATGTTAGTTACATTTTTGTTGTTAATTTAAATATTTTTAAAAATTTTACTTAATTCTAAAGAACAAAAGGTATTCATGTGCTGTAGTATTAAATAAAATAGATCAACAACCTATAAGAGTTGAAGTATATTTAGCAGAGACCAGCGGGATGGAGAAAGCATCTATATCCTAACACTTATGAAAATACTTATTATATCATGTAAACAATCATTTACTTCTTTTATCTACATTATTTGTGCTCTTATTGATTGTTTCTACTTCTTTTAATACAAAATTAGTTATTTATTTTGCATTGTACTAAACTTAAAATTGCTGCTCTGAATCTAGTTAGTTTGTTGTTTACCTTAAATGATTTTCCATTCATTGCAGGTTTTGCCGGATCTTGCTTGAAAAGATTCAGTACTATGCCATTCCTGTTCTGTGACTTCAATAGTGTTTGTAACTATGCTAGTAGAAATGATAAATCATACTGGTTATCCACCAATGCTCCAATACCAATGATGCCAGTGGGTGAATCTGTAATTCAAGAATACATTAGTAGATGTGTTGTGTGTGAGGCACCAGCAAATGCCATAGCCGTTCACAGTCAATCTCTCAATATACCTGAATGCCCAGCTGGATGGAATATGCTTTGGATTGGATACAGTTTTGCAATGGTTAGTGTAATATTTTACAGTGTAGCCTTTTTTAAATTCCTAATCTCCATGTTTTCACAGCCATTTTATGCTTAAAAAATGTTTGAAAAATTTAATTTTCAGAGATAATTATTGAAAATAGATTAAAAAACTATCCACAAACTATAACAGTAATCTTATCCACCATAATTAGAATATTTTAAGTATCCGGGTCTGAATTATTTCATATCAGCGAGGTTCTGATATACTTTTAACAATAAGGTACAGTACACATTTGCCAAACTACAAAATCCTGTTGCAAACAAGAGGAGTTATATTCTATTATCAACATAAATGTCTGCAAACGCAAAAAACATATATTCAAAACGCTTGTGGCTCATAACTAACATTTGCTTTGAATTTTTATTAAAGTAATATCCTTTGTACTTAAAAAAGATAGACAAAAATATGTTTTAATTTTTAGTGTTTACTTTATTGTAATTGCCAACCGGACTGTGTAGAGGTCAAGGAACTGGCCTTGCATTAGAAAGTTTCTGGGTTCAAATCCCGGGCAAGGCATTGATGTTCTTTCCTTCTCTGTACTATTTGTACCTACTGAGGGAGCGACGTTAGCCCACCTAATATGGTGCCCCTGAAAGAGTAGCCAACAAATCTGCCCTTCAGATGCCTGTATGACAAAGGGTCATTCTCCAGGTGGGAATTGGAAGGAAAAAAAATTTTGTTAATCAAATATAGTAATTTTTACAAATAAATTAGAGTAACTGTCTTAAAAACTATATTTTTTGTAGTTAATTACACCTGCAACTAATTTATCACAAAAGTAAACTACACTTACAACTATATTTTTTTTAAAGTTATGATTACAAACAGAGCCTGACTAAGGCAGGGGCAGTTATCCGGGGCCCCAAATCGATTGGAAAGTTTATTTTCGGTTTCCTTCTTTAATGAATTTTTTTAAACAAAATATCAGTACAGTGGAAAATCCGTCAGTTTTATGTTAGCTTCTTCATTAATCTATCGTATGAACCCAAAAAATGTATGTTTCATAAATCCATGACTTTCTAGTGCGGAATTTAGCTAAATTTTTGCAATTACGATGGACAAATTTGGCCATTCAAAATCCTGTATTTTTACTTATCGCAAAATAGGATATGTTTATAAAGATACAGGCTTCCGATTGGATTAAGTGAGCCATCGTAATTGCAGACATTTAGTTGAATTCTGCCCTAATGTCAAGAAGGATATGAATTTTTTGCAGCTAGATGAAAAATTTAACAATCAGAAAACTGCATTCGGCATGATAGACATAGAATTGTCAGAAAATCAGTAGAATGGACAGAACGATATTTCGTCTGACCATTGGAGATGGGGTACTTTATAGCTATTTTATGTTCTAGTCAATTTTCTGGTTATATATGTATGAGGTGAAAATTTAAATACCTCCATAAAGTTCGGTTCTTAATTACTGAAGTAGGGAAGCAGAGAGAGACCCCACCCCCTCAAAAAAAAAAAATGAAGATTTCACCCCGAGCCCCAATTAGGCTAAGTCTGTCCCGAATTACAAACCACTTTCGAACTCTAGACATTACTAACAAACCACTTTCTATTGACTACTTTTAGAAGACGAATTTCGATGGGGGAACCACTTTATACTCATTGTTCAAAATTAAAAAACAAATTTTTTAAAAAAATAGTTTATAATAATAAAAAAGCCAATGTCTTTACAAATTTTTTATTTTATCCTTTCACTTTTTGCAAGATTTGTTTCCAGGAATGCTAGAAAATTATCAAATACTTGGATTTTTTTAGTATTGAAAGGAAACAAGAGAAAAAAAAGACAAGTATATCAAGTGGAATTCTTATTGAATCCATTATAACTCGCATAAAATTTGCACTCAACACATTAAAAAAAATTATTTGCACTTGAACCTTATTTCTTAACTAAACTAACTCTAAAAGTTGTTGCAAGAAATCATTACAAACTTTTTTTTTTTTTGTATTGCACTGCTTGCTGAGCCACTTCTTTTTTCTTTTCTTTTTTTAAAAAAAAAATTACCATGTTAGTCTATAAACTACATAAAAAAAGTAGTGTCTACTGTAGTTTTGTTACTACTAGCAGGTTAGTTCTGGTTGAGAGACTGACTTCACTGAAAGAGAAATGTGTCATATTTATAAATATAAAATATTATTTGTCTGATATTATAAATCAGTCAGTATATTAAGTTCGCTGCAAATAATTGATGGGAAGTACTAATTATGTATTTTCTCGATTATAGCATACAGCTGCCGGTGCAGAAGGAGGTGGGCAATCCCTTTCTAGTCCTGGAAGTTGCTTGGAAGATTTCCGTGCCACTCCTTTCATAGAATGTAATGGTGCACGTGGTACATGCCATTACTTTGCTAACAAATACAGTTTCTGGTTAACAACCATTGAACCCCACGACCAATTCTCTCGTCCTGCTAGCACTACTCTTAAAGCAGGAAATTTGAGATCAAGAATAAGTCGCTGTGCGGTATGCATAAAAAACTCAAATTATAATGGACTTTAAGTGAACATGTTGTGACTTTACTCATTGGTGCTAATTTGTGCCTTTCATTTTTGTTTTTAATTTTCTTTAAAGAAGTGTATGGCACGTTTTTTTTTTCTCAAAAAATCAAAAATCTGGAAGGTAAGTTAGAATCACTCTGGTAAGTGTAATATTTTTTGCTAAAATTAAATACTGTATTGATCTCTAAATTTATTTGCTTTAATGAATTAAAATATTTTATTTGAATGGGAATAATTAATTATATTAAATAGTTCAATGAAAATAATTTTATTTCCATTCACCACATCATAGAATTGACTTGCTGACAATTGTAATTGATAATTATAATATATGAAATTTTTGTGTAATTTTTAAAGATTTCAGTTTTTATTTTGTGTACATTGTCTTTTTTGACATTTATCACTTAAATTTTAGCTATTTGTGTGTTATTTTTTAAACATAACCAAATTTGAAATTTTTTAACAGCGTAAAAAAAGATATTGATAGTATGCATTTATTTATTTACTAACGTATATTGTGTGACAATGCTGCATGATATATGTCAGCATTTACTTTTTATGTTTTTTATGAGACTAAATTGTTGTAACATTTGCAAAGCTTTGTGAACTATTATGTTAAAAAATATGTAGAAAAATTTTGAATTTTACTTATTGCATAAAATATTTTCAAATTAATGTTTGAATTAAGAAGTTTCTTTCTGAAATCATATATTTATAATACCCTAATGAAATGTTATAATATGCTGATGGAAAAAAAAAACATTGTTTCTTTCCTCTTTATTTCAATTATTTATTTAAACAAAAGAATTTAGTGTTTTTATTTCTGATTTCACCTACTAAACTATTTTTATCTGTGTCTTGTACAGTGCAAAATTATGCAGTAAGGCAGAAATATATGTCTAAACAAAAAATCATTGTAATTTTATGATTGCTGTACTTATCACAATTACCTTGTGCCATACTCTTTTAACTGCACACGGTCACTGTAACTATTTTATTAATTGTAAGTAGAAATAATTTGTCTAATATATTTTTGTACATATTTATAAATTATTTTTATAGTTTATTTTCAAAAATATAAAAAATTTTATCCTGATAGTAAAATTTATTACTTTTTATCAAAATTCTGGACGGTGATATTATTATAAATCGACTTACTTCAATGAGGGCTAAGAGATAGTGTTAAATTATCAAACGCTAACACTGCCAAATAATGTTAAAATGTTTTTTGTCTATAAATGAAGCTTCAAGCACGTATCACTGCCATCTGTCTAAGTCCTAGTCTTTACTTTTATACATATATAACTGTTTTCCTTTTTTTTTTCATGTAAAGTATTCAGATCGATATGCTGCTCTCTGTAAGCTTCTGTGTTCAATAAAATTGTTGTTAAAAATATTTCTTTTATTCGTTGCCTTTTATTGGTTCTGTAAAACTAGTTTTATTTATTATTTTTTTTTCTTCTTTAGAAGAATCCTTATTTAGATACTTTAAGCAATGGTTTAGATCACTTTATGTACACGTTATGTGTGCTCTGAAGTAGGCATTAGAATTTATCCCCCCCCCCAATCTTTTTTCTTCATAATTTTCAAAACTTTTAGCCATAAAAAATTATTACAACTTGCATAAATATGTAAATGTGTCTTTACATATTAACCAAAAAATAAGTTTTGTTAAATTAAAAAAACATTTAAGTCTTGGAAAAGGGCCAAGTGAAGAAAGGTTTTACTTTGTGCTTGAATAAAGCAAAATGACCTGTATACAAAACAAATAAAAGCGATAAAAATTAACATACTAATGTTCATATTTTTACATATATTTGTGCTTTATTTATGTTTTTTTTTTTTTTTTTACTTTATTCTTTCAAAATGAGCCTAATGTTTCCTTTTTCAGGGTACAACCTTGAATTAAATAATAAATTTGTTAAAAATATAAACCAAACTTTAGTTTTCAAGTACAAAAATTTAAATATTCGAAGTATCAATAAATTATAATAAAATGTTCAATTTGGTCTACAGGAATCTACTGGAAAATCTTACTTTTCGATTGCAGGTACATATATTTTCAACCTAATCTTTATACTAAGTTAAGGTTTTTATGTAGATTTAGGAGATCTAAATGTTGCGTTTCATATGAAATTTTGTTTAACTAAACAGTTTTTGTTTTGCCGATAAATATGGGTCTAGGCTGACAAACTTATATCGATTTTAAATTTAGAAAAAGAATTATACGCTTAGCTGCCCATGCCCACAATGAAGAGACTTCAAAACTGTGCTTGTACAGTTAGTTCAGAGTGTGTGTACACGACTGTGAGGGAATATGAAACATGAATGCAAAAGGTCTCTATTATTTACAAGGAGTTTCTAATTACTACACTAAATGCAATTCCTGATTACTACGCTGGGCTACTCTATATGCAATTCCTGATTGCAGGCTCCTAATTACTTGGATTATAATACACTACATTAGCCAATTATACAATTATATAAAATCTCTAACAATGTTCAAATTGAAAAATCTGGACTGCAAAGTCAGTCTTCTGAACGTTTAAGAAATGTGAGCTGTCTTGTAAAGGAATACGAGACGAATCCTTCAAGTTGCTCGGGAATTAAAATATTAGATATTTTTCAAAATTTAAGTTTTCATCCCCTAAAAAATAAGCACTTACCAATGGACTACGTTTCCATTTAATGACATAAGGGTAAGTTAACTCGTAAACGTGAAAGAAGTCTTAGTCAAACTTTTAACAAATTAATTTTATTAAAACAATTCTTTGCTAATTTTTAAACCCTACCATATTGTTTTGTTTCATGAAAGTATTTTCACTTCAAAATAAACCTTTAGATCACAAAGCTGATCTGGTTATTAATTATGGGATGTTCTGAAAAAAATGGTTAGTCTTAGATGCAGCACTATAAAATGGTTGGTTTTACTAAATGAATAGTTGTAATTCAGAAAGAAATAAGGAAAACATAATCATATACCGCCAGTTCTCTGATTTTATTTTCCATCACAGATTGGACCCACTCCCTGAGGTGACCACTAGCATGAACTAGTATATTTGTTTAAAATTCTAGAACATACCTAGTGTTTGCCTTTTTGACACTATCTTTGTGAATCGTTTGATGATACCCCTATTTTTTCAGGTAACAACAGCAAAGGCTGGATTTATGAGTACTCACACACCCTATTATTTCTTAATTCGACTGTAAAATCACCTGATTTAAACCTTGTAGAAAATTTGTGGTATATGTTGGAACTGCAGGTAAAACAAGCTAATCACCATTTGGTGGGCTTGTACTATCAAACTCTGCCAGATACTGAACTATATTACTAAGATGAATAAATCAATCATTTTTCATAATTTTGTGATTGTGGATGGCAACTATTCGTTTGCACTATTCCTATAGGACGATTCATATTCCCATTCCAATAGAAACGTATTTCCATCAGTCCACCTGTAATTGATTGGTTATTGATGGGTTGTCAGTTGATAGGTAAGTGAAGTAACATCAGCATAGAGATCTCTATGTATTCTCTGTGCTCAGGGTCCTTAAAAAAAGCCTAACGTATAATAGAGATGCCTAAGCTGACGTCACTTCACTTACTTGCAACAGGAAATTTATCATTGATCAACCTGACTCGTTTGATTTCTAAATAAAATGGTGCAAACAACTGGTTGCTATTAATCACAATATTATGGTAATTGTTGAATAATAATATTCAATACTGATACATTTCATCTAAATTGCTAAGCTTATTAACACAGTAAGGCGCTATACCCATTTGGTTGAAAATGAAATGGTTTAGCCATACTTTAAAGGGTTTGAAAAGAGTTTTTTTCACGTTCTAGAATTAGAGTAGAAATATTTTACATATTTCTTTAGGGTACTAACTTTCAGTTGGACTTTAAAACAAGAATGATTATTACCTGAAAAAAATCTCGATAAACTAAACTAAAGAATAAATAAATGATTAATAGACATAATTTATGTTAAATTTACGTCGACAAAATTAATTTGTTCTAGCTTGTGATTCATTTTCAGAACCTTCCCTAAAAATTTTCAGTAATTATAAATCACTGTTACTGTAACTATTGCAAATCCAATTGAGAAAAATGCAATAACCAGGGACTAATATCATGAATTATAGTACTTAAGGACGATCCACTCTGACGTCATTACGAAGCATTTCTTGAAGCTTCTATGTTAATTGTTAAAGTATGTTAATTTTTCAAATATTTTTATATTGTGCAGTTGTATAAAAACATGTTGTTGTTGTTGTTGCACGCCCCCATTGGCCAGCAGTGCTAGACCAGGTCCATGACGTTATACACCCTCAAAAAATCCAACACCATAAAAACATAAAAATTTTTTAGTCAATTGCAAATCTTTTACTTTACATTTTAGTTAATTAATACTTAAAAATAATTCCTTTCATATTTTTATTTACTTCTATCTATTTTTATTCTTTCTATTATAAACAAAGAAAAAAAAAATAACGATAACGCTTTTCGTATTTATTTTCCTATCTTCTATTAGTTTAAAAGAACTAATGTTGAACTTCATCCATGTTAACACGCATTAAATCCAACATTGAATTAAATATAAAAACAAGAAAAATGATGAGTAATTAAAATATCTTAAATAAATCATAATTTACTTATTTCAAAACGTATTTTTGTCTTCATTAACAAACAACATCCTTAACGATTTAACATCATAGCATTTCAAGAACTAAAATTAAACAAATGACCAAACGATTATAAAGATCTTGATAAATGTAATTAAAAATTACAAAAGAAAACGATTAACTCTACTGTTAACGATTCCAGTTGGCCGGCCAGTTTGTTGCCATATTGGCTCACATTGATAAAAAAAAAAAATATATAACATCGTCGTCTTTTTAAATGGTCTAATATTAGAGTTGAAACTCTTAATATATATCTCTGTTTAAATTTTAAATAACTATCAAATATTGCCTACCACAGTAAAAAAAGATGAAAGTAAAAGAAAATAAAGTTTATGCAAACTATGTTGAATTTTTTTTTTTTTTTTTTCGTTTAAATGACTTAATTTTTTTTATCATGAAGAAATTTACTGACAAACATAAGAAAATTATCAGAAAGAAAGGAATGTTAATACAACTTTACTGAAATTAAAATGAATAAAACAATATTAATTAAAAGAAAATGATCTTCATATAACAATCTGGTCGAATTAAATATCGTCTGATTTTTTAAATAACATGCATTATTTTTTAATTTTATTTTAGCATTTGAGTGGCATAAAGAAGATTCCACTGTGTTTCCTCATTACAATTTTCTTAAGTATCTCTAATCTTTTCAAGTAATTGCTGTAGTATAGAAAATATATGTTTCAAAGTTGACATCATAGAAAGTAATGGAAAAAAACGGAAAATTACTTTGAAATAACAACTATTGATTACTTAATTAATGGACATATTATGACTTACTTTATCTTCGAATTTCTAATAAATTTCTATGAAATAAAAGTGGAGACATTATCAAGTCAAAAAATATTTTATTCAGCACGTAAGTACTTTTCTCATTTTCTCTATTTCTCTTTATTTTAATAATCGGAAATCAACAGGAGGAATTTATTTGATTTCCATATTTATCCAACTCCATAAAATACGAAAGTTGAGGTATCTTTTAACTAATTATTTTATGTTCTATTTCTATCCAAGTTCTCTTAATTTATTTATTTTTAGCATTTTACAACATGCCATATAAATATTTTATTATGTAATACAATTATTCAAAGCTAAAATTACTTTTTATAAAAAGTTAAAATGTCATTATTGCGTAACAAGTTAAAAATAATTTTAAAGTGTAATCGGAAAATAAAAATCAATCAGTATAGAATAAAATTATTCCAATATTTTTTTATTTTATTTATTTATTTATTTAAATTTTATTTATGCATATTAATGTTATTTTAAAAGGTTCTTATTTTCAAAATAGATAATTTTTTTGCAAATAATTTATTTTTATAGCTTTATAAGCTTGGAGCAATATTGTGATAAGCAACACTTTTTCATAAGGGCATGCAGATAGATTATTTAGAAGTTTTTGAAATTTCCACTGCAAAAAAATTCCCAGTAACATCTTATTCTCTTCACCAAAATTAATTTCCTGAACAATTTGAAAATATGAATTATTATCATGTTGCAGCAAATTCTTACGTTTTACTTTTTAGTTTTGAATAAAGCATTAATTAATAAAAACCTATATTTAATCTTTGATAAGGCCGTGGGAAATATACTTCCTACGAACTTTATTAGTTTTTACATAACAATAAGCAATTTTCCCAACTACGATTTGCGCAGCTATTATGCAGATAACTTCAAATAATAAAATAAAAAAAAAGTAAAGAGTAAATTTTTACATGAATGCGATTAAGAGTATAGGTTTGCGTGGGGTCTAGAGGTTCGGCCAATACTGGGGACTTGTTTCATCTTGCTATGCGTTCGTTCATTTAATCATTTCTCATTGAACTTACGTGTAGCTATTAATACTGAATTTGCAAACTCGATTATTTATGTACACATAAGTTCAATTTATGACCAATTCTTTACAGTGAGTAAAATGTTGAATATCCCACCCATCTTTCCATACAAAATGGTCTTAAAAATCAAATGAATTTTAAGTAACAAGCTAAATGAATTTCTTTTTATAAATCAATCCTTAAAAAGGGGCTTAAAATATTTTTTCGACCCACTAATTTTTGTGCATTCTTTTTCGATCAAAATTTGAAGTTGTATTTATATATCACATCAAAATGATCACCATTATACAATTATAGCACAAAAAATTTCAAAGACACCATCCAATCCAAATCCAATCTCCAATTTGCATATTATTGATATAGAACTAAAGGCACATAAAACCAAGATGAAACCAATTTGCATATATTGAATAAAAAAGTAATATTTTAAAAGTAATTTTTGCTAATTTTATTATCTCTTCTCAATAACTTTAATGCATTCTTTTAAGATCAAAATTTAAAGTTGTACAAATCAATCTTTACATCGAATGATCACAACCATACAATTATTACAATAAAGCTTTCAAAGCCACCTGTTTGTCCAATTTGAATATTATTTAAATAGAACATTGCATATAGAACCAATTTGTATATATTGAATAAAATAAGAAAAATAATAATTAATTTTTTTTTTTTTTAAATGTCATTATCTTTTCTCAATACCTTTTGTGCATTCCTTTTAGATCAAAATTTAAAGTTGTACATATCAATCTTTACATCAAAATGATCCCCATCATACAATGATACCTCAAAAGCTTTCAAAGACATCTCTTTACCCAATCTACATATTATTGAAATAGAACTGATGTCACCTTCAAGCCTCGTGAAACTGCTATCTGCAATGAACGCTTCTGCGACCTAGAAACAAAAAATTTATAATTCTCAGGTGAAACCATGTGATATGTTGTTTTGTGGAATTTTATTCTTTTCTTGAATAATCTCCTGCACTTAGTAAGAGTTTTGTTTACGAAATATTTTACTTTCTATTGCCTTCCATAAAAAATCATACATTTTGTATGGAATACTTAAATATTCATTTTTTTTTTAAAAAAAAGTGCTTAAAAATATATTTTTTTAAATAATTACTTTATTTCAGAAATTGTAAACTCAATGAACATAAAAAAAACTTATGTTTGTGTTAACAATTGAAGTTGTTCAAGGGGGGAGAAATATTTATGCCTGTGAAAGCTGATTCTGAGAAAAACGAATTTCATTGTTGACAGGCATCATTTTTCCATAGCAAAGCCCATCTTTACTGTGTAATAACTCTCTTGGAGAACCAGTTTCTCACATTATTGATTTATCAAAACTTAGTAATCAAAATACAATAAATGACGATTCAGTCGACATTTTTTGTGAAAAATGGACCTAAATTCTTTCCCTTAAATCTTAAGTTTTCTTCTTTTTTTTTTTTTTTTCAATCATCTCCAGGACTTAGTAATAATTTTGTTTAGGAAATATTTTAGTTGCTTTGCCTACTAACTGAAACCGTAAATTTTCTATTTAAGTATTTATAGGTAAGGCATGTCTTAATGCACAGAGAAATAAAAATCTGTTCAAATTACTGTACTGTATGGTAATGACATTTCTCTTAAAATATACCCATAATTCCGGTTATGAAATTAAAATGTACGATATTAAAATCATTCATATATAGTAACGTTTTCCTTTAATATAGTAACGGTTCACCCAAAATTCTGGTTTTTAAAATTATAGTTTTTATTATAACACATTTAGTAAAAATACAAAACTGAAAAGTAAATTTGGCCGAATAAATTTTTTGATGCCATTCTCTAAAGCCAAAATTGCCCAAATTTGCAGGACAAAATTGCCCAAATTTTACATCATTCACCAAATTTTATAAATATTACTAAACAATATTGTTAATTTTACCAAAACCATTACCAAAGCATCTCGGTAAAAACTACAGGGAGCTTTTTTGGTGTTCCCATAAGAACTAGAAACACTGTACATTTTACAATATTCTGGTAATTTTCATTCTACATTTTTTCTCAATGTACAAGACGTGATATTAAAAATTACGAAATTAAATCCAAATTATCTCTGAGAATTCATATAATTTTATATATTCGAATCCTCTAGTATACTACTGCACAACATATGACCTACTAGCGGTCCGTTTCTAACCCGTGAAGTCTCGGTAAATCGATAACAAAAATTCATGAATGCATTTTAAAAAACTTTTATAAGAATATAAAACTTTTATAATCGTCATAATTACTTAAGAATTATTCTTTGCAAACTTGCAGGGTGTTTTAAGCGACTAACATATGTATAAACCTCATCATAAATATTAATGCTCATGCTTGACTGATGATTGGAAGAAATTTTGCAAACAATTCTTGCAAATAACTCATGAATCTATTAAGTTTAAAAACGAAGGGGAAAAAAAGAGCATTTCGTAATGAGCTCATGAATAATGTTTTGTTCTTCAGTAAATTTTGTAAAATGTATTTTTTTTATTGTACGGTGTTCCATATGATATATGATCCCTTATAAGTAATAATATTCTTCTGATTTTTATTATACTAAGTCCATATAAGTTTATAAGTTATGTTCCATATAAGTTTTCTTTAATTTTTTAAAATTTATTTTTGACCAGTTGCAAATTAAGTTGGCATAATACGGCCCATGACCTTGTTAAAGTTGTATAGGCCTGCTCTAATATAATAAGCTACCTCACTATTTTTGTATTAAAAACCACCTTTAAAAACACTGGCGCACATTTTTTTTTAATTCCATGATATTTTTTTACATATCTTAGATATTTTTTATCGCTGAATTTCAAATCTGCAATTATCTCTCTCTTTTTAAATGATATTTTTAGTCTATTTTTGTCGAAATGTACAGGTTTAAAAACGTATATGTAACAAGTGATAGCATAACTGTTGCGACAAACTTCTAGGGGAGT
This sequence comes from Parasteatoda lunata, assembly GCA_949128135.1. NCBI lineage: Eukaryota > Metazoa > Arthropoda > Arachnida > Araneae > Theridiidae > Parasteatoda > Parasteatoda lunata. The sequence goes on along the minus strand of OX421972.1, from coordinate 53,466,666 downwards.
TAGGGTACATCATCAGGATTAAAACTGCTTAAGAACCCAACCTATGTCTAGAAATGTCAGCATACGCAGCTAGGAGCGCTTCCTTTATTATGAACTGTTTCTTCATGTATCGGTCATATACTCGAAGTCATAATAGGACAGCAATAAAAGGTGATACCAAGTCATAATAAGGAAGTGCCCCTAGTAGCGTACGTTAACATTTCAGACATGGGTTCCTGTGAAATTTTAATTCTGATGATATGCCCTAACTCACCAAGAAGTTTTTTTGCAACATTTATGCAATTACCTGTGATATATATATAACGTTTTTAAACTTGTAAATTTTGACTAAATATTGACTAAAAATGTCACTTTTAAAAAGTCGGTAGTTTTTGGAATAAAACTAATTTTAGCTTTGAAATCCCCCCACCTGAAAAAGGCAATATGAATTATGTCTATTAATTTCAACAATTTTTTTTTTTCCTCACTGTTATAGTTGTTAAAACTCATTGATTTTGCATGTAGGGACGATATTTTACGTTCTTAAAATTATTAAAATGCTGTGTTGTTTACGAACGCTTAAATGTATCTTTAGACCTCAAAATTTTGAGACAATTCTTTTTTCTTAAATTTTTCAGAGAATTTTTCAATCTTGTATTTTACGTCGATTTATTATCCTGCCAGCAGTCTTTGCGAAGGGATCATTTTAAGCCTTCCAGTTTGGTTTCTCAAGAATGGGGTTTTAGTCTGTGAAGGGCATGGATGTTGGTTGCAAACCCAGAAAATTGGGTCGCATGTTCAGCGCCGGTTATAAAAATAAGACGAAAATTTTTCCTCGTCTTATCATTAATAATTTTAAATTAGATTTTATGACCGACAATTAAATTATCATTCCTGTAACTTTTTATCGTCTAGTGCTTGTATCATCTAGTTTGTTTTTGGTGCTTATATGGGCGAATCTCAGGAATCATTAACCTATATGTCTTCAAACTTTTCTTATAAATATATAACATAATAAGCAAAAATTAATTCTAATAAAATTACAGGAATAACTATGCATTACTAACTTTAAGATACGTGCAGTTTTGATCGCGAGTCACTTGCTTTTGGCTTTCATTTCTTACTTCAATCCAACATTTGATAACTTTTCATGAGTGTCGCTTTGAATGTTTAACATACTTTTTTTTTTCAATATGTATTCTGTTTAAAAAAAACTGAAAATCACTAAAAACATAATTTAGTAGCTCAGCTGTACTATCATATTTTTCGTGAATATTGACGTTTGCAAACATTTAAAGTTAGTCGCCAAATTTTGGCACGTCAAACCGTAACCATCGAAAATTGAAAAAAAAAGGTGTACAATCCAATTCTGCGATTTACAAGTTAAACTAATGATATAAGTTTGTTCTACTTTAAATAAGCTTTTGGAATATCACTAACATAAAACTCGCAGAATTGGATTGTATACCTTTTTTTTTTTTCTCAATGCTTACGGTTTGACGTTTATTAGAAAAGTTCGAAGACATATAAGTTAATGATTCCTGAGATTCGTCCATATATAAACTGAAAACGAATAAAATGAGTCCGATTATGGTTTTCTCTGAGAATAAAACTAAAACAAATTCCTAGAAATTTTGAAAATCGTAATTTTGGAAATGTATATCTTTCTTGTGAATTTAGTTAATTTATTTTCATGAAAGCCCGTTCGGAAATAGGAATAATTTTTTTTTTTAAATTTCTCATAATTTATTGGATATATTGTTATTAAAATATATATTTCTTTTTTTAAAAAGTGTCATTTCTTCTTTATTGAATTTCAGTTTGAATAATATCATAAAGGGAACCTAAACATTAAATAAATAATGTCTTAGTGATTACATTTAAATATAATTAATAGTTCCTAAATTATTGACGGTTTTAAAAAAAACCTAACTCCCGAAACACCTTTAACTCTTCCACAGATTCCTTTTGTTCTGCTGCGGAACACCATTTGGGAACTAGTTCTAGGGGAATCCTTTAAAAATCATGGCATTCTGTAATTACTTTAGTGCAAGAAATTATTTCAATGTCTCTCTGTTCTCGTTTTACACGCCCTATATTCTTTAAAATAAAAGTTTTTTTTTCCACCCACTTTCTTTCTGTGCATTTACGTTTACTGGAAAAAGAATCTAACAAGGAACTAAAATTTATTACGTATTCAAAAAAAAACTTCACAATAGAATTGCAAGCCTTTTTAAAGACGGTTCAGTCATTTTGGACACTGTCGACTTTTTTCGGCTCTTTCATGAAATGGAAATAACATGTAAATATTAAAGATAAGCACAGCTTGAATTGACGATAAAATGAAAGTGTGTAGAAATCTTCGTCAAAAAATTCGTTCATCGAAATCATTCATAAAACTAGAATAGAACCTTTGAATGGAAAAATTTCTACAGGTTCATAAATAACATTTTTTTGAAAGAAATTGGAGAAAAAAAAAGGAATTACAAATCATTTTGTTTTTAAATCGAGATATAAATAAATAAGAAATTATTGTCTTAAAATTATCAAATTTATTCATTTTCTTTTTCATAATAACTTTAAAAGACTTTTCAAATTAGTTCAATAAAGTGAAAGCAATATCTTTATGAACTTAAATGCCATTTTTAATTTTTGATAACGACATTCGACCCTAATATCTCATTATGGAGCATTTTTTTTTTTAAAACAAAAACGTATATGAGGAAAGCGAAAACGAGTATTAAAGTGATTTGACTCAACAGATTCAAACTCTTTTAAATCAACACATTTAAAATAGTGACTTAAATGTTTGAATCCATTAATTTGAATGAATTGATTTGATTCGAATTAAATTATTCAACTTACGAATTCGTGTCAAAGAATTCGAAACTTTGATTTGAATCAACGTATTTTTATTGCACTGTTCAAATCAGCTAATTCAACCCCATACATTTGAACAAGGAAACGTAAATCAACAGCGTTTAATTACTGGTTTGTGGTTTGAATAAAATTATGATATAAATCAACTCATCATTTTGATGATGTGAATCATTGTCAAACTCTAATGAATGCTTTATATATTTCTTTTTATTTATTTATTTTTTTTACAAAATTACATAATGAAAACTAAAATTGTTTCACGAATTTCCAGAAGTAAAATTAAAGTAAAATAGCTGAAATAAACGCGTTTAGAAATTATATAGTTGGTTGCTTTTGAATACACTGGGAAAAATTCCGGATCATATTACGATACAAAGTACCGGCATTCAGGGTGGGGTACTTCCTTCCATAAAATTCATTATTTACAGGAACATGTTGCGGATCTTAAATCTGATACACCGTAAATTTTACTGTAATGATTACTGTAAAATCACAGAACTATTATTGTTAAAATAAATATTACTGTAAAAATTACAATAGAAGATTTGACGAATGATATATCAAACGTGTCAGTACCTCATACCGTAATTTGATATGGACAATTTACAATGTAGATTTTAAGATTTATCGTCTTGTAGTTGGAAAAAAAGGGAGAAAAATAATCAAAAAGAAAAGTAAGTTTCTAAAAAGCTGTATCCGGTTAAATACATATAAAAAAGTCAGATCTATTTTCTAATTCGGATAAAAACTGTTTTTTTCACCCTTTTAAAGATCGTTAACTGTATTATTTTAAGTAATAAAAAATGTTCATTATTTTTATTAGTCCCAGATCTTTTTAAATAGGTGAATAAGACATGGCTGAATAGCTAAGAAGTAAATAGCAGCTAAATAAGAGAAATTATAAATGTTGTAGCATAGTTACGAGCCGGCATCCGCAGCGTACGCGTTTCGACTAAACACATTTACAGTAAAAGCTATCTAAACACTAATATTTCTTATATCATTCTGTAAAATTTAATTGATTTTTGCTCGATAAATTTATGATTGTTTTCTTTATTTTACCAGTCCTAATCTATATGAATAAATTTCTAAAGTAACCTCGCAAAAAAGGGCTGAATTTGTTTCTTGCCGGGCAACTTAAATGTCTCAATTCCATAAAAAAAAATTATGGACGTTAATTTTGTGGAAAAAGATAACGGAAATATATGATAATTTAGTATTCGGTTTGTGATAGTTAGTATTTGGACGATCCATGACATGTTTTGGTAAATTATAAAGTAATATATAAAAATAACTCTAATAACTCTTTTTGTGTCTTTAAGATGCTTTTAAATGACTGTGTCTTTAAGTTCACACCGTTCTTTGAATGCTGATTATACATTCTATAATTTATATTTATTTGACTAACAACTGAAATAAGTTCAGTTGAAATGTTGTTGTTACTAATGCCACTTGCAAGCCTGCTTGAAATCAAGCGAATTTTTAAGGCAGAGGGTCGGCGTCTTGTTTTTCAGAAACGCCATAATGGCCAAGAATATGACTTTTGCCACACACATACGTCACAACACAACCCGTTTCACAGGGAGGACTCATTCACACACCTTTTATTGATCCGCCGATCGTAATTTTGACGTGAACTAGAGGTATTGATTTGTTATGAGAACTTGGAGGATTTCGTGACCCCGACAGATTTAACGTGCACCAGTCACCATTTAATACACAGGGATTCTTTATCCGGCTGGATTCGAATTCCCTTTCTCACGAACACGAGTCCAACATTCCATCAACCAGGCGGTCCCGGCCACAGTTGAAATAAATAGAAAAACTAACTCACCATTAAGTTTTGATGCAATAAAACAATATTTAAAAAATATTTAAAAAAAGATTATTTTTTTAGTTTTTTTTTTAAAAAAAAAAGAATTGTAATTTTAAATTATGAAAGCTTTTTTTTCAAATTATAAAAAATACATTGAAACTAACAATCAATCCCCCAGTTACAAATTTTTTCACTAAGTTATATAATGTCTTATAATCATTTAAGTGAGTTATTGATATTGATTGTAAAAGTTTATTAAAGTCTTGTTCATATTTTTTCATTTATGTAAACTAACATTAAATACCATGAAGTTATCCAGAAAGTTACTTAATGAAATCCACCCGGAAAGTGATTCTTTATTTTTCTTTACACAGCCGCTGCAGCCGCTATTCTAAGTTGCCAATTTACATTTTGTTTGGCTGTCCATAAACTGTAAGACTATGAAACTTCATATTACGAAGTTCTGTAGCGAAATGTACAAGAAGTACGATGAATCAAAAATAATAATAATAATAATAACATTCGATAATTAGTAAGAGAAGCTGTTAAACTTGTTGTAAAAAATAAAGACCACGCTGGTCTCTCTACAGGCCAAACGAATCAACAACAGAGTTGAAATTTTTACGATCCAAAAGGACCATTTTTGTTTATGAATTAACACGAGTTTTTTTTTTCTTTCGAAATTCCAATTTGTTTGATATCTATTGCAATTTTAAGCACATTTTCTCGATTTTTTGCTCTAAATATTATATATTCATCAAATATCGTCTCTCGATACCTTCATTTTATAAGCTCGTTTTTGAATAGATCCCATAAGAAACAAAATTGAAAAAAGGAATAAATAAACTAAAAACAAATGAGAGAGTGAGAGATTAAATGTTGCCAGATACAAATCTTAACTTTTATATCGAAATTTTTAAAAATATAAAAAACCCAAGAGTTATAAATCGTTTCCGATTTGGAGGGTCAATAAGATCTTCATTATATATATTGTTGACTACTTAGTTAACTAATTTTTCTAATATTGATATTTTCCTGTTATTGTTTTTCTACTATTGTCTACTAATTTTTAAATCCAAGTAATCTGTAATTTTGCTATGATTAACATATTAGCAATATGCATTTACATAAAATTAAAAAATATATATATATTATCTACACAATAATACATTTTTTAATGTCGATTTTAAGTGGAAAAAAAACTAAGTTGAATGAAAGGATATGACAGGGGTTGACGATAGAAGCTTGCCTTTTAGCTTAAAAAAAAATCGCATTGTTGATTAAACTTTTAACTTTTTGATATGAAATTAATCTATTGTCTTTTTAAATTTCATTTGACTCTAACCAGAAATTTTTGAATCTGAATTTGCCCTGGTGTTGCAAAAAGCCAATAGCTTCTCAATTATTTCAGTTTTAAGATAAATTTTACTACAACATAATTATTCTAATAATCTAAACTTAACGATTATTACGCTCCACGCATAGGAAATTTTATTTCCTCATTGGGATTAAAGATTCAAAAAATAAATAAGTAAATAAATAATAATTACAGTTCTCTTGCAACGGCTGGTATTCGCTAGTTCTGAAAAATGGGAAGCATATTGAAATGAAAATATGCGGATAATAGAAATAATTCTTACAATGTGATTCTGTGATACAAACAATGCTATTATATTAGGTGTCTTATTACATTATTTAATTTTGTTTTCATTTTTTGTTCGAAAAAATTATAATTATATTATTTTAATCAACTTTTTAAACTTATTAAAATGCAATTAAAATCTCTTAATTTTGCAAATTGATGTAACTTTAATTTTATTAAAGTTTTTAAATAGAAAGATATAACTTTAACACAGTGTATAACAGAAATAATGTATATCTAATGTTACCAAAGTTATATTATTACTATTATAAGCTTTTAATATTATAAAATTTAATTGATATGTTCTTTTATTGATTGCGCTATGATGGTAATTATCATCAAATCGCTTATATTTATAATTATTAGATTGATTCATTAGAATGAGGGAAAAAAAACTGGTGCAACGTTTAATAGTTTTCTAAGCTTTCTGTCAAAAGTATAAATCGTAAATTATTTTATTTAGTATTTTTAAGGTAGTTAAATGTTGTAACATCTTTTTTATTGCTTCAAACATTGTATGAAATGATATCAATCATGAAATGATTCGAGACATTAAAATTAATACATTTTATAGATCATTTCCGAAAATTTTAAAAATAATGCATATTTATTTATTCATTTCAGTCGAAACTCAGACGTCAAGCTCAATTTAATTCGCATCAGGGATGGCGAAAAAAAAAAATCTCAGGAAACGCCGAATTCGAAAGTTAACTCTCCGTATCGAAACCTATTCTCAAACCACCTGACTGGAAGCACACCTTACTGCTTTCCCCCACCCACGCCTACACAGCTGATCGGAAAGAAGCGAGAAAACGATAGATGAAAACAAAGAGAAAAGAACCCTACGAAATGTCAACACCACATTTGGCAGTCGCCTTGGCGAAACTTTTAAATCACGATTTGATTGGCTAACAACTCCTCTTCTTACGGCAACCTAGTCGTTGGTTTTCGTCATCGTTTCCATACAAACACAATCATAAGTGAATAACACGGCTTAGGGTCTACGAATTGGTGAGTTCGAAGTGGGGGTAAGGCGATATGATACGTTATTGAAGATTTGATTTTATATATATTTGAATAGGATTTATCCTTACTCTGTTTGGTGACGAAGTAGGGACCTGAATCAAGTATATTTTAAAAGAAAAATGTCTCAACAACAAGACGTCATCGAACAGAAAGGGACTAATCAAGTGGTTCATATCCGTAGTGACAGTGAAACTAAATTAGATGAGCTTTTTAATGCCGTAATACATCCTAAGGATTATCCAGTGCCTGGTACATTGCCTATGAGGCTAAGAAACTTGCCACCTAGCTTTTTTCAGCAACCTGAAAAAGGCTCGAAATCTCCGTCCCACTCCCGTGAATCAAGTGCTGACAATACCAATTATCCGACTGGACCTAACCCCTCCCAAAAGCATCAAACGATTCCGACTCAACTGCCCAGTGGCCTGCAAATCAATCATCCTAGGGCCCATTCTTCCCCAGCTTCATTACAGCAGGGATACTCTAAAAGCGGGCCCGTGTCCCATCAACATTTGAGGCAAAGGAGCTATGGAGACTTGTTGGATGATAATACACCTTTACCTCCAGGATGGGAGATGGCAAAAACTTCAGCTGGCCAAACATATTTTCTTAAGTAAGTGTTTCAATTATTTTTATAAAAACTGATGGCAATCTAAATATTTTAATCACTAATTATTTACCGATGATGAAAATTAATCATTTTATATAATCCTAACAAAATATTGCATATTTCTTGCATTTCGAATCAATTATTAACCTTTAAAATTTAATACATCGGTATTTACAATTATTATTTAATATATAGATATTTACAACTGTCACCTAGCTCTTTTCCTATATGTACATAGTGATGCATTAATTAAAAAATGATAACATTTATTCCATCATTAATGCAAGAAAATACTTGGAGAAAACCAGACATACATGTTCTCAATGATGAAAGATACTTATTATTCATATTTAAATTTATTTATTTGTTTATATAGAAATAAAATAAAAATAAGAAAAAATTTTAAATTATTATAACTGAATTTTAAAATATAAGTTTGATAAAGTAAACAGTTAAATAAAAGTACTTAAGTGCAAATTTTTTAAGTTTAAGTAAAAGTAGTTAAAAAAAAATGTTAGGGTAAAAAATTGTTTAGAGATGATCATTCTTACAAAACATGTTTAATAATGTAGTGTGTTCCATAATTGATACACAAGATTAATTATTTTTAAAATTATATGCAGTGATATAGACGTTTATAAAAAATAATTGATTTAAATTTGCGAAATCTAAATTTATTACTTTAAGTATTATTATTAAATATCAACGTTTTTGTGATTTAGAATCTATTTCATGTGTTTAAACTAAATACGTAAGTGAACAAAATTGTTAATGTTCATATGAACGAAAAGATGAATAATTTTTATTAAGCGGCGTTACGTATGTTTAAGTTCAAGGTATTAAGAAGGTATTTTTACTTATTTACGTTATGAATTTCAAAAAAATTATTTTTATAAATTTATGTAACAAATTTAAAAAACATTAATTTTGCAAATTTAAGTTGGACATTTAACCAATTTTAATTTTGCAAATTTATGTTGCGAATTTAAAAATTTAAATTTTACAAATTTATGCAGTGAATTTAAAATTTTTTAATTTTACAAATTCATGTAGTGAATTTAAGAAATTTAAATTAATGCTTTTAAAAACCTATTAAATGGATGATTATCATCAATTCTTGGTAAGGAATCTAATGAAATCCTATTCTTTTATTAAATAAATTCCTTAAAATCAACGGTTTGCCCTTTTTCTATAAATCCGTCTTTCTTAGAGCACCTTCAAAAAGTTTTGAACTGCACATTTCACTGAAGAGTTGGAACTTCTGCTCTTGGGCCCCCTTGTTATAAATATAAAGTCTGAAATTTTAAATCATTATCTGTCAAATGTTATTGATTATTTATTTTTGTAACTATTTATTGTTGTGAAAAATTCCGGTCTTCTGAGAAAAAAAAAGTCTCTTCTTTTTCTTTCCTTATTTTTATTTTTGAAATAACGCTCATACAGGTGGTAGAGGGGTACAAAATAAAATATTTTTGGAACAATTTGAACTATATGTAGAATATCAGCTCATTTGATAGAACCAATGTAAATTAAAGTCATCGTGGTTAAAAACGTATTTTGAGAAACGCCATTAAAGAGTTAAGTTTTATGACAGTTTTGTAGCTATGACAGTTTGTCAGTGGTGAATAAGTTACAAATAGTAGAAAATAAAAGACTACAAACAAGATTCGACTTCAGAGAATTGAAGCTAACCTACTTTATATTTGAATTCTAAAATAATCAATAGACAAGTGAAAGTATATAAAATTAATATCAATTATAGTTATACACATAAAATGAACTTTAATTCTTAATGGATATCGCACATAGAAAAAGATGAATGAAGAAAGTGAAAAGATTACCATTTCTGCGCAGATTATTTTTTACCTTTATTTCTTTTAATGGTAAAAATTACATTTTTCTCTAAACACATTTAACCAACTTAACTTCTACAATATCCTTTCAAAACTCTTCCTACATTCTCGAATTCCTTTTTGCTACTCTCCTTCAAAAAGCTAACCCCTTAAAAGTTAGAAATCTAAGGTAAATAGTAAAGATGCAATCAAAACTAAAATATTTTCATTTAATCCTGAATTAAAGCTCAAACGATCCTTCAACGCTTTAAACCCAACTGATCAAAAGTTTTAGTTATTTTTATTTCATAACATCAAATTAAGCTTTATTTCTTATTGTGGTAAAAGGAGAGTAGAATTATTTTCACAAATGGCTTCAAAATATAAAACTATTACCTGTCACTACTACAGTACAAAACAACTGCCAAAATTTTCTTCAAATCAATGAAAAGTGTTTTTTAAATTTTTTTTTTTTTATCAGGCTCCTTCGGAAGAGTCACTGTGATTACAATTATTAATTGAATCAAGTTAAACTCGCAGGACAACTTGTTTAAAAGGATGCTTTCTTAAAAGGAATTATAAATTAACGAAAAAAAAATTGCAGGGGCTTCAAATCTTAATTATTTTACTACTACTGGTTACTACTAGACACTAGATAATTGATGCTAGTAGGCAATTCATAATTAAATACATTTCTCTGTCGTACACATACTCAAAATCAATGAAGGCGATCTTTTAAAACGAAAATAGCCATTTTTTTTTTTTTTTTTGTTTTTTTTTTTGTCCTAAACTTTTCAAGGGTTTTATTCAATATCAAAATAGTTAACCTTTTTTGATTGGGTGACAGTTTTGCATTTTATGAATTTTGAAAAATATATTGAGTGAATGAAATGGTAGTCATTAAATAAAGATAGTAAACATCAATCAAAATTTTCAACCACGGGTCATAACTGTTTCTTGAGTGCTCATTGTTTAAAGAAACGTAAATTTATCTTTCACCATCGCCACAAACAATGTTGTCATTTCTTTTTATTTGATATTTAAATGTGTTTTAAAAATCAACATCATATGCCCAAAAAATAAATTTTTGCAAATGCGTTAAAAGTAAATATCAATAATTTTATTAAAATAATTTTTAAAGTTGTTATCAATGAGACTTGTGTAAATGATTATTATTCATTTGTGGTCTCTTCTTTAATCATTAATGAAATTTTGATTTCATCTATATTCATTTTAAAAAGAGATTTTACAATATAATTTTACTACAATAATTAGTAAGTAGACTAACATTTCTAAGCTCCAATTTTAGCATGTTTCTTGTAGGCAACTTTCTTGACAAATTTGCCTGCACTTTAATATTAGAGAAATATATAGCTCATTTCAAATACCAAATCTTTTGTGTGCTATCTGTGCCCAAATGTTCTTAGAACAAATAATGTTTACCTTTATTGTGTTTATTTAATGTTGACCTTACTCTCAATAAATCATGCATTCGTCCTTGCTGAGTTTTCAAAAGATGTCATTTTTCGTGAGTTATAAGTTGACGTCATAAATGTAGCTGAAATTAAGCTTTTCAGCTATTTCATGTTTGGTAATAAAGTCTATGACTAAATTGTCTGGGATATGAATTGTACAGTGGAAAAAAAAAACTGCGTCAAAACGATTCATGTTTAGATTTAATATTGTCGGGAATCCTGCACTTGAAATCGTTTTACACTTAAATTAGTAGCTTTGACAATATATTTTAATCAATTATATGCTGTTTAAGTATACATTTTTAGAACAGGATAATAGGTTTTTTGTAGTTGTAGAATGTTTAGAAATTTCGCCAATGTGATATTGTCTGAATGTTCTAAATTTTTATTTCTATCTTTTGCTTACGGGGGGAGTCGGTAGGGCATATACCAATAACGCTAAAACTGACCTTTTTCGATATACCTTTTCTCTCAGCATCTAATCAAGATATTGCTTCAGTTTTTTTATTATTATTATTTTTTTATACAGAATATTAACATACACATGTTTACACTGTGATAACTGTTAATACATATCTTTGACGGAAATTTTTTTAAAAATTATGAACTGAGAACTTTTAATTTTTTAAAAAGTTTCATCGTTTTTGAGCAAAAATATTTCATAACACAAGAAGTATTCCTGTTTACGCTAAAACAATATCACAGTATACAGCCGATATAATCTCAATTATCCCAATATCCTGAAAAATTTCAAAGAGATATCATAAAAAATTTCTTTGAAAACGTACATCAAAAAAGGTCAATTTTAGCATTATTGCTATATGCACTATACTGACTCTGCTTACTCAAACAACTTACATCAATGATCATAATTCAATTTCTCTTGAAACATTTGATAGTTTTTCCAATTTATGTGACAGAAATATCTTAAATAAAGTAACTAATGTTTAAGCTAATGTACTTGACTAAAGGGTACAACGAAGAATCCTACATTATTTCATATAGCGCTAGATTAAGTACTTTGTTTTATTACCTCAATAGACATTTCATTCGCTTATTGACTTTATAGTACATATTTGTAAATATTGCTTTATAATGTTACGTCTGAATAAAAAAATAATTTCTGAAGTATTCATTCACCATGGGAAAAAAAAAACTTTGAAACTAATTCCCATTTGCGTAAGAATATTATTCATCAATGTATTAAGTCTATTTATTGAAAGGGAATAATGGTTAACCCTCACATCCATCAATTAAATTCCCGATTGATAACAAGCGAGTGTCTCAGCGAATACATCTGTGAGAATTTCTCTACATAAACATTAATGTAAATATCCCTTACGAATCTATTATTGTGAGCGTTGTTACGTAAACATTACATCTCACAAATAACTTAACATAAGTATCATAATATCATACATAAACATCCCACGAATGCATTTTTAAAAAATAAAAAAAATTTGCGTAAGCTTTATTTTGAGTGTTAATATGTCAGTGTATCATTAATTACATTAGTTGGGATCAGAGTGCGAAATTAACTGCAAACGCTCTATTACCTTCTTTATAATATACTGTGTGAAAGATGCTGAACAGTCCTTGGCACAGTGTTGCCAGGTGACGTTAACCATTCACCCCCAGATGGCGTTGTGAAATCCCCTAAAATTTAAAAAAAAAAAAAACCACAAAATGTTTAACTTTATGTATATATACATAAAGTTAAAAATGTTGAGGTTTTTATAACTATAAGTATAATAATACTTATAAGTATTAAAAAATTGTACAAAAGTTAAATAATGTATGGAAAACGTTGCTTTAATACTTTTTAATATTTTATTATCAACTAATAAAACTTTTTTACATTTCAATAGTTACATTATCTTTAATTTCTACTAAAATATTTAAGATATTTTTTTCAAAACTTTCTAACTCGCACATTATTTCATAAATATTTTATTATCAACGATATAGTCTTTTTAATATTTTAATTCTAACATTATGCTTAAATTTCTGATAAAATATCCAACATATTTTCGCTAATACTTTCTGATTTGTATATGTTTTCGCTGTTAAACATTTTCAGCATAGAAGAAGTAGGTAAAATTTTTTTGACAACCATTAGAAAGTTTATATCGAACGTGCAAAATAGCATCAGCTGTAGTTATAGACATTTTATTTTTCAATTTGTTTTTAATAATATCTAATATGGAGAAACTTTCCTGTACTTTTGTACGTACTTCGTTTTTTCTTTATCCTTTGGCATTATTTTTAAACAACGTGCATTAAAAATTTTAAATAATTGTAATTCAAATTCACCAAACGTACAGGTTGATCGAGCTAAGTAATAACTTACTACATTCAACAAAGGGGTTAAGTTCTAAAATAAAATCTTAATCTTCTTGTTTTGGTTTAACATATTGATTTTCATATTAAAATCTCACACATTCAGTTATAAAATTTGATATTAGAACGTAACCAAACTGAAACTAGTAAAATTCACAAATAACCCTAAAACAAACCCCTAAAAACAAATTCCCCTGAAATACCCACTGAAGATAAAAAATCCCCCTAAATTTAGGGAAAAAACCCCTAATCTGGCAACAATGCCTTGGCATCTTTCAATTTTCTTAATAAGTGATGGCGAAACCATTTTGAAAGTTAGTATTGCATTTTTATATTGATGGTATATATCTCAGATATTTTTTTCAAAGAATCTGTATTCTGTAATTAAACTATTTGAAAGATTTAAAGAATTAAGAATAAAAGGGAGTAAATTTTTGCATTTTGTTAAACTCACTTCATATGACCTAACAATAACTTGGAATAAGAACTTAAGCTGAATCTCAGTACCTAAGACAAAAGTGCAAAATATCGTTCAACAACTAATCGTTCGTATCGTTTCTTCGTATCGTCCAACAAGAATTATATGATAGATATTAGAATAAATATAAATTTAGTTATTATTGGTTAGCAAGAATGTTATTATTGGCAAATTTTTAACAGAATTCTAAAATTATAAATAGAATTTCAATTAACTGTACTAATTTGTTATAATTATAGTTTTAACCGAAGCAATTCTTGGTGTCTTATCGAAAATATTGACCCTGATTTTATGAAAATTGCCCTGCTGTAAATTTCTATAAAGCAATGTCAGATCATATCATCTAATTGATGTTCATTTTTGTATTAGTAGCTATACTGGCAATATGTTTTCGTTTACATATGTTAATGACTAATTATTCTTAGAAACAATGGTTTGAAGACTCATTTTCTTGGCGGTCATGGTCAACTTGTCTGAGTTTATGCTCTGTTGTCGGTGGGTCTGAGATTAAGACCTTCTCACCGGCCCACAGACTTTGCAAATTAACGCTTTGATGCTTGTTTGTGATGAGGAAACAAGATTATAGTTTTATGTTCTGCTGTCTATTTCTTTCTCTTTCGAGAGGCATATTCGATATTAATACGAGAAAAGTTATTTCTTTTCTCTCACGTTGTGTTTCGCGTAATTAACTTGGTGCATATGATTACCTAGACTGCACTACCCTTGAATTCGCTCGAATAGGTTTAGTCTTAATTTTTGTTCCGAACTCGGTCAAATGAATATTAAGTATATTATTCTTAGGTACAAAAATGAAGAGTTTGTTTATTAGAAATTCAATACAAATAAAAAATATATTTTTTCGCTTAAAGAGCAAATACATAATTTTTTTAACGATTGCTATTATTTCCTTTAATTATTATTGAATTATCATGAAGGGATTGATACATAACACTGAAACGTATTGACTTTTCTCTGATTCCTATCTACCGATGCTTTGTCAAATAGTTTTCTGATTTTTTTAGTGAACAACATATAGTATTGTTAAAATTCTCAAGAATGAAAAATCCACAGTAAATGTTATTTTTCCACACTGTATGTATTAAATAAGTTTTTATAGTTAAGTCATGGTTAAAATAATTTTTAAGGAATGCGAGTTTTTATTTAGTTATAAGCGATTGAAGATTTTTGCACTTATTAAAAAATTGTTTCTCGATTAGTAAGCAATAAAATTCAACAGCCATCTGATCCATTTTATTAAATAGTGCTTACTTATAATAAAAAATTTAAAAACTTTTAAATATTATCATAGTATAGAAAACTTAAGTATCTATAGTATCATAGTATAATTTTATAGTATAGTATCATAGTATCATGTATAGAAAACTTAATGACGAAAGAAATCACAGGTAGTTAATAATGAGAAAAAAGTAAGGTTAAAACTACCAGGATATGGTAAAATTTACCGTGCTTCTGGCTCTTCGTAAGCACCAAAAAGCCAAGTATTTTTTTCCAGGGCATTTTCGTTATGATTTTGGCAAATTTAATAATAAAATATGGTTTCGTAATTTGCGATAAAATTTGGTCATTTTATCACACCTTATAGCATTGCATTATTATTCAAAAACTCTGCATTCAGTTAAATTTACTTTTAAGTTTTGTATTGTTTACTAAATGTGTGGTAATAATATCTATAATTTTGAAAACCTGGCTTTAAGGTAAACCATATGAACGGTAAAATTACCAAATGAATAGTTTAAATACCGTTCGTATATTTTTATTTTTGATACCAGAATTATGCTGTCTTTTTTATCTGAAATATCATTACCATAGAGAACGGCAATTTTACCAGAATTTCTTCACCGTGATAAAAAACACGAGTTATTAATTTTTTTTCCTGTTACTGCTCTGTCTTTGATAGCCATTATGATGAGAAATATAATATCGTACATAGCGAAAAATTAAAGGAGTGATACTATAAAGCGAAAGGAGTGATACTATAAAGCGAAATCCATGTAAAATTTGAATTCTGTGCAGTGAAAAAAAAAATCCCATCTTTTCTCATTTAAAGAGCTAAGTTATTTTCTTTATTAATTTTTTTAATCAAGTCCGCTTACAATATTTTTTTATATCATAGAGAGCATACTACTATTTAAAGTTAAAAAGAATTTCATGGTTTTTATATTCCATGGTTTTTCAATGATATGTGCATGCTAATTTATATGTTTCCTCAATTTCCTGTTAAATTTCATAGCTTCATTTTCGAAATATACTTTTTAAATCACTAAGCACAAAAAAAAAAAAAAAAAAATTACAATGAAGAAACTTACAGCAAGAATTAAAAAATATGATTCTAAGAAATTTTAACCTATATCTATAGAATCCTATTTAATGCATATAGTTTCGAAAAATTATATTTGTTATATTATGCATTATAGTTCTGATATTTTGAATTATTTTAAACAAACAAATATTTCATGTTTTAAAAAAGTCTTTATTATAAGATTAAAGTTTAAAGCTATATGCAATTTTTCAACATTGTTTTTAGATTACGAAAGAGTCTTCGAAAAAAATTTTTTTATCAAAAATATTAGAACATATGAATGAAAATTAGAACAAATGGAGAATATTTCTTTGCAAAAGATATCCTAAACTATAAAAGTAAAAAAAAAAAAAAAAAAAAAAAAAAAAAAAAAAAGTATTTGTAAAAATAATTTTATTTTATTTTAAGTGTCATATTATATAAGACAAAGATCTTGAACACAGCTTGT
Organism: Parasteatoda lunata; assembly: GCA_949128135.1. Classification (NCBI taxonomy): domain Eukaryota; kingdom Metazoa; phylum Arthropoda; class Arachnida; order Araneae; family Theridiidae; genus Parasteatoda; species Parasteatoda lunata. Next base: position 53,449,823 of record OX421972.1, on the reverse strand, counting down.
TTCTAGAGTTCAAATAATGACATTAATTTGGGTGTTTTCAACTGTACACCCAACATTAAAAAATTTTATACGTAGCATATGAAGGTAGCATTAGAAGAAAAATCCATTCTTCACTTGCAAACAAAGAAGGGCGTTCCTATCTTACTATTTCAATATTTTTTTTTTTTTTTAAAGATTTGTTTTAATTATTTTTATATAACCTATTTGGAAATCATTATCAGGACCCGCGCTAAGCATTCGCCACCTCGTAAATTTGGCGAATAAAATTGTGTTTTGTAGAAAGTATTAGCAAATGATTTTTTCCATTGGAAAGAAAAATATACATTCAACTCAATCTTAAAAATTAACACCAAATGAATTTTTCTAAGCATATCAGTGTTTTTTATTCGATTACAGTAATTTTCGATAAATGCGCCGCTCAACCAATTAAAATTGGGTACAAATAATATAAGTCTGAAATAAACTACCGTAAAATGCTTTTCGATGGGGGGAAAATTAATCATAATTTTTTTTTAAGATTTACATTTGGTGAAGATTTTCGATAATTGGCGAATATTTCTGATGTTTGGCTAATTTACTGACTAATAATTTGACATCATTAGAGCGGGCCCTGATTATTAAGACTGCGTCGTTGCGGTGAAGAAATAAAAATGAAAGCTTGTCGTTCGTCAACATTCCTGCCGAATATTTTATCCTTTCCATAAATAATTTCTAATTTTATCCTTTTCATATTTTGGAATTTATTTATTTATTTATTTATTTGTTAATTGTTATAAGTTCCTCAATACACACATCCTAATATTACTCGGAATCGGAAGAGCTGGAGTCAACACCTCCTAAAAATGAAAAGGCTTCCTCACGGGTTACTATAAACGAGAAATCCGATCCTGTAGTAGTCCGAATGTAGCAACATATTTCGTATTCACTCCCCACTGCGCAGTTTATGTTTGCTACGTCAGACTACTAAATTTATTCGCCCAAAGGCATTCCTTCTTCTAGGAGGTATTGCTAGAGGGCAGTTTATTGCAAACATTTTCAAAAGATTCAGTAGAAACAAAATTTCATAGTAGTACCAATATAAAAGTGAAAAGAAATTTCAAGTTTTATTAAACATAACCATCTCAGCATAAGGTGATCACAGTCCTTCATGAAATTCTGGAATCAGCATACTCGTGAAGAAGAATTTTTCCCAATGGGTTCTTGTGTTCTGGGTTGACTTCAAAACGACCATACTAAAGCTAACAATAAAGACTAGCTCATTCGATGTATCATTCGACTAGCTCATTCGATGCAGTTTATGTTTGCTACGTCAGACTACTAAATTTATTCGCCCAAAGGCATTCCTTCTTCTAGGAGGTATTGCTAGAGGGCAGTTTATTGCAAACATTTTCAAAAGATTCAGTAGAAACAAAATTTCATAGTAGTACCAATATAAAAGTGAAAAGAAATTTCAAGTTTTATTAAACATAACCATCTCAGCATAAGGTGATCACAGTCCTTCATGAAATTCTGGAATCAGCATACTCGTGAAGAAGAATTTTTCCCAATGGGTTCTTGTGTTCTGGGTTGACTTCAAAACGACCATACTAAAGCTAACAATAAAGACTAGCTCATTCGATGTATGATTTCTCTATTAACACCGATAATTCAACACATAATGCATTTAGAGAGATGTTTACAATAGATTCGTAACATTTAGTATATTTATTTCTAGATTTTTCACTGTGTTACCCAAATACGTATATGAAATATACAGAGCAGCTTACTAATTAATAATATGCTAATTAATAATTAGTTATCGAACAATCGCACTCTATGTTTTTTGAAGCAAAGAATCAATTTTTTTAAAGAATACTTATTTTATTTTTTATTTGTAAATCTACATGGCCAAGAAAAGCATGTTTAAAACTTTCCATTATATGGAAAAATTGTTTCTGGCTCAAAGGGGGCACGAAAAAGCTCAGTAATTTTTAGCGAAGTACTTTCAGGAAAAATTTCGGGAAAATTAACAATAAAATATAATTCTATAATATGTGTGATAAAATTTGGTAACTTTACTTGATATCTTAGAGCGTGGCATAAAAAACATTTATTTGGTTAAATTTACTTTTCAATTTTGTATTTTTTACTAAATGTGTAGTAATAAGAACTATAATTTGGAAAACCAAAATTTCCGGTAACCGTAACCATGTGAACGGAAAGATTACCAAATGAATGGTTAAAATACTATATATTTTGAATAAATAATCCCGAGAAACTGAAGCCGTATAATATTGCTTGATGGAAAACTTTATTTGCTTCATCCATTTTTAATCAAGTAATAACGTATATTTTGGTTTTATCAACTAATGTATTTTCTTTTAAATTATAGTATTTATGCTTTTGAAATTTGTCGTTAATACGACAAGGTTAAAAATAACGTTAAATAACAATAAATTATTTATTAGTTCTTCTTTTTTTATAATTTTTCTTGCTCTCTTTTCAATCCATTTACTTCGTCTAATAACCGTCGTAATTCAGTTTATTTAAAAAATATGGATCTCCTCATAATTTTGTAACGTTAAATTTTTTTAAATGTCAAATTATACTAGTGAATTAGTTTATTGTATACACAAAAATCTTTTATTCTCATTTATACGGATGCTTCTATCTAGTCTATAGTTAGTATAGTTAGATACTATCTTGATACTCATCTATGGCACAGGTCTATAAATTCATATCGTTGTTTGTCCAGATTCTTATCAAATTGTTCAACCTGTCTTAACCTTGAACACCTGAACATTCATTGACTGCGCAGGTTAAAAAAAAAAAATGATTTATGAATCATCCATCACTGTCATAACCTCATTCATAAAACCCTCATCCACTTCTCTGCAGTTTTAGAAACGTGTACCCAAAGAATTTTTTAACCACTTAAAATTCGATTGCAGTTGTCTTCTATAAGTAAGAGAAATATCATTTAAATGCTGATAATTTTTGTTGCTGTTATTTTTAATAAATACGTATATACAAAATTAATTCTCAAAAACATTCACAATACGAATTTAGTTTATCTTTATAAGCTATAAATAACAAAATGTTTATCCATAATTAACATAAACTGAAACTATTAAAATTACTGTTGAATCGGGTTATTTCTGTCTGTTCAGTTTTTATAAATATGATGAAATAAAGTTTTGTTTTTGAGAGAAAAATATCTCGTGTTTTAATAAGTTGTAGTTTTAAAATTCTGACTTAAAGATATCATTCAATACGTTCTTTAAAATCAGAGTCTGGGAAAGACTCCATTTCTTAAATGATAAATATTTTGTGTGTCAGTTTTCAAGATAAAAATTTTTGTGATATATATATATATATATATATATATATATATATATATATATATATATATATATATATATATATATATATATATATATATATATATATATATATATATATATATATATATATATATATGTATATATATATATATATATATATATGTATATATATATATATATATATATATATATATATATATATATATATATATATATATATATATATATATATATATATATATATATATCTATATATATATATATATATATATATATATATATAACATATAATATTAATATAACAAGGCATGTATGAAAATTGTTCGGCTGCTTTAGTAAGAACATTAGTTCGGCTGTTTTAGTAGTGCTTAAGGAGTCGTGATGGTTTAGGGGATACAGCTCTCGCCTTCCAATGCTGCGAACCGGGTTCGAATCTCAGTCGATACGAATTCTGCATCCGGCTTGCACCGACTACAGTGCTGACGTTAAATATCCTCAGTGGTAGACAGATCATTGGTTAGAGTCCTTGCTGTCAGGTAAACCGTGGGAGATTCTCGTGGTCTTCCTCTCCATGTAACGCAAATATGTGTTAGCTCCACCAAAAAGCCCTCCACGAAGGCAAGTTTCTCCCAATACTCGATTCAGGAGCTCGCTTGTCTTCTGGATTGGGTTCAAAATTACAAGGCTATGAAGTTGAACATTAGTAGTCTTAAAACCATAAAATTGGGTCGACAGTTCAGCGACGGTTATGAAATAATAAACTGTGAGAGCCGCGATGGCTCAGGGGATAGAGCATTCAGCTTCCAATGAGGTGAACCGGGTTCAAATTCCAGCGATGGATGGTCGATATGAATCCGTATCCGGCTTGCACCAACCACAGTGCTGCCGTGAAATATCCTCAGTGGTAGACGGATCATGAGTTAAAGTCCCTTTACCCTAAGGGTAACCATGGGAGGTTCTCGTAGTCTTCCTCATCATGTAACGCAAATGCGGGTTAGTTTCAACAAAAAGCCTTCCACAAAGGCAAATTTCTCCCAATACTTGATTCAGGAGTTCCTTTGTCTTCTGGATTGGGTTCAAAATTACAAGAATACGTAGTTGAACATTAGTAGTCGTAAACGCGAAAATTGGGTCGGGTGTTCAGCTACGGTTATAAAATAAAATAATTAACTGTGATATTCCATTCATCCCACGCAACATTCTCACCAAAATATAGCTCTACATAACATAAAAAATAATTGTCGTAATTATCAATGGTAGTTGTTAATGTGTTTAAATAGTCAATGCCTTATATTGTATAATAATTTTAATATTTATGTTGCTAAAACCTTCTTGTGAATAATTTGAGAGCGTGAAAAGAAACCCTTCGTAGGATGATTTGTCAATGAAACCAACTTACGCAAATGATTCTGAGTGTTAGTTTCTGCTTAGTTAGTGATAGTGTGTGTGGCGGGAGGACGGTGCTTGATTCAAGAGGGCATTGTTTTTCATTTTGCAGAGTACGACACGACGAATGGGCCTCCCAATCTTTGGCCTGGCGCCCTGGCAAAGGTCTCTCTGTGGAAGCTCAGCGGCGCCACTTTCTTTTTTAACTCTATTTTTAAAGGGGACACTTTTCACCCCCATTCTTACTTTACGACGATATTCTTCTTTTTATACCCCCGTCCCACCCATGTATTTTTATTTTCTCGCCCTAACTTTTGCGATATGTTTAGCTTCTTCCAAAGATTCAAGTGTGTTTGCTCTCTGTCCTTATATTTCACCCCTTGTTCAAGACAAAAACTCTTCTTCATTCTCAGTTGTTGAGATTATTCTTAGGTTACTCTTAATAAATCTATCAATTATTAACAATCACTCATTGAGAGATGGAACAGTATCATTTTGAAAAGATCTGGAATGATCTTCACTGCAAATATGTATCGGTAAATAAAAACAAATAAATTGATAAAATCATAAAACAATTTTTTTCTTTTCTATTATTTATCTTTCTAATTCGTTTTTGTTGGTGATAATTTAATACCCAATTTTTTGTTTTCCTCTTATATTATTCAAGCAATTTGTGTGAAAATAATTTTGATATTGGCGCGTAGATGAATTAAATCTGAACGTATTAATTAATAAGAATTTTTTCAAATTATTAGATTTTTTATGAATTTAGACAACGAGTTTTTTATTTTTTTATTTTATTATATTTTTAGATCAATAGGAAGTTACAATTTCTATTTTTTCTTTCAAAACTTACTGTGCCACAAAAATAGTTTTTTATATTTATTATTAGTACAGTTTGATACATAACTTGTTAATGTGAAAACAATCTTCAAAACATGTGTTTTGTTTATTCTGAACCGAGAAAAAATATAAAAGTCTTGAAAATTGCTATTGAACTTAAGTATATTTCAGGTTCCCTCGGGCTATGAAATAGACTCGGTTTAGTGCTTTCTTTAAGAAATTTATTAATACCTCATTTTTACGAACAACTTAGTGAACCCACTGCTTTGCGGCTCTTCATTGTATGCTTAACTTTTGGTAAAATGTCATTTCAATAATATAAAAAAGGACTTTTAAATTAAACTAAACTTAAGCTCCTGGTGTTGATGCGAAACCTAAGAATATTAGAAAAATGTGACTCCTTCAGGACCACTTCCCTAAGACCGCTTTTTCCGAGTTTATAAACGTTTATATACTAATACGAGATGTTATACGAGACTACCGAATTGAGATCACATCCGTGTGATCTGGAGTCACTAGAATCAAAGCATTTCGATTTATTTATGAATATATGATACTGTGGGCCGTAAAGTGAGTTGAAGGGGTTAAGGGCATCAATCGGAAATATGACTTTTTTTCTTTTTCTCTAAGTGACAAAATCTTAATTCATGAAAAAAATTTAAAAAATATTGAGTTATACAAGATGTTAGAAATTCTGATTTAATTAAATTAATAATTATGTGATGAATATATTTTTTTCTTACTTCATTAAATCAGAATATTGATGGCAAAATAGTATATAAATCATAATACGCTTTAAATATAAAGTAAATAGAAAAAATTATAAGTAAATTCTAAATCAATCTAGTAAAAAACGTTTCTTTATTATAATATTTAAATATGAATGGGGCTTAAAAATAATTATCATTTATACAAATCTATTTGATACTCCTTAATTAAAATTTATTTAAGTCTATCGTCATAAATATAAGAACCTTGTGGTATTTATAATGATCTAGAGTTGACCTATTTGTCTCCAAAAAAAATAATAATAAATATATATATATATATATATATATATATATATATATATATATATATATATATATATATATATATATATATATATATATATAAAAGACTTACAACAAATTTAAAATTTATTTCACTGGAAAAAAATAGTAATTTTTTTTTTACTTTTTTTAAGTACATTAAAATCAGAATGAAATAAATCAGTATGCATGAAATAAATCGTTTTAGGAAGCTGCATGATTGCTTTTTGGGTTACATATCATTTATTAACAGTTTAGTTTAGTTTATTGATACTGTATAATGATATACTACATCATTAAACTATTACTTTATTATTTTTACGTATAGCAAAGTTAGTAAATGTTAAGTACTTAAAAACAAGCTTACTACTTTTAACTTTTGTCATTTTATTTCCCACATTTACTAGTACTTCTCATCTTATATTCTCTTAACAGTTAGTTCAGTGAGGAAACATAATATCGGTACCATGAACTAACTATAAGACGGTGTAATATTTACTGCCACCTTAATAAAGCGTTCAATTGAATAGCGTTTTCAAATTGAACCATAATATCGTGTAATCAAATTTAATTTATGCTTCAACTTGTATAATTCATAATAAACTTCCAATAAACTTATAAGATACTATAGTTGGATACGTTTCAAAATTTTCAAACGGTTTTGCAGGTTATTTCCATATTTTCTATGATGTTAATGTTTTTAATACTCAGTCTAAAGCTGAGCGTGAGGATAATATACTTATCAAGTTCTTATTTGGGATTCGCAATATTTTCTTTAAAAGATTGAGATGTTTGGGTTCAAGACTAAAAAGAGCTCTTATTTGTTTTTGTTTTTTTTATCAGAAACAGACTGAGGAGTCTTTCTTTTGGAGGTTAGAGTAATCAATAAAAGTAAAAGCCCAGTCGTTGAGAAGTTTCTTTTGTTTTATTGTCCTCAAAAGTGAGAACAGCCGTATTTAGTTGCCTCTGTTTGAACACGAGCCATTTCAGTTAATTTCATCCTTGTAACACTCTACTCAAGTAGATGGGAGTTACTTCGGAAGCCGCCATTTAAGTTAGTGTTTGTATTACTTTGTTTAGGGACAATTAACTAATTATTAAACCATTAGGCATATTTCCAATGAACCACTTATTTTCTCTTCTAATCGGGGACTGGTCTAGTTCGGTAGATTTTCTTACTGTATATTACTCTTTTTTTTAATTTATTTTTTATTTTCGAGCGTTATTGCTAAAATTGTCTAGTTGTCAAATCTTTGTCTAGTTCGATGAACTTTTTAACTGTAAACTGTATTAAAATTTTTCTTTCCTTGGAGCGTTATTGATAAAATTGTCCAGTTCGGTAGACATTGTATTACTCATTTAAATTAAAAATTAAAAAAAATTAAAAAATTTTTTTTTTCTATCTTTGAACGCAATTGGTAAGATTGTCAAGTTAATGATTTAGCTCGGTGAACTCATTTACAGTATTATACATTCATTTATCCTGGAGAACAATTGGTAAAATTGTCTAGTTTTCTAGTAACGGTCTTGTTTGGTGGACTTTTTCACTGTATCACTCATTTTTGTTTTTTTAAATTTTGAAACATTTTTGGTGAGATTGTCTAATTGTCTAGTATTGCTCACGCTCAATGAATTTTTTCACTGTATTATTAATTCTTTTGTCTTAGTGCGCTATTATTAAAATTGTCCAGTTGCCTAGTATTGGTCTAGTTCAGTGGACTTTTTCATTGTATTACTTATTTATTTATTTATTTTTGTTATATATATATTTTTTATCTTTTAACGCTGTTAATAATATCTAAGATTATAATAATATGTCAAGTTAATGCTTTAGCTTGGTGAACTTATTCACTGTATTACTCATTTGTTAAAATTCAATTGGTGAAACTGTCTAGTTGTCTAATAACGGTCTTGTTAGGTGAGGTGGAATTTTTAACTTTATTTTTCAAAAAAAAAAAAAAAAAAAAAACTTGGAGTGGTTTTGGTAATATTGTCTTTTGGCTTAGAGCGCTATTGGTAAAATTGTCTAGTATTAGTCTAGTTCGGTAGAATGTTTCACTGTTTTACTCATCTTTTTTGTACGTGATACTGTCTAATCTGATCTGACTACGATTTCATAAAAATATCCACAAATTGTTCACACAAAAAAATACTATTAAACAAACATTTATTTTGCACGTATAAATGTATATTCTCTATTTTTTAGTGGTAGATTTTGTACACTTACAAATGAACTCTGAGAATAAGTTCTGTGTATTAGGCATTGTTTTATATTTTGTATACGAGTGTTCTATATATATATACTCATCATGTAGTTTTATTACATATAGTTTAACATTAAGTATGCAATAAGTTTCGTAATGGTCATCCTTCGTATATTCCTTTAGAATCTCTCTCAAATAACATTAGCGGCACCCACTAGGCACCACTATATTACACATTAAGGGTCATGCTTATATTTGAGCTAGTAAAAAAAAAACGAGAAAAAGCAAACTAACAAAAAAGTTATCAACATCTAATGAACCTCTACTGAGAAAGATTAGATTGAAAACATATGATATAATTAGGTGAAACCCGTGATATACAGCTATTAAAATATTTTATATGTTGCCTCTGATGTTACTTGCTTGGGCAAAGTTGCACTCAATTTGCCTGTACAACCAAAATTCATTCTTCATTATGATAAAACCACTCCTTTGTCCAAATTAATTTTTATTTTAAACATATTTTAGATTTTTATTGAAATTTGGATGGATAAGAATTTTTTATACATTTTTTAAAAGTCAAATTACAAAAATTACCTATAACTTTTCATTTAAACGCATAAAAAAGAAATTTAATTGAAGAGTAGGTATATTTATTAAATGTAAAACAATATTTTTAATGAATATAAACAATGTAAATATTCTAAAATTTTTAAAGGAGAAGGAAAAACACAATCATAAAAATTATTTTATTTATATCATACATTTCCTATTACAATAAGGAAAATATTGTAAAATAATGTTTTTATTATTGTTAAGCTTCCAAGCTTCAATTAACTAAAAATTACGCAGTTGGTGAGAAATATTTTTATTCACACTAATTTTATTACATCTAAAAATAACTAGCAGAAAGTCTCATTTCCAGATACATTTATTAAAATTAAGTCACTGGCACTACAAAAGTAACTGAATTTAATTTTTATAAGTTACTGATAAAATTTTGCATCAGGGGCTGATATAAAATTTACTTTTTCCTTATGTATAAGAGGCATTGTTGTACAAAAATTGTTAATCATGACAAAAAGAGTAGCATATTTGAAATTTAATACGTTTTTTTAATACGATAATGAACTTTATAATTTAAGGCATAAAAATAATAGAAAAATGAATGAATTTATGCTTTAAAATTTTTTTTTGTGTTTTCATATTTTTTATATTTAATAATTTTTTGTAATAATTAAACTTATTAAAAAATTGACCTTAAATCTTCGTCTGATTTTCAATTGTTTATAAATTTATATTATATAAATGATATAAAAGTAGCGCGGCAAAAAAAGCCATCCGATTAAAATGGCATATATGTTTATTATAACAATATTGCATAAATATATACTTTAATTATGTATCGTAATACTACTTATTATTATAAATAATTAAAGAGTGATGTAAAATTGACTGAAGTAAATTCTTACACTTATATCATTAATATTTCACTCATTATAACCCTAACTATTCGCTAGTTTTATGGTATATTATTAAAACGATAAAAATGTAACATTTAAGCTACATAAGTGACTATTAAAAGCTATATTTTAAAAGATTTCCAATTTACAAGTTAGGCATTTGTGAGCTTGGAATTCACAATCCATTCCAATTTCTTGACTTTTTGCCGCTTTTTTAATAATCCGTTTCATTGTGGGACATCCAGGACAAGAATCGGGTATGACCTTCCCTCTTTCCAACAATACAATAAGCACACACTACATATATTTTTTTTATAAATTCCTTCAGTTTACCGTCACCCATAACTATAATAATCTGCCAGGTGCTAGCCTTCTTTCTTTTCTATCTTTTAAGTGACATAGTTAATGTTTGTATAAAAAATGGTTTTATTAATTTGGGAATTAAATGCTGCGGAGGTAAAACTAACGTTGAATTACGCAAATTGATGCAAAATGAATTAGTAAAACAGAGATGAAAAAATTGAAACTGTGATTTGAAAATTTAAAATAATTTAATATGATGTTTTTGATTACTGATCGAAGTGTGAAAGTATAGTTATAATCAAATTGTAAGGAATAATCACTATATTACCATTATCTAAATCACTATGTAATAAATAAAATACTATACTATAATTTTAATTTAGTATAGTTTCTGATGATTTTATTACGTTTTTCTTTGCATGTAATTAAATGGTAAGAAGAGAAAATACAATGAAGTATGTGGTATAATTAGTTGCTACATTTCATACAAAAATTATTAATATAAAGCAATTTACGATTTTAAGATTTTAATAATTTCCTTTTGGTCTGATTATAATTTTATTATACCGTCATAGGACTATTTCTTCCTTAGTGATAGTTTGTAATTACATTTAAGAAAGTTTCAAAGAAACATTATTACATTTAAATAGATTTTTTTGCTATGATTTTAATGAAAATTTTTTCTTAAAAATAAATTAAATAAATTTTATAAAACTGATTTATAAGCAGTTTGTTATGCACGGAGAAAAAAAAAATCTCTTAAAATTACCGTACTGGATGGTGTTAAAATTTCTGGTAAAAAAAAAGAAAGAAGTAGTTCGGTATAATAAAATAAAATGTTTAAATCATTCATTTTGTAATTTCTCCTATCATATGGTACCGGTTAACCGAAATTTCTGCAGAAAAAATAATAGTTCTTTTTACCACATATTTAGTAAAAAATTACAAAACTGAAAAGTAAATTTAACGGAATAAATTATGCCAAGTTCTAAGGTAAAATTACTAAATTTTACTCCGTTTACCAAATTTTATCACACATTATAAAACCATATTTTATTGTTAATTTATCAAAATAAGTACCAAAGAGCTTCTTGATGTCCCTATAGAGCCAGAAATATGGTAAGTTTTATCATATTCTGGTAGTTTCTCCATTAAATTTTTTTCTCAGTGTTGTAAGATTTATTTTTTGAATTGACTTAATTAAATAGGTATAAATTTCTTAATACAGTGTATCTTTAAACTCTTGGGAAAATTAAATTAGCTATTATTAGTCATATTATTTTAATAAATTAGAATAATTTTAGAGATAAACTATACTTTACTGGCTTTTGAGTAACTTATTTGTTCTTTACTTGTTTGTTTTTAATTCAAATACTGTCTTTTACTTTATTAATATTAAGATACATAATTCTTTGTTTTTTATAATTAATCTCGAATTATCAGGAAAGTGGGAACGAAATTTACAAACCTATAATTATTAAAGTGTAGATTCACTTTTATTTCTGCGTCAATTGTCATTATTAACTGAGATTGATCGATGGATAAATTTGAAGCAAAACTAGAGCCGTGGCCTTATCTTGTGATAGATAAAGTGATAGGCTGGCAGAAAAAAAACTTGTTTTTGTCTTGCCTCCGTTAAAGCTAAAAATAAATCTGAAACACATCTTGAAACGACTAGAAATTATCATTTCTCCGATGTGTGTCTTTATATTTTCTTCGCTTATATATTTTTTAATTGTCTGGCCAATGGAGATCACTCTTTGAGGTAAAATAAACAAAAGCAGAAAAAAAGCAAAAAAATAGCAGAATCTTCAATTAATTATTCAATTAACAAAAGCAGAATCTTCAATTAATTTGGAATAGTGTTCGAACTACATAAATAAATTGAAAAAAAAAAAAAAAAAAAAAAAAAAACATTAGAGCTAATTTAAACGCAACACAAAACTATTGTGGAAAACTAACAAATAACTTACTATTAAAACCATTTTTTATTTTACAAATTGACTTTTACTTTTTTGTTTATGTAATATAGAAAGACTTATTTCTCAAATAAATATAAGACATAAATGTAACATTAATATCCATTATTTATTCTTAAATTGCTCTATATGCAAGTTTGCTAATTTTATTTATTAATATTAAATGTACTGAGCAACTAAACTAATTGTTACAATAAATTATGCTTTAATTTTCCGTGTTATTTGAAAAAAGAAAAGAAAAATCCGTAAAAGTGCCAAATGTTTTAAATCTAAAATTATGTGAAATTTTCAGAAAAGAGTATTCTTTCAATTATTTACTCAAATATTTACTGAAAGCAAATGAATAAATAAACGGTTAGGCACTTTTTTCTATAAGAAAGGACTATTCTTATAATTATTTGCTAAAATATTTGCTGATAGTAAACAAATAAATAAGCTGACAGACATTTTTTTGCATTGTTAAAAAATGTTTTAAAGTTAAACTTAATGGAAATTATGATTGCATTATCAACTGAACTGCGGTTATAAATAAAGTTTTTTTTTTAAAAAAAATACATATTTAAAACAAATTTATGTAAAAATAAAAAATAAAAACCATAAGAAGAAAAGAAAATTAGTGTGTTAAAGGAGGGATAATATCTATGATACGTGATAGAAATCATTTGTCAAAAAAAAAAAAAAATAAATAATAATAATAATAATAATCTTATCTGATAATATTGTCAATTTTTCAATAAATGTATGTATTAAAACATTTAACTAAATTTCCTTTGGTAAAGCAATTAATTCATTTGGCAATACTAAACACTCACAAATGATTGCTGTTGAAATAAATTTAAAAAATGCTTACAAAAAATTTCTTCTGAGCTCTATTCTGACTCTAATAAATAACAGAAGTAGTTGTAAGATTATTTTAAAATCTATTTATGTAGGTTGGGGTTGAAATAATCTTGCCTAATCGAGTGTGGAGACCAAAAATTTAAAGAACTGACAGAAGAAATAAAAGTTTAGCACGGCACAATCATTATTTTCTTGTTTATATGCCAACAGAAGATTTAATTATAAGATAAATTAGTGAAGATAATCAAATATGTTTCTAATCATAAAAAATAAAATAAAATAAAAAATTTTAGTACGGAATCTTACATTAATTTTGAAAGGTATTGCTTTATTACTACTGTTTTTCGTTCCGTTCACTGAAAATTCTTAACACAAGAATTAGTTTTAAAAATGTAGTTTTATCACATTAATTTTGTTAATTTCATTATAACATTGACTCATTTTCTACAAATTAGTTTAAAATATAGTTATAATATATTTGCATAATTATTTCGAATAAAAATGAGCTGATGCAATGAAATCTTAAATACTTGAAAAGTGTAAAATATCAACAGTTAACCACTTCTTGGAAGAAAAAATAAGCTTTTTTTCCAATAATAACGAAGAATAGAAACGATAAATAGGTTAAGTTGATAGCAAGTTTGAAAGTGAAAGTTTTTCATGCGCGAATTAGATTTCATAATAGGAGTTAAATATTACACCATTCTGCCTTTTATTTTGCTCATTCTCTTTTAAGGAGTTTGTACCTCAAAGCGATAGGAACACTGTTGATAGTAATCTTTGATATATTTTTCCATACATTCAGCTGTTTTGTTGAGGCTTTATAATGTTTTTTTTTTCTTCCTATTCTATTGTATCAAATATTGTTTATCTTTATGCATGAAACCATGAAGATAAAAGTCCTAGATTGGAAAAAATATAGTTGTTATTAATGTTGTTGTAAAGTAGTACTCGACTCCTTATAAGGCAGCTGTTTTTTTATATTTTTTTTATAGATATTTTGTTAAATCAAGAAATCCTAAAAGGATTTTTAAACCGCGACCTAGAATCTGTTCCACAGTCCAAAGATCTATTTTGAAATGATTAAATATGTATAATTAAATAAAATTCAACAAAATATGGGTTTACAAAATAATAAAATTTTCGTGAAGAAAAAGGAAAAAAAAAAAAAAAAAACTGGTCATCGGAGGGATATATCTCAAATTCAAACGTCTACTTAATCCATAATTCATTGAGAGATTCTGGTTATTCTTTATAAAAGATGATAAGTGTATACATGCAAGAAAAAATAAGGAATCTGATGAAATTTAAAGAAATTTGCGTTTTTAAAACACGACAATTCAACTTTTTGGAATCATTTTTGGCCGTGAACTTAATATAATTATTTTCTTATACCTCGGTCAATAACAGGGGTTTCCAACTTAGATGAGGCCGGGGGCCACAATTAAAAACACAAATCAAATGGCGGGCCGCAACTTTAACAAAACTTTATGTAGGAATCTTTTATGTTTTAAGGAACATTAAATATTACTGTCAGATTTTTACCAAGTTGTACAAAACAAAAGTATTGAATTACAAATTAAAATAAGAAGTAGATTTTTAAAAATATTTAATTGCATATTGAAAAATACGGGCTACAGTAACTTTAATGTGCACCCATGTATTAAACAATAAATGTGCAACAGATATCTAATTGCTAAGATATAAAACTTTATAAAGGTTGGTATTAAAACTTACATAGTAGCACACAAAATGTTCAATGACAAAATTGAGGTCTGTCTGTTGCAACCACCAGAGAATAGATATTTACATTTTAAATTTAAAATTTACAAATGTCTGTGTAAATATTTTCGTCCAAAATGAGTGGTTTCAAAAAGTTAAATCGGAGAATTTCTTCGAGAAAATTTCTGATACACACATGCCAAATTATATTCACAAAATACAAAAAAATGAAAGGAAACAGAGAGACATACACGATTATTTTTGTATTTGAAAAAATATTTTCTTGGATGCAAAACCTGAGAAATATATATATATATATATATATATTTTTTTTTTGCACCGTTGGTATGATAAATTTCACAGAAACGAAGAAATAAGGTTTTTATTATCGAGAAAAGTATTTTGAACCTATATAGATTTTTTACGAAAATTGTCCGCAAAAAATTGACAACTAATATATTTTAGTTCACGGGCCACAAAAAAGGGCTTCACGGGCCAGATGCGGCCCCGGCCCGCCAGTTGGAAACCACTGGTCTATAACCAATATATTTTGCTTGCTTTTTGCACCACGTTTCCACGTTTGCATCACATTTGTTCGAAAATTACTATGGTTGGGGGGGGGGGGGCTGATCAGGCATTCACTAACCCCATTCTTAAATGCTTTAACTTTGATTGTTCTCGAGATTTTATTTTTGGATTTTTTAAGAGACTTTTGGTTTTATGGAAATGGTGCAAAGATATAATACAACTTTTAACACTCATGTTTTTGAAACAATTGCATTCACTGAGAAAGAGGAAAAGATATATTATTCTTTGTAAAAATATCAGATCAATTCCAATTGTGTTGTTCATAAGTTGTTCACTATTTTGCTGATTCATTCCTGTTGTGAGTGTTTTTTTTTTTTTTTTTTTTCAAATAAATAAACCAATCAATAAATAAAAGGATGAACTTTTGTAATTTAGTTATTTATTAGAATTTCATTTAAGATTTCTACTTACCATTTTGTTCCTGTATTTTTATTCATTTTTTCGAATTTTATTCAGTTTTAAAACTTATTTCTTCAATTTCGTTTACGAAAAATTCTTCGATTTGTCTATAAAATGATGAAATTAAAACTTTTCTATAAAACATTACAACACTTTTTCTATGAAACATTATGAAATTTAATGGTAGTATTTCTTGTTCAAAAGTCATAGTCTTGTATGTTTAATATAATTCATAATGTAGACGTAAATGTAGTATGTAGTACATATATATAGGCTCTAATCACTAATGTGTAGTATGTGTAAATATATATGTGTGCAGGATCTCCTATGTAGTATATATAATGTAGGTAGATAATATGCTATCGGAGATTTCCCATGCCTATAATCCTGTCAATTCTTAAAGTCCAAGAACAATTCTAATTTTGTTACTTGTTTGAACATTGCTCCTTGCATCTTAGATACCAAAATTTGTTGCTTTTGGCCTATAATCCGGCCACGACCGAAAATTCCAGAAGGGCTCTGAAACTTTTCCATTTAATGCCCCAGAAACTTAACCTGCGACAAGCGAAAGCGTTCATTGATGATTTTCCTTTGTGTTCCACACTGCATCACATTTCAATTTTCTTTTTTTTTTTTTTTTTTTGTTCTCAAGTGAAAGGAATTATCATAATCCGCACTCATCCTTTGCACCGGTATCTATACAATCGTCTTGAAATGAATATCACACTTACCGCACACGATGAAAAGAATAGAGGACCCAACCACGTAAACCGACAATATGGCTTTGTCCTTTCTCTTTAAACTAGATCTGTCAAAAATCTCTGTCGTTTTGTTCGACGAATTAAATTTATACTCCAACCCAAATACGACAAATCACAATGGATTTTTGTTTTCTCCATTATGCGCTCCTGGAAGGGCGGAGGACCCACACAACTGCTGCTTTTAATTTATTATTTTTCATTATTCTTCTATTTCAGACATTTTTTTTATTTTCTGAGAATCACATATGCTCTCAGGTAACTGTGTGTGATGTCTTTTTCCGGATCAAACAAATACTGCTGCTAAATGGTTGGGGTGATACGTCTGTCTGGTGTCAAAATCTCCGTTTGTTACTGAGATTGTCGGTTTTCCTATTTCCCGTATTGAATTGTATTCTGTTTAATACTAAACGTTTTCATCACAAAAGAGACTGTCCAATTAATACAGTTTTATTTATCATATTTTTTTCGTCTTTTTCATAGCATGATAATATTTGTTGCTGCACTTCACGTTAGAAGTGAAAGAGAGAGATGCAAAGGCCAGAATAGTTCCTATACTTTGTGGGGCCCTAGTTTAAACATTTTTCTGACCTCTTTAAATGTTCTCTTTTTGTGGTGCCTTTAGGAAGATGAATCACTTTGACACCTAGGGTTCGTCTACATCATTGTGATAAACATGATTTTTTTTTTCTTTATTTCGAATTTCATTCATAAAAAAAAAAACCTAACGTTTATTATTATTATATAATTTTGTAATTTTACTCAATCGAAAGAAGAATATTTAGAAGAATTTATTTCGTAAGCACCGTTTAACTTATCATCTAATTACTAGATGCTTCTTTTTCTTCTTTCAAGACACAACAGCCTGTTTCAGACCAAGCCCGTTCCAAGTGGTCTTTGCCATCTGGTCCTATCCGCAACAAGGCTTTTCCAGTTTAATTTATATACTATATGAAAGTCCTTCTCCACCATCTAATTGGTGGTTATGCTACATACTACACTGAGGAAAAAAATATCATCATAACTACCATAATATGATAAAGTTTACCGTGTTTCCGGCTCTATGGGAATACCAAAAACCTCGGTAAATTTTTACCAAAGTGCTTTCGTAATGATTTTGGTAAAATGATCATGAAATATGGTTTTATAATATTTGATAGAATTTGATAAATGTAGTAAAATTTGGTAATTATATCACGATACCTTAGAGCATGGCATAAAAACCATTTATTAGGTTAAATTTATTTTTCAGTTGTGTATTATTTATTAAGTGTGTGGTATAAAGAGCTTTAATATTAAAAAACAATAATAAAAAATAATAAATAATTATTAAAAATTTTTTTTCGTATAGTATTATCTTTGGATAAACGCATTTTGTAATTCACTTAATATGTTTTCGAGATAACGCAGTCCCGCAGTGGACTGATCGTTAAGACACGGCTCCCAGCAGATCACCGAAGTCAAGCATCACGGGCTGCGGTCAGTGTGCGGGTGGGTGACCACTTGGATCAGTCTGCGTAGGGACCGAGGGTGTGCAGTATTGGTCCTCGTTAAACTGTTTTACCGTAAAGTGCTCGACTTCGCGTGCAGGTCGTTGGGCTACCGAAGCAGGGGTGCCATCCCCTCTGCAGAGGATCAAAATTGTGATGGCATGTCTTCGGATCATCCTCAGGGATGTTTCCCAGACCGTCGCCAATAGCCCATTGTGCAGCTCTAGTGCGACGTAAATTAACAACAACAACAACGAGATAATGCAAAATACATTTTTAAAAAAAGTGAAATTAGCATTAAAAAGGTAAAAACTTTGGACTGCTCCCCTGTCCAAACTGTTGCGTGGCCATATTTCCCAGATTGCGGCTACCCCCTATATATTGTGAGGGTAAGGAATCTGAATACGTCAAAAAAAAGTTGTGTTTATTCAGAAAAAGTATGTTTTTGTGTCTGATTTTGAAAATGAAATTATCATCTGCATTAATTAATTCATATTTTTGATGTCACCTTCTGTAACCATTAAGATTGAGTCCTACTATGTGAAGGTTCGATCATTAAATCCAAAGTTATTCAGTGTGGTTCATTTTTTTCCCCGTGCGCACTCTACATAATGAAGTTGAACTTAGGACTCATAATAAGAAGGACTTTTTTTTTTTAAAGTGAACAAAATGTACTTATTTTAAAAAAAAATTTAGTCTTTTCGCTTCTATATATTCATTATTTTAAATCTGATTTTCTAACTAGTAAATCCTTTACCATTGAAGAGATTGTAACATAAATCAGACAAGATAGAAAAAACAATACATTCATTACATTTCAAACTCTCTGTTATCTCAAAATGAACAAAGATGGAGTTAACTCACCATTCATATAAAGCATTCCTATTAATATTAAAATCATTTTATAGTCATTCTTTATGTGGTAGTGCAACTAAAAATCAATGTTTTTTAATTGAAAATTTAGTTTTTAATATATATTTTACACTAGCTAAGTTTTTTTTAATTATTTATTTTTATAGCTAGACTTTAAATCATACAATATTCAGCTTTTTCTATTACTCTGGTCTAATAATTTATTTCGAACGTTAATTATTTTTCTGTTGCAAACCATTATTCTGGTTTCATTCTTTAGTAATGACTCACTGATTCCTCAATCTGACTCATTTTCTCGTCTTCACATAATTTTCTTTTAAATCAATAATCTGAAAAGACCGTTCATAATTTTACTCACGCGCAGCGTTGACGTAACGGACGGAGTCGGTTTCTTTTATAGCTGCGAGTTAAAACAGAGAAGCCTGGGAAAAAAGTGAAGCGATTTGCGCTGATATATGTAATTTTCTTTTCCCCTGTATTAATGAAAGGAAATTAAAATGAAACCTGGATTTGTGATATCATATCTTAATTATTAATTAAGACTCATTTTTACGTTGTTTTCTTTTGGCGTAAGAAAATTTTAGCTGATATCTGGTTATTTCAAAAACTGCCTTTTTAAATCTTTTAGTTTGACTTACTTTTATCTCAGCAATTCAATCAATAGAATAGGTTTTTTTTCTTCAAATTGATAGAATTGAAACATCAAATCGCTGAATATTTTAGTTTAAAAATCTACTATTATCAAAATTTCTAAAATCACATTGAAATTGAAAATAATATTCAAATTTTTATTTTTAAAGCTGATGCTTGAAAATATTTTTTAATTTATTACAGGTTAAAGATTTTGATAAACATACAAGTTTAAAAGTTGGATCAAATTTTTCTTCTATTCTACTTGTGCCAGTTTTAATATGGAGTTGTAGTGATTGATTGCTTTGTATAAAATTGTTTTTGTTTTCAATTAAAAAAAAAACCTTCTTTAATGAAACGAAAAAATTTCTCAACGCTTTTTAATTACATTTTATTTTTTTAAACGTGTTGAATAATAATTGTTTTGATAAAACAATAAAAAAGTTATGTACCTCAAATGAATAACCTAAAACTACCACCCTAGATTTCTACACTATCGAATTCAAGACCTAAATTGTTTTATATTATATAGCAAAGCTTGATTCACATTTTTCATTCATATTTTCAAATATATGATAACTTTTATTGTTTATAGCAATCAAATTTAAAAAGATCGATTGAAATGATATCTCAAGGATTAAAGATAAATTTTATTGTTTTATGTTATTATGTTATCTCTTTTCCTTCCCTCTTGTTTTTTTTATTTTTTAAACTGAATTATTTATTAAGCTAAGCTATTTATTGCTCTGTGATTACAAAATGTTTAATTTTTGAAACCAATAGGTCAAAAAGTTAAATTATTAAAATTTCTCTTGAATATGCATAGTTTTATTTTTTCATGTATTTTAGGAATTAATAATTATTTATTATTTTTTTTTAAGTGTAAGTATTTTTTATATTATCATACATGAGATCCTAAAATTTCCTTATTTTCAATTTTTTAAAATGTGAAAAATGAAAATAAAAAGTTCTTATGGAAAAATTTCAAATGGAAAATGAAAAATTTAAGAAAAAAATTCTTGAAATACTTTTAAAATTTAAGAAAACGTAAATATTGTATCCTACAAAGTTACATCTTTTATTCGAACTAAATCCTGAAATTAGATTACTACAGTAAAAGTCAAAGTTAAAGAACACCACAAGGGTGTTGAAATTTTCTTACGTAAGCTTGAGATGTCTTTTTTTTTTTTTTTTTTTTTTTTTTTTTTTTTTTGTATTATGCTTATTTTTGCTGACAAAGGGGAAGTTCAAAATTGCCAGAAGCATGCTTACGTAAATTTTGAGTAGCTTCTAACAACAAGAGAAAGTATGTCCTAACAATAAGAAAAAAACTTATGTCAATATTATGTCATAGTTATCATTAATTAAATGTTTAACTTATGTCGATTCAAGCTAAGAGTTAATTCCTATGTGATTAACTCAGATTCTGAAGATTACAATCGTGTACAAGAAAAAGCAATTATTCGATCGAAAATTGTTCATTATGTTTAGAGATTTTTCTTTTTTACAATGGTTTTGTGATGTATGATATATACGAGATGTCTGAAATAGAGATGAAGTATATATCTTATTTAAATATATAGCAGGGAGAATATCGGCCTATTTTGCTGATATATAAGAGTGTTTTGTAATAAAAGTTTAATTTGTGATTGTAAAGCATATAATGATTAAAATTGAATGAGTCCGAAAACCAGTCATCTTCACTTTTTTTCAAAATTGAGATTCTTGTATTTTTAAGTTTAGCTGACGTAGATGCATAGCTAGCATATAAAAAATTCATGGCCACCTACTTGGTATACTATATTTTCTGCAGTAAGAAAAGCATCATATATATATATCAAGCTGATACTTCACTTTTCAGTATTTCGTCTCTCTTGTAAAGTTAGTTTCGTTGGTAATGACTGGTTTTCGAAATCATTGATTCAATTTGAGTTCTAATACAACTATTTTATTCTTTAAAAATAAAATTTCGATTCTAAGTTTTATGTTTACGACATTGAATTTCAGTATCTATTCTAAGAGTTGTCTGTGACTTTCGTCTGGTCACAGAAGGTGAATGATAGCGAAAGAGACGACTATCCATAAAACAAAACTGAAAGAGGCAGCCAAGCGTTGCCGCAGTAGGCGCACTTTCAAAGAAGAGTCAAAAACGCGTCTTTGTGATGGAATCAAGTAGCCAGGCCACTTTCTCTACAAAAGAAAACGACCTAGTGAAAAAACGGCTGGGGACGGACAACGACCCTCAAACCCCATTCGCGCACGTGATATCCTTTTGAGTGCGCAGTGGTCTGTTTTTTAGAAGTTTTGTTTATTTTCCAGCTGGGTTGTACGTTGTTTTAATTCGCTATTCTGGTTTTTCTTGAATCATCCTTATACCAGATACTCCTGTTTAGTATATGAGAAAACGTAATCGAAATTTGATAAACAAAACTGTGGAAGGAATTTAGTTTTCTTATAATTTTCAAACTAGCTTTGAATTTTAGCTGTTTTTTTCTCATAATTTTTTTTAATTAGTTTTTTTCCCCTATACGTAAGTAAATAAATTACCATAAGTCTCAACTCGGTCAAATGTAGGTAGATTTTATATGGTTTAATTTCACGTATTTCCAAAAATCGAACGAAATGTTAAACATTCATGACACCGGTGTTAGGGCAAAACCCATGCGGGGGCCGCAGCACGGAGTAAGAATGTACCCCTTTGTTAAAATTAATTTTTCATAATTTTGCACTATGTGCAGGGTTTATTTTCTGTAGAAAATGCCGCCACTTTACAAAAAATGAATCATACGTCTTCGTAAATTTTAAACGGCTTTGTCTGAAACTATGTTTTTTTTATTCTAAATTGATAATTTCTACCACTTTTGATTTTAAAAAAAAATTATTTTTTCAAAAACAATATTATATCATAAATGTGAATTTCCGTTACTCATGTCATTTTTTGCTTCTGCTAAAGTTTTTGGATAATTTATTGAAAATTCTGAATTTAAGGACATTTTCTGGTGTTGTGTATCTCTTTCATGAACTTTTTTTCCTACATGAGATCTAAATAATTATTATAATATCATAACTAAAACCGAGTATGAACTGAAATAGGCAAGCCGATTTTCTCTCCAATTTAAAAAATATATATTTTTGATCTTCTGAATTTTGACTTTGTTTATTTACAATCATAATTTGATAGGAATCTGTATGTGCTCCTTAAAAAATTATAATTTTTCTTTCTTTTTTTTAAAAAATAATGTCCTATTTATGCAATCTAGATATTTAATATTTTATGGTAATAGGATGTATATTTTGAAATAAAGTTAAAGTACTAATGTATTTTTTTCTCGTTTTAGTTAAATAAAAACCCATGTAATCGATAATTAGTTTTTCTTTTAATATCTATTAAGTTATGTAAAGAAAATAGTGTATTATATTTGAAATTGAATTTAACATTATGAAAACCTCATAAATTAAATACATTTTGTATTATTTTATTTTTTAAATAATTTCAAAATTTAGTCATCAATATAAAAACTCTAGGAACATTGAAATTAATCTTTACATTTCAAAAATATTTAAAACAATAAAATATTTAAAACAATAAAATATTTAAAACAATAAAATATTTAAAACAATAAAATATTTAAAACAATAAAATGTTTAAAACATATAAATATTTAAACAATAAAATGGTATCAACATAACTCGCTAATATATATAAAGTATCCACATAAATCGCTAATAAGTTTAGTGTTAGCAATCTTTCTATTAATACAATATTTAAAACATATAAATATTTAAACAATTAAATAGTATCAACATAACTTGCTAATAAATATAAAGTATCCACATAAATCGTTAATAAATTTAGTGTTAGCAATTTTTCTATTAATAAAATATTTAAAATATATAAATATTTGAACAATAAAATAGTATCTACATAACTCGCTAATATGTACAAAGTATCCACATAAATCGCTAATAAATTTAGTGTTAGCAATTTTTCTATTAATAAAATATTTAAGACATATAAATATTTAAATAATAAAATAGTATCAACATAACTCGCTAATATATATAAAGTATCCACATAAATCGCCAATAAATTAATGTTAGCACTTTTTCTGTTTGAATTAATTTTTTAAAGAATATCAAAGCGTGAGATTTGAAAATAAAATAAACCAAATTCAATTTAAAAACATTTAGTAATAATAAATTTAAAATTGGTTCAAATCTTCAAATCTTACGTTTTGATATATTTAAAAAGTAATTATTTAAAATTTTTTATATTTTAAAAATTACTTTAAAAAAAATTGCGTACGTTAAATATATCAGCGCTTTATGTTGATATTTTTAGCGAGAGATATAATATTGTTTAAATATTTAATTGTTTTAAATAATTTTAAAATTTCAAAATCAATTTAAAAACATATGGAAATAAAATTAATATAGCAATGAAATTATTTAAAGAATTTTAAAATTTAACCATCAATTTATAAACATTTCGAAATAAAATTAATGTTTAAATTTTAAAATTATTATGAACAACAAAAATATTTGAGCAAAATAATCTCTTTCGCTATAAAGTATCAACATAAATCGGTTATATAATTAGTGTTTAGTTATATAATCGGTTATATAATCAGTTTTTGTATTTCAATTAATTTTTTTAAATCATCGAAACGAAAGAATTGAAGATAAAATAAACCAATTTCAATTTTTTTAAAAAAAGTTAGAAGTTATAAAATTAAAGTTGGTTTTAACATATTATTTAAACAGCTATTGTTTTAAACAGTTCAAAAGAAATATATTTTCCTTTTTTTAAATGTGCTCAATTTCATTTTTTTACTACATGACGAATGTAATTTATTTATTTTTACATTTTTAATTCCATTGCTTCCTTTAAATCAAATAGATTTCAACCATTTTGAATAAATAAGTTGCTTTTCAATGAAAGTGAGTTTTTTTATTTTTTTTTTAAAAATTAAAATAAGCGATCCGTGCTTCTTATCTCATAAAATGAGGTTTTCCATCAAATTATTTGCTGCAGACAGTTTCGTAGCGAATATATAGAAAAGGAAACCGGATTCGAACCGGTTTGATGACGTAGACGGCCGGTTTCACTGGCACGATAGATAGTCCTTGTAAACAAAGACTTGTGAAGCGGAAACGTAAATAAAGGTTTTGTTTCTTCCTGCCTTGCCTTTAGTATTGTTTCCTTAGTTCGATTGAACTCGGTCGTCGATTCGATCGAACAACAGGCTTTTCTCCTTCTACGTCTTTGATTTGTTGCGATTAGAATATTCACTTATATGCATTGTATACTGTCCAAATGAAAAACATCTGCACTATGTAACAACTCTGAAAAGAAATCACTATACCATGGATTTTTTAATTTCTGAATTTTCAAATTTATATTAGAATTCTACGTCACTTGGGAAAATTATTTGAAATTTAAGACTGAATCGTATAAATTTAAAGAGGATAAAAAAATAATGATATTTTTTTTAAAAAAAGGAAATTTAATGTATCGATATAGTAATATGTATACAGTGCGCAGAGAAAAAAGAAAGATTACTCTGAATTACTTTAGATCGGATCTTCACGTTCGAGGTCTCTATCTTAATGGTTCGATGGGGGGTGACGATGATCGCGTAATATGACAAAATACGCAAACAGTAAGAATGGGGGTCAGAAATCCGAATCCATCGGAGAAAAAAAATTGTGTGGATAGAGAAAATGCGTTTTTGTGTTTGATTTCGCAATTTAAAATAGCGTCTGCACTAATTAATTAACACATTTGAGAAATTGTGTCGACCTCAGTATGGATACTACCCTGGCCAAGGATACTACATTTGGTCCATTGGCCACGTGTTTGCCATGCCTGATTGGATCTTATTCCGAATTGCATTTAAAATATACAAGAAGGACGTGGCTTATTTGAAGAGCCGCCGTGGTGGCTGAGGGGATAGAGCACTTGCTTCCCAATGAGGTGTCCCAAGTTCGAATCCCAGTGTTTGTTGGCCCTTACGAATTCTGCTCCCGGCTTACACGTTTATAGTGCCGACATAAGTTATCTTCTGTGGTAGACGCATCATGAGTTTGAATCCATTTGCCATCGGAAAAACCGAGTAGGTTTTCGTTTTCGTCTCTATTAGCCTTGTTCGTTCCATCAAAATTTCTCCAAGAAGGCAAGTTTGTTCAAATGCTTGATTCATTGGTTCCTTTGTCTTCTGAATTGGGTTTGAAATTGAAAGGCTAACAAGTTGAACATTAATAGTCGTACAACTCAGAATTCGATCGGCAGTTCAACTCTGGTTATAAAATGAGGAGGTATAAGCTGTTGTACTGTTTCATTTAATTTAAATTAAAATGTACTTAGAACTCATAAGTTTTTTTTTTCTATTTTAATAAAATTTAATATTTGTTTTCAATTATATTCGTGAATAGAAAAAAAAAATCTGTATGTGTTTACGAAAATTAATTAGTAAAAATTTATTTTTAAATGATACTTGTTTATGTTTAAAAAGTTATGAAAAACATTATTTATTTTTTGCGATTACAAAAAGAAAAATATTGCTTTAAATTCGGAAATATTTTTTATTTACAAAACAAAACTTGAATTCGGTTGTTTAATATTTACATTCGACAATGGTTTTATCAAAGTTCATTCTAAAAACTGTGATTCTATTCCACTTCATTCACACACAAAGGAAAAAGTATTATCAAAGCAAACAGAATGAAGTAAAATTTTAAACAATAAAATATGGCTTTATAATGAATGCTAAAATTTGGTAAATGTGGTAAAATTCAGTAACATTTTCGTTATACAATAATACTGTAGATCAGGGCATAAAAACTATTTATTTAGTTAAATTTACTATTCAGTTTTGCATTTTTCTAAATGTGTGGTATTAAAAGAATTATAATGTTCATAATCAGAATATCTGGTAAACCGTCACCATATGAAGGAAAAATTACCAAATGAATGGTTTAAATATGGTTTTAATAACCAGAATTATGGTTTTTAAAACCAATGTGTATGAGCGAAGCATTTCACTTAAAGTATATGCAAATAAAATTATTTGAAATGTCTGAATATTTCCCTTATACCTAGCAATTAGTAATGTTTTTTTGATAATAAAATTGTTTCTTTTTCAATTTTATTATATTCATTATTTGAATTTGGCTTTTTCAAAATTTTATTTATTGTTTATTCAATATGTGAATTTGTTCTTTTAATCTCATCATTATTTATGTGCTAGTTGAACTTATTTTTTCAATTTTATTGTTTTTTATTCAATAATCCATTTAATATTTTCACTTTTAATGTTTCAATTGATTTTTTGTTTTCTTTTCTCTATAAATTTTGTTATTGTTTATTCGATATTTGAATTTGTTTTTTCAATTTTATTATTGTTTGCTTGATATTTAAATTTGTTTCCTCTGTTTTATCGTTCATTCGATAAATGCATTTGGTTTTCGAATATTATTATTATTTATTCGAAATTAAATTTTATCTAACTTTTATATTTATTCATTTTTCAAAATTTATTTATTGTTTCTTTAATGTTTTGATAGATTCTTTCAATCTTATTATTGGTCATTTGATAGTTATTTATTTTTTTCAATTTCAATGATATTTATTCGATATTTGAGTTTTTATTTTTTATTTTTCCATTTTATTATTGTTTATTCGATTTAAATTTGGTATTTAGAAAGAAAAAAAATATTGAATTTTGTATTTCTACATCCGAATTCAACTTTAAGTGTCACCTGAATTTTCTTTAGAAAAAAAAAAAAAAAAAAATATTTGATTAGTCTTTGTTTCAGAGATCCTTATCAGATCCATCTGAATGAATGTCAATTTCTGTCAAGTGAGTATAAAAAGTCTGCCGCGATTTTATTCAACAAAATGGATTCTGAAATGCGGCACGCCTTATAACAAAAGCCTCATCCTCTTATCTGTCATCTTTACTAATAGTGTCATTGTGTGCTGAGGAGTGTGGAAAATGGGAAGGAATTACGAATCGCTGAAGTGTGCCTGCCGAAAAGTGGCGATTCTCTGAAGCATGCTGTTTATGCACATCTTTCTCAAGAACTTCATACGAAGAAGACTTTATATTTCTCATCCAACTCTTTTTTCTTTGTGATTGCTCTCTGAGAAGTAAACAAAAGGGAGATATCCAATTGGATAAACTTCAATTGAGATGTCCAAGTCATATTCGTTTTCGGATCATTTAATTCTCGATTTTTTTTCCCTATCATTCTAATTTTATCACAGTTTCTATTAAAAGTAGCATTCTAATTTTGTTCGACTTAAAAAAAAAGTATTTTTTTATTATTCAAAAATATTGAAAATTCATGTTATTTTTCTTAAATGTAATCGTAAAATGAAGAAAATAATTAATGTTATTATAATGATTAAGTTTTAGACACATAAAATTTAATAATTCATAACACTGTACGTTAAAGTGTAGTCGGAATCGAAGAAAACTTAGCAGAATTCGGAATTGGTGCCGTAATAATTTAATCCTTGATTTTTTTTCTCTCTCTCTCATGTTTTATCACAGTTTGTATTAAAAGTAGCTTTCTAATTTGGTGCCAAATTAGAAATTGCTATTGTTAATTATTGTTTTTCTAAAATAAGGAACATACTCTATTCGTCAAGTGTAGTCGGAATCGACGGCAACTTCACAGGATTCAGTTTTGGATTTTCTCTGCGAAGTGAACGAAAGAAAGCTACCAAATATTGAATAACTTCGATTTTTTTTTCTTCCAATTATATTTTATCAAAGTTTCTATTGAAAATAGTTCTCTAATTTGCAATTATTAGAAATTTCTGTTGTAAAATATATTTTTCATTCACAAATATTCTAAATTCGGTCTATTTTTCTTAAAAGTAATCGTAAAATGAAGAAAATAATCCATGTTAATGTAATTATCATACTTTAGATGCGCAAAATGTAATATTTCATAACACTTTTCTCCAAGGTGTAATCAGAATCGAAGACAGCTTAGTAGGATTTGGAGTTGGTGTCGTTATATTTTAATTCTTGTTCGTTTTTTCTTCTCCCACTTCTATTTTATCAGTTTTTATTAAAAGTAGCTTTTTAATTTGTCTCAACTTGGAAAATTATTTTTTCATTCAAACACATTTTAAATGAATGTTTTTTGTTTTTGTTTTTTTAAAGTTATCGTAAAACGTGGAAAATAATTCATATTATTTTAGTTATTAAAATTTAAATACAAAAAATTTAATTATTCAAGATGTAGTCGGATTCGAAGACAACTTAGCAGGATTCGTAGTTAGTATCGTAATCATTATATCCTTGCTTTTTTTCGTTATCACATTTTCTATTAAAAGTAAATTTCTAATTTTGCCCAATTTGGAAATTGCTGTCGTAAAATAATTTAATTATTCAAAAATGTTTTAAATGCGTGTAGTTTTTCGTAAATTTAGGCAAATAATTCATTTTACTATAATAATTAAATTTCAGATGCTTAGTTTGATTTACTTAAAGCATCCTTGTAAAATAAGGAAAATTACAGTACTTGTTAGGGCTGTGGAATTGGAGTCGAAGACAGTTTCACAAGAGTCGGAGTTGGTGTTAGGATGGTTTCTCTATGAGAAGTATGCAAAATAGAAATATCTAATTAGATAGTTTCTATTCAGACGTCCGAGCCATCTTAGTTTTCGGATAATTTAATTCTCAATTTTTTTCCATCTTTATTTTATCACAGATTCTACTAAAAGTTGCTTTCTAATTAACTTAGAAATTGCTGTTTCAAAATAGTTTATTTCATTAAAAACTCATCGTAAATTAAGGAAAATAACACTGTTTGTCAGGCTTTGGAGTCGGCTTAACTCCAACTAAGTTTATTCGAACGATTTCTTTTTAAATAGTTCCATTAAGCTTAGGTAATATAGGTCAAGAGAATTAAAGATATGAATAATTATGTGAACAAAAGTATTACCTAAATGTAGGTTATGACTATTATTAAAGTATGACTTATAAAGTTTTATTAGATTTGAATACTTTTGATCATAATTTTTAAAAAAAATTGGGAAAATTGATATTGATGAATTAATTATAATTTTTTTTAATAAATTATCTTTCATAAATTATCCTTTATCAATTAAATGATTTATAAATTATCTTTTGATTCATTTATTTCAAAAATAATTTTATTTAGGTATAGTAGATAGATAATGCAAATGAATATAATTATTTATTATAGTTGTAGGACATAAATTTTCTCTAAAAAATCATATTTCTATAAGCTCATTTTATATCTGCTATTACGAGCTTGAATTATTACTATATAGCTCTTTTCTTATAATGATTTTGCACAATTTAGTATTTTGTACAAATATATTTGTAGAAATTTACTTTTTCAGCGTGAATCTTTTATGAAGCTAAACTTTAAATAGAAAAAAAAATCTTTAATTCTCTTCATACATGGAAAAAATTGATGTATAAAATTTGAAATTAACATTTACTTCGAAATAATATTCTTATGATTCAGTAAAAATTTTAATAGATTGCAGAATTTTAATAGAGCAAACGATTCTAAATGGTTTATTTTCGAAATTATTTTACTACGTATAGTTTTAAACCTTTTCTTCTCAGATGTTTTAATATATCATGATAATCATCATTTTTTTATTACTTTGTCATATATT
This sequence comes from Parasteatoda lunata, assembly GCA_949128135.1. NCBI lineage: Eukaryota > Metazoa > Arthropoda > Arachnida > Araneae > Theridiidae > Parasteatoda > Parasteatoda lunata. The sequence continues at coordinate 53,419,319 of OX421972.1, read as the reverse complement.
CTACTTGAAAAAGATCACTGATAGTTTACAAAAAGAGTTTAGTATTATCATAAAACGGGTAGTGAAATGCAAGTACTTTATTGTCGTATTGATTGATATGTTTATTATAAAAAACGATTAAAAAAGAGAATCGTTTAAAGTTTGTATAATCACTGATCTAAATATTTATAACTGCTCGTGACAAAATATGAGATTCAAGTTTGTTTTTTTTTTAAAAATGAGCAAGATAGCTAAGTTATTTTTCGTTATAAAATGTACGGAAAACGCGTTTTTTATTTTAAAAAAAAAGTTGTTAGTTTTGTTTTAACAAAAACTTGGTTCTTATAATATAATATGTACTCATATTTTATAATATTATTGAAGAAAAATTAAATTATCGAAAAACAATAATTAAAATAGAAGAAAAGTAAAGTTTAAGAAAAAAACAATGATAAAATTGAAAAAAAAAAAGATATTTTAAGAATGGCATAAACAATAATAAAGAGAAAGAAAAATTTCAAATAAACAATAATTAAATTGAAAATAAAAAACTCAAATAACAATAAAAAACAATAAAATTTAAAATACTGATTCAAGTGTCAAATAATCAGTAATAAAAGTAAAACGTCAATTTCAAATATGGAATAAACAATAATAAAATTGAAAAAAAAATGACTAATGATTTTTTGGGCACTATATTTTTATGAAAACACCTCATTTTCAGTTAGAAATTTTTTTTTTATTGAAGAACTTATTTTAATTATAGTTATAAAATGTAACTTATTTCATCAATGTTATGTAAGATCATCTCACTACATTTACCTTTTTCATCATTTCTAAAAAAGAAAGAAAAAGCACCTTTAATTTTCAAAATTCCCTATTTAAAATTCTGAAAAATATTTATTTCTTAAATGCCAACATGGATAACCTTGAAATAATCATTAGCGCAGAACTAAACCTGCACGCTTGACTGGTATGAGAGTGTCAATGTAAATAACCTAGTCTTTATACAACGCTAATTACACTATTGTTTCGGAATATTACGAAGTTTGTTTTTTCAAACAATTATTTATATTTTATAGTTTTTCTCTTTTTAGGCATATAATATCAATTTTGTTTTAGTTTTTATGTTTGAGGAGTTATATATCAAATCAAAATGTCAAATTATATGCTTTTTTAAAAAAAAAAAAATAATAAAAAATAAATAAAACTTTAAATTTGAATTAAAACAGATTATAATGTTGAAAAATAATTTCAATTTTATAACGATAAGACCTGATGCCTTTTTACAAATGTTTATTATTATTATTTTTATTCAGCTGTGTGCTTATATCTTTCTTTTTATGTATGTATATACTGAGAAAAAAATGTATGGTCAAAACTACCAGAATATGGTACAATTTACCGTGTTTCTGGCTCTATGGGAGCAAAAAAAATCTCATTAATTCTTACCGAAGTATTTTGGCAATGATTTTGGTAAAATGAACAATAAAATATGGGTTAAAATGCAGTAAATGTGGTAAAATTTTGCTATTTTATCATTATATCTACTAGAATGGCATAAAAGCCATTTATTCGGTTAAATTTACTTTACAGTTTTGTACTTTTTATCAAATGTGTGAAAGTAGGAGCCATAATTTGGAAAGCCAGAATTTTCGGTACCATAAGAATGAAAAAATTATCAAATGAATGAAATTAATTAAATATCGTAAATTCAATATGGTAGCATTACCAGAATTTTTTTCCCCGTGTAGTACTATGATTATAAATTCATCTATGCAACTAGATATTCAGTTGTTCTAAGTGGTTAATGCAAGTGAAAATTATTTTTATTATTTGTATCTCTATTTTACATAAAAGACATAATGGTCAAAACGTATTTCTCATTATTGTATGCTCATTCTTATTTGTTAGAAAATCGCGTGGTATGGTTGCTTAATTAACAAAAAAGATCCATATTTCTTTGGTTTCTATTAGCATAAATTAATAATTTACCTGTAAAATATCTCTTGATCACTTATTCAACGATAATTACATGTAATACTATATATTGTAATACTATATATTTGTTATAATTATTGTCTGATCTTATGTTTTTTTTTTTAAATTTGATTTTTATTTCAAATTCAAAGCTTAAAACGAAACCGTTTATAAATTTTTAACATTGTTCTGTTATTGTTAAATAATCTTATAATATTATTTAATTTTGCAATATTTAATGATAAAAATATTTAAAGCCACACATAATTTTTTATCTTTTTATTATTTTCAAACAGTAAATATTTTGTTTTCACTTTTTTGTTGTGTTGTTGTTATTTCTATTGCCATGTGCCATGCCTACAACTGTGTTTGGGCAACCAAGCAAATTTTAAGACATGTAGTGCGTTTCTTGTTTTTCAGTGGCGCCAGCTATTGCCAAGAATACGATTTCAGCCACACACACGTCATAGCCGATTTCACAGGGCAGACCAATTCTTACATCCACGGATTGTAATTTTGACCTGAACCAGAGAACGATCAATCTCCAATTCAGTACCCCCAGAGGTACTGTTTTGTTATGGGAACTTGCAGGACTTTGTGACCCCGACAGATTTATCGTGCATCAGTCACTATTTAATATACGAGGTTTCTTCGTCGGGGGAGAGGGTCGGACTCCCGTTCTCTCAAACACGAGTCAGTCTAACGTCCTACTAAACTTTTACTTTTGTTATAAGCTTTATATAAAATTATGTCCAGTCATCATATGTAATTAAAAAAATAAATATAAAAATTGTAAAGCATTATTAGTAATTAACTTTTAGCACTATTTGTAAATAATCTCTTAAGCATAAAACAATTAACTAGTTTTTATTGTAACCAAAAATAAAATATGAATTTTAAAAAAAATTTCGGGTAAAATTGCTATCCTAACATAGCAAAATGATTACGATACTGCTTAACCAGGAACTAAATCTCTATCTAAAAAATAAAATATTTTTAAGATCTTTCAAATGATTTTTTTTAAAAGTTTGATGTTAGAATTTCCTTTATCATGAACAAAAAGTTATTGTATGTAATCATTTCTTTTATATGCAATATATCTTTTATATAATTATTTTGTAACATATTTCTCGTTTTTGTCGTAGAATTAGTTTTATTTGATAATTTATATAATATTTCTTTTAAATAATAATTTCTTTTAAATAATAATTTCTTTTGTATTCATAAATTTGTTAAATGAAATATATTAACCATTTTATTTGCTAGCAAATAGTGCGAATAAATGCATTTTTTTAAGAAAATGATATATTTTACAAAGTTTATTGTGGTTTTTCTCAAATCCTTTTATCCTAAATAAACAGAAATTTCGTTTAATGGAATAACTGAATGTAAACAATATATTATGTAGAAGAAAAATTATTAAATAAATAGTTACTTTACTTTATATAAACTCACGTTTTATTGCATTCCCACTTTCTTAGAATAAGAACTATTTAAATATTAAATTTTAATGAATGATAATTAGTTTTCAACGAAATTATACCAGTGAAATCCAAAATGTTGCGGTATTAAGGAAAAGGTCAACATTTCGACATTACAATTTTCTCTATACAAAATATCTTCAAAACAAATGCAGTTTAAAGATTTCGTTTAAAATTAAAAATGTAAATAATTTATCTGCTGTAAACAAAATAATTAAATTAGTTTTTCTTTGGAGAAAGTTAGAAAATTACTCAATATTAATTTTATTGAAAGACAAGTGTATATTTAATTTAAATATCTTTTAATTCAAACATGCCATGCATATACTACAAAATCAGTGTTTTTCTTAATAAAGTAACGTATGATTAAATTAACTGAATTTATTGCAGCCGTAATAAATAAAAAAAATATCAGCGGATTTTCTTTGAAAGAGGCCATGCACCTCTAATTTAGCACTATGAATGTAATCTGAATTTTATTATTACTAAAGTATACATCAAGCGCAGTAGTATTTCTTTAATTTTGTTTTTGAGTTAATTAAAAAAGGAAAGAAGTAGAAAAAATATTTTTAATTCCAAAACCTGCTGCTTCTATTGTATCCAATTTTCGTAAATGACTACTCCGTTCTGAAAAAGCCGACTAATGGCTATACACAGTTGCACGAAATTCGGCGGCAAACATTAAACAGTTTATCTGCATTTCGTCTTGCGCAGCAGTTCTTTTTGCGTGGCTTTAAACTTGATGGAAAGTACCCGTTCGTGTGCGTACTTTTTATTATTATTTTTTTTATTTACTTTTTCTTACCTATTCCGTAGTTGTATTGTAGCAATTGCGTGCAAACTTCAACGACGGAAGTTTGATTCGTGAATGTCAACTACTGCCTTCCGATTTTTAGGGAAGTTCTTTATTTATGTATTGTTGATGTCGGGTATAATTTACATTTAAGGTGAATTAGACTTCTCATCAACAGTGTTGACATTTTTTTTAAATATCTGACAATTTGATTGGCTTATAATAATCAACAATTTTGCCCACCTATTGTTATGAGAGCTTTTTTAATTTAGGTTTAATGCTCAATTGTATGAATTTCCATTCTAAAACTACGGTAAAATAACCGTAAGCAGTCTATCCAGCCAATTAACCATAAAGTTCACGGTTAGAACATTTCTTTACCATTATGGTTTTGAAACCGTTTAATGCTGGTATGGTTAAAAAAGAGTGAATGCAAAACTATACGGTTATATAACCATTGACAACTAGCTTGGTTTCAAAACAGCAAAAATGAAATTTGTCTGGACATCGGAGATAAGTTATGTTAGGCATTTCGTTAGGCAAAGGACTTTGGAGTTGACTTAATTAGTTTTTCTGGTGGTGCCATCTAACGTGAGAGATGGGAATACTAGACTTAATTGTTTTAAAAAGTTCTGTGGTGCTGCCCTTTATGCGTGAATGAGAGTTTCTTATTTCAATGGTCTAAGGAAGGGACCACCATTTAGGGAGTGCAGGACACTGGAGACTTTTCATGTGTTGAAGGAATTGGGGTAATATTGTGGTGTTAATGCTGGAATTCGAGTATTGTTGTGGTGTTAATGCTGGAATTCGAGTATTGTTGTGGTGCTAATGCTGGAATTCGAGTATTGTTGTGGTGTTAATGCTGGAATTCGAACCCTCTTCAGCCCCTCAATAGATTGTCCCTCTGGGTTATAGTATGTTTCCCGCTGCAAGAGAATAAGTGACTTCATAAGGTTGGCCTGATTGGTGCTGACACAATTCTTGTTGTTTGACCGTATTAGATGAAAACAGTCAATAAACGATTTTTCTTATGGTTACTTGACGATTTTGCTTGAATATGCTCAAATAATAATTAAATAAAGTGTTAATTAAATATTTTTTCCAAAAAATTTCTTACACACCAATACATTTTTGGAAATATAGTATAACTTATGAAGTTAAATTTTTCAGAATAAATATCGTGCGTTGTAAATACTGCATAATATGTATTTAAAATGAGTTTCACTTCTCATTTTGATTGTAACAATAGCGAGTTTACCTTGAAGACTGAAGCTTGATTCGTTAATACGAATATCAAACATTGCCTTTCAAATTTTACGAAGTTTTTTATACGTATTACTAATATACTGTATAACTTATACGTAAGAAAAATTAGACTTTATATCAACAATGTTTTGTTGAAATATTTGTTAAATATTTAAAAATTAGTGACTGGTTTAATGAATTCAAATTCGAAACAAATTGTAATGATATTTTGAAAAAAAGTTGCATTTTTTACTTTGTGTTGCATCCCTTATTATACGTTTCCATCATCGGAATAAGTTTTGCTCTTTATTTTTCCTTTTAATTTTTTCGTAGCGCTGCTAATTTTGGGAGCTTCTATTTATTATAAATGGGTAGGAAGAGAGAAAGGATACGGCCTTCTTTAAATATGTGTACACAGTCTAAAAATATAAAGGGTTATTTTTTTTTCTCCCTTGTAACTTACTTTTTGCAGCGAAAATAGTCCTTCCTTCATTATTATGAGCGATTGTAGTAAATAAACAGTGGTAGTGCTTCCTACTGTATGGTGCCTGAATCTTCAATCTTTTTTTTTTTTTTCAACAACTCTCATTTTGAAGCCCGTTCCAAAAAAAAAACGGCTTGTTGGAATGGACTGTTAACGTGAAAGAAGAGGCAACTGCTTTCTGAAACTACACTTGTTGAAATGTAAGGCTAAGAAAAAGAAAGTGTGAACAGTGTTTTTTAAGAGTCAAATGCGTTTTTTCACAATATCAATCATGGTTTGAAGTTAATTTTATCAACTTATCACTTAAAACCAACTGTGTTATCAGTGGTAAAACGTTCGCGTTAAAATTATTCACTGTTACAAAATAATTCTAATTGTACTGTACTAACTAAATTAGTGTACATATAATAACTGTACATACTACGTATAACAGCTGTGAGGTAAGTTATTAAAAGTATATTGTTAATTAATCCGTTTATAGGTACACGTACAGATAGCGACATTATCAATAGATTCTTAGATAGAATAGATTTTCAACAGCTTCTATAGAGAATTCAATAAATTATTTTTATATCATAATTTTGAAGTGTGGTTCACTCTCAAAATGAGCCGTTCAAACATCTATCCATAATATCGGTACTTTAAACCACAATATCATCCAACTTTGTTGCAATTTAAATATGTCAATAAATCATACTATATTTTCGTTCAAATCTAATCGTAATTTGGTTTTATCTTCTTGTGACTATGGTTCAATTAGGCATAGTAAAACCTTGTACGATATTGTGTTTCAGCGCAATCCAAAATTATATACAGTATACACCTCGTATAATATATGCATTGAAAACTATTGGGTAAAAATTTAATCATTTTTGACTCGTCTCTATCAACCATAAAGATATTGAGTTAGAATAAAAAAAAGTGTATTGAAACCGTTTTTTTTTATATCTAGAATAAGCAGATTTAGAAGGGAAAAAAATGTTTTAATTTACCAGAGAAATATCATTAATTTGTTATTAAATATTCTCCAAGAAATTAAGTTTGTAAAACTTAGGCTTAAATTTCAGCATATACTTTTATTAAAATTTTTTTCGAGTGAATAGTTTAGCGAATGCTATAAAAATAAATAAATATGTATCCTAATTACCTGCCATAGAGTTGTTTACCTAAAGCAAGACATCCACAATTTAATGTATTTATTTGAGAGTTCAAAGAATAAGGCTTTTGATTCCCAACCAAGTAGCCCAGGTTCAAATTCCGGCAATGATTACTGTACCCGGATTGAACCAACTTCTATGATCATGTGAAATATCCTTATTGGAGAAACCAAGTATTAAGAATCCCCCACTGGTGGGCCTTATGGCAAACACAAGTTTCTCTTACAAATAACCTCTTAGAATGGAAGTTTATTCCATTGCTTGATTCACTGGATTCCTTGTTTTCTGGATTGGGTTTTAAATTATAAGCCTACACAGGTGAACGATGTTAGCCGTAAATTCTATGTAAATCAGCTCTTCACTACCAGTTATAATATACTTATTAAGATTTTCGCACTGTGATCTATAAAATTTCTGCTCTTTCCAATAAAAAATGTAAAATACAATATCTTTATACTATAATAATAATCATAAAATTGCCTATGATATTCTAATAAAAACGGTGTAAAAATGTAATTTAACTGACCTTTTTGTTGAAACTTTGCAAATGAGACCAAAAAAATAGGCGATTAAATTAATACAAAACTTTAAAATAATTCAGATGATGATTTGCAACCTCTATAAAAAGTAAATTGGTATTTATTAAATTTTATCACTATATGAAAATAATTTAAATAGATTATTACAGATTTATAAATAAAGTATTTTTAATTGCTATTCGCCACAACGTCCTCCTGTTTGTGATTTGAAATCTAAATTAATGTAACGCACATTTATGGCATTCTACATGTAAACGCTACTTGGTATTTTAATCTAAATGAGCATTTCGTTTGGCACGTTTGGTTCAGCTGACAAACATGAACAGAAATCGTGCTATGTTACTGTTGCAGCAAGAAAACTAATGTGTAATTAACAAACCGAGTTTGTATCAGAATGGAGTTTTGCTTTTGCTACCTCGGCTGCTGTCATTTTTTCACGCTCTTCATTTTATTACCTCGAAAAATGTGCTCAGACTTCTAAATATCACTCTTCTTGGCGTCACACTTAAACATAAATTAAGGTAAAAATCATTTTTATAAATTTTTATCTTAGTTGGCACGTGATTTGGCACTATAATCCTCGGAAGCTTATCTTCAAAACTTCGTGTTAAAAGTTCAATCTAAGGTCTTATGTAGCTGAGGACAGCAGTTTGTTAGGTGTAAAAAGTTCTAGAAAGTTCTTTTATAGTTTTTAAGATGTCCATAAACAGTTTTAGCCGATAAATCAATAGTCTGTCTCCGTGAATTTATCGTTAAACTAATATTTTACAGAAAGAGGTTTAGTAAAAATACCCTTATCAAATCTTATCTTTATCAATTTATTACAGTCTTATTTTTCTTCTTTTATTTACCATTTTTACCAACACGCAAGCAATTTCCTTTATTTATAATGCTTTTAAAAAAACATTGTTCTGTATGTTTGTTTCTTTTACTAAATAAAGAATTTTTTTCTATTAAATAATATATATATCAATAAAACTATGATAATGAGTCACTATGGTTTTTTTTAACTATGATATTATTTAATAGAAAAGAATTCTGTAAATAAAAGAATAGAATAAATGAACACAAATTTTAAAAAATATTTTGTAAAATATTAATCTATAAACGTTTAGGAAAATTAATTGTTTTTATTGTTGTCCCGTCAATATCTGCGCCAAATATTTATAAAAAGGGTGTTTTTTGCGAGTTCTGGTGCCTGAGGACTGTATAGGATGTCGTTTGCAGCTAGAATGGTTTGATATTTGAAAAGGTATTCTGGTGTTAATTGAGTTTTGGGGACGATACTACATTTTTAGCCAGTAAAATTGAGAAATTTTCAATAACTGAAAAAACGCGAATTTTATTTAAAGTATGTCTTTTGAGCTTTTTTTTTTTTTTTTTTTCAAATGCATCGTGTTCAATGATGCTATACTAAAATATATTCCATGCATTATAATATTGTTTTGAATTTTACATGATACCAATTTTCGCGTTTTTTAATCTTAATAAGTTTCAACTCGATTTCGTGTAAGGAACAAATCCGGCAGTTGAAATTTCAACCACTTAACTTTCATCTGGAGCTCTGCGCCTACAGCGTGAGATTGTCAATCGAAATTTCAACTATTTTCCGATTAGCTAGAGTGATCAGTGGTAAACTAGAGCTTCATGCCGGATGCGAATACAAGTTTCAATCTTTTCCTGATCACTACAAACAGAACTTATGACAATTTTTCTTAGCGCTGAATATTAATTAGTGAAATGTTTATTATATTGCTCATCAAAATTTCGTCCACTTTACGATTAGTTAGAGGTCACAAATTTAAAATGGATCTCTGATTTAGATGACATAGTCCCGCAGTGGACTGATCGTTAAGACACGGTTCCCAGCAGATCACTGAAGTCAAGCATCACTGGCTGCGGTCAGTGTGCGGGTGGGTGACCACTTGGATCAGCCTGCGTAGGGACCGAGGGTGTGCGGTATTGGTCCTCGTTAAACTGTGCTACTGTAAAGTGCTCGACTTCGCGTGCAGGTCGTCGGGCTACCGAAGCGGGGGTGCCTCTGCAGAGGATCAAAATTGTGATGGCATGTCTTCGGATCATCCTCAGGGATGCTTCCCAGACCGTCGCCAATAGCCCATTGTGCAGCTCTAGTGCGACGTAAATGAACAACATCAACATCATTAGATGACATATTAAGTTTCAAACGTTTTCTGACCGCTACAATCAGAATGTATCGTTTCATAGCATAGATCGCTAATCGTGATTTTGACCATTTTTCACCATGAAGCTGACAAACACAATCAATAGAAAAAGAAAAAATAATAATAAATTAAAAATAGTTTTTTATTTAAAAAAAAAATACGTTTATTAAGTTGATTTAAAAAATAGAAAATAGTTTTATTTTTTTAACAGCTAAAGAGAAGAACTGCGTGAAAATCGCTTTCAGTATTAAACTTTTATCCTCACCTTAACTAACAACCTCAACTTCTATTTATTTATTAATTTTTTAATTTTAAGTGTGACAGAAAAATTTTTTTTTCGCCTTTTTAGTCTACTTGAGAAATGTGATTTTTATAAACTTTTATTAACTTTATTGACAACTCTTTCTACTTTAATATTCCGGGCATTGGAGATCAATTTTCACTCTAAAATTATGTTTATCATCAGGAAAAATAAACATAAAACTATGTATTGTTTCACATGAAATAAAATTGTACAGAAAAACATCTATTACAATGGATGCAAGGTATCAGGAAAATACAATAATCCGAATATCAAATCTTCATCTTCAAACCGTTAGCATTATTTCTTTCAAATGAGAATGCCCCTTGACTTGGGACCGCATTATCTATCTACAAACACCGCAGTAACAGGTGCACGAACTGTACCTGACACCTACACATTTCCGGTTGCTCATCACCTTTTATCTGTGTCGCGACCACTACAGTTATTGCAAAGTAAGAGCGTAATTTGTTTTTATTACCTGCCTTCTGACTACTGCTTTCATTTTTTTTTTCTCTTCTTTCTTCTGTGTCTTAGCATTACCGCGCGTGCCTGGAGGTAAAATGAACTGATTTTTTTTTTCTAACAAGGTCGGTGAAATGCTTTCGTGAGTTCTTCAGCGTCCTTCAGACTATAGATTGACCATCGCTGTGGCGATCTAACTTTGAAATATTATAATGATATGTTAATAGAGGAAATTATACGGACTGCTAAATTAAGAAAGCTACTTATCATACGTTTTTTTCTTCTTCTTCTTAATTATCTAAAAGGGAACACTTTGCGGTGAATTTCGTCATTATTCCATTTTTATAGGGAAAATGTGTCTATATGTTCACTTTTCTAGAAATTTTGAGACACTGTTTATTGTGGGGAATTTTTTATGAATTTTTTTCTCTGCTAGGTTATTGATAGGATTGATGCATTGTGAAAAGTTGTGTTTTTGTGTGATAAAAATAAAATATTTTTTTTTTCGCTTCAGTCCATTTGAAAAACATGCCATAAAAAGCTTTTTCTTTTCTTTTTTTCGGTTTTTGTTCTGTGTCTGTTAGTTTGTTTATTGTTGGAAAATGGGGGTATTTTATATTTGTTGATAAAATGGCAATAAATTGCAATCGTAGGAAACGATTTAAACTTATTGTCGTCCAATACAAAGTTCCATTTGAAATTGGGACTCTCCAACAAGCGATCGAAATTTCGATTGCAGGCCTTTCTTTAAACGGACATAAAAGTTAATTAAATAAAACTTGATTAAAACTGCACCTCAATAGTGCTCACATATTTTGGATGTTGACCCAGTCATTACATAACCTCCAACTAAATTTTTAGAACGTTTATGAAAATTGTTTTTTCATAAACGTTTCAAAATAGTCGTTTTTCAAAACCAGTATTTATATATTTTTTTTAAGTTCATGCAATAAAACTCTTCGGGTCTCATCAAACTTGTTGAATATTTTAAAATTGATCTCAACTGTGAAAGAGAGATATAACGTTCCAAAATGTCTACTTTAATTACACGATGTAGGGTCGAAAGGCAAAGGGCGAGTCTCGAGGGGGCGCTATTGGAGAAAATTGAGAATGTGATAAAGAAAATTAATATTAAAAGACAAAAAATCCTTTTATTAAAATTTTTATAATAAATGCTGAAACGCGCGAACACCAACTGCATCGATGACGATGTAAATTCCTAGCATTTCACTAAAGCCTGAAGCTGCTACGTTAAAAAACATGCTACAATGTTCTCTAGTGGTTTCTCTAGGAGTCTCCTAAACAGAACTTTTTAGTTGTCCCCTGAGAAAAAAAAATCTATAGGCTGCGTTATCTTGGAGTCGAAGAGATTGTTCAAAAGCTGTCAATAGCAATATCTTCAGGTTGTTTCACCATGCAGTCGCTTGCTCACTGTTTGCCCTTAATTTTTAAGTGGTTTCGGCAAGTTCGATTACCCCTTACAGTTTTGACCTTTAGTTTCTGTACACCCTGTATTTGTAAGGAAATAAGAAGACGTTGCACTGCGGCGGTATAAGCTTACAATACCAAATTCTGTTTTACCTACATAACTAATTTAATATCTAAAGTATAGAGGAAAAAAAAGTTCATGTGAACCTACACTAAACCATGAAGTTTCAAATGCTGGAAAAAAAATTCACAATATCAAAATGCCAACAAATTATATCAGTATTCCTATAAGAATTATTTTTAAAACATTTTTTCAGCATTTGAAAGTTCATTGTGTTTATTCTAGGTTTACGTAAATTCACTTTTTCTATATATTAAATTACTAGTGTAGGGAAATAGAATAAACTATGAAAAGTCTCTTCCTCGTTATAGCATTCTCTTAAGCAATATTGGCAGTTTATGGAGTGAAATATATCTCGGTCTTTTGGTCTCATTTTCAATTGGCATTTCAAAAGCAATCGAAATAATTTCAATAACAAAATAGTTACGTCAATTAATTGGAATAAAAATAGTTAAATAAGTATTTTATTCAAGGATAACTTTAATTAACATCAGTTGCTAGGTGTTTTATTAAAAAGGAAGCTAAAAGATCAATCTACAAAAAATATTATAGACATTTATTTCATTTTTCCAAGAAGCAATTTTCAGACAATGTAAATATGCTTATCTTGCTTAACTTTTTATTTTATGCTTTTAATTAAATATGCTTATTTAATTATATCACGATGTAAATAAGCATATTTATATTGCCTGAAAATTTAATTCGTTTTAAACGATGTTTCTTTTCCACTTTTTTGTTTTTGTTTTGCTTAGGCAGTGTGTTAAAGGGAATGATTTCAGCATTTTTATGGTTCGTAGTTTTTGCTGAGACTTTATTTTTGATGAGCGTGTTTTTTCCAAAGTTGGCTCACGGTTTTGTGAAACCTAAAATATTCTCGACTTAACCTTCAAATCAAAATGACTTGATCGAAATCTTAAAGTTAAATAATTTTTCCTTCGTTAAATTTTACAAAAAATATATATATTATTCATTTTATACAAGCTTTTCAAGATTACTAGCATTTTTATTTTATAACTTTCTTTTAGTTTTTTTTTTTAAATATTAGCTCAAAACCTCCGTTAAATTTAAACCTTAGCTTAAATTTTATGAAATTTATCAATACTATATTTAATTATCTAAATTGAAGCATACATAATTCGCTGAAATGAAACACTATTCAATATCTTCTGAAACGAAATGTTATTCCAGATCGATTTTACAAAAAATATTACTGTTTAATTTGTCACTTCAGTTTTAGTTTGGTAGCATTTTCATTTCATAATTTTCTTATATATTTATAGGTAATTTTGAACTACAATTTTTGAAACATTAGTTAAAATCAGGCTGCCTATCGGTCATTAAAATTTTCGTGCTATTTATTCCAAATTCATTGTTGTTCTAAGATTTTTGACCTAACTAATATTTAAGATATAGTTATTTCAATGAGTTTGATATTGTTGAATAGGAATTAGTTTTTATAAAGAAGTAATGATTTTCAAAACCACTGAAAGATATTTTTGTTTGATATCCTTGTCAATGGTAGACAACACTCTGGTTTAAACAAATTGAAAGAAAATATTAGTTGAAGTTTTATGGATGGAAGCCAAATCTTTTCTGATAATAAACACTTTCATATTCTCCAAAATAATAAACTATTTCAAATCGATTGTCCAAAATTCTTTCTTAATTGCAGTTTTAATGGTTATAGTGATGGTTTTTGAAATTAAATTTTGAGTAATTTCAGTTCAAATCCTTTGATATAAGGAACTATTCTAAAAATCTCCCATAAATGTTTTTAAATCTTTTAAAGTGAAATGCTGGTGCAAATTTGTTAAAATGAAGAACCAGTTTAAAATTTTTGAAAGAAAAGTGTATTTCAAATCCTCTGCAATGAGACCTATCAAATGAAACACTATATCAAATCCATCGGAAGGACTTTATATAATTCAAATCAAGTGAAATGAATCACTATAACAAATCCTTTGCAATGGAACATTCTTTCAATTCCTAGGAAATATTCAATTTTTTTTTTTTTTTTTTTTTTTTTTTTTTTTTTTTTTTTTGTTCTTTTGTTTAATTTTTCTTGTTAAGTATTTTGATTACCAGCAGCTGAATTTTGCCACAGAAGTTGTGAGGGATTTTGCTGTACTGCTGATCAATATGTACGGGAAAACTAATATTTTCGAATTCTTATCTTTATAGCTGTAATATAATTTTCCTTGGATTAACTTAAATACCACATGCATTTCAGTTAACTTACAATAGTAACAATAAGTTGATATTTATCAACATTTCCTGCACGCGGTTCTCTGTTCTTTTTCTCTAGCGCCTAATTCTACAATGTTTTATTGTTATTTTTTTTTCAGAACATTAAATGCCATTACAAATCCCTATTGTCTTTCCTTAATTGCACGATGTATTGTTTCAAAGTAAATAAAAACAATAATGTCTGTCTATCTGCTACCAATAAACGTTTCGTTTTACGGTTTAGTTATACGACTACATCATTCTATAGATCTCGGAGAAAAATAATAATATAAGGTCTCAAAATTATTAAGCATTCATTATTGTAATTGTTAGTCTGTATCTGACTTTTTGAAGATTTATGTGCAAAAGGTAATTACAAGAATCAATGACTACATTCTGTTCACATTAAAGAATGATCAGAATATTGTTTTCCAAACTTAAATCTTTTATTTTTCGGAATTATTATGCCTTATCTATTAAAAGTGGTGAAGCTTTTATTTAATCTTATTTATAATTTGTACTTTTAAATTAATATTAAAATTAAATTTTATTTAAATTTTTTGTGTTAACTGCGTTAAAGAAAGCGCTTAAATACTTAAAGTGCGTATTAAGGAACTGGTGTTGCGATAATTTGTAATTTAGATTTGCTTCAATTTTTTTGAGTTGTTTGAATTTTCAAATTTAAAATTTTGTTAAATTTATTACTTTCTCTTTTCAAAAAAATAAACACAGTTTTCTGACTTACGATCTATGTTCATTTGGGCATTGAAGTTTTGTTTTGAAACCTTATAGGAAAAAGTGGTCTTGAACGCGTATTGTTCTTCTCATATATTTTTACAGTTATACATGACGAAAAAATTCTGGTAAAATTATCGTACTGTATGGTAATGACATTTCTGATGAAAGAAAAACATAGTTCTGTTTAATAAAACCAAAATATCCTTTGATATGGTAGCGGTCTGATTTTCAGAATCATAATTCTTTACCACACATTTACCAAAAATCATAAAACTTAGAGTAAATTTAACAAAATAAATTATTTTTATGCCATACTCTAAGGTATGATAAATTACTGAATTTTATCACATTTACCAAATTTTCCCTTATTATAAAATCTTATTGTATTGTTCATTTTACCAAAATCATGACCAAAGCGCTTTGAAAAAAATTACCGAGCTTCTTGGTGTTCCCATGGAGTCAGAAACACGGCCATATTCTAATAATTTTACCATATTCTAATAGTAGTGACCATACTTTTTTTCTTAGTGTAATATTGTATTTTTTTTACAGTAGAACTAAAGGTTTCCTACCCAGCTCATTTTCACTTGCGAAACACCACAACAGCTTTCACAATTCTTTTCGGATTGTTTCACAATTCGATCTTTTTTCTCTCAGTGATCTGATTCTAAATCACATAAATCTAATATTTTTGTTTAAAAAAATATTTTCGAATATAATCAGAAATGACAGTATTCCTCAATATTATTTACAGCAAACAACAGCAAACTTATCTGTCGTAAATTATTGAAAAAATTAATACATGCAATAGTTCAAATTTTAGAATTAATATCGATATTTCTCTTTTATATAAAAATATACGGAAGTTACCAAGTAAAAATTTATTTGTTCCGTATTTAAAAGAATTAATTAAATTTAGAACAAAAAATGAATCTCAATTAATAATCTTAATTAATTTAAATTTCGCACAATATCTTAAAAAAATGACTTTACGTATATTTGTCAATAAATAAATAAAATTAACAATTTGATACTGTTCAGTGGTATTTACTAATTTAGTCTTTGAACTCACAGAAAGCTGTATAAGCATTAAGAATTAGAATATATACAGTACCCTACGACAATGGTTGGGACGCTTTAAGTTTTTGACATTTTTTCAGATTTCTCTAAAAGTACTGTGATGATTATTCAATAAATTTAAAGATTTAGATCTCACGATTACATAAACTCAACTATAAAGTTTAAAGCTTTCTTAGGTTTGTGGGACTATCAATAAGTTAGGAACGAGAAATAGTGTTTTTGAACACTTTATGCCACAAAATTTAGCAATCAGCGTGTAATTTGTATCGATTACTTAGGTTATTATTAATGATAATATGGATGGAATTTTGTAAATTTATCTACATAATCTTATAATAAATTTATTTATATCTTTTGTAATTTTATCTTATTAATTTGTAGAGAAATATAAAAAAAATTTAACAAATTATTTTTTCTTGCCTTATTTTTTTTTTTTTTTAATTATAACTTTAAAAGTTTTCATTAAAATTAAACAAAATTTTCGAAGTAGTGTTTACTAATAACAAAATGTCATTTTAAAATCCGAAGCATTACCAATTGTGCAAGAAATGAGCATTCAAAGTAATACTGTGAATGCATGGACAACATTTAAGAGAATACTTTCACAATTTTGTTGCAAATCCTATTTGCTAACTCACGAGAAGTATCGGATTTGAATAAAGCTCATATGAATTTTTCTAGTTGTTTTTGCACTTTTTAAAGAAAAAAAAAAAAGAAAAGAAAGCTTTGATAAAGCGTTTTCCACAAATTTCATTTTGTTTTATATATATATATATATATATATATATATATATATATATATATATATATATATATATATATATATATATATATATATATATATATATATATAACTTGAGAGCAGGATGTAAATGCATAAGTAGAAAACAAAGAAAATAAAAATCTCCACGCTATAAAAAATTCCGGATCAAATTTCGCACTTAGGGGTGTCCGTAATCCGTAAAATCCATTTTTACTGTAAAGTATTATATCGTAAATTTCTGAAAGTAATATCTATTTAATTAAAGTGATTCAGTGATTTTACGATAATTATTATTTTGTAATAAGTTTCGGTAAAAATGGATGTTATGATGGAAAAAAACCCAGCACTCTGAGTGCCGGTGTTGTTACTTTGTACCGTAATTTGTTCCATAACTTTTTACAGTGCAGTCTTTTATTTTCGGTATCATATTTAAGAAACGCTTCTGCTTTTTTAAACACACACTTTTCACATGTCAAAAAATTATCATGAAAAAAAAAATCAAATTATATGTAAAAAAAATTCTTTTTTCTGATGTCCCCCGCAGTCATGATTTTTTCCCCCCGATTATTTTTAGTTTTTAAAAAAAGGATCGCCCTCCAACCCGGCGTGCTATTTTCCACTTGGGTCAGTATTATTTCCAGAAATAAAAGCAAATCTACTTTATATGTTGTGGACATTAACTATTTTGTTAGAGCATCTTGCATACATACAATCTCATTATTTGAGCTCGAGTAATTAAATCGGTGGTTACATGAAGGTTAACATGATATTATTTTTCTGGAGCGCTCCTAGGTTGATTGGCGATGCATAGAAATTGATGTTAAGGTCATTACATTCCTCGCTTTGCAAGTTTCCGCCAGACTCTTTAAAAATATACTCCCCAGATAGCTTTGTTAGCAGCATCCGGAGACCATCTTATTGTGTCTACTAATCGTCTGGATCAAATATAGTAATTAGCCGCTTGGATGTACAGCCTATACAATGACGTATTGTTTCTCTTCGATGTATCTTTCAGTTTAGCTTCTATTGCAACTTCCCGTGTTGATAATGTAATAATTTTGAGGATTTTTCTTTTTCTTGTTTGCCTGCACACCATTGTTGCGCTTTTATATCGTACACTTTTTTGCGATGGTTTGATTTATCTATTTGAAGAAATATATTTATTTTTAATCTGTAATATGGAAATTAAGTTAACTTTTGATTTAGTCTTGGGCATAAAATTGTACAATGTAATCAAAGTAGATATATAACTATTCCTACGCCTTTAATTCAATTTAATGTAATTATGGATGATTATTAACCCTTTGACACTCAATTTTCTTTAAACAAATTTTATTTATTTTTTTACTTTTTATTGTTTCGTATCAGTTTAGTTCAAAATAAGTGAAACATACTATATTTAGCATTTTAATAACTTTTGGTTATGAAATACTGCCTCAGACACCGTTGTCTTTTTTTTTTTCTTTTTTCGCTAAAGGTAAAATTTTTGAAACATGCCTCTTCTCCTAACAATAATTTTTCAGATTTTCACTTTTTCTAGTTTTTCATACCTAAATGAAGCAGTAATTCACCATTGAAATTTCTTTAATTTTAAAAATAAATTAATGTTAAATTTTTGAATATGAATGAAAAAAAAGCGTTTATTATTAAATATATATATATATATATATATATATATATATATATATATATATATATATATATATATATATATATATATATATATATATATATATATATATATATATATATATATATATATATATATATATAATAATAATAATAATAAACGCTTTTTTTCTAACCTTATATATATATATATAAGGTTAGAAAAAAAAATTTCATTCCGAGAACCTAACAGTTTTTTTTAGTTACTATGGACTGTTTTCTAATAATTCAAAAATACCAAAATATATTTTTACTTGTAATTAGAGCTTCAGAAAAAGGTATACCGGTATATCTGCTTCAAAGAGTTAATGTATAGAAATATTTTAACTTTTAAGCTAATACTAGAACTTGAGAAATATAGTACAGTGCCTGCTCAATATAAAAAACTGATTACTAATGATCAGATTTTCACGTACTTAGGCGCGTGAAATGGTTCGAACGTATGAGAAATGCATGATGATTCGTTGGAAAGGTTTAGTTTAAATATGCTATTAATTTGTGCAGACGATATTTTAAATTACGAAATCAGACGTAAATATGAACATTTTCGGATTAAACATGCCTCTTTATTGGTGGCTTTGAAAGGGGGAGGAATTGTAAGGTGTACAAATTATTACGTCCTTTCAAATTATGCCATTTTATATCACAAAATGCAAAATCTGAACAAACCCAGCCAAATAGTTCTCGAGAAATAAATTTCAGGAAGGAAAAAAAGAAATGATTGCGTTTACAATGTGCAATTTATTAATTTTAGTTTGTAAATTTCTTTTTAATAGTTTTCAAGTAAGTTTACCCGACTCAGTCGACGTCAAAAAAAAAAAAAAAAAAAAAAGGATATTTTGTGAGAATATTTTCTTATTTTAAAGAATGTGCAACATCATATGAAAGAAAAAAAACTGAAAGAAGTGTGGATAGTTTTTATATAACCTTCTGAAGCTGCTACTGAAAACCGCAGGAATTCTACGGAATGTCCGGGTCAGTTGAAGGTGTCTCACTCAAATTTATCTACCGGTTAACTACCTGTTATCTTAAAGATATTATATAAGCACAGGCATATCAATAATTCTTACCTAAACCGATTTCTTCTGAACTTCTCCTCTTTTTAAATGTGTGTGCCAGGTTAATACTTAGGGATTCCACTGTTGATCAGCCCAAAGTTCAGTTTGGGTACAGCTTTTAAATAGTATTTTGAATTATTATAAAATGTCATGAAACCTAGTGGAAAGTCATTAAAAATGAAAAAAAAAAATCTTAGAATTTCTTTCTTAAAAAATGGAAACTTTCGTAAAATGTTGGGACGCAATGCAAAATTTTGTATAAAAAAATAACTTTGAAATCTTAAGAAATTCCAAATAAAAAAGTATTATAAATTATTTTCAATACTTACTTTGATTGTCTTCGCAGCAATTGTAAATAATTGCTTATTAGATGGAAATTAATTCTTCTGGATTACAAGAAATCAATTGAATGCTTGATATATGCTGTGCAGTGAGAAATGTAGAAAGATATTTATTTATTTAAAAATAAAGTACACTGTGAAAAAATTCTGATCAAATTGCGATAAAAAGTACCGGCACTCAAGATACTTTTTACCGTAATATCTATTTTTACGGGAATATGTTAGGGAACAAAAAACCTGTTATACCGTAAATTTTACAGTAATAATTACCGTAAAATCAATGAATCACTCTAATTAAATAAAGATTATTCTAATAATAGCGGTAAAAATGGATTTTACGGGTGATGCACCCAAAGTATTTATAATGTAATTTAATCGGAATTTTTTTACAGTGTATCGAAAAATATTTCTTATGTACTTAGGCTGGCAGCTGTCTCTAAAATAAGTCTGTTGGGTTAAATGTCTTTTGGCCTGGTGCTAAATTTATTTTACTTATTTAATTTGTTTCGTGTAGTTTTTCAGTTATATCAGGCTGTTTTCTTAATTTTAATGAAACTTTTCCAATATTCCTTTCATTTTTCACTGTCGGAGATTTGTATGCTAGAAAATATATTAATTAGTGGAGGCTTCCCAACCGGGTAGAAATTTTACAGTTTCAAGGGAGAAATGAGGTTAGTCTTAGAACACTGGATTTATAATGCAGACTCCTTGGTATCTTCTGAAAATGAATTTAATGTATGCTTCATTGAACTCCTTCATGTGAAAGTACATTTAATTGGAAATCCGTTTAATTTGCCTATTGAAAAGTTCTTGATGTTTTATAGGATTATTTCTTGTATTAAAAAGTGATCCTCAAGCAAAATATATGTTTCAAGTGAAATAAGTGCAAATCTCAATCATAAGTGACGAAAAGAGAAGGTATTGTTTCTTTTTTCAAGTCAGTCTTATCAATTACATTGCAAATGAACACGACTTAAAAAAATAGATCGGGAGTCGAAAGTGACCTATTTGCAAGTAAAAGTCAGTGTATCCAAATAATTAGTGAAGTAAAAACAATCACAGGCACACCATTAAATAAAAAGTGACCAATAACACACATGTTTGTTATGCTGATATTTTTTTCTAGAAATTGCTCCATTCATTTGTTTCACTTAAATAAGTTTTAATAATCATTTACCAAAAAAAAAATTATAAATAAAATAAAATAAATACATAAAATAAAATAAAAAACATAACTTAGAAAGCAGTGGTTGATCAAAATTCTTCTATGCTAAAATGGGATGTTTAAAATGTATGAACATATAATCAAAACCTTTTGAGTTTTTGAAGGAGGAATGAGCTTCTACAAAGAGAAAAAAATTCTGCTAAAAATTACCGTACAGTATGGTAATGACATTTAGGGCAATAAATAAATAAAAATAATAATAAAAAAACATAATTCTGGTAATAAATACCAATATACGCGGTACTTAAATAATTTATTTGATAATTTTCTGTCCTTATGGTAATGGTTTACCGAAAATTCTGGTTTTTAAAATAGTTCTCATTACACCTCATTTAGTAAAAACGTGCAAGGAATATTGAGAAAAATATTGCTTTGCCTGTAAGGAATATTGAGAAAATTACTAAATTTTACCACATTTACCAAACTGTATGACATAATATAAAACCGTATTTTATTGTTAATTGTACTAAACTCATTACTGATACGCTTCAGTAAAAATTGCCGAGCTTTTTGGCGTTCACATAGGGCCAAAAACAGTAAAGTAAATTTAACTGAACAAATGTTTTTGATGCCATGCTGTAAGGAATATTGAGAAAAATACTAAATTTTACCACATTTACCAAATTTTATGACATAATATAAAACCGTATTTTATTGTTAATTTTACTAAACTCATTACTAATACGCTTCGGTTAAAATTGTCGAGCTTTTTGGCGTTCACATAGGGCCAGAAACACGGTAAAGTTTACTATATTCTGGTAATTTTGACCAAACTGTTTTTATCTCAGTGTAGTAATATGAATGAAGGTTTAAAGAAGTGGGCAATCACTGAAATTAACCTATCGCAGAAATTGCACTGAAATTAAGCTAATTTTGTTTTGGATTGTTTAATAACAGAAGTAAATGATATTCCTTTACATCGGTAATTAATTTAAAAATTCGTACGAGTTGTTTATTAAACCTTTTTCAGTGTTCTTTTCCTCACTAGTGTCTTATTTGTCATATCGGAGATTTGTATACACGAGTACGTATTATAGGTGAGATTTTGTGACAATTTGTTTATTGCTGGAGGACAACACTTTGAACTGAACCTGCTTCTGAAAGGAGAAGCTCATAAATTACGTCTATGTTTTGGCAGTGCGCCGCGCTAAGGGCAAATTGCCTACGTACAATCTTTTAATTACCGTGCCAAGGCTTCTTTTACTGGAAGAACAAAATGTTTATGAATGATAGCGGGAATCAACTGGAAGTGGAAAAGCAACTGTTTTATTTTTATCCCTTAGTTTTTTTTACTCCTTTTTTTTCAACGTACAATTTTGATTCAAAGCGAAGACACCCGATTATTTTGGTAGCTCTTTCGTGGAATCTAGAAGTACTTGCTTACCATTTCTAGATGAGATAACGACCTTCTGAAAATGTAACCACTTTCCTAGCGATGCGAGTCGGGATCCCGCCAAAATTCATTAATGTGATTTTGATGTGAGGAGTAATGGTTAAATTCTTTAGTTTCTTGGCGACGCAAGCCAGTCTTCATTAATCTAAAGTCCACACTTCCTGCGCATTTTTTTTATTTTTATTTTTTATATGTCGATGAGAGAATTCAGCACTCCTTTTGGCATTCATGCTTTATGATTATATTATTTTGGGAATAATTAGTTACAGAAAATCGCTTCTGTTAAGGGTCAGAAATCTGGCAATAGTTAAATTATATCAATTGTTTAACTATAACTTAGTAAAATTTTATTCGAAAAACAGAGCTGATTCAAATGTACTTTAAACCAGCAATCGTTATTTATTTTTGCTATTGTGATCTATTTATGATTACAAGTAATCATAATTAAAGGCAATTATAAACTCTGATTACAAGAACCGAGATTATTTTTACCAGAATTTCCAATAATCGTAATCGAATGAACTACTAAGATTACAAGCAGTCATGATCTACTGTTATATGTAATCAGAGTCTACAACTAAGAATAATCATGATTACATAGTTGGAAGTTTGGTTGCGCGCTGAACCATAGTATCAATAAAAATCTCTATAACATTAATATATTGCATATTTGAACCATATTATCGTATTATAGGCATTTTCAATTGAATTATTAAAATTTTTTTAGAAAATTTTTGTAGATAACATTCTGACTATTCTTAACTTCACGTAATTGCACCCAGATAGATAGAAAAAATATTGACGATTTTAACATGCAGTTTACGGGTTGATATTGAGTATACTACTTGTTAAAAATCTCGATTTTAAAATATGTATGCTAGGTAATACTTAAATTATTCGTGTCTCGGTGTGTGGTATTTCATCTTTCTTGTTATTCCCATTTAATAGCTTCCTCCAATCAATTTACAAACTAGAGTTTATTAGCTTCCGTTTCCGGCTCGTTGAGAGCTATCAATAAGTAAAATTTTATGATTTGGGCAGAAAGGCTTAAAATTGTTTAAAATTTTGGGAAGACATTTAAACCATTTAAAATAAAGGGTCATTTTTGTATACATGATATATTTTTATATTTAATATTATATATTAATAATATTTTTCATGAATTAAATTATTAGATGTAAAATTTGGTTAGTTGTTGTATCAAGCTAAAAAATACTATATTATAAAAAAAATATTATATTCGAAATGAATATTGTTTCATTTAAGTTTTAAGTTTTTTTTTTTACTTCAAGAATGTGCATAAATGAACAAATAAAATACCTGGAATCAGAGTTTTCATATAAGTTCATTTTTTTAACCATAATACAAAAAAATTGAGAAAGAAAATTATTTATAGTTAATTCTATTTATAAAGTGTGCACTCGCCTGATGCTAACTAGAAAATTAGTTTACTATAAATGCAAATAAAAATTGAGAAAAAAATATATTTACAGGTAATACACAAACAATTATTCTAAAAAAATTATTCCAAAAGACATATATAACTATTCATAGTATACAAAAGTGACAATCGTCTAAAGATTACTGGAAAAAAATCGTTACTTGTAATACACCTAAAATATTGAGAAAGTAAATTATTCCTAGTTAATTCTGTTTATAAAAAATGCAATAGCTTAAAGATTATGGGAACAAATTATTACTTGTAATACTCTAAAAAATTGAGAAAGTAAATTATTCCTTGTTTATTCTATTTATAAAAAGTGCATTGGTTTAAGTATTCCTGAAAAAAAAATTGTTACTTGTAATGCACTAAAAATTGAGAAAGTTAATAATTCCTAGTTTTTATTCTCTATTTTAACGAAATGTTTCTTCTATTTATGAAAATTGCAATGGCTTAAAGATTACTTGACAAAATTTCCACACTGGTACTACACTCAAATATTGAGGAAGAAAAAATTTTTACTGACAATTTCACAAAATAATTGGCCCGTAAAATTATTAATAATTTTATTTACTAAAATTGCAATCGCCTAAATATTACTGTTAAATTTTGTACTGATAACACACAAATTATCCATAGTTAATTCTATTCATGAATAGTGCAATAACTGAAAAATTACTGGAAACATTAGTCAAAATTCACCCCAACCTTGACTCGACTTTCTTTATTTAGTGTTTGACATTGACAACGCCTAATTTAACTCAGAACAAAAGATTGATAAAAATAAATCATTCTTAAAGGGTTTAATAAAACATGAAGATGGCATTGTAAACTGACACATATATATTTTTTAATGCAGACGTTTCACGTCCTTAAGTTTAATTGCGAAAACTTGTTAATGATATAGTTAGATCAAACATTTTCCTCGCCTTTTGGCTTTTAATAGTTATATTATACTAATTACCATTAAATATAGCCTTAATGAATTTAAAACATTGAAATATTTGTAATATCCAGTTTGTAAATTACATGGCTTGAAAATTATATCGTTAATTTTTCATGATTATAATATCTTTCACTTCATACCATTACTAATTGTAAATTTCATGTTGTAAATCTGTTTTTATTATTTTCTGAAATAAAAAAAAAATAATATCTAAAAATTAATTGCGCTTATAACTATTTTCAACATTCCCACCTCCTTACTAAATAAGTGATTTTAAAACTGTTACTTTATATCTTAGCTATTTTATATCTAGCAGTTATAGTAACTATCACGTGGTTAATAACGTTTTTAGCATTATTGTTTATTTCTTATTATGTAAATTTTAATTTACTGGTTTTCATTTCGATATTTTTTTAAAGAGTTATAAAATTTTCGATTTTGATGTTTAAAATATTTAACAACAGCACCTGAAGTTATTAAGTTAAAAGAATAAAATACAAGTTGTGATTGTTCATGATAAATTCTTTTTGTATATAATACAAGTTATACCAGGTTATTTTACGAATGCTTTGCATGCAATATACATGAATGTAACAGTATGCTTTTACATGTTGTGCAAATGTAAGTTTTATTCATTTTTATTTTAGACATTTCGCTGCAGAAAATGAAAATTTAATAGATAAGCCACTTTTAATAATTAGGTATATTTAATTGGATACAGAAATTAATGTATAGTTTGAAAAGAATAATAAGAAAACTAGAAAGAAAAAAAAATATTATAAAATTAAAAAAATAACATTAAACTAGTATAAATTTTAGAAATAGAAGTGTCAGGTTTTTAAAAGTTTCTATTTTCAACTTTAAATTGGAGATTATATCTGTGAATATACAATTAAATAATGAGTTAGTATTTTGGATACGTAAATAACTGAGGAGGAATATTTTTTACATTGGATAAGGGAAATAAATTTATTTAAGATTTTTTATTATTATTATTTATTTATTTATTTTATTAAAAAAATCAAACAATTTGGAATTTCTAGAGGAAGTAGATTAAAGCATAAATTTGTCTGATTGGTAAAAACTTTAACGAAACTAATGTAACTCATAGCTAATCTAATAAAATTACATTACTTATTAGTGAAATTCCATAGTATATTAAACTTCCTATGTAATTTTTAAAATGTAAATACGTTTGCACTTCTTATAGCTGAAATTTTCTTTGATTTTAGTTAGCATAAGAAACACCATTTGTTTTACTTTCTCTTTAATATTTTCTTAAATGTTAATTTAAAAAAATATACGTATTTTATTATAAATTCTTTTTTTTTAATATTTAATGTGAGTTTAAAGTATTTTTCTTTGAAATCTAAATGATATGCACATACGTCAAACTGTAGGCTCAAAACAAGTTCTAAGTTTAAACAGCTTTTTTTTTTTCTTTCCTTTTCTTTTTTAAAGAAATTCTAACTCCATTCCTCCATTAGCAGCAAGCAAGGAAGCAATTAAAGGACAACTCTATTTGCCTAAATATACCATTTATATATTTGAAAGGTGTATAGCCGCACAGTATCATTTCAGCCTTTGGGTTGAGTGAACTTTTGAAGTTTGACCTTTTTGTGTAACGGATACTAATTTAATATCGATAGCTTTTTGGCGATAATTAAAAACTTTCTGTTTGTAATTTTACCTTTCTAAAAGTGCAATAAAATGTCTCTTTGGAATCGATTTAAATTTTTTGTTGCTTAATACAAGTTTAGGATGAAATCCGTTTTCCTGTTAGCTTGTTTAGTTTAAGCAAAACGAATTTGCCGTTGATTTTATATCTTGCATATGATTTTCAAACTATAAACTGTGTTATTATTAATAAGAATTTTAGAGTTAACGTTACATTTTTAATAACTTATATCTAATTGGGCATTAAAAGGCAAACTGTTTTGTATAATTTCTTAATTGCAATTTTTTAACTCAGTTTTTGTGGCAGCTTTATAGTGTTTTTTTTTTTTTTTTTTTTTTTTTTTTTTTTTTTTTCATTTTAAGAATTTTGAACGCAGTTTCAATTCAGAGTTTAATACTGAATTAATAGTTAAGAGTTTTCTGTAACTGAGTGTTGAACTTTATTACTTTATATTAAAAGAACGAATCAAAACAATAAAGACAAAAGACATGAGGGTAAAAATTCTAGTAAAATTTTTGTACTGTATGGTAATGACATTTCTGATTGAAAAAAATAACAACTCCATTAAAAATCGAAATATACGGTATTTAAGTAATTCATTTGGTAATTTTTCAGTTCATATGATAATGGTTTACAAACGGTAAAACGGCAAAATTAAAGTTCTTACTACCACATGTTTAGTAAAAATACCACACCGAAAAGTAAATTTAAAGAATAAATGATTTTTAATGCCATTTTGTAAGGTATCATAACAAAATTGCCTATTTTTTTCAGATTTATTAAATTTTATTACGTATTATAAAACCATATTTTATTGTTAATTTTACCTAAATCACTTCGGTAAAAATTACTGAGCTTTTTTTTGTTCCCATAGAGCCAAAAACACGGTAAAATTTGTACCATATTCTGGTAGTTTTGACTGTGCTTTTTTCAGGCTATGGTAACATTTGAATAAATACATTTAGAACTAGTTACAATGTCAAATATATATATCGAATATTCTAGGGAACATAATCTAAATTCAATCATTCCATAAATGAAAAACTAACATTTCTAAAGGAAAATAATCGTAAGTTTCTAGAGGAGATTTTATTAAGTAAGTTACATATATTTTATATTTTTTAAGAACTAATTTTAAAATTGTAATCAGTGAATCAATTACAGTGAATCAGTGAATCAAAATTACCATATAATCTTTTAAGGTGAAAATAGATTTTATGGATGATGCACCTAAAATGCCGATACTTAATACCGCAATTTGAACCGCAATTTTTTACAGTGTACATTATAGCATTAGTTATTTTTTTCTGATATGAATAAATATAATAAGGAACCGGAACCTAAAACTAAGCATCATGCGTTATTCGCAAAACACGGCAAACAAACTGTTTCGTAACTTAGTGAAAGATGTTGACATTTTTGTGACTTTGATTAAATAGCTTTATGGAGTACGTGTAGGAAAACATCACATTAGCTGTTTATGAAAATTTTTTTTTCTAATGAATAACACCTTTTTAAAATAAATTGGCAAAATATGAATTTTATGTCACAGCCATTGAATGTCCGTTAGGGTCAAATTATACAAATATCGACTTATGAGCTTTTTAAAATTCCGCATTAACATTTAATTTAAAGGAAAGTTCTCTAATTCTCATGATGGTTTACTGACTATAATAACTTTCTGTGTATCTAGGATGCAATCTTTGGAAAACTTTACGTATGCATATAATGATTGTTTTTTTCTTTTTGCATACAAGATCACTTTTCTCAGAACCTACTGAAGCGATTATCAAATTTTTGTTTTTCATTTCCTTTTTTATAATTATATTTAACAAAGAGGTTTTTTTCGAAATTCTTTTAAATGATTTTTTCTTTCCAGAGTTAATTTTTCATCAAAATTATAGCTGAAATTTTAAATTTCAATTTCATTATTTAAATCGTTTGAATTAAAAAATTAACAGTAATAAATTATTCCTAAAGTGCTGAGAATTCAAACAAAAAAAAATAATGTTACATATATTTAGTAGCTGATTCAGCAGCTGTTCAGAAATAAACCACCTTTAATGAAAAAAATGTTTAAGGAAAAAAAATTTGAAAGCACTGACCAATTTTAATATGGTACAATGTAAAAAATTCCAGATTTAATTATTATATATAAATTCCGACACTTTGGGTGCATCTTAGGTATAATCCATTTTACCAGAAAATCCATTTTTACCGCAAAATATCATTCCATAATTTTATACAGTAATATTTATTTAATTAGAGTGATTCAGTGGTTTTTACTGTTAAAATTATTGCTGTAAAAATTTTGGTATATCAAACTTTTGTTCTGTAACATGTTACGGTAAAAATGGATTTTACGTAAGAAGTATCGGTACCCTGTATGCCGGTAGTTTTTACCGGAATTTGATCTGGAATTTTTAATAGTGCAGGAAGAGTTCTTTTTATTTTTAAAAAAATTCTTTATTCAAAAATTCAAGTATTTTTATGATGATGCGTTTTCCCACAAGATCTTTATTTATTTCATCATGCCACGTCTAAATTTATCCAATGGTGATAGTTATTGTATTGGCGAAGTGCGAAAAATGCTGGCCAATTTAGAGTATTATTGGTCTATAGAAAAATCAAGGAAATATTCGAATGCTTCAAAAATCAAAGATCAGCCGCCATCTATTTATATTTTGATTTTCTACGAAATCATTTTTCTTAAAATCGAAAAAATTGGGCAAATTAGCGGTTGGAGAGTTATGAGAATGTAAAAAACAAATATAAATCAAGTATCATGCTACCGAAGTTGAACAATAGTTTTTGTTTTCCTAAGAGAAAGAAAAATAATATCGGCTTAAAAAACTGGTTTTTCAGATGATATACCTTTTCTGTCTCATTATTTTCGAATAAATGCTTTTCACTTTTTTTTTTTATTGTTGTTTTCATTTTCTTTTATTTTTTTCTAGCTTTTTTTCATATAAAGGGAAAAATTTGACTTTCTAATGCCAAATAAAAAAACATTCTAATCCGTTAAAAACCGCAATTTTAGCTTTACTATTTTTGGCGAAAATTATAATATCACTCATAGATAAATAATAATAAAGATTCCGGAACTGCTTCAAATAATTTTTTAATATAAATATCTGAAAATTTTAGAGCATTTATTTTAGAGATAATTAATTGTTCGAAGACTTCGGTCTACTACACTGAGAAAAATTGTAAGATCAAAGCTACAAGAACAAGGAAAATTAATAGTGTTTCTGGCTCTATAGGAACACCAAATAGCTCGGCAATTTTTATCTTTGCTAATGACTTTGGTAAAATTAAAAATAAAATTTACTTTCATAGTAAGTGATACAATTTGGTAAATGTGGTAAAATTTGGTAGTTTGATCATGATACCTTCATGATCGTGGGATAAAAACCATTTATTCGGCTAAATTTAATTTTCAGTTTTGTATTTTTTACTGAATGTGTGGAAATAAGTTCTATAATTTTGAAAATCAGAATTTCCAGTTAGCCGTTACCATATGAATAGAAAAATTGACAAATGATTGGTTTAAATACCGTATATTCTTGTTTTTGTAACCACATAATGATGGGAGTTTTTTTTTAAACAAAAAATGTCTATACTATTCATCACGGTAATCTTTCCAGATATTTTTTCTCCTTGAACGATACACGTATTCAAATATTCTTATTTATTTTTAAAAAAAATAAGAAAGAAAAGAAATTATTTTGATTAAACACACTTAAAGTGTTAAAATGTGTTAATAAAAGAAAGTGTTTAAACATTAAATGTAATTTATTTAGCTTGCCAAATAATGTTTACAATTTCTGGCAAATTGTGAAAAAAAAAAAAAAAAAGGAAATCGTTACAAATTCCTTGTTACAAAAACAAGGAAAATGATAACAGTTTTTTAAAATTGTGTAAAATCGCAAATAATCTATTATTTCAAAAATCCCCTAAATCAAGTATCCCTCTGGGGCCTACTGTGCTATACCTGATTCTGAGGTAATAATTATTAAGATTAAATGAAAATAATTAGTTACGAAATGAATTATAAGTAATTCATAAGTTAAATTATTTGTATGCAAACTAAGCAAAATTATTTTAGTTAAAATAATATTTTTTATGGTTTAGATGTTATAATTTGCATTAATTATTATTTAGTAAATCGAATATTATAAATTTAAATAATCTTTTTATGTTGACTCAATTGGCACTAAGCAAAACACGACTGCGTCTCGTCCACGAGTAAATGCTGAAGCGTATATTTTATAATTTCAAGAATGATTTACGTCAGCCAACGTAATATGTTTGTTTTGACGTAAGAGAAATACCCTTAATTAGGTGATCTGAGATCAAAAATAAAATACTTCTATGATAAATAGCAACATATGTTTACTTTATCCGGTCTCAAAATTCCAGAGCTTAACATTTTGCATGCCAGCATAGTTTATACCAATATTATTTCAACGCACATGATTTATGTTTGATTAGCATACTTTTTTGAAAGGTGATCCGAAATATCAGTTACACTGATGGAGATATTTAATGTTCGCTTTTGATGAACAAAACTGGTGCTTACGTACATTCAAGGTCGAAGATCTTGTAAATTCTTTGGATTGAAAGTAAACTAATGTCAGCTGTGTAGTATTTTGATTGTTGATAATAATATCAAAGTGTGTTGATTGATTAAGATCAATTCGCTTAAAAGTAAGAAGTATTTTAATCACGTATTTTTCAATAAGTTTTCAGCTAGTCAATATAAAAAAAAATAGAACCGGCACTGTGTTTTAAAGTTAACTAAATTGTAATACTTTTTCTTTAATTTTAACGATAGCTAAGCCTTACAAAAATTTAAGATTTTTTTGAGGTGTTAAGGTTGATCTTAGGTTTAAAGTTGATTTAAAAAAACCGTAAGAAAATCAACCTCCAAAAGTTTATAATCAAAGTGTATGAAGTTGTTTTATTAACGCTTGTTTTAGAGTTGATAGAAAACTACCTTAGAGCAGCCAACTTAGGTTGTTTTTGAGGTGAAAATGTTATTTTTTCTACACTTTAAACAAATAAATAGATTTGAAGTGTGAATAAAATCTCCCAATTTGAATTAAAAACATTGCTGAGTTATATATGAGGTTGACTTTTTGAGGTGTCAATGAGGTTATTGATGATATTCATGAAATTAAGGTTTATGGATAAGGCTATTTTTGGTGCCAAACATGACCTTGTTTTCTACCTCAGGTATATTTTTTTAACACCTGTCTACCTTCCAGTCTTTTTTTACACCCCTCACTTACTCTTAAATAATTTATTTAATGAATGGCTAGTTGAACAGCACATTCTTTATCTCTACACTATTCTTTATTCTGTCTTTATTTATGTTTTAATACTTATAAAGGTAATTTTCCTTTTTATATTTTTACTTTTTTATTTAACTATGTATGTATGACGTGTTTTAAAGTAAAAGGTATTTAAATTTCATATTGTTCAAGTATTGGATAAATAATTGTAAATATGCACTTTTTAGCTTTTTCAAAGCTAACTGGATTGGATATTTTTAAACTAAATGCAATCATTTCATTCTTTAAAACTGATTGCATATTGAAAATTGTTACAATTTAGACAACAAGGATTGCGTGATGGGTATTTTGTTCTACATTTGGTTTCCGCGATATCGGTTTTCTGTCGCGAATTTTATTGACACAAATTGTCAACTTCGCTCTTGCAATATGCTTTGAAATAATGTATTGCTTAACTCATTTTAGATTCAGAGAACGATTGTTAATGAGACTTTTTTACTTTATTTTAGCTGTGTAAAATTAGTATGAGTTGTTGAAATTTGTTTAAAAAGTTTTCCTAATTACATACACATTTGTAATACATATTTTCATTTAGTAAGTTTACTAGTAAGTTACTCATAGTTTACTTAACAATTTGACATTTTTAGTTGCTGCTTTAAATTTTTAAAAATTAAAACACGATGATGTTTTACATAAAAGTTGATAAGTGCAACCACATCATATTTATTGCCAGTGTTAAAGGAAAATTTTTTAAAATGTTAGCGTTTCTAGCAACAACAACAAAATTTTGTAAGTTAAACGATAAAAAAAAAAGTTAAGAAAATCAATAGCTCTCATATCGGAATTGTCCGCAGGAGCGTAAAAATATATAACTTGAAAAAAATTACAACGTATCTACACAATTAAAAATTTTGGAGAGCATTGAACCCTAAAATCGTTCAAATTCACTATTACTTTATGGTACACAATTAGACCATATTATAACATTTCTGAAACTTGATTATTTGATGCCATGGCAGAACTGGAAAGAAAATTCGGTTAAATTCAGGACAAACAGTTGCAGAAAACTCCCATCGTATTATAGTTCTAAATATTGTTATTATTGTTCAACATTGAACAGAATTTTTTTACATTGAGCAACAATATTTCAAAAGGTTATAAAAGCGTTTTTATTTACTCTTCAAAACTCCAAAATGCCTTTTTCTGCTCTTTTATCTAAAAAATTTTCTTAAATGCCGCTGAAATTTTGTGAAAATTTTTCTAAATTTTTTTCCATTTATTTAGCCAAAATAAATGTATACTCTTTAATCAACATAAAATTATAGTCTACTAGTCAACATAAAATTATAGTCTATTAGTCAACAGAAAATTATACTCTATTAGTCAACGTAATATTATAGTCTATGGTACATAAAATTATACTCTATTAGTCAACATAAAGTTATAGTCTATTAGTCAACCTAAAACTATAATCTATTAGTTCGCATGAAATTAGGCTATTGTATGTAAATGTCATAATACAATTTTATCCCGTAAAAAGTTGCCTAGCTATTTTCTCTCTATTTTTCAAAAAATGAAAGTATGTGCTTCTCAAATTTAATCTTCCTCACCAAAAAGAATAGCTTCCGTGTTAAACAAGTGTTAGCTTCCGTGAATGTTATGAAAAATTTTATTCGCAGTAGCGAGAATATGGTATAATTTCTCAGAATTAGAACATCAGAAACTGACCTAAATTTAAATTTTCAGCTCCATTCATCACATAAGAATTAATATGATGTAATACTTGTATATTCCCTTGAAAGTTTGATACTAAAAATTTAGACAGAACTTCTACGGGGAGTGATGCCTTGTGGCTATTGTAAGCTCTATCTATTGTAAGCTCTATCTGTTTGAAGTTAGTCTATTTTGAACAAACTTCAGCAGCAAAATTCGATGCCTGTGAATCAGAGAAATGTCTATCTGATTGAACTATTAATTAATCTGTTCATTAACTTTTCGAAAAAAGGGACATCAAAATTCAACAACAGCAAAACAGGGACAAACTTATTCAATTTAATACTATTTATCTGCCTTTCAAACGACTGAGGGAGATTTTTATTGTGTATGTTAACTTCAGTGAAAATTAACATCAAAACTCGACAAACAGGCCAAAAGAGGGACCTATATCTCCAACGTGTTTATTACACACTTTCATTGAACTTGCCTTCAACATTTCGTCTTTTCGATCATTTACCTTTGTTAAACTGTATCTCGTGTCTGAAATAAATAATAAATCTCCATGGGAATAAATGGCTACATTAGTTGAAGAGCGCATCTTTAAAGCGATCGTTGAAGTCTAAACTGGAAAACGAGCAATTTCCGGGGAAAATTTACGTTATCTTTATTTTTTGTAACTGCTTGAATTAGTACGCCGGACAAAATCCAAAAAAGACTGCCGATTTTCTCAGTCGCCGAACTTTTCGCCCTCCAATCAGGCACGCCTCGAGTTCCTCTGTCTTTGCACCATTTTTGTTACTTAGGTGCTTCTGTATGAAAACCAATCAGCGTGTCCACTTCGCCAAAAAAGAAACTGTGCAACTTTGTTTCCTGGGGTGAAGAGAATCGAGGTTTTTGACATCTGCGGAGTCGAACAAACGATCTCTCGCCAATCATTTTGTTACCCTCTGCTACACTAGGGATCAGCGGAAAGACGAAAGAAACGACTTTAATTTTTTTTCTTCAGAAATTGTGAGAAAGAACTGATAATCATTTGAGCGTATTAAAAAAATTGTGTTGGTCGATTTATTTAGTTCCTTTCTTGAATGTGTAAGTAGTAAATCGCCATTACGATTTCCGTAGTCAATGAGTGAGGTTGGTGTACGGATGAAGATAATCATACATTATGTACGTGACGATAACTAATTTAAAAATTGCGGAATTGGATGTAAAATATCAAACGTTATTGCTATTTTGCATAATATATGACAATAACTAATTTCAGAATTGCGGAACTGCTCATAAAATATCAAACGATATTGATATTCTGCATAATATATGTGACGATAACTAATGTAAGAATTGCAAGATTGGACGTAAAATATCAAACAATATTGCTTTCTGCATAATATATGATGATGACTAATTTAAGAACTGAGGGTTTGGTCGTAAAATATCAAACGATATTGCTATTCTGCATAATAACAAAGTAATTTGAACGTGTATTTTTTTTCTCCTTCTAATGACTGGGGATATCTGCGATGGAATTACAGTTAGAGAACAACCTCAGGGGAAGCAAAACATAACATAATCAGAATCATATATATCATTCAGAAAAAAATATGATTCTGAAATATAGCTAGCATTACTATTATTTTAGAGAAGTTCTAATCGATTTAATATTGTAAGAAATTTCAAAATTTTAAATAAACTGTTTAATGCTTAAATCTGCTAACTTATTTTACACTATAGATATTAAACTCTATAGATATTAACAACATAGATATTAAACTCAGAAAAATTGGTACAATATTGAACCACAATATCGGTTCTTCTTAAAACCACAATACCGGTGTAGTTTAACAAGACTTATTATAGTTAAAGCAGATTTTTATGATAACATCGTCCAGCATTATTCTATATTTTAAACAGTGTTGATGATCTTATTTTTTTTTTTTTAAATTGAGATTCTATGCCAAGAACTAAAACAATTGCATTGTTCAGTTTCGAAATAAGACAGGTTTGATGGTTCTTAATAATCTCTAATCTGTGTTTATGAACGAGAGAAATGTTCAATCGAAAATTGCCTACATTCGTTAATGGATGCATTATTCAGTTATAGATATTTTCCTGACATGAAAAATTTAAATTACATCTGTAATATTTAATACAGCCGGCCTTGCTCATTCTGTTTTAATTTCTCTACAGAATGTTTTGATACTTAAAGTTTTCTTCAATTATGATTATATCATAAAATAATTGAGGCACAGTTAATATTAGGTGTTGAATACTAGATTAAAAACTACGGTGTATCTTGTAATTCTTAATCATTTCACATAATGAATCTACTGGATATTGATGACTTTGAATATTTAACCTTAAGAGTATAAAGATATAATTTATTTTTTTATCGTAACACATCTTAGAAAATATGTATTCTTTTAAGAAACTAATTGCCCATAATACTCTAATTCGAGGTTCATACAAAAGCTTTTTTTTTTTTTAGCTATAATGAATAAATATACACTTTTTTACAGCCATAATCGATTATGAATGATTTGATTATTGTTGTCCAGCTTACAATGCATTTGATGGATGATTTATTTTCTTTATTGCCTGTTTTCACGATATTGTTAAAATTTTACTGCTTCCTTGTCTCGCTACGTCCTTGAAGCTTTTATTAAGATTCTATCACAATGTAGGTCAACTCCTAAAATATGTGTCTTTTTATTATTAAATTGTCTCAATCAATTACAGAATCAATTTATTTATGCTAGTAATTAAGTCTAGAAAAAAAGCGTTCTTTAATCTTCTAACGTTTTCTTTCATACGTGTTATAAAAAATGTTTGTATTAAATGTACCATTTTTGTACTAATTTATGATTTTTCTATTCCATTTGAATTAAATTTGTTTAAATTGCGCCTTATCAGAATAACAGTAAATTTTAGTTAAATGACTTACTAAAAATCAATGGCGCAACAAGATTTGTATCAAAAGTCTTTAGGTAAAGTTTAATATTTAATATATGAAAAACCTCAATTTAATTTCAATGCAGTTTGCGCAGTGTATAACAATTTTAATTTTTCATTTTGATTAATACAGTCGGTGTTTTTTGTAATAATTTTAAAATTTTAATATAATCTTAAAGAGAAAAAAAAAACTGTACTGAAATAATCTTTTGTTTTCTTACAAATTATACAAAACTGATATTCATAAATATTTTGATGAGATTCTAAAGTTCGGTAAAGTTAAATTTGTGTTACGTCTCAATTTAATTTCAATTTAGATAGTTCTATTTGTCCTAATTATAATTTTTCTATTTAATTTTGAATTCCGCAAATATAATTTTTCAATTCATTATCAACTTTCCGTGCTCTATTTACATTAATTTTAATATTTAAATTAAACAAAAGAAATGATTGGATAATTTATGAAGGATACTTTAATTGCTCAAATTAAATCACTTACATCCAGAGTTTAAAAAAATCAATTTCTACCGTAGCTTTACCTTGCTTTATAATCCGTAACGTGATTATGTTCTCAACTAAATTACGTAACACTCAAAGAGTTTAATATATCCTTCTTTTCTGAGATTTACAGTAAGAAATATCCATCATTTTCAAAAGAATTTCACGCTATTGTTTGCCCTCCCTCTAAATATAGCTCAGGTGATAACGCGAGTGCTTTTGCCGACAA
Source organism: Parasteatoda lunata (assembly GCA_949128135.1). Lineage (NCBI taxonomy): Eukaryota > Metazoa > Arthropoda > Arachnida > Araneae > Theridiidae > Parasteatoda > Parasteatoda lunata. Next base: position 53,381,917 of record OX421972.1, on the reverse strand, counting down.
AAGAGAGGGTGTTTGCCGCTGGCGAAGGTGATTAGTGACTTTTCCTACATCAAAGGCAAAAAAAAAAAAAAAAGGGAAATTGGCCTGTAGGCAACAGAAATGGGGCGGCTAATGTTCAACCAAGGGTGGAGGCGGATTATAAGAAAACTTACAATGGCCTCAAGAAAGCCTTTTTGTTCAATTTTAAATTTTATTTTTATTTACAAAAATGCTTTGCACTACTTCGTCTTATGGAAGTCTGGTCAACAGTGTAAAAGACACTAGTATATCCATAATTTTTATGGTAATCATAATTTTAACATTATGATTGCATATTGTGAATGACTTATAGTTGTTAAAAAGGTAAATCATTGGATATGAAATTGAAAGATTTGTGAGAATATTGTAAGTCTGGAAAAGCGAAGGACACAATCAGGGATAACATACCGACTAAAATGAAATAAAAAATCTGATTAATGGATACATTTATGCTATTTGATCACACATGCTTGCTAAACTTAACTAAACCTAAAGAAAATCTCAATTAAACAAACTTAATTGAGATTTGTTCACGTTTGATCAAATTTATTCAATTAGTACAACTTAAGTATATTTAAACAAATCTCATTTGTTAATTTTTAGAAGAAAAAAATTCTATTAAACATTGAATATAAAGTTTGAAAAATAAAATAATTAAATAAATTTTAAAAAAAGTTGTTATTATTTTTATTTCTAATAAAAAATAAGCTGTTTATTGGTTTTTTAAATTGATTGTAAAACAATTACAAAAAGCTAGCAATTTTTACAGCTGCTGACTTGTTACAAAACGTAAATAAGCTAATATTGTTCTGAGACGTCATTATGAAATAAAATAGAATTGCTTTCTCTACTTTTATAATATTTTATTATATTTCCTTCTCGAAATTTTATTTTAAGATGAATTACTATATGTAGTGTAATATAATGTAATGCAATGTAATTTTTTGTAATGTAACATAAATATAATGTATTTTTTGCAGTCATTTAACACAAACAACGACATGGGTTGATCCACGTAAGAAATTAACGTCAGGAAACATGGCGGCATCAGTCAATATGCAGAATCTTGGTGCCTTGCCTAAAGGATGGGAGCAAGCTACTACACTAGAGGGTGAAGTTTACTTTATTAATCATATAGATCGCACCACAAGTTGGTTGGACCCAAGAATACGTAAGTATGCTGTCTGTCTAACTTGGGAACTCTTCTTGCCGATAGTCTAGATCACTGTCGATGACTATGGTTATGAGTTTAAACTATTTCCAAGTTAGGTAATCATTTAGGACAGATTCTAAATCGGAGAGTATAAAAAGCTGTGTAACAAGTATCAAACTTCTCAGTTTGAGGGACACCAGTAAAAGCTGAAATCACCAAAACATCAATAACTTTCCGCTCACTCTACGGTAGTGCTGAGGTACTACCACCACCCGTACTTGGGTTTTCAAATCATTTTGAACATTATCGGCGACTATGCTTACGAGGTTAAATTATTTCAAGTTAAGTTGTGGAGTAAACATTAGGGGCAGGTTTTGAATCGGATAATGAAGAGCTGTTGAGTCTGAGGACCATCAATAAAGGCTGTATTCTCCAAAATATCAGTAATTTTCTGATCGAATTCATTCAACGGTGGTGCTGAGGTACTACCACCTTTTCTCAAACATCTAGAGCATTATCGGCGACTATGCTTATGAGGTTAAATTATTTCACGTTATGTTGTGGAGTAAACATTAAGGGCAGGTTTTGAATCGGATAATGAAGAGCTGTTGAGTCTGAGGACCATCAATAAAGGCTGTATTCTCCAAAATATCAGTAATTTTCTGATCGAATTCATTCAACGGTGGTGCTGAGGTACTACCACCTTTTCTCAAACATCTAGAGCATTATCGGCGACTATGCTTATGAGGTTAAATTATTTCACGTTATGTTGTGGAGTAAACATTAAGGGCAGGTTTTGAATCGGATAATGAAGAGCTGTTGAGTCTGAGGACCATCAATAAAGGCTGTATTCTCCAAAATATCAGTAATTTTCTGATCGAATTCATTCAACGGTGGTGCTGAGGTACTACCACCTTTTCTCAAACATCTAGAGCATTATCGGCGACTATGCTTATGAGGTTAAATTATTTCACGTTATGTTGTGGAGTAAACATTAAGGGCAGGTTTTGAATCGGATAATGAAGAGCTGTTGAGTCTGAGGACCATCAATAAAGGCTGTATTCTCCAAAATATCAGTAATTTTCTGATCGAATTCATTCAACGGTGGTGCTGAGGTACTACCACCTTTTCTCAAACATCTAGAGCATTATCGGCGACTATGCTTACGAGGTTAAATTATTTCACGTTATGTTGTGGAGTAAACATTAAGGGCAGGTTTTGAATCGGATAATGAAGAGCTGTTGAGTCTGAGGACCATCAATAAAGGCTGTATTCTCCAAAATATCAGTAATTTTCTGATCGAATTCATTCAACGGTGGTGCTGAGGTACTACCACCTTTTCTCAAACATCTAGAGCATTATCGGCGACTATGCTTACGAGGTTAAATTATTTCACGTTATGTTGTGGAGTAAACATTAAGGGCAGGTTTTGAATCGGATAATGAAGAGCTGTTGAGTCTGAGGACCATCAATAAAGGCTGTATTCTCCAAAATATCAGTAATTTTCTGATCGAATTCATTCAACGGTGGTGCTGAGGTACTACCACCTTTTCTCAAACATCTAGAGCATTATCGGCGACTATGCTTACGAGGTTAAATTATTTCACGTTATGTTGTGGAGTAAACATTAAGGGCAGGTTTTGAATCGGATAATGAAGAGCTGTTGAGTCTGAGGACCATCAATAAAGGCTGTATTCTCCAAAATATCAGTAATTTTCTGATCGAATTCATTCAACGGTGGTGCTGAGGTACTACCACCTTTTCTCAAACATCTAGAGCATTATCGGCGACTATGCTTACGAGGTTAAATTATTTCACGTTATGTTGTGGAGTAAACATTAAGGGCAGGTTTTGAATCGGATAATGAAGAGCTGTTGAGTCTGAGGACCATCAATAAAGGCTGTATTCTCCAAAATATCAGTAATTTTCTGATCGAATTCATTCAACGGTGGTGCTGAGGTACTACCACCTTTTCTCAAACATCTAGAGCATTATTGGCGACTATGCTTATGAGGTTAAATTATTTCACGTTATGTTGTGGAGTAAACATTAAGGGCAGGTTTTGAATCGGATAATGAAGAGCTGTTGAGTCTGAGGACCATCAATAAAGGCTGTATTCTCCAAAATATCAGTAATTTTCTGATCGAATTCATTCAACGGTGGTACTGAGGTACTACCACCTTTTCTCAAACATCTGGAGCATTATCGGCGACTATGCTTCCGAGGTTAAATTATTTCACGTTATGTTGTGGAGTAAACATTAAGGGCAGGTTTTGAATCGGATAATGAAGAGCTGTTGAGTCTGAGGACCATCAATAAAGGCTGTATTCTCCAAAATATCAGTAATTTTCTGATCGAATTCATTCAACGGTGGTGCTGAGTTACTACCACCTTTTAGGTAAATATTTAGAACAGGTTTTTAATCGAGTAGGAAAGGGAAATATCAAAAGCTGTCCTCTTTGATCTGCGCTTCTTCTTGTTTCCATAGCATCAGGCAGTCTCTGACTGTGTGGTGAGAAGAGTTCTTTGGCTAGATAGACAAAAACTGTTCCCTCTGCTAATAAAAAAACAGAGAAAATAAAATATTTACACAAATATTTAAATATTTAAGAAATTTAGCTTTATTGCAATGAGTATACAACTTTGTACAGTGCCAAAAAAAAAAAATAATAAACTAACAGACCAATCTAATAACCTTTAACTAAAGGTATTTTTTGCATAGAATTATATCTGGATAGACGAATTTTATAATCGCATGCAAAAGCTTTTCAATTCGTATTCAATAGTTCTCGAGATGTAACGAAATAGTCAAAAAATAAAATTAACATTAAAGAGTCCAAGCTTGAGACCTCTCTCCTTACCAAATTGTTCGGGTCACATTTGTCAGACTGCTACTTACACCCTATACTTTGAGGGCCCAAAATTCGAATATGTCGAAAAAAAAGGTATGCTTATTCAGAGAAAGTACGTTTTTATATTTGATTTCGTAGCTTAAAATAGTGTCTGCGATAAATAATTAGCATACTTGAAGTTACCTCCTCGAATTAATAGGATTTAGTCCTAGAACGTGAAGATCCGATTAATAGATCAGAAGTTATTCAGGGTGTTCCGTTTTTTATTTTGTGCTCTGTACTTTCTTTAAAATGCAATATTAAAAAAAAAAAAACTTTCTGCCTTTAATAAATTTTGATTTGAATACTAGTTTTTTAAATACAAAGACTAATTTTTATAGTTTTCCTCACTATAAGCTAATATATATATATATATATATATATATATATATATATATATATATATATATATATATATATATATATATATATATATATATATATATATAATTTTTTTTTTCTATTTTTTTTTACGGTGGATTTACGATTTAGAACTAGCTGGAAAAATTGGTCCCTATAGGATAACATATTATGTGATGAGTTTAAAGTTTGGGCATCTTAATGTAATTGTTACTATTTTATTTCCCTATATTTGAGGGAAAAATAATGTGAATCTAAATCTTTTTGTGCCTATTTTTAAAATTCAAGTACCCAATGATAATTTTCTAAAATAATAATTTCTTTAAGTCATTATTATTTTTTAGTCATGATCTAAAATATCGTAAAGTATAAAGGATGCGAATCCTTTAAAATTGCGATATTTCTGAATGATAAGACTTAAATTTTGTGTGAAATCGATTTCTTAGTTCAACACACACCCACAAACATTTTTGTATTTCCAGTTCGTAAGTAGGGGAGAGTGGGGTCAATTGTAACATTTTTTACTTAACTATTTTTAACTAATAGAAAATCCAATATATTATTAGTATTAATTGACAGACGTGTAAAGTAGACTATCCTCTACTAGAAAAAAAATACCTTATTTTAAATGTTATTATATTAGTTATTAACAATTTTTGACAGTCGTGCACTTGTTACAATTGTCCCCACTTACGGGGTCAATTGTAACAGTTCATAAATTCAACTAAAACATAGTTAATTATACATATTATCATAGTTGTGATATATTTTTTTATTGATCAAAATAGTAGTGATATTTTAGGAGTAAAAATAATAATGAGCAGAGACCTAAAGGGTTAAACTTTTAACTTTAAGGGGTTAAAAATTTTAATTTATGCTGTGAAAGGTGACAAATAAAATAATTCACATGCAACATAATATAAATGATATAGGAAACTATTGGTGGTTCTTAAAAGAGTTAAGTAATGGTTTGTAAACATAAGATTATTTATTTTCAGCTGTTACATTCGTCCCTTTACTTATTGTTACAATCGTCCCCAAGACGCCATTTCAGCTTCATTTGTTAAAAACAATGCTAGTTAATTAACAAAACTAATCTTTTTTTTTGAAATGTTAATTAAGGTGTCCACTTACATATTCGGTTAATAATTTTTATTTGTTTAAACAAAATTACTTTCTTACAATATAATATTCTAATACCAAAAGAAGTACTTACGTATCATGAAAATATCTTTTGTGATGTAACTCTGCCAAAAGTACATAAAAATGGTTGCCAGCAGGGGTGTACATGTCGATTTATTAAATACACCTTGTGCGCCACCTAGGAATCAAATCTAGAACCCGACACTCGAAGTTTTTGCTCTGTTACAATTGACCCCACTCTCCCCTACTATCGAACCAATTTAGCTCAAAGTTTTGAATTTGCCATTAAAATTACATAAATTGATTCTTGATTTAATCAAGAAAATAAATAAATAAATTTAAAAAAAAAAATACTATTTCTTGCCTAAAAACAAATTTCAAATAGAAATTTATTTATTTTTGATTTGTTGATATTTTAACGCATTTGCATTAACACTCTTTTTAAACGCACTTTAAACACACTTAGAACTTTAAACGCACTTCTTTTTAAACGTATTTAGTTATAAATTCTCTTGTAATTTAAATTAAGCTGTACACAATACTTGAAGTATGCAAATGTTTTTGTAGTAATTGTAGCTTAATTTTTTGAACTTGATGTATTAAAAGTATGCTTATATAAATGCATGCTGTTTTCTTATAAATGATTTATTCAAAGTATCCTTATATATTACATACAGCTGCTCACCTTCAAAACCCTCCTACAGTAACTGCCCCTACTCAGATGTCTGTATCTGCTGCTCTACAATCTCAAACATCCTCACAGGTAAATCATCAACCTCTTTTGGTTAATATTTATACTTAGTCAAAGGAATAAATGAGTACATATTTTAATACAAAATTATTTATGCATTCTCTCTGAAATTCAATTATAGTTTTTCCTTTTCAGAACGTATAACGCATTTTTTTTAAAAAGGTTTAACATTTTCTTTTGTGTTTTTGAAATAGATTGTTTATTCATACTTAGAGCTTATAAAGAACTTTTATTTCGGAAATGAGACTTGCCTTTGTTTCACAATACGTCGATTATATGAATATTGTCCGAAAAAAGGTATTGCATCTAAAGGCCCTTTAAAATTCTATACTTCATAAGCTTATTTATTTTTCTGAATTAAAAAATTAAATATTCTTTTTAAAGGAAAAGTTCCAATTTGAGAATTTATTAATGACACAATGAGATTTTTTTTTAAATTTTTGCTAAAAATTTAATTTTTCTTTGTGCGACCACTATACATATTAGAAATACCCTCACGTACCAAGTTTCATTAAAAATAGTGAAAGTCTAAAATTCTATAATTTATAAACTTGTTTACTTTTTTAAACAAAAAAAAACTTTTTTTAAAAGTCTTATTTGAGCTTTAATTAATAATACAATGATATTTTTTTGAAGTTTTTTGCAGATAGTGAACTTATGAAAATTGAATTTTTTTAATGGATGTTGCTAAACTTTAATTCTTTCGTGTGACAGCTAAACTTAGGTGTAATATTTTGCGTGTCAAGTTTTATTACAAATGATCAAATTCTTTTATCAATATTTATAAGGAAAACACTTTTTTTTCTTGTATGAGATTAAAAATGTTTCGCTTGCTACATTTTTTTAAATAACTTTATTTTTTAAAATATTTGGCCACAAAAAAGATTTAGGACAAATGTTACATTTGATTACATAGTTTAGAGGGGTATAAAAACTTAAAATTTTATAAAATTCTATGAAAAAAAGTATCAAAAAATTTTTTATTTATTTTATAATTCCTCAAATCTTTTATATAATACTTGTTCCAGATTTTATTGTACAGGGAACAAATTCAATTATGCATATATTTAAATAGAGTATGAATTAATATATCTTTTTTACAATGGTACAAATGCCTTAGTACCCGTTTTCAAAAGCTAAAATTGTTTTAAAGTGAAAGATTCAGATGTCTGCAAAGAAATAATTCAAAATATTAAAAAATAAAATATATCGAGAAATAAAATATTATTTCGTGAATTTTTTTTTTATCATTGAGACGGTTCTGCTTTGCATGTGTGGCAATGAATTTTTTATGCAAAACATTTTATTTTGTTAGATTCCCGGTGCTAATAATGCAAATCTGCTGAGACAGCTTCCTACTCAGACGATAAAATTACCTTCGTCAATTGCTGCTGCTGCTATGAGCCTTCAGCAACAACAGCAGCAGCAACAACAATTACAACAGCAGAACCTCCGTGTACAAAGCTTAGAAATGGAGAGAGAGCAACTTAGACTCAGACAGCAAGAAATTATGCGTCAGGTATACATTTATATTTTTCTTCGTCGCTTGAATTATTTTGTGATTGACCTAAGAATGTCATTTGATTTTTAGTTTCATATTGAATGTACATGACCTTACGTGGAATAAAAAATTCTGGCAAACTTACCATACTTGTATGGGAAAGACATTTCTGGTACGAGAAGCCATAATTCTGTTAATTAAACCTAAATATGCTCGTGATTTCAGGATTTGTTTGATAATTTTACCGTTTACTATAATAATGGTTTAACGAAAATTCTGCCCTTTCTTTGCATAAAACATACGAGCCTGTGTATGTATCCAAACCAAATTTACTTATTTAGTGCCACACACCCATGGTTAGGCTTTGATTCAAACCCACTACCTCCATTTCAAATAGCGTTTGGCAGAAAGTATTGGCTGTGAAAAATAATTGTAAAATATTTTTATTCCAAGAATTTATTTTTTATTACATCTACATGTGCAGACTTGTATGCTCTTTACAAAGTATGATTTATTATTAGCCAAAGTTGAAGAACATATTGCTCAAATTAGACGATATTGCTATGCATTTATAGTGTTGGAATCGGATTCGAATTCCACCGAGAGTTCCAGGATGTATGTTTGATTCTTTCTCTATCTTGTGATATCTGTATTTTGACTTGACATGGGCATATAAGCCGAGCATTGTAACCAGCACACTAGCCTATGTCTGCAGACTTAACTAGTTTAAACCAAATGTTTTTTTTTTAAACTGAGCTTGGTTTTTTAAAAAAAAATCCTTTTAAATACTTAATTTTCTAGCATTCTTATAACTATTTTTAGTTTAAGTATAACTTAATGAAAAAAATTTAAAATTTTCTCATCGCAATCATTTTAATCTTGAGTTAAAAAGCTTATCTGAGTCTATGTTACTTTAAATAAACATGTGTATTATGTAAATATTAAACGTTTACGTATCATTGCTGTTCTATTAAAATGTAATAAATTAATTTGAGTAAATTTAAAGTCGTAATTCTCTAAAAATTCTTCAAATAATACGGGCAATCACCAAATCCATGCACTGATAATTCTTAAACTTATTAAAAATTGCAATTACAGAAGAGTTTTGATCAAAAGTTTCTCTATTTTTTAGTACCATATAGGACTTTCGATTCCACTGATTTTACGTACTCGGTGGGTCTTGGCGGAGTCGAGGACCGAACCCCGGCTTTTCCAGACCGGAGTTCAACTCTCTAACCACTTGGCTACCACAGCTCCATATGTGTCCGTAACAATAAATAAATATTCCTGTCTAGAATTACAGTGATATTCAAACCCGCTACCTCTACGTTTCTAGTTTATGTTGTTGGGACAGCTCAGATGTGTGGCAGTTAAGATACTGATTTAGTTAAGCCCTGTCCAGACATTTGTACATTTACAAATGCACATTTTTTATTGTTTAAAATGGTGGTAGGTGTTAACTTATTATATAGGTAAAAAAAAATCAATTAATTGACGAGAATCAAAGTTTACAAGTGTTTATCAAATAAAATGGAAATTACTAAACTGAACATTTTTGCGTCATCTCATATGCTATATATAAACTCATCTAAAAACTGTACTCAAACTATACTATTAAACGTCATCCCAAACTTAGTACTGTTAAAATTGCCAACTCTTGGTTAAATTTACCAAATTTTACCACATATATTATCAAACAGCAAAGTAATAAAAACCATATTTTATTGTTAAATTTACCAAAAAGACATCACCAAAGCCCTTCAGTGAAAATCACCAGAGTTTTTGATGTTTCCATGGAGAGAGAAACACAATAAATTGTAATATATAGTCTGGTGTTTTGGCCAAAATTAGTTTCTTAGTGTGTGCAGCCCTAATCGTTTTTTTTTTTTTTTTTAATGACTTCTTGTTTGTTTTTTCAGCAAGAGATATTGTTAAGGCAAAGTTTAGGAGAGAAGCTGACATTAGCAGCCTCTCCCACGGGATCCACAGATCTTCCGCCAGTGTCCACTAATTTGGACTTGTTTTTGGATGGAGGAACTGATTTCCATTCCCGACAAGAGAGTGCTGATAGTGGTTTGGGACTAGGTCCAAATTACAGCCTTCCTCACACTCCAGAAGATTTTCTTAGCAACTTAGACGATGTTGAAGGTATGACTACTGTTGCTAACTTCGTGTCACTGATGAATGAATTCAGACAAATATGTATTATTTAGTGTGCAATATTTAAAAAGCATTGAAATTTATTTACTGGTGAAAGTAGTAGTTTCAGCTGAATAAAGCACAAATACAGGTACAGAAATGATCATACTTTAGTTTCAGTTCTATGAACCATCCTCAGTGTCTAAGCACCAAGTGACAGTAAAAAAAGTAGCTTGTCAAACGAGTGCAAAATGGTGGGACCCGTGAGGGAAAGAGAAACGAACCTGAACAAGATAGAATTTTATATTGTCCAGGCTCAATGGCGGTTTGAATCCCACTCTGGGCATGGATATTTCTCGCTATGTGTTGTCCTCTGTAGTGTGTGAATGTGGCCCACCCTATGAACGGGTATCTGTGGTGTGGGTAATGTTGCTCGCCTCCATGACTTAGGTTCACAGGTGCCCACTGGGTAACGTTAAATGAGCAACATTTCTGGCATCTTCCCAGATTTAGGACGTAAATGTTCAGCACCTGCCGTTAGAAAAAAAAATATTCTCTAGGCTTGTTAATTTTTCCTTACAGATGCTTAGCCTTAGAAACTGAGAAGGGCTCCTTTCTATAGAACCCAATTTATAGCATGTACATTTCTGTACCTGTATTTCTGCTTTAATTACGTTGTTATGTTGCACAAAGTGTACCCTATCCTCTTTTAGATAGTTTTAATATAATTCAAAAATATGTCAAGTAGGATAAAAATTTGTATAGAATGTATAAGTTTCTATTTATTACGTAGTCAATAAATTCATTTAGAGAAAACAGACCTTTTTTATTTTGCCACAATAATGTGCCACTTCCATATAACTTTTTCAATAGAGATTTCAATATATTGTCTGCTATTTGAAATAAATTTTATCCACAATTAATTTTATTTAATTAAAAAAAAAATAACTATTAAAAGTTAGAGTGTATTTTCCATCTTAGAAAACTTATTTGATACTATTATTGTAATACCTTTTTGAAACATTAAAAAAAGAAATGCCACTTTTTAAAGTCTATAAAAAAATAAATACAATAATACAGAAAATGTGATAACAGAAAATATAAGAAAATGACATATAGATATCTGCATATTACTTTCTTACAGTTGGTAATAAAGTAGTTATTGTTACTATCTAATTTAATACTGCATTTATTTTCTTGTCATCGACAAAAAAGTATTGCATATTTTTCTTGTCCAACCAAAATTGACTTTATTGACACCGGTAAATAAGTCAAGTATTTTTTCCATGTGATCTATATCTTATTATTTAAGCATTGGTTTTTTATTAGTGAAATAAAGAAAAAATTGTTTCCATGCAATTCATTGTTGATTTTCTCTTATTTTGTTACCATCAATAAAAAAAACAATGTATTTTTTTTATACAGTCGAATATATAATAATATAATATTTTCAGACCTGACATGTTCTACAACCATAAGACTCTTTAATTTTGTAATGTAGCTCGGCTAGTATCTTTTCACATCTTCCTTAAATTGAACCTAAAAATATTTTCTCCAAAAAGAAAAAAAAAGTTATCAATGAAAGATATTTATTTAAATATCTGGTTAGTGTATTAATAAGTAAATGAATCAATTACAACATTAGTGTAACTCAAAATATCATTGAGATATATTTGTTATATGAGATATATATACCATGAAAGCTATACTATTTTCTAATACAGCACATTAATAAACATAGCTTTCTAGAAATATTTGCAACACTGAAATTCTACACAAATGGGCAAGTGCAACCAATTGCAAGAAATGGATAGATTTTAAAAATTATAAGGTTTCATTTATTTTTCTTTAATTTCACACAAAACTCTATCCTCTTCCTTAAGACAGGTATATTTTTCAATAATTCCTTTATTTAATAAATCATTTTACTACATTTTAGAGCACATCATTGCACATTGTTTTTATCATGCTAGCTTAGCTGTCAAACTTAAATTCTTCTTAAGTTAAACTTAAATTGCATTGTATATTGTGTTTTAATACCACTCATACCTAATAATGATACGTCTTGATTCTTTCATGCTACAACAAGGTCTTTCTTTTAAGGGGATAGAACAAATAATTTAAGTTGAATAAATCGTCGTTAATTTATGATTTTTTAACCAAAAATAATTTTTAACAGTATATCAAACTCAGGCATAAAATTTTTGAATCCAAATTTTCCTCTTAGGGTTTATTTACGCTTTAAAAGTTATTTTTCCTTATTTTCATATATCATATCCTTTTATTTGACATTAAATAATTTAAAATTATCCCAAAAATGAAATTAATATTTTACTTAAATTTACATCCTCTCAGGAACAGGCCTTTTTTCAAAACAGTACATAATTACTGTTGGTTATGAAATTCAATTCATTGTATTATTTTTTAAAAGAATAGGAATATATTAATATTTGCTAACATTTTTTAGTTAGATTTGTTGTTTTCAATAAATTTTAACTTTAGAAAAATTAAGTGACATTTTGAAAAAATCCAACTTTTCAGGCATAAAAGCATGTTATGTTGAACTGTAAGAACGCAAATTTATTCTAATCAATTTTTTTTAATAAAGCTGCTGTCAATGACAACAGTTGTTTTCTTATGACATTTTATTTTTCTTCTCATTTTAAATAAATTATAACTTATCATCCACACTTTTATTTTCTAATAAGCTCTTCAATTAAAATAAACATAAATATTTTTATAAAATGTTATTTATTTATTTTTAGATCGGCAAAGTAATGATCTTGGTCTTGATCTTCAAACAAACTTGGATCTTGGAGATGATAACATGGATACCGATGATTTAGTTCCAAGCTTACAAGTAAATAAAATGGTTATATTTTAGTGCGATTTGTTTTTAAAACTATATTTTCATTTTAATAATTTATTTTCAGACACATAACCGATGGAAATATGTTTATGCTTTTTAAATGACGTTCAATTTTTAAATTGTGTATAAAAATGATTGCAAATGATCATTATTCAATTTTGTGTATAAAAATGAGTTTTATTTAAAACAAATTAAACCCATAAAACAGTTTTCAGAAAAAATAATGCAAATAAACTCTTTAATGAAAAATTGTTTTATTTTTCAGAAAAAAATATAAAGGTATTTAAAGATATCTTGTATTTTAATCCTTACCAAAGAATTTTAAAATTTTATCTATCAGTATTACATTCCATCATAAAACATTTACTTTGGCATATAAAATTGAACTGCTCTGAGACTTAAATAAAGGATGGTTAAAATTCTCGTTATAAAGTATTTCAATAAAAAGAAGAAATGCTTTATAGTCATGAACAAATAATCTTTGCACATGTTTAAAATGCTTGCTAAACTAATTACAACTAAATTAACATTCATTAAGTAAAACAGGGAATACAGAAAACATAATTATTCTTGAATCACAATAAATTAACAAAAATGAATGAATGAAATGGACATATTTAGATAAAATTTGCTCTCCCTTGCCTTTTTTTGCTTGTATCTATTTTTTTAACAAAGGAATAACTGTTTTTATGAAGTATAGTCTATTCTTTAAACGTGTTTGTGAACAAATATTTTTTAACAATTACTTTAAACTCATAATGTTCAATGCAAAAAACTTTTGAAAAATTAAAATCTTATACTTTTAAATACACTTTTAACAAAATATTTAATCTAAGCGGGAATAACTTAATACATTTACTTCAAATTTTGGAAGAATGATGACCTTGCAATAGTTCTTTACAATTATTCTTTAATTTCTAATTTTTTAAGGGTGTTTTCAACAATAGTGTGTATTCAACAAACACTTATCGATTTTTGATAAATATTGTTTTGGAAATTTATATTTTGAATCTGATATTTTTTTCATATTTTAAATTATAAGCATTGTAGTTATTAAAGTGAAACTAAGAGATTAAAAACTTTCGAGAAAGATTTAAAAAAACCATGAAAAATCCTTTTCTTGAACTTTTGTCTCTTTCCTTAACGTTGTTTGTGGGGAAACTCTTTCGACATTCAAACATTTAAGTTTAATAAATCAATATATAAAAATAATAGGAACACAATTAGTGTTCTTCTCAGAATTTAAATTACACTTCTTCATATGAAAAAGAAGCTTAAAATTATTTTTCAAAATTTTATTTTTTTTTAAAACAAGGAAAATAGACGAAATTTTTTTATTTCAATGTAATAAAAAGCAAATAATTAATATTGTTTTTAAAAATGGGTATCAAAATTTGGAAGAGAAAAATTTCAAACAGAGTTCAGTGATTTTTTGAGGGAGAGGGAGTAAAATTGAACCTTATATACAAAAGGTAATAGAATTGTACACAAAAAAATCAGGACCATTTTAAATTAAATGTTTCAATTTTTGTCAGGAGCTTATTAAATCTATAATCCCTTGTTTTTGCTTATTAAATATATGTTAATTTAAAATTTTTACATGATACCACATTACAACTAAACACACTGTAAAAAAAAATTTAATTACAGTAAAATGTACTGGCACTCCTTGTAATCCATTTAATCGTGAAATCCATTATTTTTCTAAAATTTTATATTGTAATTTTTACAGTATAATACTAACTTAAATGCAGTAAATCAGTGATTTTACAGCAAATGTGAATGCAATAATTACAGTATATCAGATCTTTTGTTCTGTGAAACTTTATGGTAAAGATTGATTTCACAGTAAAAAAAGTAACCGGTACAGTAAAAAAAAAGAGAACTTCTATTGTAATTTAATCCAGAAATGCTTGCAGTGCATTTTATTTAATGAAAATCTACATCTTTTATCTTGAATTCAATTGCTTTAAAAACATATTTTCCCCAATAATAATTTGAAAGGATATTTGCAAAATATTATATTATATTATATTATATTATACTATATTATATTATATTATATTATATTATATTATATTATATTATATTATATTATATTATATTATATTATATTATATTATATTATATTATATTATATTATATTATATTATATTATATTATATTATATTATATTATATTATATTATATATATAAAAATACACATTGCATCTTTAACATATAACATAATATTCTTAGAAATTTCTATATTTCTATGAGTGTGAAATACTGATAAATAATTTGGTTTAATAATAAATTAATAGGTTTTTTTGTAAAAAATATTATTTGCATGTGGCATAAAATATAAGAAATAATAAAGTAGTATTTTTCTTGTTCCAGGAAGAATTAAATGCTGATATATTGTCTGATGTTGAAGCTCTCTTGGCCGCCAACACAAAGGACAACGTTTTGACTTGGCTGTGAACTTATTAAATATAGCATGATCTCATATGTTCCATTACATGGAATATGGAGATGAATATTGAACTGGCTCTATTACACGTTATTTGCTATGAAGACTTTCGAACGTAGAGGATTGTTTTGAAAGCTCTTAGTTACTTCTCAGTAAAAGTTTTCTTGGCTACCTCTAAAAGGCCCAAAAAAATGCGTGCGATATTGACTCAATATCCAACAATATTTAACAACATTAGTACGATGCCATACAATATTGTGTGTTATTTGGGTACTAAACACTCTTATTCTCTCTGTTTCTTATTAAGGTAGAGGTTTACTAATTCAACTTTTTTCAAATATTAACAATTGTACTTTTATTTCTAAATGTTTAAAACTAACCAAGGAAACTTTTACTAGATAATTAGTCTTCCAAATAAAGTAGCATTTTGTGGATATTTTTTTTTCTTTTTAAAATAATTAGAATATATATATTATTGGGATTGTTATGTTATCTTGTTATGTACATTAATTATTCGAATCTGTATTGTCGTCTGCTACTCGGAATTTCATTTCGCTTTATTATTGTTTATTATTTTTATCGTTTTCATTTACAATTTCATGAAAATTGCAACAAGGCAGGGTCTGCAAAAATTCCTATTTTCTAGGAATCAGAACCAATTTTCAGTAGCCACCATGCTATGGAATGAAAAGCAACGCAAAATTAGAACACAAAACCAGGTTAATATTTTTTTTTTTTAAAATGGCGACAATTTCGATTTCTTCAGCGCCATTGCAAAATTTGTAGAAGATTGCAAAAAAAAAATATAATAAAAAAAAATTAATTTATGATTTTTATAATTTGCTTTTATTGTTGAAAGCATTACAGTCATAAATCAGAATTAATTATTTTTAAATTATATAATGCAAATAAAAAAAAATTTTAATTCTAAATATATAAACGGGGTAGTGCTTAATAATCAAGGAAAAACTGTTTTGAGATTATTTAATTATATATTAGAATTTACTGCATGTTCTATCTTTTATAGCAAAATGAAACCAGAATTAGGAAATGGGATTTATCCAATATATTGATATTAGAAAATTTAAATTCGTTTATTTTGTCATTGTATTTAATACTTAACAATAGTATCTTTATCTATATTAATTTTTTATAATTATTCTCAATTTCCACTTTTAACTTCTTTATTTGGAAGACTAAAAGAAGGTGATGGAAAGGTTATATACGATTGTTTAGTTTGACATCTGAAACTACATGCTATATTTTTTTAAGTTCCATGATTTCATTTATACAGAATCATAAGTTTTGTGCTCAAAACTCTGTGCTTCATTACTATTTCATGACCCCCCAATTTTCATTCATTATTTGTGTCACCAAGCACAGAGGGTCATTTATTTTTATGAAAACAAAGTATCATGGCTAATAAGGGTCTTGGATGTGTAAAAGAAAAAAACTAAACTTTTCAGGTCAAACTTTTATTTCAATTTGACTTTTTAAAATATTTTATCTTGCATCTGTTTACTAATATGTACTAAATAGGTAACTTTAAGTAGGGTGTCTCAAAACCTATGCTCAAACTTTATAAATCGTGTACATTTTTTATACTGTAAAACTCAAAATTAAAAGTCAACTTTATTTCAGAGTTTTTATTTTACTTTTATCATGCATAAATAATTCTAAGAAATTTAATTATTTGCAATGCATATTTATTCTATTATGCTTAAATACATTAAAATTATAATATATTGTGTTTTTAGGCTAATACAATCTCAGAATAATTGGTTTAACGTTGAATCATATCCATAATATGTTGCCAATTTGCTGCAAGTTTAATAAGGATTAAATTACACGATAAGGTTTAACATCACGTCATATTAGGTTCGATCCAAATTCGAATGAACCATAATACGGTTCATTCAAATCCTTAAACTATAATATGGTGCAAATTTGCTGCAAATTTAATAATGATGAAATTACAAGATAGGATTTAACTTCACGTCATATTAGGTATTAAGGTTTATGTAAATTTAACTGATAGCTTAGCACAAAAGGATTTAAAATTTCTAACACTGTGGTATCAAAAGCCTACATGATGTGTTGGTGTGTGTGTATTCATAATGATGTGTGTGTATTCATGATGTGTGTGTATTCATAAAATTATTTAATCTATGATGATTACAATCAATGATTATTAATCTATGACGACCTTGTTATACAATTGCTTTTCAACTAATTATTATACGAAAAGTAGTATCAAGATTTAAACCCACATTTTTGTAAACAACCAATATAATAGTTTTGAGACACCCTTCTTCACACTTCTGTGTACGCTTGCGCACTGAAAGCACTGAGCATCAGCGTGTAACTTAACGTTACACGGAGTGAGCCGTACACTTCATTTTTGAGAGGTAGCACCGAAACGTTTTTTAAATGCGATTTTTTTTTTTACGAAAAGATCTTTACATTAATATACTGCACAAAATCATTATTCATTATTTGTTTACTCTTTTTTACGTCTAATATGTTTTCTTTCATATTGTATATTTTTTCATCACGGATATCGATAATTTAGCTCGCCTCTCTTTGTACTAATAGACTTACTACTTCTTGCTAACAATGCATAACTGCACACCATACAGTCCTTGCTTTCGCAAGAAGCGATTGGTTAAGTCTGTTTTGATGTAATATTACGTCATAAGAAGTCCCACTAATTCACTTTTTATAGAGATTTTCATATCATGTTAAGTTCTTACACTACTTGTTGAATTGAAATAAAAGTTTGAAACTTGATGTTTTTTTAATGATATAATACAAACCCTGTGATGTCTGTGCCTTAAAATGTAAAAAATGAAACGAGCAATAATTTTTGACTTGATGAATTGTTAAATTATTTTCAGGAAGCTTTTTAATGTAAATCAGATATTATGTATTGTTATATTTTGTAACATTTCTAGCTGGTCAGATATTATGTATGTTGTACACATCTTCTGTATTTGGAATGTATTATTTACATTTACAGTTTTTAATTGCGTTATTTTTCAACAGATTTGGTTTAAAAAAATTTAGAATAATATTCATGCTTGTCTAAATGTTGATGTAAAAAATAAATTTTCTTTGATATCATCAAAAAGTTAATAACGAAAATGTATTTTGTTGATCATTTCCTATCAATCCTTTTTAAATGTTTATATTCAACAAAGTGCAAAACTCTAATTTACTGTACTCATACAACAAATATTTACAAATAAAAATTTCATCTAAATATGTTTATTTTATTCATACATTTTTGTTATTTTAATGTGATTCAAAAATAATTATTTTCTTCTATATTCCATGTTTTACTTAATTGTGATTAGTAAGTAAGCATTTTTTATTGTGCAAAGATTATTAATACTTTTAAAAAGAGGTGTTATATCTTCGAATTCATATTTGGTTTAAAAACAAAAATTACTTTTGGGTGGTACATTAAAAAGTCACAAATTTGATATTTAGTATCCTATTAACAAAAAGTTTAGCATTGTTTAACTTATTAACGTTGATATACAGCCTATACACGTTATGACTTGAAATCAATAAATGTTTATTTCCGAACCATTTTTGCAATGGAGAGCACAACTCAGTAAATTCAGCTAGAAAATTTTGTGTAATGTGATACAAGTAATAACAAACTTGTATCTCATTACACGTACACGTATCCTATTAACAAACTCGTATCCATTAATGCATTACTCGAATCCTATTTACAAGACACTCAAACACATGCTACACGAGGGGTGGAACCACAAATACTTGTTACAACTAGCCCAACAAGAGCAATACATGACTTCACTACAACTGCAAAAATAATATTTTATAGCTTAATTCTTTAATAAATCGTAAGTTATACAAATATCTACCATCCATAGCTTGATTTTAGAACACCAATATACTTTTTAGAGATACAAAAATGAAAATAAGTATGTAAAAATTCTGCTATAAAATTTTTTCACTGGGATATCAAACAATTCGCATTCTATTATAAAAACATTTGTGTAGGATATTATTGAGCAGCAAAACACTTTAGCATAAAGGCAAACTCTATAATTGATCATTCATATTTATATCAACTCTATTACATAAACGTGTGACAATGTTCTAAAATAAAACAGACATTTAAGAAATAAGTACACTTTTATTTCCAGTTTCAACAATATACATTAAAAACTAAAATTCAGAAAAAGGGTGAAAAATAAGCATCTAAAAAAAGATTATTTACAAGTCTTTGGTATGGTTTATTTGTTATTTAATGTGATATCGCTATAAATACGTCATCTCCGTATTTTCGTGCACATCACTTGTAGATATATCTGAGTTCATCATTCTTCCATTAGCAACGTGGTTTACATTGGGTGCTGATCCATTCATTTCTATGATATCTCCTCCCCCATGTCCTCCAAAGACGATGGTGCCAGTGTCTTTCTTTGTACCAGAACGTTTGAGATATGCTGTTCGAGCTATTTCTTTTAGTTGGTTTGCCATACCATGGCCTGTCTGTTGCACCATATGAGAGAATTGGCTGTTTCTGTTTTGGAGCAGTGTGTATGGTTCGTCGAATTCTTTAACTTCCCCAGCATCAAGTACCTTTAGAAATAAAGTGTATTTATCAACAATCTCTTGTTCTAGTAATCTGAAGTGTCATTCGGAAACTGGGCTGAATATTTTCACTGATATTTTTAAGAGTTAGAATATAATTTATAAAGTACTATTAAATTATCAAAAACTACATGTTTTACCTTCAACATGTCACCACGTTCAATTCATTCTCCAGACAGCGGTAAGAGGTTGAAATTTCTTTTCCCTTTTTTTTGCCCGACTTTACACTCTCAGTAGCTTATATCTCCGCAACCAAAACGAAATAGACATCTTTTATGCACACTATTTTCAAATCGAAAAACTAATTGCATAAAAATATCAGCTAGATTGACGAGTGACACTTTGAGTTTCTTCCTTTTGTAAGTTTATAAGTTTGAATGATTTCATTCGTTTGAGGTATAACATTTCACTATATTAAAACTTTGTCGCCGCCGTTTCGGGTGTTCAACTTGGTGTTAAATTTTTCTTAGGAGCGAAAAAACTGTAAGACTTGGAAACTTGAAATAAAAAATATGCGTGGAAAATTGTACTGGGAGTACGATGCGATGAAAATTTGACATTCGATCATTAGTTCATGAATTTACTATTAAAAATGTACTAAAAAATACCATGCGGGCCAATTTGCGATCCTCCGAAATGCTTCTACAGAGTTGAAATTTGACATGCTAAATAGGCTATTTTTATTTATGAACTATTTTTATATGAACTATTTTTATTTATATATGAAATATTTTTCTTAATTAAAAGTTATTGCAATTTAAGTAGTTTTTTTTCCATCGAATTCATCCCAATTTTTTGCTTTTAATAATGGCTATTTATCCATTTTGCAGAAACAATTATTTAACTCTCTGGATATCTTAATTTTTGAGCTTGCACTTAAGTCGATGTATGAAGAAGCAAAAAGAGAGAGAGATTAAATGATTCCAGAAATAAATCTTAACATTTGTGTTGAATTTTTTTTTTTTTTTTCAAATACAAAAAACTTAATTGAAAAAAACATAAAAACCGTTTCCAATTTGAACTGTTACAACGACATGTACTTACGGTAATTGTAATCGATCTTTAACGTGTATTACGTCTCATTAATTTTTTCACATTCCATGTTCCAAAATTTAATTATTTTTTTCCCAAATTGCTAAAGTTGTTTATTATCAAATTCAATGTAATAATTCATTTTATTTCATTATTATTAACATTTTACCAAAATGTTCTCTGTTTTTGTGAAAAATATCAACTTATAAGAGCAAAACAATGATGAATGCATCAGAGCTGCTATAGAGAAGCAAAGAGGGAGATGAGCATTCTAGTGTATTAGAAAGTAATAAAACAGTCAGATAATAACGCATTGCTTTTGCATAACAAATGAATAATTTATATTTTAATGAGATATGAAATACTTACCAAAACTCTGTCTGAATCCATGATTGTATGAAGTCGGTGGGCTATTGTGAGTACTGTACAAGTAGCAAAACGTTCTCTTATTGTTTTCTGAATCAAACTATCAGTACTAGAAATAAAATTTAATTTATTAAAACAAGGATGAAAGTTATCTGTAGAAAAATTACATTTTAGCATTTTTTTTCTATCATGAACAAAAAAGAAAAAGTCTCAATTGTATTAGTTGAAATAATAATTCATTACTAGCATGCATTATTAAAACCCTGTCCTATAAATTATTAAAAATAAAGATATTTTAGATACCTTACGCACCTGTAGTTGTCATATGTGATTTTTTTTTTCAAAATTAACATTATGAGAAAATAATACGCATTGCAAAAAAAAAATCACATTTTTAAAGATATTTATTAAAATAAAATATATTTTTAAATTGTTACTTCTCTGGAATTCATATATTCAATTCATATAATTCAAATTTTGGATGCTATCTCTTAAAAACAACTGGTTTAATAAGACGCTTTTTTATATATTGAAATTCAAAACTTTTTGATGACTATAAAACCAGATAAAATATTAAAATTAAACAATTTTTAAAAGTTACTTTTTGCATGTAATAACCTTTGGGTCTAAAAGTTTTGTAATTGTGTGTCAAAATCTTTTGATTCGAGATTTGATATTGATTAAAATTTTTGGGGACCTTATTTTCTACATTTTGGGTTCTCCATTAAATTTGAGAATAAAAATCAAATCAAAGAAGAGAGATTATTAAAAAAAAGTGCGTTTTTAAGTCGAAATTTTAAACGAAAAATAATCATCTTAGTAAAATAGTAATATTTTAGATACAACAAATATTTTATCCGAGCACAGTAAAACTTATTCTGAGTGAAGGGCAGAGTGTGGACGAAGGGCTAAAGTAGACATCTTGAATAACGTTTTTATTTAATGGTCAAATTTTCCTTGTAAGATATCATAATTTGGCAATATTGTTGCACACTTCCATGTGCAGTTGCATAATCACACTGTGAATAATTTAGTAGAAATTTGTAAAATAAAGTTTTTAAGGTGCAAAGCTAATTTTCAAATTCAAGTTCATTGCTCTTTTGTTAACATATTTATTTTTTAAAATTCCAACTAATATTGATAATATGTTATAAATGATACTGTTTTTATATCTATTTTAATATTAATTTTTACTCTGTATTGTGTTTCATTAAAACAGCAATAGACATAAATAAACATATGTCTTCGTGGGGCTAGTGTGGACATACTTTAAGTTGAAGTGTTTTTTAATTGCAATGATATTAGATCAATATAAAAAAAAATTTGAAACTTCTTGACAACACTGACTGAATAAGGGTTAACCATTTCGACCCAGTCAAATTTTTAAAAAAAAGTTGTACATTCGATTAAAAGCTGCTTATAAATTATAAGATAATGATGTTTAATTCTTTAAATAAGCTGAACATAGTACTAGTGATGACTCTTTCCTTTTTCCAGAAGAAAAATCATTTCTTAAATATCAAGAGAAGAAACAGTTACCAAACTTTCATCACCAGTAGCTGCTAAACTACCAGGACTGCATCTTGATGCACATTTAAAATTCACATTACAATTTTATTGATTAAGTAAAATCCCAATTTCAAAATATTTATCAAATTAAATAAACGAAATTTAATAATGGTTTTCAAATGAACTGATTTGCCTTTAAAATGTCTTAGTACAATATAATATTGATGTGCTTTTTTCACGAAAGCTTTATTTTACCATTTAGTTCCAGATGTTTATCTTAGTGTTAGCCATGGACAGTAAACATTTGAAAACAAATGTTCGCATTACGTTCACCATTGCCACTAAAAATAGTCATTTTGAGTGTACACGTTGTTTTGTTCTGGACACATCCATCATACCATGCGTGCATTCACTCTAAATAATCTCATGTGAAATGATGAATCAGCTATAGACAATGCGATAAAAACAGTAAGGAGAAAAGAAAAAGAGATGGATTATTCTGGATAACTTTTGATCTAAAGATTGGATCTTCACGTTCTAAACATACCTTTTTTTTTCGAATGCATCGGATTTCTGACTCCCAAAATATAAGTGATTGCCGCAATCTGGGAAATATGGTCCCAATAATTTGGTCAGGAGAGCGGTCCAAAGTTTGGAACCCTTAATGTTAATTTTACTTTTTGCGTAATGTGCTATATACGAAGAACTTTTTAATCAAACTGAAAAAAATTTACACACAATTATAAAATTCGTTTATCCAAAGATAATTCTTTGCAAAAAATAACTTTTAGTAAATATTTATCATTTTTATTACATTTTATTTTAGAATGGTCAAAAATTTTGAATTGTAAGATATAAAATTTTTTTGCATCATTTTAAAGAATGTAATTTACATGGCAAAATATAAAATTTGAGCAAAATCGGTTGAATAGTTCCTGAGAAATCGAATTTTTAAGTATCTGACTTTTTGGACAATTTCTCGGGAACTATTCGACCGATATCACTAAAATTTTGTATTTTGTCATGTAAAATTACACTCTTTACAATGATGCAAAAAATCGTATACCTTACAATTCAAAATTTTTTCGACCATTCTTAAATAAAATAATAAAAGAATGAACTATTATTGAAAGATATAGCGTAATACGCAAAAAGTAAAATTAACATTAAGGGGTTCAAACTTTGGAGCACTCTCCTGACCAAACTATTGGGACTATATTTTCCAGATTGCGGCCACCCCTTATATTTTAAGAATTAGAAATTCGAATCAGTCAAAAAAAAATTATGTTTATTCAGAGAAAGTATATTTTTGTGTCTGATTCCGTTACATAAAATATCCTCTGCACTTATAAATTCGATTATTTGAGGTCACTCCTTAGAGCCATTAAGATTGTGTCTTGGAATGTGAAAATCCGATCATTAGATCGAAAGTTACTCAGGGTGGTCCATTTTTCCTTGGCGCACTGTACACTCCTATTAACTCATTGTATAACCCTGATGGGTGGCTACTGCCATTACTGTTTTTCTGACGCTATCTCGCGATTTCACTTTTCATCTAACTGAACATAATACTTACTTTGGATCGACATTAGCTGTGGCTTCATCAAGAACTAATATTCTGTTTCTGCGTAGAATAGCTCTAGCTAAACATATTAATTGTCTCTGTCCAACACTGAAGTTACTTCCTCCTTCTGCTACTTCTGTGTCCAATCCTCCAGGCATTTCTTCGATAGATTCTTTTAAATAGGCCTAAAAACATAAACAGTTTCGAGTCTTAATTGAAATAGACTTTTTCTTGTATTAATCAATATTTAAAATTTTGTTCAAACATTTTACTTCTTCTAAAGCTTGCCATAGTTCTTCATCTTTATGTTCCTGAAATGGATCCAGATTTCTTCTTACAGGACCAGTGAACAAAACAGGATCCTAAAAGTGTACATTTTCACTAATTGTAGATTAATTGTAGTAAAAAAACATTACTTTAACCATGAAAAATTCAAATAATTAGTATTTTCATCATTACTTCGTCATTTGTAAAACAGTACTCTTAAATTTGTTTTTTGTTTTTTCTGTTTAAATAACGTTCTTATTGGGAAAAAAGGCTATTTAACACTTATTTTTATATACTATATGCAACGGTGTAGGCAGTGATGGGCATCATTCACGAAAATTTTATTCATGACTAAATGTATTCAGAATAAATTTATTCTGAATGATTATTCATATGAAAATTTAGTCATTATTCATCATTCATTATGCAAACGTATAAAAATTTTTGAATAATGATTGATGAATAAACTCATTATTCATGATTAATTTTTCTGAATAAAATTTTGAATAACCAGCGAAAAGTGCAATCGATATGTCTTTGTCTATAACGAGCGAGTCTTTAAGAGCAAAACATCGTTTGCTCTTAAACGTCCTGTTTTAGGAATTTAACTATAAAACTAAACAAGAATGAATATTTATTTTTATGTTATTTTAACTTACTCCAGCGTAACATACTTAGCTGTGCTAAAAAGTAGATTTATAACAGTTTAGTTACTTAAGTTCATTTTAAACTTTTGCTCTAAAATCTATAAAACACAATTTCTTATAGTTTTTGACAGCAAATGATAATCTTATTTCAAATTTTTAAATAAAATTTTAACTTAAAAAATTAAACGCTTTTTTGCTATGTAACCATTTCTCAAAAGTATGCATTATGTTAAACATAAGTAAATTTCCTCAAACATTATATAAATATACTTGAAAAGGATTAACGTTTTATTTGTAGTTGTCATAATCGTAGTCAATCAGAGTATTCCGTGCCCATTTTCGTTGACCAGTGAAATTATTCAGTTATTCTTGACTAATGAATAAAGGATACTGAATGATTTATTCTTTATTCAAAATATTTCTGACTAATGAATAAATCTTTATTCATTATTCAGATTTTGAATAATTATTCATCATTCTTTATTCATTATTCTGAATGACAAATGCCCATCTCTGGGTGTAGGAATACTTTTTAAATGAAAACATATTTAAAAAATTGTTTTAGCATAAGCTTTTTATATAATGGAAAAAATAAAGCTGCGAGAAAAATAAAGTGAAACTATAAAAATTATACAGGGAAACATCAATTAGCGTTTCTCTAAATTTCTGATCTGAAAGAAATGTGTAGATTGATAAAAGATTTTTTTTAATTCAAATACACTAGAATTTATTTATTATTTGAATAAAGAAATGCTGAAACTAAAATTCTCAGCTAGAGATTATTTGACTGACATTAAAAATATTTTGTGGTAATTAAATCGTTCATGCGCAACGATCTCTAACCATTAGCAATGAATTCTTCAAAACAGCAAATTTCTCTTTTAAAAAAAAAAAAAAAATAATAATAAATAAAAACAAATTTAAAAATAGAAATAAATTTAGAAAAGGAAAAAAACAAAATTAAAAATATTAAAAATATGACCACTGAAGCCGACGTCTTCAGGGAGTACCGGCCCCAGTGGCCAAAAAACAAAACCTTTTCTATTGAGGAAGAAGGCAAAAGCCTAAAAACCTTCCTCAGTACTCCGAAGGTTTTGTTTAAAAGTCCAGGAGAAAAAAACATGCAAGACATAAAACTAATACAGAAAAGAAACTCATACAACTCATCAGAAACTCAAATTCTTCAGAAAATAAAAATCAACACAAAATAAAAACTCACATAAACAAGGTCAGACAGCGAACTCTAAAGCAAACCAAATGAAAAGGAATCACTTAAACCAAAAGAAAAACAACGCCCTCTTTTAAAATGCGCAGATTGAGAAAATGATAGGAAGAAGTTGTCAAAGAAAAATTACGTCACATATTAATAGAATGCTTAACCGGACCTGCTCAGTTAAGTCTTGAATTGCGCCCTGTTAAAAGAAATAAAAAAACTAATATTCTTCAATCATTTTCTTAATTAACAAATTAACATTACAAAAATTATAAGGAAAATCATTATTGCTCAAATTATTCAAAAAATTATTCACAGCCTCTTTAAAACTTTCAACATTATTGCAAATATTTTTAATCCTAACCAATTGTGAAAAAACTAAATTTTTAAAAATTTTATTACTCAAATTAGTATAAAAGTTGCAGAAAAATATAACTTTAAATTTAAAAGCTTTTCTTTTATCAAAAACACCAATTTTAATAATTTTGTCCACAATAACAATTTTAAAATCTAAATACTCAACATTAAAACAATCCTCATTAGTTTTCTTCAAAACCAAATCTTTAGGATAAATATTATAAATAAAATTATAATTATCACAATTAAACGAAATCAGATCATCAATATATCTAAAAGCTTTAAAATCATTATATTCAAGAAATTTAGCTTCAAAAACATGCAAAAAAAATATTAGCAAAAGCACCAGAAAAGGAATTACCTTGTGGAATTCCAATAATTTGTTTATAAAAATCTAAACCATTAAAAAGAACATTCTCAAAAAGATTAAACCTACACAAATCCAACCAATTAGACTTATCAATTTTCTCATTAAATAAATATTTATCAAAAATGCCATTACAGATATCAATAATCTTTTCGTGTGGTATACTTGTATACAAATTTTCAAAATCAAAAGTATTAATGTTGGATATTTCATTATTATTAATATAATCCAAAACATCAACATTACTATTAATAACAATATTTTTTTTCCTTTTTAATTTTAAGCAAAATAATTTTTAGAAAACTAAAAAACTTTTTACTAACATCAGAATTGTAACAATTAGTACCACACGCTATAAACCTAAATTTAACAGGATTTTTATGAAATTTAACAATAGGAAATAAATATGGAAATTTAATCCTATTTAACCTAAATTTTAATTTTTTACTAAACGCAATAATTCTTTTTTCAACAACCTTCCTATCTACTTTTAATTTTAAATAAGTATTATTTGCGTTATATTCTCCAATAATCAAATTTTTAAAAAAATATTTACACATAATACAAAAATTATTTGAAGCTTTATCCACTACCGTAACAATAAATTTATCTTTAAGATAAATTTATCTTTTCCACAAGGTAATTCCTTTTCTGGTGCTTTTGCTAATATTTTTTCGCATGTTTTTGAAGCTAAATTTCTTGAATATAATGATTTTAAAGCTTTTAGATATATTGATGATCTGATTTTGTTTAATTGTGATAATTATAATTTTATTTACAATATTTATCCTAAAGATTTGGTTTTGAAGAAAACTAATGAGGATTGTTTTAATGTTGAGTATTTAGATTTTAAAATTGTTATTGTGGACAAAATTATTAAAATTGGTGTTTTTGATAAAAGAAAAGCTTTTAAATTTAAAGTTATATTTTTCTGCAACTTTTATACTAATTTGAGTAATAAAATTTTTAAAAATTTAGTTTTTTCACAATTGGTTAGGATTAAAAATATTTGCAATAATGTTGAAAGTTTTAAAGAGGCTGTGAATAATTTTTTGAATAATTTGAGTAATAATGATTTTCCTTATAATTTTTGTAATGTTAATTTGTTAATTAAGAAAATGATTGAAGAATATTAGTTTTTTTATTTCTTTTAACAGGGCGCAATTCAAGACTTAACTGAGCAGCCCCAGTTAAGCATTCTATTAATATGTGACGTAATTTTTCTTTGACAACTTCTTCCTATCATTTTCTCAATCTGCGCATTTTAAAAGAGGGCGTTGTTTTTCTTTTGGTTTAAGTGATTCCTTTTCATTTGGTTTGCTTTAGAGTTCGCTGTCTGACCTTGTTTATGTGAGTTTTTATTTTCTGTTGATTTTTATTTTCTGAAGAATTTGAGTTTCTGATGAGTTGTATGAGTTTCTTTTCTGTATTAGTTTTATGTCTTGCATGTTTTTTTCTCCTGGACTTTTAAACAAAACCTTCGGGATACTGAGGAAGGTTTTTAGGCTTTTGCCTTCTTCCTCAATACAAAAGGTTTTGTTTTTTGGCCACTGGGGCCGGTACCCCCTGAAGACGTCGGCTTCAGTGGTCATATTTTTAATATTTTTAATTTTGTCTTTTTTCCTTTTCTACATTTATTTCTATTTTTATTCTCTCTTTTTTTGAAAATTCTGCTGCTTTTTAGCGCATTTTTTTAAAAGAAGTTTTGTTCATTTTGTTTAGATATTAATTGTATTCTTTTAGTATTTTAAAAAAAGATTTATTATCACTAAAATTTTGTGATTTTCAAAAATGTAATGATTCATTAGAAATGCTAAATTGTGTAGGGATTTTTAAAACTGTACTTTTACAATAACAATTGTTCAATTTTTACTAAATATCAGCAAAATCAAAAAGTAGGAAATGCATTCTTATAGAATGTAATAATGCTATAAAATGTAAATGTAATAAAGTGAACACGTCAACTACAAAATTGTGAATGAAAATGTCTTCATTTATTTTTTTACTCTTATGCATATTTGTGAATCGAAATTATCAAAATTCTCATCAGTTATTTGAGAATTTAAAGACTGAATGGATAAATAAGCTTTTCCTGACAATTCATTCACCTGGCATGTACATTTGACGGATACGTTTTCCCGATAGGGCTAAAATGTAAGCAAAATAGATATAAAATTCTTTGTTGGCAGCTTTTTAACCTTTTAAATAGGGCTGATGGGCTACTTATAACAAGAAAGTGTAAGCCATATTTAATGGTAATAGTTTATGTTGTAAACTTTTCCCTCTGCTTATTAAAGGACTTAAGACATTCCAGAATATAGTTAATTCTGTGTAGCATTAAAAGGTTAGCAAATGCAACGTCGAACAAATAAGTAGTCGGGCAAACAGGGAAATGAGCTGTCGGGTAAACGTAGCTATCAGGAAAATGACTTATCGAGCAAACGTACCTGCAGGGCAATTGAGTTGTCGGGAAAACGAAGTCGGGCAACCAATTGTTGGGGAAATGCACCAGACCCTTGTTTTTAAACAAGTCAGCATATTGCCACGAGTCAAATTATTATTTAAAAAATTAAAAAGCAAGCCTAATCTCATTGGATATGAAATTAACTACAATTAGACAGATCTTGAAAAGCATAATTTATTGTTGTGCAACCACGTGTCTGCGGTTAGGAAGTGTTTCCACAATGTTTTGTGGGGTAAACGTATCCAATTTTAAGCAACTGTCTGATTATTTGATCTCGCAAATCCACCAAATACTGATCGATGTTTTAACCGCTGTTCCACCGTGTCTCGCAGATTTCCTTTGAGATTTAATTCAGCGGATTTTACAGACCAGTCAAGATGTAACGCAGAGTGTGAGCGTTTATGAAACTAGTTACACATTCTCACATTCCGATGATATTTGGTGTTAACATTTTGAAAAATAGAGGCATCAATATTATACTCTTCATGAAGATGTTGACAGCAACTGGTCATCATGATTGTGAAATATTATATCCTAACACACATGTTAGCAGTCACTTCAATAAGCAAAATAACCGTTATAAAAAATCAGAAAAACAGCCATATTTCCCGTTCAGTAATACGTTTCATGATTTTTTTAGAGGTGGCTATATTTAGTTCAGTGAGTATATTTATTACTCATCAAACGACTTACTAAATCAACTTAATATTTACGTCATTTATGAATTAGCTCCGTATTAAAAAAATGACAAAACTTTCATAGAAGCTAGTTTAACTCAGTTATTAGTACCATAAAGCGTTTAGATGACATCCTGCATCCAACAACCATGACTAAGACTCTTCCAAATAAGTTGAAGTTAACACAGACCGGACCCACAATCTCTCAGAGTTTGCAAATTCTGAAATTCCTTCTTCTCCAGACAAACCCCTTACTGATCGTCTGAGAAGATTGCCCGCCTACCCAAATGATTACGTAGTATACCGAAAGAACTGGTGGGGGTGAATGTACCTTTAGTTCGTACTGTATCTTTATATCATCTTAGTTTATGTAATATCATATGACAACACTTAGATTGTTTTCATTTCTTATTCTATAGTTTGTCTAAAGTAAGAACTCCCCTAGCCATTCATCTGGACCAGTGGCGGTAAGTATGGTAACAATATTTAAGCATTTCAAGTAGGGGTGAGGCATCAATGTTTAGGACTGGTTTTGACTCGGGTCGGGTCGGCGAGAGAAAGGTAATCTTATTCTCCGGTCTATTGAGTTAGCTCTAGACTGAAGAGAAGCTACCTTCCCTGAAATGTGATATTCTTGTTGCGATAGCAACAGACGGCGACAGACTTTGTGGAGGGGGGAGTTCTTGCCGTAGACAAACTATAGCTATGTCATTAACACTCGTGTATTCTTTATTTATTGCCGATTAAAGCCTATATTATGGTTATCTCTATGCATTTTATTTAACATGACTAACATAATCTTAATTTTCAATAAAACAGGCGTGGAATATTACAAATTTTAATGCTCATACCTGTGGAATGATGGATATTTTTCTCCTTAGATCATGCAAACCGATATCTTTAGTGCAAATACTATCGATTTTTACTTCACCTTCTGGTTCTGTCATACGGAAAAGTGTTGCAATCATAGAACTTTTACCCGCTCCTGTTCTTCCAACAATTCCGATCTAAGGAATAAAAAGAAAATAAATATTTTTTTGAAAGTGATGAGTTATTACGCAATAAATTTTTTTAAATCATACTTAAATATAACTTTGAAAACTAAGGCAGCAGAAAATTCTCACAAGGAGAAAACAGTTTCTGGTAAAATTACCATACTGTATGGTAATGGCATTTCTGATTTTTTAAAAAAAACATATAATTCTGGTTAATAAAACCAAAATATACGGTATTTAAACCATTCATTCGCTCATTTTACCGTTCGCTATGGTAACGGTTACTCAAAAATTCTCGTTTTCAAAATTATAGTTCTTGTTACCACCACACATTTAGTAAAAAATACAAAACTAAAAAGTTAATTTTACCGAATAAATGGTTTTTATGCCATGCTCTAAGTTATCATTTGTTAATTTTACCAAAATCGTGACTAAAAGTCTGCGGTAAAAATTACCAAGCTTTTTGGTGTTTCCAAAGAGCCAGAAATAGGGCAAATTTAACCACATTCCAGTAGTTATGATCATACATTTTTTTTCAGTACAGAGTTTACTTTATTTTCATTTATGTATGCAAGTATAACATTTACAACTTTAAGGTTTCGAAGTTAAAATCTTTAAATGCAATGGTTTACTTTTTCTTCTTTTTAGATTTTAATTATAAGGAAACTTTTTTGGCATTATTTGATAGCTTATAACGTTTGTCGTCTGTTAAGATTATTAATTTTTACTTAAACTTTAAATAAAACTTTTTATTAATGATTTTTCAAGAGTGTAAAAATTGAGACAAACCTCCCTACGCAAGCGTGGTTTGATCTTCTATCGACTAGAAGGTTTGAATTAAAAACTTGCATATAAATATTTAAATTCCACAAACAAATGTTACAAGCAATAATTAAGAATAAATAATTAAGATAAAGAAGATAGACAAGAAATAATTAAGATAAAGAAACATCCAACTCCTGAAAATTAATAAATCTGAATTAAAATTATTGAATGAATTAAGTTTAATAAACTGAGCTATTTCAAGACAATTGTGTTATTTGCTTTTTCGTTTGTTTCTTGGTTGTTGTTTTTTTTATATTTCGTGAAGTTATCTATATTTTTCCAAGTCGTACTTCTTCTCAATTTTCTCTTTGTCTCTTCAATTGAAAATATTAATTGTTAACTGAAAAAAATCTTTTATATTTTTTTCATTTTCTAAACAAAATAGGAATCAGTTATTCATCTATATTTTCTTTTTAAGTACTTAACATTATAAATCGATAATAACATAGGGTAGGCACAAAACTAAAAAAAAAAAAAAAAAAAAAAAAAACATTCATGACTTTCCTGATATGTTTCTAGATATATTTGAACAAATTTTTCTGATTTTTCTAACTGATCGCTTAAATTTTATTAAAAACTTTTCAGATATGCTTTATGACTTTACATGAAGTATAGCACAAAACACGAATAGCAATGCTATTAATGTTGGGAAAAAAAACGCTTTTTCTTTAAAAAAATTTTTTTACAAGATTAATTTTTTCTGCAAAATGTATAGAACTTTTAGGTACCTCAAACCAAAATTAATTCCTTTTGCCCGACTTTTTGGATGTTTTTAATTTTTGCAAGATTGATAAAATTTCCTGACTTATCCCTGTTCTGCGACTGCCCTGTATAAAAAATTTTAACTGAGGCAATAGTAATTTCTTAAATCATTTCGAAGCAGTTACCTTTTCTTCAGGATAGATCTCGAAATTGAGATTTTTCAGAACAGGAGGTTCGTCGGGAGAATATCTCAGATTGACATTTTGGTAAACGATGTAACCTTTTGATGGCCATCCTTTGGGTGGCTTCTTCTCTTTCTCACTTTCAAGAGCTGCTTCAGGTGGCAAATTACTGTACTCCACAACTCGCTCTACTGAAGTCATCTGAAAAACAAAATATGCCTTAAATTACTCACAAAATGTTGCGTAACAGCATAAAATTTAAAGTATTACTATTTTGGACATTTGACATTTATAACTTGAACAATCAATCTTGGCTAACATAAAATCTAAAGACATTATTTAATAATCTTGTGAATACATTATTTCAGAGAGTTCTTCATAATTGTATTCATTATTTTAATTGCATATTTTGACTGATGGCAGTTTTATACAAAACTTATAAAAGTGCAAATAACTTATAATTTGTTTAACAATTACAAAACAATTAATGAGTTATAAACCGTTTTAAATGTGTTTAGTCGTAAAATGTAGCGTAATGAGGTGATATCCTAGGTACTAAATAATAATGGTGCGTCACTTTTTTAAAAGCCATTAATTTGGAATAGTAATCAAAATTAATTACCAAGTAATAACCGAGAATAATATTAAGAACAGATAATAAAAAAATTTTGATATTACTGGTATATACAATTAAATGAGGGGAAAGTATATTTAAAAGGTAAAAAATATCTAATTAACTTTAAATTTTTCTCGAAGAAAGTAATTCTGATAAAATAATCGACATTAACATTTTTAGTAAAAAGAACCATAATTCTGACTACCAAAATACAACCAAACCAAAATACATGGTAATTAAAAATTCGTTTGATAAATTTTCTGTCCATATGGTAAATGTTAATCGGAAATTCTGGTTTTCAAAATTATGATTCACTATTGCCTTTACATTT
This sequence comes from Parasteatoda lunata, assembly GCA_949128135.1. Lineage (NCBI taxonomy): Eukaryota > Metazoa > Arthropoda > Arachnida > Araneae > Theridiidae > Parasteatoda > Parasteatoda lunata. Next base: position 53,347,894 of record OX421972.1, on the reverse strand, counting down.
AATAAAAAATATAAAACTGAAAATAAACTTAAACCAAATAAACGGTTTTTATACCATACTTTAAAGCATTACAATAAAATTACCAAGATTTACCATATTTACAAAATTTAATCTCCTATTATGAAACCATATTTTATTGTTAATATTACCAAAAGCACTTTGGAAAAAATCACAAAACTTTTTGGTGTTTCCTTAAAGCCAAAAACACGTTAAATTTTACCATGTTCTGGTAGTTTTGACCATATTTTTCTTTCAGTGTAGGCTGATGACAACCAAAGAAATCTGGATCTTTTTTTACAAACGAAAAACATACTTATAAGAATGCATAAAAATGTGAAGCTGTTTTAGAACCTTTTTTTTTCGCGCTTTATAGCGAAATAATTATCTCTGCCCAAAAGATTTAAAATCTTATTGTTCTGTATTTAGAATGAAACATTCTAGTCTATTAATGTTCGAAAAAAAACTTACTTGACTCTCTACTTCAGCTGATTGCCTCACACCCCATTGAAAGCTGCCACTTAATTGAAGAGCTGAAGCGATAGCCAATCCCGCTTTACTCGCATAGGATGGATCTAAAAAAATAAAACAAATTTATAATTACTTTCAATTAAATTTTTAAAACAATCGTTTAAAAAAAAATGCTAAAAATGTATCGAAATTTATTCGAATGAAAACAAAATAATTCTTACCTTCTGACAATATGACCATGCTCCATGTAACAAAAGTGATGTAGATGACACATAACCAGTCCAAGACGATACCAAACCAACGAGTCACTGAGATGAACATGAACCATGTCGCAGTATGTTGGTCTTGATAATGATCGAAACTCACTTCGAATGATTGTTGCACTTTGAAAGCTCGAATGGTGGTTAAACCGTAAAGAGAAGTACTTAGGTGAGAAAAGACAGGACTCCGTGCTGAAATCATTCGATAAAATAAGATCAACACCATAAAAAGATTGCTAAAAAATTGCAGTAAGAAATATCGGCCCTCAGGATGTCTACCATAAAATCCATTTTTATCGTAATTTTTTCAGTAATATTTACTTATTTACAGTAATTCGCTAAATAGCGGTAAGAATGACGGTATATCGATTTTTTTATTTTGTTCCATAGAATTTTAGGGTAGAAAGCACTTGCTATCTGATTGCCGGTATATTTTACCGTAATTTTTCAGAAGTTATTTTTTACAGTGAGCAAGAATGGAATCTACACTATCTCGAATTCCCCCATTATATTTTGTATTTTTCAGTTAAAGATGTAAATATTCATCGAAAAATAGATATAAAAATTTAAAAATAAGTTGTTTTTGCAAAATGTTAAAAAAAAAAGGGGAGGTATGTTATGACCCATTTTTAAAACAAATATTTTCCTAATTATTTAACATAATTAAATCTAACTAATCAACTAATTACTTAACATAATTAGTTGAAATCACTCGATTAAATTATTTAGAAGCTTTTTTTTATTTATATTTGTTCAAGAGTGTAAGAAGATAAAAAAAAATTTCTTTACTTTAGGGGGATTTCATTCACGGCGAGAGAATTTTTACCCCAATGGAAATTAAAAGAATGATTAAAGCTCATGCAGCAATAATTGTATAAATGAATTTCAACTATTGATGAAAATAACAAATTCGACGCATAATTGGAATTTTAATTGTGCTTGTAAACTGAACTATAAAAATATTACAGTCTCTTTTTTTTCTTTCTTTTTTTTGTTTTTTGGTTTGCTTTTTAATATCTCTTTAATTATTTCGCGTTTTGTACTGTAAAAAATTTCGAATGAAATTAAGGTAAAAAAATACTAGAACTCTGAGTGCAGAATCCGCATTTACCGAAAATTCTATAGCTTAATTTTCACAGTAATACTTATTTAGTTACAGTAATTCAGTGATTTCATAATAAATATTACTGTAAAAATTACCGTATATCAGAATTTCATTCCGTAAAACGTTACAGCGAAAATGGATTTCACGGTAAAAAGTACTGGTACCCTAAATACCGGTACTTTTTACTGTAATTTGATCTCGAATTTTTCTATAGTGTGCCTCTTCCTCGATTTGATCCGTTAATAGTTATTTTGTAATATAAATAAATAAATAAAAGATTTTAAGTAAACATTAGTACTGACTTTTGGTACACTAATATGATTACATTAAAAATTCAAATTTTTGAAAATATACAGTACCCATTTTGGTTTATATATGGGATATGAATTTTGGAAAATTATTTAATAAAAACACACTCTCGGCTTTTACATGGATTCGCTTATGTTTGAAAATATACAGTACCTATTTTGGTTTATATATGGGATATGAATTTTGGAAAATTATTTAATAAAAACACACTCTTGACTTTTACGAGGATTGCCTTATGATTAAAATTGCACAGTAATCGAATGATCAATTGTGACATTCACCAACAGAGGAATTAATGCTGTTGAAATACTTTAAATATTGTAATATTTTATGTCGTACAAAAAACTAAAACAACATTTTTTAGAACCTATATGTTGTATTTCAAAAGAATTAAGATACTCACTGATTCCTTCATAACGTTTGACATCTCTGGCAGTTGGTAAATAAAACTTTCTAATAAATACAAATGCTGTACTAATTACAAGAGTAGGTAGGAGTAACCAATATTCAACAATAGCAACGACACATATGATGCCCATTATATTACAGAATATCTGAAAATATAATTAACTGTTTAATAAATGAATCTGAATTAAGCTGAATTCAAAATTGTAGATTTTTGTATGAAAAAAAAATTTAATATATTTTGTATTGTTAACCCCTTGCCTATGGAATATATTCGAGAAAAACGCGCCGAAAATGGTGAAAAAAAATTTCTTTCAAATTTGTTCGTTATTATCATCAAAAATGTTAGAAATAAATTATTTTTAAAAATGTTTTAACGAAATGACTATTGTATTCAATATTTTCACATAGATGGGAAATGTTAACGGATTACAGCAGTTTTTATTGAAATCATAGCAAAATAAATCAAATGACATAATTTTCACAATATATATATATATATATATATATATATATATATATATATATATATATATATATATATATATATATATATATATATATATATATATATATATATATATATATATATATATAATAAACTAATATAATATTAATATTTATATCAACTGTTGGAAATTTCATTTCCCTTAGATTCCTTTAAATATCCAACAAACATTCGAAAACTCCAACAAATGGCACGAAACTGCCGAACTTTTAACGGGGAAATTTAAAAACAAGTATCGCCAAATATTGGGAAAGTGGTGAATTACATAATACGCATTGGACGAACTGAGTTCGGGCTTCGCGGAATTAAAACACCGAATTTTCTCGTGCCCGAACCAACTCTATGGCCCGAACACAGGTCGGACATTCCAAAATCAGACACTTCGCGTTGGCCCAACTGAGTTTGGGAGTCCAAAGCAAGGGGTTAAGCGTGATCAAATAAATTGTATAATATAACGTAGTAATGTAAAAATTACTCATTTTCACAACTTAACAAATATGTTACTAATGCGATTTGTAGTTGTAATGTAATTCATATGTAATTAATATAACGTAATTTATATGTAATTCATATAATGTAATGTAATCGTAACGTAATTTGTTAAGTAAGTAATGTTATTTCAATTGTAATTATAGCTGTAATTATTGTAATCCGATTTACAGTTATTATGCTACCGCTATTGTAAATTACACGACTTACTGTAATAATGTAACCGCTACTATAATAAAGACTAAATTAACCATCAGCCTATATTTATTTCCTTACATAGGCATTTTAAATTATTTCATGTTACTAAGATTTTTCCCTTCGTGCAAGCCCAGACGGAAGGGCTTTAATAGGTCTGTAGGGTTGAAGGATTGTGGGTACAAGACACGCGGGTGCACAGGACCACACGCGTAGATTCAGGGTGGCGGCTGGTGGTTTCCGTGTCCGATGGGCCTGGGTCCTTCTGGAGTGTTTAGGTTTTTCTAATCCGCAGGGGCCATTACAAAGTCGTAAGTCCGCTTCACGGACCGACTGGCCACCTGTGGTGATCAAATATGTCATACGAGATCCAGGATATACTGGTTGGTAGGGCGTTGGACTTGTCTCCGTGAGAACGAATCTAGTCGGTCGAAGAATCCCCGCGTGTAAATGGTGACTGGTGCAAGTTAAATCTGTCGAGGTCACAAAGTTCTTCACATAACAAATCAATACCTTCGGGTACTGATCCAAGAGTTTTTTTTTATCTTCTGGATAGGGTTCAAAATTACAAGGCTACGGAGTTGATCATTGGTAGCCGTAAACACAAACTTGGGTTGGCTGTTCAATGACGGTTATAAAATAAAATATATCATACGAGCCTTAGTGGCACAAGGGATAGATCGTTTGCCTCCCAAAGAGGTGAATCGGGTTCACCTCTTCAATACGAATTCCGCACCCGCCTCGCACCGACCACAGTGCTGACGTAAAATATCCGTAAAATATAATAAGTGGGTTAGGGTCCCTTTGCCGTTAAACTGACCATGGGAGATTTTCGTGGTTTTCCCCTCTATGTAACTCAAATGTGGGTTAGTTCCTTCAAAAAGTCCTCCACGAAGGCAAAATTTCTCCCTGGTTCTATTGATCCTGGAGTTTTCTTGTCTTCTGGTTTTTGTTCAAAATTACAAAACTATGGAGGTGAACATTGGTAGTCGTAAAATCAAAATTGTGACGGCTGTTCAACGACGGTTATAAAATACAACGACGGTTTTAATCTATAACGTTTTTGTTAACCACATTTAGAACGCGAACCCCTGCTGGAACGGAACAAAGGTAGTGTAACAAAAAGTTGTGAAAATTATCACATAAACTGAAGTCTTTTGAATTGTTACTATGGTAACAATCCTTGAATTTTACTATTCATCAATTTAACTAGAATTTATAGCATGAAATAAACAATCTACAAAACATAGATTTGGTGGCATTCTTTTTTAACTGTGGACATCATGTCTGAAATATTAAGGCCGTCATGTCTTTCAGACATGACGGCCTTAATTTTTGATTAGATTGATGTGCAATAAATTTTATTTGATGACAAATTTTACTAGTAGCGTTCATATTTAAAATTTGCTTCGTAATTGAGACACATAGCTGTAGTTAAAGCTTTGGTTGAAATTAGAAGATTTCAGAAAGTGGTCGAAACTTGAATTATACATAGAGAAAAAAATTATGGTAAAATTGTCGTACCGTATGGTAATGACAGATTTGGTTAAAAATTCCATACCTCTGGTAATAAAAATAGACAGAATTTAAACCTTTCATTTGGTAATGTTTCCATTCCTATGATAACGGTTTACCGGAAATTCTTGTTTTCAAAATTACAGCTCATTTTGCCCCACATTTCGTAAAAAATGCAAAACAGAAAGATAAACTTGAAGCTGAATAAATAGCTTTTATGCCCTGCTATAAGGTATCATGATAAAATCACCAAATTTTATTACATATTATAAAACTATATTTTATTGTTAATTTGAACCAAACTCAAAGCGCATCGATAAAAATTAGCGAGCTGTTTTGGTGTTCCCATAGAGCCAGAAACTCAATACATTTTACCAGATTCTGGTAGTTTTGACCATTCTTTTTTTTCTCATTGTAAGATCAAATTGTTTCAAACACAAAAGCGAGTAAATAAAAACGTTGTTGTAACAGATAGATGTTATTACAGAATAATACGGTGTTATAGTATAGAATACAATTGAAATAGATAAATAGAATAATTAAATTAAAAAAAAAAAAATCTTTTACCTCTATGGTGTCAAAAGCAGTTGGAGGAATAACATCGTCAATGATGCCCAAGTCTCGGGAACATCGGTTTAAAATATTGCCTGGGTTAGCAAGTGAGAAAGGGGTGAAGACAAGATTGTGTGTTAGTATTATAAAGATTGAAATGTTAATATAGTAAAAAGTCACATAAAATTGAAACTTTCTTTCTATAGCTTATAAATTAAATCCCGTTTTTTTTTTTTAATTTCAGTTTCAATAGATTGATTTTTTAATTTACAAGATGATATAATGAAGTAAATATTAAGTGGTTTATGTAGTATAGTTAAGTGATGCATTAAAGCCACCAGATTTATGATTTGAGGAGAAATCAGCGGAGCGTTCTCGAATCTGAGGAATTTCGATTTTCCTTCAATTTGAGGATAATTTATGGAAAATGTTAAGTTATCTGTGCAACAAAGATTTTTTTTTTCCCTACTTGATAACTAATGTCAGTTGCAGAACCATCGTCATCAAACTTGGTTTAATTACTAAATAGTTAGAAATATTATATAATATTCTGTTAAATTAAAATTTGTTTAACTTTTACTTATATTACTTTAAGACTTGTATTGCATTTTCATCAGTTAATTTTAGCATGGTGCTTGCTTTTTTGCTTTTCGTTTGTATTTGCTCTAAGACAAAACCACTTTTTTAAAAAAAAACACCCCGAATTTCTGATTATTTTTACATTATATTGCATATAAAAAAAAAACATAATATATTTTCGGAAAAAATTGAGGACACGTGTTAAAATTCGAGTACATTTTCTTGCTCTAAGAATTTGAAAGTTTTTGATCAACGAACAATAAAATTTGAAATTTGAGAGCTGTCCGTAAGATTTGAGGACATCTGTTCACATTAATGTGGGGATACCCTTTTGTAAACTGAAAAAAATAATAAAACTGAAAGTATTTTTTTTTTTAAAAAAAAACGTTATTCAAAACTTTTCCCAGTCTAAAAATAAAAGAAAATTCAATTTTAATAAAACTTAATAAATAAATGAATGTCATTTTGTCAAATAATAAACAAATACAATGTTACAGAAGAAAATGATACTGTTGAATTTTAAATATTATTAAATAAAACTATTTTTAATTCATATGGCATAAAAAAAATGTGTGATTAATTTTCTTGATTAGTGGTAACAATAACTATCTTCTTGTCATTTAAAAAGTTTAATAATAAATAAAATATTTCAGCAACGTAAATATATACCCTATTTATCTAACGTAAACTAACATAGATTTATAAAGTGGATAAGATAAGCTATAAATCATTACTATATCGTGCGTAAGTCTATATCACAAAGTCAGCTTTCCAGATCTCAAGGTTTGCGTGGTGTACTAGTTTACATTTTCTGAGATAATACTCGTACAGGTGCATACTTATTTTCGTGATTGCTTTCAATAGAGTATTTCACAATTGTAATAAAGTCCGTCACGAAGGCAAATATTCTATATCATTGAAATCTGTATGAAAACCAGCTTATAGAAATTAAACACTGAGAGTTATAAAATAAAATATTGTTGCTCGAGTGTTCTCAAAAATCATAAAAGGAATAAATAAACTAAATTGTTTTTGCTAAAATTACTAACAATACTGGCCCAACTAAAATTATAATCAATACTGGTCCTCAGCCACTAATGTAAGTTTCAGGACTAAATTCATTTAAGATTTTGAAGTATTCTTATAATTTAGTTAATCAATTTTCTAGTAGTTTCTAGTTTCTTTCTAGTTTTTTTCTAAATGTTTGGAATTCTAATTTCTTTTCAATTTCGGTAACTTGCAATATCTGCGATTTTCACCATACACCACTATACCTTTTTCTTATCTTTTCCTATTTATGTATGTTTATTTCCTCAAACACATTAGTAATTTTTTTTTTCCTTGTTGTAACTCGCTTGTAATGTTTTCGACATCGCAGTGTTGCCCTCTTCAAATCTGAATTTCAACAGTGAAGAAAATTTTTTATTATAGAAATAAAACCAAAGTTTGTAGATTTTTGGTTATTGTGCTCTTTTAAGTTGTTTAGCTTTAGTAACATTAAAATTGAATTTACTTTCCAATTTTAATCTGTACAGGAAACTATACATTTATGCTTTGTCTTTAAAATGATTTTTAATATCAAATGGAATATTTTACGTTATAAGAATCAGGTAATGAAGAAATCGTTTTCTATTTTTTTACTTAAAAACATAATTTGTACACTGAGAGAAAAAAAAGTATGGCTAAAACTACTAGAATATAGTAAAATTCGATGTGCTTCTGGCTATATGGGAACACCAAAATTTCGGTAATTTTCTCTGAAGCGCTTTGGTAGTGATTTTAGTGAAATTAACATTAAAATACAGTTTTATAAATTTGGTAAATGTGGTAAAATTTGCTAATTTTATCATGATACCTTAGAGCATGGCATAAAAACCATTTATTCGGTTAAATTTGCTTTTCAGTTTTGCATTTTTTTCCTAAACGTGTGGTAAAAAATACTAAAAGTTTGAAAACCAGAATTTCCGGTAAACTGTTAACATATGAACAGAAAAATTACCTAACGTTAATGTTGAATAAATGTTTTATTATCAAGAGTTAGATAGTAAATGTGGAAAAATTTGAAAATGATTTGTAATTTTAATCACGATACCTTAAAGCATGGGGGGGGGGAACCATTAGATCTGTTAAACTGTTAAATTTGGTTTTCGATTTTGTAATTATTTCTACATATGTGGTAATGTGTTGTGGTGGTGGTACCTACACGAAGTAGTAAAAGTAACCGAATTCAAATTTAATTGAATGATACTGGTACACTTTCAATAAATTAAACGAAAACACAAGGTTGAAAATAAATAAATTTCAATTTTCAAATTATAATATCCCCGTTTATATGTATTTTTACTGCGGTAAATTAAAGTACTGTGGCGCTTAGAAAGATCCAGAAATAAAATTTTGAAAATCAGAGTTTTTGGGAAACTATTGCTATACTAATTGTAAAAATTACCAAAATATGACTTAAATGCCGTATTATGGGTTTAATACTAGAATTATGGGTTTTTAACTAGAAATGTCATTAACAAACAGGAAAGTAATTTTACCAGAATTTTTTGCCTCTGTCTAAGATCGCAATTTTTAGCTACTTGCTTAAATGCAACTTGTTTGTAATAAAATAAAATCTAATTGAAAAAAAATAATAAAATTTTTAAAAAAAATAAAATAAAATAAATAACTATTTATGCAAACTTTTGATGAAATTAATAAAAGCAACGGAAGGGTAATGCATCTTTCAAAGACATATTTTTGATATCATTATTAATGTTCAATATAAACAGGTATATATGATGAAATTTGTTTTTTGAATAAACTTATAAACGCATAAAATCATTATGAAGCTCTTTTTAGATTTTCGAAAATAAATTAAGGTAGATTTTGGTATTTAATGAAGTTGTCTGACAAATTCATGATTTAAAACATAGTACTCGGGAAAAAATTATAGTCAAATTACCGTTATTGCGTAATAAAGACATTTCTGGCAAAAAAAAAAACAAAAAAAAAACATAATTCTGGTCAATAAAACTAAAATATACAATATTTAAATCATACATTTGGTAATTTTTCCGTTCATATGTTAACGGTTTAGATAAAATTCTGGTTTTTAAAATTATAATTATAATTATCACACATTTTGTAAAAAATACATAACTAAAAAGCAAATTAAATTGAATAAAAGTTTTTCATGCCATGCTCTAAGGTACCATGATAAAATTATCAAATTTTGCCACATTTATCAAATTTTATAACAGATTATAAAGCTATATGTTATTTTTATTTTAACCAAAGCTCTTCGGTAAAAATTCCTGAGCTTTTGGTGTTCGCATAGAGCCAGAATTACGGTAAATTTTACCATATTCTGGCAGTTGTGACCATACTTTTTCTCAGTGTAGTGTCTGTATTTTAAGATACACTTTCGATATCTCCATGGGTAATAACCCATAGATTTCGATATCTCTATGGGTACGATATTCCTAAGGTAGATCAGCTTTTTCTTTAGCAAGCGAAAATTTCTTAAAATACATTTTTCTTACAAGATATGTTTCAACATTCAAAATAATTATCTTAAGGGGTTCCCAAGACCTTTATTTTTGACATTTGGTCTTCTCTAAATTCAAACATTCGTTTTTTTAATTGCCTAAGCTATGCATGAGTGCTTAACTTTGATTAAAGCACACACAATACGTAACATAAATACAAATTGTACAAACAAAGCAAATGAAGAATTTTTATAGTTATAAAAAGCATAGAGACATATTAGAATTTAAAAAAAATTTAGTATATTCTTTAAAAATTTCTAATGAATATTATCTACATAGGAAAAAGATGCATAATTTATTGTAACTTTAAATAGCATAGAGTGTTATCGGAACAAGAAAAACAAGAAGGAAATTCGAAAAGGAAAAAGAAGGAAAATGATATTCAAAATATTTTAAAGTAACACTTCATTTCTTTGTTAGTATAACAACAGTCATAGAAGCACTTACCCAGGCAATATTTTTTTGCTTAAAAAACTTTTTATTTAATTTACTTAATTTAAAAAATAAATATCTAGGCTGCTTAATTTATAATAAATAATATTTTAGGAATGATCTTTTAAACAATTAATAAAAAAAAAACTATTTTTATTTTCGCGTGTCTCTAAATAAAGTTCACAATGTGTTTTAAGCATAATGAAATTAATAATTAAAATTATTTTTATAAAACTATTTATATTTAAATATCCCTATTGACCAAAGAGTTAAACTTTCGTGTTAGCAAGTACTAAAAATCTTAATTAAGCTTAAAATTTAAGTACAAATGAACATAACAAGAAATATTTTTAATAAAGGGAGAAATTAAAAAAATTTATAAAAATATTGAAAATATTAATTGCAAATTCCTTAGATATTTTTGAACACATTTTAAGAAAAATTTTACATTATTTTGTTTCCTCTTAATTGTTTCATAACAGCGAAAATCAAATGGTAAATTATTCACCTTATTAAAAATTTTAATCAAAACCTAGCCTATTCTTATGGTAAACACATAAACAAATTTCCAATAATAAAACCTAAAAGTTTAAATGTTTATGTCAAATACAATTCATTATACTTTCAATTCTAATAAACAAAGTTTGATCGAAATTGTAGATAGTTAGCACTATCAACTTTGATTTTACAAAACAAGTGACAAATAAAACTACTATTTATTTTCCAATACAATAACGTTTTCATCAAATGTAGTTTAAAATAAACAAGGATGATAAAACAAAACCTAGTTTAAATTTGCACAAATTCATTCAATGAAATATTCAGATTTACATTCAGCATATATGATAATATTTCTGCTTTTATCTTTATTTCTTGATAGACTATTCTCTGATTCACAAATTTAAGTTTTGTAACAAAATAGGGTAAACCAACCATTGAAGGAACACTACCCAGTGAAGGAACATTTCATATATATTGATTAAAAATAAGAATTTGAAAGTTTTTCTTTAGATTGATTGGTAACAATAGCTTACTGCCAAACAATAGGAAGTCATCTAGCAATGTTTTGGATTACCTGGTCAAATAGACTTCTCTGGAAAATTTTTTTAATTTGTTATTATCTCTGCAACACCTTGTTTCTTTGAAAAATTATAAGGTGAGTGTTCGTATTTATATGCTTGAAGTGGAATTAATTGCATGTAATAGTCTTATTTTTCTCACTGTGAAAAAGAGAATTCAAAATATAGTTATTGAAGTTACGTTTTATTTTTTTAAGCATCATAGCATAATAAAGTACTGAGATAAGGGGGTGTTTATTCACTGGATCACCAAACGACGAAAAACCAGTGAAGAAACAAGTGTTCATTTAGTGTTTTTTTTTCTAAATTAATGAAAATAAAACATATTTTAACTTTTTTGTACCTTTAGTGATGTTCCGCATCAAAAGTATGTTAAAAATACGAAAAACAACTTCTAAACAGTGAGGGAACAGGCATGTTCCTTTACTGGGCATAGATTTCCCAGTGAATGAACAGTATGTGTTAATATGTTGACACTTTAATTTTCAATTCATGAGTACAAAAAAAAAGTTAACATTTTCCAAGTATTTATATGTTATAATTTCAAGAATAGGCTTGTTTTTAAATATGCGTATGACTTATTAATTCATAAAGAGCATTAAAAAATAACCAAAATTAAGTGTTCCTTTACTGGGAGTTCATTCACTGGTAAGAGCTGTTCCTTCACTTGGTCTTCTTACTACTTGTTATTTGAACCTCCAAAACTTTAAAATAATATTATGTAAGTTCTCTACAATTTTTTTACATAATTTGCAATTAGTAACATATATGTTGACACTGTCATTTAATTAAAATTACGAATTTTGAAATTAATATGATTTTTTAAAAGGCAAGCGAAGCTTAAGTGTTCCTTCACTGGTTAGTTTACCCTATATAATCATTTAAAAAAAAAATTAAATTCTCAAAATCATTTTGATGGTTTTGTCCCTTAAAAATTACAATTTATTAAATTTTATAAATTTAAAAAATACTTACGCCTTAAATACTTTTAAAAATAAATTTCACACTAAATCATTATTTTTAAATTAAATTATAATTTAAATTTATAGCTTGGACTTTGATTAATATTTAAATTTTTGTTTACTGTAACCTAAAGAACTTACATAACAGTCATTTTGTTTTTCTAAATATATTTTCCTTTTCATATTACTTAAATTTTATTTTAATTGTTAACGAACTGAAACTAAAAATTCGATTTCTTCCAGAGTTTTAAGTTATGGAGTAAAGAATTATCTAGCTTAGATTGATAGAAAATTTCCATTTAAACTTGATCTGCACACTTATTTTACCTTTCGTTAAGTCTTAATATTTTGTTTTTCTTTTTCTGTGCTATAGCACATTGCATCAATGTTTTTATTTGCTGCATCCTGTTCTGTTACCCTTTAAAATTTGGATGAACCATCAGTTATGATACATCCTGCATTTAAAAAATTAAAATCCCTCTTTGAAAGAAATCTTTTAAATTATTTATATGCTAATAAAGAGTTATTGCTTTCACGTAGGTTCAAAGAGATTTTATAATAATAAATGGTTAGTTTAGAAAAGACCCATTTCAATTTAAAATCAATAAAACCCCAATTCAAAGATAGCATCCACCACCAGCTGACAAAACCATCACCAAAGTAATTGCCACCATTCCCGTGCTAAGAAAGAAAGTATACAAAGTTAGTACACATCATGCATATTTGTAATTTTCTTTCCTGTATATTTTACTCACTATAACAGCGTCTAAGGCAGCCATGGGTAACGTTTCATCAATGACGCCAGTGTCCTTTGAAAATCGGTTCAGAATTCGTCCTGATAATATAGTATGTCAAGATTAGTAACAAGCACTGCTGTAGATGTGCTTTTTTTTGTTCTTTTTTTTTGTACGAAATGCAGGAATAAAATACAAATAATTAGACGATTAAAAAAATTAAAATGACAACTAAATACACCATTTTAATGAACAAACTGAGGCGTTTTTGTTTTAAAATAAAGTTCTAAAGATTGATTGATTTTAAAATTTAATGACACTCAAGTCAAAATCCCATATACTGCGCTACTGTTAAATGACTTTAAATTCTTAAAAGTAAAGAAAACAAATGCTCTTACAAATTAGGTCAAAGGCTAAAACTAAAGCCGTCACTAAAAAAGTTTTCTCCAGTCTGATTGTTAGCAGCAGATTGATCAATGAGAAGTATCCTGTAGAATATTTCCTTTTAGGAAAGTTTACAGCGTTTTACCGCAAAGTTGTAGCTCACCTGTGTGAGCTCGTCTACAGAAATCGTCATGGTATAAACCTTTTCATGAGATGATCCTTAAAAATTTTAGTTAAAAGATTTCTTGTCATAATGCTGCAACCTTAATAAGGTATTATGTTGAGTTAAGTTTCCATTCAAGTTGAATCAGTGTAGCGCAATCAAGTTTGAAGAAGAATAAATTTGCTCAGTAGGCTTGGCGCTTATTATGTTGGTAGAGAATTTAGAATATATATATGTTTCAACAAGTTCCAAAATTTCTAACAGAATAGGCATTTTTCCAAATTTAACTTTGGTTTACATACTTTTCACAGTATCTCCAAATAGCCATTCTTATATACAAAATAATGAGATAAATATGTAACCAAAAACGTTTTAGCTGAAATATTTAGTCATTGTCTTAGAGTCTAATTAAGTTTCCTTCCCTAAACAAATTAATGGGATAAATATGAATTTTGTGATTATATTGGAGAGTCTCAAGTTTTCGTTAGGGAACATTTCCGTATCGTGATCGGCAGCCAAATAATCGCCAAGTCTTGGCAACTTCCGGGAAGCGGCCCACAAGAAACAAAATAAAAATTAAAAAATAACATCACAGAAGAGGACCAACTTGAGGGGTATAACGCGTAGAGACCCCGGTGCAAACCTATGCATGTTTTTTTTTAATTTTTTTTTTTTTTTTTTTTTTTAAATCCATTTGACTCTTTGGCGATTATAGTTGCCATGAGAAATAACAAAATGGAAATAAAATAAATGAATTATTAATAAATAAATTAACATGTTATTTAAAAAAAAAATTAAATTTAAAGTGACATTATTGCAGACATAAATAAAAGGGTAAAACAAATGGTAAAAGGGAAGGAGAATGGAATGAAATGGTAAATGTGGAATTTATTTTTTCTGCCTTCATCTGTTATTGATGTAGATTTTGAAATACCCAAATAAATAATTCACTTTTATATTTTAGATAATATTTTTTAATACATACTTCACTAAACTTCAGCTGAAAGTGCTCGATGCACAAATTGCTATTAACGTCACACTAAAAAATTTTGACTTTAATAGCATAGTCCAAAGCGTCACTTGACGATCGAGTCAAAATTTTGAGTTCAGGTAGATTTAAAGTCTAGGAAATAATACAACACTTTATTTTAGCGTATTTCAAACAATTTAAAAAGTTATATGTAGTTTAAAACGGTAATTTTTGACTAACATGTGATGTCAATATTTAGCAGTGTTGGATGTGAAAGGTTGTTTTAATTTTAAAATCAATTTTCATTAAAACATATGCTAACAAAATGTATATATTTTATAAAAATCTCCCTACTCCTAAAGATACAAAAAATACCCAGGTTTTAAAGCAAAAAACTAAAAAAAAAAAAAAAAGATTCAACATGTAATTTTACACTTTTATTATAAATAAATATTTTTTTGCAAGCATGTATCATTTAAAACGAAATTTACTTGATAAATATATAATTTGATTGAAAAATAGAAAACAAAGAATGCCTATTGTTTTATCGAAATATATAATTTCTCTCTTTTAATTCAGTGTTTTTATTAATATTTAAAAATTAACTTTACCTAATGAGTTTTTATAGATCGTTTCTTTTTATCGAACAAATTCAATGACAAAACCTAAGTGTTTAGAAGTTACTTTCAAAATCAATGAGAATGAAAAATTTCGAAAACAAATGAGAATCAAAAATTTCGAAAACAAATGAGAATAACATTTTTTCCACTTCTGTTTGGACAAAACATGCGTTTTTAAAAATGTATGTTTCAAAAAGAAATGATAAATTATAATTTTATTTGTTCTTATTTCCAAACCCCCAGAGACTCTTAGCCTATAAAAAGTCAGTTTGATTTGTCAATAACTCTAAAGGTGCCTTTCTTGTGAGTTCAAGATTATGTTGCTTAAAGAGGAGCTTGCAAATTTGCAACTTCTCAAATAACTAAACCTCTTAGAACCTCCATCCACTCAGTTCTTCATCAAATAATACGAAAGACAATGATTTAGAGCGAAGAGATTTATATTATACTTCTCCAATTGGAAGCATGTGGATAAGAAATAAAGGTAACACCTGGTTTTAATATCCTACGTTTAACGTGTAGTAAAGTTTAAAAACAATTTCTCGAATTCCCTGTTAAAACTTCACTTTCAGCATTCATTCACTCAGTTCTTTAGTTATATTATCAAATTATGAATTAGAAAAAGAACCTAATACTAAATCAATACAAGAATTAAAAGGAGAAGAATTTTTTCGACATCTCTTAACTTTCATTAGAACCTTCATCCACTCAACTCTTCAGTTCTATCACCAAATAACACAAACATTTCGAATGGGAGCTAAGGGGTTTATATATTTCGCCAATTCAAAGCTTGTGGAAGACAATGCTTAATCTTAATATGCTATTACCAGCGTGTGTAAACTTTAGAGATAATTTTCTCAAAAATACTGAAATTTCATTCTGAACCTTCATCCACTCAGATCTTCAGTTATATTATCAAATTAAGAATCAAAAGAAGAACTTAAAACTAAATCAAATTAAGAATTCAAAAGAGGAGAATTTTTTTGGCGGCTCTTAAATTTCGTTTAGAACCTTCATCGACTCCGTTCTTTAGTTTTATTTTCAAATTATGAATTAGAAAAAAAACTCTAAAACTAAATCAATGTAAGAATTAAAAGACACAATTACGAAATGAAGAATTAATATTACAATTAAGAATTAATATCCCTAAAATTTCATTTAGAACCTTCATCCACACAACTCTTCAGTTATATCATAAAATAATACAAGCACTTCGAATGAGAAGAGCTAAGGAAGAAATATGTTTCGCCAATTGGAAGCTCGTGGAAGACGAAGACAATGCCTAATCTTAATATCCTATTATCAGCGTATCAACTTATATTTCACATAGACCTTTATCCACTCAATTCTAGTTATATTATCAAATTAAGAATTAAAAGAAGAACTTACCGACAGGATTGCTATCAAAAAACGAAACAGGTGACCTAAGAACACAACGAAACATTTTGTTGTGAAGGTTTACAGATGCTCTCATGCACATATGGAAGAACCCAGTTGTTCTAAAGAGAGACAGAAGGAACACCAAGAGGACGAGCCCAGCATAAACGGATAAGTTGAAGGACGTTCGTACTTCTGCAGTAGCATCCTCTTCGTCTTTCAGGTAGTTCATGGTGACCTTGAAGCAGTCGTCACTTACATTAGCTATATTATACCTAAAATAGTCTGGATCGAACAAACCGTACGTATCGTTGTAAAGTCCAGTCTCGTTCAAAGCGGTTTTGGTAGTGTTCCCCCAGCAATCTTTAATGTTGTACCTTTTTTGTTCGCTGTTTGTCCTGCAATATGATCACGCACTTGATTTAGTGCTGTTAGTGATAAAAGTAGGGTAGTCATTAAATCAGATCGTAGTACAATGGGCAAAAAAATTTATAAACACAGATAACTTTGAATAATTTTTGTTCTAGGATTCAAAATCTATTAACTATCTATTATAGGAATATGATGTTTTGTGCCTCAATCTTTTATTTTGAACTATTTTATAGCAATATCTTTATGCCCACTGTAAAGTCATTTTTTTGTACAATATAGATTATTACAATATAGCATTGCAATTTTTTTAGTAATTATAAATATAGAATATCATTGGAGAAAAAAAATACTCTTCTTAAGCCCAAAATAAATTAAAAATGAAAATAATAAAGCATTTTGAGAAGGCTCTTTTTACACTTTCATTCATCAGTCATATTTTAAAATTTTTAATATATATATATACAGGGTGATTCAGAAAAGATGGGCAAAATTTTAGGAAGTGATAGTACACACCCAAGCAAACAATTTTTATCAAAGAATGCATGGTCGAAAACAAAACGCAAAGCCGTTAGAGGACGCCAAAAGTTATGTTCTTATATGAGGCAAAAACACACAAAGAACGATGAAGTTAAGTTATAAAAGCAAATTTAATGGCATGCAATTACAATAAGATTTCAAAACAATGGCCGGCAGTGGCTATGTACGCAATACAACGGCGAAGAAAAGATAGGCGAACATTCTGAAACACACCAGGCCTATCGCAAACTATCCCTGCAGCGTCCAAAAGCTGGTCGACAAGTTCTTCTGCAGATTCAATGGGAATCTCTTACATAAGAGCCTTCAGCTGTCCCCACAAAAAAAATCAAGACATGAAAGATCGGCGAGCCAGGTGGCCAAGCTATAGGACCACCTCGTCCAATCCATTGGTTTGAAAAGGTTACGCCCAGAAAGTTTCGCATTTCTCGTACGTAATGAGCTGGTGCTTCATCCTGCTGGAACCACATTACCCACCGAATATGGGGAGGAACGACATTCAACATGTCTGGCAGCACCTGTTGCAGAAACGTGAGGTATTTTTCCCGGCACGGCGTTCTGGCAGAAGATACGGGCGGAGTGAATGGTCGCCAATTATTCCTGCCCAAACATGGATAGAAAAACATCGCTGATGCGAATGTGGATAAGGGGCATGTGCATTTACTTCTGCCCATACATGCTGATTGTGGGTGGTAAATGCACCATCACGCATGAAGGTACATTCATCCGTGAAAAGAACAGTTGCAACAAAATCAGGATTTACAGCATTCTTCTGCAGAAACCAGCGGGCAAATCGCACACGACTGGGATAATCCCTTTGAATCAGTCCCTAAACTCGTTGAACATGATGAGGGTTCAAACGGTCATCCTTCAGTACTCGTCATGTTATGGATTGCGATACCTGTTTTTGTCTAGCCACCGCTCGTGTACTTGTACTTGGCTGATCAGCCACCATATCCAAAATAGCTTCTTCCACCATTCCGTCCGTCCCTGCACAACCTGCATCCGAAGAAAGGATTGGGCTGAAAGGAAGGATCCCGTCTCACACAACTGTTGGTGCAAACGCTGAAATGTTTTACGCTTGAGCAAACGCCGGTTGGGAAGTCGTTCTTCGTACAACCGTTGAGCCTCTAAGCTATTTCCATTTGCAGCTCCATAAACAAAATGCATATCGGCTTTTTCCTTATTAGAAAAAGGCAACAACTTCAGATGCAGTACTACCACGATTGACAATACACTCTCAAATATAGCAGCTTTTATGTATGAATCGTGACGAAAATTTGCATATGAGCTCTTCTTCTTCCCATTACATGCAAATAATAACTCGCAGCGCGGTAATTAGCAACAGGAATGGAGCTTTCACGTTTGCATGTAACAACTTTCCAAATGCGCCACCATCTTTGCGTTTTGTTTTCGATCATGCATTCTTTGATAAAAATTGTTTGCCTGGGTGTGTACTATCACTTCATAAAATTTTGCCCATCTTTTATGAATCACCCTGTATGTATGTATATATATATATATATATATATATATATATATATATATATATATATATATATATATATATATATATATATATATATATATATATATATATATATATATATATATATATATATATATATATATATATATATATATAAATTTTAAAAAATTACAATGCTCAAAGTAAATTTCACAGCATCAACACAGTTTTGAAAATTACTACACTTGTAGAAAAATTGGTAAAAAATTACATATCATGTAAAGTTTAATTTGCAAAATAAGATGGTAAAATTTAACACACTGTAAAAAATTCTGGATCAAATTACGGTGTTAAGAACCGGTACTTTGGGTGTACCATTCGAAAAATCAATTTTTACTGTAAAATATTATACCATAAATTTTACAGTAATATTTATTTAATAAGAGCGATTCGATTATTTTACGGTAATTATTGCTGTAAATATCAGATTTTAAATGTAAATACCAGATTTTTTTGTTCCGTAATACGTTCCGGTAAAAATGGATTTTACGATAAAAAATATCGGCATAATCCGGAATATTTTTTATGCACTGTTTTAATGTTGCAGCAAATTTGTGCGATATTGTGGTTCAACACGCTCTAAAATTTCTAACGGCGTTCGTAAACTCCAAAAGTTATTAACACCAATTTGTCTCAAAAGCGCATATTAAGTTCCAACAAATGTATTTCAATTTTAAAGGGTCTCTTTCGTGAAACTCTTTCAAAATTATTTGTATTTATTTATTTACTCATAATAAAAAGTACATAATCAAAAATATATTATAATTACGAAGCTATAAGAGAACTATATAGTCGGATAGAGTCAATTGAAATCAGGGAAATAACACTGATAACTTTTAATGTATATTTATCAAAAGTGCGTCTTAAAATCAAACTAGACTAATTTTCACTGATAAATAAATAAAGGAGAAAAATTGCACAGCGAAAAGTTGCTGTTTAAATACTTGTTCTGAATATAAAACCAATAATGAATGTTAATTTGGAGGAATAGAAAAAGGAAGTTACCAGGCAGTAAGCCAGAAGTCGCTGCCGTTAAATATGACTTGGGTAATAATGTATGCTAACAGAAGAATTATCCTCATACAACAACCAGCACCAGACTTGATGTATTCTTTGTAAACTTTGAATCTCACAGCACCACTCGTCTTCACCTCTTCTTGTCCTTTAGGAACTTTTTCCGTCTCAGGCTCATCTGCCTGCGAAGTAGATTCATTTATATTCAAAATAGAAGATTCAAAAATAATTTAAACATCATAAAACAGAATTTTTTCCTTCAAAAATAAGGGATAAAAAATTTTTTTTGAGCACAGTGTGCAGAAAAAAAAATGGATACTCAAA
The DNA here is from genome assembly GCA_949128135.1 of Parasteatoda lunata. Lineage (NCBI taxonomy): Eukaryota > Metazoa > Arthropoda > Arachnida > Araneae > Theridiidae > Parasteatoda > Parasteatoda lunata. Next base: position 53,327,483 of record OX421972.1, on the reverse strand, counting down.
TTTCACGAAACTTTCTTCGTTTTTGAGTAAACAGTTTCTTGGCATATGCTCCGAGCTAATTTTTCGTCAAAGTGGCAAAATAATAATAGTCCCTTCTTCAAGAAAACGAATTTTGTTAGAATTAAAGAAATATTTCGTCATTATATATATATATATATATATATATGTTAATGTAAGGTGGTAAATAATTACACTATTTAACAAGACAAAATTTAATATAACATAGGTAAAGTTTTAGAACAACAAAAAAAACACTTAATAATAGCAGAGAGAAGAACGTCTCTTCTCATTGTTACATATACATCGTAATTAATCTCGTTACCAGATCATTGTCTATCGTTTACTATTGTCTGTATCAGTTATCATCGCCATCTGGCGGCGTTTATAGTTACATTCAATTCCATGGCCTTTACATATATATATATATATATATATATAATTTTATCGTGGAGATCACATGGATCAATGTCGCACTATCAACACAATGACAGATAAAACAGAGAGATAAATTTCACCCATACCAGAAGTGTGATTCAACAGCGGTTACGTCCTAGTAACTACCATACAGGCCAGTTGGCTTATTTGTTTATTTTATTTTAAGATTAGTCTGCGTAGGGACTGAGGATGTGCGGTATTGGTCCTCGCCTAAACTGTTCTACCGTAAAGGGCTTGAATTCGCGTGCAGGTCGTCAGGCTACCGAAGCGGGGGTGTCATCCCCTCTGCAGAGGACCAAAATTGTGATGGCATGTCTTCGAATCATCCTCGGGAATGTTTCGCAGACCGTCGCCAATAGCCCATTATGCAGCTCTAGTGCGATGAACAACAATAACATCATTTTATTTTCTGTTGGCCAGTCTTCATTATAGCTTCGTAACTCTAGTTAACAATCTCCCACATCTACGTAGTGCATTTACAATGAGGCTCCGAGTTGAAGAAACACTTCGTCATATATTTGAGAATTCGCGTTTCGTCACAAATCACGTGATTTCGTGGTGAAATTTTTCTCAACGTTAAAGAAATATACCTGAAGGATTACTAAATCGTCAAAAGTGAAAGTTTTATTTCTAAGAGTGTGGGATGCCTTTTTTCAAACAAACAATGGAATCAAAAACCGAATCTAAGATTTTTCATTCCTATTTAATGCACGGATATAAAATAAGAAAATAAAGTTAAGCATATTCATTCCTTTTAAAACCAGTAATTAGGGAAAAATAGCATTTTACTTCAGAAAATATTCTAAGAATATTTGGATACTTACTAGATTAAATTCTGCAGAAACTGAAGACGCTATAGATTGTGTCGACTCGTATATTGGGATTGGACCAGTTATATCGGTAATTTCTTCATGGATTGAAGCAGTCATGCTTGTCATAGATGCAAGTCTTTGGCGACGATCGTGTTCATAGTCTTCCATAAGAGAGCCAAGATCAACACCCATTTCTGTTAACTGCTCATAAGAACCCAATGCCAAACAGCGCCCCTGAATTAAGAAACATAAATGCATCTTAAATGAAACGTATTACTAATATGTTGTGTACCACAAGGTCAAATAGATGACAATATTAAACAACTGATAAACGAAAATTTACTATCCAAATAATTATCTGTTTATTACCAGTTTAAGATTTCAAATGATAATTTGTATTAATCATGCAAAATTTAGTTATTTTAATGGATAGTTTGATTTAGCTAGATTAGATTTAGATATTTTAATTGATAATTTGTTTTAATTGCACTGCATTTAAATCTATTATTTTTACTTTAAATATAATATTTTTAAATATTGCCCAAATAAAGAATGAACCCTTGTGATAGCGTCAAAAATACAGTAGCAATAGCAGTGCAACTCTTCAAGATACGGAAAGTAATGGTCCTATAATCTCTTTTTTGAGACTTAAATATCGCATGACTTTGTCCTGTTCTGTTCAGGACGCATACTTCTGAGAGCAACTTTAATGATCGTTCACTTCAAATGCTCGCTTATTAATCGGAACGCTGATTAATCAATTACAGGAAGCCATCAATGCTCTACTTTAGGTTTTCCTTAGAACTCTGAATGGTGGTGTAGCTATTGTTACTATATTATGCCACACTTGTCTACTTTTAATTTTCGCAATAATTATAAATAAATGTTATATGTTTAAAAGAAATTAGTTGTTAGAGCGTATCATATAATTATAGATTTTTATATGAGGCAATAAAAAGAACAATTCTAAATTATAAGTTTCCAAGCAAAAAAAATAATAAAAAAAAAATATAGTAAAATATATTCTAGAATCCTAGTGACTAAAAATATCCTAGTGACAAATTTATAATTAAGATGATTAAATAAAGTAAATAGCTTCTCATTTTAGCTACCATTTATAAATTTAAAATGTTGCGCCAATTTGTTTTAAAAAGATTAAAGGGCATAATTATTTTTGAAAAAATATTGCATCGTTGTCTCGAATGCACCGAGTATTTATATTACACAAAACACATATATTCATTTAAGAGTAGGGAATTAAAGGTCGTTATTTTTGAGATATCATAAAAATATACAAAATTTGGCTAATCGTTGCTCGCCTTTAATTGGATTTTTTAAAGTTATTTCTTAAATTGTTCTCAATAAAGCTTTGATAATATTTTGCAAATAAAAACAAATTTGATGACTTCTAGTATCTGAATATTACATTAGAAAAATATATATCTATATATTTCTGTCTATATATATATATTTATGTGGTACAATGCGAATAAACTTGTGATAATAAAAATTGCGTTAGTATGAACATATAACAAACGTAAATATTTTAGTTGCAATGTGCTTGAAATATGATACACTGTAAAAATTGTGACTAATACCTCTCCGAATTTGATATTGAGCGACCTAAAAGTTACGTAAAGAAACACTTTTTTTTTTTTAAAGTTAAAATCAAATTGAGTTTTCAAGTAGAAATGCTCTAAACATCAAAAATGCAAAAAGTTTACAGCAAGATCACTCGCCTTCACACCATACGTTAAATATTTTTGCTTCTGAAATTTCAAAAGTTGGCACGTTTTGCTTTTGCCTGTAATTGTTTGCTACAGATAACAAGTTGACGAGTGTTAGTGACTGTCTTCAGAGTTGCTTTTCATCTGAAGAAACTAAAGTTCGCTGTTAAAAATACGCATGTGTGTTCTTAGTTGCGTAATAAAAAAAATTTTATTTTTAAATTTGCAAGTTTTTTTAAACTGTATTAAATAATTTTATAACGTGTAATTTCTATCCGCTACTGCTCCATTAAGCCAAGTTCAAATTCATCGTAACGGTGTTTTTTGAAGCTTCGTCGCCAAGGGAAATTAAAGGGTGATAGTTTAAGTGCCTCACATTTGATGCAATGCGATGATTTTAAACTATATGTACAATATTGCCTAAAAAAATTATCTGGGTGTTAGAACAGATAAATAACTTACATATTTTAAAAGTTATGATACTTTTTTTAAATATCACCAATTTGACGGCATTTTTTCACGGAAACAAGAATTATCGAAATTCTTATTCTCAGTTCTTGCAATTCTTTATCAGTCCAAGTAATGCAGCATTGGAGTAAGTTTTTAAATATAAAAAAAATTAGACAGCAAACGCTTTTGATTTTCACAAAACTGTGGCTTTTCTCCATAATGACGTTTTGCGCCATTTTCAAAATAAGCGTAGACAGCGCTGGTTTTAGGTAGGTTAGACTTGACCTAACTGTCATGAGTAACATTTACAAACTCACAGCAAATCTGAAAATAGCATATTATTCGCAAAAAAGCATAATTTCACATTACGACGGAGCCTTCGAAAAAACAACCTCTCTCTGCTACGCGTATGTTTGTTTTACAAACTCATTTTATTTTACGAATTAGTGTATGCATTTAAACCTTAATTATTGATTCTTACTTGATATTGTCTCGTAAAAATACTGATGTACTGATTCTTATGTTTATCATGTCTTATTGTAATTATAAATTTTATTGTTACTAAATGAAAAACATAGTGGTTAGTGGCGGCTACTTTACACTAAGTCGTGTAAAAGAACATTCTAGGTGCCTTACAGCACCAAGACCTATCCTTGAGTCTTGGTGTAGTAGAACACTTAATGAAACACCACTTTGGTGTAAAGTAATTGCCACTATTTTTGGTGCATAGATACACGAAAATCTTTTACAGTGAAGAAAATACCGATAGATTTCGCAATAAGATTCAAAGGGAAATTTCATAAATATTATATGATTCTAAGTATTTATAACAGTAAAATTAATCTTATAAAAAACAGCGTTAACTCTAGAAAAATAGGAGCTTACTTTATTATTCTGGGGAAAAAAATACAAATACGGTGAAGAGAAATACGCAAAAATTTATTACAGAAATATAAATAGATAAATAAATAATTTAAATAAATTAATTAACTGAAATAAACAAATAAAATTAATGAAATAAATTAATTAACTGAAATAAACAAATAAAATTAATGAAATAAATTAATTAACTGAAATAAACAAATAAAATAAATGAAATAAATTAATTAACTGAAATAAACAAATAAAATTAATAAAATAAATAAAATAATTAATAAAAAATGTATATAAAAAAAATTTTTGTTTAAAATTTTTTTTTAATTTCCTATGAGCTGCACAATCAGTCTTCCCGATGAGCAGACCTAGTGCGTTCTCCAGAAGTAGTATCCACTCTTTCATGACCACCACAATGGGTGAGATACCGTTGGCCATGTTAATTTGGACTAGTCTAGTTATTAAGTCTAGTTTCTGCCACACTAGATAGCAGCACCGAGTGTTTAAAAAAAAATTTAAAAAAATTCGTTTAAAAAATTAAGTTCTTAAAATATATACATGAGACAAAGAGTTTTTTAACTAGTAGGTAAAATCTCTATCTGTTTTTCTTTATTTTTAAACGATTTATTTTATCGAAATCATAAACAATCGATTTTAAATATAGCCTTCGATACATAAAAATTACCTTCAGCAGATATCATTAATTTTTTTTATGTAATGTTCATCACATTTGCAAATAATATTTGTTGCATTTTTCATACTTAAGAATAAGAGGAAATCTCTAACTTCAAGTTTTTTTAAAAAACACCATATTGGATTGAAGCTTTCACCATTTCAAACTTCTATTATCGGGTTAGTTTAATAAATAATATAAATTAATAGATCGTAATAAATGTACTTAGAGTATTATTATAACTGTGACAATATATTAAATTGATGTATTTTTACCTCCTTCAACACTAGAATTTTAGTAGCTCCTTTCAGAAATTGAATTTGATGAGTGGCTAATATTCTTACTTTATCTTTCAAGTATCCATTTATGCATCTAGAAAAAAAGTAAAAAAAGTTATTGGGAAAGGAAGGGGAAGTATTAAAATTCTTTATGCAAACTTGATTTTCAAAAAAAAAAAGTTAACAATAAATAAATGTGCCAATTAAAATCTTATTGTAACCTCTATTTATAAGGTTTAAAAAATACTCATTTTTGATGATTTTGCATGTTTTATTTATGGTAAATAGTTAGTTTTCAAGCTTAAAAAATAGTTTCATACTTTTTTTTTTTTTTTTGTATAAATGATTAAAATGTTTTCAAATTTAAAACAAGGTTGAATGTGTTTAAGAATAAAAACCTTCATTTTTTAATCATGTATCTCCTATACAAAATCATATAAGGTGGCCTAATTATGAATGAAATGTAAATATGTTTAAAACTTCACTTTAGAATTGTGGTCCGTCAACGAAGTTCATGTTGACACATGTTTTTCTTCTGCAAGAGGAAGTTTAGAGACACTACGGATTTTACGCCTTAGAAATACTAATAAAATGTGAATTGCAAACTTGACCGAAAATACTCCAAACTTGAAAAATAAAGATAACACAAAATTTTGAAAACCAGACGCATATAAAGACAAATTTGAATTCCTTCTATTCCACTAAAGTGTTTTTTTTTTCTTTCATTTTATGTAAAAATCTTTTTTTTTTTCTTTTGCATATACTGAAAATATTGCTTTTGACATTTTCACTAAAGTAAATTTCTTTTTATTTGTATGTAAAGAAAAACTTATTTTTTTCATTATTTTAAGAAAGATATTTTTTTGTATCTTTTACCGTAAAAAAGTATATGATTTGGGGTGATGTAAATATTATTTTTTAACTTTTTCACTAAAGAAATTTTTTTTCGTTTAAATATAAAAATATTTTTTCACTTGAGAGAATGCATGGTTATTATTATCATGTAAGTTCATCTTTTTTCTCATTTCTATATATACGATTTGCAAGTTTTGAGTTGGTATTTTTAAAATTGAAATACACTTTAATGACACAGCTCAGCTAATCTCAAATAACACCGTAACCAGAATGCTACAAAATGTAACAGTAACGGATACTCATTTTTGAAGTCACGAGTGGTTTTTGGGAGGTCGATACGTAGATCAAAAAAGGTTACTATGTCCGTCTTCAGTGACGTCACACAGACCTCAGCCTAAGACTACAATGAAACTTTTAATTGTAACTCAACCGAGTCTCGGTGTGACGAAGCTGCGACAAATTAACGTCTCAACAGAGTCACGATGTGACTAGATTGGGACGTGAATAGGTCACATTTCCGTCATACAGTGACGTACAGTGACGTCACTATGAGAATTGAATGTTTCATATTATAGTCTGCGGTAGTAACCTATTATCTTTTAGTATCCTTTTTTGACTTATGCATCAGCGTCGCAAAAACTGCACGTGACTTCACAAATCAGTGACTGTCATATTTCTGTTTCAATTTGGTAATGGTGCTTTTTCTTGCAATGTTGCTTTGGTTGAAATGTGGCTGAGACGCTTGTAAATGTATGCCAATAACAATAAAACACAATAATACGAAGAAAATAGAGCAAAAATATACTGACTTTTCAAACAAATGCTTTGAGACATGAGCATCTACGGCACTTAAAGGATCGTCCAAGAGAAAAATATCAGCATCAAAATACATAGCTCTGGGTGGGTATAAACATGAAATGTTAAAATACGCATTCCATAAAATTAATAGCAAATTTAAAGTATAAAACAAATCATAGTTATAGAGATTATATAATATGAATTACAGAAAAAAACTCCTATTTTTAAATACCTGGCAAGGTTAACTCTTGCTTTTTGCCCTCCACTCAAACTGACACCTCTCTCACCTACAGCAGTCTGATCACCATAAGGGAAAAGTTCAATATCCTATAAAAAAACTTTTTTTAATATTTGTTAATAATTTTAATGGTAACTATTAGTTATTTTTAGTTTCCTTTTATAATAAGTTTTAATTAGTTTAAAAAAAGTGATTTTTTTTAATAAAATTTTTAATGAGGTTAATTTTAAGGAAATGCAAACGTTAACTAAAGCAAATACGCATTTCACTTAATTTTGAATAAAGCGTAAATCATTACCATTATTTCAAATTAAACTGTAATATTTATTTCAAAATAAGGATAAAAATTTACAAGCAATATTTAAAATTACATGAAAAACTAAATATTTATAAACAATGCATCTACGCAAGAAACTCTGCAGTATAATTCATAAATTCTAATTGTTAGAATAAGACCGTTGTGTTAGCAAAAACTAAAGTTTTTCAGTTAGCTTAAAAGTAACAAACATTTTTTTCATAAAGCAAAAAATATGTAGTATTTATAATAAGAAAACCGTCTGCATAAACAAAAGTTTATTAAGACAGATCAGACAGTATTCCTTTTTTTTATAAAATATATTACTACCTGAAAGTATAAAAAAAAATATATTACTACCTGAAAGTATTAAAAAATATATTACTACCTGAGAGTATAAAAAATATATTACTACCTGAAAGTATTAAAAAAATAGTATGTTACTACCTGAAAGTATTAAAAAAAATACATTACTACCTGAAAGTATATAAAAAATATATTGCTACCTGAAATTATTAAAAAAATATATTACTACCTAAATGAATAAAAAAATTTATTACTGCCTGAAAGTACAAAAAAATCTATCAAATTAGACACATATTGGGAAGTTACTGACAATTATTTTTTTTAACAAGCTTACTATTGCAATAATTTTGTAGCTCCATTATTTTTATTACGATTTCACTACCTTTAAATATTAGTGTATTTTACTTAGAAAAATATTTCAAACGTTTATCAAAGTGATCAAAGTGCTTGTCAACTTTAAATAAATTAAATGTTGTTAAAAAAAAAAACCTTAAAACATATTCTGGATCAGTGTTAAAAGCTACAGAAACTATCGCAACGTCTATTCAAGGTGTGATAAACATGTAAAAAAATTTAGATCAAAATCAATAAAATCAATTAAATACTTTTTCTCTTAATCTGATGATGATTTAGAATTAAGAAGAAAAAAACAGACCTTATCTAAAGCACAAACGTTGAGTACTTTCTTATATCTATTTTCATCAAAAGTACTTCCAAAGAGGACATTTTGTTTTACAGTTCCACCAAATACCCAGGCTTCTTGAGCTGCATAGGCGACTTTACCACGGACTTTAACTTCACCTGATGTTATGGGAAGTTCGCCTAATATACTCATCAGAAGTGATGTCTTTAAGAAAAAGAAAAAAAAGGATGCATCAAAATGGTTATACGATAACAATAAAAACTATATTTAGAGGTATCAGTATTTTTGTACGAATAAGAGTTACCTTGCTACATCCAACCGGTCCAACAAGAGCCAAAAGCTCTCCAGGTTTTACTGAAAGTGTAATATTACGAAGAGTCGATTCGCCATCCTAAAAAATTTGCATAAAGAAACAATATTAGGTTTTAATGAGATATCAAAGAGTAATAAATACATATATGAATGTATGTGCTACTAACATATGCATTTAAATGTGTTCTTAAAGAGTCATACCTACAAATATGAATGATTTACATGTAACTGTGTCATGTGCATTCATGCATAGTGACATATTGCTAACAGTATTGAGTAGTGCCGTCACTAAATTTCTCATAGTAAGAGTACAACACTAAAAAAAAAAATCTGTTCTTTGTTGTACCCAGGGGTCTGTTTAGAAGAAATTTGGGTCCGTTAACGGACCCTTCACAAAATATCTTTTCATTAAAACGGACCCTTCACAAAATATTTTAACTTAAAAACGGACCCTTCACAAAATGATTTTTCTTTTAAACGGACCCTTCACAAATTTGTTTATCTTTATTATTGTTTAGTTAATTGAATAAACCCTCCCCAGGGCAGAAAACAAGAAAGACGGATGTAAACGAATTAAGTTTTGTCTTCGGCAGACGATTCTTCCATCATTCGTCCGAAATAATTATTCTGCGTTCAGCAGTATAGGCTAAATGCCAAATATTTGTATGTTGCATCGCTAATTAAGTAGCTGCATTTGCTGTTTATCTTTTAAAATTTAATTTTTTTAATTATAATTTTACCGTGTTGAGCATGATCTTGTATGTCTTTACTATTTAAAAACTCCTTGGAAAAGTTTTTTTGCAGTAACGGACCCTATTTTCACAAATTCACAAAAGCGGACCCTGGTTGAAAGAATGTGACTTTACGTTTATTTTATATTCACAAATTACGAGTAATTTTTTCACAATTTTACAAAAATGGACCTTTCACAAAATGTCTGGACAGACCCCTGGTACCACAATATTAATATTTAGAACCAAAATACTGTACAAATTTGCTGCAATCTTAGTAAGATGTTATATTGTACTGTATCCACTTTCAAGTTGAATCAAATTACATTGTAAACTGTAAGTACAGTAAGATGGCGACATATTAAGATTGGCGTCATTTTAAGGTAGCTGCAATTTTGTGCCAAAATTTTAACAGGCTAATCCACACGTGTCAACAGTCGACAAAAGTCAACACGTGCCGAAATATCTAGCCATGCATACTCATCAGTTTAAATAATATGTTAACCAAATTCTGAAAAAACAAGATTTTGAAATCAAATCTCGAAGACGATTTTGAACTATAGAATTTTTTTTCCGTAACTCATTCTAAGAGTATTATTTTTTAACTCGTAGAAACGTAAGCATTGTTAAGTAATACTGCTAATATGAATATGAATGTTAAATCCAAAATACATATGGTTTAATATCAATATTTTGCACTTACTACACTGATTACGCTTACTACATCGGTACATGCTGAACGATGAAACTTGAAGATGTAAGTGAGAAAAAAAATTAAATCTAAAAAATAGTTCGGACATTCGCCGAAACAACTATGTTATGCTATTCACAATCTTCAGTATTTCTTCGTGACATGAATAAGCTTTACGTCATTGCACTTAAACCTACATTATCTTTAACGTTGTAAATATGGCGAAAAACGATAATTATAAAATCTATAGAAAATTATTTTTTTTATTAATTCTAATTTGTTGTATGGCTACTTATTAGAATGGTATTCATAGATCTATATAACATAAAAAGATAACGGTCTAAATTCTTTCTTATTTTTGTCGATCTATTTTGTCTATTTGATTTATATGAACAAAAAAAAAAACACATGATGGGATTCTTAATTAACAAAGTAAAACGCTGAATCTTTGAGTGCCATCGACATAAAAGTAGTAAAAATAATAACGATATTTATCTGTTAATTATTTATTTCTCCCTTATTTAGTTCAGTTCTATTTCGATTGCAGACACCAATATGCATTTGTAGAAAGTTATTTTCAACTATTTTTTTTAACTTTTATACAATTTATGTTTTTGTTTTTTTGTGTGGTCATTTTAGCTATTTTTATTAGAACTAAAAGTAACAATTGTGATTATTTTATTCAATGTAGCACCTTATTTAAGATTAAAAGTTAAAGCTATATTATATTTTTAAGGTAATTCTTTGATATTACCTTGACAAGCACATTGAATTGCAATTTTGCAGTAGCTTAATGATATTTAGTTTTTTACAATATATTTTATGCAAAACACCGAACAGTCAACATAACTACCCAACCATGACCTAACCCGTTCTGTTTTTATAGCACTATGTTTTAACAGCCACGTCATTTTAACTCTGGTTAGACGGCATAGACAACACCTGAACTGGTATCCCTCTCTCCAAAATTCCACACCACAACCAATGAAGGGACTTTTAGCAGCGACACAGATTTAATGTACACCTAGCTGCGTATACACTGCATATTTTGTCGGCTGCCAGAAACGAACTCGCGACTCGCAGCTTTCCATCGGTTGCATGAGCGACGCCTTAAAAAGATAATTATTTCATTAAATTTGTGAACAGAGACATTCAAATTCAAATTTTCACACTGTTGGCAAATAATCTCTTCTGGAAATTTTTTTTTTAAAGAGTTTGCTTTGTTTCTTCTTTTTTTTTTTCTTTTTTTGAAGCCCAAAATGAAATAAGAACTTAAAGCAAATTTGTAGTTAAAGCTGCTATACTAACCGCGCAACTTTTAATAGTATAAGGTTTAAATTTTATTCTTAAAGAATCGGGAACTAAATTTATGTTATGAGAATAAAACATTTTAGGATTTTCTAACTTAATAAATTTTAATTAAAAGTCAAATACTATAAGATATTTATAGATATGAAACTCACAGTATCATCATGTCACGCATTTGCAACATACAAACTCTTATTATCATAGATGAAACTGTGCTTTGTAGGCTACAAATATTTTGATTTGAGTAAATAAATTTCTCTTGCATGCTATTACACAGCTGTTTTGATTAAGTTCTTGATCGACAATCAAAACGTGATTTTCTAATATTGTTACTTACCTTATTCCAAGAAGCGCAAACTTTTTCCATATAAATTCCACATTGACTTAGTTTTGGCCTCAGATTGGAGACATCTAATAACGCTGTTTCTTGCTGCTCTTCCAGTAACAAGAATTTCTGACAAAAGAAAATTTAAGTCAATGTCATTTTTTTTTTTTGATCCGAAGGAAATTGGTAGATGGATAATCTAAATATATACATATATTTTTTTGATGATAATATTTATAAAATGGCAATAGAAATTTTAAACGTAAACAGTGCTATGGTGTCGCATATTGTCCTACCAATTATTGGTCAAGGAACTTATCTTTTTCTAGCAATTTGGTATTTACACTTTGAGAAGAAGAAGATCACAGATACCCGCAAATGTGACATATAATATCAGCGCCAGCTGATCCTTTATAAACAAAATGACGTGTTAAAGTTGAGCTAAGTTTTTCCACACAATTTAGAATGTTAATTAACGTGAAGTTAATTAAATACAGTTCCGTATCGAACATCGAATTCGTTTAAATAAAATTCTTTCTCGCTAACGTCTTTTAGTTAACTTAGTTATATAATTTTTTTATTTATTTTACTCCAACCGACATACATTTTTGTTTTGTGTACCTGGCAACTGCGATGCATAATTAGTTTATGTTCTACATGGCTTCGTGCCTGTCTTTGTGTTAAGAAATAGAGAGTGAAAAATTGAAATCTTTGTGAAGGAATATAGAATGTGTTACTTTAAAGAATTGATACATGACGGGATTGGCTTACTCGAAATAGAATGAAAAGAACAGTTGCTAAGTTAAACAAACGCCACGTTTCAACAACCAATCAGGATCGAGATACCCACACTACGTCACTTGCAGGTATCCCATTGCATACATAATTCTGCGATACTCAAGTTTTGGCCTGAGAGGTGCGTGAGGTAGTAAAACAGCACGTAATGGAATGTAGAGATAAGTTTTCCATCTTATTTCTCGATAGCGATGGAAAACTTCTACCTTACTACGTTGAAATGCCTCAAATCCATACTTACAGTTGTTTCATGCGATTTAATGGCAGCCGAATATATTTGAAATCATTGCTAAAATTCTAATTAATTATATTTTCAGCTGATTACTGTTAAATAAAGAATTTCGACAACATCGCGAACATCTCTTGAAAGTAGCTACAATTGAAATCAAAGCACTTTCGTGCGAGCTACAGCTAGATGAGAAGGGGTGGGATTTGATTAATGTATTATTTAATGGCTCGGGGAATAGAGCGTTCGCCTTCCAATGTGATGAATGGAGTTCGTATCCCATCGATGGCTGATCGATACGAATTCCGTAAAATATCCTCAGTGGTAGACGGATCACGGGTTAGAGGCAGGCAAACCGAGGGAGGTCTTCGTGGTTTCCCTCTCCATGTAACGCATATGCGGGTTAGTTCCATCAAAAAAACCTCCACGAAGGCAAATTTCTCACAATACTTGATCCAGGAGTTCCCTTGTCTTCTGGATTAACTTCAAAATTGAAAGGCTTCAGAGTTGAACAGTAGTAGTTGTAAACTCATAAAATTGGGTCAGCTGTTCAACGACGGTTCTAAAATAAAATATATTGTTTAAAACTAATTAAGGTATTAGGGTTGGAGGAAGGATTCAAAAATTAGAACTTATAAATACAGTTTTGATGTGCATTCGGCTTAGTTACCATTAAAGTTTATATGTTATGCACGATAGTTTTTAAAAGTGGCCAAGCTGATCACCTAAGTCGGCTAATATTTATTAAAATTTCTCTCAAGAGCAGAAAATTAAAACTTCCAAAAAATATACATTTTTAATTCTACCAAAAGTTTTATGTAACCATACGAGAGACATTCTGAACGTTTATTTAACTATGTTTAGTCTCAAGAAAGTTATATTATAAACAAAAACATTGAGTGGTATTGCAAAATAAAATTTTTTAAGCAAATTTGTGAAACCAATATCACGACATTATTCAGGAAAGAATGTGCACAAGTAGGTAATTTTATTATATTTTTCACAAACTGATTCCTCAACTTATTAATTGTTTAAGTTACACGCCATTGTGCTGACTTCAATTCAGGAAAAAAGTATTAAGTTCTGAGTCCAAAAGTCGGGCAGTTTCGCATGTTGATAAAATCTATCTTATCCCAAAGTACAAATGATTTCCTCAATATATCTTTTATAAAAGAACATTGCAGAAGTATAAGGTGTAGGCTATATCCACCATCCCACCCCCTAAAAACAGGATATTCTGGAAAATTTTGTGACCTGTCGCCGTGAAAGATCACCTCTCAGGAGAGGAGAAGCAGGTCCGAACCGGTAATAGCCTGTCGAGCGGCCCTGTGAAGCCCCTCTGTGGCATTTATTAAAATCGATAAAAATACACAAAGTTACAAAATTTCAAATTTCAACAACCGTAAAATTAAATAAAAATATATCATTTTCATACTAACAAATACAATTGTAAGGTTACAAAAAAGTTTAACTCATTTGTGGGAGGCGTGGCTTGACAATATGGACCAATAGATCCTTATAGTTTTGCCAAGGTTTTAAAAAAGAGACATAGATACGAGTCAAGGCGAAACAAGATAAAGCATATCTGTAAGAGGAATAAAATAACAAGGTTGAGTTAAAAGTTAATTGGCTAAAAGGTACAAAATGACAGAGAAAAGAACATATTGGTTTAAAATTGTACCAAGGACTAAAAATGCAATTACGGAAGTAAAACGAAAAATTTTAAAAAGTCGATTACAAAAGCTAGTTCAAACGAGAAAATATTCAATGGACAGAATGTTCAAGAGGTAAAAATTTAAAAAAACTGATTAAAATAGAATTAGAAAACATCAAACAACCGTTAAGTCAAAATTAAAAGTAATAAAAGTATATTGCAGGAGTACAAAACACCGCGACTTTTACGTCAAATAGCAGACAAAAGTTTGGTAAGGGTGATGATTTTTTTAAATTTCAAACATCATCCTTATTCGTAAATTAATTGATGCCCCCTGAAATTAGGAAATCAGTCAATAATAAAGGATCTCGTCAAGATGTTCAACAATATAAGTATAAGTCAGCTCTATCGTAGTGTCACTTATGAAGAAATGATGAGATGCAGCAGGAAGCGAAGAATGTCTGCAAATTCTGGGCTGCGAATTTTACGAATGCGTAGATGACTCAAAAAGTCCTGCCATTGGCAGACTTATTGTGGGAGGTTTTCACCTTCATGTACAGAGATGAAAATTGTTGCTTCAAACTAATTTACATGGCAGTGTTTTTCAAAATAACAAAACAAAACAAAAATTCAAATGATTTTACTAATTCATTCATCATTTACTCATTCATTCATTCAGTTTATTAATTCATCATCTCAAGAATTTCCTCTATTACTGCACATTGAAATGATGACTCTCTTTAAGTATGAAGCTTATTATTTACATCAAAAGACGTGATTATCTTTAAGAGTTCGTCTAATTTTCCATTTAGAAATATATTGAACTTCAAATTTTCTTCATAATCATTTAAATCAGCCGCATGCAAGCGTGTAAGGATGCTCGGAGCAAATTCCTCTATTAGAAGGTCCTGAAGAAAAATGTAATACACCAAAAGGGGAAATAAAACTTTACTTTTGGAAAGGGAAACTTTGGAAAGATTTACTATTTATAGTAATCTAAATCTATATCTGAATCCATTTTTTATCTACATTCAAGCAAAAATTATTATTTGGTAAAAAGATATTCTTCTTTTTATTAAACTTAAATAATAAAGTATTGATGGACCTAAAACTTTATTATAAAATTTATTTGAAAATCATGCTTAGTTCTTGATAAAACATTTTGCATGAATCAATTGTTTATTTTGTAAAAAATTTAGTTTTGTAAAAAACTAGTAATCTTTAAAATTTTAGTATGTGTATATTTAAGTGTCTTTTTATCGATTCGGTACCCCTTTCGGCTACGTGACATTTGCTCCCCTCCTCACGTCACTGAACTAAATTTGTGACATTTTTTAAAAACAGTAAAGACATCATATAAGAACAAAGATTTTTCTAAAATAATCTTACTTGAATTCTTTTGAGAGATATGAGTGACTCTGCTCCCTGAGCAATGGCATACGGGAAGAATAATGTCATGGCCAATCGAAGGTTGTTGAAGAGAGACATACAAACGAACACTTTTTCTGGCGTCAAGTCACCCTTCACACCCAAGACAAAGACCACGAATGATATGAGTAAAATGAGCTTGGATGATATGAAGAATACAGCAAGATTCACTCCCCTTAAAATTGATGTCATTCGAATCTTCCTGATTTCTTTTCTAAAAGGAGAGTAAAAAATACCTAAATTTGACCATTTAATAATATTATCTTATTGTTACACATGAGACGGTGAATGAAATGGCGCACATTGTATGCAGTTTCTCAGGTTGCTGAATCTCTCATATCTCGCAGAGATATGAGGGATTCAGCAACCTGAGAAACGGAATACGAGAAAAATAATGTCATTGCCCTTGTTCCTTGTAATCCATGTCCAAATTTCAGAACCCTAGTTGAAATGTTTCTGCAGTGGTGACGTAGCGATATCACAGACAGACAAAAATAATATAACACACAAGAAAAGTTATTATAAAAAGAGTCAATTGTAATAATTACGAAAAGAGATCATCGACTCATGTTTCTCTTAAGCATCATTTGTAAAAAAAAATTATAATGATGATGATAATTCAAAAGAAATTCCTTTATCGGCACTTTGATGACTCAACACATCAAGAGTAATTGGGGATAACTGTATCACCATGCTTGACATCATTCAAAAATTAGAAAATGACAATTACCAACACCAATTAAGCAACGCGCAAAATGTGTAAAAGGAATCAAGGTCAAGGAAGGGCAGAATTAGTATTCTCTGCAATTTGAAGTACTTGAGATGCTTACAACTTTTTACATTTGTCATTGTTGTTTCATGTAACAAAATTGCAATTAATCAAATTTTTCAAATAAATTTTTATTTCTAGAAATATAGATATTAGAGAGCTTTTAAATAGCGTTTGTCTTACGTCAACTTTATGTATGCATTAACTTACGTAATGCGTCAACTTATAACAGTTAGTAACGTAAAAACATAGGTAACGTTATAACTGATACGTTAAATTACTTTAACTTAACGTTATGTCTTACGCGAAGTTTACGTTAGTAGGTAAATTTTCCTGAAGGCGCTGTGAAACGTAAATAACGTTTTAAGGTTTTAGAGGAAACCATAACTTTATGCAAAATCTAACTTTTGGTTTGTATCGCACGTGAAAACCTTACCCTTTGTATGAAATAAGAAAAAAAAGGGAATATTTTTTTTAGTTTTTACACAAATTTTGAAGTAAAGAAATTCTGAAGTTTGACTTTAATAATTTTGCGAGATTTCGCAATAATTATTTTGCTTGTTCCCTTAGAAGGATTAGATTGTTAGTGAAAAAGAAAATTTAAGATTAACTTTAATAAACAAGTTACAAATTTCGTTACTAGAAAACATATTTAAAAACCTATTCGATTTTTTTTTCATTTTATTTTTTTTTTAGTCACGGAATTAAAAATAGAGGTAAAATTGTTTCTTTTTCCTTTACTAAGAAGCTGTTACTTCCATCCGCCCGCCTGGTCCATCTTTTCATGTTTATCTATCATCTCCGTCATTCGTCAGATCTTTTCCGGTCACTAAGATCACTCATTTCACCGTATCATTTTAAATATTACATTCATTTTTTAAACTGATTATACAAATGGCTCAGCCCCCTGCTGGTTGCTCACTTTCTGACCTCCAAAAGCACACGCATTATAATTCTTTTCTGATCGACTTCTCTCTCTTATTTCGCTTAAGTTGTTCCCTAATTTCTATACTTTAAATCTTTTAATTTAATTTTAAAATTATAAGCGATCCATAAAGTCTCGCTACCGCTCGCTAACCCACGGATTGCTTGCGCAGTTTTTTTCGAATCGCATCGCTCGCTCATTTTATCCAACTGGGAGGGAATACCGATAATTCGAGTGAAAATTCAAGATAATTGAATGGATTGGAATTTGTTCCACTTTATCAATACTTTTAAAATAGAAATTCTTAAAAATGTTGTTATTATTGTTCGCTAATATAGTTCTAAATTTATATTTAAAGCGTTGAACTACATTTTGCCGATCTGCCTATTTGTAACTTACTAAACACAGAATATAACGTGAAAGAACGATGAACTGGAGGAACAAATTTTCGAAATCTCTCTATATTTACTAGCATTAAGCCACTATTTAAAATAATCCAATAAATAATCTTCAAATGAAAACAGATTGTTTTGTCGGGCTTATTTTCAAAAAACGGGAGTTAAGAATTTTTTTTTTAATCTTTCTGGTTAATTTAATTGAGAAAAGTCAAAAAGTAAACGTTACAAATTAATCAACACCAAATTAATTTGAAATTTTAAAATATGGCCAAGATCTTTCTTTTATCTCCGGACGTACATTTCTCGTGCAGAAAAAACTATAATTATACTGCAATTATCATTAATAACTATAATTAACGTCGAAAAACTCCGAAAAAAATTTACGTAAGTAAGAAAAAAACTTTAATAGAATAGAACTCAAAAAATATTATCAACAGCAGTAACACTTTTGTATGAGAATGTTCTTTTTAAATTTCCATCAAAATTAATTAAATTTCTTAGTATTTTATCCAATATTTTTTGTGTCGCGGAAGTGAAAAGAACGCACGGAAAGAACTGTCTGAAACAGCGGTGTCGACAGTCAATACAGTCGAAGTAACATTTTTTTAACCAAAAAATGATCAGAAATAACACAGTCGTGACCGTTAAAAAATATAAACATAAAAATGTATAATTGAAGCAGAAATAATCAAGCTCTAATTTAAAAAGGAAAAATGGGAGCATAAGAAGATACATATTTCGTTTAGTCAAACTGAAAAAGTGCTGCCACTCATTTTAGAGGATATCAAACGCATCACTACATTTAATTTTATTGGTAGCTACGGTTAAAGTTATTATCCTTAATCTACGACATTTCTTGAATAGTTATTACAATAGATAAAAGGAATAAAAACCTGAAAAATTTTTTTTCATCTTTTAGATAATAAGCAAAAAAATATAAATTATTTGATGAGAAAACTGCTTTTACAGGAACTTAAACCACATCTTTTGATTTCTCATGTCAAAATACAAAATATTGTAACAGGGATAGAAAAAAAAACTTACCGTCGAGATAGATCAACGAGATTGGCAAAAGGGAATTCCCATCCATACATCTTGATAACTCGCATTCCACTGATGATTTCGTTCATTAGACGAATTCTTTCATCAGTCAGGCCAGCCGTTTTAATTCTGGAGACATTAATAAAAATCAGTTGAGTAACAAAGCTCATTAAACGAATAACAGAAGCTCATGCAAAAGAAATTCTATTAGCTTGATAAAATAACCGAAGTTATAGCCCATAACTGATATATCACAAACGAGTTAGGTTAATAAAGACTAAATAAGAGAATAAATTTAAACTTCAAAGCAAGCTCGACCCGTTATTAATTAGTAGATTATAATCATTGATCAAGCTGATCAGACCGTGTAGTGGTCAGGGAGCTAACCTCACATCCGAAAGATCCTGGGTTCGAATCCCCGACAAGGATGTTCTTTCATTCTCTGTACTATCTGTCCTTACTCAGGGAACAACGTTGGCCCACCAAATATGGTGCCCCTGAAAGAGTGGCCAACAAATCTTCCTTAGTGATACCTGAATGACTAGTGTTAATCGAGTGTGCATTAAAAAAAATCATTGATTAATGGTTATCTTAGTGTACTACTAAGTTGAAAGCCGTCACCGGCATGAATCCTTCCTCTGAATGGTGTTAAGTTTAGCAAATAGAAGCAAAATTAGAGAATGATAACTAGAGAAATTCCTCATATTTTAAAGCAACCTTGAGCCGTTATTAATAGGTTCTAACCATTAATCAATAATTATCTTGTTGTAGTACAACAAAGTTGAAAGCTATCCCGGATATGACTCTTTCTTTGGAATGTAAGCGATTTCATTTCTCCTGTAAAAAGCACCGCTAACACCCACTGCATAATGCGAAAAATTCTAATAACGCATGGGCAATAATGTTCACTTACATTTAACCAAACTCTGCATTCCAAGAAAGTTTGGAACTTGTCCATCGATAATGGCGTATAGTTTGCTGCAACCAAGCTGAACCAAATTATCCAATCTAGCAAATTCATTCTTCTGGAACTAAATTTTCAGGATAATATTGTTTAAATTTGTTCGGGAGCAAGGTTCAGTTGAGTACTTCATTAAGGTTAAAATATGTATCGTCTGGTTAAAGATACTTTTACAATGGTTTAATGTTGAAATGATTTTAATGAGTTAAGTCTGCAGCAAACTGACTTTTTTAAAGAATATTTTATGTTTTTTCCAACCAAGAAAACCAAGAAATATTTTTACGGCAGTTCTAGTAACAATAGAGATGGAGAAAGTTTAGCACAGTTAAGTTAGTTGATATTAGGTAATTTGATAGATGAGTAGATAGATAAATTCAGAAAAAGAACCTTATAGTTTACTATTATAACTAAAAGAATAAATCTAATTTCCTAAAATAAAACATAAGAAAAATTAAAACGCTTTTATAATAATTTTTTCATATGTTTATACAAACTCAATATGTCATAAAAATGAGTTAATAAATTTTTAAAAAAAATTAAGAAACAAATTTGCTTTTTATTTCAGACATTTTAAAAATTTACTCGTGTAGTTTGAGCGTCTACCAAAACGAATTAACGTATAAATGAATTTAATTAAACAAAACTTATTAAAAGTAAAGTAAATTGGAAAAAAAGGAAAGCGTTTAAAGAAGGAAATAAAATAAAAAAATTGCTCACTCACGAGGTAAATTGGGGAAAAAATCACCAAATGTTTGAGTCCTAAAACTGAAACTAACCACACTCTGAAAAGTTCCCCCAACAACCACCAAGACGGCGCCATGGAGTCCTAAGCTGGTTTAGAAGCTGGTATGTAACACTCACTATTATCTTATTTAAAATAATGTTCTTTCAAATACGACTATAATTTTTTCCTAAGAGGCGCGATGGCTCAGGGATAGAGCATTCGCTTTCCAGTGGGGTGCACCGAGTTCAAATTCCAGCGATGACTGGTCAAAACGAATTCCGCATCCGGCTAGCATCGACAACAGTGCTGACGTGAAAAATCCTCAGTGGTTGACGGATCATGGGCTAGAGTCCCTTTGCCGTTAGGCTGACCATGAAAGGTTCTCGTGGTCTTCCTCTCCATGTAACGCAAATGCGGGTTAGTTCCATCAAAAAGTCCTCGATGAAGGCAAATTTCTCCCAATACTTGATCCAGGAATTCCTTTGTCTTCTGGATTGGGTTCAAAATTACAAGGCTACGGAGTTGAACATTAGTAGGCTTAAACCCAAAGTTGGGTCGGCTGTTTAACGACGATTATAAAATAAAATAAAATATAATTTTTTCTATAGCTCTAATTCAGAATTTCCCGATTTTGTGCTGAAAAGTATTAATAAAAATTTCAGAAAACGTTCAGCGTTTGAAATAGTCAGAGCATACGTTACCTGAGCTTCGAGAATAATTTTCCCATCAAGCCTTGAAAAGGAATGTATAACAAAAGTACAGATACACCAGCCAAGCTAGCATAGTTTATGTGAGACCAGAGGACGGCAATGATAATTGCGGTCTGAATTGGACCTGCCACTAGATATGGCAAATAAACAACAGACTGTAAAAATCAAAACATAATCAAAATTATTTATTAAGATAAACATAAAAATAAAGACTGCAAAATTTTTTGGAACTCTAAAAACAATAAATGAACTTTTATAAGCAGTAATATAAACCTAATTTTTTTTATTTATAAATATTTTTAAAATAATATGTGAAAAAATAGACTCCGTTATAATTCAATTTTTCATTTATATTATTAATTTAGGAAATTAGTTTATGTACGATATTAATTAGTATCAAATTAAATGAAATGGTTTATTCCTCCTGAGTTAGAAAATGAAATAATCAGCCGTTTTAAAGTAAGATTCTGAACTAGTGCATGCAGTATCCACACCTAGGGTGGCCCTGCCAGGAGAAAATCTCCCGATGTACATCGCCTAGACCGCCCAATGTCACCCCCTCGCCACGTTGAGGCAGTCAGTAGGACGTGAGGGGGAATTGATCCATCGGAGGGATTAAAGGGAGTATTCTTCGACACCAAACTACAACAGGCTGTGAACAAAGCAAGTACAGTACCGGACCTTATGAGGCAGTTGGCACTTGAGATAATCAACGAAATCCCTGAAGTTGATATCCAAATTTACACAGATGGGAGCAAAAATGAAGAACATCTATCCGGGAGTGGTGTATATATTAAGGCTCCTAATAGCGATGACAGAAAAATTAAAATTAGAAACCCGGACATCTGCTCGGTGTTTAGAAGCGAACTGTTAGCTATTGAGGCCGGTCTTGAGGCCATTTTAAAAGATACGAATTATAAAGCGGTATGGATTTTGTCTGATAGTAAGAGTTCCTTGCAGCACTTGAAGGACTGGATCAATGTTGGTGATCGAACTAGCATCGCTATTTTGAAATTACTTAAACAGATTGCCGCAGTTCACGATGTGCACTTCCAATGGATTCCCTCGCACGTAGGGATTTACGGAAATGAGGTCGCTGACGACTTGGCAAAGCAGGGCTCGGTTAAGCCATTGTATTCAGATGCCTCATTGACGTTTGACGAGCTTTACTCCATCAGGAAAAACAATGACTTAAAGTCTTGGAGGGTCCCTCCATCCCATGATTGGTATTGGCGGAGATGTCCTGGGAGCTCCATTTGCCTTTCCTGCGATAGAGCCGACCAGACGGCGCTGTCGAGATTTACCAGCAGCCACCTGAGGAGTGGCTTCTTTTGCAATGGCAGTAGGGTTTTCCCGATTTGTGCAAAGTGTGGAGTGGAAAGTGCGTCCCCGGAGCACATTCTGGCTTGTCTTCGCATTTCTAAGGAAACTTTAGCGACGGACCCTTTTGCTTGCCCAGGATTTATTGAGAGTGTATGGACTCATGGATAATGTCTAGCTGCCGCTAGACAGTGAGGGGATTAGTCACACATAAGGCTTATTCCATTATAATTACATTATTGTGGAACTGTACTTCAGTCAATGCTTGGATAATAGAGAAAAATAAGAATAGATCATTAGAAACCATTTTTTTTTTTTTACATTGTGAGAAAATTTAAACTTTTCAAACAGAATAGAAAAATGGTTTTTAAATTTTTGGATTTAAATTTTTCCTTTATGTTTACTTATTAGGATAAACTTCGTCTCACCTGATCAAATCGGTTCACATCATTGGATAAAAGATTAACCATTTGACCAACAGTCGTCCGGCTTAGAGCAGCTTGACTCAGTTTTAGAGACTGAAATTAATATAAAATGAATTAGAAATAAGTAATATTAAGTCTATGGTAAGAAAAATGAAATTACACAAACCTTTCTGTAGATAAGGGCACAACAAGCAACACGAAGCCGCATACCCATTCTTTGAGCTCCAAAGAAATATTTGTGATGCGTAAATACAAACATGCAAGCTAAAAGACACACAAAAGACGTATACATATATAAACTTGGTTTTGGCATCACTGTCAGTCTTGCAAAATGTTCGATGAGATACCCGAGGAAAATAGGCTGCATTACGTGAATGAAACATTCCTAAAGTAAATAAAACAGAACTAGAAGAAACAGAAAAACAGAAAACAAAAATTGCTCTAAAAATTGCACTCTAGAAACAGAAAAAAGATTTCTCAAAAATTAATAATTTATGTAATAATCGGATGTAATGAGAAATATTGCAATCTAAATTATTCTAAGACCACACTAATACGCTAACGAAAGAGATACTTTTAAGACAGTGTTTTTTTAAATGCATTCTGTACAAATAACGATATATATTTTTTATGTACTTTCTGATTTTCACTTTTTAAATAACGAGCAATTTAAAAAAAATATTACCCTCTTCCTTTTCGGAGAACAAGAGAAGGGGAAATTATCTTTAGCAAAAAGATCGTATTACTAAAAATTACTAATTGATCTTTAAAAGTATGATGCATTTATTAAAGTTATTAGATCAAGGTATCTAACTAGGTAAATATCAGCAAATATCATCAAATATCGGAAAATATCTTCACGCTAACGATATTACAAAAAAATTTTATTATAGAATTTTTTATAACGCAGAATTTGCATAATGTTAACTATGTTTTTAACTAAAAATTTAAGGTCTAAAGGAAAATTTATTCCTTTTATTATATTTGAGCTAAAAATGTTAAAAAAAAATTTTTTTAATTAATATTGAACAATATTTTTCGTTCTATCTTATCGTATATTTAAAACTTTTTTAAGATTTTAGTTCAAAATACATGTAACCATAATATTAAGCTAAAATTATTTTGATATTTATGCATTATAATTTATTGTGAAGCTGCATAATAAGTAAGTATGTGTTCTATTCTATTTCTTATTGATAACTAATAGTTAAAACATGTATCTGATGTTATTTCAAATAGTTGAAAAGTAATAACTCTTTTAATACTTCTTAATTTTATGTATTAAAACTTTACCCCGCCTGACCTACTTTCTCTTCAATCTAGATATTTAAGCCGAGTATAGAGAGATATATAAGCCCATCAAGCACATACATCTTATTTATATTTTTAGATAGAATTGTTTAAAAAAACATATCACACCAATAAAAACAATTGACTCTAAAACTAACTTTTAGAACTGCAAACGACTATTTTCAATTCAAATTTTCGTTTTATAAATTTTTTGCTTTATTTGGAAGATTATAACTCGTTTAAGTATAATTTTTGTCATCGTGGCACTCAGTTTTAATTTGGATATAATAAACTTTTACATATTGCCATCCCAAAAATATTCAGTATTTAGAATGGAAAGTTTTATTTAATCTTATCCAATGGTCAGAAGGTCACACGGATAAAAAAAAAATACTAAAAAATGTATAGAGTTGGCAACCGTAAACGTGATAAGCATATGCGGACGCTTAGAATCGTTGAAATTGTTCTCAAAACAGTCCAAAAAGACAAGGATAGATTCAGCGAAGCGCTAAGTCATGATCCGGATTAGCGTTTCTATGAAAACTCAGTCAGCTTGAAAGCTAACTTTACATTATGTAAGGGATTAATTTCATATTGATATAAACGAAACAAGCAAAGCAAACCTTGACGAAACATTAAAAAAAACTTTTTGAGTTATGCTCATCAACATATGGTAGACAAGTTTGTAAGTCTATGTAAACAAACAAACCATGTAATGCCATCTTAAATAACCGAATTTTTTTTTAATTCTGTTAAAACCTCTTAACATTGTGTCATTACCTTAGGAAATAAAAGATTAATATTTTCTCATTTGTATATTGAAATAAAAACAAACACGATTTCAATTTTTGCGGAAATGATTTTGATATGCTTTCTTATGTAAACAAAACAAATTACTAAATTAATAAGTGTTAAAAATAAGAATAAGAAGTCTTATACTTTGTTGTGCATTAAAAAAAAAAGAAATACGCTAATCAAACTCAAATGGTAGCTTATGAGAAAAGTGTTGACAAAGAAATGAACTTATAAACCACAACGGTAAAGACAATTAACAGAAGAACTGAGTTATCCTGCTAATTGCTCTCAAAAATATTAATTAATTATAAAATTAACTGGTAAGCTACATTGAAAATTTAATTTCCAGAAGAACAACATTATTCTGCTAATAATTTACAAAAATATTTATCAGCTTTGAACTCTTTAAATAATTCCATCATTTGTGTGAACAAAACAAATCAATAAATTAATAAGTAAAAAATAGAAAAAAAGTCTTATACTTTGTTGTGCATTTAGAAAAAAAAAAGAACTAAACCAACCAAACTGAAATAGTAGTTTCAAAGAGAAAAGCCTGATTTTCAACAAATGAACTCAACCACAGCGGTAAAAATAAATAACAAAAGAACTGCGTTAACCTGCTAATTGTGTACAAGAACATTTGCAAACAAACTTGCAAAAAGGCCAAAAGCGCAGGCAATTAACAGAAAAACATAATTATCCTAATAATTGTTCTCACAAATTTTAATTTATAAGCAAATTAACTCAAAAACACCAAAGCAAAGTTAATTAACAGAAAAACAGCATTATCCTGCTAATAGTTTACAAAAGAAATTTCTCAAAAACTGATTCCGAAATTTGTATGAGGATTATAGGCTCTTGCATATGCCTGTCCCAAGAGCGGCTAAAAGAGGAGATTTTGGCAAAGAGATAGTTCCCCTTATCCGTTAAGAGGACCATGAGTCAAGAGGACCTATGCACAATTGTTGACTGGGGGAGACAGTTTTCGAGGATAGATTAATTTCTTGGAAAGATATAGACACACAACAACATAACATCTAGACATACACTGTATAACATAAAAACATATAGACGTACAACAATAAATGGAAAGTCTTTTAAAGCCTTTGCAGTGGAGGAGTTCACTGATAACACCGAAAATACTAAACTTAACTACTTATAAACTGATAACTTAATGTTCATGGAATATAAAAGCCTTGTATCGAATTAAGATGACTAAACAAGTGGTTATGAAAATTGAATGATATAATACAGATATCCTTTGAATATTTGAGCTCAGATAAAAAAGGTTTTGAAAGTTCAAGAACGGCAGAACACGAAAAAAGGAGACTAGCATTATCATTTTAAATTTTCTCAAAAAGGTTCATTAATCAGAAGGAAAAAAAATGGACACTCAAATTTCAGAAAACTTTCCTCGTTTTGAACGAAACCATTTTCTGGCATATTAGTGAACATTTCGTCGAAATGACGAATAACTATAGTCACTTCTACGCACAAAAAATATTTTTCGTCATTCTATTTTTTTCCAAAAGAAAAAAGAAAGAAAAACATGTGACACTCGTAGTACTTCATGTTGTTGTTGTTGTAGTTCATTTACGTCGCACTAGAGCTGCACAATGGGCTACAGTACTTCATGATGTAGTGGTAATTTTGATTATTTTTCCGAGGGCACTATACAGTTGAATATCTCGCCCCAACGACAGATATAATAAAGAGAATCAATGGCTGAAGTGGAATTTAAAGCCGACATCTTCGTGGTATAATGCCAACTCTTTGACCACCATAGAGCCGTTGGGCTTATTTCGTCATACTAGTTTCGATAGTCTCCGACCGGCCTGTGTAGGGGGCAGGGAACTGTCCTTGCATCAGAAAGGTCCTGGGTTCGAATCCCGGGCAAGGCAAGGATGTTCTTTCCTTCTCTGTACTATCTGCCCTCACTATGGGAGCGACGCTGTCCCACCTAATATGATGTCCCTGAAAGAGAGGCTAACAAAATCGCCCAGTATATGCCTGAATCGGCGGACGTTAACACAGGTGGGCATTGAAAAAAAAAAAGTTTGATAGTCTTGTCTTCATTCCAGTCCCGCAATCTCCCACAATGCACTGTAATGAGGTTCCCAGTTGACGAAAAATTTTCGTCATACATTTGAGAGTTTACATTTCGTCACTAATCAGGTGATTTCGTGATGAAATAATTCTCAAAACTAACGAAATAAAGCTCAAAGATTGCTAAGTCATCAAAAGAGATAGTTTTATTTCTGAGAGCATATTTGTTGTGTCAAACACATATAATTTATCATGCGGAATGGCTGTGAAATTTAACTAGACTTGTAATGTACCTTTTAATTGTTAGAGCTCTTAGTTTTCGTATATTTAAAAAAAAACTTTTAATTATTTTTTATTTGGTCCTTTTTTTCCTTTTTTTTTTAATCAGTTCTATAAATCTTACCTTCAAAATCTAGTGAATGGTGTATGAATCATGAAAATACAAAATCTAAATACAATATCTCATGAATATTTTGTACGCAAGAGATTTTTTTGTCAGACGTGATATTTTGCTGGCATGAAACTTTTAGCATGATACTTTCAAATGATTGCGCACTCATTGCTTTAATGTAGTTTGATGTCTTGAAAAAAAATTTATGACTTAAAAAATTAAAATCTGGCTTACTTACTTCAATAAGAGTATAAAGGCCGTTAAGACAGTAAAACAGACCGAAACTTCTTACAGTTGCTTTAAAAAGGCTCGGCTTCTTTCCCTCCTTTTGCTTTTTAAGTTCCTTTTCCCATTCTCTATAAAAAATGAAATGGAAAACAATTAGTCAAATAATAAGATTTAACAAAAATAGTGGATAATAAATAATACAAAATTTAAAGCGTATAAAATAATCACAAAAATTCATAGTGCATAATAAAATCTAATATAATAAAAACTTAAATTAAGTTCTGCAGTTTCTTTCAAATAATGTCTAATGTCAAAAAAATTTTTTAATTTTTAAACTATTCAGCCATATTTATTTATAAATGAGATTTTCAATCCCGATTAACAGAAATTCTTTATAACATCATCTAATTTAAGAATAAAACATTTTCGATACTTTTTTACTATTATCATTTAATTAAAAAAAATGATATTTCCTTGAGTTTTGAAAATTCAAGGCGAAAGTCCTGGGTAAATCGAATTCTTATTGGATATTGTTGTCCCTTGCTTCAGATTTCCTACTTTAACACGGACTCAATTTTCTTAACTCAGTTTATTTATTTAAAATATTTTTCACTGCTGTTGCATTTCAACCCTTAATTGATTGAGGATTTTTAAATATCAATAGTCACTAGTTACTATTTATCGATAGTTATTATATCGATAGTTATTAGTGGTTTAATAGCTATTAATGTATTTTCCGTCACCTCATAACTAACCAGCAACATAGAAACTAGAATGTTTTTTCAAAGGAAATTAAGTATCAGATTCGGACGTTTTGTTCTTTCTGCGCGCCTAGAACTTATTAAGAATTTTGACATTAAACAAAACATTTTGACAAAACATCTAAATTTAAAATGAAAATTATTGATTTGATATTAAATAAATTTTCATTTAACTTTGGGCACACAGTTTACGATGGTAGTGCATGTGTGGTACTTTTTACAGATTAAATTTTTAAAAAAAAACTTTAAGTTCTGGAAGGTATTTTTGCTAATGAATTGCACAGAAAATTAAATTTTACTTTTGTTGATTCCATGCGATGATTTTAGAAATCATCATACCGTACGTAACATTACGCCATAAGCCAAGAAAGCCTCGTCAAAGATATCATGGCATAAACTAACAAAAATTTTCAAAAAAAAGCAAAAATATGGAAAAATTCTTCGGGTGATATACTTTCTAGCTAATATAATAATCATTTGGCGCACCTCTTTGTGACTGACAAGAGCCTGAATTCATCCTTTTGGAACAAAGGTTAAAAATCCATAAACATACTTTCGCTTATACAATTTATATCCATTAATGTACTTTAGGAATTGAATTGTTCTCATGCTCTTTTATCATGTTGTATTTTCAACAATGTCTAAGAAATATAATCATGCGTAGAGCGCTTGCCTCCCAATGAGGTGGCTGATTGATACGAAATCTGCTCCAGTCTCGCACAGACCACAGTGCAGACGTAAATTTATCCTCAGTGGTAGATAGATCATGGTTTAGAGTCCCCTTGCCGTCAGGCTAGCAGTGTGAGGCTTTCGTGGTTTTCCTCTCCATGTAACGTAAATGCGAGTTAGTTCCATCAAAAATTCCTCCACGAAGGGAGATTTCTCTAAATACTTCCTGTAACTCCCTCTTTTCTGGACTGGGTTCAAAAATACAAAGCTACGGAGATGACGTTGGTAGTCGTAAACTCAGAATTGGGAAGGGTGTTCAACGACAGTTATAAAATATAAAATAATATCTTGTCGTATCTACGATAAGTGTTGTTGCTGCTATTCGAAACTCATTAAAGCTCATACAAGAGTTTGAAGTAAAAGTTTTCAAATGTATGAATGTCAGAAGCTCCTTTCTATAAACTTCAAGCAAGTTCTTGAAACCCAGAAAATTTTTAGAAAATTTCTCAGAAGAGTTTATTTATTTTTTTCCATTGATACTCAGTAGTTCAATGAAAAAATTAAATTCATTGATACACAGATGATACTCATGTTTTATTTTTGAATGATCAATTAAAGATACTTTTACACTATGAGAAAAGATAAAGAAAATCTTTCTTAATTCTTTGAAAATTTATTTTCTCATGTCAACACTCTCAGAAATAAAGCTCTCACTTTTGACGACTTAGTAATCCGTGAGTGATATTTCGTTAATTTTGAGAATTATTTCGTCGCGAAATCACGTGATTTTTGACGAAACGGGAACTCTCAAATATATGACAAAAATGTTTCTTTAACTCGAAATCTAGTCGTAGTGCATTGTGGAAGATTGTTATTTAGAATGACGAATAATAAAATGAAGACTATACGATAGAAAATAAAGGGGCGAATTGAGTCGACTAGATGTAGGGTGGTCAGGGTGTTAGCTTCGTACCAGAAAGATCACTGGTTCGAATCCCACTTCGATAATGAGTATAATTTATCTCTCTTTTTGGGTTGTTAAGGTGACATTGATCCTATATGGAGAGCATGATAAAATGATTATATAAAAAGCTAGATATATTAGGCACTGCAAGTTTTTATTTATTTATTTATTAGTAGAAAATAGTATGATGAAATATTTTTTTACAATTGACGAAACTCATCTCCTTGCAGAAGTGACGAAAGTTATTTCGTCGCTTTGACAAAATGTCTGCTCGGAGCATTCACAAGGAAACGGTATCGTCAAAAACAAAAAAAGTTTTTCGAAATTAGAATATAAATTTATTATAAAGTACTTAACGATTTAAATTTTTGAATCAATCGTAATTCATTTCATCTGTATCATTTCATCTGTATTCATTCATTTCATCTTTTTTAAGTAATTAACGCTATATTTGACTAAAATATTTTATAAAAAATAAACGTAAGCTTGCTTATAGAATATAGAACTTAAACGTAAAAAGCTCACAGGCAAAAGTATTAAAAATTTTAATTCCCTATTATACTAAATATATAGTCTATATATAGTCTATAGTTGGAAAAACTACTTACTTTATAAGGATGTCACTTATTTTATCAGATTCGTCAACAGTTGGACAATCATAGATATCAGTTAATTTCAAGTTCCCCTTCCTACCTTTCATAAAAAATGGCGTCAGCCACCTAAAAAAATAAATATGCATATTAAAATTTTTATTGTCTGGATGCCGAAGTATTTTTTTTATGAACAATTGAAAAAATTCGTAAATTCCTTCCAGTTTAACGAAATGTCCCTAAGGGAGGCAAATTCCATTTTTGGACAATTACATGTATTAATTTTTTAAAGAAGGACTAATATTTTTATATTATTTATTTCCATTTTAGTTATTTATCTTAAATCTTTTTTATAAATTAACGTAAGTATAATAATATTTTAACACAAAACCATCTCTGGAGATATGGTATAAATAAACAAAAGGACAACAAAGTTTGAACACAATGGCTATTACTTTCATCTGTAATAAAAAAGTATTGCAAAAACTTTCATATACCAGAAGTAAAATATAGATAAATGAATAAAATGTTGTAGATAAAGGAATAATTGGATAAAAAAAAAGAGTTGATTACAGTAGTTTTGTATAAATAATATTCAAAAATAATTATTGTTATTAGTTAAATATGGAATTGAAAAATTTAAAGAATCTTTTTGTAATTTTATTCCAATCACTTAATAGCATACGTTAACATTTTATTTATCTTTCTTAGTTAACATTGAATTGAACTATTTTAATTTTTTGTTTTTTCTAGATAAACAAAATAGGTATAAATAAACAAAAGGACAACAAAGTTTGAACACAATGGCTATTACTTTCATCTGTAATAAAAAAGTATTGCAAAAACTTTCATATACAAGAAGTAAAATATAGATAAATGAATAAAATGTTGTAGATAAAAGAATAATTGGATTAAAAAAAAAGAGTTGATTACAGTAATTTTGTATAAATAATATTCAAAAATAATTATTGTTATTAGTTAAATATGGAATTGAAAAATTTAAAGTATTTTTTTCTAATTTTATTCCGATCACTTAATAGCATATGTTATCATTTTATTTATCTTTCTTGGTTAACATTGAATTGCACTATTTTAATTTTTTGTTTTTCCTAGAAATACAAGATATAAACATCTTCTTTATATTTAAAATCCACCTCTTTCACCTATCAAAAATATCAAAATATACGATTGTCGAAATGTCAAAAAATTCTACGTGATTTAAAGCGGTAGATAGTACAAAAGAAATTCAAGGTTAGAAGTTAGACTATTAGCACAGATTTTGGATTTATTTTCTTGTTTACTGTCATTACATATTTAGTTTTATCTTGTTTCTGTTTCAAAATTTCAGTCATAAATTTTTAGTTTCTTTGTGATAAAATGTACAAGCGATACTTAAGCAAATAAGGTAAAGATCTGATAAAAAGAAGGAAATCTGTTTTATAATAAATGTTATGTTTTAAAGCCTTTTTACCCAATGATATAACTTGTTTTATTTTACGTTATGTATTGTACAGATGGGACGATTTCAACTTAAACTCTTTGCTAAGATAGTCGGATTCATAGTCTAGCTCGGGTTTGCGCTGAAGTTTTCTGAATTTAATTATTAAATTTTAATAAATTTAAATTTTATCTTTCTCGTTTAGTTTTATTTTGAGTGGTGTATTTTTAATAATTTTTCAAATTTTACTGGCCATTTTTTATTTATTGTAAGTAAAGTGGCAGCATTGAATTTTGCACTTTATTTGACACATGTATTATGTGTTACTTTTTTTAAAATTTCATAATCCGTATTGAATAGCTTACACAATTTTGAGTTAATATCAACTCTGTAGCCTTGTAATTTTGAACCCAACCCAGAAGACAATGGAACTACTGAATCAAGTATTGGGACAAACTAGCCTTAGTGTAGAATTTATTGATGGAACTAACCCGCAATCGTGTTGCATGAAGAAGAAAACCACGAGAATCTCCCACGGATATTCCACCGAAAAGGTAATTCAAACCCACATGCTTACTACTATGGATATTTTAAATCGGCAATGTGGTCGATGCGAGCTGGGAGCGAAATTCATATCAAGCAGCCACTGCTGGGATTCGAATCTGGGTCTCCTTATAGGAAGGCGAATGCTCTATCTCCTTAGCCACCGCGGCTGTATAATATATTTAAAAAGTTTGGAGAGCCTCCATGGTTTGAGCAGTACCACCGATCTGCCAAACGATCCATATTCTGAAGGTTACGGGTTCGATTCCCACCGTAAATCTAGATGCACCTTAATAATGCATTTCTCGAATTTTTACTGTCTGTTTTCGAACTTGCCACCTCTAAGCCATCTTTATAATAAAGACACAAGTCTGCATATGCATGTGTAACATTAACTGCAATAAATGAGATGCAATTTTAACCTTGAGTGGAGTTCGAAGTAGGTTGAGATTTCCATTTTAACCATTTTCAGGGGTGATGGGATAAAAACTGTTCCCTTTATTTTTGACAATAATATGAACCGCTGAAATTGCAATAGTTTTTATCTCGTAAACAACACAGTTTTTATTCAAACATTTCGATTCAGAAAAATGCAAAAATAAATAGCTTCATTGTGGATATGTATAGATGACCAACTCTTTTGGCTTTTCTTGACTTATTTTTTTTGGCTAAAATTTTCCGCCTTGCAGAGGGTCAAAGGAAATTTATGAATGTTCTTCATATTTCTTCTTACGTTACTAAAAATAAAGTGGCACCGTCGAATTTTTTTCTTTTATCTGACATAGGTCTATCATATAAATTTATAATAATTTCAGAACTCCAAAAATGAGCTGAGGTTTCACGTTAAACTACATTTACATTTAACACAGCAAATTTCTTATTTCTTTCATTTCAGTTTTCTCATTTCAGAGTGGTGATAGCACAATTAATGGCATTTTTTTATTAATAGTAGAGTGGTTCCTTATTTAATATTTGACCTCATTTTGATCTCAAACATTTTGACCTATTATACATCTTTATCACTTGCTCAAACCACCGGAAGTGAATCCAAACTTATATCTAATACATTGAGGTGTACCCTCCTTGGATACGTAAACAACTTGATATGAAGCATATCCATCAATACATATCATATCCATCAATATGCGCTGTGTCCATCAATAATTTATGAGTCCCCTTCTTTTTATTACTTAGATCACTATAACCTCAAAGAATAATGTATAACTAAATAACGTAAGAATCAGTTGAAAATTGGAAACTTATCTAAAAATTATCCACGGAGAAAAAAGTTCTGGTAAAATTTCATTACTATATAATTTAATGGTAATAACTAAGGCCCGGATTTTGCATTTTTTTTGCATTTTTGGACATTTTTTGTCTTTTAGAGCATTTTTTTTAGATTTATAGGGCATTTTTCTCTAAATTTTGGGGCTTATTTCGCATTTTAAAGTATTTTTTAAGTTTTTTGTTGATTTTTTCTAATTTTTATTATTTTTTATAAATTTTTATTGTTACACTGGCTTCCAAACAATGAAGAAAATCTCAAGGATATTAACAGGCGAAGCAACATCTTTTCAAATTGAAGAAGAATTGTCAGTAAGTGAGACCGTCTTTTTCAAGTACGCACCAATAACATCAGTAGACGTTGAAAGAAGCTTCTCCAGGTATAAAAATTTACTTTCAGACAAGAGACGCTCGTTTACATTTCAAATTATCAAAAAACATTTAATAATTCAGTGTATTTAGTAATATTATGAGATGGAAGTTGTTATATTCATTAAAGGTTCTTTACAAAATGAAAATATTGTGGGTCAATACATTTTCCTTGTTTTGTTATTTTAGGATATAAAGCATATTATTCAAACTTTAATAAACGTAGAACAATTATTTCATTGCTTTATATTTTTTAAATGACTCAAAATTATTTTTAAAGAGTAAAACATTGTTTTAGTTCAATATTTTTACTTTATTTAAAGCATTTTTAGCGCAATTTTTGTATTTTTAGAGCATTTTTAAGGGCATTTTTTGCACTTTTTAAGGGCATTAGTTGAGATTTTTTAGGTTATCAAAATCCGGGCTCTAGTAATAACATTTCTGAAAAAAGAGAAAACACATAAAATAACACACAAAACTAAATTATACGGTATTTAAACCATTTATTTGGTAATTTTTCTGTTCCTATGCCAACGGTTTAGCGGAAATTCAGGTTTTAAAAATTATAGTTCTTATTACCCCGAATTTAGTAAATAATACGAAACTGAAAAGTAAATTGAATCAAATAAATGGTTTTTATTTCTACCGGTTAATGGTTACCTACTTTTCCAAATTTTATAAAACCAAATTTTATTGCGAATTTTACCAAATTGTTTTGATAAAAATTATCGATCTTTTTGATTCTCCCATAGTGCAGAAACCTGATAAATTCTGGCAGTTTTGATCATACTTTTTTTTTTTTGCTGTGTACCAAAGAGCGAAATCTGTAGCCTTATGTAATAGATTTATCGGTGAAGAAAAAATATTAAAACAAAACATGCAGAAGAAAACATACATTCCTATTCACCTCAATTCTTTTCATGAGATAAGTTTAAGCACTAAAAATACAATTAGAATACATTTATCAATGGCTTCACATGTTTAATTATTTTATCACCCAAAGTTAAATAAAAAAATTAGAAGTCAATAAAGAATTGAAAAACTCTTCAATAGTACCTGTTGAATTGAATGACAGGCACTCCAATGCTATCTGTTTTTTATAAACAAAACGAATTCCTATTATATCAGATGCAGTTAAGTTACTTCAAAAGTAAATAAAAGGTGATAAATTCCTGTTTAACATCACCTGATTTCAAACTAATAAATGTTTCTAATTTATAGACTATTTTAAAAGGAAACAAAAATGTAAAATTTTCAGCAGCAAAAAAAAAAGTAAGCAACATTAAGAGAAAGGTAAGGTTACAGATTACTAAATAATTTGATAACGAGGGATAATTGTGTCTTATTCAGAATTTAACTCTAATTTTCAGCTAGCCCTAAATTCTACGTCCGCTCCCTTCTTAAGAAAGTAGATTTTTCTATTTCTTTTGCAAATGAAACTTTTTTTTTTTGGGCTTGAATGCCGAATTTTCCACTTAAATGGATTAA
Source organism: Parasteatoda lunata (assembly GCA_949128135.1). Classification (NCBI taxonomy): domain Eukaryota; kingdom Metazoa; phylum Arthropoda; class Arachnida; order Araneae; family Theridiidae; genus Parasteatoda; species Parasteatoda lunata. The sequence continues at coordinate 53,291,501 of OX421972.1, read as the reverse complement.
TAAGAATTTTAACAATACTGGGCAATGAGCCTTTCTCTTAAAAAAACATCAGCGTAAGGCATAGTTTCCCAACTTTTTATAGATAATCACCCATTTTGAAAGTTAAAAAATTGTCGACCTTCCCTTACAAAAAAAATATTAATAATAATAAATAATTTATCAATATTTTTGTCCTTTCTTCATTTTTTTAATATTTTGTTATGATATTCTATGATATGCCTTTAAGTTATTCAAAACATGCATATTAACCATTGTATTTATATTATAAGCAATTTTTACAATAATTTTGGTTAAAAGAACACATACGAAAAACTTTTTAACATATTTAAATCAGATATTTGTATTTTATAAATTAGCGATAAAAAACCGAAATTTAACTGTATTTTGATAATGACCCTTTTAACGACTAAACAAAGGAGGAAACATAACAATAATGCAAATTATTAAATAAAAAATGCATTCAAAACTTCTTTATAATACAATTTATAAGTTAAAGAAAAGTAAAAAAAATTAAGTAGTTTAAGCTTTTTAAATAATACATTTCCTTTAAATGCGCATTTATGTTACATATCAGCTTTTTTGGCGATATTTAGGAAAGCAGCTACGACACAAATGTTTCAAATTCATACGAAAATCAATGCGCCGTTTAACGTTAAAATCCTCAGGTGGGTATCAAAATATTTGTTTGTCATATTTGAAAAACGTTTACAAAAAACTAAATTAAATTTTAATAACATAACTGCTATAATAGCAATGCTAAGATTTAAAAAAAAGGCAAATAATGTTTTTATAACAAGCTAAACAATTTATGAATTCCGATTTTTACTCGATACTAATTTCATTTTTCATCTATATTTTGATGAAAAAAGTCCCACAATTCATCCTCTCAAATACCCTTAATCTTGCAGCGTTCCCTAAACCTATTCACCGGCCACGTTTGGAATCTATAGTGTAGCAAATATTGAACAATCGCCATTTACCTTTAAAACAATAGTGTAAATAAAGCTGGGAAATGGTTCCTTACCTTAAAGAATCAAAGGTGTACGGAATACTGGGTCCCACACATTCTTGGTGGGTTATTATTCCGGTCTACCCGTTCATTAATAATAATGATTGAGCCTTTTGATTGATGTAATAAAAAATATCACATTAATTATAATCACATTACCTGGAGTCACGATGGCTCAGAGGATAGAGCTTTCGCCTTCCAATAAGGTGAACCGGGTTCGAATCCCAGCGATGGCTGGTCGACACAAAACCACATCCGGCTTGCACAGACTACAGTACTGACGTGAAATATCCGCTATGGTAGACGGATCATTTAGAATCCCTTTGCCGTCAGGCTAACAGTGGGTGGTTCTCGTGGTGTTCCTCTCCATGTAATGCAAATGGGGGTTAGATCCATCAAAAAGTCCCCCCAGAAGGCGAATTTCTCACAATATTTGTTTCAGGAATTCCCTTGTCTTCTGGATTGGGTTCAAAATTACAAAGCTATGGAGTTGAACATTAGTTGACATAAACATAAGAAATTGGGTCGACTGTTCAACAACGGTAATAAAATAAAATTACCTGGTACACACTTACACGGCATTCCCTACACTGATGTTTCCCTTTCAATTTTAAGGGAATTGTACGATACTCCCTACTTTTACATTTCTGCTACTGAAATTTGTAGTCATTTGTAGCCCATACGACAACTTCAAAAAAAAAAAAATATATATATATATATATATATATATATATATATATATATATATAAGATTTTGAAAAGTAAATTAAATCAAAGAATTTTAGAATCTCAGAATGTCTTTGAATACATTTTTAAATACATTTGCTGCATAATGGGCAAAGAGGAATTAGATGTTGCCAGATATAAATCTCAACATACATAATGAAATTATAATATAAAAAAGTGAAATTTTAATACAAGAGGTGAAAATTGTTTCCAATGAGAACTGTTTTAACGATAGAAGTCTAGTTAATTAAATAAAATTGCTTCTCATCCATCTCTTTAATTGTAACAAGTCTCATATTCCCAAGTATAAATATTTTTCATAAGTAATGTTGATTATTTTTCGAATCCCGTCATCGATCATTTTGTCAACATATTAACAAATAGTTTTTAACTATTAATATAACTAAAGTAATTATAATAACTATATAATTCATTAACAAAGTGTTTTTGTTTAAAATATTAGTTTTAAAGAGAAAAACAATAATGAATGTGAAGCAATCACGTTGGGCAGGGTGCAGAGTTACCTCATTAAGACATTATATAAAATTCCCTGCTTTAATTTCTAAAACTGGTTTTATTTTGAAGTCATATTAAGATGTAATTAAATCTAACTAGACTTCCTTTATCCCACCTATATTTTTTCACTTTTAGTTGGCAACATTTCGTTTCACTTAAACTTTCGATTTTTTTTTCAACTTTTCGTTACAATCAACGTTTGCTTCTTTCTCATTTATTTCAGGTAAATATTTAAAATGGGGACCTATTTCTGAGCTCTTAAAACTTGTCAACAATTATTTCCTAATTATATATTTTTGAACAGAATGAAGTTTTTAATCAGGTAAGATCTTAAGCATGGGTCTCATTCTAGATAACTGTAAAAAGAAAGTTATTTTTCTGGAGAAAAACTAACAGAAGAGAAAATTTATTATGACAGTAATAAAAAAAATATTGTGTTCGTTAATAGAATTTTTTTTAAAAAAAATATCTATTTATTTGTGGCTCCACAGGTAACGAACCCATTTTTTAAAAATATTGTTTTGTTTATAGGACTTTTATCTAGAGAGGCTAGTTTGAATATCCACCGAGCAATATTCAAAATTCTTTTTAGTCATATAACATAACTTAATTATTATTATGCGAACGGCTTTAAAATACAAGAAATGAAACTGCATCATGTTTACCAAGGTTATAAAAATAATGTCAGCAGCACCGTTCTCAGAATTTCACACACAGGCATAAGATTCTCGATAAACGTTGATGCTTAAAATAACACTGTGATCAAACTAGCCAAATGTGTTGGACAATCACCCATTCAGTTTTTCATTTCGTTTTCAATTTATATCAACTTTTTTTCTCGGATCATTAGCTCCATTGCATTAGGTTTAGAATCTAGATCTATTTTTTAGATCTATTTTTTTAGAAATAAATTGGAGAACCTTATGGTTTCGTACGTCAAAAAGTGTTTTATTTTTAGTTGCTGTAACAGAGAGTGTTTTAGATGTTGTGTTTTAAAGTACAGAGGCTTTGTACAAATAATATATCGAGGTAACGCAATAGAGATAATTATGTTATAAGTGAAATAACCTAGTTTTTAATATCAAATTGCTTTTTTAAATTCCTCAGTTCAATTATAATATCTAAAAGATTTCATTACAAATTTAATATATCATGGTCTTTCAAATTTTCCGCAGCATTACAATTTGAATTATGTTGTACTAGGAAAAATTAGCATCGTTATGTAAGAATAAACTGAATTTAACTGAATATGTAATATGCTGAATGAAAATAATCTTATAAATAAAAATGTGCAAATTAAACGGACCAAAAATAGATTATCATAAGCTAACTCATATCATAAATAGATTTATGATATGAGTTATTCATAATTCATAAATTAATATACATAGCGTATTATAAGATTATTCATAAATTAATTTTTTCTTGTATAATCATTTCCAACTGAAGAAACAATTAGCAAAAAATAGCTGAAACGATACAATAAATTTAATATACATAGCGTAACTGCTATATTTCTCTAAAATAAAAGTGGTTTGTGCGGAATGCTAATTTATATATGCATAGCAAGTGTATATATATATAACAAAAAATATCTGAAAAATAACAACATAATAAGTTAACAGAGCGTGATTATTAATTTGTCTGAGAAGTAAAGGCGGCCTGTGCTCACCACTTTACCTACCATTGGTCACGAAATTTTGGAGCCTTAACCTAACTGGCCCATAGCGGACTGTCGCGTGAATATTTTGCTTTTTTTTAATTTTATGCATAACGTAATAATAGTTAAAAAAAACATATATGATAATTCAAAAATTGTACATTGCTATCCTTATGAAGAAAATAGAACAGGATAATTAAAAAAATATCGTTAAATAAGAGATACATTTTCAGAGGATCTTTTTGGTGCTGGTGCTTGCTTAATAAGAGCCACGTGCCGGACCGTACCGCTACGCGTGGATCGGGAGACTCCTCAGATTATAGTGATTTTTACGGACCATTGAAAATTAAAATGCTGTTTATGCTCTAAGGCGTTGTGATTTCGTAAAAATTTATTATTACATTTTTTTTTATTTTGTTATAAGAGTGTTTTGTTTAAAATTTTCGAGTTACTGATTATTTTAATAAATTTAATAGTCCTAAAATGATCAGTTTTCTTACTGATTAAAAATTATTCGCAATCTATTTTTCTAATAATTGTTGCGTGCTTGTTGTTTGTTTGAAACTATAAGCACTTATAGTATATATTTATTAAATTAGAAAAACATATAAGAGAGCGATTATCCTACTTTGGAAAAAGATTTTATTTATTTCTGTACAATAATAAAATACATTCTCTAAGTTAATTAAATTAATGTTATTTTGAAACTAATAAACGAATACTAATTCTCGCAATAGCTAAACACTAATAAAAGTTATGATGTTTACCTGTAAATTTATCTCTTATTTAAAAGTGTTTTTTTATTCTGTTCTATTTCTTTATAAGAATAGTAATATACAATTTTTGAATTATCCTATATGTTTCTAACTATTATTACGTTAAATATAAAACTAAAAAAAAAGGTAAAATATTCTCGCGACAGTCCGCTATGGGCCAGGGAGAGGGAGGTAAGGGTCCAAAATTTCGTGACCAATGTCACTGGCCGCCTATAATATATATAGTGAATACGAATTCAATAAAACTAATTAATATTCATTCAATTAAAATATTGAATAGTAAATAATTGTTTAAAATTCTAAAGTAATTTTAATAGTTAAGTTCACATTATTGTTAAATAGCTTCGCTTCATTAACGAAAAATATACTACGTTTCTGAGAGTGCAATCAGCATTGCGCACGTACCACCTTTATTTTAGGGAAATATGGCAGTAATGTTATGTATATTAAATTTATTTTGTCATTTGAGATATTTTTGATAGTTTTTTAATCAATAGGAAATTATTATACAAAAAAAAAAAATAAGAAGAAAAAATCTATATTCACTCAACTTAATAATTAAAATAGTGAATAGTAAATAACTGTTTAAAATTCTAAAGCAATATTAATTAAATTAACATTATTGTTAAATTGATTCATTAACGAAAAATATATTAAGAGTACAAAGGTGCGATGAGAATTGCGAGCAAACCTCTTTTATTTTAGAGAAATATAGCAATTACGCTATGTATATTAAATTTATTCTATCTTTTAGCTATTTTTCGTTACTTTTTCTCCAATAAGTAATGATTATACAAAGGAAGAAAAAAAACTATATTCACTCAACGTATTTAATAAAATAATGATGAATAGTTAATAACTGTTTTAAAATTCTTACGTAATATTTTAGTTAAATACACATTATGCAAAAAGAAAAATTACTATATATGCACTATATTTCGCGATATGGTATGTAAAAGAGTAAAACGAAAGAAATAAACATTGAACTTTGAAACAGGAAACATTTCTTAAAATCTCTAAAAAATCTAACGCATTTAGCTAAACATCTGTTTTTTTAGAAAAACTAGATAATTGCTTGTTTGAGACAATTTATGAAGAGATATCCAAATAAAATATGGCTCTGTCGATATCTGACGAATTAAAAAGAGGACAAAGGAGCCCAGGGACATAAAAATGATAAAGAGAAGAAAAAAAAGAGAAAGAAAAAAAAAGACTTTTTCCCATAGTGTAAAATGAGGCGACTGTTTTGGAGGAGTCTAACTAGGGATAGTCTTTGTGGGTGGTCAAGAGGTTAAAAGTGGTTGAGCTTTGGAACAAATTTTTATCCGTGAAGAGTACATTTTATTACTTTTTCCAGGGAAGAGAAAAAGAGAAGAAATTATTTGTTTTCATAACACTTGATTTATTTTTTATGCAGTGCACATTTTTGGGGTGTGTTTTGTTTTTAAAAAAGTTTCTTTCATTTAATTATATAGAAAGTTATATGCTTAAAAAAAAAAAAAAATTTCTCAAGACTAAAGTCTCCCGCCAGTAATGTAAATTTATTTTTATTGCAATTGTGTTTTGTAACTTCGTTCTGTACAATCCTACAATTTTTTCAGAATTAAAAAAACAAACATACTACAAGGTATTTAATTCTATTCCCATTTAACTTTTTTGAAAATATTATATATATATATATATATATATATATATATATATATATATATATATATATATATATATATAGCACAATGAATAAATACAAAAAGACAGTGTGTTACTTAATGTGTTCTATTCTATTTTGTTTCAAATATTTTTTTGAGTGCTCCTTACACTTTTGTATTGATATATTTTGCTTTGGCTATATTGATACAATATAGAAATCACTCATTTTTTCGGATATAATTGAAATCTTAGACTTATAAATTGCACTTTGAATGAACTTTAAAATTAATAGTCAAAAGTTATTTTATTTTGAAACCGGGGTTGAACAGCTGACCCAACTCTAAATTTATGTTTACCAATGTTCAACTCCGTAGCCTTGTAATTTTGAACCTTGTAATTTGAGGGATTTCTTGGATCAAGCAACGGGCGAAACTAGCCTTTATGTGAAACTTTGTAATGGGACTTACACCCGCATTTACGTTAAATTGAGAGGAAAACCATCAAAACTTTCCATAGTTAGCCCGACAGCAAGGGGACTCTAGACCAAGATATTTAATGACAGCACTGTGGTCGGTGCGAGCGAAGTGCAGAACTCACGCTGGGATTCGAACTTGGACCTTCTTATTGGGAAGCGAACCATGAAAAGATATTTTATTTTATAACCATGATTGAACAGCAGACCCAATTTTGACTTAACGATTACGATAACTTTACGATTCTCGCGCAATATTTAAAAAACGTGTGGTTTTTTTTTCTCCAATGTTTTGACACTCGATTTCATGAAAAAGTATCGTTACAAAATGTTGGAAAAGAAATAGAAACAGGCAATCTCGTGAAAAGAAAAATCATACTTAAAACTCACTTCATTTGAAGTGCTGAAGTAAAACGTGTGTTGAAGTGCTTAAGAGCTGAAGTAAAAAACGCCTGCCGGAAAAAAACATGCAGGCTAACTGAAGTTATCAAAAAATGAAGGAAAAAAAATTTTTATTTAACCATTGCAGGCAATTTTGAATATGTATTTACCTAGACAAAAAGTTTTTGAATTTCAATAAATTTAAATTTATTAAACTCTAATACTAAATCTAAAAACCGAATAATAATGGTATTCGGTGAACAACTTTTTTCTAAAATTTTATATTATTATCTTTAAAATGAATATATCCTAAAATTTATACAAAAAATGAAATGTATGGGTTCTAGAGACCATGATCTGATTGTTTGATTTGCATAGGTCACCGATTACTGATAATACAAATGTGTGCATCGAAATACAACGATATCATGAACATTATACATAGAGATAATTATTGAATTAATTCTGAGTGTTGCTAAATTTGTATTTGAAAAACGAGAATATTGACAAAAGTAAAAAAATAATATAAATTAACGAAATTTCAAAAAGATGATATTTTGTTAAATACCGGTACATGAAAAAAAAAATCCCGTCGCCATTGAAGTTGACGTAAGTTCTGCCTAATTGACATGAAATAGCTTCTCATTGTGACCAGTACATATTTATAACCGTCGTTGAACAGCTGACCCAACCTTTGGGTTTACGAGAACTAATGTTCAACTCCGTAGCCTTGTAATTTTGAACCCAATCCAAAAGAAAAGGGAACTCCTAAATCAAGTATTGAGAAATCAAGTATGGAGACTTTTTGGTGAAACCAACCCGCATTTGCGTTACATGAAGAGGAAAACCATGAAACCCTCCCACGGTTAGCCTGACGGCAAGGGGAGTCGAACCCATGATCCGCCTACCACTGAGGATATTTTAAGTCAGCACTGTGGTCGATTCGAGCCAGATACGGAATTCGTATCGACCAGCCATCACTGGGATTTGAACACGGTTCACCTCATTGGAAGGCTAACGCTCTAGCCCCTGAGTCATCACGGCTCTTTGTAACCAGTCTATGTTTATTTTGAACAAAAAGAAACAGTTAATTTTAAAAATGTTGAAATTAATGTTTTAGAGAGTACTAGTAAAAAAATTTAAAAAAAATGCGGCGCACTTTATTTGCAAAAATGTTTATTCGTGCGGAAGATACTATATTTTCAAGGGGGGATGTCGAAGGAATTTTACACATTTAAATGTCTATATTTTTTGATAATACGCCATGATATTAAAGTTTGTACCCATCAGTCATAAGGACCAATATATTTCGTACGTGTCATAACAAGAAAAAACAGACGAGACAAGCTGCTCTTTTAACCGATCAGTACCATGAAATACATATTTACGAATATACGTATTTCGAAATTGAGAGATATTAATAAAGAGATCTACAAAAATTATCTTCTACTTTTTCATATTAAAGGCTTCCTCCCCTCTCTCTTTCTCTCTCTCTCTCTCTCTGTATATATATATATATATATATATATATATATATATATATATATATATATATATATATATATATATATATATATATATAAATATATATATATATATATATATATATATATATATATATATCGTATATATATATATATATATATATATATATATATATATATATATATATATATATATATATATATATATATATATATATATATATATATATATATATATATATATATATATATGTATATATAGGATAAAGGAAACATATAGGATATTTCAAAAATCAAGCGGCATCACTGTGGACTAGAGTTCTGATATAATAACACTAGTTGAATTAACTTAAGCATTTTCTTCTCTATTTTCAAGATATATTTGTACTTAATATACATCGATATTTTGAAATATGTTTTTTCTTTTTCTTTTTTTTTTGTTTATATTATTTAATTCTATAGATATAGCAGGGAATTTTGATTCTGTATTGAGCTGTGTGAATTATTATACTTTAAAAACATTTTCGATTCAAAGGTAGAATTTCCAAGGAATTGAGAACAAAAATTATTTTTCGGTATGTAAAATTTAAATGGTAAGGTTCTGAGCACCTATTTACATTATCCTCGCTCCTCAACTTTCGAGTTGTAAACATTCAATTGACTGATGATTTTCCGAATTTCGAATTCATATCTAAATGAAGAAAAGCTAAACAACTTGAATAGGACACAAATAATGAAAAATTTAAAAAAAAAACATTTATAATTAGTTCTATAACGAATTTTCATCAAAGTTAAATCATCGGATAAAAGAGAACACAAGAAATACAAAATAATAATAACTATAATAACCGATTTCTCCAGGAAAAATAGTGGTTTAACCAAAAAAAATAATAAATAAATAAATAAATAAATAAAAATATCAGAATTTAAGGGTTTGTCTAATATACGAAAAACCACTCAGACCAGAAATGTGGTCCTTATCTATTAATATAAGTAAAATAGTCTTAAAGGTTTGAAATATCTAGTTTGTTTACAGGGCAGAATCGGCTTTAAACGCAAATTTATTCAAAATTTCAGCAATTTGGAGATTTTTTTCTTGGATGACCAGGTAAAAAAATCAAATTTCAGTAATAACGATTCCAAGATAATAAGAAAGTTTTACATTATCACAGAATAATGCGTCTCTTTGTGTATTTTTATTTGAGGGTTGTTAGCTTTATTCAATCTTTCTTAATTAATTCTTTTTCCGGTGAAAATTATGTTTTTATTAATTATTATATAAAGCAACAGTTTTGACGATTGGTAACTTCATGTTACAAAATTCTCCCAATATTTTTAAGGAGAAACTTTTTATATGGAGTGAAATTGCAATCTCAACAAGATATAGTTCTTGGGGGTTAATGTCCGCTAATTCTATTACAGTGGTCCGAGTAGATTAACAAAATATTGAATAGTTGAAATTTAATTTTTTTAAACGACCATGTAAAACAGAAAAGCAATAAATGCTTAAAATTGAGTTAAAAATACATTTTTACTAAAAAAATTTAAATTGTTACACATTTAAATTTATTTTTTAATTTCAATTGAATTAATGAAGTAAACATAAGCTGTTAGATATAAACTAATGCAATTATATGCTTTTTTTCATGAATATAAACTATAAATGATACAATTTCGATGAATTTGACAAAGTATAATCAATATTTTCCTAGCCACTTTAGGTGTCTCTCAATTTCCTCTACTGAATAAAATATTTTTATCAAGAAAAAATACCCGACCTTGTTTTAAAGACCGGAATAGTAAGCATGGAGGAATATATTCCATCGCTAAAATTTTATATAACCAATAAAATGCACAAGAAAAGTTATTTTAACTAATAGAACTAAAAATTGCAAAGCCTGGCAGAAAATACGGAAATATAAATTTGACTACATCAAAAATAAATTAGCCCATTGCTCAAACAATATTAATACTTCAAAAGGCTTCTCTTATTTTATGTCTAAGGCTCATTTAAATATTTTTATTATAAATACGTCTTTTAAAAGATTAAATTTTAAATAGCTACTATTTTTTAAACATAAATCTATCGACTATTTAGTAAGGTGGATATAAAGATACATATATTACTCATATATAAGCATAGTTAAAAGTTTGAATTTGATGATTAAAAAAATATTATAGTTTGCATATAATTTATAATATTAACAAAAATATTGTGTCTAAGGAGAATATGCATTGAAAGTTGTTTTAAATATTTTCAAAATATTTATGAATTACATCAAAAAAAAAAAAAAAAAAAATATTGAAAAAAAAAAAAAAAAAAAAAAAAACAGCGATTATAAATAATTACAATTGGCACTTTGTTGCCAAATTTTACACTTTTTAAAGATGGTTTTTTCGAATAAAAAAAGCAGAATAAAAGTATTAAAATTTCAATCTTGCTTCTCGATGTAAAATAAAATATAAAAATATATAGAAAAATCTGGACCAAATTACGGCATAAAGTACCAGCACTTTGGATGCATCATCGTATCATCCGTAAAATCCATTTTTACCTCAATTATATTCTACAGTAATTATTTATTTAATTAGAGTGATTCAGTGATTTTACGGCAACTATTACTGTAAAAATTACATTATATAAGATTTTTTTGTTCCATAACATGTTCCAGTAAAAAGGAATTTTACAGTAAAAAATACCAGTATCCTGAATTCCGGTACTTTTTAATGAAATTTGATCTAGAATTTTTTACAATGCACATAAGTACCTATACATCAGATAATAAAATATTTTTACACTTTTATATTTAAATATTTAAATTCCTATGTTGTTTCAACCATTTCAAATCTAAACTAGGAATAAAGAATATATTTTGTTATGACTTTAGTTTTATAGTTCAATTAATTTTTAATTTCGCATTTTAATTAAAATTATTAACTTATAATTTTATTTAAAATGCATTAAAGTTTGCAGCGAAGACTTTTCCAATTTTTTGAGTAACTGTTACTGATAGAGCACAGAATGATTTATATCAGTAACCCGTAATTAAAAGGTGCTTAATTTGCAAAAATTTACAGATGATTTTGCCAACACGTTTGAAAATCCTTAAAAATGAAGTTAAAGAATATATTTTGAATATGATATAATAATAGTACAATAAAATTAATGAATGTACTTTAAAATTCTTTTTAACTAACCCTTAGAGTTCTCTCCATTCTCCATCCATAAAATAAAGAAGTGAATCAATAAACTTAAAAGGAAAAAAAATTAAAAATTGAAATCTATTTAAAATCCACTAAGAATATTTCGTCGTACGTCAAGGATGAAATATTCAGTTCGTATTTTATGAATCATTCTGACCAAAATATCTAAATTAAAAAACCTCTTAAAATATAGAAATAACAGATACAAATTTAATTTAATTGGTCTTAAATATTCTTTATTGCATTAAAACTATTTAATTTTTTACCTTTGCAAAGCATACAAGCTTACCAAACTGATATTTAATAATATTATGACCAATAAATTTGAAAAGAAATCCTTTTTAAATATTTATACATAAATATATGATGAATCATCTTTTAAATCCATTTTGTTCCTTGACAATCCTTAATTGTAGATTTCAATTAATGAATTTGAAATAAAGTTCATTTTAAAATGAATGGAAAAGCTTATAAAATTGAACAAATTATTATTAATAGATGCAGCACAAATGAGATGTTTTTTAAAATTAAATTCGATGTAAAATACATTAAATAATCTATTTCGTTTTAAATTTATTATTTTTTGTTGATTTTCCTTAAATTTTAATTGAAATCAATATGTAGTCAAAAATTAAGGTTAATTATTTTTTGGAAATTAGCATTCCTTACGAACACTATTACTCAAATACAAAAAGGCCTGCCATGCCCTATTTAATTAAAAAGTAATAATTTGATTTACAAAAAAAAAAGAGCTACTTTTAAGCAAGCGATTATTTAAAAAAATGTTCTTTTTCTTTATAGAATAATTTGTAACCGAATTTTATTGAACAAAAAATTTTAACCATTAAGAGATAATGAGAAAACTTGGTGTATCTTAACATGCATATTTCATTCTGTAACAAAAAAATGAAAACTGATTCCGAAAATATATCATTTATGAAATGCGCACATAAATAAATAAAATGTGCTCTTTTTCTTATTTTAAAATACTTTTTTGATAAAAAATGATAGAGTATTGTTTTACAGCATAACTTTGTAAAATGTTCAGAAATTGAAAGCTATTTAAAATATATCTTACAAAAAGAATAAATACTACTAAAAACCTTTTCCTTTATATTCGATTCTTAAAATTATCCATAGAGTATATAATTTGTAAATCTTTTTTTTTTTTCTTTTACTCACCAGAAAAAAAGTCTGGAAAAGAAATTTGCTTTTGTCCATGGATTTGGCAGTTCTTTCCGTTTCTCAAACTCCATCGCGCGAGAAAGGAAAGATTACGAAGTTTATTTAAAATATCCACCTCTTCTCCTGTTAGATCAGCTGCCAGCAAATATTTATAAAAATTCACTCCTTTAATAACCTTCTAGTTCCGCAAGTCACACAATACACTTTGTAAATTATAAATCACTAAAAAAGCTCGACTTTACAACCCCAAACAGCTGATAAAAGAGAAAGGGATAATATGTTACACTTATCCAAACTTATCATTGATGTAGAAAGGTGTTTAGATGAAGTCCAAGAGCAGATCTTACTTAGGCAGAAAGAACAAACGTAGATTTTCCCGCTTTCTCAATCCAAAATTAACTGTTGCGCCATCTATGGAGCTCAGTTAGAAATAAGAAAATGGCAGACGTCATTGAATGAAGGTAAAAATAAAAACGTAAACAAGAGGAAGAAAGGTCATTGTTTTATGTTTACAGTCTCTTGGAAAATTTCGTTCTGGTGGTAATGAAAAAAACCTTGATATTTAATCCCTTAATTGCATTATTTTTTTTTCATACCTGGAGTTAAACAGAATAGGCCAATTCCATTAAATATTTGGAATATATCTAAGATTGATAGAATCTGATGAGCTTATTGTAGTGAAGTAGGAAGTGGTTTGAGTGTTAGGTGCAAAGCATAAATTAAAAGATAGAAAAGTATAGCAATATATGAAGTGATTTGGAGAAATCGTTTTAATTAGTTTTATAATTGAAATTCTATTTGTTTAAGACAATTTGGTGCTACATTTTTACCCTTTCAAAGCTGTGAGCGATATTTTTTTTTTATCTTAGAAAAAAAGTAGCAGTTTCCGGAATAGTTTGCAGAAATAATTCTATAAGTTTTGAAACAGAACTTCTACATATAAGAATTTTTGTTCTACAGTTCTGCACTTTCAAAACTGTTTTTTGTCATAATTTTATTTTACTTGAAAAAAAATTTATGTTGAGCAGCATTAATAACACAAACCTTTATAATCTGAGTTAGGAATAATTCATTTCAATGTAATGATTGATTTTTATATTGTTTTTAAGTTGATTTTAAAAATTGTATCATTATTTTTTCTAACAGATAAGGATTTTTTCTCAAATTGGCCTTGAATATATAAAAAAAGATACCCATATTACATTTTCTGGGATGCGAGGAAAACTAAATTGTAAATATAAATTGTAAATATAAATATAAACATAGTATTGTTACTGATGTATATTTTTACGCTGAACTGATGGAGATCAAACTCAAGTTAATCAATCAAATAGTTTCAAAATTATCAAGTTTTTATGCAAAAAAAATGAAATTGATGAAATTTTACATGAAATTTTATTATATTTTACGCATTTATGCGTCTAAGGTTGTAATCTAGGGGGGGGGGGATTTCATTTTTTATCGTTTTTCCTTTATTATTTTTATTTTATTTTTTTTTGTGCTAAGAAGATAAATGAGATAAAAACAAAGTCGATGGGACCCATAGTTTCAAAGTTATAGAACCTTAACTACGTCAAACAAACAATTTTGTACTCATATTTACATATCTCAAACTGCTATAAAGTCACATAAGGCATCGTTTCTTATGTAGTACTATTTTTATGCTAAATCAAATAAAATGAAAATTTAAACGATAGATCTCATAGCTTTGAAGATTGAAAGGCTTTATACGTTAACAGGTAAAATTTAAAAAATATATATTTCTCAAAAATAAATTCTTCATTGCTTCTAAACTATTAAGTCTATTGATTTAGATTTGATGTTGCTTAAATTAACATAAAAACATACATCAAAAACAGTGCCTCACTTGCCTAAGATCTAAATCAAAAAGTGTACAAATGAGCACGAAACTGTATTTTTTAGATATAAAATAATGTTAACTTCTAAAGTATTAATCGTATCCACTTGGAACTGGTTTTATTTTTTCCAGCATAACAAATTTTCCTTTGAAATAATTTCTCATTTAGACAGGAATATTTAAGTTTATCTCTGAAATAAAAATGTAACAGAACTTAAAACTATTAAAAAAATATGTGCATGTTATTACTTTCTTTGGTAGATTACAATACAATGGATTGGTTGCCGTGGTAATTGTTTCGATTGGTAAGTTTTTGAAATGTTATCAAATGAGCTTACCTGTGATTTCTTGCTGCTAAAAAAAGAATATGACTTATCTGAAAATAATATGAATTCTAAATACCAAGAAATGGAACCATAAATTTTACTATTTTAATTAGATTCACATCTTGATCTGATATATACATTATTGATATACATTATTGATATACATTTAGGAACAATAATGATTTGCTTTTGATACCTATTGCAACAAATTTCTAACTGAATCTTTTTAGTGTATTGAAAAAGTAAAGTATAAGTTTTTCATTGAAACTGAAAATCACGCCATCTATCGGAGAAAAGTTTTATAAACTGAAAATCCTCCCCCGTCGGAACTATGTTAAGCAATCAAGAGGAAGAGGATAACACTTAAATATTGAGAGTTTAAATTGTCCTTTCACAATCTTGATTTCAATCACCCTTACCACATCACCACTGCCTGGCTATGTTTTCGCAATTCTACCTAAACTCCATTTAATAGGTGGAAGATCTTGATCCTTCAAAAGAACTAAATCATTCACTTTAAAGTTCTTATTAAGCTTATTTCATTTACTGCTGCAAATAGCTCAAATAGTTTCTTCTCCGCCAAGACCAAAATTGATTACGGAGCAATTGAATCAAGTGCAATATCTTTTTTAATGAAATTGATTTAGTAGGTGCTTTTTCTGGAAAAGAAGTTAAAGGAACACCAATAAGAAAATGTTCAGGAGTTAAAGGCTTAAGTCATGAGGATAGGATGATAATGGTGTTAATGATCTGAACTTTAGACATGTTTCGATTTGTGCGACGAGAATACTAAGTTCCTCAAAGTTCAATATGGCTGTTTCGCATATCTTGATGAGGTGATGTTTTGCAGATTTAATTCCTATAATCCACCAAAATGTGGAGCTGCAAGTGGGATGAAGTGCCAGTTAATTAATTTATGTCACACAATATCTTGCTCTTATGGCGAACGAAGGAGCCTAAATTGTTCATTTTAAAAAGATGACGCCTTGAAGTTTGTAGCATTATCCGAGCATTGTAGCATTATGTTGGTAAGCTTGCCGCGTCTAAAAATAAAACGACGCAATGCAGCTAAGAATGCATCTGTCAGAAGATGAGAAACCACTTTAAGGTGCATCGCTTTAGTAGCAAAGCATACAAAGAGAGCAATATAGGACTTCATCTTGATTCTACTTCTAGGTACATTAGGTTTAGTGGTAAAAAATGGTCCACCAAAGTCCAGTCCAACGTTTAAGAAAGGTCTATCTACCAGCATTGAATCTACTAGCAGGCAAGTCACCCGTAATTTGATTACCAAATTGGGTCTTGAGATGAAAACAAATCAGACTTTTTGCAAGGATTTTTTTTACCGCATTTCTTCCAGAAAGAATCCAAAATTTTTGTCGGATGATACACAATGTCAGCTGAGGACCACTGTCCAGTTGGATTAAGACATACTTTTTTTTTCTTTTTTTTTTCCTCCAAGTTTTGGACATGTGCCTAGGTCATTATGGACCCTTTACCATATAGCCCCAAGCTTGGCTACTGGTCCGACTCCACACCAGCCCAGGAACGAGCCCAGTCTGCAAGAATTTATTGAAGATATATACAAAGTCACAATGGTTTAAAAACACAAAGGATTAAATATAGTACAAGTTAAAAAATAAAAATAAATAAGGAAGATTTTGTATCATCAATATCATGAAGTCAAAAATCAGTAAATAGAATGAATTATACATTAGCCTAGAACAAAATTAAAAACTAATGTTAATTTAGGAAGATAAAGAAAAGAAAAAATCAGAAAATTGAAAAAATAAATAGATAAAAATGACTAAAGTAGAAAATCTGTAAAATGGTTATGTATTGAATGGAAAAAAAGTAAATAAATAGGAGAAAAGATAAATTTCGCCTAAGAGTTGAAATTGAAGTTGTAGTTTGCTTTAAGGCGTTGAAGTTTCTGATAGGTAACTAGGACAGATAGGGTGGGAGGCTTTATGGGTGCAGTCATGTCGGGAATCGGAGTGTTTATTCGAGTCCGAGCAGTTTATACATAAGTCCTCGACTGAGTCGCAGTTTTCTTCCATGTGACCGTTTATATCACATTTAGCACAGGTAGGAAATACTTGCTGGCATTGGTTTTGATGATGTCCTAGTGTTTGGCAGTTACAACATCGTTGAAGTACTATTCGTTTTTTTATGAAACATTTATTTAGTCCTGCGAAGAAATAGTGAAGTTTGAGAAGTTGAATATCGATACGATGTGAGGCTCTTACTATGATGTGTTGTTTGTTTTGTTGATGTTTGTGCGGTAAGGTTTTTATGAATTGAATGATGTCTACATTAAGACATACTACATCGCTATCATTTTGGTAAAATTATGAACTTTCGGAAGAAGCATTGGGGGCTTTTGATTTAAATTTGAATTTTTTAATCGTCCGCCAACTTTAATAATGTCACCTGAATCTAATAATATACTTAGCTAATGGAGTTTACTGACCTTACGGAGAAGGACCTGATTTTTTTATATGATTAAGCTCCAAGTAAAATTCTGATTCTTGAATGATTTTAAAAACAGTCTTTATAGACCTATCAATTTCTTTAGATGAAAGCACTCTAGAAACTTTAGTTGACCTGCAGTTGTTAATAAATCGCAAGAACCAAGAATTTAATCGAATTAGACGTGTAAATGATGAAAATTTCTCGATAATTGTTTTTAAAAAAATTGTTTTTGTTAGAAACTGTGATGGTATTGAGAATCACAACTGATTGTTCTTAACGTTTTAGATCTCCTTCAATTTGCGATGAGGCAATAGGTGAGAACTTTGAGAACTCTTGTCTTAACCATTATGATCCAGTCCACCACAGATTATGAATTTTCAATTCTGATGCAGAAACACCTCGAGAAGCACAATCATCAGGATTTTCTTGACTTCTTTCATGCTGCCAAGTTGCTCCTGATGCCAATTCTTGAATTTTGGAAATACTGTTACACTATATTATTATATTAGATATTTGACACTATATTAGATATTTGAGAATCTTAATGTCTGCTAAATGTTCCATCTGATCTTTGAATTGAAACCATGTTTTTTCTATGCTGTTTGGCAACGGAGAGGTTTTCTTTCCTTAGCTCTTGCATCAGGATTTTTAATTGAATTGTTGTTGGTGACAAGAAACCAAGAGTATCGTAAATTTTGGCAATAATAGAAACAAGTTGAAACTTTGTGAGTGTGTCTTTGGAAGTAGGGTTTATTTGAATTCTGAAAGTATCTTCTTTTGCATCCCAGATAATGCCCAAGATTTTCAAAACTTGAACACCTGCAATGTGTAGAGATCCTAAGGAGCTGCGCAATTTAGGTGGTAAAAACTCAAGGACTGATAATTTATTAGAAGTCCACTTTCGAATTGAAAATCCTCCTCTTTTCATAACTTCTATCATATGACTGACTAGTTGTTGAGCTTCCTCTTCAGTATTTACTCCAGTTAGAAGGTCATCCACATATCTTCTAAAGCGGCTCTAGAAGCTTCTGGAAAGTACGCTGATCATCTTTTGTCAGCTGTTGAATCGTGCGAATAAAAAGCCAGAGCTGTAATGTGTGTTACGGTGAGCAATCGAAATTCAAGTAATGATCCTTAGGCTTTTCTCCTCAAAAGATCCGCTGGTAATCCACATCGCTACTGTTCACTTGAATTTGACGTAACAATTTTTCAATATTACTGGTTAGTGAAACAGGATGACATCGGAATTTTAAGAGAACATTATATAGTTCGTTTTGTAGTTTTGGACCTACACGCAGAACGTCATTACGAAAAATGCCTGTCTCGGATTTTGCGGATACATCAAAGACAACACGCAATTTGGTTGTTTCACTCTCTTCTCGAATGATACCAAAATGTGGCAAATAGAAGCACTCTGAAGTTGATTTGGAAAGTTCATGATTCGGAACAAGTTGCATCTGTCACAGATCTTGATATTCCCTTCTGAAATTATTATGTTGAATTTTAAATTTAGGGTTATCACGAAACCTTCTTCCAATGAAAAATACCGTTGCTTTGTCTGATTCCGAGAATTTCCAAAAACTCTTTCTTTCTTAAAAGGCAGATTAACAATATTATATCTACCATTGTAATTTCTTTTTAATGTTTGAAGGTAGAATTTTTTGCCTTTTTGATCATTGATAAATAAAGTAATAGCATTTCGGACAGATTTGATTTCCCAGAATTTGTTTGTAACCTTATCTAATTCCACTAATTCATGACAATTAATTAAGGACATACTCTCTTATTCACTCCTTGAAACAGCAGAAATTCGACCGGGTAGTAACCAACCTAGATTTGAACTTAAGCAGATTTTGGCTTCCTGATATTTTTCCATTTTGAATTAAATCAAAGAATATGTCAGCGTTCAGGATTATATCAATAGGTCGACTGATATAGAAAGAAGGGTCTGCTCGTTTCAATCCTTGAATATGAGGTCAATCAAATTCTGAGATTTTGAAATTAGGCAAATTACAGGTCAGATTTTTGACAACAAGAGCATTTACATTAAATATCTCTAGACTTAAATACTACGAAAAGTTCAACGCGACCTTTCTAGTTGCAAGAGCAGAAGCTTTATCATCTAATCCCAGATATTTTCAGATTTTTTAAATTGAAGGTTTAAATTCTTACAACATGATTCCATGATTAAAAAAAGCTTGAGAAGCTTGAGCTAATCAATTAACGCGCATATTGCCCCTGATTATTTTTTAACTTTTACAATTGCTATTGATAGCAAAATGAATTTTGAATCAGTCATACGACTAGTTAGATAAATTGAATTATTCTTAGAACTTGTACTTGACTATATGAGCTCATGTGCTATCGGCGGCTGATTTTGATTGGTTTCTTGATTGATTTGATTACATTGATGGAATGAGTGCAAAATCGTATGATGTTTTTGTTTACATACACGGCAAGAAGTTGTAAATTTGCACACGAGGAAGCTTTGATTAGCACGCAAACAATGAAAACACAATCGAGATTTTTTAACGAAATTCCAACGGTCCTGGACATTCACTTTTAGAAATTTTTCACATTTATGTAGAGAATGTGGCAAGAAACAAAGTTTGCACGATTCCTCGTTAGATGGTTTGACTAAAGTTTTAAGTGCTAACATTTTATTCATGTTTCTATTTGCTTGCTCCTAGCTTGCTTTTCTAGGAATGAAAGAAAGTTTTTAAGAGATGGAAAATTAGTCTCTTCAAGAGTTAAATCCCACTTAACATTAATTGAATCCTCTAATTTATCTTGCAAAATGAAAACCAACAATAATTCTACCAATTTATTTGACTCTAAACCTAATGTTTCAAAATATCGAAGTACTTTATTACATGTATCAATCATTACCCAAATGGAATCTGTTGTTGATTTAATATTTTTCATGTGTAACGATCTTTTTACATTGTGAAAGTGCTAACTCACTGTTATTGTCATAAAAGTGTCTTCCATACATGTTTACAATTATCACTAGTTATACCAAATCCCTTAACCAAACTCTTATACAAAATCCCTTAACCAATCTCGACGCATCACACGTAACTGAACTAACTAGATATCGCAATTTTTGAATATCAGTTAAATATATAGTTAGACTTAATATTTACAAAGTATCGAAAAATTCGCAACATTTATAAAAATAATTAAAAAGGCTTAGTAATTTTAAAATATAAATTTATGAGACACTCAAAGAAAAAATATTCTTTAGTTAATAAAATTGTTTATGAATGGGGGTAAATAAATTAATAAGTGCTTTAAAAAAATTACATTTTCTCTCTAATTAAAAGAAATATTACCTACGATTCGAACATAAAAATATGAAAAAAGGCCAAATGCGCAATATGTGCTGTCATCCCTAATAAAACTTAAAATAAAAATAATAAATAAATAAATAATCTTACAAAAATAATTTATGTTAAAATTATGTCACGACAATAGTACAAGCTTTTTATGGATTTCCTGAACTGTCTCTTAAAAGGGAAAGTGGGCAATGATGTAAAGCAATTTCTCCTTTTCCAACACTCCTCTGGCAGTTGAATTTCTTCATGAAGATAAGAGACTTCTTGAAGAACAGAAGAATTTATTAATTAGTAATGCATATTTGAAAAATAAATATTCTCATTTGCAAAGAAAAGAAAATAAAGGAGAGAAACAATAAGAAGAGAAAGAAAAAAGTTAATTATAAAAAATGAGAAAAAAACGTCTATTTTTTACAATTTATTTTAAAAATATTTTTTGTTTCATCAGTATTTGATATTTACGTCTGTTACTTAATTATAACATTTTTAAAAAGAACAATTTTAAAAAATCACTTTGTAAAAGTGCAATAAATAGCTTTTTAAAAAGCCTTTTTATTTTCCTTTACCTTTTTTAAATATTTGACCTTTGTTAGAATTATTTGTCGCAATAAATATTTTATTGCCTAGATGATGTAACACTTTTCAACACTTTTCAACTACATAATGCTGGATGTCTAATCCAATTTCCTTTATGTTTCAAATGAGCCGGGATAGCCTGGTTGGTAGGACACTGGACCCATGTCCAAGTGGTCGTGGGTTCGATTATCTCAAAGTCATTCAGGTTCCCATAACAAATCAATACCTCTGGGAGTACTGAATTGGAGATTGATCGTTCTCTGATTCAGGTCAAAATTACTATCTGCGGATGAATTAATGGATGTATGAATGGGTCCATCCTGTAAACGGGTGTGACGTATGTGTGGGGCAGAAGTCGAATTCTTGGCCATAGATTGCGCCACTGGAAAATAAGAACAATCGCACCCCTTCTGCCTTAACGGCATACGTCAACAACAACTATGTTTCAAATCCAATATTATAGTAACTCAAGTGTACTATATTTTTTTAGAACTTAAATTTTAGCGTTGAGATATTCTGTATATTCAATTATTAAAGAATCCTGAAAGTTAACCTCAAATTTAAATTATGCTCTCTCTTGCAAATACAGAATATATGATCATAGTGTGACCTTCAGTACTTTTTGCTTATTTTCTCGTTTGCGTCAGACATACACTACCCTATCAAAATAAAAGAGACGCATTCAGTTTTTATTATTTCTTGAATTTCTCAAGATATACTTTGACGACTATTTTGTAATTTTAGAGAAATGTTTAGTTCATACGATCTCTCATTCTTTGCATTAAAGTTGAAAGCTTTAGGGGTTTTAGAACCGACAATAAATTACGAAAGAAAACAAGTATTTTTGAACACCCTAAGCCTGAAAATTAAGTACTAAGCTTTTAACTTGTATGAATTACTTTGGTAGTCAATTTCAATAATTGCATAAAATTTTTTAAATTTAGCTTAAATATTTATGAAGATATGAACATTTTTTTAAATAGAAAAAAAAACGCCTTTTTTATGTGTTTTGCTATAAACTTGGAAATATTAAGTAAAATTTTTAAAAAAAATTTGGAGCAATTTAAAATTAATTACAAAATTATTGTTTTGAAATAAGAAAAAAAAATTTAAAAATGCTCAACACCTGTGTTTTTCTTTCTGCTCATGAGCGGAAAAATTTTTTATTATTTTTCCATAATTTTATAATGAATCATATTTGAGAACTAATAGAAAAAATTTGATTGAAATATCTTAAAAACATAAAAAGCTTCAAGCAATTTTCTAAGTAGTTTTTATACTTTTTAAAAGAAAGTTCAAAACGATAAGTTTTTTTTTTACATACTTAATTTTGTTACTGCTGCCAGTTAATTAAAAGGTAGTGCGATTTGCAATACTGCTGCATAAAAAAACGTGTGGAAAACCCCTGATTATTTTCAGCTCTCTAGTAAAAAGAACAAAATTACAAAGTTAAACGTTTGAAAACTGCTTGAAACTTCTTCCGTTTTTAAGATATTGAAATCAGATTTTTTTTCTCCATTAGTTGCCAATTACTATTCACTATAAAATTATAAAAAAATAATTTAAAAACTTTCCCGCGCATACGGTGTAAAAAAGCACTACTTTAAATACTTATATCTTGCGCATTTTTTAACAATTTTTTTTTAAAGTTATAAAAAAAAAATATTTTTGAAACTAATTTTAAATTGCTCCAAAAATTTAGTTTAATTTTATAACTATTTTTAAAGTTATAACAAACAAACAATAATAATTTTTATAAAATGTTCATATATCTTCATAAATATTTAAGCTATATTTATGAAAATTTTCGCAATTATTGCAAATAACAACCAAAGTAATCGACTCAAGTTACAAGCTCATTGCCTGATTTTCTGGCATAGGGTGTTCGAAAATACTTGTTTTCTATTGCAATTTATTGTCGGTCCCTCAAACCTCTGAAAAATTTAATCTTTATTGCAAAGTACGAGAAATCGCATAAACTTAACACTTCTAAATTTACAAAATAGTCCTCTAAATAATTCTTGAAAAATTCAAAAGAATATGAAAAACTGAAAGTGTCTCTTCCATTATTGTAGGATAGTGAGTGTAGTTCATAGAGCTGTGATGCTGTTTAATTCTTTTACCTTTTGTAAATAAATATTCAGAGAAGAACAAGAAACATTTATTTTTCTGTTATAAATTTTAGAACGCAAAACAGGGTCAGCCGAATCATTTTTTAGATTGTTTACTGGGTAATTTGCTTTTTAGTTATATATGTTTTTAAATATCAGCGAAGGGCGATTTCTACATTTAAACATGTAAAGTGTGAATAAATATTCATATACAAATTATTTGAAAATCATTATTCACCTGTAAGTTTTAAAAAAGTCTTGAGTATTGATTGCATTTAAGTTCATTAGTCTTGACTGATTATTTTGAATAAATTTTTCATTAGTCATTAGTTATTTGCTGATTTTAGGGAGTTCTTTTTTTAATTTCTTGAAATATACTAAATAGTTTTGCTTTAAAATACTTGAAAAAATAAATAAAATATCAACCTTTTAGCGAGTATAAATTATTTATATTTAATTTACAGTGTTTGTTTTCAAATATACAGTTTAAGAGGTTTTAAATGTGAGTATTTTCTCTCTCTCTCTCTCTTTCTACAAAAATGGATAAATAATTTTATCTGAAAAACTAAAATTTGCAACAAAAAACCCAGTTAAAATTGCAATAATTTTTAAGTAAATCAGAATTTTGAAGAAAAAAAAAAATTTCGTTAAGTTTAAACAACAACAACGTCAAAACAACATGACAAATCTCAAACCAAGTATTTGCGTTCCAGTTGACTGTAGATCAACTAACATTTTTGTTTTTATTTATTTATTTTTTTTTTTTATTTATTTTTTTTTACTACAAATTTAACAGTTCAGTTCAATTTCAAACCAATTATTAAATCGTATTTTTCTTTTCATTTTACATTTTTTTTAATCATTTTTACATTTTTCTACATATATTTGTACATATAATTTCAAGTTTCTAAGTCTTATAGATTTTGAGTAATAAAGCAAAATGCAACGTAAAGCAAATATAAGAGCGAAAAAAATTGCAAAAAAGCACTTTAAATAGCAATAATTTTAGAACCAATTGGAATTTTAGACTAAAAAAAAAACACTGTGTTAAATTTATATATTAATACGACAAATATGACCCTTTCAGCATGCCAAATTTCAACTATATGTAGTTTCATTCCCACGGCCTGCCGAGCGACCCGTATGGTATTTTTTCCAACAAATTTAACAAATAATAATTCTAGAATTAATTATCGAATGTTAATAGTTATTATTCTAACGTAATTCCGGTACTTTTTTCTACACACCGTTAGTAATTTCTTATAGTTTTTGTTTAGCAAAACAAAATATAACGTTAAATTGAACACCCAAAACAGCGGTGGCTCTAAGATTTATTATTTATTAATATAGAGGAAACTACAATAAACTTAACGTTCTATTTTATAGAAATTCATTTGACACTGGAGGAAAAAAATTTCATAATCTAATGACGGAAAACACTTTTTATGTAGTCCCTCAAAAATAATAAGAATTCCCTATTCTCGACGTTTAAATTGGAAAGCTTTCTCGGCCCACTTACGAATTTTATACAAATAAAAATTGTTTGAAATTGCGGATAATAAAATAGATGGCAGCACTAGCTATAATATATATGTTTTGTGTTTGTAAAATAGAATCGGTAGGTTTTATTCTAATATCAAATATTAGATCATTCAGAGCTATTTTTTGAAAATTATTGATGTATCGAGCATATAGCAGTTATGAATTCCGGATATAATACATTTTACAAATATAAATGAAAATAATTAAACAAGAATATAAGCAGCATGTAATTCTGTAAAAAAGCGACACTTGCGATTTCGTTTTACTGAAAAGATACAAATTGATAGAATCGTCTAGAAAAAACAAATATATATAGTAGGTGAAAATGAAAGGACAAAAAGTTTTAATTTTTAAACTTAAATTTCTTCAAATTACTTTAAGCAAGTCCCACGTGGTCTAGTGGTTAGGATACCTGGCTCTCACCCAGGAGGCCCGGGTTCAATTCCCGGCGTGGGAAATCATTTTGTTAAAGATTTTCTCCCTATTACCGTAATTAATCTTTTGTTTACTTTCTTTTTGATTTATGCAAGCATTTCTCTATGAAAATTTGGTTTTAAATTTTATATTATTTAGATAAATAGTGACGATATATTAAAACTCAAACGAAAAATATATATAAAAGAGATTGTATAATGCCATTGAGTTAATTAATTCCTAACATGCATCAATCATAGAAACAATAGAAAATACCAGTGGTAAACTGCAGTTCTCATCGGGTTAACCATAGAGAGATTGTCTCTCCATATATATGTAACGCAACTTACGAAAAGTCCTTTGAAAATGCTAGTTTAAATTAATACAGTTTCTTTGTCTCTAAGGTAGATAAAAAATTACCGGAGTTTGAAATTGAATCGAACAATGTAATTAAAAATTGCAGTAGATACTTGGTGTACAACTCGGAATGAAGAAAAAATACTTATAACTTTTGATAAATTCTAAGGAAGATATATTGACCAATCAAAGATGGAGACGTGTGGAGAATTCAGAGTTAAGTCAGCCGTATGAAGAAAAAGATATAGTAGTAAGTATAATAAAAGCAAAAAGGATACAATGGCTTGGAAATCTTAAGCGAATAAGGGATGAAAGAGCAAAAAGATAATCTATAACGGAAGAGACATTCCAGAAAAAGATGGCTATATGAGGTAGAGAGAGATTTAAAAAAAATATATATAAAATTAGGAAAATAAAGGCGAAGGTTTGAAACAAGGGGAGCTGTGTGATTAAAGTAAGCCAAGGTCCTTCTTTGACTGTAGAGTCGATGAGTGAGAAATTTAAGTAAGTTACTATATGAATGGTTATTAATACTATAATGAAAAATAAAGAATACATCAATTTTTGAGATTTCGCCTCTGTAAGTTTCCCCTCTCAGCCGCCGTATGCCAGTAATTATAAATAGCTGCCACACATTCTTCTCTAATTAATGAATTTTAATTTCGAAATAATTATAAACTCTGGTTAAAACAATTAGAGTGTTTTTGTTTTTTTTAATTTTTTAGGTAATTTCATTTGTAATTTTTTACTGGTTAAAAAAATTAATGTTTTTTATAATTCAGAGCCTATGATTCCTAAAAATGTTTCATAAATTTCCTTATTTACTTTGTTATTTCTTAAAAATTAAATAATAATAATAAAACTCCTTTTTAATAATGTTCATATTTTTTTTAAACTTAATATTATTTCGTAAACGCCTAAAAAATAAAAATATTGATTTAATTTAAGAAAATCCAAGCTTTAAACTATTGTTTAATCCTTTTGTTATTAAAAATGTTAAAATGGGTACTAATTTTAAAATTTTTAATTCAAAAAAATTAGTGCTTTGAAAAAGTGATTTCACATTCTTTTTTTTTTTAATTAAATTAAAAATAAAAATGTATAAAAATATGTTATGGGTTAAACTTAGTTTTCTTCCCATAAAGGTATTTTTTTATTTCTCAACGTTAGAGATAAAAGAATTTTATCTTCTTACAATCGTTACTAGATGGCAACACGATACATAATTATTCGCCCCTTATCAGGTCTGTGTTAATATCCGATCCAAATAAGTTTCTTAGTTTATTTTTCTTTAACTGATCTGAACCCATAAGTTTTAAATTATATAATTTATTACTCGATAAAATTTTATAATCGTAATTTATATTATTGTTTTTAAAATTTTATATAGGTATCTATTTAATCCTGTAATTTAATTGGAACTAGTTAGAATTTATTTCAATCCACTTAAATACATTGGAAAAATTATTGTACTTAATTGAAATATTTTCTTAGCGAATAAATTAAAAGTAACCAATGATAATAATAACATACAATTTTAACTTAGGGAATGCAAAATAATTCAGAAATAGATAAAGTCTGCTATAGCACTATAAAATTCAAATCTCTAGAGCTATGAGCAATGTTCGGGTAAAATACTAAAGTTCTCTTATTTTAATTTTTTTTTTTTTTTTTTAAATACAAAAGAAAATTTGACAAATAATTCAGAAAAAAATTACTTGAAATTTTTTTTAATAAAAGTTACATTTGGGAGAAGAAATAGTCTGGGAAAAGTTAAAAGAAGTTTTAAAATTTTGACCCGGAAAGAAAACACATAAGATTCTTAAAGAATACCCGACTCAAAAAAAAAAAAAAAAAAAATTTTTAAAAAGAAACTGAAAAGAACATTTTACTTCATACCATACAAAATTTATTTTTTAAATTTTGTTTTATATATATAGTTTTCAAATAAGAGGAACACCTTTTATTTGGAATTAATCCAAAAATTAGACTGCTTTAATATCAAATCAAAGTTAGGAAAAAATGTCTAGGGTAAAAGATGGTGCGATTTTCTTACGTAAGCATAGGAGAGGGTCTGTGATTTGCTTATTTTAGCTCACGAGGGGGGGATTAGTTCGAATTTACCAAAAACATGATTATGTAAGACTTGAACGTCTTTATAATGGTTACTCTATGTATTTAAATGTTTGAAAACAGAACTAATTTAATTTGTATTTTTCAAACTTTTAGAAATTGCAAGTATTGCTGTAAAAGAAATTTTAATTTGCTATTTTAGAGTGTTGAAAGATTTTTTTTTATTAATTTATGCTACTATTTTTTTTTAAATAATGTGGACAAATTTATGTTTAATTTTAGAGCTAATCGATTTTTCAACGATACCAATTTTTTCGAACATGCAAGATTCTAATTAATGACATAAATAATTCGATGACATCAAAAAAAAAAAAAAAACGTATCTGTGACGTCTACAGTTAGATTAAATTTTCTGATGTAGTGATCCCTACTGTATATAAATCCATTATTGATTGCTAAATTATTAACAACTTAACAATTACTCAGAGTTTTCCCGCCTTTTAGCTATCACGTGAGTTTGTTTGCAGCTGCCAGTACAAATGGAAGACGTTTGCGTTTTCTATTAAATAGGAAATATATAAAAAAAAATCTTTTTGTGTAGGTGTATAACCTTACGTAAGTTATTGACTATCGATTTATTGGATCAGCTGCAAACGGCGTATTGCATCCCTCAGAGCTATAGTTTCCAAAAAGCTAAGTTTCTGGCTGGATCGAAAAGATAAAAAGTTTCTCTCTGGAGAAAGAATGTTCTATTTTCTTCCCTCCTACACATTCTACTTTTTTTTTTCAATACCGGGGGTTTTATTTTATTTATTTATTTATTTTTAGAATTACAACGGCTTTTATTGACAAAACCTACCATTGTTGCTTCCAGTAGACGATTTCAAATTTTATGAAGTAATAAGTGGATATAAAAGTTGTAGGGTAGATGAAAGTGTATATTTTCTTTTTCTTCCTTTTTTTTCTGATGGAATAACCGTTAATTGGTTCTACTGGGTCTTTATTAACCAACTGTAGGAAGATGCTGAAGAGTTAAAAAAGAATATGTGAAGCATTATCTATTTAAAAAAATGTTATGTATTTCTTTTCGTCAAGCTTATATATATTTAACAAAATGGTAGAAATCTCTTCTTAAAGTGTGATGAAGTTTTAAATGATTCGTGGGGGATATTTTCATCGTGTTTATATACATTTAACAAAATAGTAGAAATGCTTTCTTAAGCTGCGATGTAGCTGTAAATAATTATGTAAGTGTTTCTTTTTATCGTGTTTTTAAAACTATATCTCAAAATGGCAGAAAATAATTTCTGAAATTGTTATGAAGTTATAAATAATTGTTAACGCGTTTATTTTCATCGTGCTTATATTCATTTAACAAAATAGTTGAAATCTTTTCATAAACTGTGATGAAGTTGTAAATGATTTCTGACTGTTTACTTTTATCATGTTAATATTTAAACAATGTAGTAGAGATCTTCTGAAACGGTGAAGTGGTAAATAATTTTTGTAAGTGTTTATTTCCATCGTGTTTATAAAACTAAATCAAAATGGTGTAAATCTCTTCTTAAACTGTTATGAAGTAAATCATTGTGTGTTTATTTTCATCATGTATATTTATATATATATATTAAAATAGTTGAAATTTCTTCTTAAACTGTTGTAAAGCTGTAAATTGTCTTCTAAATTTAACCGCTTCTTCAAATGAAGGAAATTTGCAAATTTTCCTCCCAGGGTTTGTAAATTAGAAAATAAGACTACTTTAATGTTTCTATAATTTTTGAAATAACTAAACTCTAATAAAGACAACTATTGACGGATGAAACAAGTTTGTTAGGTATATTGTCAGTGGCGTGCAACGGGGGTGAAAATTTCTATCTTTTTTTTTTTTTTTTAATTTTGAGAGTTAAGAATTTACAATTTATTTTAATAATAATATTAAATGTCATTTATTTAAAAATTATTTAAATAATTTTAATTCATATAATTGAATTACGTAATTTAAAACATCAAAATTAAAATATTAAATTAATTGGCTGATTAAATGTGTCGAAAATTATAGTTTAAAAATATTAAAAAATAATAAGCTTTTCCTTTGTCCCACGTGGTCTCCAGAGCAAATATTAATGTGATAC
Source organism: Parasteatoda lunata (assembly GCA_949128135.1). NCBI lineage: Eukaryota > Metazoa > Arthropoda > Arachnida > Araneae > Theridiidae > Parasteatoda > Parasteatoda lunata. The sequence goes on along the minus strand of OX421972.1, from coordinate 53,261,239 downwards.
GTAAGTGGAAAATGTACAAGAAATAATTTAAAACCTAGGAAACTTAGTTAAAAAAAAAAATAACGTGGTTAAGAAAAATAATGGTAAAATAAATAAATAAGTTAGACTGTCTAATGCAAGGTTTAAAATTTTAAAATATTTGCTCCTAAACTTTTTTTTTTTTCTTAATAGTTTTATTCGCAGAATTATTACTAATTTAAAACTAACAGAAAATACATTTAGAGGGAGGAATGTACGTTTTCTTTATACTTTTACTAACACAAAAGCAATTATAACATTATCCAAGAATTTTTTTATTTTAGCTTTTCTATTTTTGAATAAAACAAAGAGGCAATTGTTTAAAAAAAATTAGTACTCTGAAGACAGTCAATTCGAAGCATTTTATTTACAATTTTTTGTTTCGTCTTTCTTTTTTCCTTTCTTTTATTTATTTGGTTGAAACAAGTAAAGTGCAATAGTTTCTGAGTAAATATTCGCATAATAGTTTTCATTTTGTTTGTGGGCACATGAAGCAAAATTTACATACAAAAAAAAAAAAAAAAAAAAAAAATTCGGAGATTTTTGATTGTGTAAACGTTTGGATGAAAAGAATAAAATAGTTTGTAAATATTAAAAAATCTTGTAATCCTTTTATAAAATAGATTTAAAATTACAAAACAAATAAAATATAAAATAGATTTAAATTTATTATTATTATCCTTAAATACAAAGAAAAAATATGAAGTATTTTTTATCGCATCAGATTTTTATTTGAAGAAAAAACTTTAAAAAAAACTCCTCTTCTTTTTTAATTCTTTGAAATGAAAGGATTTTATTCTTAGAAAATAATCGTGTACCGCCTCTTTCTTTTCATGAATATTTTCTTTTCATTAATCAACATTCGTTCAGTTTTAACTTCTGCGTCCAAAACACATATACACGTTTTCTGACTTTATTGAAATCTAAATTTTAAAATTAAATAACAATTCATCATATTTTTGTGCAGTCGGGCGGAGGAAAGTGTGATTTAGAATTAAAATAAGAAATGAAAGGGAGGTCAAAATTATTTGCATCTCTTCTAAAAAAAATAAAAAAATTTTTTTAGAAGTGAATAATGAAAAAAAGAATAAAAGAAGAAGACCTTTTTGGAGAGAAATATTGAAAATTATTTCCTTAGAAACTTTAAATATAAAATCTTATACCTTTCCATTTCTTCTATCTGGGACAATTACAAACCATTACGTAAAAAGTTATAAAATAGATCATACTTTTATGTGAAGTAAAAATAAAGCAATATTAATTTTAAAAAAATATTTCTACAAAAGTACTGAAAAAAGTACAAATTATGAAAAAAGTTTCAAACTTTTTTTGAATAAATCAATTAATTTATTTAATTTTGCAAAGGGCACCCACAGAAATTTTTTCAGCAACAAGAAAAAAATCCTCAAAATAGTACTACAAAAATCATGTTTTAAATTTTTTTATGTAATTTTTATAATTTTAAAGAACAGTTGCTTATTCATTATCACTAAAACAGCAACTTCTGCAAAATTTTAAGAAAGGAAAATTTAAAAATCATACTTTATTTAAATTCATCAAGAAGTGGTAGCACGACACACTTTAAACTACATATGGTATAAACACAAAAAGAAAACAATTCGTTGTGTTTTATAGCTTTTTTCTTTTGTATTATTTTTGTTCTTTTCTTTTATTTATTTATTTTCTTGTATTATTTTTATTTTACGATATACAACTTACAAAGATATTTTAACTAATAGTAGCATAAACTTTTAAAACACGAACTTCGAGCTTAGTTTATTACTCTAAAAAAAATTCAATATGGGACATAAGAAAAATTATTACAAATAAATAATTATTCATTCATTTATTTCTGTAGTTATTCAGGGGAGAAGGTTTTCAATACTTTAAAGAAAATGAATTTAAAGTTAAGAATTAATTGCATCGCTTGTAAAAAGCTTAAATTCCAAATCCTAAAAGTTTCGTTTCGTATCTGGGATCAAGGGGAGAAACAGTTCTTTAATGTATATAGTTTACTTTCTTTCTTCTTCTCATTGGCACGACAGCCCAGGATGGGCCTTGGCCTTCTCAACAAGCCTATGCCAAGACATTCTTCCTTTAGCCAAGGTTCTCCAGTTTCTTATTTTTAAAATTTGTAGGTCCTTTTCAAGGCAGTCTAAAAATCTTAGGTTTGGCCGTCCTCTTTTTCTTGTACCTGTTGACCTGGCACTGAAAACTTTTTTAGTTGTCCTGCTATCCTCCATTCTTACTATATAGTTTACTTTAGAATTACAAAATTGATATTTTTGTCAAACTTGTCTAATTCTTGTTTAATTAATAAGATTTAAATAAAACCACCTTTGTAGACAACTACACTTACTCCAGTGGTAAGCTTTGATTCCCCTTACCGTTTACCCAGGAAGTGAATTCTGACGTTATAAGCAATCTTCGCGAAGTTAGTTTTGCTTTAAGCTAATTTTAAGTTATAATTTTAAAAAATTCAGGTCAATTTTGAACACGCTGAGTTGATTTTCGAAAGTTTTAAGTGATAAACAATTATAAGTATTCAACATTACGCAAAGCATGCAGGTTTCTCATTGGATACCTGCAAGCGACGTCACGATTGAGTAAACCAATCAGGTTCCACGCACATTCGTGATGTCTTTTGCCGGTATAAATCTCATCCAAAAATCGATTCAGTGTGCTTTAACGTTAACACGTCATGCCCAACCACGTGATTCGTTACAACCACGTGATTCGTTGCAACAAGTACCCAATTATCATAAAAGAAAATTGCAGGTATAACTTCTAATTTATTATTTCCTTTTTGATTTTTTTTTCTTCTGCTTCAACTTTTTTAATATGTAAAAACAATAATATAGTTATACAAATTTTATAATTATTTCAAAAATATTTAAAAAAATATTCAGTGTAATTAATTTTTTTAACTGTATTTATTTATTTTTTTAAATTTACATTTTTACTTTTTTTTAAAAAAAAAAGATAACATAAAAGTGTCAAAAAGTGGAGGGAGCTTAATATTGAAAATTACAAAATATCGATTTGTTTTTATTTATTTGTGTGTTTATGTAATATGTATAAATTTTAAAATTGTATCAAATATTTGATTGTAATGAAATTGTATTCGAAATATTTTTTTCGATAGCCAAAAAAAAATGGTCGCAGTAAAATATTTATTTTCTTAAATGTAGCATAAAAGCGTAGCCATGAAATTAAAAAAAAAAAAATTTTTTTCTGTAAAGTAGTATTTAACTTTTAAATTAATGTTGACTCACATAAACTAAATTTAAAAAATAATTCTACCTGCACAAATAAAAAATACAATGCTGTAATCTAGAATTATTACAATTTATTCGAATTCTTATCAATTATGGAATTAATTTCAAACTTTAATTATACTTACAATATAATTCCATTTTAAAACTACAAATTTTTAATTGTTTTGAAAATAGTATCGTTCAACAAAACTTTATCAAACATCATGGAACAATATTTTCTACTGATAGACTTGGTAGCCTAGACCTTTCAGCACATCAGCGGGTATCAGATTTGAGAGAATAAAAAGGGGAAGAAATTGTTAAGACTCATTTAAAAAACATTTCTAAACTTGTTTCGAATCAAAATTATAAAACTGAGAATAAATCACAGGACTAAGAGACAAGAAGAAGAAGGAAAAAATTTCTTTTACTTGATTACAAACTTTTATTTTTTAACCCTTTGACGCAGATGGGACAGCGGTGTCCCTTTCATATATTTTTTCTGACACTTTAATTATAAGTAAAAGTATTTTTTGTTTTTTTTTAATCATAAAAAACAGTCTAATAGTTACTGAAAAAATCTGTTAGATTATCGGAGTTATATCTGTACTAAAATATAAAATCGAAAAAAAGTAGTTTTTTTTTCAAAAAAATCATTCATATTCTAAAAGTTATCTATATTTGGTTTTGCAAATTAAAGAAATTTCAATGATGAATGTTTCTCTAGGATCTAAATAAGTGCAAATATGAAAAATTATTGTTTGTAAGTGAGCCGACAGTCCATTTAGCAGAAGGACACACGTGTTCCCTATCTATCCCTACTTTATAATCATAAATTAATAAAACGCTAAATATAATATTTTTCACTTATTTTGACCGAAATTAATACAAAATAATGAAGAAAAGTATGTCGAATAAAAATTCTGCGTCAAAGGTATAAGGGTTGATTTTACTTTTCATGAGTATCATTTTATGAAACTCAACTTAAATTTAACCAACATAAAACTTTATGCATAATATTAAATCTTATGCTCGCTACATTTTTGTTAGATTAAGCAGAATTTTGACAGTAATAATCTCTGTCTGGCAGCGTTAGGACTGCCAAGAAATTTAAATTTCTGAAGACAATGCTGTAGATCAGTGTTTCCCAAAGTGTGGTACGCGTTCTTATGCGAAATGTTTTGCAACAAACGAAAATTTCAAAAAGTTTTATTTAAAAACAAAGCTAGCCATGAAAATTTACGATTACGTATTTTTCTATAGGCTATGTTTTGCAGAGTTAACAGTTAATAATTAGTGGTGTCAACAGCCAGTTGTGATTAGTGCAATTTTTTATAGTAAAAATAAACATATTTTTAAAAAAATACATTCATTTTTTTTGTTAGTGGTACACAGCGTTACGAAAAATTTAGAAAGGGTACACAAAATTCATAAGTTTGAGAAACACTGCTGTAGATATACTCCATAAATTCTGCTCCCAGACTTGTGAAATACGATTATCTCGGGGTTAATGGTTATTCATTCATTAGCGTGTATATCCTTATTTGGTTAATTCATAGAAGATGAGTGAGTTACATAAGTTATAACAAAAAGCTTTACAACAGAAAATATATTTTACAACAATAACAAAATATGATGTTATCGTTACAGTATCTGGATGGAATCTGAATATTAATTAATAATACATCACTGACCATAACGCCATCTGGGGGGAATACTATTAACAGTGCTATTTAAAATAGACAGAAACCATCCATTTGCTCAACCAACCCCCACCCACGATGGTTTCTAAATTAATTTTGTTTTCAGACGATATACAGATTTCAGCATATAAAATAAAAATAATCCAATCAATAAATTCCGACATTTTTTATTGTTTTCATACAGAATTGTTTCCACAGATTTAGTTTCTGATTATCTTAAGATGAAATGTAAATCTAATCACTTAAACGTTTTTCCCGGTTTTAGTACAAAAAATGATCCTTAAATTCTTTTTTAATTTTTAGTTGAAATAAAAACTTGTTCAATACTTTTCGTAAAAAAAAAATTTATTAGCTATAGAGCGAAAAGATAATTCTTAATTAAGCTTTAGAACTTTAAATAATTATTTTGCATTCATTATTTTAATTGAATACTGAATAAGGTTCTAAAAAAAAATTATTAATAAGAAAATTATAAACAGAATCTATATCTTAATAATATAATCTAATGATTAAAATCAAAAACATAATAATAACAGAGAAAATCGAAATAAGATGATGAATAAATATTACAGGTAAATACCGTTAAATAAGATATAAATATAGAGTTAACTATTAAACTTTTATTAATTTTGTTAATGACAGCTTAATATCTAGATAATTAATATCTTAGTTTATTGAAAATCATATCAAGTTTTTTTATTTATTTATTTATTAATTTTATTTATTTATTTTATTTATTTATTTTCTTTTTTGTGCATTGAGAATGCTCAAAACGGTAAGATGACAATTATTTTTAACGATCTAGAGACATCCTGATTGTTATGTATAATAATATTTACATTATAAAACTTCACAGTATTACTTAAAAAATTTTATAGCATATATCGCCTTGATGGTTATTTAAAAGCACAGTATTTTAATAAATTGTTTTCAAAAATAATTTTTTATAGTTACGTAGTGCATAAAGATTGTATATTTAGCATTGATAAATTTGACTAGCAAACTTAATAGAAATTTTTTATTATTATTATATGAATTTACTTCAAAAAAGATGGATGATACTTTCTCTCTTAAAAAAATTTTTTTTAAATTTCCAGAATTCTATGAATTTATCTTCAAGTAAATCTCAGAAATACTGAAGAAAAAAAAAGGTTGCATAAAATTTGAAAGTAAGACGTTCCATCTGCGCTATACTTTCAGACCTATTCCGATATAGGGCATACCCATACCGATTTACGATTTAGTATCGGATGATTTTACCTCCACAGTTGGAGGACTCATAAATCTTCTCTGTTTAAAAGAAAAAGAAAAAAAGACAGAAAAGGTTGTATGCCATTGGAATATTTATCACAAAGAGCATGAGATCTATCTTTCGAATTCGAAACTGAATTTTTCACTTATATATTTTCTACAGATTTCCCCTCTGGAATTGAAGTTCGATTCTACCATCGTTTTGTGATAGTAGTTAGAATAGAACTACCTATAGTCAGCATTAAATATTATAGAACTTAAATTTTGACTATTTTTTAAAGAAAGGGGGATAGATTAAAATAGCGTTTATTAAATTTACTCTAGGCTTCAAAATTAAAACCACGATATATCAGTCTTCATTAATGAAATTTCTAAGATTGATTTGTAAATTTTAATTTCTTAATATTTTTCCATGTCGGTTTTTTTTTTTTTTTTTTTTGTTCAAAAGTTGCTTTTTATGTTGAAAGTACACACACTAACTACAATAAGTGACACTTTCACTTTTTGACATTTTTTTTAAAATTTGTCAAGAAATCCCTGAAGATTATTTTGTAACTTTAAAGTTGTTTAATTCATGCGACTTTTCATACTTTGCAATAAGGTTTAAAACTTTCAGAGTTTTGAGGGGCCGACAATAAATTATAAAAGAAAACTAGTATTTTTAAACACCTATGCCAGAAAAAGAGGCAGTAAACTTGTAACTTGTGTCGATTACTTTAATTGTTATTTGCAACAACTGCATAAAATTTCGTAATTTTAGCTTAAATATATATATAGAGAGAGATGGCCATTTTTATACGAAACAATTTTTTTTATTTTTTTTTTTTTTTTTTTTTTGTCTTTAGTTTTTTGCTATAACTTCGAAATACTCAATAAAATTAAAACTATTCAGTAAAATAAAACAAAATTTTTGGAGCAATTTGAAATTAAATACAAAATTTGTTTTAAAATTAGAAAAAAATTCACTTAAAACTACGCAAGGAAAAATTTTAAATATTTTTTTTTCATATTTTTGTAGTAAATTGTAATTGGCAAGTAATGAAAAAAGTCTTATTTGAATGTCTTAAAAACGTAAAAAGTTTCGAGCAATTTTCTACGTAGTTTTAATACTTTTTAAAGAAAAGCTCAACAGGATTAGGGGTTTTCCACAAATTTTACTTTGTTCATGTTGTCCGATTACAAGGTAATCGGTCGCACATACGCATAATAAATAATAAAATTGGGATTCGAACCCGGACCACCTTAATAGGATGAGAGCGCTGTATCCTCTGAGTCAGCACGGCCTATAGGTGATATTACGTCGGCTGCCAGAATTCAACTCGTGAGTCACAACTATCAATCAACAAGCGAAGTTCGTTACGCCTTTATTGACAGCACTAGAGGACCGCCTAAACACATGTGATGATATTAATTTTCAATAAATTTTCTCAGAAACGATAAAGCCTGCAATATATACTGATTTTTAGAGCAATTTTTGTTCAATATGTAATTTTTGTTATAAATTTTATAAAGAAAACCTCAAGTCTGCAACGCAAACGCACTAAATAAATAATATTTTAATAATGATGTTTTGAATTAAATTACTTAAATATTGAATCAAAAACGAAAACGCTCGATATTTCCAGTAACATTGGATCAATTAAAATAATTATTTTCCTACATCCAGTTTTAAATAAAATCAGTTAATCGGAATCCACTTATCGCATAAGCTACCAACAAACTGCGTAGTAGAGATAGTTAAGAAGAAAAAAATATCCTAAATCTTTAGACAATTAAGAGATACAATGTTATTTTATTTCTTTTAAATCTTAATTCTAGTTTTTGTTAGGCAGAGTAAATACCTGGGGGAAAAAAACGTTAATGGGGCTCGTTAGTTCACATGTAAACAGTGACCAATCTCGGAAAGAAGTTTTGCTTGAAAACAAATTTATTTACCACCAATAAAATATTGTCTGCGAAAACTTACTACAAATATTTTGCGCAGCGCATTAAGCTGAGTAAATGTTTTGCCATGAAAAAGAAATGTTCTACTTTTAAAAAGAAAAAAATAATAATTCCCAAGTTTCTCTAAAACTAGGGAGAAAGCTTTTTACTTCATAATCCATTTATTGATAAATGCCTGAAGTGCTGTCAAAAGTAAAGTAAATATAGGAAGCTTAGAACGTTTTCAAAAATTCAAAAAGTGTTTTTTAATGGTTTATTTGCTATTAAGGTATTTAAGAAGAAAGATTTTTTAAAGAATGTGAGCAAAATAAAAAACGGTTCACTCTGAAATAACTTTTGATCTAATGATCGGATCTTCACATTCTAAGACTCAATCTTAATGGTTCGAGAGGGTGACCTTAAAGATTCTAGTGCAGAAGATGTTTTAATTTACGAAATAAGACACAACGTACTTCGGATTTCTGCCTCCAAAATATAGGATGTATCCCTGTTGGCGCATGCGCGCCATTCGCTAGCGTAATGAGGAAGAGGGGAAAAATTATTCTCCTCTGAGACTCGAAAAACATTAGATGTGGATAACTACTTTAACCCTTTCGAAATCCACAATATCTCCAGCTGTTGTTATTTTTATACATTATGTTTTGTTATCAATAAAAAACAAAAGGTACAGCTGGTGGTCCGTCGTTATTAACTAAAATATCAAGCGTGTTGGTTTTAGGCCGACATTGTCTGGTCCGTCGAGCCGGAGCGCTCGAATCAAAATACAACTATGGATACAATAGCGAAACTAATTAAAGCAAAAATTTCCTTGAAAGGAAATATTACTCGAATACAAAACTTTGTCGATAGTATATCTGAAGATATTCCTAATACTACCATACTTGAAGTGAAATTGAAAAAAGTCGAACAATTACAAACTAAAATTGATGAATTAAAAGTACATTCCTTCGGTCTTGAAAAAATCACTGATCAAGAATTGGAAGAATTCGAAAAAGACATCGAACAATGTGAATCTCGCCTGGAAGATTTGGAGGTAAGCCTCAAACTTTTAATTGATTCTAAAAAAGAAACTGTGTCAACTGTAAACGATGTTAAACAAATTAATCAAACTGAAAATATAACTAACACAAAAATTCCACCTATTATACTTCCAACATTCTCGGGAAGATATGAACACTATAGTACCTTTAAAAACCAGTTTGATGACTTAATCACCTCTAATGATCAACTGACTCAGTCGCAAAAACTTTATTATTTAAACTCATGTCTCTCAAATGAAGTAAAAGAATTTGCTTCCACATTTGACACATTTTCTTCATTATATGAAGCACTCGATTCACGTTACGATAATAAAAGATTAATCGTTGATGTGCATGTAAATTCCATCCTAAATTTTAAAAATATAGAACGTGAAAATGCTACAGAAATTCGTGCAATGATAGATTGCATTCAAAAGAATTTACGAGCTTTAAAAGTGTTAAAATATGAACGAAACGATTTATTTGACATTTTTCTACAAAACATAATGCTTAACAAATTAGATAAAGAAACTCGAAAGAACTTCGAATTAATACAAAAAACAAAAGAAGTTCCGTCATACGAACAATTCATTACATTTTTAGAGCAACGAGAAACTGTTCTCTTATCGGTAAATCGAAATTGTTATTCAGAAACGAAAACAATTAAGAAAACAACTAATTTACCATTTAAAAGCAAAACTGTTTTGATGAATGAAAATATAGAGAATAAAAACTGTGTAATTTGTTTGAAAGAATCACATCCTATATTTCGCTGTGATAAATTTTTAAAATTAACACCGCATAAAAGATTTGAACTTGTTAAATATCATAAACTATGTGAAATTTGTTTGAAAAAAAATCATAAAAAATGGGAATGTAAATCGTCGTATGTATGTAATTGTGGTCAGCGTCATTCGAATACATTATGTTTCAGACGATCTATCCTAGAGAAGAGAAATAAGCTGGCGTCAGAAAATCAAAACGCTGACTCAACATTCGAAGGATCAGAAATAAAAAATGAAAATAAAAGTTCCACTACGGAAATTAATTCTCTGCATAATGCGGTTTTAAGCAATACTTCTAATGAAAATAAAAAGAATGTTTTATTATCTACTGGAAATATTCTCTTGCAAAAAAGGGATGGGTCATTAATTAAATGTAGAGTTATTTTCGATTCGGCATCAAATGTTAATATATTGAGTAAGAAAACAAGTGAAATTCTTGGGATTAAATTAGAAAGAATCCAAACATCCGTAGCTGGACTTAATTCGACTAAACAAAACCTGAAAGGAAAATTGCATACTATCATTTCTAATAAAAGTGGTAGTTTTAAAGAACCGATTGAATTCTTAGTCGCAGATAAAATTACGGGTCTGACTCCAAGTGTCAGCTTAGATATATCGAAAACGAAAATACCCGAGTTTTTTGAATTAGCGGATCCTTCATTTTTTGAAGCGAAAGAAGTTCATGCCTTATTAAATGCTGATATTTTCTTTAGAATAATTAAGGATAACGTTTATAAAGTAAATGAAGATTTGTTGTTAAGGGAAACGGAGTTCGGATGGATCGCGAGTGGTCGACTCCATGAGATAAAATTTAATAATGAAAATCGTGTCTTCTTCTTAAAAACGATGATTCTATAGACAATACCTTAAAACGCTTTTTTGAACTTGAATCTCTCGGCATAAAAGACGACCCTTGTCTTCGAGAAGAAGATCAAGCCATGAACATTTTTGAACAAACTGTACAATATAAAGATGGTCGATATATAGTTGAACTACCATTCCGTAAACACTGGAAAGAATTATCGAATAACGTTTGCGTTGCTAAACAACGATTTCTTAATTTATGGAGAAGATTGCGGTTCGATAACGAACTATATTCTCAGTACCAAAATATCATTCGGGACTATTTAGATCAAGGAATAATCGAAGAAGTAGAGAGTTCGGAATCAAACTTTGATAGACCCTTGTTCTATTTACCACATCAGGCCATTAAAAAGGAAGGTCGCATTACAACTTCAACTCGAATAGTGTTTGACGCAGCATCTCACCAGGTAGACGAACTTTCATTGAATGACTGTATATGGCCAGGTCCAAACCTTTACCCTAACCTTTTTGAAATACTTATCAACTTTAGACTAAGCCGAGTGGCTATTTCATCGGATATTCGTCAGGCCTTTTTGCAAATTTGCATTGCGGATAAACACAAGGATGCAGTACGATTTCTGTGGACAGACAGTGATCCTCGTTTAGACTCAAAGCCAAAACTTCGAATTTATCGTTTCAAGAGATTACTTTTCGGACTGAACACTAGCCCTTTCCAACTAGCAGCCACCATCAAACATCACATTGAAAAATACAGAGAGGAATATCCCACGACTGTACATCATCTAGACTCTTACATGTACGTAGACGACTGGATCACAGGTCAAGATACCCGAGAAGAGGCACTTATAATTTCCCGAAGTGCGAAGAAAATCATGAAGGAAGCTGGAATGGAAATGAGAAAATGGATTAGCAACGACTCCGCCTTGATGAGTCAGTGGTCAGAAGAAGCCTTTGACACTTATCCAGTCGATATTCCTATAAACTTAGGAACTAATAATGCTAAGGTATTAGGCATGACGTGGCAAACTGAGGATGATTGCTTGATATTAGACACAAAAGGTATTTTAGAATTCGTTTCAAACTGCCGAAATACCAAAAGAGTTCTTCTGCAAACCATCGGGAAGATTTTTGATCCAATGGGATTACTTACTCCCTTCACAATACGGATGAAATGCCTCATTCAAAAACTTTGGGAAAAGAAAGTTTCGTGGGATGAGAATCTCCCTCCCAGCATTATGGAAAGTTGGAAAAATTGGTGTAAAGAGTTACCGCTCCTGGGAGAACTTAGAATTCCAAGACTTGTGCTAGATTCTAACAGTAAAGAAAATAGTGACGTCGTAGAAATGCATGTTTTCTGTGATTCCTCGAAACTTGCATACGGAGCTACCATTTATGTAAAACTTAAAATACAAGGCAAAGTGTATGTGAATTTCGTTACTTCGAAAAGCAGAGTTGCACCACTAAAAGGAGTTACGTTGCCTCGACTTGAGCTTCTGGGAGCCTTAGTAGCTGCACGTCTGGGTTCCAAAGTGCTGAAAATCATCAATCAGAAAAGACAGTGCACAGTGTTCTATTGGACCGATTCAAAAGTAGTTTTGTTTTGGATTAGAGGATCTCAGAAAAAATGGAAAAAATTTGTCGCTAATCGTGTTCGAGAAATCACTAAGCTGACTGATCCTAATACTTGGTTTCACTGCGCCGGTAAGGAAAATCCCGCAGACTTGTTGACAAGAGGTCTCAGTGCTGAGTCGCTTCTACACAGCAAAAAGTGGTGGCATGGTCCTTCATTTTTGTTGTCTGATGAACTTGTGAGTGAATTTGACTGTCCAGTGCCAAATGAAGAAGAATATTTACATGAACTAAAATCCAAAAACTCAGTAGATACTATAGTCCTGACTTTAAATCATGACAAAACTTTTTTTGATGATTTAATTAATCGTAGTAATAGATTTTTAACTTTAATTCGAATTTGTAGTTATCTTTTCAGGTACATTCATAACTTGAGAAATCCAGCGAAAAGGATTCTTGGTCCTCTGAAACTGGACGAATTGTCTAATGCTGAAAGGTATCTAATTTGCTGCGTGCAGGAACAAGAGTTTCCTAGAGAATTAGCTGCTCTTAAGTCGGGAGGTAGCGTTTCCAATAAAAGTAAGATCTTTAACCTATCACCTATTCTAGATGAAGAAGGGTTATTGAGAGTGGGTGGCAGACTAGAAAATTCTCAATTAACGTACTCGAGTAAACATCCCATTTTACTGCCTTCTAAATGCAAGTTAACTGAAATAATCGTTAAATACTATCATGTTAAGTATCTTCACGTTGGTGCGCAACATCTACTTTTTCAGGTTAGACAAAAATATTGGCCCATTCATGGTAGGAATTTGTGCAAAAAAATCGTGCACAGTTGCGTAGTTTGCTTTAAAGCAAATCCTAAAGAGTATAATCAAAAAATGGGTAATTTGCCAAAAGAAAGAATAACACCTGATAAAGTTTTCCGTTCTACTGGAATAGATTTATGCGGACCATTCTTTATAAAAAATAAATATCAGAGGAAAGGTCCTGAAATTAAAATCTACGTTTGTATATTCATCTGTTTAGTAACAAAGGCTATACATCTTGAGCCAATCAGTGACTTGACTTCGCAAGCTCTCATAGCGACACTTAAACGATTCATTGCCCGAAGGGGTAAATGTCGTAAAATCTTTTCAGACAACGGAACTAACATGGTAGGGGCTAATAAAGAACTTAATTGTTTGTTTAAGATGGTAAGGGATCGGGAGGAGTCATTATTTGCATTTTTTGGCGAAGAAAAAATCGAATGGCGCTTTATTCCCCCCAGGAGCCCAAATTGGGGAGGGCTTTGGGAAGCAAACATTAAATCATTTAAATTTCATTTTAAGCGTGTAGCAGGTAACTCTAAATTTAATTACGAAGAATTTTTAACACTCGTAACTCAAATAGAGGCAATATTGAACTCTCGACCTCTTATTCCTCTTAGTTCTGAAATTGAAGATTTAGAAGTGCTAACACCGGCACATTTCTTAATAGGGAGGCCGATAACGGCCATAGTTGAACCATCCCTAACTGATATCGAACCAAGTCGTTTAAACTCTTGGCAGAGAATTACCAAGTCAGTACAAACAATATGGAAACAATGGAGCCTTTCTTACTTGAACAGCTTACAACAAAGAAAAAAATGGGTAAAAAATCAGAAAAATTTAAAAATAGGGGATATGGTTTTGATAAAAGAAGAAAACCTTCTCCCATGCAAATGGGTCTTGGGTCGGGTAGTAAAACTGTATCCTGGGCAAGATAATCAAATAAGGGTAGTTGAAGTAAAAACTTGTAAGGGAGTATATAAAAGGTCTGTTTCCAGATTGAGTGTACTGCCGATAGAAAATTGAAAATACTTGTATATTCATCGAAATATTTGTATATAATTTTATGTAACACTTGTATTTTTATTAGAATTTCATGTAAAAAATGTGAAATTTATCTCAAAGATTCTGATTGAGTATTAGTTATGTTAAAGTTATAATACTCAACAATGTTAAAGTTTTTGTAAAATTATATGTTAAATGTATAACTGAAAAAAAATGTCAAGTTCTTGCATGTGAACAGTGCAAGGCTGGGCGGTGTGTTGTGGCGCATGCGCGCCATTCGCTAGCGTAACGAGGAAGAGGGGAAAAATTATTCTCCTCTGAGACTCGAAAAACATTAGATGTGGATAACTACTTTAACCCTTTCGAAATCCACAATATCTCCAGCTGTTGTTATTTTTATACATTATGTTTTGTTATCAATAAAAAACAAAAGGTACAGCTGGTGGTCCGTCGTTATTAACTAAAATATCAAGCGTGTTGGTTTTAGGCCGACAATCCCCAATCTGGGAAATAGGGCCCCAATAGTTTTAGTAAATAATTTATTTTCTCTTATTATTATTTTATTTAATAACAGTCGAAAACTTTGGAATGGTAAGGTATAAAATTTTTAACTTCTTTTTAAAGGATATAATTTTAAAGGACAAAATTTGAGTAAAATCGGTCGAATAGTTTCTGATAAATCGAATTATGAAAAAGACATATTTTTGAAATTCGATTTATGAGGTTCGACTTTATTTTATTTATTATTATTATTATTATTTTTTTTTTTTTTTGAAAATTAAATTCGTGTAAGTAAGGTCGGTTTTTTAACAGCAAGTGAAAATAAATTATACGAAATAAAAACTATTGTAGCATTATCCAGCCCACCCGAAAAACCAGTCTACACCCGATCACCTCTTTTTTTGTCTGAAAAGCCCTCCATGTCCATTTTATTATTTTTTTTAAAAAATAAATATAAAATTACGAATGTTTTTCGATATTCTAAAATTTAGTTCATTTAGCGTTTCTTTCTTAAATTTTTTCTTCATTTCGGTAATGAACCTTGTTGTTGTTTCTAATGCGACTTGCCAATACCAGCAAGCCTGCTTGGTGAAACCAAAACCAAGCGATTTTAAGGCAGAGGGTGCTTTTGTTGTTTTGCACTGGTGCCGTCTATGGCAATAATATGACTTCAGCCACAAACTTGTCACATCCCGTTTATAGGACGGACTCATTCACTCATTCACCCACAAATGGTAATTTTGACCTGAATGATCAATCTGCACCAAAGAATGATCAATCTGCAATTCAATAACACCCGAGGTATTAGTATGTTATGGGAACATGGCGGACTTTGTGACCCGGCAGATTTAGCGTGCAACAGTCACCATCTGTAACACGGGGAGCCGGGGATCGAACTCACGTTCTTTTGGACATGGGCCTAACACCCTACTAGCCAGGCTATATATAGTATGACCGTTGTTGAATAGCGGACTCAATTTTGAGTTTACGACTACCAATTCTGACTACAAATCAGTAAAATTTTGCCTACAGATATAAAATTTCTTTATCTAAACATAATTCCATGTAAAAGTTATTTTTTATTATTAATTATTACTTTGCATTTATTAATTTAGTAATGATTGGAAAAACTTACAATTTTAAAAAATTTTCAATATAATTTTTTATGATACATTTCAAAATTAGAAGGAAATCAATTGTTCTTGAGAAACATAAATTTAAAAGTACAACTTCTTTGAGATGGCAGTACACGCAAAGGGTGAAACTATTCTTAAGGGGCACGAACTTCGAACCACTCACTTGCTTGAACTATTTGGGCCCCATTTTCGGGAGAGTGGCTATCCCCCCTCTCCATATTTTGTGGATCAACAATCCAAACGTGTCAACAACAAAAAAAAAGATTACTTCATTTAGGGAAAGTACAGTTTGTGTCAGATTTTGTAACTTAAAAATCGTTTGCACAAATGTATTTTAGTTCAGACCATCGAATGTTTAAGATATAGTTCTGCTAATGCGTGAAAATACGATCATTAGATGAGGAGATATTTTAAGTGAAAGTTTTTTTTCCATACCGTATAACTTTTATTGTAGATTTATTTGTTGCTCAAAAATTTCTTAAATTATTTAATTTCATTCAGAAGCAACAGCGCGAACATAAGCATCGTTAGCGGAGGGTGGCGGTAGGTATGTGTCATCTTCAATAAATAGAAATATCTAAAAGTCCCCCTTAATATTTCATTGAAAATATTTTGGCGAATTATCATCGGATTTAAATTCTATGAAGTTAAAAACAAGAAGGAGATTTTAAAAAAATGATTAAATTTTTTTTCTGTTATTTAGAACACTTACGTTTTTTTTTTTTTTTTTTTTTTTTTTTTTTTTTTCCTTTTGTGTGAAATTTAGAAAACTATTGTAACTGTGTAATTCAAAATCGTCCCCCAAAAAAACTGGGCCCCTGCGACTCCAATGAGACCCCCATAAAACTGCTATGCAGATAAATTTTCCTTCATAATTGTCGTAGTACTATCTCGATCTTAAAGTATTATTCTTTAATTTTAATTAAAAATATAAACACATTTTTCAAAGAAAATCAACAGTCAAAGATAAAATCCTATTGAATTTCTGTTTTGACGAATACAAGTAATTTCTTAATACATATTTACAAAACAATATTTTTTACGATGGATTTTTCACAGATATTATTTTTAAAAGATACATTAAGTAGAACCAAAATATTCAACAAGAAACAAATGTAATCGATATAATATTCAGAATTTCTCATTAAACCAAAACAGCTCCATGCCAAGAATTCATGAAATAAAATTTTAAAAAAAGAAAAAACAGCAAGCTTACATCAAAATAAGAAAAGTAAACTTCAACTTTTATTCCACATTTTTGTACTGCAAAGGCAAATTCGTTCTTTTTTATTCAAATGTGGTGGAGGCATCTGTGATTCAAGCCGGATGACGTGTTTTCTTTTTCCTCTTTTAAATAATTCTCTCGCCATTTATTCTTGTTTTTCTTCTGTGGTTAGTTTTCTTTTAAAAACTGGCCACTGATACGACATTCATTTGTTGGTGCGTGACTTTTATACCAGACTTTGTTGTTGACGGATATCTTAATTCCTCATTTTTGTTTTTTGAAAAGAATAATAAATAACATCTTTCAAAACATGTTATTCTCCTTAAGAAAAAGTTTAAAATCCTCTCCAGTCTGTTGATAATTTCTTGAAGTTAGCTTTCCATTTCATTTAACATTTGCACTCTATTTTACTTGTTAGATGATATTTGTATTTTCGATCATTCGTAGTTGTTTTCGTTATGTTAATATTGTACAATGCTTAGAAAAATTTGCTAGTCTTATTGGTTGGTTTTGATAGTTAGTAAGTGTGCAATGTTGAAATGAGCATATAAACAAGCTATAAAGTTATTATAGCTGAAAATTGAAATGCAGAATAATTGTTACATGTTTATCATAATTTGTCACCCACAAGAACAATAACACTATAATATTGTACCGTGGTTTTATTAGTTTTGTTAGTTAGCTTAGTGATAGTTAGAAATTGCACAATGTAAAATTTATAAATTGTAATAGTTACAACTGTTAGGGAATTGAGCTCAAAATAATAAAAATAACAAAACAATGCAGAATTATACATGTTCATCAAAATTTGCCTCCTACTTTCTAAAGTTCTATAATTTCCGAAATTTTAAACAGGTCTGTACTGTTGTTCAGTATTTTATTATTACTGAACCATGAAAATTAAAAGAAAATATGTTCTGTTTCAATTTACTTTTATTAAATCGAGTTTTCTTTCATTGTACTGTTCAAAATAGATAAATAAATTTATTTCTGTTGAAAAAAAATAATATTAACAAACACTATATTTGTTTAGAGGAACTGCAAAACTATTATTGAAGGCATAATTAATTTTCATAATTGGTTACGGATACTGTCGGATATATTTTTTAACAGAGACTGAATATACTTATATTGGCACCAAGATACTCGCATAATGTGTTAATAGGTTTTTAATCGGCCCCATAAAAAAGATAAATACTGGATTAAAAAGTTAGCTTGTAAATTTTGACTACCATGAGTTTGCCTCGAGCTACAGCAGTATGCCAAATGATTCTAAATGTAATTAATCTTTATTTCGATGCGATGAACTTCTTAACCTAATAACGTAAAGCCACCGGGAAGAATAATACAATAATATAAATAAATAAAAATAGCAGGATATAGGAATTATTTTAGCTTTATTAATTGTGTCGGTACATGTCTTTCGTTTTGTGCATGATTTCGTATTATTGTTTTGTACAGATTCGTTGATTGTTTTCTTTCCAGTATAGAGAATGACTATTCAACTGTATATAAAGCTTAATTGGATATAAAATAATTAAAAATCATCATTCCAAGTGAAAACAGTACCAAGCCATTAATGTTATAACTAGATGAAATTGTAATTTAATTTTATAAAATGTAATTAATTAAAAAATAACAGACCAAAAATCTAAAGCACAGAAGCAGACAACAGAATATACTGAAAAAGCACCAAGAATCCACCGATATCAAATTCAATCAAAATGTAAGTAAAAATATATAAATAAAAAATCAAAAGCACTGACAACTTGATAGCTTATTTAGAGTACATTACTTACTATGCCATCTGTACGGTAGCAGTTTTTGCAGACTGGTTGCAAAATACCACAAAGCACCCAACGCCTTTGTCTCCCCCCCCCCCCCGAAAAAAAAAATCAAGGTCAAGTTAAAATATTATAAAATGAAACTTTGGAAGTCGAAGTAGAAGTCGACAGCGGGAAAACTCGTTCTCTAAGATGAAAGTGTCAAGTGTCGCACGTTCGATTTCATTCCAGCTTTTTTTTCGTAAAAAATAAAATATCTGTAACTATCAAGATTTCTTTTAAAATTTTAGCATATATATAAAACTGCTTCTTTTCGAAGATAAAGTAATGGAAAATAGCCGTAAACGCCGACAAATCACAAATCCTCATCATACAAAAAAGAAGAATTAAAATTTCACCTCAATGCAAACCGAAACTGTTCAACATTCAAATTCCAATAGTTAAGAGAGCAAAGTACCTTGGACTCATAATTAATAGCAAACTCACTTGGGGCGACCATATTAAAAATATAATAGACAAAGCAAATGCAGCAGTTAATATCATCCAACCTCTCATCTATAACCAAAATGCCTCACTAAAAATCAGAAAATTACTATACACCTCTATGATCCGACCTATACTTACATATGCTTCACCTGCCGGGACTACTATACCCGAACACCTAATGAAAAAGCTCAACCAATGTCAAAATAAAATACTCAGAAAAATCACTCGTGCCAGATGGTTCATACGTAATTCAAATATCCATAAAGATCTCAAAATTCCGTTTCTATCCGAATATATATATAAATTAAATGCAGACTTCTACGATAAAGCCATAAAATGCAGCACAGCCAACTTCAATCAGATTTTTAACTTCGAGAACTATAAAAAAGACGAAAAACTAAGACCAATAGCCGCTCATTTCACCTCCGACTCCTCATACAACAACTATCAGCATAAGTAATAGTCATCAATTCCAGCATCTATAGTCTACATCAATAATCCAAAGCATCAAACACTTTACCAATACTGAAATCCTGACTTATGTTACTTCACGTTGACAATCAAACCACAGCCATCCACAGTTTAACAGCAAGTTGCTCTTATTATTTTCATTTTCTTTCAGTTATACAAGCAAGGTGCTTGTCTCCCAGTAACAGCCACCCCCTAGACTGCTGAACTCAAACTCTCTTTTATTTTAACTTTTTTTTTACTTCATGATATATGGGATAGGGGCCTTCTGCGCGGCCCAGGTGCCCAATTTGTATAAATAAAGAAAAAGAAGAAGATAAAGTAGATATTGTTGAATAATTTAAAAAAAGAATAAGAAAACTCCTCCCCAAAACTAGCTATAATTGAAAAGGTTTCACTACCAGCCTTTCCTATTTTCCGTCTCGCTTTCACCCCTGGAGTTGACCGAGCCTTTAATGCTAGTGGGGCCTTAAAACAGACACAGATATGTATATGTAGTGTATCTACCACTACAAAAATATAATTCCAACTCACTAGTATATAAGACATGTTAACTCGATTTTTACACCTCCATGATAAGACCGATCATGACCTATGCCTCGCCAGCATGGTGTAACGTATCAGAGCGTGAGCTTGGGAAACTCACAGCAACGCAGAACAAGATTTTAAGAAGACTAACTGGCGCAGAGAGGTATCAAAGAAACGTAGATATTCACGCGGACCTAGAGTTGGACAGTTTCGAACATCACTTTCACAAACAAAATCGAAACTTTTTTAAAAAGGCTTTAGACTGCACAGCAGCAAATTTTTACTCTATTTTTGAGTTCGAAAATTTAGCTGAAGACGCCTCCCTGAGGCCAGTTGCTCACTTTTTTACAAGTGATGTAACACTGACCATGTGAGATAAACTCAATGGCATTATTTATGGCACAAATAAAAATATTGTATATGGCAATTTAACTCGGACATGACATGTAAATATTGTAAATATTATTCAAGCGTTGACAAAATCAATTTGATTTGTATTTATGAACTGACTAAGCTTTGAAAAGGGGCACTATGATATAGATTGAATAAAGAGCGCACCGCAAAGTGCAATATCATGACAAACTTCTCACTAGAAGTTAAGAAATCTCTTTATATTGGCACTAATAATTGATATGGCTATAATAAATAATAAATGGCACTATGTACATATGACAATTTCTGACTTGAAATGCTAAGATGCGTTGACAAAATCAATATGATTTTATAAATAGGGGCAATAAGATTTAGAATGAATGAAATCGAAAGATTTGTGAGAATGAAATGGATGAGAAGTGTGGAAGATAAATTGTACCAGGGGCGTACAATATTTGACAAACTTCATACTAGAAGTTTAAAATTTATTACTTATTTATAGTTCTTATGTATTTAGTTATTGTCTCACTGCATGCATCATTTCATGTTTTCACTCGAGCAATGTGCTCATTACTAATTCTCTACTTTCATTTTTAGTTTCAAGGACCTCAAGGAAACACCTCAAAGATCCTCATCACAAGATGAAGGGGTAAAGGGCCATTCCGGCCTCAGGTACCCCGACCAACCGACAGGACTAGGATTAGGACTCGATTCTATGATGGGGTACCTTTTCATAGATGAATTGTCGATATTGTCGATAACCACTCTCGCCACACATTCCGTCGTGATCCGAACGTGATGTGAACAAGCCTACGTAGGCAGAAACACCCACTTCGATATGAATACGCCTACATCGACAGTAACGCCTACTTCGTTGGATGGTCCACATTCAACAGTTGATTGCTACTTGTGACTGCAACATCATTCACCTCCTAGCGCTGTTGCTACTCAGTCTCGATAAAACACAACGTCGGCCTGCATACACTCGACTGCTAAAGGCAACACAGGAGCGACTACGACCGTGAACTTAATACAGCTCTCACGATTAGCGAAAAGTACGGTGATCTTAATACAGCTCCCCCGGCTTCTTGCAAAAACAGCAATGAATCAACTAGTGGTATCCATTCATCGAATTCTATCACAAATATAATTCTGGTGGTTGAGTACTGTAGTGTATCTACCACTACAAAAATATAATTCCAACTCACTAGTATATAAGACATGTTAACTCGATACTATGATTGGGTACCTTTTCATAGATGAAGGTTGATATTGTCGATAACTACTCTCACCCCACACATATATATATATATACACAATAAAGACCAAAAGGTTAACAGAAAAGAAAGAAAATTAAGAACAATAATAAGTTTTATTAAAATAAAAAATAATACTTTTTATTATGAAAAATAATTATTTTTATTTTCTAAACTAAGAGATGTTCTTTTAAGTTATTACTATAATTATAAAAATATCCTTAACTGCGAATTTGACTATAAGAAAATTCTAATTAATTTTTGTCTTTTTAATAATTATGTTTAGAACGGAAAACATATTTTTGTTAATATTTTTTTAATGATGGAATGCTACAAGGACCGAATTATTCATCTCAATTAGCTAACTTATTTTTACACTATTATGAAAAAAATTATACTCTTATTATTAAATTTTCTTTTAAATTTATTGATGATTTAATTATCTTTAATTTTCAAAATTGTACCATTTTGTTAAATAATATCTACTCCGAGGAATTAATTTTGCTTCGTAATCATGATGATAAAATTAATTTTAATTTTTTAGTTATGAATATTAAAAATATCTGCATTGTTAGAATTATTATGCCTGCATTATTAGAAAATATCTGCGATACGATGAACAGAAATGATTTTAAATTTAATATAAATAAACTAATAACATGGAATTCTAATGTTTCTAAAAACATTTATTTCCATACCATTTTTAATCAAGTGAATAGAATTAAAAGAATTTGTAGTAATATTTATTTATCGAAAAAACAAATAAACGAACTCTTCCAAAATTTGCCAAGAAATAAAGTTTATCCAACTAATGCAATCAAATCCTATAATAAATCGTTCAGTAAATTATAAGCTTTAATTAATTTTTTGTTAGCTAAATTTATATATTTATCATGTGCACATCTAATTCGGGCAATTCAGTGGTTAAAAATCTTCGAATATTACATAAAGAATTTTTTAAAATAAAAAATTATTTTTCCTTAAATAATAATAATTTCTCTAAAATCATCAATATAAAAAATTATAATTAAAATATGACCTTATAAATTTTATTTTATGACCGTCGTTGAACAGCTGACCCAATTTCATGGGTTTACAACTACTAATGTTCAACTCCGTAGCCTTGCAATTTTTAACCAATCCAGAAGACAAGGAAACTCCTGGATCAGTACCCCCAGAGGTATTGATTTGTTATGGGAACATGGAGGACTTTGAGACTCGACAGATTTAACGTGCATCAGTCACCATTTACTACACGGGGAGTCTTCGGCCGGCGAGGATCGAACCCACGACCTCTTTGATAAGGGCCCAGCGCCCTACCGACCAGGCTATCCCGGCCTGACGTTAGAAAAATTATAAACTTTGAATTATCCAATATAATATTATTACCTTGGGCAACATCCAGTTCGGGCCAATCCAAGGTAACTAACAAATTCAACGCGCTACTGTACTCCTGTAATAACGCGCCATAAAAAGAACTCCTCAAATTCTATTGATGCTTCTTTTTCATAATTTGTAATCCGGCTAACTTGCTACGAAAGTATTTTAAATCATTTTTAAGGATGCAGTTACATGTAAGTACATTCGAATTCGCTCACTCGTTTTATTGCTTAAGGGGGGACCCCACCCTGAATATTTCAAAAATTCGAAAAAAAATGTATTGCGTTTTTCGAATCTTTGTACCCTTCCTAATGTCTGTCTAAAACGATTTCTCGGTACCTAACTGCGTTTGGAAGTTATACCGGAAAATAGAGAGTCGTCGATAAGCAGGTAGAAAGGCCCGTTCGGCCGTATTAGGAGGGGCGACATTCTTTTTGTGTCTCATCCATTCTGTTGTCTGTATATAGAAACTTATTGTAGGCATTTCATTTATCGACCATTATATATATGAAATTAAATGTTTTCCCCTACCATAAGTCAAAACTTTAAACACGTTTTTCTCAAAACGCTGTTTTTTTACCTGGCCTAACGTTTTTCTCGTGATCTATAAAACGAAATAAGCTGTTCTTTATTTTAAATTACGTAAAAATATGTTCTTTAGAAAGTAACATAGGATTTTTTGATATTTTTATATTTCGATTTTATATTAGTATTTTAATGAATATTTTTTTATGAAAAACTTAACTTTTTTTTTACAGTTGCCGCCATTTTGGTAATTTTACGATTATCAAAAAACCGCTATGCTACTTTTTAGATCATGTCTTTATGTTTCAGAAAATCTAAACAAAATCATTTTCCTATGTTTCAGGACTTCTAAATCCATGAGGCCAGTGAGGTGCTACTTTTTGATGACCAGCCGCCACACACGGAGCTCCCACCAACTTATTTTTTATTATTTTGTAAAAGAAGAATTTTTAAAATAGACTTAAATTGTAGCTAAATAACATTTAAAAAAAAGGAGTCTCTGCATTGTCTCTATTACAAAATAAATAAATAAATAAATGAATAAAAAATCAAGAAAAACGTTAACATTTTACCATCTCAGGGTGGGGTATCCCTCTTAACTAGTTCTTTTTTCGTTTCAATTTTTTTATGCTCCACTCTCACATTTTATTGATATATTATGCTTTAGATATATGAATACAGTATTAGAAAGTACCCTCTTTTGCGGATATAATCCTGTGAACTGACGATGAGATAATGCTGTTTCATAATTTTGTTTTCGGTTTTTTTTTTTTAATAACAATAAAAAAAAATTCACATTTTTATTTTTAATTTTTTTCCTTCTCCTTTCACAAATCTTTATTATATTTTTCCCCATATTTTCTCTACTTTTTAAACATCATATATATATATATATATATATATATATATATATATATATATATATATATATATATATATATATATATATATATATATATATATATATATATATATATTCAGTAAAAGAATGGGAAGTCTGTTGGAAGTAATTATAGAACCTGAGGATAGATTTATTCCGAATCTCATCCTTTTTATCTCTCTTTTACATCCACTTCTTTAACAACAAACAGCATTAATTCTTTTAAAGCTGATGAAATCTAAGTTTCTAATAAACAAATTTTCATCATAATATACAGCCAAGAGAGAGATAGAGAATCAAATTAATCATAATTTTTGGAAGTTATGGATTTTGATTGCACTCGACATTTATTATTGCTTCATCAAGCATCCTGAGGAGTGTTAGGTCGATGTATTAGATCAGGAAGTAGCTCTCGATCCTTGTCAAGGACACTAGACGTGAGGCCCTACTTAAGGGAGCACAGAGTTGTCATGTGACAAAATTTATCCATCAAATCGTCCTCGTGCGATGATATGGTTCCGGAAATTAGATGAGTCACCAGCGAAGAATTCTTATTCAACAATGAGGGTTTTATCTCTAAAGGCCTTATTTTGAAATTATTATTTGGTACTGATAGTTGTGACAAAGATAAAGTAAACAATTAACATAATAAGATTGGTTGATAAGGTTGAAAAAATAGGTTAATTTACATTTTTTTGAAATTATCCTTCTTTGTAAATAATTCCAGACCAAACCGGCACCTATTACCGGATGTTACAGAACCAAAAAATTTATATACCCTATATTTTACTGTAATAATTACCGTAAAATCACAGTCATTAAATACATGCTACAGTAAATCTTACGGTATAAAATTTTTCGGTAAAATCGATTTTACTTTAAAAAGCTTTTACGGTATAAGGGATTTCACTGTATTTTTTATGCTTATTTTATAGCCTAAACCCTTAATATTCAGCACCCAAATTTTTCTGATGGAATAAATTCAATAAATCCTACACTAAAAAGTTCTGGATCAAATAACGATAATAAAAAAAAAATTACCGATGCTCTGGGTGCCGGTACTTCTTATCGTAAAAACCAATTTTACCGGAATATGTTATTGAACAAAAAATATGATGTACCTTAATATTTATTGAAATAACTACAATAAAATCAATGAATCACTCTAATTAAATAAATATTACTGTAAATGTTACAGTATAATAGCTTACGATGATCGTATTGCAAATAGTGCAAATAGTAGTGATTATTTAAAAGTACAAATAAACATTTTCTACAAAACAGCTACTTCTGAGTGGATAAATTATTCAAATACTGAGTCTATTTACATTAGCGTTGCCCCATTTTCATTCATCCCATTTTATACATACTACAATGCTTTATGAATTCGGAATTTTTTGTTGTAGTGGTGGTACATTTAAAATAAATTCTCAAAACAGAGGCAATAATCTATTTTATGTCCATAGAAAAAATAGCAGCATAGAAAAAATTACTAAAAAAAATAATAAAAACGGAAACGTAAGGTACTAAAACATTCTGTGGAATCAAAACTTTTAATCTGCTTTCGATAGTATGTTTATAGGGTGGATTGTGGACGATGTAAAATAATTTTCAATTAGGAACGTAAACTTTTCTGCAGAAATCTATTTTAATATTAATAATAAGATTTTTTTTATTTTTTAAATGAAACAAAATGAACACTACCACACTGAGAACAAAAATATAGTCAAAACTACCAGCATAGGGTAGCATATGGCAGCATAACCATGTTTCTGGCTCTATGGGAACACCAAAAAGCTTAGCGCTTTGATAATGTTTTTGGTAAAATTAACAATACAATATGGTTTCATAATACGGGATAAAATTTGGTAAATGTGGTATAATTTGGTAATTAAAGCATGGCATAAACCATTTATTCGGCTAAATTTGCTTTTCAGTTTTGCATTTTTTACTAAATTCGTGGTTACAAGGACTATAATTTTAAAAACCAAAATTTTCGGTAAACCGTTAAATTCGTCGGTAAAAAATTAACAAATGAATGATTTAAGTATGGAATATTTTGGTTTTGCTACACAGAATTATGTTTTTTAACAAAAAGGAAATTACCGTACAGCACGATATTTTTACCACAATTTTTTTCTTCCATGTTTTAATATTTATTACAGGCAATATATTATTGTTTGTTTTATAATCAAAATTTTTTTACTTATAATTATTTGCTATAAATGTCAATTATTGAAAAATATCAGAATAAATACTTTATTCAAATCCATACTTAGCATGCCCGATACTTTCTATAACAAGCATTGTTTTATTCGTTTTTCTAATTGATACGGTTATGTTTCTTTTTTAAACTTGTTTTTATTGTATTTTTTCTATTTTATTTTATGCGCCAATAAATCCAAAGACAGGTCCAAATGATCAGGTTTAAAAGTTACATTATTAAATGCAAGGTTTAGTTTTAAATATACTTTAAATTTCATTTTCTTTATTTAAAATAATTTGAAAACAACAAAAAAGCAACTAATGATCACATTGAAAAATAAACTCTAGTTTTATTTAATTAACTTACCGTAACTTTAGTATTTTACACTGCACTCAACTCTTAAAACCTACAATAACCTAGAGACCTTTACTAGAATGCATAATTATATCTAGCCATATTCTTCCTTCTACAAAATATAAACTAACATGTTGTAGAAGGCAATTAAAAAATATTAAGAGAATTCCTCCCCTAAACAAACTGCCGACACTGCTATAGTAGTTCCTTTCAGATAACTTCACAATTCTTTAGCTCATTGGATATAATGTATTTTTGTTAAGCATTATTTTACTGCTGGTAATTTTTTTTAAAAATTAAATCCTAAGACTTTGCAATACATAAAAAACTAAGGTTTCACAGGTTTAATGGTTAGTGAGGGCAAAAGGGGGGGGGACTTTTCGGTTGAACATTATACTATTATTATTACAATTTCTCTGACTTAGAGTAACTAAATGATTAAGCGCCTAACGACGACTGTTTCGTGAACAAAATCATATTATATTGTGTATGAAACAGAGCTTAAGAATTAATTACGTAGTAAGTATTATGTAGAATCACTTATATTTTAATTAATTATGTATTATTAATCAATTATGAAGTAGCTAAATTATCAAGTTACAATTAGGAACTTCTCAAATATATATTGAGTCCCGACCACAGTGATGACGTAAAATATCCTAATGGTTGACGGATCATGCGTTAGAGTCCTGCTGATGCCAGGCTAACCGTGGGAGATTTTCATGACTTTCTTCTCCGTGTAACACAAACGAGGGTTAGTTTCTACAAAGAAGTCCTCCACGAAGGTTATTTTGTCCCAATACTTGATCCAGGAGTTCTTTTGTATTCTGGACTGGGTTTAAAATTACAAGGCTACGGCGTTGAACATTGGTAGTCGTTAACTCAAAATTGGGTTAGTTGTTCAAGGACGATTATAAAATCGAATATATTATGAACATAATGCAAGGAACTTTTTAAGGAAAGGCTTTTGCCATCGATTCGATGACAACTTTATCCTAATAGATTCGGAAACTAAATACTAGGAACTAAATCTGTAATAAAATAAAACATTTTGGAATCATTAAATTTTATCATTTTTAATTTTGATTTAATACGTTAACGATAAGTGAAATATGTTTTAAGAAACGGAAACGAGTTGGTGAGCGAAGTGAACAGGGAGCAGAGCCCCCTGGTATTTTTTTAAAAAAAAGTTTTGATCTCATCAACTTAAGTCAAAAATCATTAAAAGCGCTCCCCTTCTATTGAGGTGACCCAGGTTCGAATCAATCCCATCAATGGCTGGTTGATACGTATTCCACACCCTTCTCGCACCAACCACAGTGCTGACGTGAAATATCTTAAGTGATAGACGGATCATGAGTTAGAGTCCCCTTGCCGTCATGCTAATCGTGGGAGGTTCTCGTGGTCCTCCTCTCCATGTAACGCAAATGCTTGTCTTCCGGATTGGTTCAAAATTACAAGGGCTCCATAGTTGAACATTAGTAGCCGTAAACCCAAAATAGGGTCGGCTGTTCAACGACGGTTATAAAATGAAATCAATTTGGTATTGAAACATTCATTAGATGTCCCAAAATCAAAGTTATTTCAAAGTTTTTTCAATCTTTTCAACGCAAGCAATCAATCAGTCAAGCTGCAAAATATGTTTTTGTTTTCAATTTTAGAATACGGTAGTGATATAAATACTAGCATAAAAAAATAATTCAAAACTCCAATACGTTTTCAGAAAGTTTAAAGCTCATTTTAATATTTTTTAAACTTGATTTATTTTTGTTCCCTTTGTCCGGGTGAGAAAAATAAATAAAACCAGATAAAACTCATCTAAAATAAATATTTAGGATAATAAAATAGATAATACATTTTAAATAAATAATGAAAAGAAAAATTTACGCTTGAGGTTAATGTGATCAAAAGCCATTCAGCGTTTTAGTACTTCTTGAGAATTTTATCTATACTCGCCTAACTTATGCTGACCTTTGAAATCTGTAAGCATCATCATAAAATAGCTTATGGAAAGATATAGTCCATAAATATTCTATGTCAGAGAAATAAATTTTATATTTATGAAAAAAATGCGTACA
This sequence comes from Parasteatoda lunata, assembly GCA_949128135.1. Classification (NCBI taxonomy): domain Eukaryota; kingdom Metazoa; phylum Arthropoda; class Arachnida; order Araneae; family Theridiidae; genus Parasteatoda; species Parasteatoda lunata. The sequence goes on along the minus strand of OX421972.1, from coordinate 53,231,875 downwards.
TCTTTATTGATTAAGAATAAGAAGTCATTTTTTAATGTATGCGAATCATATACTAGTATTAATAAATATGAGAATTTTACGATTGCTTTGATTATCTCTATAACCACCTGACCGATTTTGGTTTGAGGATAGGGAGATATAATACTACTATATAATACTATAAGTAACTATTTAACAGCTGTAATAGACACACAAGATCATACAAAACACTCAGAAGGTATGAAATAGTTGTTACACAATTAAACAAAAATGAATCAAGTTAATGAGTAGTCACCGCCCAGTGTATTTTCAAAAATAATTAAATTTAGCAACATTCAGATCTCCAGAATTCACCTGGAAAGATGCTAAATATACGATCCCAAGAAACTAAGGGGGTAAGATATTACCTGATTAAAAACTTCATCCATTTCAAAATAACAGTTGATATGTTTCAAGCTCTTCAAAAATCGACGCACATTTTCAAGACTTACCAAACGTGAATGATTTGATTGACTGTTTCGAAACAAAAAGTGATTTGAAAAAAAAAAAAAAAAAAAAAAAGACTTAATGAACACCATAGATATGTCCGTTATCAATAATTCGAGAAATCATCAATTGTTGCTTATTGTTAGAATCTTGGGCTTAAATTAATTTTCGACAACGCCAAAATTATTTTCATCCCAGTCACACCAGCTCATTTTAATACCCCTGGAATCTTGTTTTATTTACATGAATGCTGATTCCCTTGTTATAAGCAATAGTTCCTCATGACCTTAGCGCGTGGAAATGCATTTTACCTTGACTTGCCCCTCTCAGCTACTGTGGTTTTTCCTGTTCTGTTTTTCATTCTTTAAGCCTGTATATACGATCCAAGTTCTTGGACGAAGATTGATTGAAATTGATGGAAACTTGTTTTGCTTTGAGCTGGATCGTGTAAACGATCATCCAAGTTCTTGATCCAAGTCCTTGGATGATAGTAGAGCATGTTCTACCTTCTGTCATCCAACCAATCATTGACATTCAAGAACTTAGACCGTGTAAACAGGCCTTTTTTCTGTCTCGGCTGTGTCTTTTCTCGGCCTAGTTTTGGTTCTCACCTTTATTTTTCACTTTATTTTGGTTCTGACCTTTTTGTTGGCAATTTAACGTTTTTCAAATAACTTTTGTTTCTTCTCATTCACGTCGGCCAAGCTTTTAAAATGGCACTTAACGTTGAAACGCTTGAAATATATCGACTGTTATTTGCTATTTAAAAATTTTTTGAAGCGAATGAATTTAATCAAGTAATATCTATAGATGCCATTTTAAGGTTGTAAATATTTTAAAAACTTTTTTTCAAACTTCAAGTTTTAAAAGTACAACCTGAAAATTTTCCACTATCATCAATCAACTTCTCTTTGTACTATTCCCATAGGACGATTCGTATTCCTATCCCAAAAGAAACCTATTTCTATCTGTTGCATCTGTGACTGATTGATCATTGATTGATTTCCAGTGGACAAGTAAGGGGAGTGATGTCAACTTAGACATATCCTTAAAGTTATTAAATACAACGTGCAGTTTAAAAATAACAAAATCCTTAAGTATTTACCTTTTTCATTCAAGAATTTTTCAATTAAAATATTCTTAAACTACAATTATTATTTATGCAATTAATTTTTTTTTTACTTTATCACTTAGATAATTGTTTCCAACATTCTATCCTGAAATTTTAAAAAAAAATATTCTTTATTAACTTATTTGCTAATCAAACTGAACTAAGTTTTCAATATTATTAATTATTTCATCAATGCAATGTCTTTTTAAGGAATTATCAGAAATCGAAGCATTATGAATGGCTACGTTTAAGAAAGGCGCCATAAATTGTTTCAAAATTTTCGATATTCCTTAAAAACGTTAAGCTTGTAAGACTGAATTATGTATTCCATAAGAGATTTTCTTAAATATTTCTCATTCCAATCTTTCTGCTCGTTTTTTCATTAACCTTTCCTTGTTATTTTCTACCGTTTTTCAAGGATATACCACTAGCAATAACAAAGTTATTAAATACAAAGCTCAGTTTTGAAAGAATCACGGTGAAAAAAACACGGAAAAGCACCTGAAAAAAGACACCAGAAAAGTCCATGTTATACCACAAAAAACAGAATCATTAAGTTTTGATGTGAAGAAATTTAAAAAATTTACGATTATTTATGAATTTAATGACCGATTAATGGCCATAACATGGCGTTGATCGATATACATGCATTTTTTTTAATTTTTAAACTAAAGTAAATAAAGGGTTAAGCGTGAACAAGTTATAAAATTGATTGTGTAAGCTATTGTTGTTGTTTTTTTTTAAAAGTGTAAGTATAAAATTGTTTGTTTACACTAGCGTTGCCTTTTTTTAAAAGAAAACAAGTATAAAAGAACAAGTTATAAAATCTATTGTTTAAACTATTATTGCTTTTAAAAAGAACAAGTATAAAAGAATCAGTTATATAATTGATTGTTTAAACTATTGTTGCTTTTAAGAAGAACAAATACTATCAGATTAGAACTAATTTCAACCCAAAAATGCAGTCTGAAGTAAATAATCTTAAAATTTTTTTATTTGAATTAATGAAGTCTAATAAGTATTAATTTGTAATTAACGAGTGAACTTAAATTGCTTCAGTGATTAAGTGCATTTCAAATATTTTTTTTTTAAGTCGAATTTGATTTTTCTTTTATAAACTATGCTTTGCGAATTAATATTAAATATCAGCTGAGAAGCTATAAAAGGAAATATCAATTTTATATATATACAATAAAAGAAATAAAATTCCACAAATTATTATTTTGAAGTATTTTTATTATTAAAATGTGTTAAAACTTTAGTTTCTTGAAAATTTTCCAGTGTACAAACATTAATAGAAATTATCTATGAAAGTATGGAAAAAGATTACAAAGAAATCCTATACTTAACCAAAATTAATCTAATTTAGTAATGATCATACCCTAAGAAGTGACTTTCTGGAGCTCTTTTTTCCCAGGGACTTTTTTTCTGGGTGCCCTTTATTCAAGAAGTATTTTTCTTGGTGTTCTTTTTTCCGCCTATTGTTTTAAAAATGCCCTAAATCACAATTCTCCTATTTAAAAATTTTCGATACATGATTTTCTGATTTGATACAACATTTTCAAACATGTTTTAATTAATATAAAAAATAAACTAATAAGAACATTGGTTCCTTGTTCAATTTTCCTCAAAAGTTTGTTGGAAATTACATCTTACTTTCATTTGGATTAAATAATGAATTAAGATCAACCAAACAAGATAACCTTACTATTATATGAAATTCTACATAACATTTATCCTTTTCATTCAAAGTAACAAGCTTTAAGTTTTAATAAATGCGTATTTGATCAAAACGAATGTGTTCCAAATCATTTTAGAATTGTATTTCCATAATCAACAATAGAACCAGGTGCAAATATTCTCTTTGATTTTCGAGGAAGAGGATACCGCAAATCGATAATGTCTCTAAATCATCTTTGTTAGGTCAAGCATAGACTTCGCCGAAGATATAATGCTTTTGCCAGCTGTTCGGGGGTGTCAGGTTTCATACGATGCCGCTGAGTAAATATCAGTCTTTGGGGAAGAATGTCTTCTCTAGGACTTGAAATGTTTTATCAGGGGTCAGTCTAGGGGGGAGGGGATATCCGGGAAGTAATGTTTCCTTTGCCACTCCGAAAATGTGTTTGCAATGTTTATAGTTGATTAGATTGTGAAGGAAGTCGCTTTGGCAATAATGGATTTTTAAATTTTGTCATTATTATTGTAATTCGAAAGTATTACAAAATTTATTAATTTGATAATAACCAAAGTATCCAAGTTAACCCATTAAATAGATTGAAAAGGAAGTCGTTTCACAATAATGGAAATTTAAATAGAGACATCATTATTACAATTCGAAAGAACTACATAATTTATTTCCTACTTATTGTTGTTAATTATTCATTTGATGATAACCAAAATATCCTAAGTTAACCCATTATTATTTAGATTGAAAGAAAAAGTAGCTTTTGCAATAATGAATTTTTAAATTTTGTCATTATTATTGTAATTCGAAAGTATTACAAAATTTATTAATTTGATAATAACCAAAGTATCCAAGTTAACCCATTAAATAGATTGAAAAGGAAGTCGTTTCACAATAATGGAAATTTAAATAGAGACATCATTATTGCAATTCGAAAAAAACTACATAATTTATTTCCTACTTATTGTTAATTATTCATTTGATGATAACCAAAATATCCTAAGTTAACCCATTATTATTTAGATTGAAAGAAAAAGTAGCTTTTGCAATAATGAATTTTTAAATTTTGTCATTATTATTGTAATTCGAAAGTATTACAAAATTTATTAATTTGATAATAACCAAAGTATCCAAGTTAACCCATTAAATAGATTGAAAAGGAAGTCGTTTCACAATAATGGAAATTTAAATAGAGACATCATTATTGCAATTCGAAAAAAACTACATAATTTATTTCCTACTTATTGTTAATTATTCATTTGATGATAACCAAAATATCCTAAGTTAACCCATTATTATTTAGATTGAAAGAAAAAGTAGCTTTTGCAATAATGAATTTTTAAATTTTGTCATTATTATTGTAATTCGAAAGTATTACAAAATTTATTAATTTGATAATAACCAAAGTATCCAAGTTAACCCATTAAATAGATTGAAAAGGAAGTCGTTTCACAATAATGGAAATTTAAATAGAGACATCATTATTGCAATTCGAAAAAAACTACATAATTTATTTCCTACTTATTGTTAATTATTCATTTGATGATAACCAAAATATCCTAAGTTAACCCATTATTATTTAGATTGAAAGAAAAAGTAGCTTTTGCAATAATGAATTTTTAAATTTAGACATCATTATTACATTTCGAAAGCATTAAAGAATTTATCTCATATGCTTTATTAATAATTAATTTGATGATAACAAAAATATCTTAAGTCAACTCATTATTTAGATTGTAAAAGAATTCACTTTGACAATAATTGAATTTTAAATTTAAACATCAATATTACAATTCGAAAGAATTACCGAATTTATTTCGTTTGTATTATTAGTAATTAATTTGAAGATAATAAAAGTAAATTTAACCGAATAAATGATTTTTATGCCATGCTCTGAGGTATCAATCATGATGAAATTACCCTATTTTTAAAACATCTACCAAATTTATCACATAATATAAAAACATTCTTTATTGTTAATTTTGACAAAATCATCACCAAAGCTCTTCGGTAAAAATTACCGAACTTTTTGATGTTCTTATATAACCAGAATCGCGCTAAATGTTCCTTTATTCTGGTAGTTTTGACCACACTTTTTTTTCTCAGAGTAGAGCCCGGATTTTGATAAACTGGAAAAATGCCCTCAAAAATAGTATAAGATGCCCTTTAAAATATCAAAATATGTCCTTAAAATAAAAATAAAAAACTTCCTTACACTTAAACAAGAATTGTAATCTGAAACATCATTGATTTTTAAAATTTCATGTGATCTATAATTGAATTGATAAACTATTACGTTATTGATGCGCAATTTTCATTAAAGTTTGATATAATCATTTTAGTTGAAATGATCTAGAAGTACATTATTATGTTGGTTATAAAAGATATAATGATTTGTCAAATAACTAGTAAATTGCCGAGTCATTTATTTTAGATAGTTCGTCAATGTTAAGTAAAAATGTGTGAAAATCAGTTAAAAAGGGAGAAAATAGTAAGGATAAGCTATTTTTTCTAAATATTTCAAAGAATACCCTAAAATCTAAAAAACATATCCTTACATTGACCTAAAAAAGCAAAAAAATTCCAAAATTCAAATGTAATCAAAATCCGATCCTTCGTTTCTACCATCATTGTAATTTTTTTTTTCACATTATAAAAAAAGTAGGTTTAAGTTTAATTTAAAAAAAAAAAATTAAAACACAAGGATAAATCTTTAAAACCGAAGCTGGCAGGTTCTAGACACAATGGTAAACTACATGGTAAAAAAACTTGATTTGTACCGTTCTCTCTGAAACCTTTCAACCAAACGTATGAAATAGTTCTTTCCGCAGTTAGGTTTGATAGAAATTTTAACTACGCATCTAAAATACTAAACCAATATATCATACTAAATCAGAAATTTATTAATTAAACCATTATTAAATGTGGATCCATTCTATAAAATATATTTAACAGGAACAATTAAATTAAAAGTAGTTTTCTTCATATTTTATGTGTCTAATTGTTAAAAACATAATAGTATAATTGTATGTGAATAATGCTAAAACTAAGCAAAGAGGCAAAAACTATAAAAGTTAAAAATTTAAAAAAATTATTAAATTCCAATTATTTTAATTGTGAATCTCTGCTTTGAAACATGTTTAGAAAAACAAATGCCTTCTTTTGTTTTAAATATTAGAGTAACTATGAACTTGAAGCAAAAAATTTTATGCAGATTATTTGATCTTATGCAATCTATGGTCCATATAATTATGTGTTTTAAAATGTTTTGATTTAATTTATATAAATTATATAATTTAATTGATTAAATTTATATAATTTAATTAATTATAAACCATAATGAATTATGAGATTTTAATGAATACTGAAATAATATTTTAAATTAAATATCAGTAAAAAATATAAATAGATATTTATTTTGTATTTTACTTTTTCAAAGTTAAAGTTTTTGGATACTTGGTTGGACAGTTTCGGATTTTTTTTTTTTTTTTTTTTTTTGGACAGAAAATCCCCCGCGTTCTGTACAAAATTACAACCGTACTGAAAAGCCAATATTTTGAAGTCAAACTACTCAAAATGCATGTTCTCTGTGGGAAGTTTTTTTTTTTTTTTATACATATATATTTCATATTTCGAAATTCGCTTTTAAAATTATCCCTTTGACTCACATAAATTTTAATGAAAGTTAATAATCACATTCGCTATATACAAAGTAATTATTGCAGTATCATTAATCAAATTAAAAATAGTAATATTTATTCATTATAAACTTTCAGTAAAACGATTTTTAAAGTAAGATATTATAAAGGTAAACAGTATTATTAAAGGTTGTTTTTCGAAGGCTCTGTAGCCGCATGGAATGATGAATTTTTAAGATTAAAATGCTATTTTCATAACCTGCTGGGAGCTTGAGCAGTTTCTCATTACTGTTCAATCAAGTTTAGCCTATCTTTAGCTAGCGCCCTCTATATTTATTCTGAAAATGGCCCAAAACGTCAATAAGAAAAGCCAGTTTTCAGAAAATGAAAAGCGTATGTGGTCTTTTTTAATTTCTATGGTCAATATAAAAGCGGATGTGGTCAATTTTTTTAAATTCTAGTGCAGAATAATCTGGGCTCATAAAAATTTGCATAAAATGAGAATAAGGCATTGATTTTTAAAATTTTTCATCTGGATGGGAAAATGTCGCCAAATTGGTAATTTTTAAAAAAAGTTTAATAACTTTTAAAATATTCTTTCTAAAATACTTTTAAATATTCTTTTAAAATATTCTTCTAAAAGTTTAATAACTTTTAAAATAACTTTTAAAATATTCTACTTTGTCTGTTCTAAAGCTTAGAAAATTCTTTAGAGCAAGATGATATATATAGTTTAAAATTATAGCTTTATCTTAAGTCTAAGGCACTTAAACAGTGTTTTTTTATTTCGATTAGAAAAAGAGCTCCGAAAAACCATGTTAATAAAAAGCAATTCTAGAAATTTATAGTGCAAATTTGACAAGAATGTAAATTTTTTAAATATAAGCTTGAAATATGAAACATTAGATTTAATAACAGTTCAAAACTTTTCCACTAATAACAGTAACAAAGAAAAATATTTTTTATATCTTTTTAAAATTAAAATAATAATTAAAAAAAATAATTGATACTAAATGATGATTGTAATACTATAAACTGTGATGTTTACTAAAACTGTGATGTTTACTGTTTCAGGTATTAACATTATTTAAACATTATTGAAAATGACAACAGAACGGAACATAATGCGAATTCAAATTAATGTCTTATTTTATTCTTTTTTATGTTCCAAATCAAAAAATGCACTGCTTTTTCAAGTTTCATGTGCAAGTAACATTCCAATTGTAGCTGAAATTTTTATAAATTTTTAAGAAAATTTTTTCTACATTCCTCACCATTTTCAAAATGACGCATAATGAATGATTAATCCTTCAAAATATTTTTTAAGGCCATGAAAATTGTGAATTAAAATAATTTAGAAACATTAAAAAAAAACATGAAAATATTTTTTAAAATTAGTATTTGAGTAAATACTAGATACATTTTGATTACATTCTTGTTATGAGATATTGCTATAATACTATCATTTTAAATAAGTTTATTTTTTCTGCATTGTTATTTCTTTATTTTGCACGTAATTTTTACACATTTTTATGATTTTTTATTTTACTATGTTATCAAAACTTTTCTAATTGTATCAATTATAATATATTATTATAAAAAATTATTCAATGCAGAATTGTAATATTGATACTTTTATGATTAACTATATTGATTGGGAGCAAATTTATTGATAATATATCAAAATTCTTAAAAAGGTTTTTTTTTTTCTTATTTATATTTGATAATTTTAAATATAATTATCAAATATGTTTGAAAAGGTATTTTTTTTTTCCCGAACAGCAGACCCTGAACTTCGCCTCGGAAGATGCTTGTTGTTCATTTAACGTTACCAAGTAGGCACCTGTTTACCTAAATCACGAAGGCGAGCAATATTATCGACACAAACCCGGTTATATGGTGGACCACAACCAAGGACAATACACAGAGAAAAACATCCATGCCCTGAGCGGGTTTCGAATCCGCAACCATTAGCTTCGCAGTCGTGCACGAGGCCACCTGGTCCGCAACGCATAAAATTATACTTGTTAAAATAATACAACACACTCCAAAATTGCTGACTGAATACTCACTCTAATTGTACAGCACTCAAATTGGAAAACGGACCACACAGAATAACTTTTAATCCCTATTGATCGGATTTTCACGTTCTATAGAACTCAATCTAATTACATTTTTCATGAAATTATCTTTGGATAAACGAATTCTATAATTGTGTGCAAAATTTTTTTCGATTCCCTTAAAAAATTCTGGAGGTTTGGCGAAATAAGCAAAAAATACAATTAACATTAATGAGTTGAAACATTAGACCCACTCTCTTGAACAAACTGTAGGGACCATATTTCAATGATTCCAGCTACCTTCTATATTTTGGGGGTCAGAAATCCTAATCTGTCGAAAAAAAGGTACATTTATTTAGAGAAAGTACGTTTTTGTGTTTAATTTCTAAACTTGAAATATTGTTTGTACTAATTAATTTGCATATTTGTGGTCAGTCAACCCTTGAATAATTGAGTTCACCCCCTCGAACCATTAAGATTGAGTTTTACAAGGTTCAAATCCAATTATTAGACCATAAGTTATTCAGGTTGTTCCGTTTTTTTATTCTGGGTACTGTACATATTTAGGATATCTAATCTAGCTAAGATATACACAATTATATTACTTGATCAATACATAAACGATAGTGGATAGAAAAAAATATAAATATTAACCTAACACATATTTAATGAATTGCAAAAATAATCAAGTAAAAAGTATGCAAATAAAAATGTTAACAATTAAATTAATTATTAAATATTTCCTGACTTGAAGTGAAAAAGATATACACAAAGATATACACTAGCTAAGATATACACAATAATATTACTTGATCAATACATAAACGATAGTGGATAGAAAAAATTATAAATATTAACCTAACACATATTTAATGAATTGCAAAAATAATCAAGTAAAAAGTATGCAAATAAAAGTGTTAACAATTAAATTAATTATTAAATATTTCCTGACTTGGAGTGAAAAAAAAATTTTTTTTTCACAGTAAGACAGAAAATATTTAAGAAAAGCAAAATTTACGAAACTTTAAAAAACAAATTTAAATGCATATTTTCTAGCGTTAAATGTATTGAAAATCTAGTTAAAAATTTCACGGTTAAATAATTTGATCTATAGTGTAATTACGAAAACGATGATGAAGGGAGAAAAAATTCGATTAGAGGCAGCTGCTGCGCAAGAAAAAAGTTGCTGAAGCAGACGATAATTATTCCTTGAATGCTGAGAGCTGCGAATGCATATTTAATGGCTAGAATTAGCATTAAAAATGTTCATTAGAATCTTTTTTATATTTTATTCGTTTTTTTTATTGTTACTTCATTTTTATTAATATTCACCGTGGAAGGATGAAGAGACTGAGTGTGTTAAATATTTCTTAAGGTATACATCTTTAAAAAGCGATGAATATTAAACGAAATTGCAAGTTTTGACTTGTTAGTTTGCGCTAATTTTGGGAATTAAGGGGTCATTTATAATTTCGTTAAGGTGGAGAAAATATAATGATTCTCAATTTTTTGATGATTTTTCATTAAAATGGCATTCTTCATTTCGAGGTGTGTTTTTTTTTTCGGTGAGAAAAATAAATTTAATTAACTAATTTTTGACTTAAGAAGATGTTCGCAATTTTGTTAAGGGTAAAAGTCAGATAAGATGACATTATGTTAAATTTTTCAATAATGTTGCTGAATTTGTTATTTTGTTTAATTATTTATTTATTCTGGAACTCTTGGATTTTGGAAAAGAAATTAATTTAATTTACTATTAGTTTTTTTTATATTTAATGGTCATTCATAACTTTTTTAAAGTGAGAAATCATTATGAGATATATGGTACTATAAACTAAACTTAGAAAAAGTTTTTCTACATTTATTTTTTCAAACTAAAGTGACTATTTTAGATACAAATTTCGAACCAGTAATTTAAATTAAATTAATTAATTTAGGTCCGCTTCAAAAATGTAGTGGTCGCCGCTATGACATTTCATTTCAATATGCATGTTACTTTCCAATTTAAAAGATGCAATTTCGAAAATATGACCCCAATATAGTTTAGACGGGAGAATTTTTTTCCGCTTCTTTTACTATAGCTTAAAAACGTTTAAACTAATGAAATCTATAAGGCTTCCTAACTTTTCCTGGACTGGGTTGCACAACACTGGTGGTTAGAACCTCTTACTCCGAATTCGGAGGTCAATGGTTCGAAACATGGAGGCAGCAAATGAACAACGCTCTCAGATATTTCTTCCTTCAGATCCGGTTTGAGAGTAAGCAGTTTGCTTAAAAATAACTATATGTTGTGTCATGAATACATGGCATTTTTAAATTTGACTATTTTTGCCGGGCCTATTTGGACGTTTGAGAACATTATTTTTAGAAAAATTTTATATTATAGAATATATTATTAGTACCAGAAATGTTTTACGATAAGAAATGTACCTTATATTAAAAATGCAAATATGTAGTGGTGCCTCACTCTCAAAGGTATATATTTGATTTTATCAGATGAAATTGCCCTTATGTCATTTACTAATTATGTCGATTTTGCATTTTTTAGGTTTAAAATTTATTTGTAATTTTATAGGAAACTTGCTTTGGTACATAATATTAACTCAAGGTCGAATTAACCAACCTCAAATTTAAAGAGGACCGTTACTTTTTTTTAATCAAATTCTTTTCAATATACAGAGAAGAAAAAAATGGTTAAACTTTTACATTTTAATCCTCAATACACCGAACTGACTCGTAAGACCAATGGATCTATATTTGTCTAGACTTGTCCATACAAAACTACGAAATACAAAAGATATAAATGTTACTTTAAAATGACATTTCTCTTAAGAAATCAAAAATCATTTCTATCAACCTGCTGAGAGGTCGAAAAAGAATAAATATTTTCTTTAAATTTCCAACGGGTCTCGAAGTCATTGTCACTTACAAACTAATGCACAGAAAAGTAAGCAAACAAAAAACTCCAATTTTTAAAAATTCACACAAAGAATTTATATTTTTTTGTGAATTATACCCCTTATTGTATTGCTCTTGCAGCAATACGTGAAACCTATGCGCTTTATTGTTTGAGTTCACCCGAAAAATTATTTTGTATTTATATAAATTGTAGACTTGAAGGTTTTTGTTTAATATTCTGACAATAATCCCAGGCTTTATATACTATAAAATATCCGATAATAATAAAACCAATGTACGTGCAAGATAAGTACAAAAACCTATTAGCAAAAAAACATAAATCTTTCAATAGTTTGTTAAACATTTTATTTTACCCTGATGTTTAAAAAGAGACCCAAATAGAGGATGTAAAAGTTTAAATTAAATTATGATTTTCTAAATGTGTGTTTTAAATGCATTAAAGCGGTAGTATTTATCTATTCACTTTCTAGTGGTTCTCTTATATTTTTAAAATTAAATAATATGTAAGACCTCAATATGAATTATGATTTTTTTACTCTCAATAAATTACTGCTACTATGTTTATGTGTTTTCTGCGCATTCATTTTTATTTCTATTTAATGAAGTAATCAGTGTTAAAACTTTTCACAATATTAAAATATACTATGTCGATAATTTCATCTCTAATTATTAAAGAAACATATAGACTGCATGAATTTCAAATTCATTTTTTATGAATAGTTTAAGGTTAAATATAAATTTTATTATGGGTGAGTCGAGAATAAATGAGGTATACCCGATAAAATATATATGAGGTACTTGGCAATGACAATCTTTTCCAGGTACCCAGTTCCGGGTTCTGAGGTTCGTTTGCCAAGTATAGGAAATTACCGGGTAATGAAAATCTGGAATGGTAGAAGGTACTTTCCTAGTCAAGGATAATTTAATAAAAATTGTAGCAAAAAACGTGGATAAAGAAAAAGAAATAGGAAACATTACTTCTTCTTTCTTTTTGAAATATTCTCTGAAAGAAAATGTTGATTTTTTAAATCGATTATATATTTAATTTCATTCACAATATATTGCCTCCACTTAAGGGATGAAATTGTTAAACATTTTATATTAGACATATATTAACAACCGAAATTTTTAAACCTTTACCAATATTATATATTGTTTGAACTTTAGAAATAGAATACCCCTTTTTATTAGGAGGTTTAACCATTTTATTTATTTACTTTTTAAAGGTTTTATAATTGTATTTTTATTGTATTCTATACAATGAGTTTATACTGTGAAATTGAGAAATAAATTAAATAAAAATGGAGGGATATCAAACTTTGTGGTTTACTGCGTTTTGCTTTGGAAACTAGAGAATTTATTCTGACTAAATGCTATAACTAGTTATAAAGTTCACCAACGTATGGTACTGCTAACTGAGTGAAACTATTAAGCAATGATTTCAAATAAAGATTGCATCAACAACTTGGCGCAGTGTGTGGACAAAATTTGAACAAATCCCATTTCAGTTGAAATGATTTGACATCAAGCGAAAAATATTGTTAGATGACTTCCCAGTCTATAGCGTCATTTGTTAATTAACTTTATTACTACTTTTTAAATTTAGTAAGAATCTATATCTGATTTCTGTAGCAGAACGCAGCACACCGTACATTTCTATCTCCTTGCGTTTTTCTGTAATCTATTTTAAAATTTGTCGGACATTTAGGGGGAACCCAGTTTCTAGCAAAAAAGGATGTTTTTATTATATATATTTATTCAAACTAAATATGTTCGGTAAATCGAATGTTAGAGGTGGAATAGTGAGAAAAAATTATATTAAATGCAAAAACTGTTATTTTTATACTCCATTAATAATGAAATAGGCTCTGATTCAATTTCCTAAGATCTTGCAGTACTTCAATTTATTTAAATAGTTTCGATAAGAAATTAAATTTTTTCTTAATTTTGAGGATAAAAAAATACGTAATATGATAGAAATATTTTAATATTTGAAATTGACGACAACTATTTACTCATATGTTATTTTGAATGTCAAAAAATATATCAAACAGTTTATTCTCAAAATATTCCAAGAATTGTTAGACACAGCTTGAGGCAATAAAAGTTTTTTTTTTTTCCTTTCTAAAATGACGTTCATAAATTTTGGCCGCGTGGAAATCAATCATAAGAATCGAGTCTTTGTCATGAATCATAGAAAGGTTAGCCTTGATTGAAAACATTACTTTCAAAGCGAAATATTTCAATTTTAGGTTTTCATTTTTTCCAATGATATTTTTGTCAATTTTCCTTATCTTTTCCGTTAAATGACTGCAGGAAAAATGATTAATGTTTCTTATGTAAGACATTCATTATAAATTTAAATGATTTGCTTTTTAGCACTTGTCTCAAATCAAAATTAAAAAAAGTATTTAATATTCCCCCCTTTTTTTTTAGTTTTCTTACGTCATCAATTATATTTACATCAAACGTACAACACACTCATGAAAAAGGTTTGCAAAATTATAACGCTCATTGGAGAACCCAAAAATTACCCAGATAGCACCATTACTAGTTTGCAAAAAAATGCGACAATCACGGAGGATCATTTGTGAAGTCATATGTGAACTCTGCGACGTCGATTCGTGGGTTTTTGAAGGTTACTATGTCCGCCTTTGGGATCCTCAAATGACGTCACCCAGACGTTAACACGAGACCTATAATTGTCGCAGTGACGAAGATGTGACATATTCACGTCACAACTTAGTCACATGGAGACCCTGTTGAGACGTAATAGTCACAATTTTGTCACACTGTGACAAACTTGTGCGTGTTGTGACGTGAATAAGTCATATATTTTTCACACGGAAACCTAGTTGAGACGTGAATTATCACATCTTCGTCACACGGTGGCCCTGTTGAGACATAAATGTGTCACAGTTTTCTCCCACCGTGACCCTGTTGAATTGCAAATTTGATATATTTTCGTCACCCGGTAACATCCCCGTCAATTAAATTTCTCATTGTGGTCTCATATTGGCGTCAGAGTGACGTCAAAATGTGACGTCACCATAAAATCTCCCCAATGCCATTTCTGAAGGTCAATAGAAATTTAATTTAAGGCCAATATAAAAAGGAAGTATTTTCCAGTAGAATACAGCAAAGTACAAAATATTGAAAACAAATAAATAACTCATATATAATAAATGGTGCAACAAATACATAACAGTTTTTAATAACTTTTGAGTTACTTATGTAAAACAAATTTTTACGGAAAATTTGTTTAACCCCTTACCTGCTTTGATGCTATTTGCTTTTCTATCTATCTTTGCTAGTATGCAGGCAAAGCGTGGAGAATAAAATAAGTAAAAACATAGGGAAAGGAAAGGAGGAAACCGTAGCATAATGTGTCAAAAACAGGGTGCACAAAATACCATACTGTGTAATATTACGTCAAAAAAAGGCAACGGGTTAATTATTAAGCGTAGAGAACAAGTAAAAACATAGGGAAATGGAAGGAGGAAACCGTAGCATGATATGTTAAAAACAGGGTGCACAAAATACCATACTGTGTAATATTACGTCAAAAACAGGCAACGGGTTGATTATTAAACGTAGTGAATAAGTAAAAAACATGGGGAAGTGGAAGGAGGAAACCGTAGCATAATATGTCAAAAACAGGGTGCACAAAATACCATACATTGTAATATTACGTCAAAAACAGACAACGGGTTAATTATTAAGCTTAAAGAATAAGTAAAAACATAGGGAAATGGAAGGAGGAAACCGTAGCATAATATGTTAAAACCAGGGTGCACAAAATACCATACTATGTAATATTACGTCAAAAACAGGCAACGGGTTGATTATTAAACGTAGAGAATAAGTAAAAAACATAGGGAAGTGGAAGGAGGAAACCGTAGCATAATTTGTCAAAAACACTGTGCACAAAATACCATACTGTGTAATATTACGTCAAAAACAGGCAACGGGTTGATTATTAAACGTAGAGAATAAGTAAAAAACATAGGGAAGTGGAAGGAGAAAATCGTAGCATAATATGTCAAAAACAGGATGCACAAAATACCATACTGTGTAATATTACGTCAAAAACAGGCAACGGGTTGATTATTAAACGTAGAGAATAAGTAAAAAACATAGGGAAGTGGAAGGAGGAAACCGTAGCATAATATGTAAAAAACAGAGTGCACAAAATACCTTATTGTGTAATATTACGTCAAAAACAGGCAACGGGTTAATTATTAAACGCAGAGAATAAGTAAAAAACATAGGGAAATGGAAGGAGGAAACCATAGCATAATATGTCAAAAACAGGGTTCACAAAATACCATATTGTGTAATATTTCGTCAAAAACTGGCAACGGGTTAATTATTAAACCTCAGGCCAGGCCCAGGCCCAATAATATAACCTTGGCCAGGCCCAAATAATATAATATCATTAAATATTTTTGTTTCTTTCCTTTATTAACGTATTGCACTATTATCTTACGAATCCTATGAATGAAGCACTGTTGAAATGCACCATTTTTATTTTGTTGAGTTGTATTTAAGCACTGGTAAGTAATTTTTAAAAATCTGCTGTTTCAATTTTTAAAATTTGTTCATGTAAGAATAGAGCTATAATTACAATTACAGAAATCTTCATAAATATAAAAAAGTTCAGGGTGCTTTTTTTCACGAATAGGGGCACCTTCAGTTTTGAAGGTCACTAATTATGCAAATTAACATATCAATTATATTTAACTAGTAATATCAATTATATTTAGCTATATTAGCTCCTTTCAAAACAGAATTCAAAATACTTCTATAAATATGAGAGATAATATTTTGTACATATTAACTTCTAGCCTAAAAATAGTTTGCAGTTAGTTATTGTATTCTGAAGTTTCTGCTACAGCGATCTCTTTTATTATAATATAAAAAGAGCATTAGAAAGAAAAAAAAAGAGGGGTATGACATTTTTACAAAAAGAGCACTTTACTTTGTAAAAGGGCAGGCAGGGTGGCTGCCCTTCTAAAAACACTTAGGAAGAACACTGCAATTAACACGTGACAATTATTTGCAGTTATTTAAGTTTATATGATATGAAGGTAAAATGTTATGATCTTTGGTGAAACTGAGAACATGGGGTACCTTGCTCCACTATAAAATGGGCTTGGTTGAACCACTGAAATAATTCAAAGAAACTTAAAGAATAGTTCCACTTATTTTAAAAAGTTTTAAAATTAAGTACAACTTAATAATTACTCCAAGTTATTTATAATTTTCGGAAGAAACGTTTTTCAACTATCTTTTTTTACAAAAATTAAGATATACTAGCTTAAATGAAGAATAAAAAATTTCAGGCAGTAATAACTAAGAAATATTTCAAGAAATGCTTAAATAAAAATTATCTTAAATTTATTTGTTTTGAAAAAAATGTAAGATATTAATTTTATTTACAAAATTTTTCAACAAGCTGGTTTTGTTTACATTAAATATTTATAGAAATATTACTACTCATCTTATGTCTAACTATGACTATTACAAAATTTATAATAACTTAAGATAACTGGAAGAAAGTCCTTTTAAATAGAATGACTAATTCACTTCTAACAATTACAGGATAAATTTATGTGCAGTTGAATATTAAGAGAATAATTAAATTTTATCTAACATTACATTTTCAAGGAATTATGACTAAAAACAAAATTTTTTATACATATAACATATTGAGATCGTTTTTAATGTCTCAATATTTCATAGGGAATTAAATTTGTTGTGAAGCAATTATAAAAATTTCTTATGTTAATCAAAAATTTCCTATATTCATCACTAAAAGTTTTCATTACCGAAACATATGAAGAAAAGTCATATTGAACTCTATTTTCAAATTGCAGTCAATCAACGATTATTATTTTATTCCCATAAATTATGATGATAAAGTCTTTAAATTTGGGGGTTATTCACTAAATATTGCATAGTCTTAATACACTTCAAAACTTAGTCATTTTGGAAGAAAACTTCAGATTATTTAAATTAAAATTTATGCTATTAAATAATTCTACTTACTTGAGCAATTAATGGTGGAGCTCGATGAAATAATCCTTTTATCAACGTATGAGAAAAGGCAAGGTGAATAGAATAGAACAAAGTGAGATAGAACAGTATTTTAAACGCAAGTTAAAAAGTTCGATTTTGTGTTATTTCTTTTACGGATGACTTGTAATTCTTAGAGGTTAAAATCAACTGTTCTAAATTTTTGAGGCACACTTCAAATGTCGCAAAATTAATAATAATAATTTTAAAAAAAGTTAGCAGCGGAAGAGTCAGCTGTTAAGATTTTAAAATCGTTTGCTTTTTGCTATAAATATCGATTAGATTATTTTATATTTAATAAATGTTTTTTTATCACTTTACTTGGGGAGATCCATTCGTATTTTTATGAGTTGTAAAATTAAATTCAAAGGTTTTCGCAAATTACGCATTTCAAACTGCAAATTATTTAACAAATCTAAAAATGCTTGAACACAATATATACTTCAATACAAAGTGTTTCATGCTCTATCAAAAATTAGTCAACATTTCATCCTGAAGAAAAACATTTTCTTGTGCTGTCATAAAATATTATTCAAAATGTATACAAATAGAGTAAAGCATTTTATTCAAAATGATAACTTTTTGGATTTGTTCATTAAAAAAAAGTGTCGTTTCGTATGTGAACAAGGGCTATATTTACATTTAATATCTTCTTTTTTCTGACACTGTGAGAGTGAGTCGGGAGATTGTAGGAAAACAATTTGTTTCAAAGTCATATTCATAGGTCTTTGGGACTTTTTTAACTGGTCACATTTTTGTGACGATTTACATATAGATAATTTCAAGTGATTATAGTCGCAAAAAGCTGCTTATAGGAGTTTTAAGTGACTGGTTTGTACAGTTTGGGATCGTAACTTTAGTAAGACAGATCACATAAAAGTATACACGTGAGTCCAATGAAACAAAATCTCTAAAAATTAAGAGAACAGAATGTGACAAGTCACAAAAATACCCTTGTGATTTTATTAAGACAAGTTATGAATTGGTTCCCACGTGACTTTAAAAGGATCAAAGATGTAACAACATTTTTAATTGACTTTAGTTCCAGTAATGTATAGTTGTGACTATCGAATGTCGAAGTCACACTGAATAGTCACTGAGACTTTTATGTAATATCACAAGATAATGTAACGTCAAAGTCACATTATGACCTCTTTAGGACAATATAAAACGGCTACACCTGAGACTGTGACTGTTTTTGACTTTATTGTGACATCACTGTGACAGTCTGTGCTATCTGGGTAAGTTATTTCTAGGCAGAGTATTAAGCCAAACACTTGTTTCCATAGCGCATTTTTTCAGTGAGACGAAGTTAAAATAAAATGATCAAAGTTAAAATAAACACAAAAATCTCATGAAGAAAAATTTTTTGGGAAAATTGCTTTACTGTAATGACATTTTTGCTAAAAAATACATATATAAAAATAAATACAATTATAAAAATAAATAAACATAATTCTTGAATTAAAAAACCAAATTATCAAAATATACAGAATTCAATCCCTTTAGTTTAGTAATTTTTTCCGTTCATATGGTAACGGTTTACTAGAGATTCTGGTTTCCAAAATTATAGTTCCTATTACCACACATTTAGTAACAAATCCAGAACTATGAAGTAAATTTTACCGAATAAATGATTTTTATGACATGATGTATATCATGATAAAATTACCAAATTTTATCCCGTTTACCATACTTTATATCATATTATAAAATCATATTTAATTGCTAATTTTACTTAAATCATTACCAAACTAATTCGGTAAAAAATTAAAATAAATAATTCAGGTTTCAATCTATTTATTTTAATTTGTCGCAGGGAAAAATATGTTCCAGAAAATTTTGATCTTGTCATGGAATGAGAAAAACAACTGTACGTGAAACTTTATCCGTACCTGCTTAAATTATGGAAAACGTGTAGGATTGCAAAGCACTTAAAATGGGTTTTACGATCCTCGTAGAGAAAGAGATTAATTGGTTAAGATAACGGTTTAATGTTATTTGTTATATTATGATAATGAATTATAAGTGATAGAGATGAAAAATATTTTCAGATCTTTTTCTTATTTCCTCAGTAGAGAAAACTGTTTGTGAAATTTTATCGATTAAAAATTTATCGAAAACTTGTTGAATGGATCAACACTTAAAATGAGTTTTACAATTCTTATAGAGAAAGAGAAGAACGTGTTAAGATAATGGCTTAATGTAAATGATTATAATATGGTAATGGTATATAAATAGTAGAGATGAAAAATATTTCACAGATCATTTATTTATTTATTTTTTAATGGAGCGAGCTGTTTGTGAAATTTTATCGATATAAAATTTATCCAAACATGTAGGTAATGGCTCAGCATTTCAAATAAGTTGTATAATCATTGTAGAGAAAGAGGTACTATAAAAGGTTACGATTTGGTTGAGACAAAAAAAAATTTCTTGTTTCCTTTCTCGTGTCTCGAGGAGAGTTTTATGTTGTTTTTTTTATAAAAACAAAGAAAATGATTTAATTAAAAATATTTCCTGTCAGACATACTATTTTTTAATAAAATTTAACAAAATAAAAAGGTCATTGTTCTGTTGTCAGAAATTATTTTTTCTATCTGTTGACGCCTATAAAAGCAGACACGAAAAAATATTTTCTTACTCAAAAGAAATCGTATATTTTCATTATGTTCCAAGTTTTAGTTATTATTTATTTACAGCTTGAATTATTCTTCATGATTTATAGCCATTTAAAATGTCATTTTGTCCTATTCTTTATTTAACTTTGACTAAAAAATAAAATATTTGAATTGTTTTTTATGGTTTATAGTCAGTTGAAATCTGTAAATTTATTCCTATTATAACTTTGACTGAAAACAAAACAAAAATTTAACTAATCCTCATAGTTTTCCTGAATCTAATTAAACAAAATTTTTTAAAGGAAATATCATCTTTAGATCCAGTATTTTTTTCTACTTCGACTTGAAAGTACAATAGTTTTATGTAATGTCAAAAAGAAGCTTATTTGTTTATTTGAATTGTCATGCTTATTTGTTCAGTCATTTATTAATACACTCATTTGCATTCAGCAAATATTTTTTTAATATAATAGAAAGAATACTTTTTTTTAATATATTATGACATAATTTAGTTTAAACAAACAATTTTTTAAACGGTGCTTACGTGAATTATTTTCTATTTTTCAATTTTAAGTGTTTGCTTTTAAATTAATATAAAAGGTTACTTTTGAGTTAAAAATTGTTTTTCACCAATAGTCTGTAAGTTATAAATACTTTTAAAGCTATTGTAGACCATTTTAGTGCCGATATTTGGTTTTCACTTTGAAATTAAGAAACAATCCTACTACTCCACTTTCAAGCGTAATGTATAATTTAACTTTTAAAAGTATTCCCGGAATAAAGGGGTCATGAAGGTTAAGACTCCACAATTTCGTGACCAACGATGTGATTTTAACAATGTGGTCAGCACTCGAGCAAGGCCGCCTTGACATCCCAGTTAGACTGGGACCCATAGTTCTGAAACCGGGTGGGCTTCAAACCATCATTGGGGATTGAACCCAGTTCTTCCCAACGCCAGGTCAGTGCCTAGACCACAACGCCTTCGCGGCTCTTCATCGAAATTTAAAATACATTATATTTGATGTTTTTCATGTTTTGTGTCACTAAGTTAGAATTATCCTTGTTTTTTTATTTCTTTGGTTTACTAAATAATATATTTATTTATGGAAAAATTATGATCTTTTAGTCACGTGTTTTAAGAGCAAAGGGCAACTGAACTAAGAATATGATTTAGCAGTTTAGTTAGTGATTTAGTGCTTCAGTAATTTATTTAATTCTGTTGCGGAGGTGAGTAAATGTAGAATGTTGCAATGAAATAATTAGCCAAATTTAAATAATAATCAATTTTACAAAATATACACAACAAAACTAGAGAATGTGGGTTATAAATGTTAAACTTTTCAATAAGCTTTCTGTCCCGATCCGTTGCTTGTCACACAAGTGATACTCATATTGTTTACTATAGATAAGTGAGTCAACTTATCATTTAGTAAATAATCTGGTGACTTAGTCTTTAATCCTGTGACATGCAGCAAAATCGGAACTCAATGCATTACACCAGACCTCTTGGTATGAGACTACACAACATTAATTTTGAACTTCATATACCAAAAATAATAGAAGCGTGAAAAACATAAAAAATACGGAATGAACTCTAAAGTAAAAAAGTAGAAAAATTACCCATATTCAAATGTAAAAATTAACATAAATTCTTTGAGGCTGAAGAAATTGTTTGCTCAGGACATGAGATCTCTGGCCTTTTATTAAAGCTGGCAGTTATCTCATTTTTGTGGTAAAATAGGGTTAAGTTTTAGACGCAATTTTCCAATCTAGGGGTTCATTCTCCCATTTTTATATTTTTTATAACCGTCGTTTAGCAGCCGATCCAATTTTCAGTTTACGACTACTAATGCTCAACTACGTATCCTTGTAATTTTGAACCCAATCCAGAAGACAAGGGTGGGAGAACTTTGCCTTCGTGGAAGATATTTCGATGGAACTAACCTGCATTAGCGTTACATGGAGAGGAAAATCACGAAAATCTCCCACGATTAGCCCGACGACAAGGGGACTTATGATCCATCTACCACTGAAGCTGCTTTACGTCAGCACTGTGGTCGGTTCGGGCCTAGTTCGGAATCCGCATCGACCAGCCATCGCTGGGATTCGAACCCGGTTCACTTCATTGGAAGGCGAGCGCTCCATTCCCTGAGCTACCACGGATCCTGCTCTCCTGTTGGGTATTTTTCTCTTTATTATTATTAATAAAAAATTTTATTCTTGAATTTTTTAGTTCAGGTAACAAATTTTGAAAGATTCCCCTTATAATTGCGCTTATATGTCCTTAGGCGAGCTATATACTCGTATTATTGCTTATATAGCCGAGAGGAAAATCAACAAAAGAAATAGCGAGTCGTTAGAAAGATAGTTATAATTACATCAGGCCGCTAGATTGTAAATTAGCGTCCTAGACAAATGAGTAAGTGTTGCTTATCCATAGTGTATGCATAACAAATAGCACATAAGTTTTTTGTTCATAATCCTGCCGCGTCTTGTACCTACTAAATCTGAAATTAGCTACATCTTCTTTCCGTTTCCTGCCACTGAACTATACTTTAATCCAATAATCCTTTATTTTCTTCCCTAGATTTTATCCTTTCATTTAATTGATAATCTTGTATTATATGTCAATATACTATTTTATCGCGCCCTTCTCCTAAGGGCATTCAAGGGAATATAACACAGCTCAATAAATAATTCTGTACCCCACTTTGCCAATTGATGTGCTTTTTTCATAATCATTCGAAGTTCTTTCGTCAAAGAAAATAAAAAAGCCACAGTTCAAGTGCTTTACGCTTAAAACAAAACTATCATTTCATACTAAATATAACATCTTGCCGTGAAGAATTATCTGAAATTTAGAACGGACAAATAACTTAAATATTTTTACAGTTATAATTTTTTTTTTTTTTTAAATCGCCAATTGGTGATATTTTCCCACCGAGATGAAAATTATCAAAATCAATGCCTTATTCTTAGTTTGTGCAAATTTTTATGAGCCCAGATAATACAGCAATGGAGAAAGTTTTTAAATATCAAAATATTAAGCCTCAAATGCTTTCCTTTTAAGTAAACTGTGACTTTTCTCCATATCGACGTTTTGCGCAATTTTCATAGAGAGCGCCGGCTATAGATAAGCTAAACTTGACCTAACAGTTATGAGTAACTGTTGCATTAGCATATTTTTCGCAAAAGCGCATCATTTCATAAGACGACGGAGCCTCCGAAAAATCGCATTTCCCATTTAATAAATTTGTTTTATTTTAGTCACAAGGGAAAATTCAGAAGATTTTCCTTTTTTTTTTTTTTAATCCAATCGGTGATTAAAGGATTAAGTTGATTATTTAAAAATGCAGTAATTTATTTAGCGATTTAAGTGACAAATTAGTTAGACTGAAGTTAGTAATTCATTGACAGCAAAGTAAACGCCAAAGTAAATAACAGTTTAAATTAACGGTATTAGACTGCTACCTAATCTGCAATACATACTTCAAAAAATTAAGCTAATCAAATACTGTGTATAATATTTTGTATTACAAAGTTGATTGGTGATTAATTGTAAACATATTAACTTGTTTTTTTTATTTTAAGTTGTCTTATACGCATTTTGATTCGTCTAAATCAAATATCTTGAAATTGTAATCTGTCTAATGCCCTTTATTAAAAGTGCAAACAGTGTTTTTAAAAAATGCTATAATTTTGGTTATTAATATTTTAAAATAAATCATTTAACATCAATCAAATAAAAATATAATCTGCAAAATAAACAAGATAAAACTGTTTTGAAATACAGAAAAACGCAGAATTTAGGGTTTGGGGGATCTGGTTTTTCTCTTTCACGCGTTTCGTCTTTTTTTTTTTCTTTTCAAATTTGTTAAATTCAATTTTAAATGTTTCAAAATACCTAATTCAGTAGTTAATAATATTAATTTTATTACAAAATTGTATTTATTAAAAAATAAACAAATCTGTTTCTGTATACAAGGAGAATTACCGTAGTGTATAGTGATAACATTTCTGATAACAAAAAAAGCTATAATTCAGGTTAATTAAACTGAAATATACGGTATTTAAACCATTCATTTGCTGATTTTTCCATTCCATTAAAATGGTAACGATTTAATGTAAATTCTGGTTTACAAAATTATAGTTCTAATTACCATACATTTATTAAAAAATACAAAACTTAAATATAAATTTATCCGAATAAATGGTTTTTATGCAATGCTCTAAGGTATCATTATAAAATTATCAAATTTTATCACAATTACGAAATTTTATCTCACATGATAAAAACATATTTTATTGTTTATTTTAACAAAATCATTACCGCTAAAAACTACTGATAATTTTGGTGTTTCCATAGAGGTAGAAACATGGTAAATTTTACCATAATTAAGTTGTTTTCACCATACTTTTTTCTCTGTGTATAAATGCCTTTGTAAAAGCTGTCTGAAAATATAACCTATTTTTTTTCTGGAGCCTTCCAGTTTTAAATATTGTTCGCAGAAGATTTCTGAAGATCACTGAAGATTTTGAGAGAAAAACGGTCATTATACGCTAATTTGTATGTACCACTAAAAGATACAAAACAAAATATTATTACTAATACACAGAACAAGGTAGTTAAACTGATCTAGTGCCGAAAATCTGCCCATCACGTTAACTTCGATGTAATTGTTCTCACCGCTCAAGTAATCATAATCTTATTACACTCTCACTATTTGTGAATTAATATTATTCCATCTGTCAATAACATCTGATTTACTCATACTTGTTTTTCAACCAGCGAAGAAAATTTTTCTTAAGAATAAAAAAGCACTCTTGAGAGAATAAATGACTGAATCTTATATGGGAAAGGGGACACACAGAATATTTAAGAACGAGGTTTTGGTACACCTTCTCGTTCGGAAAAATACAACAGAGATAGCCTTAGAAGAAGTTTGTGGTTATGATACAGATCTGTGGAATATTTATTGCAATCTTGATACTGGGAAATAGTTTTGGATTTGAACTATATTCGTTTTTCTGTACACTGTAAAAAAAATCACGGTAAAAAGTACTGATACTTTTGGTGCATCATGCGTAAAATCCATTTTTACTGTAAAATTCCTTTTTATTGTAAAATATAATGCCATAATTTTTATTATTAATATTTATTTAATTAATAACTTCATCTCTAATATAATCAATAACTTCATCTCTAATATAATTAATAACTACATCTCTACGGTATAATCATGAAAGAGTATAACGTAACAATAGTACTCGGTTAAAAACTAGTCATCAAATTGCGGTATAATGTACCGACACTTTATCTGCATCATACGTAAAATCCATGTTACTTTAAAATATTATATCTTAATTTTTATACTATTTATTTAATTAGAGTGATTCAGTGATTTTACGGTTATTATTACCGTAACAGGTCTCGGTACATCAGATTTTTTGTTTCATAACATGTTCCTAATATGTTTCAAAATATGTTTTCATAACAATAGTACTGGCACCCTGAGTGAATAGAAAAAACGAATAGAAAAAAAATTAATAAGAATTTGGGTTTCGAATATGGAAACTCATAATTAGATGGCTTTCAATTTTCTCTATTTGCCATTGGGATCTAAGCATATCTGCAATCTCGAATTTCTAACATATATTTTTTTATGGAAAATAAATGTTATTTTTTGAAAGAAGTGAATAATTTAAGTACCACAAAGCTGGCTACAAAATGAAAATATATCTTATTTTTAATAAATACTTATCTTATTGAAATCTGATATCTTATTGAAATCTGAGAGAAAGCTTTATTCGATAACAATATTTTACTTTGGCATTGATAAATTTCTTGAAGGAGCAAAACTGCAGGACAACAATATCGTATATTTAGATCTTTACTAGTAGAAAACAAATAAATGGGGAAAAACCGGATTTATTAGTCAAAATGGCCTCACTATGCAAATGATACGGAAAAAAAAATTTTTAAATTTTTCCTTTGGAATAGGAAAAAAAAAAGGCTTAGTTTAATTTATTCCAAAAGTAATTCTAAAATAATTTATGATTTAAATTACTCAAATATTCACTGTTTTTTAAGAAAATTTTAATGTGTTTTTCAATTTAAATTTAAGAAATTAATTTAATTAGATTAAGCAATTTTTCTAAAATAGAAAAGAAATTTCAAAATATTGTTGCAGCAAATGCTACGCATATTTAGTTCAATTTTCTGAAATATTTTTCTAATGATAAAGCTTTAAGTGCGTGACTTTATTCCTACTTATACTTATAAGCATGTGCCAGGATAATAAAAGTAAATAAGGTGTAATTATTATTATCATTATTATTATTAATTATCAGGCGTAATAAGAATATACTCCGTCAATCGGGAAAAATAAAATGGTTCCATTAGAAAAATATGTTGTATATATTATATAATCAAATGATTATACATCTCGCCAGTGTATTTATTTAACAATGAACAATTGGCATGATTTTTAAAAATCTTTGGCAATATCCGAAATAAGCAGATATTGGCTTTACGATTTATCCAATCAAATTTCTAATTGAATCCTTCCAATTGAATTAAACCCTTATTTACGCGGTGCAGGAAGAAGTTCTTGTTTTTATTTAAAATAACTCAGTTTGTGGTTAATTATGAATGAAATAATTCAGTAGATGATAATGAATTATGTATATACAGAACATAAGTGAAATTCAGCAATTATAAAAAGTCATAGACCCCAGAAAAGTATTTTCATTTCCCACATTAATAAAGATTAAGACACTATTTTCTTATAGCATGAAATTTGTTCATTTCGTAATTCGTATTGTTTTCGAATAACTATTACCATCTATCAAATATTCACTTCAGTTCAATCATGCTTTTTGAATAAGGTAATGTATTATTAATAATTCAATTAAATTCCAAAATTAATAATGTAGAGGAAATTCGAAACAAACATCATCTAAATGATGTAATTGTTAAAATAATCTTTTCCGTCATAATATGCAAAATAGAAGAATGAAATTTTTAATTCAAGATTTAATTTAGAGAAATGTAAGTAAATAAATACTCCTTTCTTTGATGATTAATAAATAAAACTGCCATTTTTCATCCATGACTCAAGCGGAAGTTGTGCTTTAAATGACCTTTATATGAAGAAAGCTGGTTCATGGTTAAACTTGTCATCTCTCTTGTTTCGTCTATTGATATTTTAATGGTCAGCAGAATCTTTTTTTATCAATAGGAAATTTATTATAAATTTGATCTTTGACGTCTAAACAATTTATTTATGCATCTACTCTCTTGTATTTTCTCTCGTAGTATTTACTACGAGATTTTTTAATAGATATCTGTAGATTTCAAAAATGGATGACTCGAATAAATCGCAAATTTGTGTAAATATATATATTTTTTAATTTTATTTTTTAAACAGGCACTAAAGTTTTTAGGGTGCTATCCTAAACGCAACAGTTAAACAATTAAAAAATGGCGTTTCATTAAGCAATTTTTTAAAATTGTTTTCTGCAATAAAATAATTTTGAATTATATTTTTGTATATATATATTATAACCGGCGTTGAACAGTCAACACGATGTTGATTTTTCCTACTACTTACTTATGTTCGAAGCCGACGGGAAACTCTTGGATCAAGCATTGGGACAAACGAGCCTTCGTTAAAGACTTTTTGCTGGAACTAACCTGCATTTGCGTTACATGGAAAGGAAAATCACGAAAACTCCCACGATTAGCCTGACGGCCAGGGAACTCTAACCCATGATCCGTCTACCATTGAGGATATTCACGTCAGCACTGTGGTCGGTGCTAGCCGGGTGCGGAATTCGTATCAACCAGCCATCACTTGGATCAACGCTCTATCTTCTGAGCCACCGCGCCTCCATTTTATTATATTTTATTTTATAACTGTCGTTGAACAGCCTACCTAATTCTTCGTTTTTGACTGCTAATGTTTAACTCAGCATACTTGTATTTTAACCCAATCCAAAAGAAAAGGGAACGTCTGGATCAAGTATTGGGAAAAATTTGCCTTCCTGGAGGACTTTTTTAAGGAACTAACCCTCATTTGAGTTACATGGGGAGCAAAACTACGAAAACCTCCCACGATTAGCCTGAATGCAAGGGAAAAGGGAACTCTAACCCATGATCCGTCTACCATTGAGGATATTCACGTCAGCACTGTGGTCAGTGCGAGTCGGGAGCGGAATTCACATTGACGAGCCATCGCTAGGATTCGAACCCGGCTCACCGCATTGGAAGGCCATCACTCTATCCCCTGAAGCACCAAGGTTCGACTCAAGTTGTGGATTTTGAATGATTGATGAAAGTGAATGAATCGGAATTCCATTGAAGATTAAGATGTAGAGTTCCCTTAGAGAAAACCCCTTAAACACGTATTATTTCTTATTATTACCTTATTGTTTAAAAATGGTCCAGTTCTTTTTTCAAGATACTTCACTTTATTGTTGTTTTGTTTATTTAGGTTTGAAGGGTGAGTTGGGCTTTAGTTTCGTTTAATAGAGGAAAGTAAGCCTTTCCTAAAAATGCTCATCCACACGACCTGCAGCTAATAATAATCACTTGATTTCTAATAAAAGTAAAAAGGAGAAAAAATACCCAGAAAGATAGCTTTTACCATCTGCTTTGGCAACTTTGAAAAAATGTTATAAAATAAAATGTTATAAAATAAAACATTTTTAATTAATTAAAACAAAAAAGGCAATTTTGTCAAAGAAACAAAAGAAAAAAAAATTAACTCTCTAAAGTTTCTAATCATTTATTAATGAATGTGAAAGGAACGGGAAAAGAAAATTTTTCATATAGATTCTCGTCTTTGAAGTTTCGCTCGATTTAAAATTAACATTTTACAAATTCAAATGCTACCTTTACTTATCTAACTATATTGCTTGGATAGTAGTTAAGCGATTGATTTTACTATTTCATTGAACCTAACTCTAATTTTAAAATTACCGAACTGGTAAATTATAGAGCGCACTTTTAGAACGTCACGCAAAGCGAGAAATATGAGTAAATGTCTGGGAAAATATTGTGTAGCTTTAATATGAGTTAAAAAGAGTTATTTACAATTAAAAGTACTGCGAAACAAAAACATTTTATTTATAAATTTTAAAAAAAAAAATTTTTAGCTCGATACTCAAATATAAGAACGCTTAAAATTAGTTAAAACAGTAAGCCTCTGTTTTAAACTTTAAAATATTATAATCATTATTCAAAGTAACACATTTTCATTTGGGGTGAAAAAAATAAGTCCCCTTTTCTGAAATTTTTTGCGTGTTTCTTTTAAATAAATCAATAAATGATTTTTAAAAATTCGTAGTTAAAAACTTGTTTTTAAGTCAGTGTCATACTTCTTTTGGATGGATAAAAAGAGCAACGGTAAAAAATAACCGGCAAGCAAAACACCGAAAAAAAGCTTCGAAACACTTAACTGCAAACTAAAATCGGGTAGGTGAACCAGAATTTAGTGTAATTAAATAATTAATAGAATGAAATTATATATTCTTTCGAAAAATGAATTAATATATAAGGATTAATTAAAAATTTGCCGAAAGGAACTTTACTCACTTCAAACTAATTCACAAAAAATTATGACTCTTAAGCAGTTTTAAAAATGGTCTAAATTATAGCAATTGCACTTGTTGTATTGTGTAATAATAATAATATACAAATAGTACTTTTTCAACCGGCTATTTTTTTTTATAAAACTATTAATTCGAAATACTTTATCATTTTTGTTGAAAATTTTAATGAATCTAAATATAAAGCCAATAAAAGACTATTGTTAATTTATTTAATTAATACATTATTTATAATAATATTATAATATATTATAAAATTTGCATTTAATATATAAAGTTTAAAATGTTATTTTCATTTAACTTCAAGTTAAACTTTGCATATTAATTTATTTTAAGAACTCTGTAGTTACGAAGGAATGATTATAAAAATACATTAATTTCAGGCTCAACAGCAGGAATAAACTGTAAAAAATTCTGTATCAAATTAGGGCATTAAGTATCGGCAGTTTGGGTCCATCTTCTGTAAAATCCATTTTATCATAAAATCCATTTTACCATAAAAACCATTTTTACCGTAATTATTACTTTTATATTTATTTGATTCGAGTGATTCAGTGATTTTACGATAATTATTAATGTAAATATTACGGCACATCAGATTTTTTGTTCAGTAACATGTTCCGGTAAAATGGATTTTACGGAGAAAAAAAAGTACCGGTACCCTGAGGGCCGGTGCATTTTACCGTAACTTGATCCGAAATTTAATACAGTATGGAATTGGACGTTGAATTTATATAATTGTAAATGAGGTGCTTATTTTCGTGATTCTTTTTTTTTCAGAGCTATACAATGATAGATTCAAAATTTTATTCAAACAATCAAATGGCTATAAAATGTTTATGTTTAACAATTTTTGAAAATGCTTTTTTATTTCTAATTTATGTCCACTCCTCTCATCAAAAACTTCTATTTGAGACAAAAAAAAAAGTAATTAAATTTATTACAAAAGGAAACATTTTATTTTAATAAATGTAAACTTTTAATTTCTTTTGTCTGATAAAAAAGTACAATAAGGAAAAAAATAAAATGTAAATAGGGAACTATTATCCATAGTGGGAGCTAGCAGTTGAAGTGATAACCAATGTATGAAACCTTGGCATTCTCCCTTCAGGAAAGCAATACCTGGATGCTTTAGTAAAGGCGTGCTCTTTTGGATGTAATCCAAGGACAAATGAGAAAAATAAAAAGATACTTCACTAGGGAATGATCAGGGTTACATCACATAATCATGATTGTGTTTTTCACCAAACCTTAAAATGAGATAGGCCATTACATGATGTCTATCTTTCACTATGGTCGGATCATATTTTGAAAAGAAAAAATGTGCTATAGCAAAAAAAAAAAAGAAGGAAAAATATAAAGTGAAAAATAATTTTTAAAAATAAATCTTTTACTTTAGTTATAATGACTGTTCTTGTAATGTTTTTCTTGAAATAAATTCTAACAAAATCATATTTGTTTCAATAATATAAGCGAATATCTGGAGCACTCAGCTCCTAAATTTCTGCCGTTGTTTAAATTAAATATGGCGTCAGGGTAGGAAGAGGGGTGAAGAATAAAAATATTTATATACAGTTGTGCTGTACTTGGATAACATTAAAATTTATATTTTGTACAAGATAATTTTGAAATGTGACGAAGGCGGTTAGTTCTGCTACATCTTCTGAACCGTCGTCCTATCAACTTGGTTAGGTATGGTTTCATTCGATTCAGCATATAAGTTTTCATATGAAACTACATTTCACTCGTCTAGATGGTAAAGTTCAAGTTTTTCTCTGTTATGACCCCTTTCTGAGAAATTCAAAATGGAGACTAAAACTCACCTCTCGGGGCAGGGGTGAACTTTAAGTTTCCATGTTAAGTGCATACAACAATTTTTAAAATAATTTCAACTCTTCTCTTACTGTTACCATATTGAGCCCCATTTTCACTGACCTAATTTTTAAACCCAGAGTACTCAGAAAAAAATTCATATTCTGAAGTGATTATTATACAAAAAAAGTTAAATTGAAAGTCACTCTTATTCAACAGTTATCAAATGAATCTTGATATTCTACTGATAAATATTGATTGTCGAGATTATAAAATTGAGACATACATCATTAATATTACTCCTTTAGTTGTCGCAATAGTATTATGCCCCAAATTTAATTAAAGCGTCATGATTTTGTAATCATACAAAATTCATTATTATTTTCAACTCGACCTCGAAACATTAAGCATTTGATTAAAGTAAGCATTTTCTTATCTTTTAATCTGTTGAATAATGAGTTTGCTCAAAATGTTTTATTATCTTTTCATAAATTCTAAATTAAACAAGAACAACACTCTACTCGCTTATTATTTTTTTATATCAGAATTCAATAAAAAATTAATTATGTTATTAAAGTAATGCCACCAACTAAAAAGGTCATTTATTAAAAATGCATATTTCCTCTATTTATATATAAAAGTCTATCTATGCATCTTCTCTAGTTACTCGAGAACCAGTTTAGATCGTTTTTTTTTTTTTTTTTAGCAGTTTTTAAATTTTCTAGAAGTGGTTTGTAAATATTCATCTTTTTTCGGAGTTATGTGTACAGTATTCGGGGCACAGTATCGAAAATACGAAATTTCATTGGTAAAAAAATATTAAAATGTAAAATATTAATTGATGACAAAAATTAAATCAAAACATAGATTAAAATATGCGCTGTCATGGAAAGAGCATTTTTACAAAATATTAAAAAAATAGAAGCAGACGGAACCACCAGAAAGAATTAAATATCCTTAAACCTCAGTAAACTCATAGTTTCAATGCATAAGTAAAGAGTGCAAAAGCATATGGGCTAACATAAGTTATCGAAAATTGATGAAAGATTATACTTCACCGTGAGTGGTAATATTAAATATAAATATGGTTATTCTTATTGGTACGAACGACATTTAAAATTCTAGGCTTAATTCTAATGTATGCCAACTGATAAAAATAATCTAATATTCATATCTTTTTTGATCATGAATTTCAAATTCTTAAATTTTATGTTATTATTTAAATGAAAATATAAATTTTATAAAAAAAAAAAAAAAAATTAAAAAAATCAATACTTATTGCCAAGCCTATGAAGCCAAGTTCGCCAACAAGTACAACCGCGCTAAGTTCTGATTTGCGGCAGAGCTTGATTTGCGGAGGTCACCGGCGACTGAAAATACACATAGAGAATCGAATATGACGATACCGTGAATATTAAATAAAGCGGTAATGATTGAATACGATATTATTGCGAATGGTGCTACGTTATATTTGGGTAACAAAATAATGACATTAATGTAGAAATTTGATTATTAAGGAAAATATCGCAATATATTTTTGAATAGCCATATTATAATTTATACGCATCACTCATCGGTGCGAATGTTCGTGTGGATGACAACTCGAGAAAGAAGGCGCCAATACATGATCCTTTTAACAGAGAAGTAGAAGATTAGAGGTTGAGAACCAACAGCGGATAGACACCCCAAACGTGCATAAATTATATATTTGAGCTCACACAATTAAGACAGATCAATTAACTTCCGTCTAGGATTAAAAAAGTTTAAAACTGGTTGGCAAACTGAAGTAAATTTTAATTCACGAACTTAATGACCTATAGGGGGCGTTGTTATTTGAGACAAATTCCTGCCAGGAGATCAACAAGATCATCAGTTGCACTGAAGATTTCTTAAGTGTAGAATGGCAACGTTCTTTCCATTATTGTGGCTTATTAAATTCAAAAAAGAAAAATGTATGATATTCTTTCTTATGGAAGAGAAAACAAAATGGAATCTCTTTTATTTAGAGATGGAACATCCAAAACGCATCGGAAAATATTTGTAAAAATTCTTATTATTAAAGTTAAAACCTAGTGTCTGAGAAACCGTTCTACTAAATTTAATGATTTAATAAGAAAGGTCTAGGTACTTGAACTTTACATTCCATACTTTTCTGAATTATATTACTTAAAACATTAAAATATGCAAAAATTATACAGAAACACGTAATTTTATACGATTTAATTTTGCAAATACGATTTTTATCAAAAAAGTTTCATTAAAAAATCATTATTTACAAACTAAAAAAGGGTAAATAAGGAATGCTTAGGATGAAAAAAAAACTGAAATAATAATCCTCATACTGAAATATTAAAAAAACTTTCATACTGTTTCTTTTTTTAGAGTCTTAAGTTCTTAATCAGACGAAGAAAACCATTCTGTAGAGAACTATTATCAAATTTAAAAAAAAAAATTACAAATAAATCTTTTATTAAAAAAATCATAACACTTGCTTTATAGATCCGGAGAATTCAAAATGAAATGTTCTTCGTTTGAAAATTTTATTCTCAAATAATATATACGTAGATTATCCCTTCATTTTTTTCAGATTACATACCACACAACAAAATTTCATAATTGTAAGATCTCGATATGAATTTCAATATGTAGCTTAAAAACAGAATAGCTGAATTCCAGTTGAAATTATTCTTTCAAAATTAAAAAATACTTACCAAGAAAACGATAAAAATTTATTAATAATCAACACAAATGATGCTATTTCAAGTAGTTCGGATGATTCTTTGTTGTTTTCCGAATTATATAGATACAGAAATATATACTATTCTATAAAGAAGTAAAATATTCTATAACTATTACAGTTCTGCACCTTCTAAAATCATATTTATTCATTGGAATATACTAAGCAGTGATGACTTCACTTTAATTTGTAATGAATTGAAGACAAACAAATAAAAATGTATTTTACCATGATCTGTAACAGTATGCGATCACGAAATCGGAAGTTATCGGTTGCAAGTTTGTTGATAATAGAAAGGTAAAAATTATTGAGAAATGCTTGGCGTATTTTGTTTCAGAAAAATTTACCAATGTTCTGGATAGTTTTTTCAAGTTCTTCTGCCTTTTCTTTAGGGAAATTTTGCTTTTTATTTGCTACTAAAAAAATGACATTCTACTCTTCCAATGATTATGACGGAACTAAATGAAAACTAAATTAATAAATGTCAGAAAATAAGATATCCGCTAGAGGGCGTACTCAAGCGTTGAGATCGTGAATTACTAGTTAAACGTGTCAATTAAATACACAGGCTGAATTCAATTTTTAAGCATAAATACTCGAGTACTTGGATAAGCTGTCTTTTAGTTCTTCAGCAGCGTTATTAAATCTAAATTGTTTTTCTACGTTTATTTTTTGCTTTCAAAAATATTATTAACTGTTTTAGATTTGAGCATTTTTTAACTTAAAGAAGTTTATAACGGTTAATATTCATTTCGTTTTGAATAAAAAAACCTTACAAATATTACAAAACTCAATGACCCGCATAATTAAAAACAGCAAATAAATACACAGTTTGATTTTGACAAAGTTGCTAATTTGATTTAATATTCATAAAAAGCGCCGTTGAGATACTTAGCATTCTTTTCTTTTTTAATGTTAGTATATGTGGTATTTAACATTTTAATAATTAATTCACCACGAACGATACCATACGAATATGTAAGAGACAAAAATTAAATCCACCCTCACTTGAACAATAAGAGTTTATTATACTTACATACTATTCCATTTTGCACTTCGAATCAGAATCAGTGAAAGATGTCAGTGTTCTTAATTGTTCCATAAAACAACTTACAACACACGAAATGATTTATTTTACAGTTCTATTTACAAAAATATAAAATACTAGCTTCGTCAGTAAAACTCGAAGCACTCAAAGATATAAAATGGCGTAAATAGAAATATATTAATGCTCAAAAATAAATAAATATTAACTCAAACAACTAATTTGTCTCTTCTCCACCAAGAAAAGAACGAACAAGCTCAAAAAAAGCAAAACCAAACCGTTACTATAGCAACTTAATTTTATGAACTAGATCAAAGTTTAAAACTAAGCAGACGATAATTCTTAGCACATATTGTCTTGATTTTTGACGGTACGATTTTAAATCTAGAAATAATTGAAATTCTACTTATGTAAAAAGACGGACCAATTCGTCGAAGGCGGCTCTTTTATAATTAAATCAAATTAAATTGTATTGCTCTATTATTACGCTTGACTATTTAAAGATGCTCATTTGAGAATACTATTTCAGAAAATTGCATTAAAAAATGTATGTATGTGTTACCAGCAAAATTGCCAATCTAGCATTACATACAAAGCCGTTAAATCGTCTGGCAAAGAATTAAAAACTGGACTTATCCCTTTGCCTAGGACCTAGGTATTGCATACTATGCCAAATGACAAACCGCGAAAGTATCAGATATGATTGTTTCTTATGCCATACGTTTAATTAGTTTGATATTATGATATGGAAAGTAATTTCTTGGTACAATAATAAGGTCACATTTTAACCTTTTCCTTCAATAAAAAAGACAAAAAATTTTGGTAATCGCTGTATATTTTTTAAAAATACCAGATTAACCGGGATATCAACCCGATGGGGATGAGCGAGATCGTTGTCCGGTATTCTTTTTTTCGATTGGATATTATTAATTATAACCAAATAAGCTGGTTAGAGTAAAAATTGTGCTTATAAAAATGTAATTTATTGAATAAAGCTAATGTTGCTTTTTTTGTCATTAACAGAGAAATATTTTATTTTAAATAAATAAATAAAACAAAGAAAGTGAAAAAATAATGCGCTGATGTTTCTTTCTTCGTCTCTGTGAGTCTAATATTTCACACTTAGCTTAAAGAGCATTTGTGATTGTATACTAAGCCTTATTAAACAAACTATATAATAACTACCATACTTCGTACATTACCGAAAATACAAAGTATTGAACACAGACACAATATACTAATGCAAATAGGATAACTCCAGAATTTCCTTTTCAGAAGGTCGAAATTTCCCATTTAATTGGTATTGTAATTTGTTTTTAACAAAAATGCATCTTCCTCCAAAAAATCCGTCATTTTTTTTCTTTTTTGAGGAAAAGGCAAGGTTGCAATTAATATTAATTTTTGATTGATGAAATCAGTCCCCTGATAAAAAGGTAAAAGCATAATCTGAAAGGCATAATCTGGAATTTGAATTCCTCGTAAAGAAAACTCATTTTCCAAAGAAAAATTGGTAATTTTTTTGAAAAGCAAGGCAATGTTGTACTGTCCCATTGTTGACTGGGCCGCACAGCCCCCTGAGAAATGCATAATTTGTATACATTTGTAAAGAATTCGCATTTTTCTATGTAAGATAGTAATTTTTTTATTATTATTAAATGTGATGCCGTTATAGGTATTACGTATTTCCTAGCTTTTAAAATTTCTTTAAGTTCAAAAATTTAATTTTTTTAATCATTTTTAATCCTGTTGTAATTAAATAAAATCAATTATTTATAACATTTCAATTTTATCACATTTTATAAAAAGCGAGTATAAATAGTCTAATTTTTTTCTTAACAAATCAATGTAACGGCTAACTCTTTGTAATTCAATACAAGTGTCTCATTAATTCCGCGCCAAATCGAATGACAAAATCTATATTTTTAACTTTCTTCACTTTAACAAACTTTTTAACTTTAACAAAATCTTTTATATATTTATTTTTTTAACTATTTTATTTCTCTAACCTCAGAAATTCTTCGGTAACAGGGTTATACTTAATTCTAACGGTCTTTTTAAGATTAAATTGTAGCTGAATCAGATAAAATTGAATATTAATAACAAGGGGTTGGCCTTAATTTTAGCTATATTATCTATCAATTACTCGCCAAAATTTGGATATCTTCCCATGTTCCTAAGAGTCCGTTAGCAACTATGTCATTTGAATTTCTCGGAGTTAGAGTTGGGAGATTTTCGATGTCCGTCGCCCCTTAGTCCAACCAAAGCGTTAAAAAAGTTTTATAAAACATTTGACTACAACTTACTGTGGTGCTGATAATGTTATCACATTATTATTATTATTTTTAGTGGAAATTCAATGTTTTCCTGATTGTCCTAACAAACAGATTTCCCAGACAAAAGAATCTAGTAGTCTCCGAAGGAAGACCACAATTTTGATTCTTAATTCATATTTTATGAAACTATATTTTCCTATAAGAAGTTTAATTTCACTTTTTAGATAAAAGTAAAGGGATTTTACGGTCATCCTTCTATGCATTAATTATATATATTATCCGCATTTAGAAGTTAAAAACATTGCATTATATTGCAGAAATAAAGTTTTCATTAATATATATCGTTTGATTGCTAAAAACAATTTATTTTCACAGACTAACGACATGTCTTATTAACTAAAACATATACTGCTTCATATTTTTTTTTAACATTTTCAGCGATCATTTTCTTGTTAATTGCATTATTACAGCATAAAATATCACTGAAAGACTTATTCCCCAGGAATTAATTAGGGAAATCATTATAATCTTAATTACCAAACATGCATCTTCTTTAAAAAGAAAGAAACGTAGATTGTCATATATCTAGAAGCAACTGGAATGCTTTCTTTTATTGATTTCTCTTAATCATTTCGGAGCAAATAAGATAAACGACTGCCGATAAAGTAACAAGGAAAGTACTCATTTTTACTTTCCGCACCAGTAAGTAAGCAGGAAAGAAGCGATAATTTCCATTTATTTATCAATAATATAAGGAAATATTTCACATCTAATAACGAGTTATGTATACTAATTTATCTATAACAATATACGAAAATATTTTCACGATAATTTTTAAAATTAAAAACATAGCTTTCATTCTTTGGCGTACATTTTAAAGGTGTTTAAAAGTTTTCTCAATATTTTAAGACAAGTTTTTATAATAATAAGATTTACTGTTCTAAAATGTAAGAAACCTTTTCTTCCCAAGAATAATTGTTGAAATGAAATCTTCTTTAGGTTTTTTAATCTTACTTTGTGCGTATTTCGACTTGTCATGAAAACTTTTTAAACGAATTGACATTTTTTTGTGCAAAATTATAAAATTCGCTTTTCCAAAAATAATTCCTTTCAAAAAAATACGTTTTTAATATATATTTATTATTTTTCATTATTTCATTTACAAATAGTCCAAAAATTATTTAATTAAATAGTATAAAAAATTTTACATCCCTTTAAAATATGTAATTTCACATGGCAAAATACAAAATTTGAGTGAAATCGTATACAATAGTTCCTGATAAGTCAAATTTTAAATCTATGACTTCTTTAAAATTCGATTTCTCAGGAGTTATTCCTCCGATTTCGCTCAAATCTTGTATTTTGCCATGCAAATTTAAATACTTTAAAATGATGCAAAAATTGCATATCTTACTTTTAAAAAATTTTTCGTCTATTATAAAAAGAAATAATCAAAAATAATAAATATTTACTAAAATATATTTTTTGCGTGGAATTATCGTTGGATAAACGAATTTTAAAATTGTTCTCATAAATCTATCTATTCGCTTAAAAAGTTCTTGAAATATGGCGGAACAAGCAAGTAAAATTAACATTAAAGTCTCCACAAATTTTGGATCGCTCTACTGACTAAACACTGGAGACAATATTTCCCAGATTGCTGCTACCCCCCCCCCTATATTTTGGGGGTCAGAAATCTGAATCCGTTGGAG
Organism: Parasteatoda lunata; assembly: GCA_949128135.1. NCBI lineage: Eukaryota > Metazoa > Arthropoda > Arachnida > Araneae > Theridiidae > Parasteatoda > Parasteatoda lunata. The sequence goes on along the minus strand of OX421972.1, from coordinate 53,192,108 downwards.
AAAAAAAAGTATGTTTACTAGAAAAAGTACGTTTTTGTGTCTGATTTCGTAAATTAAAACATCGTCTGCACTAATTAATTAGCATATTTGAGGTCACCCTTTCGAACTAGTAAGATTGAGTCCTAGAATATGAAGATCCGGTCATTAGATCAAAACTTATTCTGGGTGGTCATTTTTTTTTTATTTTTATTTTTTTTTTTTTTGGCGTAATGTACACTGAAGAGCCAAAAAAAACTGGTACAGGCATGAGTATGCAAATTATGTATGTATGTATGTAATAATGTATATAAATGTATATAAATATTATGGAGCCAATCAAAGTACAGCGCTGCGATCGGCACCGCGTAAATAAGACAACGAGTGTCTAGCACAGTTCTTACATCGGTTACTGCTGCTACAATGCCAGGTTATACAGATTTAAGTGAGTTTGAACGTGGTGTTATAGTCGGCCCACAGGAGATGGGACATAGCATCTCCGAGATAGCAATGAAATTTGGATTTTCACGTACGACCATTTCACGAGTATACCGTGAGTATCGGAAATCCGGTAAAACATCAAATCTACGACATCGCTGCGACATTTGGGATGCCTTGCAACGTGATGTTCAGAAGATATCCCCACCCTCTCCCAATGGTTTATGGACAGCCCTGCAGGATTCATGGCGTCAATTATCTCAAGCACTACTTCACACATTGATCGAATCCATGCCACGTCGTGTTGCTGCACTTCTGCGTGCTCACGGGGCCCTACACGATATTAGACAGGTATACCAGTTTTTTACAGGTATACCAGTCTTCAGTGTACATTGCATTTGAAGCTGAGAAGAATTAAATAAACTTTTCTATAATTTAGATGTTTTTTTCTTTGACTCAACGTTTATTATTCAATTTTAATAGAATTTAAGTAAGCATATTGTAGCTTTTGTTGCATACAGGAGCACACATGAAATAATTTTTGTTTTTGATTAATCAAAAACTATATTTTTACTTTATTAAAAATATAAGCTACACGGAGAAAAAGATTCTGGTAAAATTACCGTACCGTATGGTTATGAGATTTCTGGTTAAAGAAACACAATTCAGGTAATGAAAATCAATAACTCACACTGTAAAATCCGTGATGTAATACCAAAATTGGTGTTGAAAAGCTATGAAAATTGTGTGAATAAAAACTTTATTTCAAGTTAATTCCAAATCGAGCAATCAAAGGGTGTAGTTAAACACTTCAAAGGGTGAAGTTAAATCTTAACACTAATAATTGATGAAGCATACACCAATCTGCAGCTCTTTGGTGAAGAGGTTGTGTTTTTTGGAGCTCCGAATATTTCGCTGACAGTTAGTGAATATTTGAGCAATCTAATTAAACTCTTCTGTGAATGATGGTTGGACGCATTTTAAACGTATAACAAACGCTTTTGGACCATTATTTGGTGTTTGAAACTGAATAATTGCGCAATTTGAAGTTATTCACAATATGGTTGTTAGTGTACAGGAAGCGTACTTCTTGTCGGATTTAATTGACAAACTCGTCATAACCTATTCAATACCTAGTAAGTTTACTGATTCATAAAAAAAATAATGAATGTGTATTCGATTATTTTCGGAGCAATTACAACCTTCTGTCGGATTGATTTGACAAAATTACTCACACAAACAGTTATAAAATGCACATTTTTTTTTTTTAAATTTTAATCTCATAAGATTTACATATATCTGTCAATTATATGAAATAATTTTATAATAGTTAATTTCTATTCACTTCGGTTTTGTTTGGTTTCGAATTCATATTAATATTCTGTATGTGTTGTGCGCATATTTAATTAATAAACTAATTTTATTTTAAGAAATATTACAATAGGTTCATCCTAAATGTATGATTTTTGCTATAGGTTTTATCGTAAAAGTAACTTTACTGATTCCTATGTGAATCATATCTTACTGTAATTATAAGGTTTAGTGTTATTGAACAACAATTATGTTGGCGGCTACTTTACAACAAGTAGTGTAAAAGAATATTCTAAATGTTTCACTACTCCACGAACTATCCTTTATTTTGGTGTAAGTGGAACACTAAGTAAAACATCACTTTGGTATAAAGCAGTTGCTACCATTTTTGGGGTTCAGATTCACGAAATTTTTTTACAAGTGTATGCTATTTAAGCATTCATTTGGTAATTTTTTAGTTCATATGGTAATGGATAACCGGAAATTCTGGTTTTCAAAATTATAGTTCTTTTTATCACACATTTAGTAAAAAATACAAAACTGAAAAGTAAATTTAACCGAATAAAGGGGTTTTAAGCCATGCTCTAATATATCATAATAAAGTTAGCGAATTCTACCAAATTTGTCAAATTTTATCACACATTCCAAAATCATATTTTATAGTTAATTTTAACGAAATTATTACCTAATCGCCTCCGTAAAAATTACCGAGCTTTCAGCTGTTCCCATGAAGACAGAAACACGGTAAATTCTACCATATTCTGGTTGTTTTGACCATACTTTTTTTCATAATGTATTTCATCATATGAGCTTCAACATTATTTTCACTAAACTCCATAGTTAATGGTCATGTTTTATGGTCACTAAATTCCATGGTTCCAGCGAAAAATAATGAAATATGGAATAGTAATGAGTTGTTGGGGTTGTGGCGAAATGTGTTGATAAGGAATAGTTTTCACCTAAAATCAATGTTTGAGGGTATTTTGAGGATTCTTAGGATCTTTATGGAAAATACGATATATACTTTGATATTCAGTTTTTTAAAAATCAAATATATATTTGTTTTAAAACATGCTATTCAAACTTTCTTCTACGAATTGTGCGCAACAAATTCGATACAGAATCGTTTATCCTTAACTTATTAACACCCATTCTGTTACTATTTTTTTCTTTACTATATAATTTCATTGCTTACCTGCGTTGTCAAGGAACTGTGCGAGACTAATTGATCGTTTTTTTTCAAATAGTAATTAAGTTTTAAACTCCTTTATTTAATCTTGTTTTCTAAATAAGAAATTTCAAATAATTGTATAACTAAAACCAATTAAGAAAACTCCACCACTTATTTGAATAAAAAAGAATTCAATTTGTTTACCTAAAAACTATATCGATTTTTGAGGGATCCCATTTAGGATCTTTATGGAAAATGCGATCTGTATTTTGATATTCAGTTTTGTGAAAATCGAATCATTTTAAAACACGCTATTCAAACTTTACTGATTTGCATTGAATAAACATTTTTCAAATCGATGTATAATGACGCATTTGAATTTTAAATTTTTTACTTCTAATATTTCTGTCATTACTTTTGAAGAAATGGATATCGATGTAGCAAAATAAAGATCTTCTAAAAGTCGAATTTCTTTCATTTGTCTTTTTTTTTATTTAATATTCTTAAAATATATCACTTTATGGAACTATATGCCAACACTACTATTCAGAACTTTTTTGTCTATACAGCTATTATTTTTAAAACATTAAATTTTGTTCCAATTCAGACTTTTATTTTAATAATTTGTAATGGCATCATGTTTTCTCAAAATGAAGTCAAACTTGTGGTAAAAATGTATTCACTTTTATTTTTATATTAAAATAGCACACTGTAAATCATCTTTTTTTGAACTTTGCACCGGTAATTAACATATTTCTTTATAACCTCTTTATTAAATACCAATTTTTATTATTTCATTGTTTTTTTTAAACCAAAACTACTGAGTGAAATTTTATTAGTTATCGTATATATAATAAAAAGTTTCCCTTTTATAGTAAAATTTATTTTTACTTTTCCAAACATTTTGAAGAATAAATTCTCAAATAAAAATTTATCATTTGATTAAAAGTTTATTGCTCGAGACTTGATAAATTAACGGAATTAACTTTCCATCAGCCCTAAACATCGACTAGATTTAAGTTTCTCTTTAATAATAAAACTTATTTTTCTTGTTTATAATATTTTGTAGAATATAATCTCAAACAAAAATTCATAATTTGATTATCAGTTTATTGTGGTATATTGATGAAATTAACTTTTTATCAACGCTAAATATTTATTAGATTTAAATGATATCTAAACCAATTTCCAATTTTTTTAACAAACTCTTTAGGAACACAAATTTCAAACATTTAGCTGATATTAAAAAGTTTCTCTTTTATAATAAAACTCATTTTTACTGTTCCAAACATTTTGAAGAATAAGTTCTCAAATAAAAATTTATTATTTGATTATCCGTTTATTGCTCTATATTTGATAATTGACGGAGTTAACTTTTTATCAACGCTAAACATCTACTAGATTAAGTTTCTCTTTGATAATAAACCTTTTTTTCTTGTTCCTCATATTTCATAGGATATATTCTCAAACAAAAAATTTTTTGATTATCTGTTTATTTTGATAAATTGAGGAAATTAACTCATCATCAATGCTAAACATTTCCTAGATTTAAGTCGTATCTAAACAAATTTTTCAATTTTTTATTCATCTTTTTTTTTAACAAATTGATTAGTAATGCAAATTTTAAGCATTTAACTAATAATAGTTTCTTTCTGATAACAGAATTTATTTTTACTCTCTCTAACATATTGAAGAATAAGTTTTTTAAAAAAATGTATTATTTGATCATTATTTTATTGCTCTTCATTTGATAAATGATAAATTGAGGGAATTAACTTTTCATAAACCTTAAACATCTATTAGAGATCTATAGAATATTTTCTAAAACAAAAAAAAAAACTAATATTTGTATTAAAAACTAATATTTGTATAACATATTTTTCTTGTCTAATATTTTGTAGAATATTTCCTCAAAACAAATTATTATTTGATTATCAGTTTGTTTTTATATATTGACGGAATTAACTTTTCATCATCACTAAACATCTACTAGATTTAAGTCGTATCTCGATATACATTAAAAAAGTAACTATCTTAACTCATTTTTCTTGTTCCTAATGCTTTGTAAAATATATTCTGAAATTTTTTTTTTTTTATTTGATCATAAGTTTATTTTGATATATCGGCGGAATTAACTTTTCATCAACGCTAAATATCTACTAGATTTAAGTCGTATCTAGATATATTTCTAAAAGAGTAATTTAGTGAGAGATGTAATAGACAGCCAATTATGTCTGCCGCCCTTGGAAGTAGTCATTTCTAAATGGGTGAGATAAGCAATTTTCTTGCTGGCGTAGCATTTAGGAGCATTAAGTCGTTATCTATTGTTCCTTATTACGTCATTTTCGTTCCCATTTGTTACTTGGTATCACATCAGGTGAATTACGACCGTCTCCTGTACGTAAATATAGGAAAGAACTGCAAAAAATGAGGGGGGAAATAGCCAAAATTTCAATTAGATACGGAAAAATATTTTATGCTCTATTTTAACGAACGAAATTAGATAATATTTTTGAACTAAACAATAATTATTTCAACTAAGAATAGCTATAAACTAAAACTAAATCTGTATACTATTTCATTCCTCTGTATGACATAAAAAATATTGGTCCAACCAGAGTTTTTCATTGCTGTCAGTATATTTTTATTGACTTGAAAATTACATAGTAGGAATTCAATTTTTACGACGTTAATTTAAATATTTATTGGTTGTCATCAGCATAATTGATAACAGTCATAAATTGTATTATTTTCCTGTAAAATATTTTTGTATTCATTAAAAGTTGTATTATTTGTATGTAATATTTGTCTTATTCTACTCTGGTATTATTTTTACTTTATTGTTTTCTAAATTAAGAGTTTGAAACTAAAAGAGTTGTTTATTTTTGCTAGCCCCGATAAAAACATTTCCTTAACAATCTTTTCTTACAAATACTCTTGAAAAATATTTATTTTTTTATTACTATTTTTTTTAATATTCTTTTTTTTAATTAAACCATTCAAAATGTTTCATACCAATTTGTGTAGGTTTGTAATTATTTTTCTCCGTTCAGTTCTTCACATAGCCAAGTTGTACTTAAGTTGTACGTAGCCAAGCTGCAAAATCTGGAGTTAATGCCAAAATATACAAGCTAAAATAATGTTACCATTATCAAAAGTTATTCCAAACTTTTTGTGAAAAGTAATTGTTTTTGTGAAATTGTGAAAAAAATCCTCAAATGTTTTTGATTTGTAAAAATCGAGACTAATTTTCGTGATTTTAAGAAAAATCACAAAACCAGTTGTTATGTTTTGAAAAGAATTATATAAATGTTATTTTATGGAGAGTTAGGTAAAAGCGTCCAGTTTGTGTCTTCAATAACTTTTAACTTGTATAATAGAACTCAAGTTTATGTTTAGAAATAGGTAGAAAATTTTGTATTCCTTTTTTAAGAATTTTGATTTTAATAAAAACATAGGAGTGGAAGAAATAGGGTATATTTCTTGCCGTACTCAACACCAGTGAAGTGTGCAATAATTTTGAGAGAACCTTTTTTTTTTTTTTTTTTTTTGTAAATATGTGTGAAATTCTATTTATACTTTTATAAATCTAAACTTACCTTTGAACTATGTTTTATTGCCAGCGTGCTCTCTGTGTGAATATGTAAAAATAAACGTCCAGTCGATGTGAAAAAACAGACGCACAACATATCTTTTAAGGAGCTGTAGTTTTTAAAGTAATGAATTGATGACGTCATAAACTCGATTTTAAAAAGGAAGAATTTTGTGATGAATCCATTTTCAAAATGAAAAATTGTCACGAAGCACTCATTTATGTGATAAAATAAAAAATGAACGATCCGTTAACGAGCGACATTTCTTATATGTTCTACATTTCTCTTCTTATATCCCTAATTATATCGAATAATTAGAAAGAAATTAATATGATAAATTTTAATAAGAATTCTCGTTTTTAATCAATTATTTCTGAAAAGTACTATAGCGTAAATTTAAAATTTCAGAATTCAATTTTTACCAAATATTTCTGCCAAAAAAAAAAAGAAACAAAAATTAATTTATTCTAATAGATAAATATTAATCGTGACTCACGTCGAAGCAATAAATTCTTTTCATCTATTCTAAAACTGCTGAGGAATATTTTGTATTACATAACCCTTTTTGAAATATGAAATCTTCTTAATAATTTCAGAATAAATTTTGGCTATTTTTAGTAACTTAAAGACTTGAGTCACGTTTATTCGTGTCACGCAGCTTCAATTTAAGATTGATACTTATAAAAATAAGGGATAATAAATTGAGGCATTTTGTTCTCGCAGAATTGATTCCGTTTTTATTGTTATGATTTATAGTGAATAATACCATCTCCCTCATAAAAGCAATCTGTCGAATGTGACAATGAAACGAATACATCAATAAAAACTTAATATTTTATTCGGAATTCTTGCATAAACACCGTGGGATTTGCAGATTTCGCTAAGTTATCTTTCGGAATGATGAAATGTTTTGAAAGTTTTATGTTGTAACTATAAATAAAGGAAAAACGGCTGAAACTTATGAATACACTTTGAAAAAGGATAAATAATTTTCTTCTTAATTCTAATTTTTTTCTTAACATTTTTTTTCCCTTTTAAATTGGCTTTATACATTTTTTTTTTTTTTTTACATCAGCGTGACTCAGTATTGAAATTTAGTATTTTGAGAGGGTCATATCTTTTGTAAACTTAACAAATAGTTTTTTTTTCAGAATTTAAATTTGTTTGAAAATTTTTCACACTTTTTCTTTTGTTTTTCCCCACAAAATCAATATTAAGACATTTGAAATTGCAAAAGAATGTAACAAAGATACGGAGGCAAAAGAGGAAAAAAAATAAGATTCGGCAATTCGTTCAGGAATTAGACTCATAGGCAATAAATACCTTGTTTGGTCGATCAGCAGCCCGCTGAAACGCAACTACGGAGTTAAAATTTGACATTCTGAAAAAGCAATTTTTATTTATGAAATTTTGTAATTTTATTGCAAATTTTGTTTTAGCATTTCAATTTGTTCGTATTGCAAAATTACTTTTGCATCTTTTTCGGTTTTTTTTTTTCTTGCTCTAAATGTTTTCCATTTGTCCATTGTTATAAAAAAAAATATTTTTTCCTCATGAGATCAGTTTTTATTTATTTTTTTATTTTATTAGTTCTCACTCGAGTTAATGTCAAAAGTAGCAAGAGAGAGAAAAACATTGCATTAATGTTGAAATTTTTTAAAATAAAAAAACCTGAATAAAGACCGATGAAAACCACTCCCTAATAGAAATGTTAGAAGTCTCGTTAACGTTTAAAATTTCTTCTCCTTTACATTCTTCCTATTGAGTAACACAAACTGAATTCCTTAGGTTAAATTTTTTTCAAGTAAACAGAAAAAAAATTCTGGCAAAATTATTGACGTGATAAAAGATTTCTGCTAAAAATAACCATAATTCTGGTAATAAAAAATAAAAAAAATAATAATATAGTATTTAAATCATTCATTTGGTAATTTTAACGTACGATATTGTAACTGTTTACCGAAAATTCTGGTTTTCAAAACTATATTACTAATTACCATACATTTGCTATACTTATTACCATACATTCAGTGACAAATACAAAAATGAAAAGTAAATTTAACCAATTAAAAGGTTTTTATATCATCCTCAGAAGTATAACTTTAAAATTACCAAAATTTTCTTTAGAATCACTCCTTTTACTATTTATTTGGTTATTTTAACCTTTTGACGTCTATGCCTCATGTCAAAAAAAAAGACAAAAAAGGTGATAATCTGTGTAATATTCTGTGGTTTATTTAAAATAGCGGTTTATTTAAATGATTTATTGGATAAATATGACTGCTAATTATTCTTTATCCTACTTTAATATAATTTCACAATTATAACAACCCTATTGGAAAAAAATCGTAAAACCAGTATCAAAAACCAGTAAAAATGATACCAGAACCAGTATGACCATACTGGAAATTTAAAACCTGGTATAATACCATACTGGAAATTTTAAAACCAGTATGGCACCATACTGGAAATTTCAGAGCCAGTATAGCACCATACTGGAAATTTTAAAACCAGTATAACACCATACGGAAAATTTTAAAACCAGTATAGTGCCATACTGGAAAGTGTAAAACCAGTATGGCACTATATCAGAAATTTAACCAGTATGGATCATACTGGAAATTTTGATACTAGATATAAAATCGCACTGGAAATTTTGATACCAGTTTTCAAACATACTGGGAGTTTTAAAGTAGTTTTAAAATATAGCTTCATTCTTAGTAAGTACATATTGTTCTGAAAATCTAACGGTTTTGACATTTTCAAACTTCGTTTATTTTATTTATTTATTTAAATTATATACTTCTTTCAAATAATTAATTTCTTAGATTTGTATAAGAATTCTTATCGTATATATCAAAGGCGGTTATAGCGTACATTTTCTATGTACATTAATTAAAAAAATACATATTTAAAAATATTAAAATCATTTTATAATTTTGAAGAAAAGGAAGTTTTTGAGTAAGATTTTTACACATTTTAATTATTTTAAATTCTGCTTAAAATCATTTAAATGTAAGTAATTTTCAAATAAAAGTAATTTAATACTAATAGATTGTGTTTTTATACGTTTATTATTTATTTACTTATTTATTTTTTGATTTACAAAATTTATTTTATTCAAAGTCATGATGACATATTATTTAATTGTATCACTTTAAATTTTATTATAAATTGTTTTTATTTATTTATTATATTTGAATTTATTCTAGAACAATGTTACTCCCAACCGAAACTAATTTATCAATTCGCGAAATAAATGAATTAGTTTAGGTTTCAAACAACTTCGTAGCAAAAGAAATATGTTTACATAAATTAAAAATTGATATAAAATCTCAAATTTTTTCCTTTAAACATAAACCTCTCCTTCATAAATTTATAAATTTCAGTCCGTTTTAGAAATTTGTAATTAATAAATTTAAATCATAAAACAAAATAAACTATTTTTGAATGAAATAAATAAATTTGTTTTATAACTATATAGTTAATTCAATTCAATTGAATCTATAAAAGCGAAAAAGAGCGATTAATTCAGAAACGAATGGGAACCACGCAAAAGACGAGAATCGACTTTTAGTAGTTCGTAAATTCTATATCAAGCTACCGCGAATCGATGAATTAGTTCGTTAAATCCATATCACGCTACCTGAGCTATATAGCACAGTTTTTCTAGTTCTAGTCCGTTTCTCTGTCTGAACTTCACAGCCAATCACACTTGTTTACATCCGGTCCGGACATCGAGCATCGTGGAAAGAATGGCGGTATATTTTAGTAAGTGCATTTTTCTCTTTATTTCCTGCTTTTATTTGCATCTTTGTTAGTTACAGAAATGTTAAAACGTACGCTTGAGTATGAATAGTGTTTATATTTTAAGTTATCAAGACATATATTACGTTCTTGAATTATTACTGCTTTGCTTGTGCATGCACAGGTTAGGGTAACGATATATAGACTTCATTGCATGAGAAGAAAGTATTTTTTAACAGCTAGTTTCTGAGTTTTTAAAATGCATAAAAGTTAATTAAAAATTGGAGTAAATGTAGTACCCTATTGATATAAATATTATTATTAAAAAGAAATAATAAGCATAATGCTTTACCAATTTTAATCAAGTCATATGAGCTGAAAAATCTATGCATCCTATTTGTGTCATGGTAAAATTTATCATAATCATATAAAAAATTTAACATAATTAAGCTTTTAGTTAATATAACCTTAATTAACTGTCATTTATAGCATTTTTCATTGTCTATTTATTTATTAATATGATGTGAAAACAGTTGAAAGCTTTTAAAAATTCTTTACTATTTTTATTCATTTAATAATTTTTGTTGTCAATTTAATAGTTAGGAGAGTATACAAATGTCAAAAATGTCTAATGGAATTAACACTGCAATCGGAAATATTGACTTAATCAACATTGTAATCTAAAATTTAGCATAAACAGATAAAGCATAATATTAAAAGATAAGGCATACAATGTTAAAAATGAGATTTTTTGAAATTGTTGTTTAGTCTACACATTCTGTTAATTCAAATTTTGTTTATATTAGGAGCTCTAAATAGAAACATTGTTGCTGGCTCTTATTTGGAGAAGTTAGAAAGATAATTCTAAGAGATAGACATTAGAGAAAAGTCTGAGGGATCCTGCACAACCAAACAACCTCCAAATAGATGGTTAGGTGACGTCGAAGAGACTTGAAAATTGACTGTTAGAAAGTGCATGTTTGACACAGCTAAGGCCTGCAAGCGACGGATCTGTTTGTGGAAAATAAAAGTGAATCACAACAAGGGAGAGATATCATATTTAAACTATGCGAATCAATCAGCTTTTTGAAAGCTATATTTTTTAATTTGCACACAAGTGTACTAAAAGTGCTTTTCAGTCGCTTCACGTCATAGGAACTACTGTAATATGACAAATTTGATTTCATTTGATTATAAAAAGATTAATATTTTTTAGGCTGTTATGGTAATGTTTATATCAATTTAGTAATTGTGTAATTCTTATATCTTATTGAAGACAGAGTTTAAATTATGTCATATTCAATGTTTAAAAGTTTTAATATTGTGTTGTGTGTTTTTATTCAGTATATATATTTATTATTATATTAATTATATCTTGTTGAGTTCACACCAATTGTGAAATAAGAAAAGCCTTTGAAAATTTATGCTTTATGAACTTGTGTCGCTATATAAATAATTCGCTCTTGAGATTTAATTTTTGTAGGCGATAACTTTTTTTCCTAATTTAATTTTCAGATATTACGTGATAAGTAAATTATCATAAAAATTAAATACTTCAAATAGAAAATGGGTATAATAAATTGTGTTTTAAGTCAAGGAATCTTAAGAAAAATGTCAATAGAATGACAGAGTAAAATAATTCAAATTTTTTATTTATATTAGTTAATAACTTGTGTCATTTGAGCTTTTATTTGTAGCTATTATTACTACTCTAACCACTATTATGTTTTAATGATTAAAGTTAACTATAATTTAAATATCAAATATATCTAAAACTAAAATAGTTTGTATTTAAATCTATAGTAGCAAGCAAGTACATTGGTCAAGATGTAACATAACTATATAATTATATTTTACAATGTCCGATTTCAAAGTAAATGAACAATGTCAAATTAGATTGATTTCAAATATTTTTGGCGGCATTTCAAACATTATTTGGTATATGTGTTATTTGTATTCCATTTTATTTATCAATTACTTAAATATAAACCAAAGTTAATTGATTTAAATGAAATCATAATTTTATAATTAGATTGTTTAAATTAATATCTATAGATATATACACTTAACATGGTCTCCTTTTTGTGCATGTGTATTTGCATTTGTCAAACATTTCCGTGGCTTAATTATTAAAATTTATTTTGTCAGTTCAAAAGATATTTAAAAAAAGTTAAAAATTAAGATTTTGACTTATTTTAGTCTGGTTTTTGGCTATTCATTACATAATATTTCTAATCCTCAATCAATTTTCATAAAATATGAAGAATGCATTTACACTTTTCTAATGTTACTGCAAAACATTTTTCGTGTAGTATTTTAGATTCAAATATTATTGACAATTATTTCTAATATATTAATTAATTGTTAAAAAAATTTCATTAACTGTGAAGAAGTTTAAAAAATAAAACAGTTTATTTGATTTTTATAAACATAATGCAAGCTATAGCTTTTGACAAAGTGTGAATTGAGGTCAGTGTTTTATTTTCCTGTATAAATCAGGTGACTTTATTTATTTACACAATTGTATTAATGTTTTATTTTCTAATTCAGAGCAGTTTACTAACCTTCCTTTATCAAATTGTAGTACCTCACTATACTTGTGTTAAAAATAAACCGTTACACCATCCCAGTATACTGGGTTCCTGTATCATACCGGCTTATGAAACACCGGTCCCGGTATGTTACTGGTTCCGGTATCATACCGGAATAAATTTTATACCGGCTTATGAAACACCGGTCCCGGTATGATACTGGTTCCAGTGTTATACTGGAATAAATTTTATACCGGCTTATGAAACACCGGTTCCGGTATGATACTGGTTCCGGTATCATACCGGGATCCATTTGATACCGGCTTATGAAACACCGGTTCCGGTATGATACTGGTTCCGGTATCATACCGGGATCCATTTGATACCGGCTTATGAAACACCGGTTCCGGTATGATACTGGGTCCGATATAATACCGGATCCAGTATCATACCGGAACCGGTGTTTCATAAGCCGGTATAAATTTTTTTATACCGGGAATTTTTTCCAATAGGGAAGGGATAAACGGACAGGAATGATGACTTCAAATGTTTAACTTAAGTTAAATTTAACTTTTAAAGATACTAAACTCAGATATACCAAATAATAGTGACTGTTTCATCTATCTTTTGGGGGGTCAGTGGGATTTATTTATTTATTTACATACATATGTGGATTTCTTCATAAAGTCAAAGCACTGCTTAAAAACTCTATTCAGTTTGAAAAACAGTTATCACTTTACGAAAAACAGCAAGAATATAGTGTAATGAACTAACTAGCTCCCTGGCATTACTCAGTCCATGTTGGACCATGGCCTCACTAACAATTTTCCTCCAAAGTCGCCTGTCTCTAGCTCTTTGTTTCCAGTTTCGGACTCATAGAGTTTTAAGGTCTTTTTCCACGTCGTCAAACCATCTTTTGACCGGCCTTCCTCTTTTCCTTTGGCCCTGGCACTGCCCCTTGAATATCTTCTTAGTGCCTCTGTTTTCCTCCATTCTCTCAAGGTGTCCTAGCCATTGAATTCTCTTTGCTTTTACATAATTTATTATATCTTTTTCTTTAAATAGTCTTGCAATTTCAAAATTGTATCGTCTTCTCCACAGATCACCCTCTTTGACAGGTTCAAAAATAGTTCTCAGAATTTTTCTTTCCCAGGTAATCAGCATTTTTTCTTGTTTCCGGGTTGGAGTCCACGTCTCTGATCCATAGATAACGGTTGGTCTGACTATAGTTTTATAAACCTGAAGCTTTTTTTTTTTTCGTTATTACTTTTGATGTTAGCAATCCCTTAAGTGCAAAATAACTGCGATTTCCATCATTTAGTCTTTGCTTAATCTCTGGTATAACATCATTGTTTTCAGTGACAACTGAACCAAAGTACTTAAATTCCCTAACTCTCTCAAATTCTATCATTTCATTGATTATATAGTGTAATGGCTGGATTTAAATTCGTTTTATCTAAGCTTCTGAGCGATTAACGAAACAGCTATACAAAAAAGTACAAGTAAAACAGCCATATATTATTGGTGCCTCCGTTGCAGCGCGATGTTGCCTTTCCGCAAAAGGCTTTGATCTGAAGCATAAAGGCAGCGGGTTTAATAATTTTGTTCTGTTTTCCTCATATGTGTGCTATCTGTTCTGCAATTCGACAAGTCATTCTTTGCATTAAGCACACGAACCTTTATATGCATCTAAATTAAATTTATTAATTTATTGTTACGTATCCATTGTTACGCTTTGATTCGAATCCGCCATCTTCATTTTAAATAGTGTTTGGTGAAAAGACTGCTGTAAGAAAGTAATTTTTTTTTTTTTTTTAAATACTATTCTAAGAATTTATTTATTGATGCGCATGGATATGCAGACTTGTGTGTTCGTTACAAAACACGATTTATTATAAACCCTTGTCAAACCGAAGAGCAGATTGCTCAAATTAGAGAAGACGTTATACAGATGCAGCTGATGTAACGTGAAGGTATCGGGTTCGAATCTCACCTTGTCCCTGGATGCTTGTTTGTGCTGTCTTTCTCTATCTTGTGCTATTTGTATTTCAACTTGATAAAAGCAGATAAGCTGATTTTTGTAATGAGCACACAAACCTGCGTATGTGTGCGTAACAATAAATAAGTATAAATAAATAAATAGATGCATCCAGGGTTATATTGCGATTCGAACCCGCTATTTCTACGCTATCATTTTAGAATGTTGGGCCAGGCCTGATACGTAACAGTTACGCTACTGATTTAGTTTATGAGTATGCAGGCATATTTACTTTTGTTGTAAAAGGCAAATGCACATTTGTTATAGTTTTAAATTTTGATATATGTTATCTTAAAGCTTACATAAGAAAAAAAAAACAATTAATCTATGTGAAAAAAAATTAAACAAGTGTTTCCCAAATAAGGTAGGCAGGTAGATACTTTATTAATGTCGCACTGGAGCTGCACCTGCATGATGGGCTATTGGCGGTGGCCTGGGAAACATCCCTAAGGATGATCCGAAGACATGTCACTGCAATTTTGATCCTCTGCAGAGGGGATGGCTCCCCTGCCTTGGTAGCCCTACGTCCTGCACGCGAAGTCGAGCACTTAACTGTAGAACTGTTTAACGAGGACCGATCCCTCGGTTCTTACGCAGGCAGATCAAATATGTCACCCACCCGCACACTGACAGCAGCCAGTGATGCTTGACTTCGGTGTTCTACTGTTTCTCAAATAAAATGGATGTTATCAAACTGAACATTTTTGCGTCTTCTTAAACTATACTGAGTAAGTACTGAAACTACCGACTTACTTTAGGTTAAAATTACCAAATTTTAGAACATTTACTACCAAAAGGACTGGTAGAAAAAACCATATTCCATTATTAATTTTATCAAAAAGTTGTTACCAAAGCGCTTCGGTAAAAAATACCGCGCTTTTTGGTTGGTTCAAAGGTTGACACTCAAAAATTTAATTTTGTAGTATTTTTGCTCTTAAACTACTACTGCATATTTTATCAATAGAGGAAGAGCGTCATTTTATTTCATAATCTAAAAACGCAAATCTTATCTTGAAACAAACGTTATTAGACTGTCAATGAAGTGTAAATAAACTGTTAGATGACCTCAATATTCTTTGCGTATTTTTGTAATGACGACAGTTTTAGAATAAATGTTAATTATTAATTATTAAACGCATTTGTTTTGCAACTTAAATTTGTTTCTTTGTTATTACTACTAAATTATTAAACTACCTAAACTTTAATCAGTTTACAATCATGAGGTTCAATTGTTACAACATGATATGATTACATAACTTGAAATTAACATGAAATTATCAATAGACTAATTTCGAAGAATAATTGTGAGCTTAATTAATTATTTGGCAAGAAATTAACATGGCAGGAAATTAATATGACAAATTAACATGGAGTTAACAAAAGACTAAATCCGAAAATAAATAATAAAAAAATAGTAGAGACTGAACTAATTACTCGTTATGAAATTAACATGACATGACAAATTAACATAAAATTAAAAAAAAGAATAATTTTGAATAATAATTGCAAACTATTTATGTGACATGAAATTAACATGACTAATTAACAAAAGAATGATTTCGAAGAATTACTTCAAACTGAACTAAATTTGTCACAATATTTTCTTTACACACTCAAGAGTACTTTGATTTTAATAACATGCCAAACACTGTTATTTTAAAATTAGAAGTCTCAGAGCAATATAGTAATAAACTTTATTTTTTTCTCGGATGACATTTTTTCATCACACTGTTCCTTATTCTTGTTACTCAATAGGTATTGTACTTACAAGTTTCCAAAAATTCTACTTGATAACAGAGTTTACTAGGTATTTTTCATCAAAACGCTCTTCTGATCAATTTGAAAATGTAGCTTACTATTGTAATGCCACATATATTCTATTTAACTGAAAAATTCCGATTTTTCTAAAACGACGAAGTTAACTCAAATGAGCTATGTTTATCAAATGAGAAATTTCATAATAAAACTACTGAATAAACAAATTTTAAAAAATTTTTGTTACATTATGTTCGATGCTTTATCGTATATTAATTACATCTGCTATTTTAAAAGTAAATACAATTTCGTGTCTCGCTAAATTTAGGCTCCTCCGATATATTTTAATTTATTCTTATAATTAAAAAAATACACACATTATATTAACTTTATAAACTTTATTTTAACGAACTTTTCCATATTTTAATGAACTCTTAGTTTTTTTATTATTATATTTGAACCCTTTCTGCACATATGACCTTTTTGACATGATGTCCACAACCTGCTTAGTATTCTACCTACGCGATTATTTTCATGAACAGAAAAAAGGATGTATATTTTTTGAAAAATAGAATATGTGAATAATGTAATAAGCAAAGAAGACTTCTGACAGAATATAAAACAGTGTGATGACTTGCTGTTTCAAAGAATTTTCTTTTTCGAATTGAAACAAGAAATTCGAAAAGTAATATTTCAGTCTGTAAACTAACAAATGAAATCTATTTTTTTGTTTTTTAAAATTTTAAAACTTACAAAATATTGCCAAATAACAATTTATAACCGTATGATTATTTTAGCACGTCATATTTTACTTTATTGCTATTCAAAAAATTAAAGAGAGATGGGGGGTAATTCTGAATTAGCAAACGATTCTGAAAACATGTCATTCACAAAATCGTATGCTCAGACAATTTTTTTTCTCATTTTCAAACAATGCTTTTTAACAAATTAGGCTACTTTACAGACTATTAATAATTTTGAAAGCTGTACACAGTTTTGAAATTATAATTAATTGCTCTCTCCTCCCTAAATTTAGAACTACTCGAAACTTTTTTCTAACATTTTTCCCGACAATCGGAAGTTTAGATAAATTTCTAACTTAACCGAACGTGTTGCAAAAATGGTATCATAAATTTTCAATAAGCAAAAAAAGAAAAAGAAAAAACGCTCGTAAAACGTTCTCAAAAACGTTCGTAAACAACAAAATTCGCTCTTATTATTAGTATATAGCTACAATCATTCGTGGCATATAAACATTTAAACAGAACCTGCATTAGTTACGGAAGAAAACCACGACGAAATATGGAAAACGTCGTATTCGAACCTTAATATTGTTTATAAGCTAATAAACTACCAATTAAAAAAAAAACTGCTTTGTAGCGACTGATGACAAGAGCTAGCTTTCCTTTAGCGTTTTTGAAATTGTAACTATTTGTTATCGCTAAAATGTATAAATCCGTTATTCCGCACTTAATCTGTAGATCAACTAAGTATATTCATTAAAGTGCCATAAAATTGCATCATTTCTCAAATTACCAACTTAATCTGCAAACTACTAAGATAATCTGCACATTACCCACTAGACACTCGTTAAAGTAAAAATAAGATCTTTTCCGGAACAACAGCAACGTTTCTGCAAGCTTAAAACAACATAAGATTATTTTTCTTTTATTTTGCTATAAAAAAATCAAATTGCTACAATCAACACATTAGATCAGTGTTTCCCAAAGTGTGGTACGCGTACCCCGAGGGGCACGGGAACAGTTTAATGGGGGTACGCGTTCTTATGCGAATTGACTTGCAACAAGCGAAAATTTCAAAAAAAATTATTTAAAAACAAAGATGGCCATGAAAATTTACGATTACGTATTTTTCTATTGGCTATTTGTTTCAGAGTTAACAGTTAATAATTAGTAGTGTCAACAGCCAGTTGTGATTTTTGACTTAAGTGCAATTTTTTTCTAGTAAAAAATGCATTCATTTTTTCATTAGTGGTACACAACGTTACGAAAAATTTAGAAAGGGTACACAAAAGTCATAAGTTTGGAAAACACTGCATTAGATAATGAAATCAGAGAAGAATAAGAGAAACTTTAACGGTACGGAAACCGTTAATACATACGTTACGTGGGTAAATTTCAGAAAACTATTGATTCCACACTTTAACCGATCATCCTAGTTAATCTGCCGATTAGCTAGGTAATGTACGTATTAACGGCTTTCGAGCTTTTGCAGTAATATATCCACCACACTAAGAAATTTTGGTGTGTAGTTTCTACCATTTTTGGTTTCTTGGTAATCTAAATGTTTTTTTTACATTGCTTCACTGTAAAATTTGAATTTTTCGAAGTGACGAAATAACTATCGTCACTTCTTCGAGGAAACGAATTTCGTCAAATTAACGAAATATTTCGTCTTTCTATTTTATTTCTTAAAAAAAAAACTCATTCAGCTTAATATACGAGCGAAATTTCCCTTCCAAAAGAGTCCCATAAAGTCTGAGCTGCGGAGAGATTCATTGTCATAAAGAGGCAAAATTCTTTGTCAGCATGACAGAAGGTAGTTTCGTAAACTTCACAAATCTGCCGGTAAATGTCTGCACGTTATTTGCCAACTAAAAACGCATCATTAACGCATCTCTTACAGGGCGGGTGATTTGTAAATCTTTAACATTTTAATGACACAAAACTGACCGTACACAGTTGCATCTGAGCACAGTTGTTACTAAGGAATATCGGTGGACCCATGCCCAAGAGTTCGTGGGTTCGATCCCCGCACCGCCGAAGACTCCTCGTGTAGTAAATGGTGACTGATGCACGTTAAATCTGTCGAGTCGCAAAGTTCTCCATGTTCTCATAACAAATCAATACCTCTTGGGGTACTGATCCAGGAGTTTCCTTGTCTTCTGGATTGGGTTCAAACATACAAGGCTACGGAGTTGAACATTAGTAGTCGTAAACCCAAAATTGGGTCGGCTGTTCAACGACGTTTATAAAATAAAAAATAAGGAATGACCAAAATAGGTCATGACCAAACACTTGTTGCGACTCACGCATCGCCTATTAGTGTACACAACAAAACGACTTTTACTTAAAAAACACCGATCGTATCTACCTCTTTTAGGGGCTTCCCTGGCCGAGCGGTATCGCCCGCCAAATGCTGTGCAAAGCATAGAGGTAGCGGGTTCGAATCCCGCCGTAACCCTGGATGTACTACGTGATGTCCTACTCTGAATTGTTCTACTTGTCTTTTCACTTGACAAAGGTTTATAAGCCTCTATTGAGCACACAAGCCTGTAAATGAATGTAATTTCAATAAAGCAATAATCACTTTTATCAGGGGCACCCTATAGATAGATCAACGTCGCCCCAACAACACAAGGACAAATAAAAGAGACTTAAAAATTACGTCTGTGCCCGAAGCGGGATTCGAACCCGTGTCTTCTTGGTACAAAGCCAACTCATTGACCACCATACGGTGCAGTTACTCCTTTCGTCTCTTCATTCTAGTTTCGTCATTCTAGTTAGCAATTTCTCACAATGCACCCCGATGTGGTTTCGAGTTAAGTAAGCATTTTCGTCAGATATTTGAGAGTTCCCGTTTCGTCACAAATCATGTGATTTCGAGACAAAAATGATTCTCAAAAATAACGAAATACAGCTCAAGTATTGATGAATCGTCAAAAGTGAGAGTTTTATTTCTTAGAGCGTTGTAGTCACATTTTTCATTTACTTTTTCGCTGCTATAGTTTTATTTATTTATTTATTTTGCTTGTTTATTTGCTGACAACGATTATTTTTATGCGCATTAGAACCAGTTTATGCAATAATATTCAATGAAAAATAATCACATTTTTAGTAATATATTCACACTTATTCTTTCAATCAATTGTTGTTTTTTTCAATTTTATATAATATTTTGCACGATGTTCTGCACTTAACAATTTACTTAATTTACCTCAACACCAATAATAGTGGTATTTACACACCAAAATTTTTTACTGTGAATAGCAAAATATTAATGTAAAAATGTTTCTATAACCCACATATCATTAGGAGATACGAGTTAGATATATTTCTTTATTTTGAAACAAAAAAAAAAGTTACGCTTAATTACATTCAATCAAGAACTCTAACTTTCATGGATCTATTTTATTTAGTTTATTATATGAAAAGCAAAAACATTAATAATATTTTAAGGGGAATAATAGTATAACCGTAATGAAATTTATTTTCAGATGGTGAATTTCTGAACGCCAGTTGGAAGTGTAGTCGTAGTAATAGCTAAGGAAGGAAGGAAAAGTAGTAATTGAATGCTTAATGGCTCATAAACATTACGGAGTAAATAAGCGGACTCACTAAATTTTCATGGTTTCTCCAGCATGCAAGAAAGAGGCATTTTATGGAACAGAAAAAAAGTGCTTGAAATAAAATTTTATTTTTGAGTCATGAAAGAAAGTAGAAGGATACGGGGCAGTAATATTTCTTGAAACATAATTTTTTTTCCTTCTGTTCTTAATAGTTAAACTAAAGAGAAACTAAATAAAAGTGTTTATCAACTTTCTTTTTTATTAAATAGAATAATATTTTCAATCAAATAAGAACCGTAAAATGATAAAGCAAAGGAAGCATTTAATATGCTTAAATAGCGGGATTAATTTCTTTAACTAACTAAGCAATGTAAAGTGCGCAGAAAAAAAAAAACGGACCACCCTGATTAATTTTTGATCTAATGATTGGATCTTCACGTTCTAGAACAAAATCTCAATGGTTCGAGAAGATGATTTCAAATATGCTAATTAATAGACACTAACAACGTTTTAAGTTACGAAATCAGACCCAAACACTTACTTTCTCAGAATAAACATACCTTTCTTTTTGACTAATCCGGATTTCTGAACCCCATAATAAAGAGTGTAGCCGCAATGTGGGAAATATGGTTCCAATAGTTTGGTGAAGAGAGCTCTCGAAAGTGTGGTCCCTTTAATGTTAATTTTACTTTTTGAGTATTTCCCTATATCTCGAGAACTTTTTAAGCAACTTGCAAACATCTTTACTCACCATTATAAAATTCGTTTATCCAAGATAATTTCATGCAGAAAATAATTTTTAGCAAATATTTTTTTTTTATTATTATTTTATTTGATAATAGTCAAAACAATGTTGAATTGTAACGCGAACACATTTTTACATCGTTTTAAAGACTATAATTTTGCATGACAAAATACAAAGTTTGAGCAAAATCAGTTGAATAGTTCCTGAGAAAACGAATTTTAAATATTTGACTTTCTGAAATTCAATTTCTCAGAAACTAACTATTCAACCAATGTTGCTCAAATTTTGTATTTTGACATATAAAATTATATTCTTTAAAATGATGCAAAAATCTTATATCTAGCAATTCAACATTTTTCAACGATTATCATATAAAATAATAAATATTTAATAAATTTGTTTTTGCATGAAGTTACTTTTGGATAAACGAATTTTATAATTACGTGTGAAAATTTTTCAATTTGCTTAAAAAGTTCTCGAAATATACATTAAAGGGTCCACACTTTGAAGAGCTCTCCTGGAACATTGTTTGAACCAAAATGTTTCAACCATATTTTCCAAATTCAGGTTTGGGGATCAGAAATCCGAATCCTTTGAAAGAAAGGTATATTTATTCAGAGAAAATACATTTTTGAGTCCGATTTTATTACTTAATATATCGTATGCACTAATTAAGTAGCATATTTGAGTTCATTTCCTCAAACCATTATAATAGAGTAATAGAACGGGAAGATTCGATCACAACAAAAATTATTCAGAGTGGTCCGTTATTTATTTATTATTATTTATTTATTTTTTGGCGAGCTGTATCTTTACAGAAAATTGTAGGGAAATCGAATTTATATAAAATAGACAGAAGAATTCTTTGGTGTTTTCCTTTTTTTCTCTCTTTTTCTTTTTTTGTGTAAATTTACGAAAATGTTTTTTTTTTTATTATTTTTTTATTTTTTTTTATTTAGTTCTTTTGAGGGAAGTAAGAGGCTCAAAAAGCATAACTGATAAGTTCAATATTTAAAAAAGGGAGATCTTCACACATAAGAATACGCAGTTGAAAAAAAATTATAAATCTTTAATGTAAAAAATTTTCGTGTATTTGTTCTCTAAATATGGTGGCAACTACTTTACACTAAAAAGAAATTTCATTAAGTGTTCCATGCGCCAAGACCCAAAAATAGTTTCTGGTGCTGTGAAACACCCGGAACGTTCTTTTACACTACTTCGTGTAAAGTAGCCTCCATCAACCGTCATGCTTGTTAATCAGTGACACTAAAATTTATAATTACAGTAAGATATGATACATATAAGAACCAGTAAAGTTATTTTTACGATAGAATATAAAGTAAGAATCAGTAATTTAGGTTGCATAGATACACTAATCCTTACAATAAAATGAGTTAATAATAAATAAATCATCAATGAGTGAGTAATTAATAAATAAAACATACGATCAGCAGAGAGAACATTAAGACGAATTTAAACTAGGTTAGTTAGTTAGTTATTGGCGAATTTGAACTAGGCTTAACAAAGCAGGAGCGGATAGAATTTATACATTACAAAATTATTTAATACAGTTTACAGAGACTTGAAGATTAAAATATAAATATCCTTATTAGACTACTAAAAATACGGATTCACATTTTTAACAGCATACAGATGAAAAGCCACATTGAAGACAGTTGCAAATAGTCACCAACTAGTTATAAATTGTTAACAGTTACAGGCAAATTCAAAACGCGCCAATATTGGACTTTTCGGAATCGGATATATTTAACGAATGGCATAGCATCGAGTGAACTTTTTTAAAAAAAATTTAGATATTAATGGTTTTATTTTTAATTTTTGTAATATTGATTTTAAAATTAAGAAAATGATGGAGAATTATTAGTTTTTTCTTTTAATAAGGCAAGATCCAAGTCTTGATCGATTTGCCCCGGTCAAGCTTTACTATTAATGATGCTTAATTACTATTAATTAAGCTTTACTATTATTTTTTTCTTTCTACTGCGCAAGTTAGGGGACGTTGTTTTTATGTTTATTTCAATTTACTTCGAAGTCATTTTGTCTCGCAGTCAGTTGTGTTATCTTGTTATTGAATTTTCGTTTCAAGTAAGCTTTTGTACGTATTATTCCTATGTATTTGTCATGTTTTTATTCCTCTGTATTTGCTTTATGTATTTCATATTATGTATTATATTCTTTTCCTGCACTTTGGCAAAATCTTTGGTGTGCAGAGAGAGCAATTTTAGACTTTTGTCGTGCTCTCACGATAGAAAAGGTTTTGCTTTTATGACTTCCGGAACTGGTACCCCCTGAAGACGTCAGTTTCGGTTGTCATATTTATCTATTTTTTTTTCTTCATATTTTATTGTTTCTCTTGTTTCAATTCCTTTCGGATTCACTGCTGCTTTGCGCGTTTTTCCATTGGATGTATTATTATTTTTAATTGCTTTTAAAATTTTGAATTCTTTTCTTAGTTAATCTGCGAAACATAATTAGTTTCCTGTGGAATTAAATCAAATCTAAACTTAATCTGTAGAACCAATCTGAAGAACCAAATCAAAGATGAAACTAAATCTGTGGAACCAAATTAAAGTTAATACAAGCAAAAAAAGGATATTTAATTCAAAGGATTTATAAAGGAAGTTCTTATAATTCCTTATAATTCAAAGGATTTATAAGGAAAGGATTTATAATTCAAAAGCTTTCAATTTGAAGTAACATATGATCAAGAAACAATAATTATTGTGGATTAATAATGTGGGTTGGTGTGCAAAACGAGCAGGAGTCGGGGCAACTTTGTATATCAAAAATATGAATCATTGTCATATTTATATGAATATCATTTTCAAACGTTTGCAAAAATCATACATTTCATTGAAATAATATTTTGACAAGCATTAAGTTTCATTCATGCTTTTAAAAGGTAAATGGCAGAATCTGTTTTCAAATTTTTCAATAACATCAAGCGAAAGATAAAATGCTTTTATATTGAAACTTGCCATCGTGAAATTTCAGAACCAATAACATTTCCTGTTTTCATATAACTCTTCACGTAAACATATTAAATAAACAGGAATGAAAAAACAGTTTTCACATGGTAAACGTAACCTCGGAAACACTTTTATTATTGAGCTCTGAAAATGTAATTCAAAAATTTCCAGCGTGTTCTGAGACCGCATACTCGAACAAAAATGTCAAATCCATCTGGAGAGGTTTCATATGCCGTAGGTTTTCATATTTTCTTAAAAATTATTTTCCACGCAAGATACAACTTACATATTTGAATGTGAACAAAAATTTAAATATATTTTGAAAGGAATAAATTTGCATATAAGCTGAAAAAGAAATTCGAATTTATTCTGTACAACCGTTTTCTCTAAATATTGAAATTTTTATTATTCTGATTTGTCAAATTTTTCTGTTCTTCTGTTCTGTTGATAAAAATTTAGTGCATGATAAAAATATTTATCCTTTAAACTATCTAAGACTGTAAAACGAATTAATCTCCTTTGCAAGTTAAGAAAAAAACATTCAGGTATAGGATTTAAGTAATCATCCGCGATTGTAAATAGTTCCGTTTTATTTAGCCATCAAATTATATAATTATACTTTCAAAACAATATAAAAGCTTTTAAAAGTTAAACTCGTCGGACAGAAACAGATTAGTATTATTCTTTATAAACAAAATGCAGGCTGTACTACGTCGTTCCAAGAGTTGGCGATGTTGATATTCGTCCGCGCTTGGATCTTAGCATATATTTAGCACTTAGATGCAAACAGGCTCTCTCTATAGGAATTAACGTATTTGTCTTACCTTGCAACAGACTATAAGAATTCTGAGTTATAATTGTTTTTCAAAGAATCGTGAATAGAAGGCTAATTCATAACGAAAGATGTATAACATTGTGGTAATAAATCTTCAAATTGATTGATTTTAACGAAACATTTTCGAATTGTGACATTGATCTTGACTTCAACGTAAAAATGCTATTTTTCGTATAAAATCAAATTTTGAAAATAGACCTTATTTAGGTTAAGAATGATGTACATATTTTTTTTATCGAATCATCATAGTTTTATGTATTAATATGCGATTTTCGTGGTTTCAGATGTCTGTATTAAATAACTGCTTACGAACATTTAATTTACAGCATCAGACATGAAAACGAACTTTCTGTGAATAAACATATTATTGTGTTGTTCGAAAAGTTCAATCCGATTTTTGGTTGATTGCTTTTAGGCAGATCTGAAGGTATAAAAATGTTTGAAAGCAAATTATTTGTTTACGCATTCTAAACGGCAGAATTTGGAAAACTATTCCCATGAACTGGGGAAATTAAAGAAAGCATTTAAACAAAAACATCAAATAATAATGACTCGAAAGAATCTTTGATAAAATTGTTAGAGCTCTTGTTGGGAGGCTTTATCCCATCCACCATATTTACAAGGCCTCGTGCGCTTAGATTATAATCAGCTATTTCAACCATTGCAATATTTCCTTCATAGAAAAAAAATCCTTTTATTTTGGATAAGATAAAAGCTTACAAAAAAATTATTATTATTATAATTTTTTTTTTTTTTTTTTTTTTTTTTTTTGAAAACCCTGAAAGTTGTTGGTAGGACAGGACTCTAAAGTAGCCCGAAAGATTGTGGAACAGAATAGTACCTGTATAGTTTTTATGAATAAAATCAGAATTTTAATAGGCTTCGTTTTTCTCCAAATTTGAACTTTCTTCCGGACAACGTAATGTTTTTTTTTTTGTTTTTTTCCGCATTAGATTTGAATTTTATACGATTAAAATATACGCACGTAGACAAGCTCTTGAAAATAAGGTCTCAATAGTTTTGTCAGTAAAGTACGTCCTTCAATATCGTTTTTATTTTTTGCGTATTTCGCTTTATTTATTCTCTAAGAAGTTTTATAGCTCAGATGTTTCAAATTTTATAATTATTCTGATTTCGCTGCTATCTGGAAAACTGGGACCATATTTTTCCGAGCAGCCAACCCAAATCTCTAAAAATAAAAATTATTTAATGAAAAGATCACATATTTTTTTTTTTTTTTTTATCGTATGAACTTAAGTTTAGTTCCATAGATTTACTTAAAAAATAAGTATAATTTATTTACCGTTTAAAGCTGAAAAACAGTAGCTATCATTATTTTTATATTAAAAAAATATTATCCTTAACGACATAAAGTGTTGCATAAGCTAATATATCATGCAATTACTTTTTAATAAAGGAACAATACTTAAAGCTATTAATTTCGAATAACAAAAATTAAAAACATGACAACAGAGGATAATATTACCAAGGAGTGATAAATAAATATTACTGGTAAATACTGTTATGAAACGAATCAATTAATCATTTACATGTAAATACCCATAAAACTGTGTATTAGTTTTATGCTGAGGACAGTCAAAGATACATGTATCATTATTTACTAATGATCATATCACGTTAATCTTTTTGTCCAATCAGAATGCACTAAACGGTAAAACGCCAATAATCTTTTTATGATATATGGAGACACGTAATCATATTCTGAAAACAATGAAGTAGAAATTTTTTTATTATGAGTAGTTCATTAATTTTAAAATTAAGCTTCTTACCAAAAAATAAACTTTTACGCTTATAAAATATTCAAAAACAGAGATTTTAAAAAAACTACTGAAGCTCTATTATGAAACAATTCTTGAATCGCGAAGTGATTGATTTTAAGAAGAGGTAATGAAAAAGTAAAAAAATGCTTTAAACCATGTATCAATCTATTCTTTTTCGTCAATACCTTCACATGAAATATTTTATTTTATTTTGTGTTAAGCAACTGACCCAATTCTGAGTTTTCGACTATCAATGCTCAACTCCGTAGCCTTGTAATTCGAAGCCAAACTCAGAAGACAAGGAAATTCTTGGATCAAATATAAGGGTAAGCTAGTCTTCATGGAGGGCTTTTTGATGGAACTAATCCGCATTTGCCTTACCTGGAGAGTAAAACCTCCCGTGGTTAGCCATACGGCAAAGAGATTCTAACCGATGATCCGTCTACCACGGAGGATATCTTACATTAGCACGGTGGGCGGTGCGAGCCGGGGGCAGGATTCGCATCAACCGAGCACCGCTGGGTTTCGAACCTGGCACCGCTGGATTTCGAACCTGTTCACCTCATTGGGAGACGAATGCTCTATTTCCTGAGCCATCGTGACCCTCACGGGACAAAATTCCATCTAGCATTCTAGCATCAAATGTAAAACAATATTTTTACTTAAAGTGTTAGATTTACGATTGCTACCTGACTTCCTCAGTGCCGAAATAGATGTCAAAGTAGTAAAAATTTAACTAGATATTTTCTATAAAAAAAATTAAAAAAACAGTACAATGGTTTCATTAGTGAAATATTGGGCAATTTTTTTCAAAATAAATAAAATTTATATAAAAGCGAACCTATAATTACGAACCAAATTCTAAAATGAATAAACTGAAATCTTTAGGGAATTTAAGGTAGCTGTAATGAAGACATTCAGAGAGCCGATGAAAAAATAATTTCGCGTATGTCAAATTATTTGAAACAAGATGGTGAAACACGCGTGTTTATACAAACATCAATTCAAAAAATCACATCTTTCTACTGGGTATTATCGAAAATGATAGGAATGGAAACGCACGCTCTTGCACGCATTTTCAAAACTTCTGAGTTTTTATCACCGAAAAACAATGTAACTATTTTCCTAACTCGATATTGATACTTTCTATCCTTGAAACAGTTTATATAACTATAGTAATCGAGAGAGTAAATAAATAAATGTTTTTTTATAAAAATTAAATAATAAATATTATGAGTAATTGAAGCTTGTATCCTTTTTTCTTTTCTTTTACGGGTATGTGTTCTTGATGATAACACAATATTTTAAAATTTTACTAGATTAAAAGAATTACTTTTTTTACTATAGTCAGAAAAACTACTTTATTACAAATGCAGTTAACTGCAACTTTAAACTATACTTTTCAAACTACTTAATCCCTACTTCGCTACTCTCAGTAGACAAACTTTGCGGAACTTAATTTACACCATGTGCACAATGGTTTTGAATTTTAAAAATTTAAATAATTGGCTTACTTAAACATAAGGAATTATTTAAACTATATAAATTCATGTTTACCTGAGCTAAATTTTTATTCTAAACCATTTTTTTATTTTTATTATATTTACCAATTTGTTCTATCAACGTTTAATTTTTTATACTTTTCTCTACTACGAATATCGAATTTAAAAAAAGCTAGGTAAATATTAAATATTTGCGATTTTGTTAAAAGCTCTTTTGTTTCCTCTAAGAAATTTAACTATTTGTTCTAGTGACTTGTGTCTTGTGTATAATTTCATTCGATTAAGCGAGAAAAAATACCTAGAAAACAATACCCCTCCCTCACTTGTTTAGGTAGCAATTTCAGTTGCGTAATTTGGACTTTTTCTAAATAAAACCCTTATATCTTCTAACATATTCCTTGGATAGTTTCAAGATTGGTTTCATTCAATTTTGTGTGAAAAATTCATCTGAAACAATGCCTCGGGTAAAATGCAAAAAGTAAATGCACTAAGAAGCTCGAGAGCTTTTCTAATTTCACTATTTGCACTGTTGTGGCTACTCCTTATAATTTGAGTCAAAAATATGAATCCGTCTAGAAAAAATGTTGTTCGGGAGAAAGTGAAAGTCCGTTATATAGAACAAATTTTTTCTTTTATTGTGGATTTTGATTTAAAATACAGTGAAATATCCAAGAAAGACCACCTCTGTGTTGTGTCTTCCTCTATTTGTAACCACTTTTGGAAGGCACTGAATTTTTTCAATAGACCTTGCGTTGACGAAAACCTTCTGGAGAGACCATCAAATTCTCCCTCAGCTACCGCGCAAACCTCGGTCCCAAATGCGGAAAAGGTCAAAGAAAGGAAACACTAAAAAATATCAAAACAAAAAATATTTTTTAAAAAAATAATAAGTCGATTTAAATTTATTCAAAGTATGTGTGAATGGCTCGTGGTGTAATCAGCGTACTTGGTTCAAGAAGCGAAGTTCATGCTCTGGCAAACCTGTAAACTTTAAAGTACTCTCAATGTATTTTTGTAATGTCCTTAATGAACTGAACTGAAGTTCAAGAAATGAAATGTGATATAACATCGTAAAACTTTATTCGAGATCGCAACGAACTATAGGGGGCGTTGTTGTTATGAGACGAATATCTGCGATTTCTATATGAACAGTCATTCAGTTACTCTAGAGACGTCTTTAATGTAGCATTGCAACGTTCCTTCTTTATTGTGACTTATTAAATTAAAAAATGAAAAATGTTTGATATTCTTTCTTATGCAAGCGAAAACAAAGTGGTATCTCTTTTTCTTTAGAGAAGGAACATCCAAAACACATCGGAAAAATATTTGTACATAAACAGAAGAAAAAAATGTATATTCTTATAAGAGTTAAAACCTACTGCCCAAGAAATAGTTTTACTAAATCTAATGATATAACATGAAAAGCTTATTTAAACTTTCCATAGTTTTAAGAATCATATTACTTCAAAAATTAAAATGGACAAAAAGTGTACATAAGCCTCATAATTTTATAAAATTCAATTTCTAAAAAATAGTTTTTTAACAACAATTTTTATCAAAAAATTTTAAGTTTCAATAAAAATCATTATTTAGAAACTAAAAAACGTAAAATAAAAAATGCTTACGAAACAAAAAAAAAAAAAAAAAATCTTTTTTGACACCATTTTTTAATGCTACGAAAATGCGTCTTTGGGATTTGCCAAAAACAAAACCCAGATGCAATTTTGTTTTTTCAGGAGCGAAATATTTTACCGAAAAAACGAAAATATACCAATTCTCATAACATGAAACTTTATTATGGTAAACTTACGTTTTGGAAATGTAATTTCATTTGGACTCTTATTTATTAGAGTTTATATGGCGGCGAAAGAAAAGATTGTTTGAATCAATGTTGAACTCTATATCGGCCCATTTTCCACCGAAATTTCGATTAATTACTTTGATTTTAAATAAAGTGTTTTGAACTTTGAAAGTGTTTTGGTTTTAAATAAAAAGTTTTATTTTATGATTTGTCGCAAAAATTTTAGGTGTAGATTGGCGGCACTAAAAAACGGCCAAATCTGTAGTTGCAGTGGCGTCGATAATACGTAAGTACCGAAATTTTATTCCATGCTTTTCAGAATCATATTACTTCAAACATTAGAATATGCAAGAAGCATACATAAACACATAATGTTATACCATTTAATTTTTCAAAACAATTATTTTAATTACAATTTTTATCAAAAAATTATAAAGTAAAAAAGGTAAAATAATGAATTTTTAGGATAAAAAAACGACTTTAAAATTCCTCATATTGAAATTAAAAACTTCCATATTGTTACTTTTTTTATTCTTATAGTTCTTAATCAGACGTAAAAAACCATTCTGTAAAGAACTATCATCAAATAAGAAAAAAAACATTTTTACAAGAAAATTTTTTATTATAAAAATCATAACACTTACCTGATTTATAAATCTGAGAAATTCCAAAATGAAACGTTCTTCGTTTCAAGATTTTATTTTCAAATAATATATACATAGATTATCTCTTCATTACTTTTAGAAAACATACCACACAGCAAAATTTTATGATTGTATGATCTCGATATGAATTTTAATATGTAGCTTTAAAACAGAATAGCTGAATTCTAGTTGAAATTATTCTTTAAAACTAAAAAACACTTACCAAGAAAACGAGAAAAATTTATTAATAATCAGCCCAAATGATACTATTTCAGGTAATTCGGATGATTCTTTATTGTTATTTTCCGAATTATGTAGATACAGAAATATATACTATTCTATAAAGAAGAAGAATATTCTATAACTATTACAGTTCTGTACGTTCTCATTTATTCATTGGCATGAAGAGAGCAATATTGACTTTAATTTGTAATGAATTGAAGATAGAAGAAATGTATTTTACCGTAATACACACATCTGAACAGTATGCAATACCGAAGTTGGAAGTTATCAGTTGCAAGTTTGTTGATAATAGAAGTTAAAAATTGAGGAATTTTTCTTCAAATGTTTGGCGTGTTCTGTTTCCGAGAGATTTACCAATGTTCTGGAGAGTTTTTTCAAGTTCTCCGGCCTTTTCCTTAGGGAAATATTGCTTCTTATTTGCTGCTAAGAAAATGGCGTCTGATCCTGTTAATGATTTTGATGGAACTAAATAAATTAATGTCTGATATTTTCAGGCTCCCGCTAGATGGCGTACTCGAGCTTTGCGATCGCGAATTCTTTTCTCTTTTTGTGATTTGCTGTACGTCTATTCTTTAATTTTTACTTGTTCGATTAATCTTGGATGTTTTTAATTTATTTGTTAAAATTTTATTAAAATTTCGCATTTCTCCTTTTTTTATATCTTTGGCGACTGATTTATCTATAAAATGCGGAATATAATACACGAAAACCGATTCTCGCCAAAGATAAGTGGCGACCCGAACGTGATATGATCACGACTACTTCGATGGATGGTTCACATTGAACAGTTGGCTTGCTCTTTGTGACTGCGTCATCGTCCTCCTCGCGCTGTTGCATCTCTGTCTCATTTTTACACAACGCGACTCACTCGACTGCTAATAGCAACACAGGAGTGACCAAACACACAACCATGAACTTAATATAGCTCTCATGATGACTAAAGCTCAAAACTCAATGATGTTAATCCCGCTCTCCCGGTCTTCGACAAATACAGCAATTAGTGGTATTCGTTCAGCAAATTCTATCCCTGATAAAATTATGGTAAGGGAGTATTGTGGCGTAACTACCACTATGAAAATTAAACATCAATTCACTAGTATATAAGACATGCTAACTTGATTCAATCTTGAGGTACCTTTTGATAGATGAAGGTTGGCATTGTCTACTGGTCTTTCTTTCCCCCCCAGGGTCTTATTTAGAGAGCTCTTTTTGACGATCTCTAAAAGAGATTGACAAAATCACGTTGCAGGAAGACGATGCTATTAATGATTTATTTTTTGAGTTGAAAGTTAAATTAGGAAAAAAAAAAAGTTATTTTTAAAAAAATTTAAGCATCTCAAACAAACAAACCTCTTTTCTTTCTTTAAAGCTAACTAATTTTTAGGATATAAAATTAATT
The DNA here is from genome assembly GCA_949128135.1 of Parasteatoda lunata. Lineage (NCBI taxonomy): Eukaryota > Metazoa > Arthropoda > Arachnida > Araneae > Theridiidae > Parasteatoda > Parasteatoda lunata. The sequence goes on along the minus strand of OX421972.1, from coordinate 53,159,299 downwards.
GCAAAGTTAAACAAGAAAACATGTTTATTTATTTAAAACAGTTCCATCATTCATAATTGGTTAATTTGTTTTTACACATAATTTTATCAGTTAACGCCATTTTTATTGATGCTAAATTTTATTCATCGATCCGGTTTTCATGACGGCAATACAAGCGGCATTATCACACCAAGAAAATGAGACCGAGTCAAATTTAAATTGCTCGCAAAAAAATCATGTACCTTCGATAACATTTTAAAGTCAAAGAAGGTAACCTCTAAGAACGACCAACCTCCATTAATGACCATTTTAATGTGGAACAGAGAGTGGTCTTTCCTGAGAAGTTTCACTGTACTTATTTAGGGTTAACTGTTTCCTCCCCCTTACACATTGTAAAATGAATTACGTACATCATAAAAGCACAGAAATGTTTGCAATTAACAAATTTTTCTAAGAAGAAAAAAAAATTAAGTGCAATTCCTTTTGACGTCATTGATAAGTGAATGTTAATTTTAATAGAGAGTTGTAACTTAAAGGAAATACGGCAGCAAGAAAAGGTGCATTCTTTTCATATGTTCGTCAGGAACTTAAAAATAGCAATAGAATTTTTCTTTAGTTGGTAGAAGCTACAGCTTTTCTGTTTGTTTTTAAAATTTATAAATAGTCTTGTAGCCTTTAACCAGCTCAATTTAAAGTTTTTTGTTTGAAACTTCTACTACTCTTACATTTTTAAAATTCCCAGTTTCTGTGATAAAGCGCCCAGAGTCAGTTGTAAAAGTCTTTAATTTTCGTATGTGACAGCTAAATTTAGCAATATTTATTTTTTTTTTTTTTATTTTACAAAAATGCCGCTGCAAAAACTGAAATTATGTGAAGGAAAAATAAAAACTACGAAAATTACGTTTTCAAGAATTGTTAAGGTTAAAAAATTAAATTTGGACAAACTAGAATATTTTCAACTAAGGCCGATAGGTAGAATATTATATTTCTTGCAACGAATATGTTACTACGAATATTTCATTTAGCCTAGATAAATGCTAATTAAAAAATATTTTACAACCAATATTCATGGCTTTTACGAAATTATTGTGCTGGATGCTAAGGACTAGCCACAAATATTTTTAATTTAGTGTCTTTTTTTTTAAGTATACACCTCCTCTCCCTCGTGAGTAACAATAAATGAATCAGAAAACTCTCTTTTTTTAGGACCATTTCTAATTTTTGAACCGCCACAAATTAAATATTTAGTTGGCTTTTGTAAACATAGCAAGAGTTTTTTTGTCGTCGTAAATAGACAAATTTCACCAAAACCGCAAGAAATAGTGCTCGCGACGAACTGTCGCCCCGAGGAATTGTGCGGCACCCACAAGCCTGTATGCAGGTTCGAAAATGAATTAACTTGGAACCAAGACCAAATGGAAGAAAATTTGCCCGACACTTTTAAGCATTTTGTTTATAAAATCAAAATTAATGATTTCAATAAATTTATTGTAAGTTATAACTTTATACTTACAATTAAAAGTACTAATGTTAATCAATTTTTGAGCATTACACCGTAAAGATTTTGTAGCATTTAATTAAAAATAACGCAAAAATCCTTCGACTTTTGGAAAACGAAATTATCTTTTAAAAGAGTTTTTCAAGTGGAAACAATCTATTTTGACAGGAGTAACTTAGAACAAAAAAATCCAGTCATTATATTGAAAATTAATCAGGCTGTTTGATTTCTATTTTGTCAACCACAGATATTCTAAACCTAGAATCACGGAAATACTATAACAAATATCACGAGACTTGGGCCCTTTTTTGCGAATATTTTTTAATCGAGTTAAAAAAAAAAATTCAGCGAGAAAAAACGCTTTTCCTTATTTCAATAAACATTATGCCCTGCCATCAGATTGCATAAAATTGGGTAATTGCATACTTATATATATTCCAATTTAATAGTATTTATTCTTGAGACTAAAAGGTTAATTAAAAAAAAAAACCCTTTTGCAATTTTATTAAAAACGTCTAAAAAAAACGAAATCCAACTTTCTCATTTTTCGATTAAAAAAAAAAAAGTAATGAAAAAGAAGTTTATTTATTATAAAGATGACAGATATTTTTCGAAAAAAAAAATTGCTGACTCAATAAGTTTTTTCTTTCAATTTTTTTCAGGCAAAATTCTTCAGCTAAAAATTAATTTAACCCAGCATTAAAGTGGTATTTTCAAGTGTTTCCAAGAGTAAAACTTACGTTGTCTCTAACAAATTGAAATTCTTTCTTAATTTTAAGAAGATTTGGTCTGAAGTCACGCCCCTCCCATGTATTACCACAAAATAATGTACTAAAATAAGCACAATAAATATAGTTGTATAAGTTTCAATAAAATTTATTCACAAAAGCAATATTGAAATTTCAAAATATTTAGCAACAAAGGTACTAATGGAGAGAAAGAAAAGTTGACTTAATGATTGCTCGTAAATGTATTATGATAAAAGACTGAGGAAACAATAATAAAAATTTAACAAAATTTACAGTTTTATTAAAAGAGAATGAAGAATCCAATGAAGTTGAAACAACATTAACGATTGGAATAAAAATTATACTAGCTATTAATACACTAGGAACCACTGTACAACCAGTGGGATCAAGTACAAAATAATGCCCATGAAAAATAGAGCACTGTGAATTAGAAAATTTATTTTACAAAATGTACAGTAATATGTAATTCTTTCAAAGATAATATAATCATCTCTGTACAATTGTCCTTGAAACAAACAATTTGTGCTACATATATACATTTATAAAAGAACAAAAATAGGGTTCAAGCCAGCCAAGAACAGAGCAAATAGAATGCTATTTATTTTATTGAAAAATACAGTATAATGAACTTACCATACATAAAAATATCCCAATAAGTATTTTTCATTTGTACTTTACAAGTCAAAATTACTGATGTGGTAGATATCTTTAAATGACTGGAAAAAATTTTTTGAAGCCAAAGCCTGATTATTTTACAGACGAATGAGGTACTCGCATAAGTTCTCAGATTTCGGAGCACCGCTAATTTCATTATTAGCCAAGAATTAAACAGTATTAGCACTTAAAATACTTTTAAAATATTAGCACATAATGAATACTTTGTAAATTGATGATTACTAAAAAAGGCCATGGCATGGCAATTTAATCAGGAACTGGTTTATATGAAAAAAACTGCTGGACAAGACTGATTAAAATTTCTGAAAAAGTAACAAAAAATTAAAGCATTTAGAGCAATCATTGTAAACTTTTAATAGTTAAAAATCAAATTATTTTTAAATGCTTAAAAAATTATTAAAATTTAGAAATAAAAAGTGTATTAACACTCAACTTGCAACAAATTTATTTAAAAAATATCTTGATGATTCTCTAGTATGAAGAAAAACATATACTCAATCATTGTTATACTTAATGATAAAGTGAAAACTTAATAGATTTTGTTCTGTAAATAATAAATTGTTCTCATGAGAAATGATTTAATAATTATACCTCTTTAAGAAATATCAATATTTAAATCAAACAATCAAAGCAATTTACTTGGGAGATACAAATGAAAAAGATGTATTATGAAAATGAAAAGAAATGTAGGTCAGAATATACTGTGATATGCATACACATATATATGCAAAAAATAATAAATAAAATGACTAGCAGATTCTAATGAATACTTAATAATGAATATTTTTACAATGAAAAATGAGGGGGTTAAGTGAAAGCGTTATATTATAACTTAATAGAAAAAAAAATTAAGTTTTTAAGATGTTCTAACTTCAAAAATTATTATTCCAGCCAACCAAATACGCTGGAAGTGCATGAAAAATCATGTTTGCCTGGGTTGGAATAAAATATCTATTTCCAGGCAGAGTTAGATAAATATAGACGCACGCATATACATTTGCAGTTACTTTTTTAAAAACTATATTTTAATACAATTAAATAATTTCATCTGGTACTATTTTTACTTTTGTGCTGTTAATATTTATCTTCCTAATATATAAATTTTGTTTTTTATGAGGTATTTAAAAAAAAAGTTCAGCTTAAGGAATGTGTGGATAAATAGCTTTATTTTTTCAAAATTTTCTTTATCCTTCTATGAGTTCGATACTGTTGCAATTTAAGAAGAAACAATTATCCTGATGGAGTGAGCCTGTTTGCATTTAGTGCACGCCAACTGGATGCTAACCTCCTGGTGCCAACGTATATCGTCTTCTTTTTGCTTGCTTTCTTAAATCAAGTGAAATGAGGAAAACAAAACTTACAGAAAAAAAACTATTGTTTTGTTATTAAAAATGAGATCAAAAAATCTTAACTAATATACGTCTTTCTGTGCATATTTAAAGAAGAATATGAATGATGCAGAATATTCAATATTATTCTCATTCCTTGCAGGCGATTTTCTTCTTCAGTGAAACAAAAACAAAAAAATTCTTTATCTCGCTTTTGATTTGTTAAAGAAATTTCATCATAAGACTTGCCATTTTTAGTGATCCAATCAAACCCAATGCTTTTGTAACGTTATATAGTTGTTTCTTATTCTAAAAACGATTGTTCTTATTTATCCAAATGTGTTGTCAAATCTAGGATTTCAGTAAGGCTACAAAACTCTAATCCTTTTTTAGTAATTCTATGATATATATCATAAAAGATAGCACAAATTAAATTTCTGACCGATGAGTTCAACTTCTAAATATTTTATATTGTTTTGAAAGCATATTAAAATAATTTGACAACTAAATAAAAAGGAACTATATGCAGCACGGATGATTACTAAAATCCTATATCGTAATAATCTTTTCGTTACTTGCAACGGAGTATCGGTAACATACAAATGCATAGTTGAGGATCTGAAATAGTGAGCTTACAAAATAAAAAATGTATGTGGAATAAAATGTACTTAATTATATATGAATAAATGTACTTATGAATAAATGTAAAGCCATGGGAATTTTTTTTTTTTTTTTTTTTAAAATCCCAACTTTTTTAATTTGTACAAATTATTTTGACTGTAGACACATTTTTAAGTTAGTTTTCGTGGGGGAAAAGTTTACTTATTTAACCTCTTAACTTAACAATTGTTTTGTAAATGATTGAAAAAGCCAAAAAATATCTCAGGCTTCTAAGTTCAGGAGTTAAATAAAAAACTGATGGTTCTTTCCAAAAACATTAATTGGTATTCAAACTTAATTTAAATCTAAATAAAATTATATGCATCAATTTAAATTACTATACCTAAATACATCTGGTCAATGTTTTTAACAACTTGGCCATTTTATAAAAGAAAACATTTTAAAATTACAATTTTCTAAACTAATTTTAAAAACAAATTTCACCTAAGTTTAAACTATGATATGATTAAAAATTGTCTTTCCAAAACAAATTGAATATTTTAAATTTAAAAAATATATTAAACCTTGAATGTACAACACATTACATGACACATATACAATATTAATGAATAACAACAAATCTATTTAATGCACAAAAATATAAATTGATAAACTCCTTTAATATAGTATTTCTCTTTCTGAATCTAAAAATAGGGTGTGAATAAATTTCTATATCACATGTATATGATATCAATATCATGTTTGTTTTCTGGCAAGAACCCTACTACAGAGCCAGTCTACTATTTTGCACATCAGCTTTGCAATTTGTAGTTATGACAAAATATATTGGATGAACATCAATAATGTACAACAGAAGAGAAATTCCAATAACTCCTAAGCTCATCAATGGTGACAAATACAAGAATAGATAGTTCTTACATGAACACTTGCATAGTATTTATATATTAAGAAAATGCTCTGTTACTTTGTATAACTTTTAAAGGGGGAAAAAAACAGAGAAAATGAAGGGAAATTGATTACTGGCTCTGTATTTGATCTTTTATGCATTTTTAAATAATTTAAATGAATAATATATAAATTTATTATGTTATGAACATTTTTCGTTTACAAAATCACACAGTTTCTTTGTTTTTTTTATAATGGTAAAACAATTAAGTTTTATTAGAAAAAAATAGTGGGAAAAAAAACTTTTATAAGTGCCGGAAATTTTTTTTTTTTTTTAAAGGCTGCCTACATAAAACACATAGGTAGTTTTTACACAATCAACATTATCAAGCGTGCTACCCAAGGCTAAAGTGATACAGGCTAAATACCAAATATTCAGCAATAACACCAATTATTGAATGTTAGTTCAGAACTGATTTCCTTATTTGATTGAAATGCAAACAACAAAACAATCATTATTTATTAAGTATAAAAAATTTCATAATCAAACTAGAATTTTTTTTTTAAATAACTGCTTATAAAATATAATACACACAATATGGTTTAAGACAAATTTTAACCTTTTTTCTATTATAATACATTCAGTGGCATTTGTTTAGTAAATTAACTTTTAGTAGAAGAATATTAAATAAAGTACTATGCATATTTTCAGGAACCAACTAATTCCATACACCAGGTTAGCCAGGCGGAAAAAAAAAAAAAATTCCAACAGATTTTTCTACAACTTATGTTTCAACCATTATAAGCAGGAGGATTTATTAAGCAAAGAAATCAAAATTTATTGCCTTCAATTTGGTAGAAAATTGTATCGAATTATAGATAGTATTTTAACACTAAAACCTAAGGCAATGTTTAAGTTTATATAAAATTCAATGTTTGTATTAAAGGAAACAATATTAATTTACTGACTGCTTAAATGTTTGTTTCATAGCTTGTTTTATTTATTTATAGAAATTACAACGTAAAAGATTTATTACCTTAAAATTATTGCTGAATTTGATTTTTCAATTTAATATTTTACTCCTTCACATTGAAAAGATACAGATTTTTAAACTAAGTTATACACTTTTAAGTCTGCAAATATGGCAGTCTAAAATGGTGGGATCGCTAATTAGTAAAAAATTAGGAGCTTAGTTAACCTGTCTCAGTTTGCTATGACATGAATAAGTAAAAAGGAAAATTAGAGATTGTTTAACAGGTAAATACACATTACTAATTGTGTAAGTTGAATTAATAATAAAGATTTTAAGATAATAAACTAATTCTTTATAACAAATTGAAGCAAGTTAGAATAAATGCAAAAACATAAGTATTTATTCTTAACAGATTTCATTCTTCACTAACTGGATATTTTTTAAAAGGAAGTATAAATTAAAGAATAAAATTTCAAAATATGATTATAGAATATTACATAACAGAATTAGCGGTTACATTAAAAGCCAATATGAACTGTGCTAAAAAGAAAATTAGTGCATATTTTGGAACACATGAAATTTAGCTAGCACAAGAAACAAGCATGATAGAGAAGAACTAAATAAACTCTCTAAATCAACAAAACAGAAAATCCAACCATTTATCTAATCCAAGAAAAAAATAGGAACATTTTTTTTTAATCTAGCACTATTAATACAAATATTGGATATTTAAAAAAAAAAAATTTATAATTGTGAATATACGAGTGCAATCATTTTCAAGAATAAAATGAGTATAATTTATGTTTTTACACTATTATACAAAAGAAAATAGAAGTTCAATATGAATCAATGCAAATATTAAAAAGTTAGTATGAAATTAAAAGAGAAAGCAATACAATTAGTACAAACAAAATAAATTGAAGTAGTAATAGTTAATTATTTTATTTGCGCTTAGATTGCTTTCAGTTTCAATTACCTTAGGTCAATTCCGCCTTTTACGAACATTGTATTTAAAGACTAACTCAGTTATGACATTAATACTCATTTTAATAAAATTATGGTAGAACTGCTTAATTTTTTTAAACTGAATTAGATACCCTCTAAAGTCTTCAAATATAACATTTCTAAACAGCGGGATTGCTAATATATTTCATAATGCATGCAACATTTCAAGAGTTACTAGTAAGGCTGAAGATCTCACACATGTGAGGCTGATTTTATTAGTCCACTTATTTTAATACAAGTAAAATAAACATTTTGAAGGACTTGGCAGTCAATGGCTTAAGTTTGAGATTATTAAATATAAATATTTCATATTTTAAGGAAAGTGAAATTTAAATTTAATTATGACAATTACTTACTTTTACATAAATTGAAAAAAGAATGTTAAACAACTTTTTTCTCAACAAATAATAAAAAAAATTCTAGTTATTAAGTATGAAGGTAGTATGACATGAATTTTTTTGAAATTATATAGCAAGTGTAACATGGGTTTTCTATACAATTAATAAAAAGTTAGTACAGCATATTTTCTAAATGTTTATTGCCTGCTAAAAAGCGTGAAGAAAATGCTTATAGAACAAAATAAAAACAACTTGATCCATTTAATCTCTATGGTGGTTAAATAATTTAAGAGCTAATTAGTACTGAATGTGTTAGCATGTATATCAGAAAAAAAAAAAAAAAAATTTAATCACATATAAGGAAGTTTAAAACAATTACTTTCAAAGAATTTTTTAAAAAAAATTTTGCCAAAATTTTTTGAAAAATTAAAGTGTGTCGCCCATCAAGGACAGAAAAATATTTATAATTAAAGAGCAACATGGAACATCTCTTGACAAGATGCAATAAAATATGATTTTGAGTCAAGCAAATGATGATCCTATGGAGAAATTGTGAGAATTGCACTAAAGCTATTATTGGCATCAAAAATTGATGTAAATTACAAAAAACTAAACAAAAGCTTATGCTAAGAAGGCATAAGCCCTAAATCACTAATATCACTATGAGGTTTCTGAGCCTCTGAAATAGCTTGTTTTATAGCTTCCTTGTAAGGACCTCTTTTCTTTTTATTGAACCTAATTTTAAAATCGTCCAAAAATGGTGTTAATTGATTACAAGGCATAAAGGAGGATGTTGAAGAACCAAACCAAGACACGTGCGCTTGCTGATTAACAGGTGCACCATTGTAACTTTGAGAAACAGTAAGAGCTAGCACTTTTCCAGGCCACCAAGGAAAACCATGAATTTTACCCCATACAATATCACCAACTGTCATTTCACGACCAATGTCTAGAATACACTTTTTAACACTTTGAGTTCTTATCCTCATTGTTAATGGTTTAACTTTGTCATTGTCCCTGAGTGGTGATGAATGCTTTGGAAAATCTGGAACATCACCATAATCACTCCCAGAACCAGAACAAACACTATTATTGCTAACATCACTAGCAACTGAGTCTTCTTCAATAGAATATTTGGGACTACATCTCATATAAGCTTTGGCGTTCAGACGTTTTAAGCTAATTGATAGTTTTTTATAACATTTGCTTTTAACTTCATCAAACACACTGGTCTTGTTCAATTCGGCAGAAACAATGTCTCCTGGAAAAGAGGTTCTTAGACACCAGCCATCGTTTCCATTTGCATTGAAAACATTTCGAGTATCTGTATTTTCTAAATCACACTTTTCAGTTTCAGTCTCGCCATTTTTATGTTTTCGCTTTCGTTTCACTTTATGCTTATGGTGATGGTGTTTTTCTTTGTCAGCAGCATGAGTATCTCCATTTTCATTACTGGGGCTCAAGACTGCTGTTGTTGGAGAGTTTGCTGTAGTCACTGCACGTTTCTGAGCTTCTTTCTTAGCTCGTTTAAGAGCTTTTTTAGCAGCTTTTGCACTAGAAAAGTTTTTGGTGCTGTAATCAGAATTTTCTTGCAAAGACCAATTGCTGTCTTCTTCCGTATCACTAGCATTTTTGATTCTGGCAGGAATTTTTAGAACAGATTCTTTGCCTTGAGGATTAGCAAAAGAAATTTTGATCACAGGACTGGTTTTAGCAAGACCTTGCTTAGATGCTGCATTATTGCCTCCAGTAGTAACAGAACCAGAATCAACTTCTTCACTTTTTACTAGATCGATTCGTTTAAGTTTTTCTGGTGGTGCAGCACAACAAGAAGGTTCAGTATTTTCTATGTCTGTAGATTTTCTTTTACGCAACACCATTTTTTCAGATCTATTTAATTTCAAGTCTCCTGTTTTTGATTCACTATCATGAACACAGTCATTTTTTGTATCACTAGATGACACTGTATTTATAGAGGCACTATCACATTTATCTGAAGAGTCAATTTTTGTACTTCTGGTAGATATTCTTTGATTTGAATTTACTACACTACCCGTATTAGCACCACTTTCGGAGTTATTGACAGCACCACCTTGTTGGAGTATTTTATTAGCAGAATTTCTAGTAACGACCCCTGGAAATTTCTTTTTATTGGGATCATTTTCAGCAACAACTTTTTGACACTGAGAACAAAGAACCTTACGAGGTCGAAGTCTTCTCATACGGACATTTTTATCTTTAGCATTTCGTGCAAATCGATAACCAAAGAAAAATGGAGTTGCACCTGGTGTAACTTGGTAGTAGGTGTGTCTTTGTTTTAATGCATACAACTTATCCACTTTTTCTTCGGTAGTGTCTGCAGTAGTACTGGTAGGCCCATTTTCATCTTTTGGGACTTCTGGAGCAGGAGGTACTATTCCATACGGTGCATTTCTAAAAGAAAGTAAAAAATATATATTTATTCAATTTCAGTAGAATTACAATTTAAATAGTATTCTTTATTTAAGGTTCCGAATCAAATGTTCCATAGTATAAAAAAGAGTTTCAGTAGATCTATCCTACGTATTTGCAATTCTAGGTTTTGATATCCCAAAAAAAAATTTCTCAAAAAATCACCTAAAACATTAATTTATTACAAAGCTGGGGAAATTATTAAAAAAAAATTATCTGAGGTACAACACCTTGCAAAGGCTTATGACATACTTCATTCATCAGAATACAGTTGTATATTTTAAAAACTTATTTTATGAAAAAATCCAACTTTTTTTTACAGCATAAATTAAGAAAATGCATATCGCAGGTATATTATATAAAGAGAAGTTGTGGGTTTGTATCCAAAAATAGTCGCAGTGGGATTGTGGGAACACATAATTTCTAATAGCATTTATTGCAACAAGAATCATGACATATTACTAAGATTCAAATATATTAAGTAAAATTATGGTTCTCTGTTAGCTGGTTGCTAGAATATTTGACCCTCCTAAGATTTTATTTTAATTTGAAACAATTTTTGAGTGGGTCCTGATTATATATCAACTGCAATCAGCAAGTCACCATAATAATTGCTCAATTCGTTAACTTGCTATAAATTTTAGTATAACAATGGCTTGCCCAGTGGTGCCTCAGAATTTTTCCATGAGTCAGTAAATATTTTTTTCAGTTACTAACTCTTTTGCCACTGCAAGGTTCTTGCAAAGTATCAAAAACTATTATGATTCATGATCCAATACGGATTTTTGCTTGTTACTCAGCTAATGCAATAGTATCAGAATTTTATAATTCCAATTAATGCTTTTAAAAAGGTAAAATTTTAAATAAACTGTATCTAATGAATAAACTTTCACTTTATTTCCATATCTGTAACTATATAGTATGTTAAAAAAATAAAGTAAAAATTCTTTCAAGGCGCTATTAACCTACAACTGGCAACAAATGATACGGCATGATTGTGATCACTATAGATTTGGAATTTTCCACAAATTTTTCAAGAATATTTTTTTTTCTCTCCTCAGAGATACTAGACATAAGCATCACACAGAAATTAAGCTAAATCAAAAATCATGAAGTTAGATAGTTTATGCTGGCATCAGTTTTGAAACTCTGTACTCCCAGCTCATTTTTCAGTTTTGTATGAATAAGACAGAAATTTGAAATTATTCTTTCAATTAAATGCTGAGCTACATAGACTAGAATGCATTAAAATATTATAATAATAAAATAACATGTAACAAAGAAATTTATTCTAATAACTGTACTAAATAATTGTAATTTAATTCGCCCTTGAATTGATTGAATTTATTAACTCATTTAAACAAATATTTACATTTTTTGTAAATTATAATTAGTTCACTAGTTGGGGAATATATTAGAGTCAAGATTTATAGGAAATATTCATGTACATATAAGCAGGAGAGCAGAAAATTCTCAGAACCTAATATTTCCCTATGAACAAATTTTCTTTTTGGTTCAAAATTTCCCCAAAAATTTTAGCTTTTTTTAAGTACAATACCTAACTTTTTCAAAAATAAAGTTTAAATAAGAGAAAAATTCATTTGATTTTACATGATTCTTGAATAAACAAGCACATGTGTTCTAAAATAATAGAAATCAAAATATATTGAAATAGTAATAATTTATCAAATTAAATTTAAGGTCCTACTTATAAACTTAAGAAATTCAAACTAATAATTTCACAAATTGGCTTTTTTTTTTTACACAAGAAAGTTTTGCTAAGTGACACATTTAACAAAAAGTTTTGTAGGAACTGTTTTAGACCAAAAAATTTCCCCATGGCTGCATGAATTTTCTGGAAAGCCTCGTTAGCACAGTCAGATATATTCTGCTTGCCAGAAAATAATTAATAACAACGAATATCTGAGAATCAATGAAATTTTTTTATATAAGTTGAGAACAGACAGTTATTGGCGAACCCTTAATTTTACTTAATCTAAATAATCTGCCTAAATTGCAACAGAATTAAAACCAATATTTAGATTGATAATAATTAACAACTCATAGTTATTAATAGCACTAACATAAACCAAATAGTTATAATGTAAAGTATTTAAGAGTATAATTAGAAAAACTAATTAATAGATTCAATAATTTTGGCTATATTTTTTCTATATGATATATAATATAAAACATATTTATTATAGTATATAATGCAAGTATTGTGCATGATTTAGTATCTAATTAAATGTCTCCAACATCAAAAAACAAACTTGAACCAGGTTTTTGAAGAATTTTGACCACTAAAACCAAACTCCTGACAGAAATAAATGAAATAAGCTTAAAAATTATTATCAATTTTACTGTCCAAAGATTAAGTGAAAATTACTTTTCTTGTAGCATCAAAAAAACAAAAACAAAAAAAGATTTGCTTCAAACAACATTCAATGATTTTGAAAAATCACCCACTCAGCCTAGATACTTATATATAAAATATAAGCTAAATAAGGAATCAGAAAAAATTTAGTTCAAAGACTTTCTCAGGATATCATATTGCAACAATTTTGCTGTATAAATTTTGTTTAAAACAATAGGTTGTTTTTTAGCAAGTAAAAAAAAAACACTTAACTGGAAAAGAAATTAAAAAGAAAATTTCTAAAGAATGGATAGATGAGTTAAAAAATATATGTGCCTTAATCTGATATAATAATATGCTTTTTTTCTTTAGTAATTTTTATTTTTAGACTTACTTGAATTTAACATTTTTATTAATTTATTATATCATCTGCATTATTCTAACATTACTTTCAAATATAATATAAACGTGTCTTGCTTTTTTAAGATTAGCTAATGTTACTCCCAATACTATATTTAGATATTTTTAGCATCCCTCCAGCACATTAAATGATCATTCAAATTAAATGTTATTTTATCAAAGAACAACAGCTTTATATAAATTTTAAACTTATATATTCAAAATTATTAACATTATTACTATTTTTCTAAAAATAATTTACACCAATAGTAAAAAGATTTTTTTTAACTTATTTACTCAAATTTAAATTAAAAAATTATCATTGAATTCAGTTATAATTTTAAAACTTTTTTTTCTAAACTTCCATCAAGAGGAAAAGCTATTAAGTAACAATTTGCTTATGTTACATAAAATGCAAAACTTAAAAAAATATATATTTAAGCAATAGTATGTATTGATTAGTACTTATATATCATAATTATTTCCCTCATTATCAAATAATATTTAAAAAAATATAATTGAACTAGTTATAAAATATTTAATATAACTACTTAATTTACATATTTCAACTCAAACAAAAACAATTATTTTAAGTTCTTAACTGTAAGTAAAATCTAATTAAAATTCATATGGAAGCTCAATTTTTTTCTTTATAAACATTTTAATGATGTGTTTGTATCCACTTCTCTTAATCTTAACAAAAATCAAAGCAGTAAAGAAAAGTGAATATAATAACTATTTTACATGTGGTTATAAACAATAAGCTACTAAGGAACATTAAAAAAATCTTTTCGAACAAAATAAGCAAGCTTTATTTTTTTGTTATACCATTTGTGAAACATCAATTATCACATTTCCACACATGTGGCTAAAATTAAACTAGGGGTTAATTGATATTTTATGATTATAAAAATATACCTCTCAAAAGTATTCTAGATTGATTTCCAATGATAAGGAACAATTCAGAAATTAATGATAGTTAGAAATTTTGTATTGGCTACTATCTACAGGATATAATTTTTTAAAAAATACTTTTATGAGAAAGCAAAACAAAACTTGAATACAATAATAGCCGGCGTAAAGTAGATAAGAGTATGAAATTAAAAAATATGAATATGTAAACAAATGATGTATAGATACAATGAATCTAGGTAAACAATAATGTATTTAAGAAATTGTTAAAATGGAGAAGCAAATCATTATAAATTTAATATGAAGAATATAGAATAATTTATGGTTACTACTATACTTAGAAACGCTATAAAAAATATCTAATTAACGAAATTAACAAGATTAAAATACAACAAGATGATTTCGATTCTAATAATTTATTTTAGGTACTCTTATGAGTACTTACAATGCAAGTTCACTTGTAACTAACTTTTAGGCAGTTTTTAATAACTAATTAAATTGGTAATAACATAAATAAAAGTTTAAATAATGTTAAAAGAAAAAAAAACATAAATTATAGCTGTTTAAATAAGAATATGCTTGACAGTTACGAAAATTCGTAGTAAAGAATAGTCTTTGTGAAGAAGTATTTACATGTACATAAATATAACACATAAATTTCTTGAAACAAAATAAAAATAAACCACTTTCATAAAGAATCATGCAGGATAAATAGCTTCATTAAAAATATGTTACAAACAAAATCGGCAACATTGAACAAAATAATTTCAAGGGCGTTGCACAATGATACTATTATCAAAATTTAACTACTAATATAAACAATAGCTTTAACAACATTTATAAATAAAACATTTTAATTAATATATTACGCAAAATAAGTTTAAAAGAATTAAAAAACTTGATATTGGCTAACTTAGAACAGTAAGATGAATCCATTAGCATATGGAAATTCCATAACTGAAACAGATATTTTTTATTTAAAAATTATGTATGATATTTCTAAGTAATTTGAAAGAATATACAGATAGAATTTATAAAAATACACATATTTCCAAATCTATTAGACAGAAATAAACTTTTATTTACACTAAAAAACAAAATTTTTCTATTCATAAGATCATGATTTTCACAACTAATACAAAACTTCTAATTTCTTAAATATTGAAAAAAATAGCAAGTATTATATATCAATAGGTTCGTAAAAATGTATATTTTTTAGATATACTATCTTATTTTTATTTTATTCCATTAAATTTGAGAAAAAGAGAGCAACAGCTTGCACACCTTTGTGTGTTCTTGTGTTAATGAAATTATTTGAATTATCTTATTTTAACTTACTTTTTCGTGATGTCCAGCAATGCTCCTTGGTATATTTTGGTCCCTACATTAAATGACACGACTAAAACATCAATAAGAGCATCTTCCACTAATACTAAAATTTTTGTCCCCTTCAATTTTGTGACATCAGAGTCCGTATCGGTCGCCATTTCTGATATGCTAGGCTTACCCTCCATGGCTTTGGAAGGCAAACGGAGACGAAGAGGCTAACTGCGCTTGCGCAAAAGCAAATCTTTTTAAAGCTTTTTCTAAGCTTTATAAACATGTAAAACTTTTAATATTATCTTCCAATTCTTTTACAAAATGTTTCTATAAACATTAAGCTTTATGAATTTTAAGTTCATAAAGCATAATACATATTTTATCTTTACAAATTAAACGAAAATACCAATCATCCCCCCAAAGGGCCACGTTCCCAATCTACGATTCGTTACGGGAGACAAGTGAATATTTTTAACCCACTATAGTTGGGGCAAGGCCTAAGTGATTTCTTAGTAATTTTATATCTAACTATTTTAATTATGTACTTGTGTTTCACATTTAAAATTAATTTAAAACAATTTTATTGGATAGGAAGAATCATTTTTATGTTTTTTGAATTACAATTAAATGATTTTTATAAAAGAATGAACTTCCAACTACATGATACCATAACCTTAATTCGCGTGGTAAAACAATGAGAAATCTTTATATTTGTTAGACGCCATTTTGAGTGATCTTTCAAGCTGTAAATAAGTAGAAAGCCTACTAAATAACTATTTTTTAGCTACACATGATAATTATTTTTGCTTGACATTCAATCATTTATTTCCCTGATTATTTAGTAGTTATTTCGGCCGTCAGTACAGACTGAAAAATACATTATGATACCATATAATGAAACTAAAAAAAAACAAACTCAATTATAGTAAGAATAAATAAAGATACATAACAAATATTTTATTCACAGCAATTTACGCTAAAAAATAATAGTATTCATTCGTCCATGTACATAATAGTTTATATATTTTATTCTCATCATTTTATTGCTAAAAAGCTAGAAATTAAAAGTTAAGAACAATAAATTTAAACGAATGAATTTCCTCTACTTATTAGTGCGTGTTAAAAATAAAAGTCTTTCTTTTTAGATATAATGTAAGGAATATCTTAACTCGACACAAACATCACCCCCTCATATAAATAAATTAATATGAGAATGATTGATTAATTTATTTGGAAAAACTGTTAACAAAGAAAGAATTCAACAACATCTCAATCAAATATAAAATTTACACATTTAAAGTTATGATCTTTATATTAACTTGAAATGTTTTGTTAGTAATGAATGAGTGCATTTTTTACTATTGGGTATTTTTCAAATAAATAAGAATTAAATAAACCAAATTCACTTTCTAATTGATTGATAGAGTATTTTATTTGAAATCAAGATAATGGCAATTATGGATGGTTAAAAGAAATTTCATTTGTTGATTAAAGTCACTATATAATTGTTAAAAAAATATTTAACAGCAGCCACTGGTAAAAAACGAAGGTTTAATTAATTTTAAATATACAATTTTGTTAAAATTTAGGCTTTATCCCATACGAATGGGTAGAATCATTTTTATGTTATATATAAACTTTTGCTACATCAACTTTAATAATAAACTTTCTTTCTCTGCGATGTAAAGTTTATTTATCGATTGCAGTTGCAAAATAGATAAAATTGATTTTAATGCAATTAACCAATAATTTTATTTATGCTTATATTATTTACTTTTTTTTATTGGATTCAAGGTATTCCGTAATAGTCGCATTTATTACATATTTTTGGAATTCTTGTCAAAAATGAAGCCAAAATAAAAACATTAGAGTTCACAAATTAATATTTATTCGAGGAAAAAAAGAAAATGTCATCTAAATTATCTAATATTAAAGAATCACTCGAGAGGAAGACGTGGCAGAAAAATCAAAACCTGTTTGATTTTTGGAAGAGACAGGAGATTAGAATTAGAGATACTTCCATGTTTCGTCTGATAATCAAACTGGTTTTGATATTTTTCATACCGTCTTCCTCATTAGCGATTCGACAGATTTTAATAGTGTTTTTGTTTTTTATTAACTTACATATTAATCTGAGACTCTTAATGTTTATTTTTTTTACTTAATTTCTTTTTACAAGAAATTTATAAATAAATTTCTTGTAATTTCTTAATTATTCCTAGTAATAATTTCTTGTAAAATTAAAGTAGTTATTATGGGACACTCTGTACATGTGTTAATTTTATGACAAAGGTTTGTATTGATAGTTTAAGATTTCATGAAAACAAATCCCCACACTGTGTCCAAAATTACGATTGGTGTTTTGCGAAGGAATAACATATTATTACATTGATTTAAATTAAAAATATGAAGAATTCCTTTTTTTGAATAATAGAATATTTTTTTTCCAGTTATTACTATAATAATTACATACGTGACATTATGTAATCGTTCTTCTTAATTTAATATTTAGTCACTCATTTGGCAACCTTGTAAAAAAAAATAAGTCAGAATATTATAATTTTGCCAAAAATATGCTTATGTAATGTATGAACGGCCCCTATGTATATATCTGATTGATTACTGTAACAGTTTATGCTCATAAAAAAAAAGTTTTTTTTTTTTTTTTTTTTTAAAAGTTATATTTTGAATGATATTTTTTTTTTTTTTTTTTTTATCATGCTGACAATTTACTTTAAAATTAATATGTGATTATTCAAAAAATTCATTTCAGTAAAAATAGTTCATTTTGAACGTTGTAATTTTCTTCTGTTGTAATTCAAAAATTTTTCTTCCTTTTTTTTTCCACTCTAAAATACATATAAAAATTTTTTTATTCTTCTTTTAATACCTTCTCGAAGTTTTAAAAAGCGTAATAAGAAAAACGATGTCACGAAATTCACATGGCTAATGGAAAAATTGGAAAAGAAATTTGTAGTTTTAATTTTCCTTTTGTAACGAACTGAATTTGGGTGTTACTCCTGTGTTATACTTACGTCAACGCCTTTTTGTTGCTAAATGTCAAATTGATATCTATTATGTATATATATATATATATATATATATATATATATATATATATTATATAGCTATTATGTATATCTATTATGGTATAACGAGCCACATGTAATCGACAAAAAATAAGCACTTTTCAAGCACTCAAAAATATTTTTAATGCTCTTATAATAAAATGTAATTAGGTAGGGTTTTATTTTATTTTATAATTTTATAACCGTCGTTCAACAGCCGACCCAATTTCATGGGTTTACGACTACTAATGTTTAACTCCGTAGCCTTGTAATTTTGAACCAATCCAGAAGACAAGGAAACTTTTGGTAAAACCACGCTAATTTAAGGTAGAGGGTGCGTTTCTTGTTGTTCAGTAGCGGCAATTATGTCCAAGATTAAGTCTTCAGCCACACACACGCGTCATAGCCCGTTTTTAAAGGGCGGATCCATTCATATATTCATTCATTCAGCCACAGATCGTAATTTTGACCTGAACCAGAGAACCATCAATCTCCAATTCAGTACCCCCAGAGGTATTGATTTGTTATGGGAACATGGAGGACTTTGAGACTCGACAGATTTAACGTGCATCAGTCACCATTTACTACACGGGGAGTCTTCGGCCGGCGAGGATCGAACCCACGACCTCTTGGACATGGGCCCAGCGCCCTACCGACCAGGAAACCCGGCCCTTAATTAGGTAGGGTTGGAAAGTTTTTGACAATTGTCAAACATCATGGAATTTTGAATCATAAAACGAATGGCGTTTTCATACGCTAAGGATTGACGGTACGCCGAAATAGATTGGGGTTGAATAAATTACGAAAACGTCGAATAGAACAATATGAACATTGTCTTTTTGCATAATGCGTGGCGAGAATCAACAGAGTAAAGGAAAAATAAAGCATTTTTTGAAGACACAGAATAAAAAAGTACCTTTAAGGGTCTTTAAAAAACGAAAATCGAAAATAAGCACCTATAAGCACTTTTTAAAAACGCTACGCACCCTGAAATAGGAATAAATTGTTCATATTACTTTTTGTTCATCATATACAAGTGAAAGGAATATTTTTAAACAGTTTTGAATAAATTACATTTCGTGGCCCAGAAAAAAAATCTTTCTAATTTGATGCAAAATAACTCAAAAGTTGAAGTTATCTAAAAATTATTTTTGAGGCTAAGCTTTCTGTTCGCAATCGTTCTATCAGAGTTCACTTAGTTCGCTTATTTCGCCTATCCTTAAATTGGAATAAACTAAATATGCTTAAAATTTCTTAACAAAATTACGGTTACAGTGGTTAACTGTATGAAGCTAAACATGTAGGTGACTGAAGAAAATTAAAGGGCTTTCCTGGTTGCTATTTTCGGTGAATTTTCGCGCCAAACATTTATAGTTTACGTTACAATTTTAAAGGCCGTATTGATATATTGCATTCTTATTCATTCTGACTTTTTAAACATTGAGAAGTAAATAATGAGTAGAAAATAAAATAATTTCAGAAAGAGATAATTCAATATTGAAACAGATAAATATCCAAAATGAGCTATATCTCATAAAATATAACAATTCGTTGATTTATTTATTGATTGTTTCGAATAATTTTCAGTTCAATTTAAGTCTCGCGATCTCAATTAATAAAGATGTCCAAACCAGAAGCTGAACTATATCACTGAACGGAATAAATCAATCAATTTTTGTATCTGTGAATGGCAAATAGTTGTTTACACTGTTTTTATTAATCGTATTCCCATTCCAATAGAAACGTATTCCTATTGGTCAATCATGAATTAATTGATGGATTGCTAGGTGACCGGTAAGTGAAGTAACATCAGCTTAGACATTTCTACATATAAAACTAGGAAAAGTCTTTTAAATATCCTACAACTTAATATTTTATATTTTATTGACTTCTCATTATTGGTCCGATGAATCGGTTAGTGGAAATATGCTGAGATCTCCACAATATTTTTTAAATATTGATATTGGTTTAAAACATAAATTCTAATATTTTGAGGATGAACAGGTATACACCGCTATACATGGAAACGCTATATAAGGAACATTGTATAATCACATTAATACTTGGACTGTCATCTCGTACCCTGAAACAATGATTAGTTTTTCACATTATTCTATCATAATAATAATAAAAAAAACTTAATTCGAGAGAAGGACACCAAGAGATCTTTGCATTATTTATGATTTTGAAGGAAGCAGCCTGTTTAATGAATGTGATATTCATTTTACCAACTAAAAGCAAAATTCATTTGTCTTCAAAATGAATTTTTAAATTTTGAACTACTGATTTCTAAATTTATTCTTTAGATCAAAGATTTGTAATTTATATTGTTGTAAATTTATCAAAACTTCACCTGATAATAAAAAGGTGTTTGTGTAACCTAAAAAGCTCATTAATTCTTAAAACAAAATGAATTTGTAAATCAAACATACGCATGTGCACGGAGAGAATATTAAGAGGAATTCGAATTAGGCTTATTCAGATAATAAAAATAGAAATAAATGTAGCAAAGGAAAACAAAATTAAAAATATATGACCACTGAAGCCGACGTCTTCAGGGGGTACCGGCCCCAGTGGCCAAAAAACAAAACCTTTTCTATTGAGGAAGATGGCAAAAGCCTAAAAACCTTCCTCAGTACCCCGAAGGTTTTGTTTATTCAGATAGAAATTATATTATAAAATCATTTAATAAAATTGATAGATATTTGAGACGTAAATGCAATTTTCCTTACAACACAACTAAAAACAGGCATCCACTTTTTAACGGCAAACTTGAGTTCAGTTGATGTATATAGTAGCGTGCAAAAAAACAACAGTAATGCCATTTTGTACTTGATTGTAATCAGTCTTTTGACGATAACCTAATTTAGCTTAAATTGGTGTTTTCGAAAGCTAAAATAATTTACGAATAGTGAGAATGTGTGTAAATTTGGAGCAAAGCATTCTCCATTTTTTGTGTTTAGATTTAACTAAACAAATTTCAAAGTATATATATATACGAATATATCATTTGATGTTAACTTGAAATTAAGTATTTTTTCACACATTGTTTGGGTTGTTTAATACCCAAGTAAAAGAGTTACCACAGTTCTTACGGTGAAGCTTTTAAATAAAACGAGGTTTTTAAATAAAAATAGGGTTTGTAAACATATCTCTGTAGTTTCTACACGTTTTAAAGCTGATTTCAAATTAACTAAAGTATCTATTAACATTTTCTTTCAGTAAGCTCTTCACTAGCATCTCGTTTTCCTTTTTTAGTATTGTAATGAGTATTATACAAAATTAACCCTAAACTCTTTATTCTATTCAAACTTTTTATAAAAATGTATAGAATAATTATTATTTTAGTTTTGGACTATTACAGTGCTTACATACGTATCTTGTTGACCTCTGATTTTCACAAATTCTTATAGATCTGGAGTCTTCAAAATTGAAAAAACATAGTAAACAGAAGGACTTTATCGTATAAGCATAGCGGTGTACTTGCCCTTGATCTCATGTGTTCATTGGGATCATTAAGAGTTGATTTGATACTTTTTTTAATGGCATCGTATATAGTATTTGTTTCCAAATTACTAATCTGCGATTGTAGAAATTGAGACTAGCAATGTAGTCAGGATTATTTTTTTATTGAGGGGGGGGGTGCTACCATCTTGATCAGAAATGGCTAACTTCCATCAAGTTCTAAAAAACAAAAGCAAGAATTGAGTTACAAGTCAAATGAGATGTCTGTATTTTAACAGCAGCACAGATAAATAAAGTGTATTTTGACACTTTTTATTGCATATTAATAAGTTTCAGAGAAAAATAATTTTTGATAGCAACGATTTAAAATTTGTGTGTAACTGTAAGAAAGAAAACTAACTATAAAATGGGTAATGTAACGTGCGCAAAAAAATGAAGCGAATCACCCTGAATAACTATTGATCTAATGAACAGATTTTCACGTACTAGGACTCAATTTTAAAGGTTCGATGTAGTGACCTCAAATATGCTAAGTAGTTAGTGCAGACGATGTTTTAAGTTAAGAAATCAAACATAATATTGTACTTTCTCTGTATAAACAGACTTTTTTTTCCTGATTATGATTGCAATATGTAGAGGGTAGCAGGAAATATGGTCTCCATTGTGTATTTCCCAACCTGAGAAATATGGTCCCAATTGTTAGGTTGAAGATATTTTTTTTCTCACGATTATAAATCCGTTTATTCAAAAACCAATAAAAAATTCTAATGTACATAATATTTGCATGAATATTTCGATGCAATTTCCACGCAAAAAATCCTTTTTAATAATTAATTATATATTTTTTATTATTTAATTTATTGATGGTCGAAAAAATTTGAATTTCAAGGTATACACCCCCCCCCTTCTTTTTAAAGAATGCAATTTTATAGAACGGATGCAAAATTTGAGCGAAATAGGTCTAATAGTATCTAAGAAATCGAAAATCTAACTTTTTAAAATTCTATTTCTCAGGAACTTATTGAACCGATTTCGTTCAAATTTTGTATTTTGCCATATAAAGTTATATGCTTTAAAATGATGTAAAAATTTTTATTCCTTGTAAATCAATTTTTTTTTTACTATCTTTAAATAAAACGGAAAAATAATAAATAACTTTATAATTATGTGTAAAGACTTTTTAATTCACTTATAAAGTTCACGAGATATGGCGAAATAAGCAAAAAGTTAAACATTAAGGAATTTAAACTTTGGACCGCTTTGACCAAACTATTGAAATTGTATTTCCCAAATTGAGGCCACATTCTACATTTTGAAGTCAGAAATCATAATCAATTGAGAAAAAGAAGGTATGTTCATTCAGCGAAAATATGTTTTTGCGTCTAATTTCGTAGCTTAAAATACCCCTGCACTAACTAATTAGCATATTTGAGGGCATCCCCTCAAATCAATAAGATCGAGTCCCAAATAAGAGAAATTCCGATCATTAGATCAAAAGATATTGAGGATTATTCTTTTTTTTTTGCTCTTTGTACTGTGTACATAAAAGCTAAATAGAGAATTGAAAATTAGTTTGCCTCTCCGAGTAACACAAATGCAGGTTAGTTCCATCAAAAAGTCCTTCACGGCGCCAAATTTTTCCCAAAACTTGATAGAGTTCCCTTGTCTTCCGGATTGGGTTCAAAATTACAAGACTAAGGTAAGGAGTTGAACATCAGCACAGCCATAAGCCCAAAAAATTGGGTCGTCTTTTCAACGAAAGTTCTGAAATAAAATACTTTATTGTCATATTGGACTATTGGCGACGATCTGGGAAACATCCCTGAGAATGATTCTCTGAAGACATGCCTTTACAATTTTGATCCTCTGCAGATGGAATAGTTCAGCCGTTTTGGTAGTACTATGACCTGCGCGAGAAATTGAGCACTTTAAGGTGGAACAGTTTAAAGAGGATCGATACCGCATACCCTCGGTCCCATCTCAGGCTAATCAAAGTGGTCACCCACCCTTTTAATGACCGCTGATCTAGTAGGAACTCTGTCAGTCCTCAGGGGGACAAAGATGCATGAAGTTAGTATGGAGTATACATCATAATTTATAAATTCTTTAGCTTGTATCGGAAAATTATTTACACTTTTTAACTCAGCATTGTTATTTTAGTAGTTATGTTATTAAAATTTATCGTCTGGTTTTTTAAACGTTTTTAACGATGACAAAAAAAAAAAAAAAAGAAAGAAAAAAAGAAATGCTGTAATACCCACTTTACGATTTTAAAGCAGGACGGCGTAATGATTTTCGG
Source organism: Parasteatoda lunata (assembly GCA_949128135.1). NCBI lineage: Eukaryota > Metazoa > Arthropoda > Arachnida > Araneae > Theridiidae > Parasteatoda > Parasteatoda lunata. The sequence goes on along the minus strand of OX421972.1, from coordinate 53,134,977 downwards.
AAGAAGTAGACACATTTGTGCCCTAGCTGCTTTCCTAAATATCACTTCCTAATTAAAGGTTGATTCATTCTGTAACATAAACACGCAGTTAAGTAAAGAGTATAATTTGAAAAGCTTAAACTAATGACATATTTGTTTATTTTTCTTTAACTTTTATAAAGAAGTTCTGAATACAATTTTAAGTTAATATTTTGCTAAAACTGCATTTATACAAATACTAAATAAATAAATAAATAAATTTCTGATCTGAATTCGAAGTATATTTATTAGTCTAAGCTAAGGTTAAATTTGAAATTTGCTGTAGTAAACAACACTAGCAATTGATTGCTGGTTGATCTGATTATATTTATAAATGACATCACTTATTTCACGTTTTTTTTAAAAAATAATATTCAATTATTTAATTTAAATTGCCAAGCGATATGTTACATTTATTTGTATGTGAATAAAAATTTTGCACATGAGTTATTTTCGTCATAATTAGCATAAAAACTGTTTTTAATGTAAATACATGGGCTATTACGCAAGTTTTTAATGAAAGCATAGTTATAGAATAGTGTCATAACAAAAAGCTTAAAAATTTGTTAATTAAATATTATTATTAATATTTTTTTAAGCAAAGGGGGGTGATGAAAATATTTCAGGTGCAAAGTGGTTGGTGATCCAAAAAAAGTTGTGAACCTATGCTGCAGCACAAGTACGTACTTCCGAACAATTATCTGAATCTTTGTCCCAAATATCTTGCAGATTTGGAAACTTTTCTTTCGTTAATGAATTAAAGAAATTTCCCTCGTTTGGGTAGGGGTGAAATAGTTCGTAAATGGATGCATTAATTTTTATAGAAATGTTTGTAAAACGTTAGGGAGAAGGGTTGAATTGTGAAGATCTTCACAAGAACAAATATTTTAATAAATATAATTTACTTCGCGCGGCATAGAAATGTCGCCGTCAATTGGAAACCACTGGTATTGAGATTAAAGGAAATAAAATAAGAAAAAAAAAACAACAACCAAAAAAACTAGATTGTTTATTTTAATAGTTAACACCAATTTAAAGCTACTAATTATTATTATTCGTTCATAAAAATGTAATATTTATAGTAATGAATCACTCCTAAATATTATGAGTTATATGTACAATATTTTCTAGATTATGAGTTACAAGCAAAATTATAATACTATTACGTTTAGAAGTAAAATTTTAAATATAATATTTAAAGTAAAAATATTACACCTAAATGTAATAGGACAAATACATTTAGAAGTAATATTTTAAATATAATATTCAAAGTAAAATTATTACTTCTAAATGTAATAGTAATATTGTACATGTAATACTCATAATCTAGAAAACGCTAATCTTAATTATTGTAATTTTTATTCACTGTTAATAATTAGAATTTCCGGTTATGACTATGAATTTTTGTTCACATAAATGTAATATCTACTTTTAACGACCTTTAAACCTAATTTTAATATTCTTCACGGATCATTAAAATAATAATGTATAGAATTATGAAATGTAAAATTTATTATCAAACAACTTCTCCTCTTTTTTTGTAGCAGAATAAATTAAATTAGTTATTAAAGAAAAATAATCAGAAAAAAAAGTTGCAATCAAATGCAACTTTTTTTTTAACGCATTTAAAACGGCGTGTATTTTTTAACAAATGAAATAAATAAATAATAGAAAAAAATAACTACTGGAAATGATCTACATTTAAAAATACCTCTTCAAATACTTGAATAAATTAAATTTCGTTACTTTTTTTTAAATGAAAACATAAGCAAAACAGTTAACTATGCCGCTATTCCAAAGAGAAAAAAAAAACCCTGCAATTTTGGATTTAAAATCTCCCCGTTCTAAAAACAATTATCTAGCATTTTTTCAACATAACAATACCTCCCTTCTTTCATTTCAAAAACATAACAAAAACACTCATTAATAGAAGGAGTTCTCCCGTTTTGAAATGATGTTAAAACATTTCTTCTTCTTGCATCAAATTTTTTTCTTCTTTCAGCTGGTTTCTAGTATTCTATCACTTGTCTCATTGAGTGGTTGCAGGGAGAAAGAAGGGGTGGGGGAGGAGAGTATGGTGAAAATGAGAATGTATGGTTCAATGGTAACTTTTTTGACTCTTCAGACAGCTGTGCAGGATACCTCCTGGAGTTTCTCAGAAGAAGGGGTCGTAGTCATATTTCACCATTTATATTTACACCTTGTCTTTTTTTTAAAATTTATACATGTGAATATTTTGATTAGTATAATTAATATTAACGGCTGTGTTCAATATTCGAATTGAAGTTTAACCTACATACCATAAATAGGTATAAAATTACGACTCTTAAACTGCTCATAGACCGGAGACCTTGCCAAAATTGTGAGACCCATTTTTCCGATTTAATCACTAAGTTTCTGGATTGAATAGGAATTTAAGTATAAATGAATAAATTATAAATTATACAGAAAATTAGTTAGACTATAAATATATTTATACTCGATTAAAAACTGCATACTCTTCACAATTATATAAGTTAGAAAGAGCGGTCAACAAGTTTCAAACGCTCAAAAACAAACACCCGTTTTTTTAAAATTTTATTTTAAAGTTTGTCAAATCTTGAAAAATGAATGCCTGTTCTAGAGCGCTTAACGAACGTCGACTGTTATTTCTAATTAGTATATTTTTGAAGCGAATGAAGGTTTTATTTTTATCTTACCGTTTCAATTTCTTGGGATTATTATATATTTAATAATTTATTCTTAAATTATTTTTTCATTAAACTAAAATAATTTCATTATTACAAATTAAAAAATATATAGATAAAAAAGCCCTGATACATTATGAATGCGCAAACTATTTATATATCAAACACTGCAAAGCTGCCAAGCCAAAGTGTCGACTAAATTTTTTCGGTATAAATACAAATAGTTTTATTATCAATTACAATAACTTGATACATTTTGTATTAAATATTTGTCAATCAAAATTGTAAAACTGAAGTATTGTATTTTTTATGCTCTATTTATCGTTGTCTTTTTTTTATTTTTATGGTGATTTATTGCTGCATACAGAACTCTTGACTGAATAAAATGTTTAAATAATTAATATAGTTTAATCCTGAGAAGATTATAAGAATTTTTAACTCGGACAATTCTAACCAAAATAAATAAATAAAAATTACTTAGTTTTTGAATATGACGTGGACGCAAAATCATTGAGTAAAAATTATAATTTTTGGCAGTTATTATCCGTCAAATTAAGAAAAAAAATTGGCTGTAAAATATGATTGCGATTTAATTTTCATAATGTTCATTAGATTAAATTCAAAGAGATAATAAATCGAAAGTAATTCAATTTAGATGAGATAATTTTTATAAATATTATTATTCTCGCCAGGATAACTAAGGAACCATTTTTAGCATCTTTTTTGCCGGTTAATTTAATTCTATTAAATGCATTCACCTAGATCGTAAAAATATATGTCATATAATCCGTTGTATAAGTCAACTTTTCAAACTCCTAAAATTTTACAAAAATCAAGAGGTAGATTCATTCATTCATAATAATGCACGAAACATCGATGCATTTTAAACAATTAGTTAGATATGAATAGCTCTGCATTAATTTACCCATTTCAAAAACTATTTTCAAAATCTGTATAATTAATTCTGAATTTTTTCACCTTATTTTCTTTCCATTTTTTTTTAATTATTATTATTTATTTATTTTTTTTTTTTTTTTGGTTGTTGAAATAATACTTTTAACTACATTCAGAAAGAAAATTAAGAAAAGTTAAGATAATTTATTCGAGAGTCTTTTAAAAAATATACTATAATGTAAGCTTTTAAAATATACCATGAAGCTACATATTTAAGGATTCCCGATCAACGTTTGTGTCGGAATCAATAAAGTTAACGTCATACCTATCCCACTTCACAATGGATTCTACTTTATCTTCATCTGCTGAGTCCCATAAAAAATCGTATCAGAATCGCATCAGAACAACATCCGTACCGAACAACATCTGTGTCGGAATCAATAAAGTTAATATCATACCGATTCCATGTCACAATGGATTCTACTTCATCTTTATCTGCTGAGTCCCATAAAAAATCGTGTCAGAATCGCATCAGAACAACATCCGTACCGAACTACAACTGTGTCGGAATCAGTAAAGTTAACATCATACCGATCCAATATCACAATGGACTCTACTTCATCTTCATCTGCTGAGTCCCATAAAAAATCGTATCAGAATCGCATCAGAACAACATCCGTACCGAACTACAACTGTGTCGGAATCAGTAAAGTTAACATCATACCGATCCAATATCACAATGGACTCTACTTCATCTTCATCTGCTGAGTCCCATAAAAAATCGTGTCAGAATCGCATCAGAACAACATCCGTACCGAACTACAACTGTGTCGGAATCAGTAAAGTTAACATCATACCGATCCAATATCACAATGGACTCTACTTCATCTTCATCTGCTGAGTCCCATAAAAAATCGTATCAGAATCGCATCAGAACAACATCCGTACCGAACTACAACTGTGTCGGAATCAGTAAAGTTAACATCATACCGATCCAATATCACAATGGACTCTACTTCATCTTCATCTGCTGAGTCCCATAAAAAATCGTGTCAGAATCGCATCAGAACAACATCCGTACCGAACTACAACTGTGTCGGAATCAGTAAAGTTAACATCATACCGATCCAATATCACAATGGACTCTACTTCATCTTCATCTGCTGAGTCCCATAAAAAATCGTGTCAGAATCGCATCAGAACAACATCCGTACCGAACTACAACTGTGTCGGAATCAGTAAAGTTAACATCATACCGATCCAATATCACAATGGACTCTACTTCATCTTCATCTGCTGAGTCCCATAAAAAATCGTATCAGAATCGCATCAGAACAACATCCGTACCGAACTACAACTGTGTCGGAATCAGTAAAGTTAACATCATACCGATCCAATATCACAATGGACTCTACTTCATCTTCATCTGCTGAGTCCCATAAAAAATCGTATCAGAATCGCATCAGAACAACATCCGTACCGAACATTAAACATCTGTGTCGGAATCAATAAAAGTAACATCATACCGATCCCACGTCACAATGGATTCTACTTCATCTTCATCTGCTGAGTCTCATAAAAAAAATCGTATCAAAATCGTGTGAGAATAGAACTCAGAATACTATACACTTTTTAAAAATTATTACTATAACATTTGTATCCTTAATTTGCAACACACCCAATATCATTTGATACATGTGACGTCTTTAATAAAAGTCAAATGTATCATATTCAGGAGAAATTGTGAAACATTTTTAACTTAAGAAAATTTCTCATAATCAAAAATCGGGGATCGACATATATACCGGAATATACGGTATCTTTAAAATATATATTTATAATATGCATTTATTTGTTATATATATATATATATATATGTAGTCTTACAATATATAACTCATAAATTTATTAATAATTAGATTCTATTAATAGTTTAAAAATCTGTATTTGGAAATGAAATTAATCAGAAAAAATTTCATTTCTCTTTGAATTACGGTGGCAACTAACCGTAGAAATAATCAGTTCAGTTTAAACAAAATTTGGTTCAACAATAGATTACTACGAACGAATACTGATACCTAATGCAACTAACTGAAAAAGAACTTAATGGCCAATATAATAAGTGAAAATGATACAAGTTGATATACTATAGGGTTTAAAATTGACACCTAATCAAATAAAATTCTAACCTGGGATAAAATGGAAGTACCATCCTCATAGTCAGTGGTAAAAAGCTGTATAGTCTTGCTCTTTTTTTGCGAAGGAGGGGAAAAGGAGTATAAAAGGGAAGAAATTCACATACGACTTTTTTTACAAAGTATTGTAACCTTGTAGTGTTTCACTCTGAATCGAAAGAGACTAATTCCAAGATGATGGAATTAATTTTGGAAGATGGAATTTAGTTTAGAAGTTGTAAGGATTTTTATGTCTATAAAAAAATTCTATTTTACCTGTTCCCGCTTATGACATTGTTATCAAGACGAGTCAAGTATATCATTCCATGTATTTAAGCTGAATTAACTGAGACAAATCCCTAGTTGCTTCTGCAAATTCGATATGAGTGAATCTTGCATCATAATAAACTTTATTTTTTTCTTTCTATTTAGTTCTTGCAACAGCAATTTTTTCTAGCTTCTTCTATTGGTGGATACATTTCTTTAGATAAAGGATGATTAAATGCGACAGAGCCAAACACTAAATAAGCTGGTGGAAATTTAGTTACCGAATGTGGAGTTAAATTATATTCTTCAGTTACTTCTTTTAATAATTTAGGCCAAGGAATATTTTTAGAAGAATCATAAATTTTACATTTTAAACGCGTTACATTGGTTTGCCCTAAACGTTCAACCTTTCCATTAGTTTCTGGTCAATGGACTGTAGCTAATAATTGTTTGATTTTGCTATGTTTAAGAAATTTTTTAAAATGTGAAGAAGTAAATGCTGCATTTTTGTTACCCAATATATTTTTAGAAGTTTGAATTTGAAGAATATTTGGTGCGTGCCCCAATATATTTTTGGAGTCTTGAGGACTATTTCTTTGATCTCCAATCGAAACGAATCTTTGCAAATGGTGCAATATAGATGTTACTGGCAAAATATGACGGCATTCTATATAATTCTTACACAAATTGCTAGACGTTTTTAGACAAGTATGAAATATTGCGAAGCTCTTGTACAAACCGCAATGAGTAACTGACAAATTCAGAGCCGAGAAGCGTGTTAAAATCACATGCCTTACTACGTGATATTCAGAAGGAATTTGAAGTGTATTTCTTACTTTGCCGATTTCTCATTTTGTAAAGACATATTGCCTGGTATTCAATACACTGACGTTTTTCAGAATATATTTTAAGAGTAAAATTTACAACCACCTCTGAAAGTAAATGAGAAAAAAAACCTCATCTCTGGACTATTTAAAAACTGAATTAATCCAATAATCTAAAATAAAATAAAAAAAGAAAGAAAAGAAAAAAAAAACATTACAAAACGTGACCAATTCGAAGCGTTAAAATGCATTCGATTAAATTTTGTCATTAGTAAGATTTTATTTTTGGTAATATATTTTTTTCAATTTCTAAATTTTGACATCGAAAATAAATTCCATCTGCTGTTTTTAGCTTGGAGAAAAAATTGCCTGCATGCATTCCCTACCTTTCCTCTCCTGCGAAACGAATGGAATAACCCACTGCCATAGGGAAGAAGCTTATTACTGAAGGTCTAGGCTAATCATTCAAATCACAAAATCAAATCACTATTCGAATCAAGTGATTCAGATCAATGATTCGAATCGAGTGGTTTAAATCACCATTTGAATCAAGTGAATTGGATCACTGATTCGAATCAAGTAATTCAGATCAATGATTCGAATCGAGTGGTTTAAATCACCATTTGAATCAAGTGAATTGGATCACTGATTCGAATCAAGTAATTCAGATCAATGATTCGAATCGAGTGGTTTAAATCACCATTTGAATCAAGTGAATTGGATCACTGATTCGAATCAAGTAATTCAGATCAATGATTCGAATCGAGTGGTTTAAATCACCATTTGAATCAAGTGAATTGGATCACTGATTCGAATCAAGTAATTCAGATCAATGATTCGAATCGAGTGGTTTAAATCACCATTTGAATCAAGTGAATTGGATCACTGATTCGAATCAAGTAATTCAGATCAGTGATTGGAATTTGGTCATTTAAATATGAGTTTTGTATACACTGAAGTTCAATTTTGCATAACAGTTATTTTAGCATAGCAGTTATTTCAAATATAAAATAAACATACATTAAAAATAATTTTTTAAATATTTTTATTTAGCATCTTTTTACTGGCACTCGCTTTGAAAACTGTTGTAGACGTTACAATTTTCGATTCAAATAAGATCAGAGTAAACATTGATCCAATCTTTCTTTTACCGCATTTATTTTTCTTTTGAGCGTAAAATTTGTCTAGCCATTTTGAATAAATCATAAAATTTCTCTGCGACTGTCACTTCCTTATGGCATATGAAGTCTTTTGTGCATTTATTTATGGAGTCGAATTTTAGAATCTTTTTGAAATTTACTGTCTAATATGTTTAAATAGAATAGTTAAAGTTAAACTGACATTATTTGAAAACTGTATAAGGAAATTTTGCTACGTTATTTGACAATATTTTATAGAGTGGAGAATAGAATTTATGAACATTCATGTGTTTGGCAAACTTTATCATTAAAATTAATATGCTAAACGTTTATCAGAACAGCAGCGCTGCTTAACATACGCTACTTTTCTACAGAATAAGACATAATTTCCTTTCATATATGGTTTATATAACATGTTTTATCTGATTAAGTTTCGTTAAAGTATTTTGTGATAATAATAATAACGAAACAAGTAGTAAGCGATAAATAATCCCAAGAAACTGAAACGGTAAGATATTAATCGATTAAAAACTTCATTCACTTCAAAATTATACAAAATGGAAATAAGAGTAGACTTGTTTCAAGCGTCTAAAAACAGGCGCCCATTTTGAAGACTTGCCAGATGTGAATGAGAAGAAACAAAAGTGATTTGAAATGTAAAACGTGAAGCTTGAGAGGTGGTGAGGAACTAATGTCGTTAACTAGGGAAACAGCATTCATAGGAATATAACAAGATTCCAGGTTATCAAGATTAGCTGATGTGTCTTGGTTGGAAATAATTTTTGCACTGCCGAAATTGAATTTATACCCAAGATTTCAATTATGTGCAGCAATTGATGATTTTTCGAATTCTTGATAACGGATATATCATTGGTTCAAAACTAAAACGACACTGCCCTCACTTCCCGTGTTATTGGAATGAGAAGTGAGTGCAGAAGTGTCGTTTTAGTTTTGAACCAGCGATATCTATAGTGTTTCTTAAGTCTAAACTTCAAACCGCGTCTAGTTCTTCCGATGTATCCAAGGAATGTGGTAAATGCCCCAGCGATTATCAAAACTAATAGGATCTTTAAGAAACTAAAACTTAATTTTGTAACGTATAAAGTTTTTAGTCTAGTAAGCGCTAAGAATATATAATCTTATATATTCTTTGGTAAACGTATAGTAAATCAAATAGACAGTGTTAGCGATAACGTAGATCATGACGTCAAACATCATTCCCACCTTCTCAGCGTTTCAAACGTTGTCTTGAACTGAATCCTTATATGGCCTTTCTCATTAAACTTAAAAGGATGTATGTTTCTCGTTAAATTTTTATAACTAAATAGTTCTTTTAATTACACTAAGAAGCTGATTTGGATGGAAAATGATCGATTTGATGCAATAGCATCATTGAGTTTTTGTTAAAGGACAATTAAATTCAGAAGAAAAAAGACTGGTTATTAGTTTCGGTTTCTTCTTTCAACTTTTTACAGAATTACGATTTCTGAATAAATTATCTTTCGATTCAATAATATTTGATAAAATTATAGATATTGGTGAAGCATTAGCATTGTTCTTTATACTTTTTATCGTAAATATAAAATGTGTATATTTGTTTATTTCGGAGTTTATTTAACTTTTGTGAAATTTTTTACCTATCTGAAATAAAAAAAAAAAAATTTTATGCAAAAATTATAATGCAAAACTTTAGAACAATCTAATACTGTACCAAGTAGTCTCAGTTGGCTGGAGTATTTCCAGTTTAATTTAAACGAGCACGACTGTTTTTAAAACATTTATTTATTTTTCACTAAAAACTTAATTATTTCCAAAGTTAAAAATAAAACATTGTAATTATTTTTTTTCTATTATTATAATTATTAGATATTGAAACATATGAACTTAATCTTTTTTCTCATCGAAAATTTTATAATACGATATATATATACGATATACGATATATACGATACCTATTTTATGAAGCCTAAATTTTTTTGTTTTGTTTTAAAAAGCATAACACATTAAGCACATTATCCAATATATCCAATCAAAGAATGAAACTGATTTAAGCAAATTAAGAAAAAGGCAAAATAACATTTAAAATAATAATAAGTCAAAAGCAGCTAAAAACCGAATTTGTCTTATTTAAACAATTTAGAAAGTTAGAAACACATATCAAGCAGAAAAAGAAGAATTTCTGAAAGATTTCTTCGTAATATGTTAGCATAAAGAGCACTTTATCAGGGGACACACAGTTTTACACACAGGAAAGGCTCCTGTGTGTTAGCAGACAGTGATGAAGTGCTGTTTTTTCTGATATATAACTTTAGAAATTCTTCTTTTTTTGCTTGATTTATGTTTCTAACTTTCTAAATTATCTGAAATATTAAAAATTCTCATAAGAAAACTCTTCGAGATTATCTTTACGTATGACGTATCCAGGATCCTGAAGAAATCCGGATAAAAAGAAAAAAAAAGGATCCTGATAAAAAGAAAAAATTACATATATTTTGAGAGAAATCGTCGCAAAATGTTGGTTATTGTAATAATTTTTAAGCTGGAACTAGGCAATTCTTATTTTGCCGGTTGAACTGTAGTGCGTTGTTAATATATAAACAAATTTTAATATATAAAGCACGAATGAAAGAAAATGAATTATAACTATTAATTAATTAAAAATAATATATAACATTGCAATCGGTGTATATTTGATCTATAATAGTTCAATTAGAATGTAATTGGTGGAAAAAAATAAACGCTTTCTATAATTTATCACATTTTAAAAGGATCTTATTTTAACTGGATTCTCACTGTCAATATCAAAATACATTTTTTGAAATAAAATAACAGAATGAGGACAGATAAATTTTTAACGGACTATTATTTATTTCGTGTCATTTTCACTTGGACTGCTGCCTATTACAATAATTTTAACCCTTAACGCATTTCAGTCAGATTGGCAGACAAACGGCAAATGTTTCTATATTCATATACAATATATGAGGATTTTTTTAAAATTTATATAAATTATTAAATATTTCCTCAGAATTCTTCTGGTGCTATTATGAATTCCCAGTAATATTATGCCTTATACGGTCCAGCATTTAAATATATAGTGTGTTTTTAAGTAATTAATTAACAGACACAAAGCATACTACTCGATGTTATTTTTAAATATTTATATGAAGCTCATTTATATTGTTACATTTCCCAAAACTACAATAATACAAAAAATTTCGTAATTATAAAGTTAAATTTTTAATGGACTGTGTTTTCTAAATATTACGTGCATAGAATATTTTTAATAACATATAATCGTAATTAATAATGAAAACCTTTTATAAATTCATGAATCTGAAACTGTTCCGAAATTACAAACATTCTCACGCATAAGAAATATAATAGTTTATTATTTTTACTGATGATTAATATTGTTTTTGTTTAAATTGAGTATTCATTTTTATAATAGGTTAGTAAATCATGTGTGTTTTTGTATTTTCTATAATGAGTCAGTAGAATTTTTTTTCTTCCTACATTTACATTATCTTGCAACATCTAATATTTCCCCATCTCTTCTTTATAAAAGTTTGAAAAATGAATGTTATATTTGTAAATCATTTAACCTGCAAAAAAAAAAAGAAAAGAAGAGAGGATAATCACGTAGTCTTTAACCGTCAAAGAAATTTTTTTAAAAGCAAAAATCTCCTTAAAAAGTGGAAGCTATATGCATGATTATTATTATTTTAGTTACATATTTAATTTTTTTCTGTATTACAAACCCACATGAATAACTCCAACAACCTTTCCTTACTTAATTAATTTTGGTTCATTAACAAAAAAAATTGGTTAATTAAATTTTTTTTAAATTTTTTTAAAAATTAATTAATTAAAAATTAAATTTTTTAAACAATTAAAAATTGAATTTTTTTAATTAATTTAAAATTAAATTAATTAAAATAAAAATTAAGTAATAAATTTAACGAAAAGCGAGTTTGAAGCTAAAGTTCGTAAGATGATGTAGAATGCCATAAAAATCTTTCGTAACCGAACACATAAAGCGAGACTTTATAATTAATATTTCATTTTTTTACAATTTAACAAGCCTTGAACTAAAAATGAATAATGTTTTTATATCAAACCAATTATTTTCTATCCAAAACAGATCCGCAAATATATTTAAATAAACTATTTTGTTTTAAAATTCAACGAAAAACATGTCACTTCAGTTTCAACAGGAAAGGCTACGTTAAACTTCGCTTCCATCTTTACTGTTGGGACGCTTTGGGGCAGTTGTTGTTGATGACGTCGTGAAGTGACGTAGGACTAACCCTGTCTACAGTATGATGACACATATAAAACTACATAAAAAATAAAATATGTTTTTAGTCATTTGCAGCGAGAAAAAGAACTGAATGGAAGAAGATTCTAAGGAAAGCATTGGCCCACAAAGGGCTGTAGAATCAGTAAAGAAGTATAATACATCTTCTTCTTTGTTTGCGCAACAGCCCCTTGCAGGCCTTGGCTGCCTCAACAGCTGATACACGTCAGCGCCATCTATACATGGCAACTCCCTTCCAATTTCTAATCTGTAGGGTTTTCAGGTCATTTTCGATGTTTTGAGCCATCTAGTAGGAGTCTACCTCTGGGACGTGACCCCTCGGGATTATTAAAGGTGACGATTCTTATGGCGCTATTTTCAGGGCTTCTTCAGATATGGCCCAGCCATCTCAGCCTATAACTGCTGATTATTTGTGTAATTTGGGACTGCTTATAGAGATCGTGAAGATCGAAGTTATATCTGGTTCAAGAGCATCCCTTTTCTTGAATTGTGCCTAAGATGGCTCTGAGGATCTTTCTTTCGAAGGTGTCCAGTGACCTGCATATATCTGAACTTAGGGTTTAGGTTTCGCTTCCATAAAGCAGTACAGGAAGTATGGATGTCTCATAAACTTTGTTTTTCGGTTGAGAAGATTCGATCTTAACTGTCTGCTCAGTCCCAAGAAATACTTATTAACCATTTTGATTGTTGTTTTGATTTCTTTATTGTTGATTTATGCTCTAAGTATGTTTTGATCATTAACAACAGTGCCAAGGTATTTGAATTCGTTAACCCCTTATAAAGTTATTACCCTTAATACATAAAGAAGCACTGTAATTTACAGTTGAGAACAAAAATTCAACGAATTTCGTCTTATATACTAATATAATACAGAAGTTTTAATTATTTTTTATTTGAATGCTTTCTGCATGTCCGTTTTGTATTTGTTTGTACCGGAAAGTGGTCAAAATTCTTTCATTTTTTTATTCTCTTGCTGATTTGAAGCCCATGGAAGCTGACATAAAATTCGGATACGCTAACCGAAAAATCCGGAGATTAGGGTCTTATTAAGTGTGCCTTTTTAATAATTTTATCTGGTTAAACTTTTTAATCAATTTATTGTTAACTTTATGTTTATTTCGCGTGAACATGTTTTTTTACTTACACATGTTCTATGTTTCTTACATTTTTCCAAGTTTTGTAAAAATGCTTAATAACGATATTTAGTGATCTTATAATTATAGTTGTCGTTAGTTGTATCCTGACAGATAATTTATAATAGTTATTCGTGAAAGCTAGATGGCGTATCTCTAATATGGTGAACCTCTTTTATGGTGTCATAGAACAAGGTAAGGGAGCTCAAGTTGTGAAGCAATCCGAAAAGAAATGCTAAGTTTGTTCCGAAGGCTGGCGAGCAACAGCTAGCAGGGACCTTACTAGAAATAATTTATCTAACCTAATAGAAATTATTTATCTGACTAGAAATTATTTATCTTACTAGAAATTATTTATGCAACTATACTAGAAATAATTTATCTAATAAAGCATTTAAAGATCCTAAGTAGTAAATTATGATTTTTTTTTTAAATGAAGTTAGTAAAATTATTTTGCACTGGTTCTTTATGATATTTGTGAAAAGTGTTTTCACACACCCTCTTAAAGATTCTGCATCAAGTAATCGTAAAAAGAGCTCAGAGTGCCGGAACATTTTACCGTAAAATCTATTTTTACCATAAGTTTTTACGGAACAAAAAAAATCTGATGTACTGTAATTTTTATTCAGTGATATTCACTATAAAATCACTGAATCACTATAATTAAATAAATAATACAGTAAACATTGCGGTAAAAAAATTTACTGTAAAAATGGATTTTACGGTAAAATGGATTTTGAGGATGCTGCACTTAGACAGTCATTATTTTTTACCCTGATTTGATCCGGAATTTTTTACAGTGTAGCTAAATTTACCACTACCACTATGCTTAAATTACTTCTAAGGCCAGAACATATGGTTAAATTAAAATCATTTTTTAGAATAAGTAATTTGAAAACTTCAAGCTCACTAGTTTTAAGGTCATGGCTCACTAGCGGGTAGAAACTTTCTCACATTTACTTTTCTAATGTTCGAATGCGTTTAAACCTAAGAAGGAAATAGATTTAGTGAGCGAAATGAATTTATTTATCTCATACGAAAAGATATTTTTGATTTAGATTTAGATAAACCATAGAGGTTTTATCTAAAAATAGAACTTCAAAATCTGATATCTAGATATAAAAAAAAGAATATGTATTTGATAGTCTCTCATCTATCCTTGCCGCGCCCTTTCAACATTAATCGCGCATGGCGAAAATCCGACTATTAGTATCCGGGGCACGTCCTAGACTTTTATGTTTCCAACTGTATTAGAAGGACCATGAAAGGAATTCTAAATACTCGTTGATATAAAGTCGGCAAAGTTTATTACGAAGTTTAATCTTTTGGGGTATTCAAGCTCAACCACGCATAGAATATAGCCAAAGATGTTGCACAAGATTTGTTTTATTTATACGCAGTTTAATAAATAATATTATACGAATAATTTTAGATTCAGATGTCAAAATATTCCTAACAATATACGTGAGATTTAATTGCTAAAAATGTTTTGAAAATATTTTTTGACGATTTTCAAAAAATATATTTAATTTTGTTGTAATATTTTTATGCATAAAAGTTTGAATGTATTTACGAGTAGTTTTGTGAATAATATAATAAGAATAATTTTAGTTCTAGACTTAAAATATTTGTTGCGTTATTAGTCATAATATTATGAAAAAGATTTCTGCTCTATTCGTCAAAATATTCCGAACTGTTAAACAGAGTACAATTCATTTAGATTTGATAGTTAAAACTTTGTACAAAACGCATTGAATATCATTTTGGAGTATTTTAAAAATATATATATTTTCTTTTTAATGATTAAAAAAAATAAAGCAGTACATACTATACAGTTGACTAATAATATTACAATAATAATTATTGTTTTAGATTTCAAAGTATGTGCTAATGGAGAGCAGATTGAAATCAGATTTAGGTAATAGTTAATACTTAGTCTAAATCGTACTGAATATTTTTTAGTAGCTTAAGAAATGCTAATAATAATTTGCTTTTTAATGTTAAAAAAAGGATTTCTCAAAATTGAGTAAAAATTTGTCAAAATAGCTAATAAATTGAAAATTTAATAAAATTTTAAAACCTCATGCATTCAAAACTGAAACAGCATATACTCATTTTTGAGCCAAAAGCTCGAGGAAGGAGAGCAGCGGGAGAGACATGTTTAAAACTAAAGACCTTCCGGATTTTAGTATAAGGCTATAACAGCCATGGTTGTACAATCCAGTTCAAACAGAGTTCGAAAGCTTTATAAAGTGGCCTCCACAATAACACATCATGACATACGTTGGATTAGCTAATAAGTTTTTAAGATGTAGTGAATAAAGCAAAAAGTGGAATTAAAATTGCTGATCCTCTGACTAAGCTATTGTGACCATATTTTACAAATAACAACCCCATATACCACTTAAATTAGAGATTAGTTTGTTATGATGTGTCACTGAGGCGGTCGCTATATTAAAGCTTTCTAACTCTCCCTGGATTGGGGAGTACAACTATGCTGATTAGAGCAGCCTCCTACTAATTTGGAGGTCCTTGGTTCGAATCTTGCGGGCAGCTAACGAACGTCTCTCTCACATCACTTTTGAATCTCGTTGCTCTCTCCACATCACTTTTGAGACAATGAAGTTTGCTCAATATTTAGTATATGTTATTTAAATTTGGGTTTTCATGGGGTTTTCGAATTTGAGTCTATTTGTTTTAGAGCTATTTCAACACATTTCTGCTAAATTTTTAGAAACCTTTTTCGCAGTTTAAAGCTGGTTTTACTCTTATTTTTATGAATAATGCAACAGAACTTTAGTTATAGATGTCAAAATGCGTTTGAGACAGTGATAATATTAATGTTTAGTAAATTAAAAAAAAAAGACGCCCGGTGGCTGAGATGTAGCGCTTCACGCTCCCGTGCCACAGGTCCTGGGTTCGATCCTTGGGCCGGGCAAGGTTGACTCAGCCTTTCATCCCTTCAGTGGGTCGATAAATGAGTACCAAGCATGCTTGGGGACTAAATACTGGGGGTTCTGCGTTTGGTTGACCACCTAACTGGAACATCTGCTCCTGCACCCCAGAGCCCAAGGTCAAGAAAACTGAGATGGGCACAGACCTCTTTGGGCTGTCGCGCCACTGAGTTTAGTTTAAATTGAAATAAAATGTTGTTGTTGTTTCGAATACTACTTGCCTGTTAGCCTGTTTGGTAAAACCACGCTAATTTAAGGTAGAGGGTGCGTTTCTTGTTGTTCAGTAGCGGCAATTATGTCCAAGATTAAGTCTTCAGCCACACACACGCGTCATAGCCCGTTTTTAAAGGGCGGATTCATTCATATATTCATTCATTCAGCCACAGATCGTAATTTTGACCTGAACCAGAGAACCATCAATCTCCAATTCAGTACCCCTAGAGTTTTGATTTGTTATGGGAACTTGGAGGAATTTATGACCCGGGAGATTTAGCGTGCACCACTTAACATTTACTACACGAGGAAACTTCGACCGGCAGAGATCGAATTCACGACCTGTTGAAAATAGGTCAAACGCCCTACGAACCAGACTATCCCCGCAAGAAAATCAAACGTAGTAGATAACACTTTGTGTAAAACATATTTTATATTTTTTAAATGATATTTAAAAATATATTTACTGTGCTATTTAAGATTTAAAAATAAGCCTGTTTCTACTCGTTTACTAAATAATATTGTAAGAAACTTTTATTTCAAGACATCAAGATAGGTTTGAAGCAGTGATAACATAATAAGAGCTATTCTAGTTTATAAGACGACAAAACATTTATTACAGCAAAAAAAAGTAACTCACTTAGATTAAGTATTTTGAACTTTGCACAAAAGTTTTTGTAAATCTTTTTAAATATATTTATTTATTTTTAGAGAGTAAAAAAATTTTATTGCTGTACTAACGCATTGAATAATATTATGAGAATAATTTTAGCTCAAGGCGTTAAAATATACCTTTCACTTAGTCTGCGAGACAATATTATTAGATTTTAAACTTTCTTCACGTTGAAACAAGGTAATTCATTCAGATTAAGTTCTTGAAATTTTTTTACAAAGTTCTTTGAAAATCATCAGTGAAAATATAAAAATATATTTAAAAACATAAATTTTTAAAAACTTCTTCAAAAACATATTTCATTTTTTTAAAGACAAGAAAAGAAAAGATTGGGAATAAATAATAGGGTGAGATAGAGAATAATAATAGGGAATACAAAAATGTAAAAATAACGCATTGAGATTACTTTTTACTCTCTATTTTTTCCTTTGAAACGTTTCTGGAGGCACAGTTCATATTAGGATAGATATAAACACAATATTTATTCTTGAGAATTTAGCATACTTTTATGATGAGATTTTTTTCGACATGACCAGCAATTTTATACGTGTCAGTAATTACATTTTTTTAAATGTATAGTTGTTTTTATTATGGGTTTAAAAGTATGGGATATATAAAGGGGATTTATGAAAGTAATACTTCAAATATTTTACAATACTTAGAGCTGAAAAATTGTAAAGAAGAAGATTTAATGTGAACACCATTGGGAATTTACAAAACCACATGGCATTTTCAATTACTACATATATTAATTCAGTAGAAAATTGAAACAATAATGAATGAATTTAAAACTTTTAATATTACTAATTTAATTCATTTAAATAATAATTATTGAATTAATACATATTGTGTAAATATTTTTGTATACATTATGTTGTAAAAGTACAATGTAAGAAAATATTGGTGTATCCTACTTAAACTGGTGACAACTACAAAAATTATAATATTGACAAATGTTAAATAATTAGGTAGGTTAATAGCAAGAAATGACTGATTCTCCATACATTATTTATTGATAGCGTCGATAAACGAACGAACATATAAATGAATATAAATTATTGATAAACTAAATAACAACAGGGTGATTTACTAATCATGTCGATTTACAAATATGCAATATTTATTTTTAAGGTTTCGATAGGCATGTGCCTCCTTAAGACATCCCTATAAAATATAGGAGATTCTTGTGCTTCGACTAATTTTAACCAAATAATAAAAGGGTCATTACTTAATCCAAAACTTCATTCTTTCAAACATATACAAATTGGAAATAACAGTCAACATGTTTCAAGAGCTCAAAAATCAGGCACCCATTTTCAAGACGTGAATGAGAAGAAAGAAAAGTGATTTTAATCACTTTTGTTTCCTCCCATTCACACCTGGCAAGTCTTGAAAATGGAAGCCTGTTTTTGAGTGCTTGAAACATGTATACTGTTATTTTCAATTTGTGTATTTTTGAAGCGAATGAAGATTTAAATCGAGTAATATCTTGCCTCTTCAAGTTTTTGAGATTATGCATTTAATAAATGGGTCACTCAATTATGTTGGTAAACCAATTGACCAGGCCGGGATAGCCTGGTCGGTAGGGCGATCCCATGTCCGAGAGTTCATGGGTTCGAACCCCGCCGGCCGAAGACTCCGCGTGTAGTAAAATGGTGACTGATACACGTTAAATCTGTTGAGTCGTAAAGTCCTCCATGTTCCCATAACAAATCAACACCTCTGGGAGTACTGAATTGGAGATTGATTGAATTTTCCATTAGATTAATATATCTTTAAGCTAATATAGGTTTATAAAGCAATAAATATAAATAAATAATAATTCTCGTATTTCTTCCTTTTCTTGTTTTTCCCCCCGAAATTTTTCAAACAAATACCTTTTTTTTTTGTAACTTACGTTAAAAGTCAGAAAGTAAAAAGAAACAAACAACACGCTCACAAGTTAAAAATATACATAAAAACATAACAAATTACAAATTCATTTCTTATTTTAAACTGCAGCATTTATTTTTTTTTTCAATAAAAGATTTTGAAAATATTTGTCTTGCGTCATAAAATACACAAAAATGTTATACAAAATATTTTTTGCCTATTTTTTATTAGAAAAGGGATAAACGTGTCTGCTATTAATCATTTGAAAAACAGGAGAGAAAAAGCAAAATGTGGGTACTTCTATTTTATTTATCAAGACAAGATCTGACAAGCATTTTAAAAAAGATATGAAAATAAATCATGTCTACGTGTAAATCATCTTACCAACAAACTCGAAAAAGCTGATGGGAGAAACAAACGTTTTTAGGAAATAAAATGGGTAACATATTTATAAAATATTTATAATATTTTTTATGATCAGCAGTCAGTAAGAGCTTTATAATAAAAAGAATTCCTAAAAGAAAAAAAAAACATATACTGGTAAATTTTTGAATTTTAAAATTATATTTTTAAACTTTAAATCTTTGAAATTTTTGATAAATATTTATTTTGCAATGATACGTTTTTGTCTGGCGTTTATACAAAGGTATCATGCCAATGTTTCATAAAATTGACTATTGATAAGCGACAATAATAATAATTTTAAAACAATGTAATTCATAAAAAAATCATATAAGTGGTGCATGTTTTATATGTGGTGTTCCGATTCATATGGTCCAAATTGATGTTGTAAACAAAATTTGTTGCATTTCAGATAATGGGGTAAAGGACTCGCTTAATACATTCCCGTTTGAAAGAAGGTTTCATATTTGGCGATGCAAACAAGTTTGGTTTCAAAATAAATTTCATAAAATAATTTATGTACCTAATATAATGAAATATAGTATTTTATATTATAATATTCCTTTATTTTTCAGTAGTCGGGGATAATAATTTTTTAATTTTCTATTTTTTTTATTTTTCTCCTAAGATAGCTTAAAACGAAATCTAAGATAAAATCAGTGTTATTATTAGTGATGTGGTAATTATTTATAATCGATAGTAATAAAAATCGGATTAGTAGGATGAATATCAAGGCAAGAATGTGTGTACCATTGCCCGGTATTCTCTACAGGGATGCTTTTATAATATTGAAGGATATTGTCCGGTATTCCCCACACTGATTTTTTTTTAAGGTTTAGTGACATTGCCAAGTATTCTCCTTACTGACTGTATTTCATACTATATCTTAATCGCGTGTTGTTATAATAAACATTAAAGAAAAATTAAAGGTCATTAAAGAAAAACACGTATTTATCAGAAAAATGTTTTTTATTGGATAAAGAAAATATTTTTCTATATTCATCAACTAAGTACCGATTTTTTAAAAAAAAAATGAGTGCTCATAAGCCAATTATAGAAATCTCGAAACCTTTCGCCTAAAATAAGATGGAACGATTTTCCACTATTGTTTCAAATAAGAATGCTTCAACCGGCACTAGTCCGTTTTATTATTTGTAGAAATACTTCGTTTTTTTTTTTAATTCTTTTAATAGTGTAGCTTTACTTTTGCCTGATATTATTTCCCAATGTGTGATTTCTTTAAAATAAAATAACATAAGTTATTTATTTACACACAAGGGTTAGTAACTTAGTGGTCCCAACCCCGAGTAGTAGCCCGAACCATGAAATAATGAAAAAAGTATTTAAAACTTTTTTTTATTGTATATCTATAATAATAAAATGAAGTGCTTGTGTGTGTTTCATAACACGGAACTGTGCTAGCGTTCTGAGATTTAGACAGCTGGTTCAACAGAAAATTTTAGCTTCCGATTCTAAAATTCACTTAAAAATTGCTATTAGTTCTTTCAGAAGAAACGTGTGAAAAATGAATTTTTCTTATTAGTTTTTAACAGTAGGTTTGATTATTAATTAAACAGTAAACGATTCTCTTTTTCAATTATTTAAAAGATACAGGGCTTAGTGATGTTATCGTATAAGGCACCATCAGCTCGCGTATTTATCTATCTATTTGCAACATATTCATTATTCATTGTGTTAGGTTGTCTTTAGTAATTGGTAAGAGAATCTAGCAGAAAGTGCAATATTTTGTCGTTCTCTACTAAAAACTACTGCTTAACTAAAATAAAATTATTCTGTCTCCATTTTTACAAAGAACAAGAAACATAACACTTTTATTTAACAGAAAAAAATTTGTTCTTTAATATCACAATAGCAACCGATGATACAAACTCTAACTTACCGCTTGCATATACTCAAATAACTAATAAATTAAAATCTAGCTTACAACTTACATATACCCATGTAGCATATCAATAAAATCTAGTTACATTTTGTACCGTTGTCTTAAATAATTATTTAAGTAGTGTTAAATAGTGAGTTATAAGTCAAGTATTTATTTAGAATAATTATGTATTTTATAGATATAAAAAGTTAATTGCGAAGTAATTATTTATATTTATTTTTTTATCCTTTCTATAAATGGTCAAATATATTCCATGGCTTAAACATAAATGGTGCTATGGTGCCGCATATTGTCAAACTAATTATTGGCGACGGTGCTTGCCTTGCAATAGCTTTTATAGATTATGCGATACTCAAGTTAGGGTTCGAGAGGTGCTTGGGAGGAAGGAGTACCGTACGTAATGGAGCATTGAGTATTCTCACAATAGAGATGGAAATAACTGCTGCCTACTATGATAAAATGTGTCAAACTCATACTTACAGCTGTTTGTGTGATTTAATGGCTGCCGGACTGATTTTAAATTATTACTAAAATTCAATACATAAAGAATGCTGATAAAGAATATCGCGGACATATCTTCACAATATGAAGCCACGGATAAAGCCACGGGCAATAACCAGACGGTGAAAATAATTGGTTAATACAGTGTTTTAAACTAATTAAGGTGTTAGGATTAAAGAATTAGAATATTTAACTACAGCTGTGCTATGCATTCGGCTGGATTACCATTAAAGTCTATTGGTTGAACAAGTTAATTTTGAAAGATGACCAACTAGCATTGTAATTTTCTCTAAGTTATTTATTTTTTTCGTCTATATAATGGGTTATGCACAAAATATTATTTACTCTTACATCATTATTGTTTCCATTTTGTTTTGCATATTCCCTTGCAGAAATTGAAGGTATTTTAGTGGTTGTTCTGAGGAGTCAAGAAAGTGATTTGAGGTTTATTCGAAATTGATTTCAGAAACAAATTTAAAAGATCAACCCCCCAAGGTGAATAATGAGGGCGTATGATGTTGTTTTATTCAAACTTGAGGTTGTTTTGAGATTGATTGTAATCTACTTTGGTGCAACCCGGATTAAGGAGGTAGTTTTTGAGGTGTAAGGATTATTTTTTCCACACTTCACAAGCAAATACGTATATTTGAGATAAAACTGATTTCACCCGATCTGAACTGAAGAAAGTTACATATGAGATTGATTTTGTGAGGTGTAAATGAGGATGAAATTGAAGTTTATCAATGAGGTTATTTTTGAAGAAAATGAGGGATCAATGAGACAACACATAACCTCATTTTCTACCTCAGGTGTATTTTTTACATCTGCCAACCTCAAAACAACCTCAAAAACACCTTATTTTGGTAAGGGTTGTGGCAAACCTGGAAATACTACTTGCTGAGAGAAAAGTTTCAGTTTATGAGGCAATTATATTAAATATCTTTAAAAAAATTTAGGAATTCACCACAAAACCCGAAATTTTTAAATCCAACTATTCATAATAAAATGATCATTTTCAATTTTTTCTCCCTACATTTCATCATAAAAATGTTCTTTTTGCTTACGAATAACAATAAAAAAATTAGAAATAAAAAGTGGAAAGACAGAAGAAAAAAAAACTAGTTGAACCCTTAGCATTTTTTTCTTCTCAAAAGGAAACAAAAACGACCATGAAAAAAAATTGATGAAGACATTAAAGCTATAAAGAGAAATAAAAAGAGTTATTACTCCAATCGAAACAAAACTTAATCTACATCTTGCATGCGCCAGATTTACTTCAAGATGAGGGGGGCCCCCATAACTCGAGAAGGCGTTGGGTTGCGAGACGAAAAATCAATAAAATGGTTGCTGTACACTCTCTTCTAGTCTAGGATGGGATTTTGTATAGTAGGCTTTCCTACTTCAAATTCACACTGAATGTCTCTTTTTATTTGTTTCTTATCTCTTAAAGAAAATAAAAACGTTTTCATGGGGCCCTGCTACGCCTTATCATCTTTATTTTTTTATTTTTCCTAACAGAGGTTAAACACTTGTCCTTGAATATTTATTAAAAATTCAGATTCTTTGTATTTTAGAAATGAGAGCGATTAATAATTTTTTCTTGAAACATTTTTGAAATCAAACACCTTATTATTTTTATTTAATTGATCATTTTACTTTAGTTAGACCCTTAATATAATAAATCCTTCACATTATTAGTGGAATTACTCATTATTTTTTTTTTACTATCTCTTAATCTTTTAAAGAAAATGAAAATGTTTTAATGGAGTCGGTCACGTTTTATATATCTCTCTCTCTCCTTTTATAATTATTTTTCCTTGCAGAAGTTAACCACTTGTCCTTGAATGTATATTGAAAATTCAGATTCTTTGTATTTCATGTACTTTAGAAACGAGAGCGATTAACCATTTTTTATTGAAGTATTTTTGAATCGAACACCTTCTTTTTTTATTTTAAGATAGTTAGCCCCTTATTATTATAAACCCTTTACATTATTAAATCGAACCCTCATTATTTTTATTTATTGTCTTTTAAAAAAATAAAAATATTTTCATGGCGCCGGTCACGCTTTCTCTCTCTCTCTTTTTCATAATTATTATTCATATTTTCTCTTACAGAGATTAACCACTTGGCTTTGAATGAATATTAAAATTTCTTATACTTTGTACTTTATGTATTTTAGGAATGATTAGCCCTTCTTTTTCAAATATTTTTGAAATAGCGCTTATTATTTTTATTTTATTATTTTTTTATAGTATTTATATTTTATTATTATATTTTATATTATATTATTATATATTTTATTATTGTATTTTGTTATTATATTTCATATTATATTATTATATTTTATTATTATATTTTATTATTATATATTTTATTGTATTTTATATTTTTTTATATTCCCATTCCATAGTTTTTTTCTCATATTCTTTTTCATATTTCATTCAATCATATTTCTTACATTTCATTCTCGATTTGATTTTCATTATATTTCCTTTTTTCATTCTATTCCCTTTTTTCACAAATATTCGAAATCCATTTCCCTTTCGATTGATTCTTTTCAGTTTTTTTTTACATAAACAAACATGTGTTTTTTTCATTTCCAATGGTTAATAAAACAGACAATTCAACGTTTCAAACGGTTTAAAATATTATTTCAATGCAGGAAACTATTACTATTATATCATATAAGTTTTTAATTTTTCAACATCTAATGAATCAAATCAATTAACAAATTAGTTGATAGAAGGAGAGAAACAAATTTTTGAACTCAAACGATACGGAAGTCATTAAATCGCACATTAAATAGTTGAATTGCAGAAATCTCTTGATACCAACACTTAGCAGAGATTAGGTACGTAATGTGCATATTAATGGTTCAGTCAGAAATCGCAAAAATGTTATGTTTCATATGAAAAACTATTAGTTAGCATCAGAAAAATTATTAAATTATAAACAAAATATTGGATTTTTTTCCATTTTTTTTCCTGAAACGAAAATATTTTACGGAAAAAGTTCTAGTCAAAAAATGCGAATTCATATTATGCATCCCAAAAAGATAAATATACAAAAAATAAAAACTCGTGAAAATTTTTCTTGGTGACGTCCATTTTTGAGCCTGGATCCTGTATATTCAGAAATTAAACTACCTGTTTATAAGAGAAAGGGGGAAAAATGACCCAATAAAGTACCTATATTGCCTACCTAAAAAGCAATAATTAATGCCTAATTTATATCATTGTCATTAATTATGGTCGTTATGGTCATAATTTTTATATTTATTACACTCTAGGCATAGAATTTGTAGGAAATTTACTTATTTATTTATTTTTTCAATTTTCCCTGCAAAGAGAACATATTTTACGCAAAAATTTTTGGTCTCAAATTGCGGTTCCACGTGTGTGTTCAGCATTCTAAAAAACATAAACATAAATAAAAACTCGTGTCAATTTTTCTTGGTAGTTTACGTTTTTGAGCTCTACTGCCTGGATATTCAGGAATTAATCTGTGTTTCGAAGAAAAAAATGGGGAAAGATGACCCATTAAAGTACTCATAAATGCTTCGTGAAAAAAATAATCCTTAATGCATAATTTACATCATTTGTCACAATATATCAATTATTACAAAAAATAACAAGTTTTACCGACATGATAATTAAAACATTCAATTACTCGTTTTTAAATATATGCCATCAGAAATTTTCTATCTTAAACAGAGAAAAAAAAAGTTATACACAAAAACAATTGTTTTTTCTAGGTTTCTCTCTAAAAAAACAAACTAACGCATTTTCTTGAAATGAGTTTAGTTGCAAAATGCGGATCCATGTTCCGACGCCCTCTCTCAAAAAAACATAAACAATTCAAAACATAAATCTCGTGCCAATTTTTCCTGGTGACGTCCATCATTTTTGAACTCAAAATTTCAAAAATTAAACATATATATTGAAAAATTAAACTACCAATTTAGAGGGAAAATGAGAAAAAGATGACCCATTTAAGTACTCATAATGCTTTGCGACAAAAGCAATTATAATGCAAATTTTACATCATTTGTCCCATTATATCGATTGTCACAAAAAATAAAAAGTTTTACCGCTACGATAATTAAAACATTCAATCGAAATCGCCAGCCTTCTATTTTTCTGACATTTTGATTTTATATTGAAATGCACATCCGTCTTTGAGTTGTTTCAGTGCTTTATTTCTTGTGTCACGGAAGCATTTATATTTGATGGTAGATGCTGTAAATTACACTTCGTCTGTATTGATTGTAATTCAAAACAGACGCATCTGTCATTTTTTAGCGTGTCATTGCGAATACCAATTGCATTTTTTTACCAAAATTAAGCACTTATTCTGTAATTTATTTTAATGTAAAGAGAAAAAGGATATTGCTTAATACCAAACGGTTTAAATAATAGATGTTTTTTCTTACCAAAATTATCTTGTCTATTATGTTTCTGACATACAGCAAAGGAAAATTACTGAAATTTATGGAGAGCATTTGTAAATATAAAAATATGATCAATAAATAAAATTAAATTTTAATTTGTAAAAAAGCATTTAGAATACTGACAAAGTAAAAGTTTAAGAAATTCATTTACTGAAAGAGAAAAACATATGATGATCACTAACAAATTTTTAAAATACCTATAAAATAAATCTTTTCTTCAAAGTTTTCTTTTTTGTATTCATATTTTATTTGAATTATGCATATTATTATACAAATTTTATTCTATATATAAAAGGTTAAAAGCATCGAGAAAAAAATTATGGTCAGAACTTACAGAATATAATAAAATTTACCGTGTGCCTGGCTCTATGATAGCACCAAAAAGCTCAGTAAGTTTTATCGAAGCGCTTTGGTAATGATTTTTGTAATATTAACAATGAAATATGTATTAATAAAATGTGTTGAAATTTGATAAATTTGGTAAAATTCGTTAATTTTGCCAAGATATCTTAGAACAGGGCATAAAAACCATTTATTCCGTAAAATTTACTTTTCAGTTTTGTATTTTTTACTAAATGTATGGTAATGAGAAATATAATTTTGAAAACCAGAATTTTTTGTAAACCGTTACCATATAAACAGAAAAATTAATCAAATATACCGTTTTTTTAATATTTTTTTAACCAAAATCTTTTTATTTTTTTAATTGTCATTACCATAAAGTAGTTTACATTTTTGCTCAGTGGAGTGATCAAATTAAACTTTTTTTTTTTTTTTTAAGTCTTTATTGTAGTAATAAAATATTTCTTTACTCGCCACATATTTGTCAGTTTACTATCAGGCAAAATCAGACGAAAATCACTCAGCTTCGCCAGAAATGTATCAAATGATCATTTTTGACAGTCGTGCACTTGTTACAATTGTCCCCACTTACGGGGTCAATTGTAACAGTTCATAAATTCAACTAAAACATAGTTAATTATACATATTATCATAGTTGTGATATATTTTTTTATTGATCAAAATAGTAGTGATATTTTAGGAGTAAAAATAATAATGAGCAGAGACCTAAAGGGTTAAACTTTAAAGTTGAGGGGTTAAAAATTTTAATTTATGCAGTGAAAGGTGACTAATAAAATAATGCACATGCAACATAATATAAATGATATAGGAAACTATTGGTGATTCTTAAAGAGTTAAGTAATGGTTTGTAAACATAAGATTATTTATTTTCAGCTGTTACATTCGTCCCTTTACTTATTGTTACAATCGTCCTCAAGACGCCATTTCAGCTTCATTTGTTAAAAACAATGCTAGTTAATTAACAAAACTAATCTCTTTTTTTAAATGTTAACTAAGGTGTCCACTTACATATTCGGTTAATAATTTTTATTTGTTTAAACAAAATTACTTTGTTACAATATAATATTCTAATACTAAAAAAAGTACTAACGTAGGGTGAAAATATCTTTTGTGATGTAACTCTTTCAAAAGTACATAAAAATGTTTGCCAGCTAGGGTGTACATGTAGATTTATTAAATACACCTTGTGCGCCACCTAGAAACCATATCTAGAACCCGACACTCGAAATTTTTGCTCTTTTACAATCGTATCCTGTTACAATTGACCCCACTCTCCCCTACTCTTTTCTTTTAAATTTAAACTATGAAAACGTGTAGGACAAACAATATAGCCTTCAAATTTTAAAGTTTAATTCAATAGCAATTTTTCTCCTTGTCTAAAAGAATTTTTTTTTGTTAATTAATTATTAAATTTAGTAATATTTAGAAAGGAAAGCAATTAGAAAAAAACTTTTTTCATTGAATGCTAACATATTGCTATATTTTTATAATTTGATTTTTCCCTTTAGCATTAATCTCTAAATTTTTGTCTTTTGACGCCGATGAGACACAGATGCTCTTTTTATATATTTTTTTCCGGACGCTCTAATAACAAGCAAAAATATATAATGATATTTTTTTAAATAAAAAACAGTCTTATGGTTACTAAAAAATTAGATTTGCTCTAAAACATAAAAATAAATTAGGTGAAATTTTTTTTTATATTCATATTCAAAAATTTTATCAATAATTTATTTTGTAAGTTAAAAAAATTTCAATGATGAGTAACTGTTTCTCTTAGATCTAAATAACTACAAATAAGTATCAATTGGAAAAATTATTGCTCGGAAGAGAGCTGTGTTTGGAACATTTTACTTTTAGTGTAGAAAAAGACACCGGTAGTTTCATAAGCATAAATTACTAAAATGCTAATCATATTTTTCACTATTTTGATCTAAATCAATACAACATAATGAAAAAAGTATGAAAAATATGTTTAATATAAATTCTGCGTCTAAGGGTTAAAAATTTTCCCATCTTCTTTCGAAGAATTTATGGTCAGGCTTTTTATAAAAGTAATTTTATAGATAATTTCATGATGTTATTGTATATAATAATTTTGGAAAGTTGCGAATCAGGCATCTATTAAATATTAACGATACGAAAAAAGTTTAATTGTGCTGGACGTGAAAAAAAAAAGTTTACAATTTAAAGTGAAAAATAATTACGGGCATAGGGGAGAGTCGGGTAGCCCCGTCCAATGTCAATTTCATATGTATAGAATATTTTTTCAAGTCAATGGGCCATCGGACAATAATAGTTATATTAAAAAAATATTATTTTCAAAGTTTCAAGTATTTATGTAGCTGGTAACATGGTAAACAATAGTTTTGAAAATATGTTGAATACAGTTGTCATGATATTAAGAAAAATTGGTTGAATGTTTCGATTAAACTTCATTTTAATATTAAAAAAATAATTTTTTCTATACATACAGCATTAAAGTATGTAGTCTTAAGTTTAGTTAGCACAAAGAACGAAGTTTATTTGTGAAAAATTGTTCGAGTAATTACAAATTTACAAAAAAATTGGATTTCGGGTAGCCACGCTCACATGAATGTTAGGTATCACAGCCCACTTTTATTTCGTCGATAAATGTACGGTTCCAAAGATTTACTTAAATTAAATTATTTTCTTTAAATATTTAATATAAATATGTATTAATATTATAATATATTAATATACATTAATAATAATAAAAAATATAACATTTGTTGTTAATAAATGATAGAATTCACTAAAAGTATATAAATATGTAATAAAAAAAATAGTTTTGTGATAAAAATGATAAATAAGGTTTATCTATTGTCAATACATTGGTCATTTTCATTTACACCTGAAAAAACAATAAAAAAACATAATTTTTGTAACTGGGCGGGGCTACCCGACACATTTTGAAAAGAGCTGAAAAACATGTTTTTTTAAACTTCTATTTTTTTAAGTTAAACTATTCTATTTTTGGTTTATTCTTTTTGTATTATTTAATTAAATGATAAAACAATAGAAACATACAAAAATCTTGATTATTACTCAATATTATACAGCAATAGTCCTTAAGTGGGCGGGGCTACCCGATTCTCCCCTAATTGTGATTTCTTGTTTGGAATGATTTATCAAAAACATTCTTTTATTTTTTTTCTTCAAAATGTTTTATAAAAACATAAGACTTATAGACATTTTCTTTTTTTGCGCTACAAACTATTTTCTTAAGATAGTTCGTAAGTTGTCAAATGTTTTAAAACTATTCTTCATACGTATTTTATAGTAGAAAACGTTGAGGTTGAATTTATTTTTCTACATTTTAACGTAAGATGAAAACAGCCACAGGAATAAGGGGAAAATTCTGATGCTGTCGATTTTAAAACCGTGACAAATATTGTGTTGTCAAAATGTTCTGGAATAAAAACGTTGAAGTATAGCAGTGATTTTCATTTTTATTTCAACATTGACATACTGTCAGAGACTTACAGGTATAGTCTTTTTTACGTTCTGTTTAAATATATAACGTGATAAATATTAGATATTTTGATATTCTTTTTATTGTTCCATTGTAACTAAATAGTACTTATAACTTGTTCATGTAACTAATTTGTTCTCAACTTGGTACTTATTTAAATATTAAATAACATTAGTTCCTCACCAACTCTCCATAGAGCGGGGAAATACATTTTACCTTAATTTGCTCCTTTCTGCTACAGCGGTTTTTCTTGTTTTGTTTTTCCTCTTTTTTATTTTGTTAATATGTTTTTTTTTTTTTTAGTTTTGTTTCGCACCTTTAATTTTACAGTTTTCGTCTGCAACTTTACGTTTTATGCATCATAACACTTTTGTTTTACTGTACGGTACTTTTTACTGTAAAATTCATTTCTACCGAACATGATATGGAAAAATCTATAGCAGTTCTATAGCAGTTCTATAGCAGTTTGGCGATACTAAGTTATTTTAGCAGTTTTAGGAATAACCTATTCTCACTTATAAATAAGAATATTTTAACTAATACTTTTCAGAATAAGAGTAGTCATTACTCTTTTTCACTCTGAGAAAAAAAGTGTGATCTTAAATACGAGAATATGCTAAAATTTAGCGTGTTGGTGGCTCAACGGGGATTATAAAAGCTTGGTAATTTTTACAACAGAGCTTTAAAAATAATTAAAATTAATAATAAAATATAGTTTTAAAATATATGAGGAAATCTGGTAAATTTTATATCTTTCCCACCCTGATCTATGTTCAGAGAGAATGTTCTCTTAAATTTTATATCTTTCCCACCCTGATCTATGTTCAGAGAGAATGTTCTCTTAAATTTTATATCTTTCCCACCCTGATCTATGATAATGTAATGTTCAGATAACACTGGGTAACAAATATTTTGTTGCATTTTTAAAAATATTCGATTTTGCCTAATACGGGTGTGGTGATTTCAAATCTGATATTAGTTTAGCACCTAAAGCTAGATTTTTTTAATGACATTTTTAGTCTATATATATATATTTTTTTTTGTCGTTTAAAGACGTTTTTTTATTACAGGGGATCGTGAAAACGTTGCGTAAACTTCTATGAGTGTTAGGACATCATCAGGATTAAAACTATATAACACGTACCCGGTATTGTCACCGTACGCTGATAGGGGCGATTTTCTATTATGATTTGTTTAGAAGCACACGAAGAAACAGTTCATAATAAGGAAGCTCCCATAAAGCGACATTTCTAGGTATGGGTTCCTATTCAATTTTAATCCTGATGATGTGTCCTAACTTCCCTAGAAGTTTGTCGCAACATTTATGCACCATCCTGTGAACGTTTTTTAGCTTGTACATTTTGGGAAAATATAAACTAAAAATGCCATTTAAAAAATTCTTTAGCATAAACTGAGAAACTGATTGCAGATTTGAAATCAGCGATACGAAAGTATCTGATATCTGTTAATAAATTTCAATAAAAAAAAAGAAGTTCAACAGATTTTCTGAACTGAATGTTAGCTTGAAGTTATGTAATGTAAGTTAGCTTGAAGTTATGAAAATAATGTTACATGTTTGTACGATATACAGGCAAGAGAATGGTATATCAAATAGAGAATGATAAAGAGAAGTGTGCTCATGATTTGTGAACAAATGTGGACAAGAATGATGACGCGTTTGTGTGTGAATTGAGTTAGTTCTGAATGTGATTTGTGTTAGTGTCTCATTTTGCCCTATATTATTCCTCCACCAATTATGCAATAAGCAGAGTATTGCATATTCGAAAACTGCCAAATAACGGCATATAGTGTGTTAATCAAATAAATATTGTTTTTTGAATGCCTTCTAAAATGCGTGAATGAATTTATGGATCTTTTTTTTTCTACGCCAAGTCTAGTTAAAAATTCTTCATTTTATATAGGAATGTAAATGCAGGACATTATGTAGGAATGTTCTCCATTTACATGATATAAAGGACATTATGTAGGAATATAAAAAATAAAATGTAAAATTATAGAAAAATAATTTGAACCCTTTCAATAATATTCAGTTTCTACAATTTAAAAAATAAGGCTGTTTTTATGATCAAATTACTCCACCGGACCTTAGTGAATGATTTAGTAGAACTTAACCTTAATTTTGTCTGAAAAAAGTCATTTTTTTTTAAAAATTTTAAACCATTAATTAGATTACATTAAATTAAGTAAAACGTAGAAATAAACTAAAGAAAGTCTCTCTGGGACTAATTATACTGAAGAAAAAGGATTACCTAACGTTCTTTTTACGAAAATGAAACGCATTAAGAGAGATGATAAAAAAGAAAAAAGATTTAAGTACTGAAATTTAATTATACGCTCACAAAAACTAACAATGAAATTCCTATTTAATCATAAAAGCAAAATCACTGATATGATAAAATGTATAATTTGTTTAAATAGAGGATTTCAAAGAATTAAATTTTCACATCTAATATTTAAATTTTAGTATTTTTAATTCGAAATCATTGAAAATATTTTTCGCGTTTGGAGTCAAACAACAAGATTTTCTGGTAACAGTTATATAATTTATATGGGCTGGGATAGTTTGGTTGGTAGGGCGCTGGACTCACGTTTGTAAGAATAGGAGTTCGAATCCTGCCAGTGTAGTAAATGGTGACTGGTACATGATAAATCTGTAGGGTCACAAAGTCCTTCATGTGCCCATATCAAATTATACTTCTGCAGATACTGGATTAGAGATCGTTCTGTGGTTCAGGTCAAAATTACGATCTGTTAATGAATGGATGTATGAATCGGTCCGTCCTATAAACAGGTGTGACGTTTGCGTGTTGGAAATCGAATTTTTGGCCATAGATGGCATCACTGGAAAAGAAGAAAAAATTGCACTATTAGTGCGTTAATGGCCTACGACAACAACATAATTTACCTAAGCAGAAAGGTCTTAGTTGTAAAATTAAAACTAACAGGGGTGTAATCCAAGTGCCATTAATCACTTTTAATGAATTTTAACCCATTGGTTCATTCAAACCTAAAATGTTTCTAATAGAAGAATTTTTTTTTACATGTAGTTATGGAAGCATATATTATTAATAATCAAAGTTTAAAAAAAAATTGTTTAAAACAGATCTAAAAATATTCGCCTACTAGCAGCTAAGTTCCAGGTGGATGAGTGGGGTGCTGACGCCCTGGGACTGAGTGGTAGTTCTAGGCGCTCCCGTGCCACAGGTCCTGGGTTCGATCTTCGGCCGGGCAAGGTTGACTCAGCCTTACATCCCTTCAGTGGGTCGGTAAATGAGTACCAAGAACGCTTGGGAACTAAACACTGGGGGTCGCGTTCGGTTGATCACCTAACCGGAACATCTGCTCCTGCACCCCAGAGCTCAAGGCCAAGAAAACTGACATGGGCACAGTAGGTCTTGGCCCTCTAAGGGTTGTCACGCCACTGAGTTTAGTTTAGCAGCTAATTCATTATTTGCTGTGCAGTTAAGTGTGAGCATGTCATGAAGCAAGCTAGTTCCATTATAGGGTGTCCAAAATTTACGCAAAAAACAATTTTAATGAAAAAAAAAATAATAAATAAATAAATAAATTAAAAAATAAATAAATAAATAAATAAATAAATAAATTTAAAAAAAATAAATAAAAATAAATAAATAAATAAATAAATAAAAAAAAAAAAAAAAAAAAAAAAAAAACGTAAGTTTTTAAATTAAAACTGTGATTTTTATGCCTTCTTAAGTTAAGATTAAAAAACTGAAGACGAATAGGGAGGAACGGTTTACGTCCAATGACGATTGGATCGTCATATTTTGCATTTTGAGAAGTGTTTAAGTTTTGAGAAATTAATTGCGTTAAAATTCAGTTTTCCTCAAGATTTATTACACAGTGAAAATGGGCTGTATTTATCTGGGCTGTGTTTGGGCATTCCTTTGCACGCACAAAATAATTTTTCTCAGATTTATCTTTCATGGGCATAAGCCGTACTTCCCTTGGGGTCTTCAAATATGTATTAATTAGCACATCTGATAAATGGCGAACGTAGTTTCTAATTTGCATAAATATAGCACAATATCGTTGATAGAGTGCTTAGTACTTTTAACAAAACTTGGGTTATGGGCTCAACAGCAAAAACTTTCGAATTTAAAACAAACCGAAGAAAAGTCATAGATCATTAAATCGCGGCAAATTATGGTAAGAAGTATTGGTACCCCTAGTGCAACATCCGTAAAATCCATTTTTATCGTAAAATTTTATACCGTAACTTTTACAGTAATATTTATTTGATTACAGTGATTCAGTAGTTTTGCAGTAAATATTACTGTAAAAATTACGGGGAAAGAGATTTTTTGTCCAGTTAAATTTTACTTGTAAATATGGATTTTATGGTAAAATGTATTAGAGCCCTGAGTGCTGGTACTATATACCGTAGTTTTATACGGAATATTTCATAGTGTGAACCAGGAGGCTGAATCTGTTCTCCAAAACGGGAACTTGCAAAACCAGGAAAAGATTCAATAACGATCTCGTTCATCGTGTTTTGGCAGTAAATAGGGAAGGATGTGTAAAGAATGTTATCTAAAGTGTAAAAAGTATCGGCACCCAGGTTGCACCATCCGTAAAATACCATAAAATTTTATACCGTATATTTCATAGTAATAAATATTTAACAACGGCGCTTCAGTGATATTACAATAAATATTACTATAGAAATTACGGTATATTAGATTTTTTTTGTTCCGTAAATCCTGGCTGCTTGTATACTTTACCGTAATCTGATTCATAATTTTTTTTACAGGTTAATTTTTTTCTTTTGCGATGCGTTGTTATAACCTGAAATTAATTACATCATGAGCGAGAAGAAAAGTTTTAACAGTTTAGAAGTAATAATAATTTTATGTAAAAAAAATGCCTTGTCTGACTTCTGCTTATTTACGCATTTGAAAATGCTGACAGAACAAATTAGGCATTGTTTACTATGTATTTTTTACGACAATTCTAATGAAACAAATTTAAAGACGATTAGAATAATATTTCTGAAGTTACTGAAGTTTTATGCACAAAAAATTTTTATCTCTTGACTTATATTTATTTCTTCAAAACATCTACACTTTGTCAGATATATCGTATAAAAGTATATATCATATTGAAGTACATAATGTACACAATACCTTATTTGTTTAGAGAGCAATCTCGGAGTTTCTCTCCTATTTACTTACCCGATGCGTAAGACGCTTAATGAAATATTAGATCTATCTAGTATTAAAAAAAATTCAAGTCTTGTGCGAAATGTAAAGTAAAGAAGCTAAAGTATCTAGTATAAAAGATGATAGAAGTATTAGTTCTATCGTCCCATACATATAAAATGCAAAGCGAAAGTATTGATTGTAAACATTATTTCTTTTTTTCTTTGATAGCAATATTTAAGTTTCTCTTCTATTCACTAACCCGACGAGCAAGAAGCTTAACAAAGTATTAGATCTATCTAATATTCAAAAAAATAAAATAAATAAATAAATAAATAAATAAAAATAAAAAAATAAATAATCAAATCTTGCATAAAACGTATAGTGTCTACTATAAAAGATAATAAACGTAATATTATGTATGTGATAAATGATTTATGATAAATGTCATAAATGATGTATAATGCCAAGTATCTAGTATAAAAGACGATAAATGAAGTATTAGTTTTATCGTTCCATACTTGGCGTTATTCAATGTAAAACAAAAGTATATATCGAAAAAAAAAAACCCCCTCATTTTCAAGGATATTAAGTATCGTAATTAAGTACCTCGTTTTCTAAGTAAGATATTAAGTACCTCATTTTCTAAGTAAGATACTAAGGGGTATAAGTTTGTCGCTTATTTACTAACCCAACGCGCAAAACGCCTAATAAAGTATTAGTTCCATCTAGTATAAAAACATCGAACTTTAAATTCTTTACTTTATAAAATGTAAAGTAAAAGTATCAGTTCCATCGTCCTGTATTTGGAGATTTTCTATCCAAAGCAAAAGTATATAATATAAATATTGTAAAAAAATACCTTATTTGCTTAGAAAGCAATATTTAAGTTTCTCTCCTATTTACCAACCCGATGCGCGAGGTCGCGCAATTCTTTATCAGCTACTGAAAGATGGATTCTTTACTGGGTGGAAGGTAGAAATTTTTTATTTTATTTTTAATGTCTGGTTAAAAATCTATTTTACAAACATATATGAACAGCAAGCTACATAGCTTGCTAGTTTAAAGATTAATAAATATTCCGTAATTTATTACCGTAAGTAATTTCGTTTAGATAACTTATAGAAAAAACTGCTTTTACGTGATTTAATAAGAAGCGTCGTTTTAGGGACAATATGCAGTAGAAAAGAATAACTCTTTTTATCAAAACTTTTTAAAATATTATATAATACCCTATCATTTGCTTGATTTCGTTTACTCACATCTTCACAACATTTATATTATTTTACAATAAAATACTCTTACAACAAGAATTTAATTCTCAGAGGAAATACTCTCTTAGCACGAAATTCCTAACTAAACTTTCATTGTTTCAAATGTTATTAGATTTAAGAGGCACGCACTGAAGTATCTACCGAGTTTTGAATAAAATGGTGAATAAATAACTTTAAAGTAAAAATAGCTTAGTTGCTGATAAATACGTTATACTTTCTGATGTAATACTGTGTGTTGATTTATTTTATTTGATGATTTAATATTGCTTACTGATACGTTATGAACTGCTTATTTTAATATTTTTTGCCTCTGAATTAATGTACGGTTTTTATTTAGATGCATTATTAAACTCATCAAGTAATGGCCTTCAGTTAAGCTCTTTAATCGATTAACTTAAATAGAAATTAGATGAAAATAGAAAAATAGCTTTTATCCAATTAGTTGTTAAATTACCAAATGAAACAATCCTAAAATAAGTGATTATCTCTCCTATAATGATCAATTCAAATTTTTTAAAACATAACTATATTCTGTAAATTGATATATTTTTCCGGATTGGAACATAATAGTTAGAATCGTGTACGAGAACATATTTTTCTCCAGAATATTTTGGAGTATTGTAACTATATGTATGGAATACTCTTTATAATTATAGATAGTTTTCTTATTAATGATTAAGTAATTGATAAAAATATAATTAACTTCATGTGCTAATATCTTTTTTCTAAAAATATTTTTCCGTCAATGTAATGATTTAATAATGTTTGCTAAGCATAACTTTTAATATAAAAAAAACAAGATGTGACAATAAAAAAGTACTGAACTAGGAAGCATTTTTGCTTACCCGAAAATAAATTGAGTTACTTAATTTTTCATAATTGAATCATTTTAGGAGAATTAGGAAATTAAATTGAACAGGAAAAATTAATAAAAGGAAAATCTTCTTAAGAAAACAAATTGATGACTTTTAACGACTTCCTTTATTACGAGACTAAACTATTTAGCTATAGTTGATATGATTCTTTTTGATTTTGTTGTTTTTTATTTAGTTGAGTTGATTCTTTGCTGTTGAAAACTGCTGATTCTGAAAACTCTAGTTGCAAAATTGAAAATACTTTAAATTTCATTATCTATAATTTATTACCTTTTTATTAATTCTTTTATATTGTTTTACTTACTGAATAGTTTTAGTTTCATATACGGAGAAAGAAATTCCGATGAAATTACTGTACTGTGTGGTAAGGACATAAAAAGGACATCTGGTAAAAAAAAAAAGAAAGAAAACGTAATTGTTGTTATTAAAACCAAAGTATACTGTATTTAAACCATTCGTTTGGTATTTTTTTTGTTCATATAGTTACGGTTTACTGAAGGTCTAGTTTTCAAAATTAAAGTTCTTATTACCACACAATTTACAAAAAAAAAAAAAAAAAAAGGAGCAGGAAAAATTACTAAGTTTTCCACATTTAACAAAATTTTAACATATATTACAAAAAAAAATATTTTATTGTTAATTTTGCCAAAATCAATACCAAAACGCTAAGGTAAAAATTACTGTGAACTACTAATTTTCATATTCTGTTAGTTTTGACCATAATTTTTTTTCCCAGCTTATATTTGGTGATTAAGTAATGTTTAAGATCAGACGGAAAGATACGGAAAAAGATTTAAAATTCTGTAAATAAGACCATTATGATATACTGGAAAGATATTTCATAAAATAATAGTGATATTTTTTTAAATTTTATAATTAAGAAAACTGAAAGTTAAGGCATAAAATTTTCTACAGTAGAAAAAGGCGAAAATATAAATTGATATAAAAATAAATATTTCATGCACAAACATGTTATAATATATTGTAAAATTTTGAGTGTTGATATATTTTAAACTAATTTATTGAGCCGTGGTGGCTCAGGGGATAGATTGCTCGGTGAACCGGTTTCGAAACCAGCGATTGCTGGTCTTTTCGAATTCCCCACCCGGCTCGCACTGACCACAGTGCTGACGTAAAATATCCTCTGTAGTAGACGGATCATCGGTTTGAGTCTCCTTGCCCACAGGCTAACCTTGGGAGACTTTCGTGGTTTTCTTCTCCATTGAGCTCAAATACTGGTTCCATCAAGAAGTCCTCCACGAAGACAAATTTTCATTTAACTTTACCCCAGGAGTTCCCTTGTCTTCTGAATTGGATCCAAAATTGCAAGGCTACGGGGTTGAACATTTTTAGTCATAAACCAAGAATTGAGTCGACTGTTCAACGATGGATATAAAATAAAATGAAACTAATATATTAACTTGAACGTTATTAAAAATATCATGTTATTGCAGAATTTTTTTAATGTGTTTCAAAATATGTGATGTATACTTATACTTTAAAAGCCATAGTACACACAAATCGTTCTATATTATATGTACATAATTTAGTACTATTTGGGTAATTTTGTTTAGAGTTGTCTAAAAAACGTCTTACCTGAAAATATCTAATTTTTTTTTTTTTAATAAAAAGCGTGCCGTTATCCTTTAAATTAAAAACTTTCATAATTATTAAGTATTATAAAAAAGAAACAAAAGTTTAAAAAAGTTTAGAGGTTTATTGCGATACAGTGATAAACTGTTTTTTCCCCCGGTTGTTTTTATGAATAAAAAAAGAAACAAAAACAATTACTGCTGAATTTTTTTTTTTGTACTCAGTCCCTAGTGCGAAGGCCCAAAATAATTTTTGTTCCCGGCACATCTTTTTGAACTTATTGTAAGTTAAAAGGAGAAACTATGCTGTACATATTATATTTAATTTGCAATACTTTTATTACTTCACAGATTTTTTGTAGCTCATCATTGTTTTAAATTAAGAGATTAAAATTCAATACAATTTAAATGACAATCAAATTTGAAATGCGTAAATCTTATAGATATAATTTGATGATGCTGATAAATTAATTGGATACTATTTTTAAACTTTCAGAACGATTTTAACTCAGTTTATTTCATTTGGCCTAATGATAAGACAGATTAGTCAAGAGAGAAAATGACGCTATTCAAAAAGTTATTTGGCTGTCACGATACAACCTTATGGTACGTGATATAGCGTTTTAAATTATCTAGTTATCAGTCTACAGTTTAAATAGGTTTTATATTTTTCATTAACGTTGCTATTTAAAGTAACTTGCATTAGGTTAAAATCTGAGAATACCTTTGCTTTTATAATATTCATAAATCGTATTTCGATAACTGCACAGAAAAAAATAAATATGGTCAAAACTACCAGATTATGGTAAAATTTACCGTGTTTCTGGCTCTATAGGGACAGCAAAATGCTCGGTATTTTTTAAGGAAGAACTTTGGCAATGATTTTTTATAAAATTAACAATAAAATATGTTTTTTATAACATGTGGTAAAATTTGATAAATTTTGTAAAATTTGGAAATTTTATGATGATACCCTAGAGCGTGGCATTTATTTGGTTAAATTTACACTTCAGTTTTTTTTTTTAACTAGTGGTCAGATGAACTCTAACCAGAATTTTCGGTATACCGTGTCCATATAAATGGTAAAATTACCAAATGAATCATTAAGATACAGTATATTTTGGTTTTTATAACCAAAATCATGTTTTTTTTTAATAAGAATAGTACAGTACTACATGGAATTCCTTAAAAATGGGCTACTGATTTTTCAAAGAGGTGAAGCAATTTAAATGACTGATATTTTGAGCAATTAACTTAATTATTCATTTATTTTACATAGGTCATACATGATTTACTTTTTAGTTTTCTACGTATAGCTTATTATTTATTTAAGAACAATTAGTAGCTCAAGGGGTTTTTATGTGCCTTATTTTTTCTAATATAATGTTTAAAATTGAGAAAAAAGAATAAATTATTTCGATTCTAAGCAATTCTATGTAAGATATTCTCAATTCTATATTTTTTTTATTTTCTTTATTTTTTATTTTGTATTTTCTTTATTTTTTATTTATTAATTCTTATTATAAAATAAGTAATATCAACACGCTATTTGGTTAGTAAATTGTTTAACTTCAATAATATTTGAAACTCAATTTATGCTTTTAACCGAAAATAGGAATGCAGTATTTTTCTATGCTTGATTTGGTTTTGACACTTATTCAATAATAAATGAATTTCGGAGGAGAAATTCGTTTTATATAGTTTGTCTGTGGTAAGAACTCACCCCGCCACAAAGTCTGAGGCCGTCTGCGGCTATAGAAGCAAGAATAGAGCATTCCATTTTTTTCTCGCCGACCCGAGGGAAAACCTGTCCTAAACAGTGATCCCACACCCCTTTTTGAAATAGTAATACCTTGTTACCATAGTCACCATCACGGGTCCAGACAAATGGCTAAGGGAATTCTTACTTTAGACAAACTATAGGTTGGTTGGTGACGTAAGAAAAACAAATAAACCTTTCTGTGTGCTTAAATTTTGATTTAATGTCTAATTCAAATTTTTTCTGCATATTTATTGAGCATTAGGAATATAAGCAAATATCATCATATGTTAGGTTTAAATGATGCAATAGATTTTTTATAGTAAATTTACGTGGTATTTATTTTAAGCTACAAATTTGGGCATGGGCGTCCAATTTTTGAGGGGGATACAATCGAATTGCACACTCACAGTATTTTCTCACATAAGAAAAAAAATTCTGAAATTTATTGAATACCTGCAGAAAGATTTTTTTCTTATCTCTTTCTTATTTTTAACTTTAAGGAATTTAAATCCGCGAAAAGTTTCATTATTTGTCATTATAGAGGACTTTCAGAGAGTTCGAATTATAGAAGGGGACATATTAATACCGTCCCCTCCGTCAACGACCTCCATAACTTGGGGTATGAATTAAAAATATAATTGATTCGATATTGTTTGTGAATAAAAAACAGAAAGAAATGAAGAAGTCAAATTTTTGATCTCAAAATAAGGAAATGAATAATAAATGTTATAAAATAAATTAGTAAGGCAGGATATTTTGAATTGCACTTATTTTAAGGAAAACCCTTACAACTTCAAAACTATTAATCCTATCTACTCAGAGCCGGATTATACCTTTCGTAGGCCCTAGGCATAGCCGTTTTTGGGTTCATTCTGTCGACCTGTGTATAGTCTCATTCATATAGTATAGTCTTTTAAGGATTTCGAATTATTAAAGGGGCTATAGACCCATTGTTCCCTCTAACATTTCCCATGACTGTGGCTATGAATTAAAAATATAATAGCTTTGATATTGTTTATTAATAATAAAAAAAAACCGAGAAGGAAATGAAAGAATCAAGAAATTTTTTGATCTCAAAATAAGAAAAAAAACAATGTTTTGAAATAAATAAGTGAAACAAACATAAATAAGTGAGAAAGAGTTATTAAATGAACGCTTTTTATTAAACATAATACGCATTATACAACACAATGTCTTAAAACATAATGCTTATATGTTGTAATCAATAATACCTCTTAATTTGCTTCAAAACAAAAAGTAATTATTTGTTTACAGCCGGTATGTTATTTAAAAAAAACAGAAAAAAATTAAAGAATCAAGACTTCTCTTAAATGTCAAAATAAGAAAAAAAAAACTATGTTTTGAAATAAATAAATGAAACTAAAAAAAAATAAATATATATATATAGGTGAAAAAGAGTTATTAAACGAAT
Organism: Parasteatoda lunata; assembly: GCA_949128135.1. Classification (NCBI taxonomy): domain Eukaryota; kingdom Metazoa; phylum Arthropoda; class Arachnida; order Araneae; family Theridiidae; genus Parasteatoda; species Parasteatoda lunata. Next base: position 53,092,572 of record OX421972.1, on the reverse strand, counting down.
GTTTGTTTTTAAACATAATACAGATTAAACAAAATGTTTTTAAACATAATGCTTACACGTGTAATCAATAGTACTTCTTAATTGCCTTAAAACAAAAATTAAGTATTCGTTTACAGCCGGCACGTTATGTATTCAGTGAAATGTGGTTCTTATCATCTGAACTGTTTATCAGCTGTGATCATTAGTGACGTAGGTGACTGTTGCTGAACACTGATTTTATTCCGCCACCCCGTAACACATGCGGGTTTATGTTTCCTCGTAAATAAATTTACATCGTAGATACATTTAAATATTTAGTTTGGTTTACAATTTTACTATTAGTTCTTTCAAGATGTATCATAGTTTTCGTTCTTTAGTTATCTTAATGTTATTGTCTTTGGTGTTGAGTCATGTGCGTCCTGACTTCCCAGGAGCCATTTCGCCGGAATTGCAAGAACTTCGAAAAAGATGGGGCGCTGCTGACATCATCCGTGATTTAGAGTAAGTAAATGTTGCAAGAGGAAACTTTTTTTTTAGATTCATTAACCAATCAGACTCTGGATAAGCTTGTTTATGCTGACGTCACCATATCATTAAACAGATCATCTACTTGCGAATTCTTTCATTAAGAGATTTGAATCATATGAGAATTTACTGATCTTTTCTTAGAAATATAAAAAAATAGTTCTATAAAATGACATGACTAAAGCGTATGAATAGTTCTCAGTTTTTTTTTGTTTCATTATTTTATTAGTATTTTTAATTTTACGAAACACAATTGTCAAATGTTTTTTCTTATAATTTTAATGGTGTTCTACACATATGTATTTAACCTCACTAAACACAGTATAGACTTTTATCAGTGTTGGATAATTATTATTTGGAATTATTATTATTTTTTTAATATACCAATATTTCACTGGAACCTAAACAAAATTTTAACTATTCTATAAAACTATAATTAAATGAACTATACTGTTATTCTTTACTTTATGAACAAGTATGTATGACATTTAAAAACCTTTTTTATTCCAGTTTTTTATTTAGAATTTAATTCTTAAAATTACTTCTCTAGATTTTCAAACGTTTCATTGAGACATATAAGAATACTCTGTTATTAATTTTCTAAACTATCCCAGCGAAATTCAAGGCCCTGCTATAATTACAGTGTTCGTAAAAATTTTTGAGTGCAGATCATATGAAAATAAAAGTTTGCTTTTCACATGATTTTTGATTGGAAATAATTAAGTCAACTTTTGACAATTTAGTAAATTACGTCAAACAATTTAATGTAGCATTAAAAACAAATATAAGTGATTACTCAGTGCATTTTTTAATTTGCATTATCTAAAGAACTAGGCACCGCTAAATACATTAAAAATGGCATTTCCTTTCAACAGACGATTAGATGAAGGCTTAACCTTACCTAGGCAAAAATAAATTATTATGTAATATTATTTACCCCTTCACGCAGAGAGTAACCAATATCCAAATTTTTACTGACGCTTTAATTACAAACAAAAATATATTTTGTTATTTTTTATTTATAAAAAACAGTCTAATAGTTATACATCTAACAGTTAGTAAAAAAGAAACTATGTGAGATTATCGGAATTATATTTGTACTAAAATATAGAATCCAAAAATTTAGTAAGGAAAAGATTTTTTTCTTTCCCTATTTCAAAATTTATCAATAATTTATTTTGTAAATTAAAGTAATTTCAATCTTGAATAACTATCTCTCTTAGATCAAAATAACTGTAAATAAGCGCAATTGATAAAAATGATTGTTCGGTAGAGTTTACTTTTAACGCAGAAAAAGATACCGGTGTTTCATGCTTCATTTCATAATCAGAAATTATTAAAATGAAGAATATAATATTTTTAATTATTTTGACTTAAATTTATGCAAAATAATATAAAAAAAATAGGAAAAATATATTTTATAAAAAATATTCGTCAAAGGGTTAAAACCTAATACAGGTAATTTTATTGTGCAATTTTTTGCACTATCTGAAAGATTAGATTCAAGTAAATACATTAAAAAAGGTATTTCCTTTCGACAGAAATTATGATTAGATTTCGGTTTAACCTTATCCAGGCAAAAATATATTATTATTATAATGTTATTAAAAACATATAAATATACAAAATATATACAAATATATATTAAAAACACATAAAAATACAACATAATATATACAATATAAATATAAGAGTTAATTGAAATAAAATATTATGATTTTATAGTATAGAATAATTTTTATTTTAAATGATGCAAAAATTTCTGTGTAATAATGCTGGAATGAAATATTCTAGATCAAATTACAGAAAAAAGTACCGGCACTCAGGGTGATGATTCTTTTTTCCGAAACATTCCTTTATGCTGGAACATTTTGTGGGACAAATAATCTGATATACCGTAATTTTTACACAGTAATAATTACCTTAAATCACTCCAATGAAATAAATATTTCTAAAATAAAAATAATATAAAAATAAATAAAAATTATGCTATGATATTTTACGGTAAAAATGGATTTTAAAGATGATGTACTCAAAGTGTCGGTACTTCATACCGTAATTTGATTCGGAATATTTTACTGTATAGAAGACGAATTTTATCAAACTTCGGTTTTTTCTCACACCTTCTTTGCAATGATTGTACTGATTAAAATTTGCAGATGAATGACGAACACATAACTCAAAAAACGAGTTTCACAAGAAAAAAAAAATCAGATTAAATGTGATAAAAGTTTTTAGCTACAAAATATCAAGCGATTTGTTAAAAAATGGAAAAGTATAGTGTCATTCCAATGCAGCACATCTCTGAAATTTTTTATTGCCTGATTATAGAAAAATCGGATTAATTTTTTTCTTTATTGAGCAACAAAGTATACTTATAAATATTTTATGTATATTTTTCTTAATCAAGCTGATTATAGTTGGGTAGAATTTTTTGTTGTTTTTTGCTTTCTGTTGGATAAGATTTCTCGACAAATCACTGATTGCTGATTTCATATCTGATAACGGTTTCTCTCTCTAAGCAGCTGTGTCTTTAAATGAAATTTTTGTATATTTTTTTGTCGAAATGTACAAGTTTAAAAATGACATATGTAACGAGAGTCGTATAAATGTCGTGTCAAACTTCTAGGGGAGTTAGGGCACATAATCAGGATTAAAGTTCTATACGAACCCATGCCCGGCATTGTCGTCATATGCAACTAGTTGCACTTCCCTACTATGGACTGTTTCTTCGTGTGCTTATGGTGATATTCCGGGTATGGGTTAATCTGCATAGTATTATTCCTGATGTGCACCCCCTAGAATACGAACGCTTTATCGTCTGAGTCGCGATGGCTCAGACGATAGAGCGTTTGCCTTTCAATGAGGTGAACAGGGTTCGATAGGCTGGTAGATACGAATTCCGCATCCGGCTTGCACCGACCATGCAGACCATTGCACCGACACGAGTGCAATATCCTCAGTGGTAGTCAGATCATGGGTTAGAATCCCCTTGCCGTCAGGCTAACCGTGGGAGGTTCTCATGTTCTTCCTCTTCATGTAATGCAAATGCGGGTTAGTTCCCTCAGAAAGTCCTCCACGAAGGCAAATTATTCCCCCTACTTGATCCAGGAGTTCCCTTGTCTTTTGGATTGGGTTCAAAATTACAAGGCTGCGCAGTTGAACATTGGTAGGCGTAAACCCAAAAATTGGGTCGGCTGTTAAATGACGGTTATATATATATAAAAAAACACCCCTAGAAGTCTATCTCAACATTTATACAACATTCTGTTATATATAACGTCTTTAAACCTGTATATTTAGATAAAAAAAATTTTTCCCTTTCAAATGGCGGGCATTCGGGTCTATTTCCCATAGGCCTTACAAATGCTAGAATTGCTACTCTCTTATCTTTACCCAGTGACCACATATGGCTAAGCCACGGCGTTGGAATAGCGTCGCCCACGTCATACAACCACACAACCATTTATTACGCAATCACTCAGAGGAAAGGACATAGAACACGAAGAGAGAGAGCTACATCCATGCCTACGGTCGGATTTGAGCCCACAACCACTAGCCCCATAGTGCAGTGCAGTAGAACTCATATTTAAAAAAATGTTAAAATAGTTTTTTTCCAAAATAAAATGCTTTACTTTTGAACTGCAGTTATTATAAAGAAAATCCTTATAATTTCTAAATTATTATTCCTTTCGACTCCAATTTTATGTCATTAAATGCGATATAAAAAGTTTCATTGGAAATTACACCTTACATGTTCAGATAACCCTAAATAGCAAAGTAAAAAGTCTACTAAGTCAAAGTAGTACTTTTTATACATAAAAACAATTGGAACTTCTGAACTATTCATTCTATGGACTTGTGTATAGTTTCATGCGATTCCACGTAAAAATTACATAGGAAACAATTACTCACTTTTTTTTTAGATAATAATGCAAGATTACAACTAAAAATTCGTACGTTTTGTACAAAAATTCACTTATAAATAGTAAACTATTGGTACACCAGACATCTCGAGATTAAATTAAAAAAATTCAGCGTAAAAAGGGCATCGGAAATAATGCCTTACTTGGCTGTTTAAAAAAAAAAAAAAATCAATTTCTACCTCAAATCACCTTTTCTCTCAAAAAGATGGGGTAGCGTACAAAAAAGAATAGAGGAGTGTTTAAGCATAATTTATAATAACATAATATATATTGGTATTAATTTTTAAGAAGAAACGTCATTTCTTTTGCTATAATTATTGATTAATACGTTGATAAAAATAAAAAAGTTCTGAGAAACCCAAACGATCACAGCCAATAAATAGTATATCGTAAATTTTCTTTACTCTTAAAATAATTTTTCATGACATTCTTCTAATCAATCACTTAATTAAAATTGTATCAAACAATTGATTTTGGTTCTTATGAAATAGCTTAAAGTATCATCGAATCTGAAGTGTATGAAACAGAAAAATAAATCGAAATAATGATTACCATATAGGGTAAACATGTGGGTATTAGATATGCGGGTACTTACATTTCGTAACGCTTTTGAGCAATTTGAAATCAGCCAATCATCGCTATCAGTATCCTTTAAAAAAATAAAGAGAGATTTTTCTCAAATTGCGTGCTAGGTAAAGCAAAACCGTTCGGCTATAATAAGTAGTTGAAGAATTAATACAAAATGTTGGATAAAAGTAAAATAAAAATTTAGAAATTACATTATTCAAGTGGACTATAATTTAGAAAATAATTCACTTTTAGTCATTTTTAAAATGAAAACCACAGGATCATAACTTTTATATATTCTTTAGGGGAAATTTTGGTTGTCATAAAATTTTAATACGAAGGTAGTATTAGTTAAGATTAGTACTGATGTAGATGATAGTGAAGAGTATAAGGTTTTATGGGGAAAAAAATTCTGATAAAATTGACGTACTGTATGGTAACGACATTTCTGCTAAAAACAAACAAACATGATTCTGGTTAATAAAACCAAAATATACAGTATTTGAGTCAATCATTCGGTAATCATGGTTTATCAAAAATTCTGGTTTTCAAAATTATAGTTCTTATTACCACATTTACAGTAAAAAAAAATACTAAATTGCAAAGCAAACTTAACCGAATAAGTGATTTTTTGTGCCATGCTCTAAGATACCATGAATAAGTGAGGGAATTTTTCCACACTTACCAAACTTCGACACATATTATAAAACCATATTTTAGTGTTTATTTTTACCAAAATCATTGGAAGATCACTTCCTTAAAAATTTACCGAGCTTTATGGTGTTCCCATAGAGTCAGAAACACGGTAAATGATCCCATAGTCTGGTAATTTTGACCATATTTTTTCTCAGTTTATTTCATTCATTTTTACTCATTTAATTTATTTAATTTGTAAATAAAATTAAAGCTTATATATTTAATTATAATTTATTTCAGCCATATTAAAAGTGACGTACAAAGGATCTCAAAGTTACAAGATACAGGGGAGATTTCTACAAATGAAGCACTATTTTATTTCCTCAGGTTTGCTTTTATTGTTTTTTTTTTTTTTTTTTTTTTTTTTTGTAGTGCACCATTTTGATACTGAATTAATACATAAATAACTAGAATAAAAAAAAAACATTTCAGTATTATTATTCGCAGAAATAAATCGAATAGATTAATTCTAAATATTGTATGAATATTTAAATGACTATAGTAATATAATAACGCTGATTAAAAATGCATTTCAAGTTTCTTAAGTTGGTAAATTATCCAAGTCTTCTTTCTCTATTATACAGAAGGTCAACAAAATTGTGAATAAAAACTGTGTTTAAAATCTAAGTTATCGAAAAAGAAGTAGCTGCTAAGTCATAAATTGTAAATTTACATTAATTTTAATCATGTTTAATTTTACGACATACTATATGTCTGCGGCCATTGAAAAGTAGCAAATTCTATTATTCTCATATTTTTAAAATTATGGTGAAATTTCAGTTTTTTTCTAAAATTGTACACATTTGCGATAAAAAGTGAAATTCATAGTAATTAAACATAAACATGACAGGATTATATGAGCAACATTCACTATATGACAATATGCAGAAAGTCGACATTTGCCTGTCAAAAATTTTTTAAATATAGTATAAATAGTCCGAAATATTAGTTAAAAATAATAAGAAAATAATGTATTATCATGAGATTTAACTAATATTTCAAGTATTCACCCAGAGTCCACGCAACACCTCCTAGAAGAAGGAAGGCGTCAGCACGGATCAATTTAGTAGTCCGATGTGACGAAGTTAACTGCGCAATATATGAAAAATAAGAAAGATGTCATTACGTTCGGGGTACTAAGCTGCGCAGTGGTTGAAAATACGAAATATGTCATTACGTTTGGACTACTAAAGAATATTCATGGTAACCTGTGCTAAGGCATACTCTTTTCTAGGAGGTGTTGACTCAGCACGGATTAATTTAGTAGTCCGATGTGACGAAGTTAACTGCGCAGTTGATGAAAAATAAGAAAGATGTCATTACGTTCGGGGTACTAACAAAGCCTCCTAGGAGGCTTTGGTACTAATATGCGCAGTGGTTGAAAATACGAAATATGTCATTACGTTTGGACTACTAGGGATATTTATGGTAACCCGTGCTGAGGCCTGCTCTTTTCTAGGAGGTATTGGTCCACGCCAGTAGGGTGACATGGCGACAATTCTCGCCAAATGTTCTACAAATATCTCTAAAATTATACGCAAGGGCGGCAAATTTGTAACCTTGAAATTTTGCAATTTACAAAAATAGTAACGAAAAAAATAGTTTTTTTGCATCGTATTCCATGCATTTTAAAATAAATTTGTCGTACAAATTTTATTGCTCAATGCTTGGAATGAAATGGAATAACAGAAAGTGTTTGTTAAAAAGATTTTTAAATTTAAATGTTCAAATTTACATGTTATGCTTTGCATTCATACACTGGCAGTAAAATCGTTCATTAATAAAATAATATTTTTTGCTCTTTTAGAATCGACTTTATTTAAAATATTGTAATTTTTTGATAATTAATTTTTAGTATAATATTTTATTAGTTTTTACTTTTCTCTGTTTTCTTAGTTTGTTTATTTATTTGGTCTCAGCATTTTAATCTTTATTATGAATCTATTTACTAATATTATTTTAGCTTTTTTACACTTGATTTTAATAACTACCAATTTTCGATTATCATGGCCTAATGAAACTAATTAGTTTTAGGGTGTTGTAGATGGCAATAAATAATCTTTGATGTGTACCATGACATGAATTATGTAATTATAAAGTGATTTTTCTCAAGTTTGTCTTAATTTTTTGGACCACTAAATGAATACCGAGATGATCCTATAGGACCATTAAATTTTTATTGCTGGTGCGACATTGGTACTATGCAAACATTGACATTCACCAAACGAATTTTTATGGTAACATGCATATTTTTCATTAAAAAAAACGAATTGTAGTACCACTTTTATTTGAGATAAAATATTAGGAAATTGACTTTTTAAGTATGATGTAAAAGCTACTAAGTGAACTGTTAGGTTTTTTTTTGATAAAGAATGTAGAAGTATATTGACTATTTAATTTATTTATTAGAGTGATTTTAATTTTAGTCGGAATTGATCTAAAATATGCTTCAGATAATAGCGTGGATTATGACTTTGCTTTGAAAGTGTTCCAATCTTGATTGACATTAGTTTACGACGTAACAAGCTTTACTGTTGTCCAAGAAGCAACAAGTAGCAATTGGATTTTTTCATAGTTTCTATTTTACATAACCTTTTAACCAGAATCATTTCTTTCTCATATTTTTACAAAGTACCTCATGTTAAATTATACCAAGCTAGCACCTCATTGTTTATTACCATTGTAGTAATTGACTAGATTTATAATAATTGAATTATCAATGCAGTTCACAACCATTTTTAAGTAATGAATTTTTTTTTAATTCAATTGTGATCATCTCTATTATGACACAGGATGCACGATTTTGACGACAATAAGAAATTAGATGGTCACGAACTTCTTGCAGCCATGGGTCACGCATTAGAACATTCATCGGATTCAAAAATGGAATTCCCAGAAAAAGAAGGTGGGTATTCAAATATACTAGTAGGTTCAAAAAGATAAGTGACGTTTCGAACAAAACAATCAAAATCATGCAAAACATAAAACTATAATGCAATATTTACAAAGCTGTTTCATATAAGACTGTTTCAATTTATAGACTGTTCATAAATGATATACATTTTTTTCAATATTTTTGTCCATCTCTTAGCCTTAGTTGCAAAGTGACACACTCCAACATACTGAACTCCAATATATGCTTCTGAACAACATGTCCTCCATATTACTTTATGTCTTATATAACATGAAATTTCAAACACTAAAAAATTCCGGATCAAATTACGGTGTAAAGCACCGGCAATTTAAGGTGCATCATCCGTAAAATAGAATTCCTTAATTTTTGAAGTAATATTTATATAATAAGAATGATTCTGTGATTATACTGTAATTATTACTGTAAAAATTACGGGATATCAGATTTTTTATACCGTAACATGTTCGGGAAAAAAAGGATTTTACAGTAAAAAGTATAGGAAGCCTGAGAGCCTGTACTTTTAAACGTAATTTGATCCGGAATTTTTTACAGAGAATGCTGATTTTTTTTTTTTAAATGTCAAAAGGCAAACAAATTACGGTAGGATTACTCAGGATTGTACATCGTTGAAATTATCATGCAATAATTTGCTTTCATTTTAATATTTTGAAAACACTTTTTCAGCAATTGAAGTGTCACATTTTACTTTGGGTTTCCTGAAGTCCCTTTTCTCCAAGTTTTAAATTTTAAAATAACAATGGAGTTATAACTGAATTTTACATGAAAAGTTTCTCCCGTAAGTCAATTTACAATCGAACGACCTTAAACGACTCGCTCTATACTCGGCTTTATTATTACGCAAGCTTTAAAAAAAAGCCTAAAATAATGTTTTTCTTTATTTAAAAAAATACCAAACAAGAGAGCGAATCGTTAAAAGCCGCTAGATTCGTAAATCTTCTTCCGTAGTATAGTGTCCTCTTATTTTTTTTAATTTTAACCGATTACGAAATTAAAAATTATTGATTATTTCGAAAATTTTAAACTAAAAAAGATGAAATGTTTGTAAATCAACATACGTGAAAAGGTGTTACATAAATATTAAAAAAAAAACCCAAAAAACATGGAATTTAACTAGGTTTTACAAGACTCAATAAGAGCTGAGCACAAAGAATTAGTTATACAAAACAAAAATTCTTTTGAAATATTTTAAAATTAGTTTTTCATTCATTACTTTTTTTAGCACTGATTTTCAAGGAACAAATTTATTAAACCTTTGTCATATTTTTAAACAGTAACAGTCGTAGAAGGAAAGATAAGTTCTAACATATAAAGAAGCTGTTTGAAAATATTTCAAGCTGAATTATTTTTCTTTTTCCTAATTCCAAAATTGGAAATAGCAGAAGAGATAGAAGTTTTGCAAAAAATAAAAGGCTTAGGTTTCACTTTTACCGTTTTTTTCTTCTCAGAAATCTTTCACTCGTGGTTTTTCATTTTTTATTTTGACAGTCAAGATTTATCTCTGATTATTTTGTTCATGAAATAAAAAAAAAAAAAATAGTATAAATAATGAGTAGCTAGAAAGCTATCTGAAAAGGAATTAGTTTTTAGATTAAGCTTCTGGAATACTTTTGGTCAGTTGGATATATAACTAGATTTGACCAGCGAAAAGCTTTTACAAAGTCGTTAATTTTATTTTAAGACGCTTAAAATTGACGCATTTAATCATATTTTGTGTTGCATTTTTCCTATTTGTTTTAAAAGAAAAACTTTCTGTCATTAGACAATATTTTTCTGCGAAATCTAAAAAGGTCTATGTCTTGAGAAATTGCATTTAAAGTCTCTTATGAGATTTAAAAGATTTTAGTTTAGAATTTTTAAAGTTTTTTTGTCAAATCTGACACAAAACTGAATAACTATACACGAAGAGAAAAATTTTGCTAAAATTATAGTACTCGCGTGTAATAACATTTTTGGTAAAAAAGCAACAACATAATTCTGGTAACAGATCCTAAATGTAATATATTTAAACCATTGATGTGGTAATTTTTTCCATACGTGTGGTAACAGTTAACCGGAAATTCTGTTTTGCAAAATTTCTGTTCTTAATATGTCACATTTAGTAAAAATGCAAAACTGTAAAATAAATTACTAACTGAATAAATGGTTTTCATGCTATGATCCAAACTGTTATGATAAAAGGACCAAATTTTAGCACATTTACTACCAATAATGGTAATAAATTAATATTAATTAATAATAATTTAATAATATAATTTATGGTAATAAAACCATATTTTATTGTAAATTTAATAATAATAAATAATAAATAATAATTTATGGTAATAAAACCATATTTTATTGTAAATTTTTTCCGAATGTCATTAACAAAGTGATTTATTAAAAATTAAAGAACTTTTTGGTGTTCCCATGGAGCTAAAAACGTAGTAAATTTTATCATATTCTGGTAGTTTTTACCATACTTTTTTTCCCCAGTGAACAGGAGTTACATAATTTCTACGAACTTTTATTCATATTACAGAATTGCGTAAAGAGGTCAAAATTACAGAAGTATCTAATTTTCTCACTTTTAGTATATAGATCTTTTTTTATGGATCTTTTTTTACCTAAATAATTTGTTTTTTAATATATGTCTTTAATTTTAGTTATATTTACACAGAGAGAAAAAGCATGGTAAAAACTACCAGAATATGGTAAAATTTACCGTGTCTCTAGGAACTTAGGGATTCTATTTCTAAGGGAACACCAATAAGCTCGATAACTTTAACTGAACAGTTCCGTTAAATGATTTTGGTAAAATTAACTATAAAATATTGTTTTATAACATGTGATAAAATTTATATTAAATGAGGAAAAATTTGATTTGTGATTTTATCATGATACCTTAGATCATGACATAAAAATCATTTGTTCGGTTTAATTTACTTTTAGCTTTTAGCTTTAATTTTAGCTTTATTCACCAGGATTTTCTCTGTGTGGTGAATTTTGCGTAATTGACGAACTAAATAGCTTGGTTGATAACTAAATAGCTTGGTTGATAACTAAATTCGAATAAATCTTCCAGATACTTTTAGTAAACATGAATGCTTATTTTAAATAATCTAATTAAAGAAAGTTTACTTTTCTTATTGGAAAATATGTATTTTATTGAGTTTTAACTAGAAGAATTTCAACTAGTTTCATTTAAGTTCAATATCACTATTGAAAATTGTCTTAAACATTATGGAAAATGTTTTCCGATACTACGAAAATATAGTTCAGCGACTACGGAAAAGCATTTAATATATTGGTATCCCTTGAAAAGTTTATCGCTTATAAAAACTAACTTCAAGGAATTATTTTTCAAATTTCTTCATTAAATACCTTTTTTTTGGCTAGAATAAAAAAATTTCAAAAAATGCCGTATTGCTAAAAAAACTGAGAATTAAATTAATATTTTTTATTTTGCACCAATATTTTTTGCATTGATATGCTTTTTTCAGCTATAATAGTTGTGTTGGTGTTCTTGTCGTATGCCACAAAGGCAAAGGAGATGTGCTACTTCTTGTTTTCCAGTGGCGCCATCTATGACCAAGAAATAAACTTATGCCACATGCATACGTCAGAACCCGTTTATAGGAGGGACCCATTCATGCATCCAGTCATTCATCCACGGATCGTAATTTTAACCTGAATCTGAGAACGATCAATCTCCAATTCAGTACCCCTAGAGAATAAAAATTGTAACAAAGTCAATTTTTAAATTCTATGGAAGGAAAATGTTATAATTGTTTTGCAAATGGTATTTAGTACCGCTATTTACTTTACGAACTTTATTATATTTAACGCTATTTGAAAGCTTGAGAGTGCATACGTAAAAATTTCTCCATAAATTGCAGAATGGTTGAAGGGTAAAAAGCATGGTTAGCGTCGCAAATGCTATGCAAAATCTCCATCACAATCAAGCTTGCTTTAAGTAAACACAGTTAATTATTTCAATCTTATGAGCTGTCTGAACGATATTAATATGATTATCATGAGTGGACAAACAAATTTTTTACGATATTTTCTAACTTTGCAGCTTATTCCGTTGGTAGCAGCTTTTACCTATTTTTTTTTTCATTTTTGACATATATTTAGTCATTTGATCTCATGTTCATTGTAAAAAAATGGATACTCAAATATCACGTTCGTTTTTGACGAAACCATGTCCTGGTATATGCGAACATTTCGTCATAGTGTCGAAATAACTATCGTCACTTCTTCGAGGAAACGAATTTCGCCAAAATTAAAGAAGCATTTCATTATTCTATTTATTTTAAAAATAACTTTTTAGTGCCTAATGTGTCGAACATTTAGCAATAATCACGTGGTTGCCATAAAGGTTTATCTAAGTCGCCGTAATAACACAAGAAGAACAGATAGAGCAGAGAGATTAATTACACTAATTCCCGAAGCGGGATTCGTACCCAGGATCTTCCTGACATAAAAGCCAACTTTTTAACCACCATGTAATCTGGTTGGCATATTTCGTTGCTTTATTTTTCGATCTCCTGGACTTCATTCTAGTTTCTTTATTCTCCCACAATGCACTACGATGAGGTTACGAAAGGAAACATTTTCGTCATATATTTGAGAGTTCGCGTTTCATCACAAATCACGCGAATTCGAGTCGAAATGATTCTCAAGATTTGCTGCTCAAGGATTGCTGAATCATCAAAAGTTAGAATTATATTTCTGAGAGTAGTGATCTCATTCAATCTGAAGCTTCGACCATAATTTCTAAATAAAAATTGCATGCACATAAAGAAAAATGCTGCTTTCATATTTAGTTTAGTACATTGTTTTAAACTTTTACCTTTTTGAAAATTTTAGAATTTCCAAATTTATTAAATTGTGAAAAATTTAACTGAACTATATAAAAGAATCTCAAGCATTTGAAAATACATCTGATTTGTATTATATGAAAGATATTTTGATTTTCTTATTGCAGCTGTGGTGGATAGTTTCTTTGCTTATGATGATGATAATGATGGAATGATTAGTTATCCTGAATTGCGAAAACATCTTTCACCGGAAGAAAAATGATAGATCGGATTCTGCTAGATAAAACATTAGAACAAAAAGAAAGAAAATAGCTTATTAAGATCTTGAAATATTTCGTGATTTATTCAAAGTGTATAAAGAAAGATTTACTGTATTTTTAGTTTTAGTCGAAATAAATTAATAACATTTTATTATAAAAAAAAATATTGTAAGAAATACTGTTTTTTTATTGCTTAATAATACTTATTTTCAATTTTCTATTTTAAAGATATCGATATGAATCCTAAATTGGCGAAACTAAATATTGTATAATTAGTTTCTCTAACTTAGTATTTTGGTTTTTTCGTGTTTAGAATTTGAAAACACCAAAATATTTTGGTGTTTTAAAATTCTTTTTTACGAATTTTAAACTAAGAGGATATTTTTATCCGTTTATTTTTGTAAGAGTTATTCAAATAAATTTTTACTATACTTTTTACTGGCTACGAGGGATATTGAATTGCAACATTAATGTACAGTGCACAAAAAAAAAAAAAAAAAAGGAAAAAGAAAAAAAAAACGGTCCACCCTAAATGCCTTTTGATCTAATGATGGGATCTTCACGTTCTAGGACTCCGTCTTAATGGTTCGAGAGGGTGACCTGATATATGCTTATCATTCCGTGCAGACGACATTTTAAATTACGAAATCAGACACATAAAACAGTACTCATAAAAATTAACATTAGGGGGTCCAAACTTTGGATCGCTTTATTGCCCAAACTATGGGGACCATATTTCCCAGATAGTGGCTACCTTCTATATTGTGGGGGTCAAGAACTCGAATTCGTCAAAAAACTTATGTCTATTTATACCGTTTTATGAGTCTGATTCTGTAACTTAAAATATAGTCTGAACTAATTAATTAGAAAATTTGAGTTCACCCCCTTGAGCTATTAAGATTGAGTTCAAGAGCGTGAAGATCCGATCATTAGATCAAAAGTTATTAAAGGTGGTAAGTTTTTTTTTTGGCGCACTGCATAGTGTGCGAAAAAAAAGAAGGAAAAAAAAAATAAACGGAATGCCCTAAATGACTTTTGATCTAATGATCGGATTTTCACGTTCTAGGGCTGATTCGGTTCGAGGGGCGATCTAAAATATGCTAATTAATTAGTGCAAACGATATTTTAAGTTACGAAATCAGACAGAACAACGTACTTTCATTGAATAAACATACTCTTTTTTCAACGGATTCAGATTTCTGAACCCCAAAATATAGGGGGTAGTCGCAATCTGGGAAATATGGTTCTAATAGTTTGGTCAGGAAAGCGGTCGTCCAAAATTTTCTCCACTTACTTCTTGCGTATTTCGCTATATCTCGAGAACTTTTTAAGCGAATTGAAAAATTTTGCACACAATTATTTACAATATAGGATTGAGCGAAATCGGTTGAATAGTTCCTGAGTAATCGAGTTTTAAATATACGACTTTTTTAAAGTGTAAGTGAAAATAACGCGTTACATTCTGTTGTTGTAAAACATAAAATGCTTGACAAAATGACTTCATATTATAAACCTTAAGTCTTCATAAAACATTAAGTTTATAAAAATGACTTTAAACATATATTTCTCTATTTTTTGAATATATAAATGCGTATAAAATGTTTTTATTTCTACAGATCGAATAAAAGTTCTTCAAAATATTTAAACACATTTAGAAATTTAACTGAGAAAGTATACATTACACTTTTATATGATTTAAAATAAAAAGATAGCACTATTTTATATAAATCTAAATTTTTAGTCATTGCTATGCATGTAGAGTATGAAACTATATAAAATAATTTTTAGAGAATATTTAAAGTACTTAAATATTCTCTTAATATCGGCTCATTAAAAAACTAGCATCAATTTCTCTTACCATGTCAAAGAAATTGTTTTGTTTTTTGTTAAGTTGATTCTACTACGATAGTCCCGCAGTGGTCTGATCGTCAAGGCACGACTCCCAGTAGAACACCGAAGTCAACCACCACTAGCTGCGGTCAGTGTGCTGGTGGGTTACCACATGGATCAGTTTACGAAGGGACCGAGAGTGTACAGAATTGGTCTTCGCTAAACTGCTCCAGCGTAAAATGCTCGTCTTCGCGCGTAGGTCATCAGGCTACCGAGGCGGGGATACCATGCCTTCTGCAGAGGATCAAAATTGTGATGGTATTTCTTCGGATCATTTTCAGGGATGTTTCCCAGACCGTCGCCAATAGCCCATTATATAGCTCTAGTGCGACGTAAATAAACTACAACAACCAAAACAATCTACTTCGACAATCAGAACTATAGGATTTCAATGAGCGTTGATATCTTGGTTTAAAAATTTAAACAATAAAAATTTGAAAACAAAATATAATTCAAAGCAATTTTTTCCCAACAGAAAATGCGCTCATTTTGATCCTTAGTAAATTTGTTACGGTGGATGAACATCAAATTTTTTTCCGATAACCAAAAAAAGAACAACAAAATATTACACAGTACAGTATCGTAAAGACATTGTTGGTTAAAATTTATAATCCTATTTAGTTAAATAAAAAACGGTATTTAAACTATTCAGTTTTTAAATTTTCCGTTCATAAAGTAACTGCTTACCGGAAATTCTGGTTTTCAAAATTATGTTTCTAATTACCCTACACCTTACACATTTAGTACAATTACCTTACACATTTAGTACAATTACCTTACACATTTAGTACAATTACCTTACACATTTAGTGAAAATGACTAAGGTAAAGATTAGTACAAAGTTTAAACTGTGTCATAGCATGAATTATTAGTATGTGGTGAACAATATATTAAAATTATAGATATCCATATTATACAACTCAAAAGATATCATACAACTCAGATATAGATACATAGTACGATTCATTATTTTTTTTATTTCGAGTTACAGATAATTTTTTTTATGATTCTATATTGTCTATATTGTATACTTAAAAAATACTTTTTCTAGAATTCTACAAGTAACCGTATGCAGAAGTTAGCTATAAGTGTCCAAGTGAAGTTGAGCTAAGTAACTCTTAAAATGAGACAAAACATTAGATTTCTTAGAAACAAGTATTTTAGAACAGTTTAGTTTTAGAACTATACCCCGATACAATTATGTGGTTGAAACTTTACGTTTTAGCGATATCAGTTTTAAAATTTATCTTCTCAAAAATTTATGATAGTTTTTTCTTATAAAAAATTATCAATTTTTTAACTAACGACGTACAAAAAATTATTGTTCGAATCCTATACTTACTATAAATTGAAGCGGCTTAGAAAAAAATTGTGCACTTAGCCAAAAACTTTTATCATTGTTAGTAATTAATATGAAAATGATTTTAAGTCATTGAGACACATTATATTATATCATAAAGTTGAGGGTGTAACGGAAGTGAAAATGGATAGACTTAAATGTTGCTATCTAGTCAAATCAGGCGATGATTTCTATGTATTGCTTTACACTGAATCGAAGTTTTGCAAGCAAAATATATAATTCTACACTGATGCCTATTTATTTGTCTGATGTTGGTATGTAAAAAAGTGGTGCGTTATGTCTTGTATATTTTTAAGTCAAATTCAATTTAATTAAATTAATTTAATAAAAATAATAGTTTCAACACTATAAGGGTTTTAACCAAAAGCGGTATAAATTAATACTGATCATTTTCCTGGATAAAAAACTTATTTCTTTACAAATTAGTTCTATTGCTTCAATTTTTAATTCAATAGATACAGCGTAAAAGAGATGAATAATGAACAATTCTTTACCATTAAAGATGGCAATGTTAGAAGTGTAAATAGGGATAAGTCAAAAAGAGTACTTTTGTACGCATGAAGTATTTATAACTTTTATCACTTTTAAGATTTTGATTCTATAGACTTGGTTTTGACGTCATTTCATTAGGCGCTAAAAACAATTCATTTACACCAATACATCTCCTGTCTATATAGCAGTGTCAAGTATGTATATTGGGGTCAGTAATAGGGATAAGTCAAAAAGAGTACTTTTGTACGCATGAAGTATTTATAACTTTTATCACTTTTAAGATTTTGATTCTATAGACTTGGTTTTGACGTCATTTCATTAGGCGCTAAAAACAATTCATTTACACCAATACATCTCCTGTCTATATAGCAGTGTCAAGTATGTATATTGGGGTCAGTATAAAATTGTACTTTTGTTCATAAATTTTCTTATAATATTTGAACTATTAATCATAGCTACTTTGTGGAAATGCCTAGATAGCAAAGTCAAATGCGCAAATAGATATAGGTCAAAATTGCACTGTTTTTACATCTGATGGACTTGTTAATTTCTAAACCATTAGTATTATCAAATGGAAATTGGTTTCTTTCCATTCAGAGTAAAAAATATGCATCGAAAACATTAGCTAGAACAAAACAATAACTACGAAAACAATGTCTAAAAAGCAATATATATTTAAATATATCCCTTCTTCTTTTCTTTTTTCTAATCAAGCCTGAAATTAGTAACAAACTAGTTAAAGCAATGAAATCAATCATCGATAAGTGCACACAAACTGTTTTAGGCATTTAAATATATAATTGAATATTATTATCTGCTTAAAGTTTTTGCCATCAGTCAGACTATTGGGACAAAAAAAAGCATTTAATTTTTAATAAAGTCATTCATTTATTATTTACATTGTTTTAATTTGCGTCATTAACACTCGGCATATTAAGCTAAAAAGAAAGAAAAAATGATTTCTTTAGTAAAAAGAAGAGTGAACATTTAATTCTAACGTTTTGTTAAAAAAAAACTCCATACATATGGTTTAAAAATTACGAAATCCAAAAGTCTTACAATTTGCCCAAAGGTTTACGATTTATAAATTATATGTCATTTTTAATTCCATTTTTTTCTTATTCAGTAAATATCTGAAAATATTACACTAGATATAATTAAAGACTTCTTTGATATTAAAGAATGGTCAAAATAAATTAAAGAAGTTTTATGAGCTTTCAAAATTCCAAGTTCTTTTAAATATCTATAATATTTAATATATATATTAAATATCTTATATTCAAAATATTCTCTCTTAAAAGGTAAAGTAAATAATATATTCATATCAAACTGGTATAAACTTTTACCTGAATAAATAATATTCTTTACGTATTTCTATAAAAAAAAAGAAGCAACAAAAAGATTATTAATTTAATCCGAAAATATATCCAATAAGCGTTTTTCGAATATAATGTTATCTTTCTTTGAATTGACATTTCCATTGCGACCAGCTCTAAGAGGATCATAAAAAAAACTAATAAATAAGTTTTAAAAAAAAATCAGTAATTTCCGTCTTCATAATCCTTGACACAGTTCACATTAATAAGAATAAAAAAAATTTAACGAGCTCTAATTACACGGTCATTTCATATGCTCAGAAAGATAATTCTAAACTTTTAGTTTTTAAAAGTGTTTAATATACTCTTTTTAAATTGATGCTTTACGAACTCAACTTTTTTTAATAGAATGTTTTGAAATAATGATTTAAGTTTCATTTGGGTGTATAAGATTTATGACAACTACTTAATTACTAATTTGATATTATATTTATTTTATGGTATTATTTGTAGTAATATTAATTGTAATTTATTTCAATGAAACCAAAATTGAATTTGAATTTTGGGTAGTATTAAAAATTGTTAGGTAACGTTTGTAGAACCATTCAAGTTTTCCGGTTGAACCATATAATGTCATTAAACAGATAAATTCTGCCGCATTGGTATTTTTTAATCATGTTCTTAATCGAAAATCGTAGTGGAAAAATAATAAAAAATTACAAATTTCGGATTTGATGATTATATAAGTTAATATGCAGTTTTCTAAATCTTTTTCCAAGGCTGTAGAAAAAACGTAAAACGCAGTAACGTAAAACAATAGAAAATAGTCCAATAAGTGTTATTTATTTTTAATTTTTTTTTTTTTTTTTTTTTCCGCACACTTTAGTATAAGCTTCTTAATTACACAATGACAATGTTTGGAGCATTGCTTATTGTTCATTAGTGTAAACTAAAATTAGCAAAACATTCGTACTTTCTCAAAACTTAGAGTCATGAAATAAAACAAATTTAAACATCATTTGTTTGGTGAAAATCTTTATGAATTCAGACCCAAAATGAGACTATCTTCGTTAATAAATATATGATGTTAATAAATATTCGATATAAATAAAGAGCTGACATTTTTATTATTTTGGAAACTAGTAATATAAACAACATTATTTCTAAAAGAAACAAAAGACATTGGTTTCTCCAACAAAATTTTTTTTCTTCACATGTATGATTTTTTGCTATTTGAATAAATCAGAATGGATTCATTTTTCTGTAGAAAATAGAGCTTTGAAGTTTTTTTTCTTTCCGATTAACCGAGCATTTTTTTTTCGATAAAATTGAGCGTTGAATAAGCGTTTTAAAAATTATTAAAATTTCTACAGCATTTTGTATCTGTATATTCGATATGTTTTTCTATATTGCACATAACTAACCATAAACAGAGTTCAAAATAAGATAAAAGCAAACGAATGCTCAAATTTATAGCAGTATTCATTATGTTAAAACGAAGAAAAAAAACGAAAAAAAATGACGCAAAAATTTGTAGTTATAAAGATTTAAAAATTGTGGGAAAGAAAAAGGAACACCGAACACTCTGAATAACTTTTGATTTAATGATCGGGTCTTTCCTTTCTAGGAACTCAGTCTTAATAGTTCGAGTGGGAGACCTCAAATATGTTAATTAATTAGTGCAGACGATATTTTAAGTTACGAAATCGGACACAAAAATGCACTTTCTCTGAATAAACACACTTTTTTTTTAACAGATTCAGATTTCTGATCCCCAAATTATTGGGGGTAGTCGCAATTTGGGAAATATGGTCTCCATAGTTTGGTCAGGACAGCGGTCCAAAGTTTGAATCTCATAATGTTTATCGTATTTTTTTTGCTTTTTTTCACCATATCTCGAGAACTTTTTAAGCGATTTAAAAAATTTTTGCATAAAATTATAAAATTCGTTTATCCAACGATAATTCCGTGCTAAAAATAAACCATAGTTAATATTTATTATTTTATTTAATAACAGTCGAAAAAATTTTGAATTGTGAAGTATACAATTGTTGACATAATTTTAAAATATGTAATTTTACACGTCAAAATAAAATATACGAGCGAAATCGGTAGAATAGTTCCTGAGAAATTGATTTTTAAAAAAGTCGTATATTTAAAATTCGATTTCTCAGGAACTATTCAACCGATTTTGCTCAAATTTTGTATTTTGCCATGTATATGTTTTGCTTTAAAATAATGTAAAAAGTTGTATACCTTACAATACAAAAATTTTTAGACTATTATTAAATATAATAATAAAAATAATAAATATTAACTAATATATATATTTTGCTTGGAATTATTTTAAAATACTTTACTTTTTAACGATATACTGAAAATAAGAAAAAAAGCTAAATTTGTTTTTGAAAATAATAAGTGTTTTTTTTTTTTTTAAATTTTTTTAATATAAAGTTTTACAATCTTAAGGTTAAAAATACTTTGCTAAATTATTTTGCCTCATTTTCAGATCATAAGCGTCTTTATTTATAAATAATTGTAGTGTTTATGATTATAAAATTTCCTCTAGGAAAGTAAATGTTTATGGTTTGGATCAGAAAGAACTCTTTAGAATCTATTTTAAAATGGCAATTTTGTAAATGTGCCAATAAAATAATTTATTTATTTGTCTTTTTTCCTTACATAATATATGACATATATTTTTCTTAGTCTCGCAATTATTTCCTCATACGAATCTATCCTTAATTATTTTTTCTTATATGATTAAAATCGATATTTTATTATATATTAAAAAATAAGAAATGATACATTTGAATGAGATGTATTCTTTTGATGATATAATTTGTTTGATATTAAAAAGTTTTGATGAATCATGATTTACAAGTGGAAGAAAAATTTTTATATCCATTTTCTATTAACTAAATGAAAAGAGATTTGACTTATTATAAAAGATTTAAATTTAATATAAATCTGAGCCACTGCATCCCATATGCCTATGTCTATTCCTGCCTATATATAACTCACTCAGAGTTAATTAAGTTAAAAAGTTAATTATATTTGGTTAAAATAGAAATATTTGTATTGAGTTTAAAATTTAATTTAAAAATTTTTCCTTAGTGAAAAAGTTGAACTTCTATTTCTCGAATAGTTAAATGTTATAATTTCGATTATTTTGAATAAAATTTTTTATCTAGAAAAATTTCGATATTAATTCAATGAGAAAAATATTAGTTTCCCACGCCGGGAATTGAACCCGGGCCTCCTGGGTGAGAGCCAGGTATCCTAACCACTAGACAACGTGGGACTTATGGGCTTCAGATTTAACAATTAATGTAAAAAAACTAACAAACTATTCGTTACGATACAACAATGAAGTGTGTTTTCTAGTTTAATATTTTCAAGTCATAGAATAACTTCTATGGTTCAAATAGTTATCAACTACTATAATGAAACTAACTAGATAACTATTGAAAATTAAGTAAAAATTGCTTGTGGTATAAAGTATCTGTTTTGAATTATATTTTCGAACTAGAAAAACTGCAATATTAAGTTTCAAAAGAGAGAAAAAAACTTTCCCACGCCGGGAATTGAACCCGGGCCTCCTGGGTGAGAGCCAGGTATCCTAACCACTAGACAACGTGGGACTTACAGGCTTCAGATTTAACAATTAATGTAAAAAAACTAACAAACTATTCGTTACGATACAACAATGAAGTGTGTTTTCTAGTTTAATATTTTCAAGTCATAGAATAACTTCTATGGTTCAAATAGTTATCAACTACTATAATGAAACTAACTAGATAACTATTGAAAATTAAGAAAAAATTGCTTGTGGTATAAAGTATCTGTTTTGAATTATATTTTCGAACTAGAAAAACTGCAATATTAAGTTTCAAAAGAGAGAAAAAAACTTTCCCACGCCGGGAATTGAACCCTGGCCTCCTGGGTGAGAGCCAGGTATCCTAACCACTAGACAACGTGGGACTTATGGGCTCCAGATTTAACAATTAATGTAAAAAAACTAACAAACTATTCGTTACGATACAACAATGAAGTGTGTTTTCTAGTTTAATATTTTCAAGTCATAGAATAATTTCTATGGTTCAAATAGTTATCAACTACTATAATGAAACTAACTAGATAACTATTGAAAATTAAGTAAAAATTGCTTGTGGTATAAAGTATCTGTTTTGAATTATATTTTCGAACTAGAAAAATTGCAATATTAAGTTTCAAAAGAGAGAAAAAAACTTTCCCACGCCGGGAATTGAACCCGGGCCTCCTGGGTGAGAGCCAGGTATCCTAACCACTAGACAACGTGGGACTTACAGGCTTCAGATTTAACAATTAATGTAAAAAAACTAACAAACTATTCGTTACGATACAACAATGAAGTGTGTTTTCTAGTTTAATATTTTCAAGTCATAGAATAATTTCTATGGCTCAAATAGTTATCAACTACCATAATGAAACTAACTAGATAACTATTGAAAATTAAGAAAAAATTGCTTGTGGTATAAGGTATCTGTTTTGAATTATATTTTCGAACTAGAAAAACTGCAATATTAAGTTTCAAAAGAGAGAAAAAAACTTTCCCACGCCGGGAATTGAACCCGGGCCTCTTGGGTGAGAGCCAGGTATCCTAACCACTAGACCACGTGGGACTTTCCTTTTGCAGATTTAACAAACAAACTATTCTTTATGATACACAATGAAGTATGTTTCCTAATTTGATATTCTGAATCATAGAATAACTTCGATAGTTAAAATAGTTATCGACAACTTTAATAAAGCTAATTGGATAACCATTGAAAATTAAGATAAAATTGCTTTTGATATAAGGTATCTTTTTCAATACCGACATCAAACAAATGTAAGTTTTTTTAAGCAATGTTTAAGTAACATATAAACAGGGGCGGATTACCCATTAGGCCAGACTAGGCCATGGCCTGGGGTCCCCAATGATTAGGAGCCCCCATAAAAAAAATTTTTTGAAAATATATTTAAAAAAATTAAGAAAAACAATGATTTTTTAAAAAAAATCTGTTTTAAATATGCATTAATAAAATACGATAATTTTTTTAATTCTAATTTAACAAAATAAAGTAAAATTTAGTTTATTATTAAATATGCTTTCTTAAATGAAAAGATATATAAATACTTTTATATTTGAATAAATAAAAAATATACGAGAAAAAAATTTAATTTAGGGCCTCAAAATTTGAATGGCCTAGGGTCCCGCGTCCGCTTAATCCGCCCCTGCATATAAAGAATCTCTATGCTCTAGAATTAATTAATAAGAACACAAAACAGAAAGTAGGGATAAAAATGTGAGGGTAAAAGAGTGGAAAAATAGACGGAAATAGATATGAAAAAAAAAGAAAAAAGTTCTTTTCCATTCCTTCCTTGCCAACTTCGAACGTTAACAAGAAAGAATTGTTTATAATTAGCTTTTTAAAGTTTCATAATTTAAGGTTTTATAACTTAACGTTTTATAATCAGTAAATTGCGAACTTTTCTAATTTTTTAAAATAACTTTTTACATGGTATGTTATAAAAATTGGTTGATATAGATTTCTGCCTGAATTTAGCATTCAATTAATGATCAATGATTCGTAAAACTTTACTGCAAAATAAGTGAGTTTTTTTAATCATGAATCTATGTAATAAATATATATGTTGTTGTGTTAATAAAAATATTAACACAACAACATAATACGAGTGTAACGAATCAAGCTACATTAAAGAAACAGTTCTTTTTTAAAAAATAAAAACACATCCATTTGACAACCACACATGAACTAAGCAAAATCTAATTAAAATACCCGTAACGGGTTTAGTAATAACCTTGCAAAATAAATGAAAAAACGCGTGACGGTTTAGTAATAACCTTGCAAAATAAATGGAAAAACCCGTTACGGGTTAGTAGTAACCTTGCAAAATAAATGAAAAAACCCGTAACGGGTTAGTAGTAACCTTGCAAAATAAATGAAAAAACCCGTTACGGGTTAGTAGTAACCTTGTAAAATAAATGAAAAAACCCGTAACGGGTTAGTAATAAACCTTGTAAAATAAATGGAAAAACTCGTTACGGGTTAGTAGTAACCTTACAAAATAATTGGAAAAATCCGTAACGGGTTAGTAGTAACCTTGCAAAATAAATTAAAAAACCCGTAACGGGTTAGTAATAAACCTTGTAAAATAAATGGAAAAACTCGTTACGGGTTAGTAGTAACCTTACAAAGTAAATGGAAAAATCCGTAACGGGTTAGTAGTAACCTTGCAAAATAAATGAAAAAACCCGTAACGGGTTAGTAATAAACCTTGTAAAATAAATGGAAAAACTCGTTACCTTACGTAAGTAGTAGTAGTAACCTTACAAAATAAATGGAAAAATCCGTAACGGGTTAGTAAAAACCTTGCAAAATAAATGGAAAAACCCGTAACGGGTTAGTATGAAACTAATTCGAATCAAAAGCTATACTCATCAAAAATCAACTACTGTTGTTCCATAAATTGCCTCGTGCTTTTATTTTTAATTTATCTCGTTATATGTTTTTTATTCTTGTTTTTGTTAGCCAGATATTTTTTTAGATATTTTTAGACTTTATAAGATATTAAAGTAAAAATATTTTTGTCAAAATAAAAATATATATAAACTAGAAAACACACGATTCGAATGAAAAGAGTTTCTTTTGGCTTTAGTTTCAGTGGTTTTAATTTAAAAGTTTAAAATAAAGTTTTCTTGCAAATACTTATATCTTGTTGAATTTTCTATTGCCATTTTATTTTAATTTTTATAAAATAATTTTCTAGTTATATTTTTTTGAATATTCCTTGTCTGATTTAAATTCTAATTGGAGTTTGAATTATCATAAAGCCAAAGAAGTTCAGTTTAGGGTATAGGGCAAAATTTACTCTCACCACACGGCGACAAAATAAAACAAGTGGCGATCGAAAAATTCTCTTCCAGTCACCACCCGATTGACACGTTTTTGGACGAAAATACACTCTATGCACATTGTATTATATATTTTTAATAAATATGAAAGTATAATTATTTTATGATATTTCGAAAAAACTGTATTTCAGGTTTGTTGCCTAAAGTTTTTCGGCATTTTAGAAATGATTCTTGCATTGTTTACCATATTTTAGACAATATTTCAGAAAGAATGCCATACATTATTAAGTTTATTTAATAGTTTAAAACTTTGAATTTTTGAAAAATAAACTAAATGTTTTAGAAGCTGGCCAGTACTAGAAGCAAATTTCCTAATTTCTTCCTATAGTTCAAGATCACTAAATTTTAGGAACTATTTAAATTTCACAAGTAGTATTTCGTCCCCTTTAAGTTTTGTCTATTAGAATTATAAACTGAGACGGGGAAAAAAAAGAAAGTTTCATCATGTATATCTTCGTGAATATGCACTCTAAGGTTATATGTTCTGAGGTTATGTGAAAAATCCGGGAATTTATTACTTTACCGGATCTTTATTAAAGTAAAAGGTATTAATTAAAGTAAAACGTCTCCGGGTCTTTATAAAAGTAAAAAGGGGGCAAATAATATTTTCCCCCCTTTAAGTTTTGTCTATTAAAATTATAAACTAAGACGGCAAAAATGAAAGTTTAATCATCTATATTATCGTGAATATGCACTCTAAGGTTATATGTTCTGAGGTTATTTGAAAACTCCGGGTGTTTGCAAGTATCAGGGGAATTTCACAATGTACCAGGTTGATTGGAAAACTTTTTTAGCCTGATATTTTTTTACGTTTCTTACATTCAGATTATATGACTTTAGGCTAATTAAGAAGTATGCGAAGAAATATTCAATCTGACTGAATTTGCTTAAGCTTTGAGCCATAAACCTTAATAAGGCTATTTTTCAATAAGTTTTCATTTCTCTGAACTTACTGCAAATTGCACGAAATAAACCGTGAATTGAGCAATGAACGACATATTTTCTAATTAGCTTTAAGTTATGTCACTGCATTAAGCAATGAAAAATACTCGAGACTTTATCAATAAGCGTGGTGGAGACTGTTTGTAAGGAACTGGATTATTCAATTAGCCAATTTGTGTAAAAGTTATAGACAGAGAGTTTTTGAACCATTCCGATTAAGTAGATTCACACTGCACATGAGTGTAGTAATTATTGGTCAATTCGATTGGTAATTGGTCATTTGGTTTGAGGAAGTAAAGGTTGGTCAGAATGATGCCAGCAAAGAAAAGCAAATTTTCTATATTATTTTTAAGGCATAAGTGTTGATTTCTTATATTCTTTTTTTAATTTCTTACTTGTCCCCTAAACTCCATTGAATTAAAATTTTAAATAAAAAATGGAAGTATAATCGCTAGTTACATAAATACGTTTAAATATTCTTTAAAAAAATTCTCTGTGAGTTTTTTGTACATAGTGCCTCACATTTTATTCAAAAATCAAAAAGTTCAAATACAATCATTATTTTAGCTCTAACGAAGGCAATAGTCAAAAGCACACTGCATTCGTATTATTTTAATTCAATTATTGTTAAGCATTAAGTTTGTAACTTAAAAAATAAAGACATAATACACAGCATAGGAACAGATAATTTTACGCCTTGAATTATTTTGAAAAAAAAAATTCACTTTACCTAAATACCTTTTAAATAAGAAAATAAATGGTTTAATGCAGAAACTCTTTCGTAAATACAAATTGCTTTTAATCCAATAAATGATGATTTTCTTTTTTATTATCGATGCAACATTTTGCTAATATCATTAAACGATGCCAAGTTACACTTATGGAACAATTTGACCTGAAAATAAAATAAAATAAAAAACCAGATTTGTTATATGAATTCTTTTCAACACAAGGAATGTGCCAAATTGCAATCAATAATAGGTTGAGAATTGATAATTATCAATTATATATATTAGCTTGAAAGTGATAAATGTTATAATTGCTTATAATAGACGATAATTATAGATATACTAAGTATTTTGGTAAGCTTGGTACTTTATCCACTTAATGCACTGAATATTAAATACATGAGCCAATCAATTGGTTGCGGCATATAATATTTATTAATATTCTGCGTAGGTGTTAATCTAAATCAGTGATTAAATAGTAATAAATCTAAAAAATTAATATTTTCGAAATTGTATTTTTATCGAAATTTACGGATTGATTGGGCGTTTAGTGTAAATCTTCCACAACCCCTCCTTTTTTTAAAGGATCTTTTTTCTCAAAAAATATTTATTTCGCGAAGAATATTCGTAATCCTTAAAGAAAAAAACCCAGGTGGCTCAGGGAATGGAGCGCGCTCTCCATCCAAGGAGGTGAACCAGGTTCGAATCTCAGCGGTGGCTAGTTGGTACTAAAATTATGCTACCGACCACAGTTTTGTTTTAAAATATCCTCAGTGGTAGACGTTTTTTTTTTTGGATGTATATATTTAAAATTTACAATTTGTCAGAATAAAAGCAGTATAAATAGAAAAATAGAAATTTTATAAAATGTTAGAAAATGTTAGAGAACAGCTAATAGAGAGTTTGCTTCCCAAAGAGATCACCCTGGTTTAAATTCCAGATATGGCTGGTCGATACGAATTATGCTTCCGACTCACACCGACAACAGTGCTAACGTAAAATATACCCAGTGGTAGACGGATCATGGGATAGGATCTCCTTGACGTTAGGCTAACTGTGGGAGATATTTGTGGTTTTCCTCTGAATGTAACTTAAATGCGGGTCAGTCCCATTAAAAAGTTCTGCACGAAGGCTAGTTTGCTCCAATGCTTGATCCGGGAATTCCCTTGTCTTCTAGGTTTGGTTCAAATTTACAAGGCTAGTGAGTTGTATATTGATAGTCGTAAGCTCAGAATTGGGTCAGCTTTTCAACACCGGTTATAAAATTTAAAATAATATTTGTAAAAAGAAATATTTATTCATAAAAAAACAGTTCGTAAAAAAAAACTTTTCTAATACTTTACTGCAAAATTTACTTAATTAAAAAAAAAATTAGATGGATAGATTTTAATCAGAATTCTGTTGAAAGAATATAAAGCTTTTTCTAGATAAGCCTATATGATTACGCATATCAGTGATGAAAGAAGTTGACTTTTTCATATTTTTGTATATTATTAAAATGCTTTTATCCCGCATTTCTGGCGTAAACTTTACAAATCAAAGATCAAGTTTATTAATTATTGTTTTAAAAAATCTTTGTTTGTAAACTTTTATCTCAATTGCTTAGCAACAAACGATAAGTCAATGAACAAAAAAAAAAAAAAAAAAATTCGAAATGAAATAAATATATTATCTTTATTATTCGATTCAAAACTGGTGCAAAACTTCTACACTGCGAAAAAAAAATAGTCAAAGCCATCAGAAAATGGTAAAGTTTACCCTGTTTCTGGCTCCATGGGAGCATCAAAAAGGTTGCTAAGTTTTACCAAACTTTGTGTTCCCATGGAGTGAGGCTTTTTATCAGTAAAATCTGGTTTTATATGTGATAAATAAGGTAAATGTGGTAAAATTTGGTAATTTTATCATGATACCTAAGAGCTTGACATAAAAACCATTTATTGGTTAAAATTTACTTTTCAGTTTAGTATTTTTACTAAATATGTGAACGCTCTATCTTCTGATCACCACGGGTCTACTATAATGATTGAAAATTCTCTACAGGGGCGCATTTTCAGTAAATCCTTAGTGTCAAGCATTTCAGTGCTCCCCAACATTTTTATCACCGTAGACTGGCCATTGTTTGATAATTGTACCGCTGAGGGGTTAGGGACGTGGATTGTTTATATTTTAGATTGTTTTGACTAGATAATGCTAATTTTATTGTATATAAACATGCCTTCAAAATAAAATACAATTACATACGTGATATGGGTGTGGCTTTAGGTAACGTCTCTCAGCTCCCGGTTAACTTCGCGTCTATGGGACGTCCAACCAACCCGGGAGAAATACACGACAGTAAATAAAATGGCAGTAATTTAATTGTGCACAGTTGGCCCAGTACCATTTGATCTACGAAACGGTACCGGTCTGCGGATTGTCAGGGGTCTATGATCTCCGGGGCTTAGAGACTACTAATATAGATGAAACCTGGTTATAGAAGTCATCCATCGTATTGAAACGTAAAAATCCCTTAAATATCTCTAGCAATTGTTTATTTGTGACTGAATCTTGCAAAATAAAAATCTTTATAGTTTGTCCACGGTGGAGAACTCTCCCCCGCCACAAAGTCTGGGGCAGTCTGCTGGTATCGAATCAAGAATAGTGCATTTCAGGTAGGGTAGCTTCTCTTCACTCAAGGGTTAACACTCAGACCTGAGAAAAATATTATCTTTTTCTCACCCGACCCGAACCAAAAACTGCTTTTAACAATGACCCCACACCCCTACTTGAAATAGTCATACCTCGTTACTATAGTCAACGCCACAAGTCCAGATGAATGGCTAGGGGAGTTCTTACTTTAGACAAACTATACAACCGCAACATTTATTCAATTACGAACCGGCTTCCAAGAATTTTAATTATAATGTCGGAGCATATTGAAGATTTGGCTAAATTATATAATATCTTTAGAAAGCGGTAAAGTAAAAGGATGAAGGAAAGAAAGCGGACATTTCTGGGTGTAAAAACATTTTATAATATGATAGTATAAACAAAATTCGATTCAAAATTTGATGGACAAACTCAGAAGGGTAATAAAAGGCATCAAAAGTGTGAAAATTCACCATAGGGCAAGGGGTCGCAAACCACGCTGAGAGTATGAAAATCGCGATAAACGTAGGCAGGGTCTGATTCTAAAACGTTAAAACTTGTTATAAATAAATTATATGACTAGACGCTATCCGCTTTTAAGGATCGAAGATCGTTTTTACGTCGTTGTAGATAGTGTCATGACGCCCGTGAACACTCTTCACGCAACTATTCGCTCAAACTTCGAACTACTCTAGTAATATTTGATAATATAAACTTCATTTCAATTTATAAATTACATAAAAATTCATAATTTCAAAATCATATAAATGGAAAAATTCGATGCTTTTCAAACGCTCGAAAACAGGCACAGAAATTGTAAAGTTAAATAACGTTAACAAAAATGTGAAGTTTATTAACGTGCGTTACTTTCCATTTTTTTAGGTTTCAACCTGTCGTTTTTTGTTTCAAATCAGTTTTGCTTCCAAATTCGCGACAGGGGAGTCTTGATATAACTAAATAGTACAAGAAATATTGAAAAAGTTTAATCACTATTAAAAAAAATCTAATACTGAATTTTTAAAAGTATTTCTAATTATATTATTTGCTTATTAAAAATTTATAATTGATTAATAATAACGTGTACTTTTATCAAATATACCCTTCGCAAATGAAAAAAAATAAGAACACTCGCAGTCGAGGAAGTTAAATTGAATTTAAACAAAGTTAATTAATTTTTAATAATGGACAAAAAATAATGTAGGATGAAATTGAAAACAGCAAAGAAAAAGCGAATTTAATATTTTTTTTCAATGTTTTTTTGTATCGAAATTAAGTTATTTTTTTCTTTTAACTTCTTTTGCTAAAAAAATAAGCAACTTGTTTATTAAAGTATTCTTTAATTGAATTTCTTTCGTGGATACATTTTAATGCAAATATATGTTGACTTTTATCTTTATTTATGACTTTGTGAAAAAAAAAAAAAAAAAAAAAACGAGCCATAAAGAGTATTAAAGAAATAGGCAGATTGCAGAGAATAAAGATAAACGACACGAAGAAAACCAAAACTTGTCTTTTGAAAAGTAACAAGCTTTTTATATTTGGAAGAACTAACATTTCTTTTATTTGTCTTTCAAAAGTAAATAACAGATAAAGAAAAATGGGGTATAAAACTTCACAGATGACAGGTAAAAACAAATTTAAAATGAAGAAACGGGTGGGGGAAATAAATAACAGTTACATTTTCATTTTCTGTCCTTTAAAAATGTTTTTTTTTATTCACTATACTATACATAGTAGCAAGAGCTTATTATTCTGTTGCTATTCCAATATATTTTTCTTTTAATGCGGAGTAAAATGTTTTTTCAATAATTAAAACTTTTTTATAACTATTTCAAAATATTCTAGGAAAATTTTAATTTGAAAGTTTCAAAAGAATTTTGCAGAACTGATAAGAAAGGAATCGTTCTGAATCGTTTAAAAATATTTATTGTTGGGATCTGGTCAACATATTAAAAGGAATCAAAACGGGTTACGCTTGAGTTGATAAATTGCTTTCAATGATATATAGATTTTATCTATATTATAGAGAAAATTTCTAGAAAAAAAAATTACCGAACTTGTAAAAAAAGTATTTTAAAAGAACTTTTATTGATAGGATTGGGACAAACCATTAAAAGGTTTCAAAACAGATTCTGAGTCAAAGATTTTTTTTCCCGCGATAATATGTTTCCTTTTAATATGTTGACCAGATCCTATTGATTTTCCAGAGAAAATTTCGAAAAAAAAAAAATATCTGAACTTGTAAGAAAAGTAGCTGAGTTGCTTAAGTAAATTTTTTTATGGGATTGGGACAACCCATTAAAAGGTTTCAAAACAGATTCTAATTCGATAAATTGCTTGAAGCAATCTTTTGATTCTATCAATTTTACAGCGAAAATTTCTAAGGAATGTTACTGAGTTTGTACGAAGGTCTCTGAGTAATTTAAACATAATTTATAGGCGAGTCTTTGATTTGATAATTTATTGAATCCAGTCTTTAAAAGTCTCGAAGCTGAGTTGATAAATTGTTTCCAGTGATATTTAGATTCTATAGAATATTCTAGCTTTTTTACAAGGAAGCTTTCTAAAGAATTTTTCAGTGGTGGTAACACAGTTTCCGGCTTAGTCATTTAAGAACATTTATTGATGGCACTGGGATAATGGATTAAAGGATTTAAAAAAAAAAAAAATTCCTCATGAGTCGATAAACAGCTTTGTCTTTGATAACAGCTTAGTCTATAAACAGTCTCGAGCTGTGTCTAGTCTAGTACTAAATTTCTTTTTGGTATCTATACATAAATTTAAAACGAACAAAATGAGACGAATTATAAGTTTCTTTAAGATAAACACCAAAAAAGAAAAAACCTCTATAAACGTTGTAAATGCTCTTTAGTTTGATTTTAAAAGCCTGAAAGAAATACGAATGCATTTTCTAAAATGCATTCATAATTCATTAAATATATTCATATAATATAATATTCATATAATATATTATGTAATATTCATAAATATATTCATACTTCATAATTCATTAAATATATTGTAATTAAATAAATATATACACTGAGTGGCCAAATTATTATGACCACCCCTTAAGTACGCTGTTGTCCTATACCCTATACGGCAAAATGTGCGTCGAACAGTCCGTTCAGAGACGTTCACAGTTGCTCCTTGATTAAGATCACTTGCAATTTGTCGCACTGTTGCTCTCCTGTTGCGCTGCACAACCCTGGCCAGCCTTCTCTCTGATCGAGCATTCAGTACCCTGTGACGACCACAAGTCTGACGTTGAGACCCGGTTTTTTGCTTGATTGTCCATTCTTTGTACACATTAACAACTGCTGCTCTAGAACACTTCACAAGTGCAGCCGTTTTGCTGATACTCGTTCCGACACATCTCGCACCCACAATCATTCCACGATGAAATTCAGTTAAATCACTTTTCTTTCCCATATCTGAGCAAGCAACACAGTATAACTGATGACTCACTTGTCCAGCTTTCCCGTGTTATAGTTATCTTGCCCTCTAGCGGCAGCGCTGTGACGCAATAACTCATTTGCATAAAACTCTGAGGTGGTCATAATAATTTGGCCACTCAGTGTATTTTTCCTTTTTGAAAAAGTACCATTTCTTTTTTATTAGCATTTCAGTTTGAATAATTTCACAATGGCTAATTGATTAGATTTAAATATAATTAAAGTACCAAAATCATTGCTAAATAAAAAAAAAGTCCTAACTCTCGGAACTCCTTCAACTCTTCCACAGAACTCTAGAGTTCCACGGAACGCAATTTGGGAACCACTTGATTAAACTATTGATACCAGTGATTTCTTTGGATTTTGACACAATTCCATGACATTTGGATTTTGACACAGTATTTTGATTTTAATGACTACTAGCAATGGAGATGAAGTAGCAAAACAATTCATTCATCAACTCCACATAAATTATAGAACACTATTCTATTATAATAATAATAGAAGTTATTAATAGGCTTCTAAATTCTGAGGAGGATAGTAAGTCTTCATTCATATCTGATATATATATAATTGTTTTGTAGAATGCAATTGCACAATAGAATGCAATTGCCCTTTTCCAGAATTCCTTTTACTGTGAATGATTAATTAACGTATATAAAAGTCGAAAAATAGGGTATGAAATGTTTTGAATTGATATGATTATTCAGCATTTATTTATGTCATAAGAGATTTGGAGATAGAATTCTTAGTCAGAGTAAATGATAAAATGTTCATGTACTGAAAAAAAAGTAATTTATTTCTAAGATTTTTTAAGTGCCGTTACCCGGGATTAATAAAGTAATTTTGCTAGGAGAGTTTCGGACGCTGATTTTAACCACGCTATTTTGCGTTCGATTTTCATAATCTCATACGTGTTTTAAAAGTAAATTTATAAATTTTACTTACTTTACGATAATTCATCATAAATTTATAGACTTCATAACCTAAATCCCCGAACTCCTAATTTTAGGATGAACTTTTTATAAAATTTCTTAAATAGAGTCTAAAAATGTTTTTTTATTTTTTATAGTTGGTTTGCTTCATTGATTACATTTTTATTTTGATTCTTGAGTATATATTTCTAAACCCTATTGTTGAAATATGGTCCTAATAGTTTGGTCAGGAGAACGGATGAAAGTTTGGTCCCCTTTATGCTAATTCTAGTTTTTGCGAATATCGCCATATCTCGAAAACTTTTTAAATAATATGAAAAACTTTTGTAAAACAATCATGAAATTCATTTATCCAAAGCTAATTCCTCACAAAAAATAATTTTTAATAATTATTTATTATTTTTATTTTTCATTTGTATTTAATAATAGTCATAAAATTTTTGAATAGTTCCTACTAAACGAATTTTAAACATTAATGTACACTATATGCATATCGTCAGCATTCTGGTCGGTGCGAGCCTGGTGAGATATTCGTATCGACCAGCCATCGCTGGTATTCGAACCCGCGATCATCTCATTTAGTGGCAAGAGCTCTATCCTCTGCTTCACCACGACTCTCAGAAGTAAAATTAACTTATTTAAGAATTTAAACAAATAGAGATATCTGGAAAAAATGATTTCTACAAAGCAATTTCATTGATGCATATTAAAATAAAATAATTTGAGTTTATATCAAATTTTTAATAAATACAATCAATATGAATGAAAGCTTTGATCTTCCAGTTTAATCTAATGCTCCGTTATCACTATTGTTCCGAAAAAAAGTATTTTTCTCATTTATTTAATTATCACTTCTACTACTATTATTATTATTTATTTATTTAATTTTTTGCAGAAACACTTACTCTATTTTTTATATGCCTAAAATTTCAATGTTAAATTTGATACTCCTTACACAAAGTAGTCCCTTTAAAGACTAAATATAATAAGAACTTAATTTTTTTTAAATAATTATAAACTTAAATGCCATACAGATGTATAAACGAGAAAGGGTCCTTGAAATTTGATTTTTAGTCTAACTTATGAACATTATCTTAGAGATTTTCTTTCAAGTTAAATTTTAATAAATCTTAAGCAATTAAAATTTTTTTTTATTGTTTATAGTTTCAGTAATACATTTTAGCGAATAAATAATGACTTTTTATTGAAATACTATATAATATTTATATCTTTGTTTCCTATATCTTTCAACCTTGTTCTTTAAATAATTTTTCTATTTTTTAATCTTTGAATCTTTAATAATCAAGTGTTCTTCAATATTTATTTACTTCTATTCATAACCAGTGTACAACTATCAATGTTTAACTCAGCAGCCTAAAATTTTGAACCAAACCAAATTACAAGGGAACTCCTGGATCAAGCATTAGGACAAATTAGCCTTTGTGGAGAACTTTTTGATGAAACTAAAATTATATTTCTTATTTCTACACATTTAGTTGAAAATATTATTGAAAAATAAATTTAACTGAATAATTGGTTCTTATGCTATGCTCTAAGGTATCATGATAAAATTACCAAATTTTACTAAATTTAAAAATTTTACCACTTGATATAAAATTATATTTTATTGTTTATTTTACCAAAATCATTACCAAAGCGCTTCGATAAAAATTACCGGTCATTTTAGTGTTCCCATAGAGCCAAAAACACAGTAAATTTTATCAAATTTTGGTAGTTATGACATTATTTTTTTTTCTCAGTATATAAATTTTTGCAGGTGATGGGAAATCGGTATTTATACGAGATCATCATTAAATTTTAAATTAACAATCCCAAAACAAACTCTACGTTAACATTCTATACATTCAGAGAGAGAGACATACAATAAGTTTATTTGAATAGAAGTAAAATGAAAATAAATTACTCTAAGACATTTCTTTCAAAATAGTAACAATAAAAAACAGCAATATTCCATCCCGCTCTAGGAGCTTTAATGATGCAGATTTCTAGTCCGAATAAAAAATTATTTCTAAGATGCTTTTAGAATTGATAAAAGAAGCGTATATCTAATTCTTTCAACGGGAGGTCATTATAGGACAATGGAGCGATTGTGCTGCAGTCACATCCGCTACCATATAAATGTTAAATAAAAAAATAAAAAAAGGAAAATAAAAAATACGCTGAATATTTTCGGAGCAGAGCGCATTCAGCATTTTAAATTGACTCCATTTTTATCCAGCCACTCGTGATAAATATGGTGACGTAATTTTATAAAATTGTATTTTATTCGTTATGTACCATTAGTTTTTGAATAATAACAAATTATCCAACTTAGTCTTTATCTCTTATAGTTATTTTAAATTTTAAACCAATCGCTTACAGCTTATAAAAATGTGCTCTGACACTGAAATAATATTTATGATGATTACGTTTCATTGACACTAGACTACCCTAAGTCGGAAATTTTGCCACAACATAGTTGTCGGTATATTGCGTACATATTGCAGTATATATGTAACCTTAAAAGTTTGATAGCCATTAATATGCTCAATAATCTGCAGATTAACTCGGGTAATCGTTTATGTGGTGAATTATGAGTTTCTCACATCTGGCTAACCTGGGGAGGTTTTCGTATTCCTTTCCGTGGAACGCAATTTTATGTTAGTTCCATGATAAAGTTCTCTATGAGACTAGTTCGTCCCAATGCTTGATCTAGAAGTTCCCTTGCCTTTTGGGTTGGATTCAAAAGTACTAGGTTACGGTGTTGAACATTGATAATCATACTCAGAATTAGCTCATTTGTTCATCGTCGGGTATAAAAAAAAATAAAATTTACCTTGGAAATGTGCACTTTAACTGTTTCCGTATTGTCAAAGTTCAAAAGTTTGTTTCTCTTTTCTTATAACTAAATGTTGATTGACTTAGTATTTATTGACTTTGTTGAATTAGTTGTATTTATTGACTTAGTTCTTTAGATATTGAAAAATAAATAAATGACATTATGTTGATATTCGTATTGTAATAATATTTTAAATTATTATTATTACAATACGATAATAATAATATATTAAATGGTGGCTGGGTGGCGCAGTTGGTTTGTCGTCGGCCTTCTGACCCCAAGTCTACGGGTTCGATCCCCGGCCCAGTCATC
The DNA here is from genome assembly GCA_949128135.1 of Parasteatoda lunata. Classification (NCBI taxonomy): domain Eukaryota; kingdom Metazoa; phylum Arthropoda; class Arachnida; order Araneae; family Theridiidae; genus Parasteatoda; species Parasteatoda lunata. The sequence continues at coordinate 53,055,024 of OX421972.1, read as the reverse complement.
GGATTTTCGGGATACAGAAAATCCTCAGCGGCCATGTCGTATGATTATACAGCATGTAAAAGATCCCTGGAGTGCCTTATTGGCCCATGGCACTTCCGGCAAAATTAAATTCCTAGTGCACTTTAGCATCCAAATAGAGTCTTGGTGCTGCCATCTAGTGTGGCATAAACTAGACGTCCAAATTAACATGTCCAACGGTATCTCACCCATTGTGGTGGTCCTGAAAGAGTGGATACCACTTCTGGAGAACGCACTAGGTCTGCTCATCGACAAGACTGATTGTGCAGCTCAATTGAAAAAAAAAATATTTTAATCATTAATCAATCAATTTAATCATTCAAGTCTTTTTATTATAGTTTTTAAAATGGCTGTTTCTATCAACTATTTTGAATCTTGTATTATAGTAACTTGATGATTTGGACAGCGAAAAATAAATAAAGAAGATTATGTCAATCTAAGCTTACAGAAATGTTGCTGTTATTCCAGCAAAGATTTTATTTTCACTTTAATGAGTGCTTTGTGGTTAATGTGCAGTTCATCTAGGTAGTTTACCGATTACGTAGGTAATTTTAAAAATGAAACAATTTTTTAAAACTTCAATGGAATAACCCTAGTGAATCAAAACATCAGCTGGATAATTTGAAAAGCTTGTGGAGAAACTGTTTTCTACACTTAAGGCTTTAACATATAGAATAGTAAACCTTCAAATATGTTTAGCTAAAAAGTTATTTCTATCAAATGTGATGCATCTTTTGATGATGACTAGACATAATTTATGGCAGTAGCTATAAGTTCATTGTTTGTGAGAAAAACTTTAATTAATGCGTTAGTTTTAAAAACTTTTAAAATTAAAATAAGATAATTAAAGACTGAGGAGAAAAAAGAAATGCTGGCAATTAAGTTTAGGCGTAATATTTCTAAACATTGAATATTTTGACGTGAAAAGTACAAGGAATAAAATTAATATTTAAAAAACTGATATTTAAAATGTTCGAGTTAATAAAATGTTTAGATTAAGTCTGGAATTGTACAATAAGTTAGATGATTATGCTTAGTCCAGTAAAAAAGGGTGTTTCTTTGAAAAAACTAATACCTAAGAAATTTCCTGACAGCTTTGTTAAGCTATTATAAATGATGCCTAAAATATGTCCTACTCGCCCATTTTCGAAAGAAATGTAGGTGATTTGAGGGCGAGGATTAAATTTTTTCCAAACAGAGAAGAGAGATATTGTTTCTGATATATCATTTCACGCTGAATTTAAAGAGACAAATCCTTAACGTATATTACCTGGAAAGAAAAATAAAGTGTATATGTTTAAAAAGAAGCACGTCTTATACATAAAATCTCTCGCATCTTTTGGACTATGGGTTCTATTGACTTCTCTATAGTCTCATTCGATTTAGCGTAAAACAAAATTCATGTGAAACAATGTGTCACTTGTTAAGACAACAATATCAAGTACATATATAACTGCAAATACAAATTTGTATTTTTTGTACATAAAACTCTTATAACTTCTAAACTATTAGTTCGATCTCCTCAGGATTGCTTTCATTTAATTCAGGGAGAAAAATTAATTTTGATAACATGCCTCACTTACCTGCCTGGAAGAAATTGATTTTACCTTTAAAATCACTTCCATTTTCAGCAAAATAAGGGGACGTGTTAGAGAGGAGAATCGTGAATATTTTAGGTATCATTTATAATAAGATTAAGTTAACATAAAGTTCAGGTATCATTTATAATAACATAAATAAAAGTAGTTAAAAATAATATTAAGTATTGATTTTTCCCAAGATGAAGTCTAATTTTACGAATTACTTATTTAGATTTTAAATGATCGACCAGAAAACAAACATAATTCTCATTAATGTAACATCATTAATGTAATTATTAATGTAATAATTAATGTAACATCTCATAAACATCATTAATGTAAGCAAATATATTCCCTTGATTATATTTGCTTACATTAAAATTCCAAAAAAGTACAGTAGCAGTAAAGTAAGCCTAATATCTTATTTTGTAAGTCATATACCTTGTTAATCAACATTTAAAGGATAACATATTTATTTTTTTATTTATTTTCGATAATCATTGTCGATGAAATCATAAAATATTTGTTTTGAGAAAACACTTGGAATTCAATAAGAAAAGATCCACAAAATAATTGACATTTAACTTACATGTCTTTTCTTATTGAACTTAAAGTGTAAAGACAATTTATTCTTTAAAGGTGTTTCTAACCCGAAACACAATAGTTATTACTAAGGCCCGGATTTTGATGACATTTGCATTTTTTTGCATTTTTGGGCATTTTTTGTCCTTTAGAGCATTTTTTTAGATTTATAGGGCATTTTTCTTTAAATTTTGGGGCATATTTTGCATTTTAAAGCATTTTTTAAATTTTTTGTTAATTTTTTCCAATTTTTATTATTTTTTATCATTTTTCATTACTACACTGGCTTCCAAACAATGAAGAAAATCTCTAGGATATTAACAGGGGAAGCAACATCTTTTCAAATTGAAGAAGAATTGTCAGTAAGTGAGACCGTCTTTTTCAAGTACGCACCAATAACATCAGTAGACGTTGAAAGAAGCTTCTTCAGGTATAAAAATTAACTTTCAGACAAGAAACGCTCGTTTACATTTCAAAATATTAAAAAAAAAAATTTATAATCCAATGTAATTCTGATATTTAGTAATATTATGAGATGGAAGTTGTTATATTCATTAAAGTTTCTATACAAAATGGAAATGTTTTGGAGTCAATATATTTTCCTTTTTTTTTGTTATTTTAGGATATAAAACATATTTTTCAAACTCTAATGAACGTAGAACAAGTATTGCATTGCTTTATATTTTTTGAAATGACTCATAATAATTTTAAAGAGTAACAAATTGTTTTAGTTCAATATTTTTACTTTATTTAAGTCATGTCATAAGGCTTTTTTAGCGCAATTTTCGCCTTTTAAGGGCATTTTTTGCATTTTTTAAGGGCATTTTTTGCACTTTTTAAGGGCATTAATTGAGATTTTTTAGGTCATCAAAATCCGGGCTCTAGTTATTACCAATAACTATTTAATATTTTGAAATTGAACCCAACTCTTTTAAAGCGTCAGCCAGCCAAATGAAGAAAAAAAAAAAATTGAGAATGAAACCACTTGATTGCATTTGATTCCTCTTCTTTTATAATCTTGAAAAAATTACAATATTAGTAACATGTTGATTTTATCATATTAGATTAGACTTTTGGAAAAATGTGCAGCACTACGGCAAAGTTTTATAAACAAAATGATAAGCTTTTGACTATAACAAATGAACATGAAGTTTTCTTCAGTGAAAAGTATTCTTAAAATCGAAAATCTTTATTTCTATAAAATAATTTATATTAATTAAAAAAGCACGGGCTTGTCAGCAATCAGCAAATATAAGCTTCTTATTTTGCTGAAAGTTCCAGGCATTTTCAACTCATGACAAATCAATAACAATCACCAAGAGCAACTAAACATTCAGCAATTGAACTTAATTCTTTTGAAGGGTCAACCAGAAAATTGAGAATCCAGCCTCTTCAAGTACGCTCCTGAATTCAGTAATTATACTGCACCAGCTTTTCACAGAAGACTGGATCAAATGACGAAGAGAGCAGGGGTACGTAATGACTCTAATCATGCTTTGGGGGATCGAGTGAGCTGGAAGTTGGAGGAAATAACTCCTCCCCTAATCTCAACAAGGTATCTCTCATCCTACATCACAAGTTGTAGGATCTTTTGTAGAATAGTTGCTTGAAGCTCTATTCTCGATGTTAATGCGATTTGGATTTTGGCAATGTGAGGGACGACAGACGGGGTTTTTCGAGCTTTTTAAAGTGTACATCTGTGTGATTCTGAGGGGGGAATTATAAAGAAGAGGGGCTTATCTCGGTTTGAAGAAGAATTAAATGGTGTACGGTGGGATTGTTATCTTTAATGGTTATTTATTGGTATCATGGGATACAACGGTAGGTGCTGCAGAAGGGATTGTGAGATTCAGAAATAGTTCTAAGGTAATTTTGTATTAAGATTTGCATACGGATTTTGTTGGAACAAACTCATGATGAAATCTAAAATAAAATTTGCGATATTAAATCAAATAAATTGGGTACAGGAACATTTCTACGACTTTTTCAAACATGAATATTATAAATTTCGATTTTCAGGAATTATTCGACTGATTTGGCTCGAATTTTGTATTATACCTTTTAAAATTGCATTCGTTGAAATGATGTAAAAAATTGTATATCTTAGAATTCAAAAGATATTAGACTATTATTAAATTAAAAACTATAAATATTTACTAAAAGTTATATTTTGATGGAATTATCTTTGAGTGAACAAATTTTACAATTGTGTGCAAAAGTTTTTAAATTTGCTTAAAAAGTCTTCGAGATATGGTGAAATGTGCAAAAAGTAAAATTAACATTAAGGAATCCAGATTTTGGGCCGTTCTCCTGACAGAACTGAATTTTCAGATTGCGGATACTTTTTATATTTTTGGGGTAGAAATTTGAATCCGTCGAAAAAAAGGTGTATTTTTTAAGATAAAAAACGTTTTTGAGTCTAATTTCGTAACTTGATATATCGTTTACACTTAATTGCCAAATTTGAAGTCACCCTATCGAACCGTTAAGATTGAGTCAGAGAACGTTCATCGAAGATACAATCATTAGATCGAATGTTATTTAGGGTTGCCCGATTATTATTATTATTTTTTTGCTTTTTGTGCACTGTATAACGACAGAATATTAATGAAAAAAGTAGAATGTCGCATTGAGTAAGATGAGATAAGAAAATTTCTTATACTTTGGGAGATGGGAACGATTTTTGAAAAATATTAGTATTTCAAATACCATTTTTATCAAAATTCCTCTTAGGATAAAAATATATTGAAAGGCCATTAGTAAATATGTTTTCAATCTTAATGTTACAAATAAAAAAGGTGTTCAATATATCAATATTTAAAAAATGCGATTCTTTTTTATGTTCTACAGCAGCAATCGAAATTAAATATTTAATCATGCTGAAAATAGCTAATCTTGCAAATCACTGTCCCGTTTTTTTTGGAGGGTTTGTCGTCTGTATGCAGTGAGTTTTTAAATAAATGTCTTTCTCCAAAGCAAAATTGATGAGTTTCAGCAATTTTTAAAATGTTTCTAATTAAAAAGCTGAGGCTTTTCTGGAGGACACACTATATGTTTTCAATAAAATTTTTATTGAACATGGCAACCAAAGATAAGAACTGTCAAATAAGGATAATGATAAATTAAAGTTTGTTTAATAAAAGCGATAAAACAATAATAATTAGTGTAACATCACAACTTCATATTGATGGAAAGGCGGGAAATTTAACTAACACCATCGAAATAAAAATCTTTTCTCGTTAACAAGTCTTTTGCGGAAGTAAACAATTCTTTCAAACAACAAATGAAGACTGAAATATATTCTTTTTTTTTGACTTGAACTGATAAAGATGAATACACTGGAGAAAAAAAAAAAGCACATCAGAATATGGTAAAATTTGCTGTGTTGTTGGCTCTATGGGAACACCAATGAGCTGATACTACAGACAGTGGTATTGATAGTGGCAATGGTACAGGCAGTAGCAGTTGTATGGTATGCTCTCTATGGATCTACACTTCAGTAACCGAATCCAGTTCTGCTTTTCTAAACGAACTGCTAACAAAGTTCGAGGGGCTTGCTGCTTAGAGGAACCGCAATCGAGGTGATTCAGGACACCGTGACTGATGATTCACCGGTACCACTGAGCTTGTCACTTAAATGGGCGGATCGGTAACGGAGATTTGGATATTCCGCAAGTTTTCCCGTGACTGATGACTCACCGTTACCACTAATGATGAGCTTGTCACCGAAATGGGCGGATCGGTAACGGAGATTTGTATATTCAGCAAGTTTTAAATATCTTTCTGGGCACCAGTGATTTTCTTTTTTTGCCATCCTACTTTTAGTGACTGGCAATCGAAAGCTTGTTTATTATAGTTGTATAGTTACTACAGTTAAATATAGTTTGCATAGTTTTTTTGTGTTTGTTGTACATATTTATTTTTCTCATTTAATTTGATTTCTTCAAACTTTTAAAAGATGGTTTGGTGAAAGAAAAGTTTTCAATTTCTTAATCAGAAATGATAATAGAACATTACAGAAGTGAGTTTTATTTTATTATAATTAATTTTAAAAAACTACAAGAATACTACAATTATTTGAATACCTTCAGTTTTCGAAAATTTTTTGTCAGTCGCTTGTTTCTTTTTACCACTGAATCACCATGATTCCATCACCTCGATTGCGGCTATCTGTGTTATGAACTTACAAAATTATATTTGATAACATATCATTAGACTTTTGTCAGTAGTCGGAAAAACTACATTATTTTTGTAGTTCACTACAACTACAACTATATTGTTACAAATGTAGTGAGCTACAGCTTTTTTTTTTAAATACAGTGACTATAAACTGCTTTAGAATTTAATAAGTACTTCACTACTTTAAAGACACGAACTATTCTGGAGAAATTAATTGACACATATGTTCAAAATGGTTTCGAATAAGAAGTTGGCTTACATTAAGTATAAAGGAATAATAAAGAAATGTTTATTTATGTTTACATAAGCCAGTTTGTTATTCCAAATGTTTTTCTTTCTTTATTTTTTTTTTTTTGAATTTGTTCATTTAACCTTTAAATTTCTATGCCTTTCTCGACAACGAATATTTAATTTAAGATATGCAAAATAATCAAATGCTCGCAATTTTTTAATTGTTTAATGCCCTTTTTTGTTTCCACTAAGAAATTAAGTACATCGAAAATACGTTCTTTTCCTTTAAAATAACTTCAATGTTTCAAAATTATGCATTCGCACGTGAAAGTGTGACCAAAGCTATTAATTATTTATTTTTCGTAAGTGGCTAGTTTAAATATAATGTTGTATAATTAGTTTGTAGTGTAGTGTGCTAAAGTAGCACACTACACTACAAACTAAGAAAAAAAGTAGCAACTACAGTAGTTTTACTATTCGTAGTGTGCTTGTTGACGTTGAAAGAGTCCACAATAGTCAGTGGTCGGAAGTAGCACACTACACTACAAACTAAGAAAAAAAGTAGCAACTACAGTAGTTTCACTATTCGTAGTGTGCTTGTTGACGTTGAAAGAGTCCACAATAGTCAGGGGTCAAAAGTAGCACTCTACACTACAAACTAAGAAAAAAAGTAGCAACTACAGTAGTTTCACTATTCGTAGTGTGCTTGTTGACGTTGAAAGAGTCCACAATAGTCAGTGGTCGGAAGTAGCACACTACACTACAAACTAAGAAAAAAAGTAGCAACTACAGCAGTTTCACTATTTGTAGTGTGCTACTTCCGACTACTGACTATTGTGGACTATTTCAACTTCAACAACTCAATCGAGCTGATCAACCTTTATGTCAGTTAGCTCATAATTGTAAACAGCAACACTGTTTATATTTACAACAATTTGAAGTTCACATCTTGCTGTAAATAAAAACAGTAAAATATCTGAAAGATCATTAAAATTTAAAAAAATAAATAAAATAGAAATAATGATTAAGATAGAAGCTCATGTTATAAAATTTACATTTGTTTAATGTATCCCCACAGTAGTTTTGCTCATAACAAAAAATTATACTCGCGTGCCTCAAAAAATTAAAAGAAAAATAATACGTTACAAAGTTTAGTAAACGAGGAAAAAGAAAAAAGTTAAAAATAAACAGTTTATTCTTACATTTTATGTTAAATTTATTTTTAAACTAGAAGACTTCTCTTTATGGTTTTTAAAATTTATGGCTTTTCATTCTCTAAGTATAATTTTTACATACTTTTGAAAAAAAAAATCATAGATTTGGTAATTTTTTTTATTAGTTTCTGTCCATATTTTTATACAAATTTCTTTCCCATAACGAAAATGGATTTTCGGATACGATAATTTAAAAATAAGTTTGGAAGGTGGGGTGAAATCGTGAAAATTGGGTTTTCCAAATTATTCGATTTACCTGGAAATTCTGTCAGCAAAAGAACACACCCCATTATACAAGGATGCAAAAGGTGCCTTACTAAAAAAAAATGGTAGGGATTTTTCCCTTAAATGTATATATTAGATGCATCACTTGGTTCTGCCGGATACTTTAGTTAGAAGTTTGAATATATATATGCACATACAAATATTTTTTTTTGTCTACCACTGAATTAAAGGGTTAATATCCTAGTACTTTCTTTTATAAAAGAACCTTTTGCATTGCTTATAGAAGGATGCTTGTACTTTCTCAGGCAAAACTTTTCAGTAGACCTAATATTTTGCCAAAATAAATAAATAAATAAACGAAAAAAATTTTTTCTTGCAAAATGTGGACAAAATGATTTTACTATGGGGGGAAATAATGAAAATTGCAGCACTCATAATTTCAACTCAGAAAAATCTCAGAAACTGAGGGACAATTATTTCAGTTTAAAATTTGAAAATAGGTCTATTATGTGCAACATATGGTCATCATAAATTTTTGGGTTAAATTTGGTATATGTATGCAAATCAAAATTTCTGTGCCTAAAATGCTCTAAATACAAATACTCATGAGCAGAACCATATTCATATTATTTATTTTATCTTTTTTAAATTGTTTGTCTTTAAATGTGAAATTTAGAGGTACACTGAGAAAAAAATGTATGGTAAAAACTACCAGAATATGGTAAAATTTGCAGTGTTTCTGGTTCAATGGGAACATCTAAAAGCTCGGTAATTTTTAATATGGTAATATCTTTGGTAAAATTAAAAATAAAATATGGTTTTTTTAATCTGTGATAAAATTTGATAAATGTATGGTTAATTTCGGTAATTTTATCAAGATATCTTAGAGCATAATATAAAAACCATTTTTTTTGGTTCAATTTATTTTTTAGTTTAGATTCTTTATTAAATGTGTGGTAAGAACAATAATTTGAAACCCATATTAAACGGTTATCCGTTGTCATGTGAACGGAAAAATAACCAAATGAATGGTATAAATACCGTATATTTTGATTTTATTAACCAGAATTGTGTTTTTTTTTCTTTCTTTTTTTACCAGAAATGTTTATCACCATTCAGTACTGTAATTTCGCCAATGAATAAATGAAATAATAAAATAAGATAAAAACTGCTTTTAAAAAAAATAAAAATAAAACTTGCGTCTAAGATGGAAGAAAAATAATTAACAAATGTAATCAAAATGTTTTAAAACTATTGTTCTATATCATCAGTTAAAATATTTTAACATGCGTTAACATTTATATTAAATCTGAAAAAAATATTTTTTTTTAATTTCCATTTGAAAATACTTTCGAGGCATGCATAATTAAAATTCCCTCTCCAATGCATCGTCTTATAAAATCAATTTGTTTTTAAACTTACAAAATATTCGAAGGCCGGCATTTTATAATGGCTCTGAATCTAAACGTGCAATTACTGAGATAAACATAATTGTATTCCATTTTTTATTTTCAAAATAAAAACTAAGGTTTTCTAAGGAAACTTTTTCCATATTGTTGTTTTTATGTAACTTAAAAAAACACAAAGGAATTCGTTTCACTGAAATAAAACACGCGTTTTTGACGCAGAAAAGAAATAAAAGGAATTACTGTTGCTCTTGCACCTGAACTAAGCGTTGTAAAAACATTTGTAATTCCCCCGAACACGAATATGGATTTCTCTTTTTTTAGATCTTTTTTCTTTAAAATTTCAATTAAGAACCTCTAATTAATAAGAAAACGCTTAAATGTTTTGAAATAAGTTTACGAACTAAATACTAGAAGAACTAAACATTAATTTGACTCGAGATTTTTTTATTGCATAAAAAAGTTTTGCTTTTACTAAAAAAAATTTTTTTTTTTTATTTGTCAAAATTTTTTATGATTTGTGGGATTCATAAGATTAGAAGCATAAAAAAATTTATTTTAAATAAAATATTTTGGTTTAGGTGTATTATTTTTCTTTTTTTTAACTGGTGTTGAACAGTAGACTCAATTTCTGAGTTTCCAACTATCAACGTTCAACTCCGTACCCATGTAGTTTATAACTCAATCCACAAAACAAAGAAACTCCACGATCAAGCATTGAGATAACCAAGCCTTCGTAATGGACTTTTTGATTTAACTTACCTGAATTTGCGTTACACGGAGAGGAAAACCGTGAAAATCTCACCCTGTCAGCTCGATGGCAAGGGGATTCTAACTATTGATTCGTCTACCACTGAGGATACTTAACGTCAGCTCTGTAGTCAGAATTCGTATCACCCAGCTACGGCTGGGATTCGATCCTGGGTTACCTCATTGGTACGTGAACTCTCTATCCTCTGAGCCACCGCGGCTTACGTTTATCATTAAAAGAAAAATACGCTTAATCACGTGTCTTGATGTAATCGAATTTCCCCACTATTTGCGATTATCTATAATTTGAAATGCGCCATGCTGATCAGAGAAAATTTCCAGGGTTATTTCGATTACTCCATATGCTTTCAGGCAAATTAAGAATGTATGAAAATTTGCTAAAACAACTTGACTTTGCTTAGGCTTAATGCAATGAGCTCTGTATTAAGTTACTCTAAATAAAAAAAAATATAGCAGCAGACTAATTGAGCTAGGAATAATATATTTTCTAATTAGATTAAAGGAATCTAATCTTAATAAAAACAGTCTGAAAAAAATTGGCTAATTACGCAATGAGTAATATCTTTTTTTAAAATAATCAAAATGTATTTTGAATCATTTTTTATGTTTTGAAGTTAATTAAAAATTTATGAAAATTTACTCAATCAGCTTGACCTTTTTTTTTTAGGCTTATAGCAATGAGTCTTGTATTAAGTTGCTGTAAACAAAGGAGTACATCAACAGATTAATAGAGCAAAGAATACTAAATTTCTAATTAGATGAAAGGAATCTAAGCTTAATGAAAACACACTGAATTAAATCTGGCTAATTCAGCAATGAGTAATATATTTTTCAATTAACCAAAAAGTATCTAGACATTTCATAACTAACCCAAAACTAATTTCAATTCAATTTTTCAATTTATGATGTTAATTGGCATCTTTATTTAAGTATATGTATTTTTCTTGAAATAATTTACTAACGCAAAAAAACATTTTATTAAATAACTATTAAGCCTTTTACGCTTGTTACCGGCAGTGCACATTTCATATAGATCCATAAAATAACAAAATTTTTTGATGTTTTTTTTTGAAGCTTTGGTCATTATTTTTGAATTTGTGTTAACAGTCATTATTTTGAATACGTTGTTATTCAGATTATTCAAAGTTGAAAAACAATGTAGGAAATAATCCATTTTTTGTTTAAAAAATTAAATCTGTGTAAAAAAAAAAAAACGCAATGCAAACACTGCACTGCAATATCCATCTTGCATTTAAAAGAAATACAGTTTTCATGTCTATTATATTTTTTAAGCAATTTTGTTTATTTAGTGATGTATATATGGCGAGGCATTTTTAATTTTCTTAAATAAATGCAGATAAAAATTCATTTAGAGACTTTTTTTTTCATGCAGCACAGATTTTGAAACTTGAGAACGTCAAATTTACTAAATACTTTATATAACAGAATAGCTATACAAATATAGAGATTAACTATTTTTCCCCCGAAAAAAGAGACCATTTTAGATCAACATGTTTCCAGATATGCATTTAAGTTTCCGGAATTTTCAGTAGGTATAGCACAGTACACAAAAATATCAATTCAATATAGCAAAAATATAATTCATATCCATATCAAATTTGATTCACATCAAAAATATAATCAATTAGTTTCACAAAAACACTTTTCTAAATGATTTTAAATTGTGGATTGCTCCAAGCTGTTCAATTGTATTAGTATACATTTTTAAAGCAATAAAAATAATTTCAAAAATTTTAATCAGCACATAATTGTATTTTTTAAAATATTTATTAGTCTAATTATTAAACATGCAATACAAAACATTATGAAATGCATCAACCAATCAAAATACCAGTTAGGATATAAAATAATATTTTCAAAAGCCTTTAATTTATATTTGTATTTATTTTTACGCGTGAAATTTGGAGCAAAAAGTATGATTTCGAAATTTAGTTCATCAATGAGCTCGTCAATATTATATCTTTATTTTACGTTTAAAAAGTTTAATTTGTTTTATTGTATTTTTACAAACTTACGAAACAAACTAGACAAAACATATCAATCAATAAAAACATCAGTTTTGACGACTTAAAAAATTATGCAAATTGACATTTTACTTTTGCGAATCAATATCTCTGACAAAAAATTGTTTTTCATAAAAAGTATGACAGAGTTTTAGTTTTTTTACTTTTTATAAAAATATCGATAAGTATTTTGCTGCAGTTTTTCTCGAAACAGTTTGTTTATTCCTTATGTAGTTGGAAGAATTTTTTACAGATTCTTTTTTTTTTTGTATCTTAAGTAAAAAGGAAAGAATGCTAGGATAAAAAATGCTCTAAAGTTAACGGAAAAAAGAAGTCCATTTTGCTCTTCTAACATTGCAGTTTCAACTGTTAGATGAACGAAAAAAAATTTTTTTTGCGTCTACTGAGGTAGAAGGAAGAATAAAAAATAACATGGGTAGTTTACTACTTTAAGATTAAAAAAAAAATAGAATCCAAGAAAATTTTATATTTTTAATTTTGTTTTCAACTGTATAAATATTTGGAGTTTATTTATTAAATGTTCATGAATATATTTTAAGATAAATAAATATAAAATTTGAAAATTAAGAAAATTTTTATGGTACTTTTACAGATTCGTAAACAAATATGAAAATAGTAGTGATATTAAATATATAAAGTTATGTACAATTTACATGGACATATTAAATCTGTAGTCTTATAACATGTTCAATATTTTGTATTAGATATTTGTTAACTATCCAGAGCAGCGGAGACACTTTTTTTTATGTACGGAAATGCGTTTTATTGTTAGAAAATCAAAAAACAAAATTTTAATTTTTAAATTTTGTATGATTTATTAGATGTTCATGAATATATTTCTTTTTTTTATTTATTAAAACAACCATTTATGATGTCCATTATGTAGAGTTTATATGCTTGTAGAACTCAGAACTTTTTCTGAATATAGAGATTGGTTTAGCAAAAAATAACTGAATTATAGCTAGCAGAAAAATTATGGCAGAAAAACTTGAATATTACTATTTCATTTTAGATTTTGGTTTTATTGTTCAAATTTTGAAGAGAAACACAGGATCCATATGGGTGATCTCGGTTTGGTAAAGAATCTATATAGGGGTAAGGTGACCAGACGTCCTCAAATCTCATGTACAGTTCATGAATTTCGCAAATTGTCCTTAACATCTCTGAGCACAAAAAATGTTTTCAAATTTCAAAAAATTTTCTCAACTGTCCTTGAATCTGAAAGCATCATAAATCCTTTTCATAAACAGTGAAATATAAAAATAAATAAATAAATAAATAAATAAAAAAGATAAATAAATAAATGGCTATGAGAAAAGAGATAAGAAGGCCAAGAAAGAAAGAAAATAGCAAACAATAATTTTTTTCCCGGTCAGTTCAATTTACTGAGTTAATATGGCGATTGTTTTCGATGTTTAAAAATAGTAAATTAGTTGTGTAAAAAAGATCGAATGTTACAAGAATCCCCTGTTCGAAATACTCAGATCCTTTTTATGAAAATTTTATAAATCCATAGTACAAGACGTTTTTTACGAATGACTTGCAAATTGATAATAGAAACAAATAAAACACTTTATTATTTATTCAAAAATAGTTATCTTTATTCTCAATCTATTATATGTTACAATAAATATTTACAATAAATATACAAGCAAAATAAATTAAATATTTACATTGCGAACACAATTATATTTTTCTTTTATACAAGTCAAAATATTTTCTATTTTTTTCAATATATTCTTACATTCTGCACAGCGCGTAATCTACAATTTAGATCTTGGTTAGAAACCTTAGTTGTCGATTAGCATCATTCGTCTAATTCACGTAGTTATTTGCCATGACATGGAAATAGCGATCGATATTGACTTTCACAGTCTGTCACTGAAGGTGGTCTGTTTCAGCTGCTGAAAGGTTTCAAAATATCTTCATTTACGAAACAGAATATGTTTTGTTATAAAATATGAGCACGTGCATTTTTATTTTATTGCTAACAGAATGAATGCACCAATCAAACTATTAAAAGAATCGACATTTGAATTTCATGCCTAGCAGAATGAATCTATTAATTACTGGCAGAATAAATATATGATTAACATAAATATCAAAATAAGTATGTTTGAATTTCATTAATAATAGAGGAAATGTTTGAGTTTCTTAAATAACAGAATGAATGTATAAATTTATTCACTCATTGACAGAATGAGAATATATATGAATTTCATTAGCAGAATGAATGTATAAATTTATTCATACTCTGACAGAATGAATATATATGAATTTAATTAATAGCAGAATGAATGTATAAATTTATTCATACTCTGACAGAATGAATATATATGAATTTCATTACTAACAAAAAATATATATAAATTATGGAATGAATTTTATTACTAAAAGAATGAATAAATGAATTTCATAAATAATATAGGAATTAATAAATTACAGAGTGAATATGTTTGAGTTTCATTAACAAAGAAATGAATGTATGAATTTATTTACAAATTGAATGAATATATATGAATTTCATTAATAACAGAAGTAATGCTTGAATATCATTCATATCAAAATGAATGTCTGAATTTATTTACGAACAGAATAAATATATGAATTTCATTAACACTAGAATGAATGCACGAGTTTCATTACTAACAGAAGAAATGTATGAATTTCATTAATAACATAATAAATATGAATGAATTTCATTATTAAGAGAATGAAAATATAGTAATTTTATTTCAACAGTATATAGATTTTATTCCTGACCGAATGAATTTATGAACTTTATAAATAAACAGAATGGATATGTTTTAATTTCATTACTAACAGTATTAAAGTATGAATTCCATTACTAAGGGATTGAATATATATGAATTCCATTAACATTAGAATGAACGCATGAACTTCATTCCTAATTCAAAGAGAGGCTTCAAAATTATTTATATGAATATTTACAAATTAATATTTACAAGCTATTTTTACATATTTTTTAAATAAAAGCATATTTTTCGAGTAGGTTAACAATTTATCGAACTACTGCATTAGTTCTAAGAAACTATATATATTGTCATATAACAATAATGAATGTTAATGTGGTGTAGCTCAATTTATTGAAGTACAATGAAGTATGCTAATGCTAAGTGCATTATTTTTTACACATCATACCAGAGTTAGGTTTGTAGGTGTGAGGCGACAGATATGACAGCAGTTGTTACATTGTGTTCCTTTTGATACGCCCCCTCTTTTTTTTATTCCCCCGACCCCGATGTCAACTGCCACGTGTGCTAGAACATCTCAAAAGCTCAGTGTAGCGTATTATTATTGCAGTCACCATGTGTTAGATTCACACACTTCCTGTAGTGTTGAGGAAATGAATAATCCCTTATGATAATACTTAAATAATGAGTTCATTTGTGAACTACAGTCTCTACAAGCTTTTCAATGTAAAAAGTATTCCGCAAACTTAAATGTGGAATTACTGCAAAAAAGTAATAAATGTATTCTTTAAAAAATTCATTTTAAAAGCTTTCTTTGTTTACATAACGAGTTGAATGTGTTTGTTATCTTTTTATTTCCGTTTATTTATTTAAAAGAGATGCATATATGCAACTATTTATGTTGTGACTCCTATACAAATAAAATTTGCTTGTATCGATATTTTTTTTGAGTAGTTTCACGTATATTTTCATTTCATTTTAAAATATAAATCAGAAGTTTCTTTTACAATCAGTTAGATATTAATCTTGATAATGTTACCTTAATTCATAATCGCAATAATTGTACTTAAATTAATATGCATTTTTTAACATAATTTCAATGTGTTCTCAATGTTATAATACGTATACTCCAAAAATATGAAATAAAAACTTTTTTGTACAAAATCTAATATAGTAATTTTATAAATCAATACATTTCAAAAACAATGCAGCAGTTAATGATGGGAGGATAAACAATTTTTTTTATAGGGAAATCTCAATGTTTTAAATGAAAGGTAAAATTCGCGTAACAATATCCGAAATGCTGAAACTTTGAATACAATTATTGTAAGATAGTATGTTATTTTCTCGCAATATTAAGATGAATTTCATTTCAATATAGTATAAGGTAAAGTTGAAAGACAAGGCATTTAATTTAAATGAAATATAATTGAGAGGCGAGAACATATTTAAAAAAAAAACATTTTAATAAGCAATAATAAACAAGGACAAATATTTTAAAGCAAAGCGTTCTATTTTTCATATTTTCTGTTTCCACTTTTTTTTATATAAATTTTACACTTTTCTGCACTGTGATAAAATTAAACTTATGCGAACCTTACATTAGTAAGTCGGTTAGTGTATAAATTGTTTCAGTTCACTAACCATTTCTAAATTTTGCCTTTTCATCACAACTACGATTTTCATTAAAAAAAATGATTATTAATGCTATGGAAATTATTATACCCGAATGCCTCTTATCCGTAGTGTTTTTGTTAACACATCCATTTTCAGTGATGACCGTAAAAATAGAGTGCATGACTGTAAAAAACATAATTGTAATTCTAATAATTTTCGATAAACTTAGTTACGCAGGAAAAAATTTATTTAAAAAAAACTCAAAATCACATCTATAATATTTTTTTTTTTTTTTTTCTGCATTATGAGAGAGAGAAGCACGTTCAGTGAAAAATTTTAGAAACAGTAAAAACAATGACAACAGTAACAGTTTTCAAAGATTATAATAATTACAAAAAACCTTACTCAGTAATATATGATTCTTTGTAGAACTTTAGCCTTCTAATTATATAAATGATTATTTGATGACAAAAACTTTCATAACCGTGTACTACCCTATTGGAAAAAATTCAAAATATCAGTAAAATTGCTACTAGAAGCAGTATAACCATACTGGTAATTTAAAACCCGGTATGAAACTACACTGGAAATTTTAAAACCTGGTGTGGATCTATATTAGAAATATTACGAGTAAAACCAGTATTGCGCCATACTGGAAATTTTATAACCGGTAGGCACTATACTGAAAATTTTAAAAACATTATGGTACGATACTGGAAATTTTGATAAAAGCTTTCAAATATAAAGGACAGTTTGAAGCCAGTATAAAATCGTACTGTAAATTTTAATACCGGTTTTCAAGCCAGTCAGCACTCAAGCTTGAAATTTTTAAGTAATTTTAAATTACATTTGGGAGCATTTAATCAGCATACTAGCTTAAATTCTAAATAAGTACATACTTTTCCGGCAATCAAAGATGTTTTGTAGTCATCAAACTCGCTTTCTTTGTTAATAATTCGTCACTATTTTATAACTTTTTTCTTGATAATATATATTAATTTTCGATAATTAATTTCTAATAAATTTTGATAATGATTTTAAACATATATATTAAGGGTGGTGATAACGAACGCTTTCAATGAATGATTTTAAAAAAAAATGCATGGTTGTCTTTACTGGAATTATTTTATAATTTTATCGCATCGATTGGTTCTTAAGTAAGATTTTAACACTTTGAAATCTGCATTAAGTTAGATATTTAAATAAGGGTAATTTATTAATAAAATTTGTTTTTATTAGTTTATTATTTATTTAATAATTGTTTGCCTCTTATTTACCTACTTACCATATTATGCAGCTAAAATTTACGAATTTTCTACTTTTTCTTCTTTTTTAAAAATGACGATTTCATCTCTCGACTCCTTCTACGAATATTACAGTTTCAGTCAATTGCCAACCTCCATTTCCTATTTTTACGAACTTAAAACTTGAAAAACGATACATACTAGGATCGGAGTTCTGTGTTTTTATTGTATCATCAAAAGCGACTGTAAAACGAGACTGAAAAAAAAAGTAAACATTGCTTTTCATTGAAAGTTGAAAGGCAACTTCTCGCTTCAAACGATTTTTACTGTTTTTTGGACGGTTTTGTGTTGCCAAGCTTTTGGAGGATATATTTCTTTTCGCAAGATTTAAAAATAAAGCTTTTGTCATTTCGACTTTACAGCTTTTTTTCACGTCTTAAATAAATTGGTAAGTGACTCACCACCACTCATGAAATTCGTTCTTGTGGTTTTGAGAAATAATAGGAAACTCAAATAAAAACAAATGTCATTAGACACACTTTAACGATTAAAAAAAAAACAATATTTAAAACTCTTTCCCTTCACACCATTTCTTGGAATTTAAAAATCGTATTTTTTCCACGAAAAAAAAATGTAAATAATAAAGTGATTTTATAGGTATGTACGCATTTTTAAAACATTATAAATTTCAAAAAATTTATGATTTTAGCGTACATAGCAGAAATTTGAAGAGTTCCATATTTTATTCTTGCCTTTATCCAAGAAGCTAATTTTATTTTATAACTGGCGATGAGCAGCTAACCCAATTGTGAGTTTAGACTATCCATGTTCAGCTTGTAATTTTGAAACGAACCCGAAGGCAAAGCCCGAAGGCAAAGAGATTCCAACCCAGGATCCGTCTACCACTGAGGATATTTTACGTCAGCTCTGTGGTCAGTGTGAGCCGGGAGCAGAATTCGTACCAATCAGCCAATGCTGGGACTCGAACCTGGGATCACCTCATTGAGAGGCGAACGTTCTATCCTCTGAGCCACCGCTGCTTCTACGAAACTGATTAAAGAAAATGTTCTTTTGCAAGGCCAGGATGGTTCAGGGAATAGAGCGTTCGCTTCTGATCCAAGTAAATACTACAAGCCTAATATGACTAAAACTCAAACCTAACCTAACGGCTGACCTAATTTAACAAGCCTAATCAGACGAATCAAGGATTAAAATCCCTATGCTGTTCAGATAATCTTGGGAGGTCTCCTGTCATAAAATACAAATCATCCTGTACTGTTTAATTTCATTAAAAATGCTTTTACAAAATTTGTTGGCTTGGATACAAAGAAGTCCCTTTGTCTTTTGTGTTAGGTAAAAAAACTACAAAAATATGAAGGTAAGTTTTATTTCCTGAAATCCTAAACTTGAACCAATTTTTCAATCTATATATATAAAAATGAGGGTGTGTCTGTGTGTATGTAAGTCCTTTATAGACTCCAAAACCATCCGACAGAAAGCGATGAAATTTGCCATACAGATAGTTTCAAGCACGAGGAAGGTCACTGTCAACATTAGAACATTCTGCGATAAATCGTTCTTGCAGGATGAGCGTAAAACGAAATGGAATTTTCTGATTGGTTAAGCGTTAGCCATTGTTTCAAATTTAGCGATTCAGTTTTCACATATTTTAAAGATAACATCAGTGATAATTGCTAGCATATAGCTCAGTTTGAACAAAAAATAGTTTATTGCACGTATTTAAATATTTAATTATTTTATATTCGCTATGTAAGATAAATTCAATGAACATTACGTGGTAGCACGCTTGGTTTACGTCATCAAATTTATACTTTGTCTGATGCTACGCGATTTTATTTTATTTATATTATTTATTTTAAACGTGTTTCTAAAAAAATACTTATTTAAAATCAACGGTAATGAAATAGAAAAAAAAGTATTTATGCATTCAAAAGCGAAAACTAGTGAGAAAGTGGTACTTATTCTTTCAGGAGAAACATAAAAATTCGACGCCAATGAGGCTTAATTACGCCAATTATGTTTAATTAATTAAGGTAGTATATGCATATTGAAATAAAAGAAATAAGCTACGTACTAGAAAGAAATATAAATGGAGTAAAGGTATTTATTTGTCTAGAAGAGCGGTAAGAAGTCGTCTTACTATCATTGACGACAATGATGCTTAATTAATGTTGGTGATACGGATTAATTGAAGTAAAAAAAAAGTAACTTCTGTACTAAAAAGCAAAAAGAAGAAGAAAAGCGCTTTGGGTAACCGTAAAAAATCTGCATATTATTATTGACACTAACGCTCAATTAATATTGATAATGTGTATTAATTGAAATAATATAGAATAAGCTATGTGCTGAAAAGCCAAGCCCATGGAAGAAAGATTAATGGGAAATTCGCTTAAGAAAACATTAAAATATCGCCATTCACAGATGACTCTTAATTCATATTTATCCCTGACGGTAATATGTTCTACTGGTATTATGGTAATTGGCGATTTAGTTTTGATTAGAATTCTACATCAAGTTTTCCTTAATTTCAGGATATATTTTTTCCAGGGGTAGCTAATATAGTGTATTAATATTTTAATGAATTAGAATATTTTAATGAAAATAACTTTATTCCACTACTACTTATAATTATTTTAACATTAAATTAAAGGCCAGATAGAGAAATGGTCATGCTCCAAAATCCTTATAAAGTTCTGTTTTATTTCTTTCTTTTTTTTTAATTAATACGTCTTTAGTTGGCGGTCACTGACAAATACGTATAAACTCAAATGTTGAAGGGTTATGTATTAAGTACCAAATATACTTAGGTATAAAATATATTGATATATTTGGTGATTATTAAAACTGCACCAATCAGTTTTAATGCCTACACTTAGGAATTAAGTGTTTTACGGCCCCTCGAAAGAGATATGTACCTGAAAAAATCACTTAATAGTGGTAAATTTTAACTATCATGAATCGGTCGCGAGCAATAGCATCATGCCAAGAGATGCTAAATACATTTTATCTTTATTCAATTGGTATGAATTACAAACAAAGAGCTCTTCTTACTTCAATAATGTAAGGTCACCGAAGATTACAACATATAACATTAAGTAAAAAAATAATTTTTTTTTTAGTTATACTCAGTGGAAGATCCAGGTAAGTGCCATTTTCAGAAAGAAAAAAAAACACACGCATCCGAATTATTTTATTCCCAATTTATAAGAAGGTGGGACTAATAATTCTTTGCATTATTTTATTTACCACTGCCTAATCAATGTGATTCTATCTAATCTATAAAAATGAATGTCTGTGTGTGTGTGTTCTTTATAGACTCCTAAATCATCCAAATGAAATCGACGAAACTTAGCATACAGATAGTTTGAAACACGAGGAAGATCACTGTTTATATTAGAGCATTTTACGACGAACCGTTTGAACGGGATGTGCAAGAAACAAAATGGAATCATTGCCTTAAATGTAACTATAGACAATTCAGTTTTGTCACATATTTTAAGAATAACATCAGTGACAATATCTAGCTTATAGCTCTATTTGATAAAAAAATAGTTTATTGCACGAATTATTAAGTTTAAGTACGGAAGTACGAGTTTAAGTACGGAATTATTTTATATTCGATATGTCAGATAAATTCAATAAGCAGCATGATGTGGTAACAAACACTTAATCAGTATTTGTGCTACTTGCAAAAGAAAACAACGGATCGTTCAACGGCAATATACGATGTTTCATCAATACTTCATCCGCCTATTCTAGGAAATTCTAATTATATCTTGATATATCTCAGATACATCTTAGATCTATCTAAGATATATCTGAGATAAATATAGGTCATTAAGATATATCTTGCTAATAAATCAGTTATGAAAATGGATTTAAATTGTCTATTATATATATGCATAAATTGTATTTAAATCCATTTTCATAACTGTAGATATATCTCAATGATTCTGTATTTACAGAATTTCTTAAAACATGTAATAGAATTTATTGCAGCATAACATTTTGGTCAATTCAATTTATTCTTTCCAAATAAAAGGAAATATTTTTCTCGTATCGCAAACACATTTAGGAAAAACTCCATTAACCTAATGCCAAGAAAATATTCCATATCATTTCTTTCTATTACTCAATATTGGCGAAATATGTTCTTATAACATTAAATAGAGATCCTATTTCATCTCTTTAGGCAACTTCTATTGAGTTATGATCGAGACCTTAAAAGAATAAAGATCAATCGAAACAAGACTCAAACATAAGTATTTGCTACTCTAATAAAGGATTCTTAGCAGAAGCGGAAAGCTGGTATATTGTTTTAGTTTTTTTATTTATTTATTATTTTTTTTTTACAATGCAGTCGTATTCTTCTTCTTCCCTTGAGTATTTGCCCTAAGGAAACAACAATGGATGTATTTCTCCTTTATAAACGAATACCTAGTTTTTCTTTTTTTTTCCGAAATGGTTGCTGTATTTTTGATTTAAAAAAAAAAAAAAAAAAGAATTCGAAATTTGATTGAAAAGTGTCGACTTTATTCAATTTCTTTTTGTGTACAAAAATGAATGTTATGATCAGAGAAAAGGCTGTATGGCCGCTGGTTATGGAATTTAAGGAATTTTTTTTGTACGGAGAAAAATTTAGTGTTATTGATTTGTAAATTGGTTTCGTCAGAAATCTTATAAAATTTTCGTTATCTTTTTCAATAATGATAAAAATAGCTCGTCCATAGCATAATAAAATTGTACTTTAATTAAGTTTTTCTTCCAATTTTTTTTTTAAGCGTTTTAAACTTTTCATTTTAAAACCCTTTTTTGATTATTTTGTATTAATGTCGGTAAAAATAAATGAAAAATATTATATTTAGCCTCTTAATATTTGGTAGTTATGAAATACAGCATGAAACGCAGGTGTCTCTTACTTTGTTTAAGGTAAAATCTTCCAAACAATAATTTTTAAAATTTGCAGTTATTTAAATCTAGGAGAAACAGTTATTCATAAATGGGATTTTTTAAATGTACAATATCAATCATTGATGAATTTTTTAATATGAAT
The DNA here is from genome assembly GCA_949128135.1 of Parasteatoda lunata. Classification (NCBI taxonomy): domain Eukaryota; kingdom Metazoa; phylum Arthropoda; class Arachnida; order Araneae; family Theridiidae; genus Parasteatoda; species Parasteatoda lunata. The sequence continues at coordinate 53,032,124 of OX421972.1, read as the reverse complement.
GAATTTTTTAAAATAAAACTACTTTTTTGATTTTATATTTTATAACATGTATAATTAAATTAATCTAACATATTTCTTCAGTTACTATTAGACTGTTTTTTTTGCAATCAAAAACTACTTAATTATACTTTGTAATTAGAACAGAATGTTTATGATTTTGTTTGTAATTTAAACAGAATCAGAAAAATATATATATAAAAGAGGTACCGTTTGAGTCAAAGGATTAACTCACGGTCAATCATCAAATACAAATTTTTAATTTATTAAATAAGTAATATACCAAGCAAACAAGTTTTATAGTTATAAATATTTTTTAGAGCTTGAACTTTGAAAAAGTTGTAAAAATATTTATGAGTATTAAATATTTTTCTGAGAAGATCTTTGAACTCTGTTTTTAATGATTTTTTAATAACAACTTTATTGTGATTGGCATCGATAACAACTCTCTAGATTTTGATAGTTCTTTTCATTACTTAATTTGTGGACTCCAATGACTTCATTTAATGAGAAGGTTCCAAACATATAAGTAAAGTGTGGCGATCTTAGAGCATCCTTTTACGATTCGAAGTATTTTTAAATTATGTAAGATATTCAAAATAATTTTAGAATGTACAACTTGAAATAAGTCATATATTTGATTAAAATTCTTAACAGAACTATCTGTTCTTGGGGAAAATTGCAATAAACCATTTTTTCTTTCTTTTTTTTTTGTATCAATCATTCTTTTTTTTCTTCTTTAAAAAAAAAATTATGTTATGTGTTTCATTTAATTATTTTATTGTAAATATATTTATTATATGCTTTCGTGAAATTGTGTGCCCTAAATGCTAGATTTTACTTGTTCAAAATGAGTTCACACACCTACAAACCTGTTGAAAGATTTATCAATCGTATATAATAATCTGGGGAGATATTGTCAGCGACGGTCTTTTAATATTTTTGTATAAAAAACACGTTGCCACGGTAACCATTACTATGAATGATTCCTGAAGTAGGGAGTAAATCAGTAAATTAATGGATATAGTATGTCTATAGAAAGAAATTCCCTTTCCCAAACTCTAAGGCCGTTTGTTGCTATGGAATAGTGCATTTCAAAGAGGGGAGTTTCTCTTTATCCTAATTCCCTTTTTCTAGCCGACCCGATCCAAAACCCATCCTAAATATTAACCCATTACCCCTACTTGAAATAGTTTCACCTCGTAACCATAGTTACCTCCATGGATTCAGACCAATGGCGGGGAAGTTGTTTTCATAGACAGATAATAGGTGAATCAGTGATAATAAGTTTGTTAATAAATGTAAACAAGTAGCGAACCGTTTTTATGAATGATATAGCAAATGAATAAAAATATGAGGAAGCAAATCACTGAGGAACAAATCACACTAGTTTGTAAAATAAATAAATAAATAAAAATGCTTGCTGACAGTTTGTTAGTAAAATGTTGTTTATATTTGTGATAAGCTATTCGATGACTATATTTTTTCTACATTTAATGTTCTTGATATAGACTTTTTATTTTATTTTATCAAAACACTATATTGTTTAAAGAAAGAATTGTAAAAGCGTTGAAGGCTATCATAAATAAAAAACGGCATAACACACTTTTTTGTTTCTGGAATAAGTAAGCGAAGAAATAAACTCTCCAAACAACTTTCTGGCGTCTTTTTTATTATACCAGTAATAAATTTTGTATTCGAGTATCTTTACTGCAGCAAGAGCATATCTGTGTTTATAAAGAATACTAAACATTTATGCTTCTCAAAGCTGTTTTACTAAAATTGAGTAAAAACTTTCATCCATTATTGAGACACTTTTACATCTTTAGATAATTTTACAGGAAATGTAAGTTTTGTTTCTAAGTGTTGGATTAAATAACGCAATTTTTAAAGACATGAAAATTGGATTAAGAAATGTTATTATCTTTTTTTTTAAATTCTAAGAAAAAAAACATGCAAAACTGAGATAACTAAACCTAAAACATAAGTTTAAAGAGATAAATTTTCAGTAATAAATGGCAAAGAAATGCAACGGATCGCATGGATTATAAACTTCGATAAACAGACGCTACCCATGGATTTATTGGAATATTCTATGAAATCCAAAAAATCGCCTGTTTGAACCTGAGTTGATTTACATTCAAATGAAGTTCCCATTCAAGAAGTTACTCAGTTTGTACTTTTTTAATTTTACTAATAAGTTTTTTTAGAAGTTTTTTAAAAATTTTTTTTAACAAATTATGTACATTAGTCAGATGTCACTAATATTTCAGTTGCTTTTAAAATGTTTAGAACTCTATGAAATCGAGTTATTCCGATTATAACTTGAATGGATTTCATTCAGACAATTTAAAATTCGCTTCTAAAATTTATTTCTTTTCATTTTAGAAATGGAGTAAGGAATTGAAGTAAGAAAACATTTAAAAATTGTAGTTATTGTAACCTTCCTTATCTATATTTTATTTTTTGGGTTGCTCGAAGGAATCTTTTAAGAATAATAATTTATTATTCTTAATCAAGAGGTTATTAACTAGTATGGTGTATAACTTATCATCTTAAGACTTCACCTGTAATATAATCGCGAGACTGCCTAATCTAGAAATTAGTGGAGACATTGTTTTTAAATAAAATAAACAAATAGAATAAATAAATAATGAACTTAATAATAAGATAAATATACAAATAAAATATATAATAAAGTAAATAAACTTAAAACAATTCATGTATGCTTTGAGTAATATCTTGATAAAATATAAATTCCAGTATTTCATTTGCATTTCGTTTCTTAAATATTAAAAATTTTAAGAAGTGAAGTATAAATTAAAGTAAGAAAAAAAAATAGTAGAAATTGTGTAATTTCTTATCTACATTTTTTTAGGTTGCTAGAATGAATCTTTTAAGACTAATAAGTATAAAATCAAGAGGTTATAACTTATTAGAGGTTGTGTATAACTTATTATTTATTAAAAACATCACCTGTAATGTAATTGCAACATCACCTGTAATGTAATTGGAATGCATAATATAGAAATTAGTTCATGCATTGTCTTTAAAGTAAAGAAATAAAGTTAATAAATAAAAAATAAATTGAGTAAATAAATAGAATTAATAAATAAATAACTAATTGATGTAATAAATAATAAAATGATTAAACAAATAAAATTTATAAATAAATAATGAAATAAATAACACAATAAATAAAGTAAATGATCGTCAAAATAAGCACATATGCTTTGAGCAATACCTTGATGAAAAATAAATTCCATGATTTCATTCAGACAAGTTTATAATTTGTTTCTTAAGCATCATAATTTTAGTTATAAAGTTAAAGAATTTTTTTTATCATGTTCGACCGAATTAATATCGACGTCAATTAGAACGAAGAAATAACAAAACTCTTCTAATACCACTATATTTGAAGAGATAAGTAAAACTCATTTTATAACGAAAGGAAAAAGCATTCCAGAGAGAAATATAATATTTTTGAATTGTTTTAATTTCTCTTTTACATATAATATCTCTTTGACAGATGTTGGTATCGTGTAATAATTCCTCATAATTTGATAGCGATTTCACCCGACTTAAATATTAAACAGGGATTCATTAAAATGAATGACTTTGGATTGTAACTTTCAAAAGCATTCTAAAACTATAAATTAAAGATAGCCCTGCATAATATATTTTCCGAAAATTCTCCATAGTTTTCTTATTCCATTTTTTTCAATTCAATGAAATTCATCTAGCTTTCAACAATTATAAAAAAAAATTAATTATAAAAGGTTTATTGTGAAAAAATAACAATTAGTTCCAGGCTATATGGAGCAGATAAATTTTTTTTACTTATTTTTTGAATTTGAGAAAGGATAAAAAGAAAACATAGGTAAACATTTAATGGGAATTGTAGTTTTTATAGGAGGAGATAAACAGAAATTTCTTTTAAAAGGTTAATTTAAATAAATGTATCTATCTTTGTAATGTAATGTTGAAATGTACCATAATATTTTTAGTGAACGTTAACGTACTTTAATATAATTAATTTATTAGATTTTGATTGTTTTATTTTTTCTGACTGTTAGAACTAGAAAATCAAATCAAATTTAAATAAATTAACTAAGATTAAACTAAAGAATTTTATTTTTAATTCCCTGATCAAATATTTTAAATGCGGTGATTAACCGTGTTTATAGATGTTAATGTCATTCTATTAAAAATTTATTCTATAAATATATAACCGAAAAAGCAAAACTATTATCAGAAAGAGTATTTAAAAATACGCGAGATTAAACTGCAAATGAAACAAACTCTTTGAGAATTGTTAAGTTTGTCTTCTGGAATGAATTGAAGATTTATTTGATTAGGCATTTTTTTAAGAAACCTTTTTAGAGAAAATTATATTAAGAGGTGTATTTTCAAGGAATTAAGCTATTTATTAAATTAAAAGAGTTAATAAAGAAAAACTTTAGAAATGTAAATTTTAAAATAGCTGTTTTTTTTGTGTATTAACTTCTCTGTTGAAACTGTGGTGCAATATCTCTCCAAATATGATGCTGAACAACCCAAAGAATTGCGTGAAGGAGCACTTCATTCCGGATTAACACTAAATATAGTGTTCCTATACGATTTAATGGTTGTAATTTAAATCTAAACATTTCAAATTGAACAATTTTGCACCAAACTTTCAAACTTTTGCACCATACAAGAAATATTGTCATTTCCGAAAACGCCAAGGTTGGAGCTTGGTGAGTTTTGAATGCCAAGAAGTGCCAAGTAGAATATCGCGAGTACTTGGTTTACGATCTGGAATAAGCTGCTAATGGAATAAGTGTGTTTTAATTTTTAACGCTGATATTCATCTACAGAAAAAAAATTTCTCTGCTTAATATGCATGTATTTTTTCTTAGTTGTGTAATAAGGATAATTATATTTTAATTTTGAAATCTCTGAGAACTTTATTAACTAATTTTATTATGAATATTTTTTTATTCGCTTCCGTTCTATTAAGCCTAGTTCGAATTCGTCTTAACACTGTTTTTCGAAGCTCTGTCGCCAAGGAGAAAAAAAAAGAAAAAAAGGCTATAGTTTAAGTGCTTTACACTTGAAGCAATGATTTTTAATTATGTATTTAATCTTGACGTTAAGATTTATCTGGGTTTTAAAACAGACAAGTAAATAAATATTTTAAAAGTTATTAAACTTTTTTTAAAAATCGCCAATTTGGCGACATTTTACCACTTAAATTTATTTATTTTTTGTTATTTCTAAATTAAGATAATTTTATGAGTACAGGTAATGTAGCATTGGAGCTAGATTTTAAATATTAAAAAATTCGACCACAAACGGTTTTTTTTAAATTTTCAATGAGCTTTTCTTCACATTAAAGTTTTGCGACATTTTTAAAGTAAGCGTAGACAGCGCTGACTTTAGATAGGCTAAACTTGACCTAACAGTCATGAGAACAGTTTCAAACTCACAACAGTTATAAAAACATCCCCTTGCGATCACACTAACCGTGGGAGGTTCTCCTGATCTTCCTCTCCATGTAACGCAAATGCTGGTTAGCTCCATCAAAAAGTCTTCCACGAAGGCAAATTTCTCCCAATACTCGATCCAGGAGTTCCCTTGTCTTCGGGATTGGGTTCATTCAGTTGGACATTAGTAGTCGTAAACTCATTCAATTGTGTCGACTGTTCAACGACGGTTATAAAATAAAATATAAAATATTATTAGCAAAAAAGCATAAGTTCATATTAAGACGGAGAATTCGAAAAATAGCATTGGGGTTCTCTTTGTGCTACGCAGATGTTTGATTTACGAACAAATGTTTTGAAAGAATTAGTGTAAATATTTCTTCTAAATCAATGGTAAGTAGGTACTTTATTTACGTTGCACTAGAGCTGCACAATGGGCTAAACTGTAAACTGTAAATGTCGCATCAGTTTTTTTTAAAAAAAAAACTTTAAAAGAACCTTGAGTGCAAGACATTAAATGAGGCATTCAAAATAAAAACCGATAAAACCAAACGATATTGAATTCTGAAATAAATGTATGACACTATACTCCTGCCTTCTACATTTAATGTTTTGAAGTATAAAATGAATTGGGATTTGCTAAAACTCCCTTATTCCGCCTTCAAAGTATACCCCAACTCAGAACGAACTTTTTATTACATATCTTTCAAAGTTGGGATCAACCGCTTACATTCTGAATGGCCCAAATCGTTGGCACCTCGCCACAACCACGAATCTGTCAGTTGCCAGATTTGTGTTTTTCGTGTTGTGCTAACGAAATGATAAAGCCAGTGCAGCTTTTTCTTCGCTTCATCCGCTAAATTACTTAATGCAACGATAAACTATTGTGCCTTGACTAATTTTTATAAAAACGCGGCGATGACCTGATTAGATTTTCAAGTTTACTCAAATTCGAATTTGAAAATAACGCCAAACACAAATAACGCCTAACACAAGTTTACTAATCATGACAATGACTATTTAATTCGTATACTATTCCATCACTGCATCGAGATCAATGCTTACACCAGAAAGATAAGTCTTATTGCTACTGAAGTAACTGTTAGTAGCTTTTCAATGGTTCATGCTGCACAAAAGAGGGTTGGTTGCACTAAAAAAATTCGTCTCGATATTTCAATCTATTTCCTCGTCCCATGAGTTGAGTTAAAAATAAAATGCTTATGAAGTTGATAGAGCTTCACTCACAGCAATAATAAAATATCGTGTATTTTTGATTTCTTGTGGAATTGGGATCAGACACTGTTCACGACGTCTGACGGAGTCAAAATTACGTGTAGTTCCCACCATGGTTGTTAAAAATAAACCCTAAGAAACGACCATGGTTGGGTGGTGCGTGTACTCTTGTTAGATTTCAAAATTTAAGTCAAAACGTTTTTTAAACAAACGTATGAATTATGGAGATGACTGGCTGATTTGTATGCTGTTCTGATCAGGGACAAGGATTAACGCTGACATAATAGGTGTTCATAGTAGGTGTTCATAATAGGCTGACATAATAGTTCTCTCTTTACATAACACAGATGCGGACAGGTCCCAATACCCCTTGTCACCTGGTTTGGATTTAAAATGAGAAGGTTCTGAAAATATAAGTTCAGTCAACCGTTGGACGATCAGTGATAATTTAAAATGAATTAAAATGAACAATTCTTCGTGATAAAATGTTTACTTTAATCCTGAAATTTTCTAATGAAGGAATGCATTATAGTTCTTCTATTTCCCCTTAATTATCCAAATGTGAGTCGTTAAAATGCTTTTAAAAGCAAACTTTATGTTTCCCTGAATGCGCTAGTCTTCTACACAAAAGCATTAGTTCAAATGAGTTATTGATTAAGCTATATTCCGTGATTTTGAGTTCCCTAAAAGACCTAAACTCGCCCTAATTCGAGAAAAGCTGTTAATGGGCATTAAAGATAATGCTCGAGCTAAGTGCGGACGAGTTCTTCGAAATTGGGAGTCAAACTTAATTTTCGAGGATTAACGTCGATTCAACATTGGCTAAAAAATAAGATTTAAGCTGAACAAATAAAAAGCTTACGATAAAAAAAAAGGTTTGCTTTATCCTTTTTTTATAACAAGTACTTTTTACCCTAGGTTTTTTGTTTTGACGTTGATGCTACAAATGGTAGTTATTTAGAAAACGTTGTTTCATAATTCTCTCACAGAAAACAGCGCCATCTTTGGACGAAAAAAGTTTAAAATTTGGTGAAAATAAATCTAGTTTCCTCATCAGAATGCCACAAACCGTTTATTTCTGTTTCCTTTTTCTTTAATTGTTTTTTTTTTCAATTGTCGCACATTTTAGGGACACTTGGTATAACAATAGTTTAAATAAGCTTACAGATATATTTTAATCTGTGAGATTTATAACAATAAAAGGGAAAAGTGTGCTGATGTGTCTGTGTGTTAATCCAAAACCAATGAGGTACTTGCAACTTGAGATGAAGATTACCGCTGAAATGACGTGCCTAATGATGTGCTTAGCATGTTAAGTTGACGTGACATGCCTAGCATGTCAACTTTGCTGTGTGAGTTTGATTTTGAATAAATTTTTGCATAAGATTTCATTGGAAAACTGCAAGCAACGTTAATTGTGTGCGTCGAACTTGATTGCCAGCTGAATCTTGTCATAGACAAATGCCATGTTTTATACACACGTGACGTCGCTTGCAGATACCAATTGTACTAGCATTCTGAAATTTGGCTGGTGCAAGGAGCAATTTTAGCCTCTCATCCTAATGATCGTTCAAAAATATTCAAAAATTTGTTCGGGAGAAACATTTAAAAAATTATTTTTTTTACATAGGTTTAAGGTGCTTTATAAATTAAATTCCTGGCGTTTATTCTTTTCAATTATTTAAAAAATAATATCAGTGATGTTTGATAGCTCACAGCTCCTTTAAAAAAACATCTTTAAAACAACGTAGCTAAAAACAGATCTTATAGCACTTTTTTCAATAATTATTTATTAAAAATACTTATCATACTTTTTCATAATTTTCACCGTTATCAGACTTGACAGAGATGGAAATTAAGCTTTATAAGTGCATAATAAGATAATTATTATATTAGATTTTAATTTGGAATAAACAGTAACTTTAATAGAGTTTGAACTTATTAGTATTGAAAAAAAGTTTGGTTAAAATACCAAAATTTGGTAAAATTTACCGTGACTTCTGACTCAATGAGAACACCAAAAAAAAACTCCGTAACTGTTACCGTAGAGCTATGGTAATAACTTTTGGTAAAATTACCAAAAAATACTGTTCTATAATTAAGCTGTTTGTATGTAAATTTGGCAAAATTATTATCCTTAAAGTAACATTACTAAAAGTGTCGGCAATTTTAACGGTTCTAGCATAATTTTAGATAACTCAAAAATGTTCAGTTGGATAACTATAATTTTATCTACTAACTTAAAATCATAAAAAAATTCTGTAACATACAATTAAAACATACTGTAAACATACTAAGGACTGAAAAACATACTGTATTTCAGTATGTTTTTCATTCGTAAACATACTAAGGTATGTTTAATATACCTTAGTATGTAAACATACTAAGGACTGAACAAGAGTGTACTAGATCCGTAAATAAACTATTCTGCATCAAGCTGACCTAATGCCCTAAAACAGAAGTGTGAGCCGAAACCTCACCTTCATCCTGGATATATCTACTTATTTATATTTATTTATTTGTTTTTGTTACGCATACATATGCAGGCTTGTGAACTCAATATAAAGAATGGGTTGTGTACCTTTGTCAAATTGAAGAACAGATTTCACAAATTTGTGAAAAGCAGCACAAAGTTACTTCTCTATTACAGCTAGATTTGAACTCGCTACCTCATTACTTCAGATCTCTTGGCCTTTTGAGTCATCAATCATAATAACCATTGGGTTACTTTACTTGCAATAAATCCAAGTGGTCTCACTGACTGAGTCTGCATTAATTAATTAGCATATTTCAAGTCACCTCCTCAAACCATCAAAAATGAGTCTTAGAAAGTGAAGATCCGAGCATTATTTCAAAACTTACCCTGGGTGATACGTTTTTGTTTGTTTTTCTCTTGCGCACTGTACGTACTTAACCCAGAGCAATTAGCGTCTCTCAAACAATATTACGCGCATGCGCAGTGACGAGAGGAACAGATTTGTGGCTTTAACTGGAGGTCTAATGTAGTGTTGCCACGATGTTTTCGAAGCAGGAACACCACAGTTGACTAAACATTAATATGAAAGAGAAGTGAATTGCACCATCAAGGTTTTAAAAGTGCCAAAATGTGCCAGATATAAGTAATCCTACTGTCATTGAAAAGCAATGGATCGATAGGGCAGGGATGTGCTGTACCATCATTGATTTATATCTAAGATTGAAGAACCATTTATAGAATTTGTTTCATAACTATTCCTGAGGTTCTTTAAGCTTTAAATCACTCCATTTGATCTAGCAACAGAACATGAGCTGATGGAGGTATCCTACGACGTCCACTAAACTTACAATGTGTTATAATTAATGTAAAACATTTAAGTAAAAGTAAACATCAAGTAAAATTTGGCAATCTGTATCTATTTTGCATTGGTTGTACTCATGGTGTTCAACAGTTCTTATCCACGACGAAGTTTGGTACTTTGAGGAGGATTCCTAACATCCTGGATAAACTCCACCACTTAAAGTCTTGTTCGATGATTTTGAGAAAGAAACAATAATTGTTTTGTGATAAATAAACTTTTTTCTTTAAATTGCAGACTTTAGGAACTTAGGTACTTCTATGTGGACTCATCACATCCTGGATAAACTGCCTATTAAAGTCACCCAAATTTTAAAAATAGTACAATTGTTTTGTGGAAAATGAACTTTTTTTCAAATTATAGACTTCAGGAACTTTGGCACTTCAATGTGAACTCATCGCATCCTAAATAAATTTCCAATTATGTCTCACTTATAAATTTTAAAAAGTAATACTATAACTGTTTTGTGACAGATAAACTTTGTTTTTTTTTAATTGCAGACTTTAGAAACTTAGGCATTTCGATGTGAACTCATCGCATCCTAGATAAACTGTCTATTATTTCTCATTTAAAAATTTTAAAATATAATAGTGCAATTGCTTTGTGACAAATGAACTTCTTTTTAAACTGCCAATTTTTAGGAACTTCGGTGTGGATGAATCACATCCTGGATAAACTACCTATTAAAGTCTTATTTCAGAATACAAAAATAGATTATTATTTTGTAATAAATAAATTTTCTTTTCTTTTGAAATTAAAGATTTTAGAAAAAAAACACGATTGAATCAGGCTCTTGATTGGTAGTTTATCGCTTAACGGATAAATGATGCACTAAGGATAGGCTGATGGTGTTCAAGAATTAAAATCGACAACTCAGTTTAACCTGCATTTCGACGTGATTATTAAAGCCTACTTTACAAATGTTAAAAAATAATTATAATTTTTTATAACATGTAAACTTATTTTTCTTTTAAAAAATTGCAGATTTTATGATTAATCTTGCTCTTGATTAACAAATTATTGCTAAGTGAGTAAACTGAGGATAGCAGGCTAATCTGATTCATGAAATGATATCAAGACAGTTTGGTATTTTAATGTTGGCTCATCGCATTCTGTATAAACTACTTACTAAAATCTTAACTAAAAAAGTTAAAAAATAATTGCAATTTCTTATGGTGAGTAAACTTATTTTTCTTCAAACAAAAAAAAAAAAAAAAAAAAAAAAAATTCAACCTTTAAAAGCAAGCGTAATTAAATCTTGCTCTTGATTAACAAATTATCGCTAAGTGGGCAAATTGAGGATAGCAGGGTAATGGTGTTCAAGAATTGATATCGACACGACAATTTAGTGCTTCGATGTTGACTCATCGCATTCTGTACAAACTATTAGTATTTACAAATGTTCTGTAATGTAAATATTCTATTTACAAATGTTAAAAAATGGTACATTATTATTATTTTTTCTTTTTTGTAACAAAAAAATTTTATTTCCTTTTTTATTAAAGTAAGTATTTAAGAAATAAACGTAATTTGAGCTAAATCTGAAAAATACAACAGCATGCAGCAAAAATACGCAACGCCCTTACAACTTATTTACTTGCATGTGACATATTTCAGCAGTCAACATTTTCCCCTTCAATTACTTCGCCAATAACCTTCAAACAAAAACATAATATAATTCTTCTCACCACTATTCCCACCTTATTTTTCTTCTAGACTAAAGCAACCATCTTAATCGTATTACCACAAAGCCATCTCATGAACTTCAACGTTCTTCTTGAGAATGAAAGCAACAGCGAGCTAAGTAAAAATCAATACATCGTTCCCCCCTCTGTCCTGTACTTGACACTCCCTCGTCTTCCTTCTAGTACATATAAAGGAAAAGGGGATTTAGTTGCGAGGGGGATTTAGATCTTAACCCCTTCTCAATTCGAGCGTATACAGCTTCGAGGTAATATTTTGGTATTCTGTAGTTTGAATTATAAAATAATTCTTCAAAGATAAATTGTTAGATTTGCTTTTCGATAACAAAAGAGAATATTTTATTTACGAAGAAATATTGCTAACTTAAGGAAAATCTGTTACAAAAACAATGAAAACGGTGGGAATTGATGTTTCAAATTACTAAATCAGACACAAAAACTCACTTTTTATGAACGAACATATTTATATATTTTGAGACAGATACAGATTTTTCACTCAAACAATATGAGAGATAACTGTAATCTAGAAAATAAGGTCCCAATAATTTGAACGATTTTTGTGTAATTTATCTTCGATCTGCAAGGAGATATTACTGATCTGATGGTAATCTTTAATCAAAAATATAAAGTGCGTAAACCTATATTTTAAGTTACGAAGCGAAAAACAAGAAAGTACTTTTATTGAATTTGACTCACTTTTCTTTAGATAGAGTTGGATATTTCACTTCCAAAAATTACGGAGGATTTTTTATTTTATATTTTTTATAACCATCGTTGAACAGCAGACCCAATTTTGAGTCAATGCCCACTAGTGTTCTACTCCGTAGCCTTGTAATTTTTAACGCAATCCAGAAAACAAGAGAACTCCAGGATCAAGGACTGAGAGAAATTTGCCTTTGTGGCGGACTTTTTGACGGAACGAATCCGCATTTGCTTTAGCCTAACGTCAAGATCCGTCAGACAATGAGAATATTTTACCTTAGCAATGTGGGTGGTGCGAGCCGGATGCGGAATTCGTGGTAGCCGTAATTCTATTTTATTTTATAACCATCGTTGAACAGCCGACCCGATTTTTGGAGTTTATGACTACTATTGTTCAACTCGGTAGCCTTGTAATTTTGGACCGAATCCAGAAGTCAAGGAAGATCCTGGATCAAGTATTGAGAGAACTTTGCCTTCGTGGAGGACCTTTTGATGGAACTGACCCTGCATTTGAGCTACATAGACAGAAAACCACGAAAACCTCCCACGGTTAGCCTAACGGCAAGGGGATTCTAACCCATGTTCTGTCTACCACTAAGGATATTTTGCGTCAGCACTGTGGTCGGTGCTAACCTGATAAGGAACTCGTATCGACCAGCCATCACCGGGATTTGAACCCGGTGCACTTTATTGGAAAGGCGAACGCTCTATCCCCTTGAGCCATCACGGCTCTGTAGCCGTAATTTGGAGTTCACGGCTTTAGAATTTGGCTTCAAGCATGAGAGTGGTTCTATCAAGTTAATTTCTTATGCATTTCGCCATTTACCTTAATCCATTCAATCGTATAAAATTTTGTTTTGAGCCCAATTATATAACTCGTTAATTTAAAGAAAACGTCAAGCAAAAAATAAATCCCCATCACTATTGTGTATAAAAAAAATTTTCATTTCTAAATCTTCTTTTTTCCATTTTTCCAAAATGAATAAATTATTTTTGTCACTATAATTTAGAAAATTTTAATGAAAATGAAATGGTTTAGAAGAATTGCATCATATGAGAATAACATGTAATTTACCTTCGGAATTTTATTTTAAGAAGTACAACGACTATCCAAATTTCAATCTAGCTCTAAGCAATTCCCACAAAAGAGAGAAAAAATAATAATAGTAAAAAAAATAAAAAAAAATAAAAAAAAAAAAAACAGACACATGTTTTAGGTGGTTAAATTTCTATGAGGTTATTCCACCGTTATTTTACAGTTTACGCATGGAACTTGTCAGAACCTTTCTCCTCTCTTGTTTCGCGAACATTTGAATAATATTTTTCTCTTACGATTGCTCAACTGTCCTCTCAAATGTCACAGCTAAACAAATATTATTTTAAGCTCCCTCTGATATTGCTATAATTACCCTAGATTTACACGCCAATAATCTCTCTAAATTAAAAAAAAATCATAAGGGCCACCGACATCACTGCTGCTATTTTGGTGTTCAACATTACATTTTGTTTTGTAGTGCAAAAACTGCAAAACTTAGAAACTGGAGAATACAAAGGTGTGTTGAAAAATGTACTAGGAGAACAATGCAATGAAAATATTAAACATTCGATAAAATATGAGAATTATTAAATGTTAAACTTGTACTAAAATGCACCTGACGGACCGCTCTACAGGCCAGAGGAATGCAACTTCAGACTTGAAATTCAGATAGTTGAAAGGACCAAATTTGTTTGTCCAGCAGCGGACTTATCGTAAAGGCACGGTTCCAGTAGACCACTGAACTCAAGCATAACTTTCTGCGGTCAGTAAGCGGGTGGTTGACTATTTTGATCAGCCTGCGTAGGGACCGATGGTAAGCGGTATCGGTCCTCGTTAAACTGTTCTACGGTAAAGTGCTCGACTTTACGCGCAGGTCGGCGGGCTACCAAAGCAGGGGAGCCATCCCCTCTGAAGAGGATCAAAATTGCGATGACATGTCTTTGGATCATCCTCAGGGATGTTTCCCTGACCGTCGCCTATAGCCCATTGTGCAGCTCTATTGCAACATAAATAAAGTACCTACCAAACCCTATTTGTTTCTGAACATAAAGTATTTTTCGAAATTCCAATTTGTTCTCGAGTTATTGCAATTTTAAGTGCTCTTTTGCGACTTTTTTTTATCACTAGCTTTTGTTTTACGTTACATTTTGCTGTGTTGCACAAAATATATAAAATTTAGAATTTCGAAATTACAAAGGTAAGTAGAAAAAAAGGCAGGAAGTACGACGGAATAAAAAAAAAAAATTAAAATTCGACAATTAGTTCGAGAATAATCAACTGTTAAAACTTAGAGGGGAAAATATCATTTTTTGTTTGATCTGAAGCCTGCTGAAATGCAAATACGGAGTTAGTTTTAAAATTCCAATTTGTTCGTTGCAAATTTAAATGCTTATTCGATTCTTTTTCAGATTTTATCGCTTTAAATGTTGATTATTTATTCACAGTTGTGGAAAATTTATTTTTCTCTTACGTGATCTTTCTTTATTACTTTATTTTATAAGCTCGCGCTCAAGTAGATATCAATCAAAAGCAACAAAAAAAAAAAAAAAAAAAAAAAAAAAAGAAAAGAAAGAGAGAAATTACTTACCAGATACAAATCTTAACGTTTACAGTGACACTTTTAAAAGTAAAAGAAAGAATAAATAAATAAAAACACAATAAGAAGAGATAAGAATTGTTTTTATAAATCTCGCCAACGTGTAAAATCACTTCTCATTGAATCACTCAATCTGTTGGTTAATTTTCAAAATTTTTTAAAAGTTCAGATGATTATTTTTCAAATTAAGGTAATCGTCCATTTGTTACGATTAATGTGTTAACAAAATGTTCCGGCATTGAGTTACAATAATTGTGTATTTTGTATATTCTTATTCTATGAATGTATATTCTGTGTTTTTGTGGAAAAATCGAAGTTAACATTTGTTAAAAATTGAGAAACAATTACAGAGTAGGGGATTCGAGTGAATACTCATATCAATAATAAAAATATATAATTACATTAAAATATCTAATTAAAATGTGTTTTGTTTATGACTATAATTTTACAAAAAAGAAACAAGCAAAAAAAAAAAAAAAAAAAATTAAATAAATAAAAACAGACATAAATAAAGTACATAAGTATGGTGACTACTAAAAATTCATTTGCAAATGGTCAAATTGCATGGAAATCACTGGTCTTTGTGTTCTAATAGAGATAATAAGAATTGTCTTAATTTTAAAGGTCTTCATAGAGTAACACATGGCGTAAAATAAACAAAAAACAATTTTTAAAAAGTTAGCATCTGAGGTAGTCAGCAAAACAACGATCAAGCTACTCAATCAAAAGTCTTTGGTTTAAAAAAAATCATGTAATGAAATAATCACTAAATAGAATTTTCCATGATTCAGGAATTTTGGAAGAATGCACCAAAAAGATGAAAACTTTAAGTAAAGACATGGAGTGGCAAATCAGGTTGAAAGGAACAAAATTGTGAAAAATGCATTCAAAGTATGAATCTGAATGTCTGTGGACACACCTGAAGAACTCAGAGCGGGGATTGTGGTCGCTTCGGCAGACATCAAAAGCACATCTGGTATCTGGGAACAGTTTTTACGTCGTTGTAGACTGTGCAATCAATTTAGCGTGAACCACTTGGAATAACTCTTGTACTAACCAGTCAAATAAATCTTTTTTTGTATAGTTACCAAGTTCGTAGTATCTTTCGTAGCTGCGAAAGACATTATCTGCAATCAGCATGATGAGAAATGTGCATGGAGTTTTCGCGATTTTCACCCTCGCTTAACGTGACTTGCAATCCCTTATTCTATGGAAAGTTTTTATTATCTTCTTGATAGTATTTATCATGAGTTTGTCGGTCAAATTTTGAAACACCCTTTTTTATTGGATTACAAGAATATCAACAATAAAGATTTAGAACAAAAGGAAAGAAAAAAAAAAAAAAAAAGAACGATCAAATATAAATGAGGTATTGCTTTAAAAAACGAAAGAATCTTATCATTAACAATATCTTTAAGCCTCATGAAGGTAGATGACACAGTTTATCCTATCTTTAAAATAAATACGCAGAGAAAAAATTTCAAGAGCGTTTCACTTAGTTTCAAAAATAAATATAGTGCAAAGTCGACATATTTGCTCTTTTTATGGCGGTAATATTTCCTTATCTTTCCTACAAATCATCTGCTTGTAGTATTTAAGGTTTAAAAAAATTCCAAGGTCTTTCATTTGCATGATTATCAAGATAGTAAAAACAACTAAGTTATAAGTTTTACTTTAATTTAAAAAAAAAAAAAAAAAAAAAAAAAAAAAAAAAAAAAACAATTAGCGTAAAAAAATTTTATAATTAAAGTTACCGTTTTAGTTATTTTGAATTCGTTCTATCGTACTCTTTTAAAGATAAAAATCAGGAAAAATAATAAATTTAATAAAAATAAAAATGCCGAGGTGAGCATTTTTGAAATAATTTATCTAAAATGATATTGTATCATTGCAATTTAAGTCATTTGCCCCCGAAAAAAAAAGAAAAAAAAGAAAAAACAATTATTTGATTGCCATTTGTCATAACCGTGAAGTATTTGTCCAAGTATAAATTTATTAATACCTCTATCAAGATAAATACCATCTGTTATTTTCTTTCAGCAGCATCAGAAAGCTTTATGGACTCTTAAACTAAACTCAATGGCACGACAGTCCAAAGAGGGCCAAGGCCTATTGTGCCCATCTCAGTTTTCTTGACCATGGGCTCTGGGTGCGAGAACAGATGTTTTGGTGATCATCCGGTTCGGTGGTCAACCGAACGCGGAAGCCCCATTATTTAGTCCAAGCTTGCTTGATACTATTTTTATCGACCCACTGAAGGGATGAAAAGCTGAGTCAACCTGGCCCGGTTCAAGGATCGAACACAGAACCCGTGGCACAAGAGGGCGAAGAGCTACCTCTCTGCCACCGGGATGTCTTTTTGGACCCTTAGATGTACAAAAAAATTACTTAACAAAAATAAGATACTTAAAAGTCGATTTCTCAGGAATCTATTTAGCTCAGATTTTGACATTTTAATAATAACTATTTCTGTGTATAGTTTAAATTAAACAGAGGTAGGCATAAACTATCATTTTAATGGGGCTAGCGTAGGCACATAGTGATGGGGCTAGTGTGGATATGATTTTTTTTAAAATTTGAAACTAAGCAACTTAAATTTTTTATTTCTGTTAAATCGCAATGAACGATATCAGATCTATATAAATAAAATGAAACTTCTTGACAACATTGACTCAATAAGAATTAACGACTTTGTGCTAGTCATGTTATTATTATTTGAATAAAATTGAAAAACTGTGTTATATGGTCAAGTGGGAGTTGTTTATCGATTTGGATATTATAATGTTCAATTCATGAAAAAAAGGGGGGTGGGCATAAATCTTCCAATCATAAATCTTTCGTTTTTCCGAACGAAAAAAAAAATCAGTTCTTAATTCATATTTAAAGTTGACAATTCTCATTTAAGTTCACAAAAATTAATTAACATTTAAAATTGACAGTAAAGTTGATTTTCTTTTGATGAAAAAAAAAATATCAAACTATTTATTTATCAAATTAATAAAATCGAATAATGGCTTCCCATTGTAGTGATTTGCGATTAAAATGTCTTTCTTATGTGGTCTGTACTGTGAGATGCTCTATTACACTTATATTTATTCTCCAATAAGGCTTAGATTGAAATTAATTTCATTTTGGCTTTGAAGCTTTCTGAGTTGTAATAATTGATTACTAAACAAGTTTTCAAGTTTATCTACACTAGCCCCAAGTAGTGCGGAGTAAAATTATCTTTTGTTTAAAAAATATTATTGAAAAACTAAACTTTTTAAATCCAGACATAAACCAGAATATTTAAAACGCCCGAATTATTGTGAAAAGAATACTTCAAGAGTTAAAAATTATATTTAACTGGGTTTGTTTTGACAAATTAGTAAATAATGTCCACATCAGCCTCCCTTTTCACTATTTAGTAATTTTTTTTCACATAAACGCTTTTAAATTAGAAAAGAACGCATTACGTATTTTTTCTTTTGCAATCATTTTCAAATCATAATAAATCTAATCTAATTCATTTGTAAGTGGTTTGAAGTCAGTAAGCACAAAGAGCATAACCTTGTTTACGATCTGATGATATGATAACATACTTCAAAACTACCTTTTGAATTTCTAAATGAATCTTCATTCTTATGATTGGAAATGCGTGGCGTATATTTTCCTCGTCTCGAAATTATGATCTTTATAGAACAGGCATGAATTATGAGTAAAATAGATAGATAGATTTCGTGAATTACGTTCATATTCAAATAATTTATTACTGATAATTGTTTGATAAAAGCTTTTTGAAATGTTTTGAATAAATTAATAGAGGTTTAACCGATAACGTAGGAAAAATAAGTCTTTAAGGGTCATTTGATCAGTGTTTCATCATTGTTGCATTCAGAAAACCTGATTTGTTGAATAGAAGAAGAATAGAAAGAAAATGTTTCATTGTCAAGTTGAATTTAAGATTAGAAAGACCTATGGAATGTTGCAAAACAGCAGTGGTAAAGGTGCCAATCGAAAATGTGAATCAAAAACGAATCGAAATGAGTTATGTTATGCACAGTCTAATTTTCAGCATTTTTTTAAATTTGTCTAATATTTTTTTAGGATTATCGCATTTAGCTTATAGGCCTTCATGTAACTAGGAAAGGTTGCTTTAAATTAAATTACTTAATATAGACTGGATTTGTTAAGATTTAATGCTTTAATAAGTCGATTTAAGAAGTATTACATTAAAAATTCAATTTATTTGAAATAAATTGGCTATTTGAACAAAGATATTTTTTCTAATTACCCCTAAATGTAAGTAGACTCACTGCAGTTTATCCAAATTTTCAAACATTTTGAATCTGAAACCAATAAAATCAGAATTCTTTTCTCATAAAGCGAAACTTCACTGAGAGAAAAAGTATGATAAAAACTACAAGAATATTCTGGATCTAATGTTTCTGGCTCTATGGGAACACCAAAAAAAGTTCGCTAATTTTTGCCGAAGTACTTTGGTTAAGAATTTGGTAACAATAACATATGGTTTTATAATATGATAAAACTTGATAAATGTGGCAAAATTGCATAATTTTATCATGATAACTTAGAGAATAGCCTAAAAACCATTTATATGGTAAAACCTGCTTTTCAGTTTTATAATATTTACTAAATGTACGGAAATAATAACTATAATTTAGAAAATCAGAATTTCCGGTAAACCATTACCATATGAAATGAAAAATTACTAAATGAATTTAAATATCGTATATTTTGCATTTATTATCCAGAATTAAATATTTTTATTTTCATTTTACCAAAAATGTTATTACTATACTGTACGGTAAAATTTATCAGAAATCTTTTCTTCGTGTAGACACAGAATACAAAATATACACACACTATGTATTATTAGATATTTGATATTAAGATTATTTGGAAATTTAGTCTTTCACTCATTCACTGTTTAAAGGCCAAAATTAGAATCCCATCCTTTGACTTGGTATTAGTATCAAAGTTGTCATTTGAACCCAAAAATTATAAAAAATTATTAAAGTGTCCACCAAGTGATCCCCTCAAAACCAGATATTAATGACAATTAGAAAGCAATGGGGAGGAATGCCTATAATATATATTAAATGTAGGCTATACAAATTTTTTTAATTCGCTTCATATCGTAATTTGCAATATCGTCGATTTTAGCGTGCTAACTATAATACATAGAGTAACAAGGACAAAATAAAATATTTAAAAAAAAATGTTTTATACTTATTTCGTGGCATATGTATATGTTTTTCGAAATTTGGACTTTGACTTGGAATTAGTATCAAAGTTGTCATTTGATTCCAAAAATTGTAAAAAATTATTAAAGTGTCCACCAATAAAATCCCCTCGAAACCAACCTCCAGTCATACGCTAAACACCTTGTATAAAATTAAATCGAAGTATAAAAATTAAATAAAAGTGCTTTCAAATGCCAACTTCTTATATATATTACTGATAGATTTCTTCTCTCGATAAAATTTATGATAAAATCTAAAAAAAAAAAAAGTATTAACGAACAAATTACAAAACTTCGGGAAAAAATATTCCATTCCCAATTGGAAATGATTATGAAAATTCTAAAAAGAAAACTTTATTTTCTTTTGCCTTTCTAGTAAAGAAACATATGAAATCGATGAAAATAATTAAATATTAAGAGTCATGTATTTTTTTATTTTATATTTTTTAACTGCCACAAAAATAAATCCCAAAAGTTCACACTACACTAAGACAAACTTGTAAAAGAAAAAAAAAGCCTGAAATAATTTTAAAGATGAAATTAATGCGCAAAAGATATCTGGTGTATTTTTCATCGTATTTATTTTTCTTCTTCGCTCCCTTTACATGCATGAATAAATTATTTTGAAATCAGTCACGTGAATCGTGACACTTCGGATGCCGAAAAAATAAATGCGAGAAAAGAAACAGCTTAACAAGATTTTTTTTTCTCTCTATTTTTATTTCTCCCTATTTCTTTTCCTAGAAGAAATAGGAGATTTAGAAGAATTCCCATAAATAGGAGCTTCAAATATTTGCTAAGTCTGATTGAGGAGAAGAGAAAAAAAAAAAAAAAAAAAAAGAGAGAGATTTTGTTGCATCATTTGCTAAAACATACATGGATTATTTTGATCGCGAAAACTCAAGTATGTTTGTGATATTTGTTTTTATTAGAAGCATAAATTTTTGTTATTTTTTGCAGAATAAAATATTTATGGATATAACTTAGCAAATATTACTGTTTATGAAATTATTAATTATATTGTCTATGAAGCAAATTTTTTAAAACTTAATTTAGTTATGTTTCATTTTTCTTATTTTCGGAAAATTTATTTCGATTCATCAAAATAAAATATTTTAAAGAAAAGATTAACTGTACTGCACAGAAAAGTCCATAAGTTGACCGCTTTTATTATTAATTTAGACTGGTGGTCAACTTATAGAGGGGTTATCAATCTTTATTTTTTCCCTAACATTTTATTATCAATGTATTCTGAAATATATCATGTTATTAACATTAATAATGTTAACCAGATTTTTCTTGCATGTTACCAATTAAAATGAAGATATATGTAATTAAATTTTTTAACGTAACATTAACATTTCATTTTTCAACTAACTCATGTGTTCTATAAATGAGATTAACACTCTGGTATTATATTGATAAGTATAAAAAAACAAGTATGCTTATTTGTCCGTTTGTGTTTTACACAAATACCTAATTTCTTAAATTATCAGTACACAAAAATGTGTACACAATTAGAAAGTTTTTTACTGTACTTATTTCAACAAATTAAAACTTGATTTCATTATAAGCATTTATGAATCTATTTATTAGAATAACTTTTAATAGTTTTCCCATATAATCAAATCTCTAAGTGGTAAGTTACACTTGTTTTTTTTAAAATTTTTTTATCTATTTTAAAATTGCAATTAATTTGGAAAATTTTTTAAAATTTTTTTGCTCAAATTATGAAGGGTTTTATTCAGTTTATACAGAATTTTTCTTCCCCAAGGAATAAAAATTAATTCAGTTGTCAAAATACTGGATAGCTTGTTTGTCAGATAGCAAAGTTTTGCCCTCTTTTATAATAAATAAATTCGGATCTTAATAATAGAAGTCAATTTGAGATGTTTCACATTGAGTTAAGCGACTAATATTAAAGCTGACACTCGGAAGCTTTACACGGGGAAAAACTGATCCGCCAAATGATTACCTTTGTGGGGCAAGTGTTATCGACGTTTCTCATCCTTTATCTATGAAAAGGTACCCCAACATAGAAACAAGTTAACATGTCTTATATACTAGTGGATTGATACTGAATAATTGTAGTGGTTGACACGCTACAGTACTCCCCTACCCGAATTTTCTCTGTTTCAGAACTTAATGAACTGATACCACTAGTTGATTCATTGTTGTTTCGCGAGAAGCCGGGAGAGTTGTATTAAGATCACTGGACTCTAAGTGCTGATAGTGAGAACTGTATTAAGTCCCCAATCGTGGTCACTTCTGTGTTGCCATTGACAGTCGAGTGTATACAGGTCGACGTAGTGTCTGATCGATCGATACTGAGTGGCAACAGCATGATGAGGACAATGTCGCAGTCACAACACCAGTCAACCGTTTAATGAGGATCATCAATCTAAATAGCAGTGTTCAGATCACGTCCGCAAGTCACCAATGTGGGGAAAGTGTTATCGACAATGTCAACTTTCATTTATCGAAAGATACCCCAACATAGAATCAAGTTAACATGTCATATATACTAGTGAATTGGAATTGAATAATTGTAGTGGTTAACACGCTACACATTCATTGCTTACAGATGTTATATAAATAATGAATTATAAAATGTCCAACTTAATGTAACTCGGTTGACCAATAAATGAAATTATTTTTGCTTGTATCTTTTTTTGTTTGAAGAAAATAAGTCAAAATTAAAATTTTTTTAACAGTAAAATTTTACTATTTTTTGAAATGCGATTAGATGCAACCTTGGGAGTTGGAATCCCATTTCCCCCCTTCGTCACATCAGTGATTCTCATTGGAATTTTCTGGGAACATTTCCTGTAGAGGGTTTGGGAATCATTACCACAACTAAAGCAGAATTTAATTCAAGAAAATTTCGTTGCTTGCGATGCGAACTTCTTGTTGATGCAAGCTGTTGGGCAACGAATTATTATTATTATTATTTTTAAAGTGAAATCTGACTTAACAGTCAACAGCGTCTATTATTCTCTGCGAGTTGTTAAACTTAGATAAATAGGTAGGAACTATGGTTACGTGAAAGATTGTCTAAAATGGTCAATGTCGAAAAAAGGAATATTTTATGTCTCTGAACACAAAATGGTAACTGAGAAAGTCAACAATGAATGTTTAAAATTTTTGACGAAAATGCTTTTTAAGCACTATTACGTTAGTTTAAAATCAAAGTAAATAAATTTAATTTCAATATTTAAAATTAGAAATTGTCAATTTTATTACTGAAGTTAGTTTTAAACTCCGAGTTATGTTATCAAAACCATTATATTATTAAAGAATTCGAAAATTCTTTGAGGAAAAAAAAAGGCAAATATTTTAGGTATATTTCATCCTTCTATTTTTAATATATTTGAAAGTTTGGTCATGAGAGGAAAAATTTATGCCATATAATTTTATTTCTCTTGTGAGAACTGTCATTAACAAGGTATTATGTTTTTCAGTATTTCTCTCCTAGTTGGCGCTGTCCTACCTATCGAACTCATTAAAATACATGACCATCTATTCTTATAAGCAGATGATCAAGTTTTTGCTCAAGTTAGTGAAAACAATTTCCTTTTGCTGTTTTTTACTCCAAAAATATAATTATTGCTTTTATTGCGTGTATAAAACTTAATGTTATAGGAATAAAATATACATGAATTTAAATTTGCCAAACGAGTTATACAAAGCTTTCGAATTATATACTGAATAAATATTATATTTGCTTTTATTGTCTAATATTTACTCCTGAATGGGCTTAACTTTAAAAATGTTATTACAAAGTGTTTTAAAAGCATATTTTAAATGTTTGTCTTGGTAATAATAGTTTCAAATAGTTCAGAGGAAACCATCGTCTACGACAGTTGCTATAAATTAAAATGCCTAAAAGGTTGACAATATATTGGCATATATTTCAGCAACCTTATATTTGCGGTAATTACAAAGAAAATGCAAAAATGCGAAAATTAAAATATAATTTAAAGCGCCTATAATGCAGGCAAACTAACTCAGGTTATAGTTTTTTTTTGTTTTTTCTTTTTGAGAGCAGATATAAATGTTTGCATTGATATTTAAAATACAGATGTTAAAACAATAAAATATATTTCTGAACTATAATACTCATTATCTGAGAACGACTCAAGACTAACTATGATCTTTTCAGAGTAAACGTAAAGATAAATAAACCTTGAGCTTTTATTTTTCTTTGCTTTAGAAGGTTGGCAACTGCTCTCTTACCGCTTATAATGCGACGTAATATTTTCAAAGAGTTAATTTTCTTTTTATCGAATAGAATAAAATATGTAATGTATGAGCACGCATGTCTTCATTGCATAAAACATAAAGTTATTAATTAACCCCTAAACAATCTTATTATTTTCCAGAAAGTGATCACAAAACTGCCTTTTTTTTTTAGTCATAAAAATTATGCATAAAAAAGGTGAACGAACAATATATGTATTCATTTTTGATTTTTGGAATTTTTTATTTTGAAATTTATAACTCCATATGTCTATGTATCTCTGACACCTTAATGCATCCATATTAAAAAAAATATTTCTTCTCATGTATTCACAAAAAACATAAGTAGCTGATCTAAGAGTACGAAATATATATTACAAATACAAATGTTTGGATAGTGCTGACATCTAGTTCAATATAAACAATCTCCAGTTATATTAAAAATAGTCTAGTGCAGCCATCTAGTGGGTAAAATAACAAATAAAAAAATTTCCGGGCGCAAGAGATGGATATATTTGAACAATAAAATTTTATACCTTACAACTCAAAAACTGTTCGATTAATATTTAATTAAAATAAAATAGTAAAAATGATAAATAATTTATTAAAGTAATTTTTATATGGAATTATCTTTGGATAATTAAATTTTATATTTCTGTGTAAAAATATTTCAATTCGCTTAAAAGTTTTTCGAGATATGACGAAATACACAAAAAATAAAATTAACATTAAAGGGTCCAAATGTTGGACTGCCCTCCTGACCAAACTATTGTGACCTTATTTCCCAGATGGCGGCCAATGTTTTAGGGTTCAGAAATCTGAATCCATCTAAAAATGTGTATGTTTATTCAGAGAAAGTACATTTTTGTGTCTAATTTCGTAACTTAAAATAATTTTCTGCACTAATTAATTAACATATTTGATATCAGTCCCTCGAATCATTAAGAATGAGTCAGAACAACAATATTTAATCAAAAGCTATGAAGAGAGGTCAGTTTTTTTTCCTCACTGCTCATCTATCAGTGAAAATTATACTATTAATAAATTTACACTGAGTGGCAAAATTATTATGACCACCCCTTCAGTACGCTGTTGGGCCACCTTTTGCGCGTATTACTGCCTTAATTCGTCTGGGCATGGAATCTATGAGATGTTGGTAGGTGGTAGAAGGTATGCCAGACCATGTTCGCTGAACTGGACTTGCCAATTCCTGCAAATTTGATGGTACTGGATCCATCTGTCTGAGCGCCCGTTCAATTTCATCCCACAAATTCTCAATTGGATTGAGATCTGGGGATTGTGCTGGCCAACGAAGCAAGTTAAATTCTCCGTAATGCTCTTCGAACCATCTGAGGACAATGCCAGCTTTATGACAAGGAGCGTTGTCCTGCTGGAAGTATCCATCCCCGCCAGAGTACACCATTGACATAAACGGATGTACTTGATCTGCGATGATACTTAAATACCCTGGGGCATAAAGGCGTTGTGGTACAGGAATTAAATGACCCATAAAATACCAAGAGAACATTCCCCATACCATAACGTTGCCACCACCAGTTTGAAGTGTCGTGGCAATGCAGTTGGAGTCCATGCTTTCGTGCTGTTTTCTCCATATTCTCATCCTGCCATCTGCGCGATGCATTTGAAATCGTGATTCATCGGACCACATGACCCTCTTCCAGTTATCTACTGTCCAATGTTTGTGCTCCTTTGCAAATTAGAGACGTCTGCGCTTATTTAAAGCAGGCAATAGAGGCTTACGAACAGGTCGTCTGCTTCCATACCCTATACGGCGCAATGTGCGTCGAACAGTCCGCTCAGAGACGTTCACAGTTGCTCCTTGATTAAGATCACTTGCAATTTGTCGCACTGTTGCTCTCCTGTTGCGCTGCACAACCCTGGCCAGCCTTCTCTCTGATCGAGCATTCAGTACCCTGTGACGACCACAAGTCTGATGTTGAGACCCGGTCTTTTGCTTGATTGTCCATTCTTTGTACACATTAACAACTGCTGCTCTGGAACACTTCACAAGTGCAGCCGTTTTGCTGATACTCGTTCCGACACATCTCGCACCCACAATCATTCCACGATGAAATTCAGTTAAATCACTTTTCTTTCCCATATCTGAGCAAGCAACACAGTATAACTGATGACTCACTTGTCCAGCATTCCCGTGTTATAGTTATCTTGCCCTCTAGCGGGCAAGCCAATAAATAATGCCAATAACTCATTTGCATAAAACTCTGAGGTGGTCATAATAATTTGGCCACTCAGTTTATATGCAATTTTCTAAATTTCACTGCATACCATTAAACGTACAATTAATTAGAAGTTTGTCCAGTATAATTCCAAGCGATTTCGATTTTTTAAATAATTTATTTGTTTTTGGTAATGGTTTCAGCTCGAAGTAATTCATATTGGTTGTTCTCATAACTGGACTCTATGGTACAAATGTACCAATGTATGTTCCTTCTCATAATCAATATTCTAACAAGCGCAAATGGATACCTATTCTTTTAAATAGAGAATTTTTTTACAAGAAATATTATTTATCACTCGGAAATTTACGGTAGCTTAAAATTTTTACTTAACTGTTTACATGGTAATGTTCCAAAAATGGAACATGGTCTTGAGTTTAAATTTATTGAGCAATTGAGTTTTAATTTAATGACCGAATAATATTGTTTTACATACATCTAAAATTTTCATTGCAAAGTATTCTTTCCATTTAGTTTGGCTCCGTTTCCATAATTATTTGACTTTTTATGAATTTTTGAAATTTGATATAATGCTCAAATTTTTATCCTGCTTGTTAAAAAAATTTACAAAAAATTCAATTATCATAATACAACTACAATACTTACAAGTTCTTGAAGGGATAATATAAGCCGCCGATAGGCATCAAATTTAATTTTAAAATTTAAAGTCTAAATATTATTTTAAAACATGGTGTTTCATGGTTGAAAATTGGCATTTCAAGGTTTCTATTTTTAAATTTTCAAATGATGCATTGATTTATGTTATATGCATTGCATTCAAGTGGTATTGTGACACTTATTCAAGATAAATAATGATGCTTGAATGAAAAGCCTGATGAATTTACAGGTGGCTGATAACAGAATGACAGAAGCAGAATATTTAGTAAGTACAAATATATGTATACTGTTTCTTACTCAAAGATTTTCCGTTTTGTTGAAATTCTAACTATTGAAAAGAAATTTCTTCTGAAAAGGTGATGGCTTTCAGGTGAATGTAATACTTTTTAAAGTAGTTTGACAATAATAGAGTAAAAAATTAACAACAAACGAGTTTTTCAATGTGTTTCTAGCAATGGTATTGTATAGATTCTTTCTATGATACATTTGTTGTTACAGAGTGAGTAGATGAAAGAAAAGTGTATTCTTTTATTTGTCACATTCAAAAATTTTGTTTTCACTTAGCCCCATGTATAAGAGATGCATAACGCTAGAACAAACGTAGGCCTTTTTTGAAATATTTTCTGATTCAGATTTGGAAAGTCTAGATATTTATCGGCTAGAGCCTTATGAACCAGGAGTTTTAATTTATATGGGAAAGAAAGGTCCTGGGTTCGAATCCCGGGCAAGGCATGGGTGTTCTTTCATTCTCTGTACTATCTGTCCATACTGTGGGAGCAACGTTAGGCCACCTAATATGGTGCCCCTGAAGCAGTGGCGAGCAAATCTTCCCTGAAATGCCTAAATTTTATTTTATTTTATAACCGTCGTTGAACAGCCGACCCAATTTCATGGGTTTACGACTACTAATATTCAACTCCGTAGCCTTGTAATTTTGAACCAATACAGAAGACAAGGAAACTCCAGGATCAGTACCCCCAGAGGTATTGATTTGTTATGGGAACATGGAGGACTTTGAGACTCGACAGATTTAACGTGCATCAGCCACCATTTACTGCACGGGGAGTCTTCGGCCGGCAAGGATCGAACCGAAATGCCTAAATTGACGAAATGCCAACCCAGGTGGGCATTGGAAAAGAAAATTATACATGGGAAACATAGATTAAAAAAACAACTTAGTACTTATTATGCCATTCTAATCTCTGTGGGATATTGTTTTTAAAAGTAATATTGGAGAAGATTAAGTGAGAATCAAGTCCTAAAGTAAGCGCAAACACAAAATTAGAAGAAAGGGGAAAAAAAAAAAAAAAATGAAAGCCCAGTTACAAAATGGAATAAGAAAGTGAAATTTGATGAGCCAACAGAATTAAAAAAAGCTGGAAGAAATTTTGTAAAAATATCATAAATGATATGTCATGTGCTCCTCTAGACTTATTTTAAAAACTATTCCTGGAGAATATCCGAAATATCTCGTCAAATCATATCTCGTATAATCATCATTTTAAGCATTGATAAAAGTATAAACATCTAATATACTTCCCGGAATAGTTTACATTTTCAAGGTCTAGTTTGTCTAAAGTAAGAACTCTCCTGGCCACACGTCTGGACCCGTGGCTGTGACTATGACAACGAGATATAACTATTTTAATTAGGGGTGTGGGGTCACTGTTTAGGACAGGCTTTGGCTCGGGTTGGTGAGAGAAAGGGAATATTTTTCTTCCGTCTATTGATATAGCCCTAGAGTGAAGAGAAGCCACCCAACCTGGAATGCTCTATTCTTGTTACCATAGCAGCAGGCGGTCTCAGACTTTGTGGTGGGGGGAGTTCTTATCGTAGACAAACTATAAGTGGATACCATTTTCTTCCGACCGAGGATGTGTACTGGGACGCAATCGTAACCACCATCAGTAAAAAAAGCTGTCAAACTCAAATGTTTCAGGAATGGAACATCTTTGAAGTTTTTTTTTACATTTTTTTTCAACCCATTTTTTTATTCTATTGTCGTAAATGTTCTTTAGTAGTAAATTTATCATATTTCAAATTATTTGGTTTACCCTTTCTTAATTCGGCATTTGGAAGGTTAAATCACTAACTGCACAGGTATTATTATTTATATAAGGACTGTGAAATATTATTGTACTATAAGGACTGTGAACATTATCATTTGTTTGGATATTTTATTGGTGATAATTAAGAGAGTGTACTTTTAAAATATATGTACCAGAATAATTTCCGCTTAGGGATTCCTTCGTGAGCGCTAAATCAAATGACATTGACATAGTCGTGTGCTACATTCTCAAAATAAATTAATAAGTATTAAACAACAATGAATTAAATGAAAAAATAAATAAATAAATGTAATAATTTGTATTGTTCATTTCAGAGTGATTTTTTACACTCATAACTTAAAATACATACGAAATATTATCTGCTATAATGAACGAGATTAGTTATATTACATGGTACCATTTTTGTTGTGGATATAGGAGATGAGGCTAGAAATATTACAAACTTTAAACATTAGTATGTAATCTGGACATAAAATATTTTGTTTGATTTAAATATCCTCCCGACTGAAAATCTTTGATTGCAACGAAAAATCAAGAAGGGGAAGAGCACATTTACAGTCTTTAGCAGACAGAGAGTTTTCTCTATACTTTTATGGCGACGCTGAATGTGCAACTTTTTTTTATAATTTAATTTTTTTGTAAACAAAATATCTCTTTTAATTAATTTATATATTCAAACAGATCTCTGTAAATTTTAGATAATTTTTTTATTATGACATATACATATTATTTTTTTTATTATGACATGACATATGAGCGATTCTACAAATAAACGCCAATTAGGCGGCCAAAAAAAAAAAAAAAAAAAACAAATTTGGTGGGGGGGGGGGGGGAGCACACTATTTCTACATGACTTTTCTTCTTTTTTACACCAGAAAAAATCGTGAACATGAAATTTTTTCTTTGCGACATACTTTAAATGTGACGCACTCTTTCTGACATACTCCGATAAATCTGAGTCATTTATTCAGATAAAACGATTTTCACCTAAATATGATATTATTATAATGTCTCCCTAAAATGTATTTATGAAGATTTCATACTATAAGATTATATTTTAGTATAAAAATTGGCGTTTATTTGTTGAATTGTTCATATGAGCAATTCTATAAATAAACGCAAATTAGGCGGTTAAACAAGAAAAAAAAAAAATTACTATTCTACATGCACGCTATTTCTACATGAATGTTCTTCTTTTTTACACCCTAAAAAAGCAACAAAAAATATTGAACATGATTTTTCTTTGTGACATACTTTAAATGACAAAATACCAATTTTAAATTTTTCCCGATTTTTTCAATTTACGAACTTTGATTAAATTTTTTTATATTTGTTTTTTATACTAAAATATAATCTTATAGTATGAAATATCTATAAATACATTTTAGAGGGACATTATAATAATATTATATTTATGTAAAAATCGTTTTATTAGAATAAATGGCTCAGATTTATCTGAGTATGTCAGAAAGAGTATGTTACATTAAAAGTATGTCACAAAGAAAAAATTTCATGTTCACGATTTTTTCTTGCCTTTTTAGGGTGAAAAAAAGAAGAAAATTCATGTAGAAATAGTGTGCTCCCCCCCCCCCCATTTTTTTTTTTTTTTTTGAACGCCTAATTGGCGTTTATTTGTAGAATTGCTCATATACATGGAAATATACATATTTTTTTACATAATGCAAAATATAGTGTATATTTATCAATAAATCAACAGAAAAGTATCGAAGCTTATAGATTAAACTGATGAAATTATGAATGCTGTTTCATAAACATTTAGCATAAAAAAGACTTCCCACGCCGGGAATCGAACCCGGGCCTCCTGGGTGAGAGCCAGGTATCCTAACCACTAGACCACGTGGGACTTAGTGTAGACCAAATTTACATACAACATAAAACAAAGTAATAAATTATTTAATGCATAAATATATAGAATATATTGCACATGGAATCGAATATATTATTTTATTTTCAGGGACCTGCCACGAAAGAAATTTTAGTTGCCTTATAAATTGTTTTATTTGCATCGTGATAGTTTTGTTTTAAAATTATTGACAATTCCACTAACATAAAACTATTTAAATCATATCACAGATTTTGCTAAATAATTTTTAAGTAACAATTTAAATAGTTAACGATTTTCAAACTTCTTCCATAGTAAATCAAAATTGGTTATTGATTTTTTTTTTCTATTGACTATCTGGTAACATTCCATTATTTTATTTTGTACAAAAAATATACTCAGAGTTAATAATGAGTTATGAAAAACATATCCTATTGTTATTATAATGGCATAAAATCATTCTTATGAGAGTCTACTGATGATTTTTACTTTGCTTTCTTAATAGAAAAATGAGAAAGAGGAAAATGTATGCGATCTTAAATGCAATAAATTTGTCCATTAAAAGAACAACTTTTATTTCGATTTGAAAGGTTTTGAATGCAGAAGATTGGGAAAATGTTTTGCATTTCTTTTTTAATAAAAATATGGTTGAAAGCAATTATAAATTTAAAAGGTAAGTACTTCACATGCTTCGTGGCGCCATCTAATATATTAGATTTTAACTTTAAGCTCTGGGGGAGTATTTCTTCTTTTAAGTTAAGAGGGGGAATTTTTTAAAATATTACCAGGAAAAAAAATAAAAAAAAAATAAATAAAAAAAAAACTCATTCTCAGCCACAATGAAAAATTTCTGACTCAAAACTCCATTGGTTTTAAATTTTGTGGCATAATGAGTCCATGTAGACAAAGATTGTAGACAAAGAGTTAAAATGTCAATGCATGGTGCACACAGAATTTGTCTCATCGAGGTGCCTCCAATAAAGATATTAATAAAAATATTTTAAAACTCATGAATAGTATATTTTTTTAAATTCTGAAAAATATTCATAAATATTTTCAATATTTTTTTATTATCTCACTATTTAATCAAGTCGTAATATTTGAATTATCTATACTATGTTATGATTAAATGTCGCAATAACGATTTTTTAAAAATCTTACTAGTTTTTCTTCTTCTTCTAAACTTGCCGTGCAATATCTCCAATATCAGACCGAAATGAAAAATTGCAAGAAACTATCAAAGCTTAATATTATGTGTGGCGTGACTTTAAGGGAAAGAAGTCATTAAAATAATAATTAATCTATAAATGAATAAAATAATTGTAAAAATGCAAAGACCAGGCATTCCTTTATTTATAATTCCTTTTATTCATAATTTACAAAAGCTCCATAATTTATCAGTAACATTCGTGTAGTCAACAAAATGAATATCATGGAACAACTGAGAAAGTGACGGCCATCCCATAACTCATGTGATCATCAACATGACAGTGTAAAATCCAGGTACCCGGATTATCATTCATCATTTCTACCGTCTCGAAATAACCGGGAAACAAATCAACAACGTCTCCACGCCGGACAGTGTCCGAGCGAATGAGAAACGTTTGACCATGGAAATGAGCTGTATGAAGATCCTGTTCACTTCCCATTCCCAAGAGGTACCAAGCTGTCTTAGTACCGTTTCTAGACACTAGTCCTTCTAGAGTACCAAATATTCGTCCGTTTACAGCTGTTGAAAGAATCAAGACATGAGATTTGAGAAAAGTTTTCAAGACAAAATTGCGCTGAAAGTGAATGACAATTTAAAACGAATATATATATATATATATATATATATATATATATATATATATATATATATATATATATATATATATACACATACACACAGTCAGACCTCGATATAAGGTCACCCTAAGGGACATCGCAAAAGTGACCTTATAAGCGGGGTCACCTTTTTACCGATTCATTAGCAATTCGTGACTAGGCACGGAAATAGTACACATTATGATTTTTTAAAAATGGTAATAAAAACGAAAACGATCGGCCATAAATTAAATTTTAAGTCCATAATGTTTAAGTCCATCGGCCATAAATTAAATAATACATTTTAACAGAATTCGTAAACAATTAAAGAAAGTTAGATTTTTTTACAAAAAATTTGATTTAAAATAAAGCTGTTTACAAATTTCCTCAAAGTGTACGTACATACATTACATCTTACCTTATTTAAAATAATTATTTATGCAGCTCTGTCTCGTTTTTGGTTTCATTTTTCGAACAATGTTTTCTAGATTTTGTAACTTCTTAGCTCCCTCATGGCTTGTCAAAAAATTTCGTATGACTTTTATTGCATTAAAGGCTTCCGCTTGGGTTACAGCTACAGTTTCAGGATCACTGTCTTTGTCCTCACTGTCCACAACTTGTGAAACAATTTCAGAAATTGTAGCTTGTTCGTTGGCTGCAACATTTTCCCAGAACTCGACTGGGGTAATTGCCTTGTAAGGAAGTTAAATAGGCTTTTGTTGGAAAAGAGTTCCCCTCGCCTCAGATAAAAACGAGATTATAAGCAATAACGATTTTTAAAACTTGACCATATATCGAGGTCTGACTGTATATATATATATATATATAGATAGATAGATAGAGAGGGAGAGTGGGGAGCATGTTTATTCGTAGTACGTAAATTTCCAAAATACAGAATGAACAAAGTGTTTTGCACTTTTGGTATTTTGACCCTATGCTTCAATTAATCCTTAACTTATAAAATAAAATGTAAATCAGCATTACCATGCATTCTGTTGCTGGCTTTAAAATCAGCATCATTAAAATCAACTGAATAGGGTTGCCTAGTGTATCTCATAACATTTTCCTGAATGTACCAACTCTCATTCTCATCTAGAATAGTGTATAACACAACGAATTCTTGTTCTGCATCTGTCCTGTCTCCTGAAAAAAAAAAAAAAATTCTGACAGTGAAATATTGCAAATAAAGAAAAAACTTTTTTTAAAATTATTATTTATATAAGCTTTTATTGAAGAATATTCTGAAACATTAGAAAAGTCTATAAATGAGTGGATAACAGCTAGAAATATTCAAAATATGAATTGTAATTAGTCTTTAACTCTATTTATTTAAAAAAAAAATTAAATGCTAAATTAATGAATTTATACGTGAAAAATCGAAAATAATTAGTAACAAATTCATACAAATGAATAAAAATATAATGATATGAATAAATTATTAATTGTGTAACAAAAAGCATTTTAGACTTTTATTTGATTCTTTAAAAGCTTAAGCTGCTTTGAATGACTTTTATCTCAGAATTATTGACGACAAAACTTAAGACATATATCTGATAAAAGCACCATTTAATAGGTAGATTTTTGTAGTGAATCATAAGTTATTTCCCCACATTTCCCAGAAAATAAGTTTGTATTTTATACTACACTTTAATTTGAAATTCTACCAATTGAAAGTTTTGAGTCTTCCTTTACGTCAATAAGTCTTTTTTAAAAATTTATAAGAATTGAACGATAACGTAATTAGTGGTTCTGTTATTGATATCATAATCAGCATGTTTTTACATTTAAAAAAAAAAAAAAAAAAAAAAAAAAAAAAAAAAAAAAAACTTCTAGAAAAAAGGGATCTAAATAGTAATTTAAATTATTATTATATTATACAAAAATAAATTTTTTTTAAGGATTTCAGATCAATATAAAAGTAGCTATCCTAAATTATAAAATTTCTTGTTCATTCCAAAAATTAAAACACACCATTTTCTTTTAAAATTCCATGACGACAAATGACTAGAGGGCCAATGAGCCCAGCATTTGTGTCTTTTACCGGATCAACAGCTGAATAATAAGCCCACGAAGTGCAGTTGAATCCATTGGGACCGGGACCAGCCATTTTCGGTACAACCCATTCGTAAACCATAACATCTCCTGGGTAAACTGGATCTTCATCAGCTCCTAGATTCATGTGATTTTTGTCGTGGTGGTTTAGGAGTCCATGTGGATGAAAAGAATAAGGTCTTGATGCCATATTCCGAAACGTAACTCGTAAGAGATCGCCCACTTCAGCTTTTATCATAGGACCTAGAACTCCTAGGTGAATTGTTTTTGGAGTTTCCCATTTTCTTTTGGTAAAGGTTCCGTCAGTGAATTCTCTAAAAAGAGCTTTCTTATATCGGGTTCCAATACGGTTGTCGCCCCGTTCCACGAACCTTCTACTTTCTCTGGAAAAGAATGCGAAGTTAAAACACGAATTAAGTTATTATAATTTTAACAATGATTTTTTTATTATTTTAATGGTAATGACTCAATTTATGAAATTCGGCATTCTAAAAAGTCTTTGTCATTGTGTCGATTGAGAAAAAAGTATTTTATTTTATTTTATAACCGTCGCTAAACAGCCGACCCAATTTTTTGGGTTTACAACTACTAATGTACAACTCCGTATCCTTGTAATTTGGAACTCAATCCAGAAGACAAGGGAACTCCTGGATCGAGTGAAAAGTATTCGCGAGAAAAAAGTATTTTATGTAATAGTAAAAGTGAGAAAAAAGTATTGTCAAATCTATTAGAATATGGTGAATTTATCGTGTTACTGGATTTATGGGAACACTATAAAATGTTGGTAGTTTTTACTTTGGTAATGGTTTTGGTTTATATAACAATATAATATGGTTTTATAATATGAGATAAAATTAGGTAAATTTGGAAAAATTTGGTAATTTTATTTTATTTCAGAGCATGGTCTAAAAACCTTTTATTCAGTTTTTATTTTTCAGTCCAGTATTTTTTACTAAACGTGTGGTAATAAGAACTATAATTATTTATAATTTTTAAAACCTGTTACCACAGCAACAGAAAAATTACCAAATGAATGGTTTAATAACTGTATATTTTGGTTTTATTAACCATAATTATGGTTTTCTTACCTGAAATGTCATCACTATACAATATAGTAATTTTAACAGATTATTTTTCTCCGTTTAGGATATATAATATACCTAGTCCTTTTATAGAATGCCAAATGACAAACCCAAAAAAGTACGAAATGATTGAATAAATATTTCGCACTTTTCATTGTCATTCAATAGAATGACGAATAAAGCCTATATATATATATATATATATATATATATATATATATATAATAAGGATTCAAGAATTTCATACTTTGGCCAAAATTGCCACGCATTCTGTACAATGATTAGGCATTCTATAGAATGCCGGCAATTCCTACTTATCATTATGTTATGAGCAAATGCCATTCTATAGAATGAATGCGTAAAACATATAATTTTTCTCAGGTTTAATTCTTGAATTTAATTCATTGATGGCGACATTATATATTTTATATTTTACTTGGTAATTTTTTATATGGGAGTATTTTTTCTTTCTTTTGTCAACTGACTGCAACAACTTAAACTTTAACAAATTATTAAACTTTGCAGTTAAACAAAAAGTCGAGTTGAAATTTTAATAAATATTTCATTAAACAAAAGTTAAAACAGATTAGGATTCATTCTCTTAAACAAATAGCTACAATTGTAGACCTGGCTCGCTTTATATGAAAGAATACATTCCTGCATCTGATCTGTAGTTTTGTTGTTAACAATTACGCTCTCAAGCTATTCATATTTTGCAGTAAAAATAATTCTGTAATACATTATTTTATTGTCTGTGTACATTAAATTTTAAACGTTTTTATTACCTAAATTTACCGTCGTTTCAAGTCAAATTTTAAACTGAATCAGATACTAAAAAATTTGAACAATTACTTTTCTAAAAATATCAATTAAGAAAAATGTATTTTTAATAAATATGCTTTAAATTTTTATTACTTCTGTATAATATTCAAGAAGATGGAACCTAGTTTTATTATAAATTTTTAAATTATATTATTTCATGAACACTATTACCTATATAAAAAACCTAACCATCTTTCTTAAAAATAGATATTTGAATATAAATTTAATGATGACAAGGAGAATTTCGGACTACAAATTTGCTAAAAATTTCTTTTTTTTAACAGATTCATTTTCGACAGCGTATAAAATATAATAGTGATGTGACCCTAATTGAAATTGCGGTCTACAGTTCAATAAATTCTGGTCTCAAGTATGCAAAATATAATTGCTGTATACTTACTCGCTATCCATTAAGCTACCACCCAGAATTAAATGTCTGTCTTTGGGAGCATACTCCCATTCTTCCTCGATAGCTGCGACAAAATATTCTCGAATTTTGCCATCTCGCATTGGTGTTGCATTCGTTTTAAACTCCGGTAAAGGTTTCTTCATTGTCTCTTTCTCGTATTGTTTCTCTTCTTTAGAATTTTCATCATAATATTCAACTCGACTTGCGATTTCGTTGATGCTGCTGTCACTAATCTGACGTTTCTGGCGATTGCCAGTTTGGCATTCAGCAACTCTGTACAACGCCCTCATTCCTCCAGTAAGATGGCTGTTTGTTCGACATTCTATAATCCAGTCACCTGTTGATAGCAAAATGATGTTAATATATAAAGTCATATTACGAACAATTAGCCATCGTACAGGAGGAATGAGACACTTTGTACAGAGCCCTCATTCCTCTAGTAAGATGGCTATTTGTTCGACATTTCATAATCCAGTCACCATTTGGTAGTAAAATGATGTCAACATATTAAGTGATTTAGTAATATTACGAATAATCAGCCACCTTACAGAAGGAGAAGACATGCATAGTGCCTTCATTTCTCCAATGAGATGGCTGTTTGTTGGACATTCTATAATCCAATTACCTGTTGGTGGTAACAAGATGTCAATAAGAATATATATTAAAAGATTTAGCAATATTACAAATAAACAGTCATCTCACATGTGCAATAAAGCGCATTGTACAGTACTCACATTTCTCCCGTGAAACTGTTAGTTCGTTACCTGGCTATTTATTCTACGTTCTATAATCCAGTCACCTATGGGCAGTAAAACGATGTCACTATATTAAGTGATGCAGTAATGTTACGAACGAAAAGCCAGATGCACTTTGTATAGAGCCCTTATTCCTACCATGAGTTGACATTTTGTCCGAAATTCTATAATCCAGTTACCTGGGGCCGGGATAGCGTGGTTGGTAGGGCACTGGGTACATGTAAAAGAGGTCGTTGGTTCGACACCCGAAAGGCCGAAGACTTCCCGTGTAGTAAATGGTGACTGATGCACGTTAAATATACCTAGTCACAAAGTCCTCCATGCTACCATAACAAATCAAACCTCTGGGGGTACTGATCCAGGAGTTTTCTTGTCATCTAGATTGGTTCAAAATTACAAGGCTATGGAGTTGAACATTAGTAATCGTAAACTCAAAATCGGGTCGGCTGTTCAACGACGAATTTACGATGTTTGTTTACGATGTACGAGCCACAATTCGTTATCTTAATTCAATTTTGTTACGCGCTCAGGGAGAGGAAAACTATTAATTAGAGCAAAAGATATTTACCATCCTTCAATTTTCATTTTCTTATCACTCGTAGTAAATTTTTTTCGCATTTTTTTAGCTTTCGTCTTGGTTATGAACAAGGAAAAAAATTAGGTAAAATTGTGTGAT
This sequence comes from Parasteatoda lunata, assembly GCA_949128135.1. Taxonomy (NCBI): domain Eukaryota; kingdom Metazoa; phylum Arthropoda; class Arachnida; order Araneae; family Theridiidae; genus Parasteatoda; species Parasteatoda lunata. The sequence continues at coordinate 52,993,179 of OX421972.1, read as the reverse complement.
GATGACATTACTGAAAAACAAACATAATTGGGGTTATTAAAATCACAATATACGATATTTAAACCATTCATTTGGTAATTTCGCCTCTCATATGTTAACAGTTTACCGGGAATTCTCTTTTTCAAAATTATATTTCTTATTAATTTATTAATCATATTTAATTAAAAAACCGTATCTAATAAAAAAATACAAAACTGTAAAACAAATTTAACTAAATATGTCGCGTCATGAAACTTCGTGCTCTAAAGTTTCATGATAAAATTGTCAAATTTTACCACATTGACTAAATTTTATCACACATTATAAAACCATGACTTATTGGATAGTATGCAAAAATCATTACTAAAGTTTTCTAGTAAAAATTACCGAGCTTTTTTATGTTCCCATAGAGTTAAAACATGATAAATTTTACCTTATTCCTTACCTTATTAATTTTAAAATTTTTTTTTATTGTAATATAAGTTATTTATTTTATTTTCATCTTTTCTAAATAATTCTGTTTTGTTCTCATATATCAAATTTATTGTATTTGTAATAAAGAATTAGGGAAACTGTTCTCCTCGATTACAGAATTGATTTCAGATAACCCACATGAAAAAAAAAAATGATTTCCCCCGCATAATAATGTAACAATTGCGTGGCCTAATTTTCAGATGAGCAATTAAACAATTAAGCTTTACTCAATATTGTTGTATAGGAAAGAAGCAAGAGATAGTTCGAGAAATACATAACACCTAAATCAAAATCAGTATTTATTCTTTCACGCTTTGTAAGTTGTAATTATTTTTGACGCTACATACTTGAAGTTTTAGCTTAAGGAAAACTTAAACCATCGCTTTTAATAGAAATGAAAAAAAAAAAAAATAATGAAAAATATTTACGAAATTTTTTTTTTTTTGAATTCATTAGAGAAAAAATACGTTCTTCCTCGTTCTGAAACCTTTTCTTCCTATTTCAATTTAAACTTGGTCTTACGAATTATAAGGCAAACTAAAAGTTAGTAGTCTTTTTTTCTTCTTCGTATAATTAAATCTTCTTAAACTTCTTGCATAGAATGTTCTTTTTTTTATTTTATTTTTTATTTTTTTAAATTTAACCTAGAAACAATATTTACTGTCCCTCAAGCTGCGTAAGGATTAATATTTACTTTTTTCATTTTTTTTATGTATTTTAGCAATTGGGTGTGTTTTAAATCTTGCCAATATTTAACTTAGAATAAAATTTGATTAAAATATTCAAGTATTTTTCTACAATGACTTTACGTTTTCCTGGGAGGTAAAATGAATAAAAATAAAATATATTTCTAAAACTATTTTTCTAAAGTATGATTGAAAGGAAAATCTTATAATTTATTTTTTTACTTAGTGTCATTTAAATTCGTTTTTTCTAACTATATGAAGAGTCGAAAAAAACATTGTGAAATTTAAAATATACTCAAAAATGTATTTAGAAAAGTTAGAGGAGATGTATATTTATTGCATTTTCTCTAAAATAAGAATGAAATAATTGAATACTCTTTGTATGTTAAGTTTCTTTTAGAAGTATTTAAAATTTTATGAAGTGATATTGACATATTTTAATTAAAAAATAAGGGTTTTGTTTAAAATGTCAAAAAATATTTTTAGAAAAACTGGATGAAAATTAAGCTTAACAAAAAAAATTTTTTTTTTAACGGCAATATGTAGAGCAATATTTCAAAATTTACAAAATGATTTATTTAATTATAGTTGAAGAGATAATGTATTAGTTTAAATGCTTCTAAAATGTATCATGCAAACAAAATCAAATAACATTAAAATATATAAAAACTGATCAGATTTTAATCAAGAAAATTTTTTAGTTTGCTTTATTGTAATTCTGAATAAAAATTTAAAATCCGTCATTAATTTGTAGCAAATGTTTATATCTTATTACGTTGGTTTTATAATTTTTTTTTCCAAACTACAGGAAAGCAATGTGTTTGAATATTATGAGTATTTTAGATAAGTGTGGTTATTAAAACTTATTAGGGGTGAATGCTTGAATAGTTGCCATTTTTCATTATTGTGAACTCAAATTTATTTGGAATATCTATGTTAATTTAAAATAACTATTATTTCAAACTATCATTTTACACTGTCATGTATATAAGATGTATATATACATTTTATATATAAGATTACATAAGATACATCTTATGTATAAGATTCCTATTAATGCTATAACTTGATATCTCTGAAAATGTCCTGACGAGGAAAATTGTTACCATGGTAATATGCTGTATGAAGGATAAACATTACGCTCAGAAAAAAGTTTGGTAAAAACTACCAAAATAAAATAAATAAAATTTACTATGCTTCTGCCTCTATGGGAACACCAAAGAGTTCGATTAAAATTACAGAAGCGCTTTGATGGCTTTGGTAAAATCAATAATAACATTTGCTTTTATAATGTGCTGTTAAATTTGATAAATACGTAATTTTATTTTGATCACTTAGAGCATGACATAAAAACCATTTATTCAATTAAATATACTTTTTAATTTTGTATTTTTTACTAATAGTTATGAGTTGTAATAAGAACTATAATTTTGAAAACCAGAGTTTCTGATAAATCGTTGTCATTTGAACGGAAAAATGAATGATTTAAATACCATATATTTTACCTTCATTAACCAGAATTTTGGGTTTTTTTTTTTTTTACCAGAAATCTCATTACCATACAGTACGGTAATTTTATCATAATATTTTTTTTCGTTTACTTTATATAGCATGCTAAAACAAAATATATCATATTTAATTAAAAGAAAAACTTTCATTTAAACTTGATTTTGCTCGAAAATTTAAGCAACCATGAAATGAATTTATCTAGAAATTAATGAATATATGAGACTGATAAGAATAATTATAAATATTTCCAAAAGTTTTTTCACAACCTTGGGAGAAATTTAAATTTAGTCAATTGATATTGTTACATTTAAGATAGCACTTGTTACAAACCTTCATTTTCCACTGTCATTGTTACTGCATATAAGATACTCGGCACTACAGTCACTGTATCTCTATATATTCCCCGATGGAGGAAATTGTTGCCATGGAAATATGCTGTATGCAGATCAATGGATCTTCCAACACAAAGGATGTTCCACACAACACGATCACCTTTACACATCGACAGTCCTTCCAAGTTTCCGTACATACGTCCATTAATAGCTAAAACGCAAATGCTGAATTAATAGACAGAATTTGAACAATTGGATATTATGTTCATTCTATTAGCAGAATTCAAGTGATTATTCTTTTGAATGAATTCTTAAATTCATACGAAATGAATCTTTAACACAGTTTTAAATTGTCAAAAAACTAACTTTAAGCTCGCATGTTAGATTTAAAAAGTAATGGGATTTTTAACGTATTCTTAATTTTATACTAGATCTATAGTTAACATAGTTTCAAATTGATACAAAATCAGCTTTAAGCTCGCTTGCTAGATTTAAAATGTGATGGGATTTTTTATGCATGGAAATACTGTAAAAAATTCCGTATAAAATTACGGTACAAAGTACCAGCACTTTAGGTACATCATCCGTGGGATCTATTTTCACCGTAAAATATTATACTGTATTTTTTACAGTAATAAGTATTTAAGGATTTTACTGTGATTATTACCGTAAAAATTATGGTATATCAGATATTTTGTTTCGTAACATATTCCGGAAAAATGGATTTTACGGTAAAAAGTATCCACACCCTGAGTTCCAGTACTTTTGACCGTAATTTGATTCTGAAGTTTTTACAGTGCTCCGTACTTGATAATAATGAAAATTTTGATCTGTTAATTGCTTCAAACCAAATTTATTTCACAAGTTTATCTCCAGAAAGAATTTATCGTCAAGAAAAGCCCAATATATTTTTGACTAGCTAGGTTACTTAAATATAAACTGAAGCTTAGTGGTTGGTGTCACCACTAGTTTTCCTAAAAAGGGAAAGCTAAATTTATTGCTTTACTTTCTATTTTTGTTTTTCCAATTGAAATTTGACTGTTTTTCTTTGCAAAAAAATTAACAGGCACAAGTTAAAAAGAAGAAAGTAATGAAACATAATAACATTTTTGAAAGCTACATTTTTAAAGTAGACAGACAAAAAGATAATAATTTCATTATTGTTAAACCAAGAAAGAAAAACGTAGGGCGTAATTTAAGTAATTAACTTTTAATCCAAAGAAAATTTTCTGCAGTCTTTTTGCTAGTCAGGCACCCTACATTTCTCGTTTCAGATCTAGCAAAAATAAAAATATTTTCTCTTTTTCAGTCTAATTGAAAAACGTAGTTTTTAAAACTTTATTTAGTTTTGTTATAAATGTATTTCCTTTTAAATTTGATCCTGCAATGAGAATCAATTCTGACCGTATTTTGCTTTCGTTCGGTTTTTTGTTTTGTTATTTTCGTAGCATCAGAGATTATCAATATTATAACTGAAGGATTTGGCTTAGAGAAATACAGCGATAAACTACACTTTTTCCAAAAGTAATATATTTTGCTCCAATTTTCTAATTAATATTGTTCCCAAATAGGTTCATTACAGTTATTTTCTAAATAACATTACAATAGCTGAAAGAATTTTGTTGCCAACATGAAAATCGTGGTGTTTTTCAGCAAAACTACTTTTAAAAAATTATTTCGGTAATTTTAAAAGTGTTGTTTTTCATTATATTATCCCAAACTCTTCAATTAAAATGAGAATAAAATTGCTGGATATTTTACTTAAATACTTATTAGCTAACTTCCAATGTAATAAAAGTTATATAATTGTGGCCAAAATTTTAACTAAGTTATCACTCTTGAGCAACTAAATACAATTGAAGCAGTTCGATTTTTTTTTGTTCAACTCTATAATTTTGTATCTTTCAATTCCCCCTGATGAGACAAGAATACTCAAACATTAATACACGTTAGTTTTCGTAAAAGAGAATTTTGATTTGGTTTGGCTGTTAAAAAACAACTCTAGTTGCTACACTAAATGCGCTAAAACTACACTAATGGGTATGGGATTCAATTTTAATAATAATGAGAAGGTGTTAATGACGCATGTTCCTACTTCCGTGTTAAAATTTTTAAAATTCAGTTAAGATGGAGGATGGTGGTAGTAATCACCCGGCCTTCACACCACTCTGTCCAACCACAGAAGCGTGCATGAACTTTATACCGGTTTTGAAACTGACGGGAATATTGCAGTAGAATTGATTCCGAACTACTAAGAACACATGAACTATAGTTTGTCTGAGCTAAGAACTCCTCCCGCCACAAAGTCTGAAGCCGTCTGGTGCTATGGAAACAAGAGTGGCGCATTCTAGGGAGGGTAGCTTCACTCTAGGACTATCACAATAGACCGAAGAGATTCCTTTTCTCTCGCCGACTCGAGCAGAATCCACTCTAAAACAGTGATCCCGCACTCCTACTTGAAATAGTCATATCTCGTTACCATGGCCACCGCAACAGGTCCAGACGAATGTCTGGAGGAGTTCTTATTTTAGATAAACTATAAGAAACACATTGGAAATCCCACTTCACCCAAGCCGTTGTTAGCGAAGCTGTAATCCACCATACTGGCTGGGCGGCTCTTTTTGACTGACACACGTAAGATACTTTCTATACTCAATTTTGATTCTTTTATCGCTGAACTTTTTTTTTATTTTTTAAAATAACAGCTTTTACTAATTCAGTTAATATTTAAAAGTATAATAACATATAAATATGTATCGTTTATATTATTTCTATCTCAACCTTATTCTACTCCTTACATTAACCCTTAATTTATTAACCCTTAGATAAGCATTAATATAAGAACCAATTCTGTCATATAAGGGGCATAGCACTTTTTTTACTGTGTCCTATGCCATGCAAATGGCAGCGAAATTTTTTTTTCTCACTTCAATTGTTATTATATTTGAAATTAACTTAATCTTTATTAAATGCATTATTATTGTAATGAATTATTCTAAGCATATCTGGTGGAAATGAAACTTGAAGTATTTACAGACAGTTAAGGGTTAAAATATATAAGATATACCCCAAGGAAAAAAAAAAAGAAAACTGAGAAAGTCTTACAACTGTGATTGATAGTTTGTGTAAGACCGACGCATACCTTGCGAATATTGTTAAAAACTTCAATTTATACTATCATGAATGTGTTATAGTATTTAATTTAATGTATTCATGCTTATTACGCTTATCATTTATACAATTAACCAGAAACTATGCGTAAATGCATAAAAAAGTAAAAATCAATTATGGAAATAAAAACAAATTGTTTTATGTGTGTATAAAATCTAATCAGAATGGCATTTTTTATTGTAAAATAACTTTTTACAATTTGCCACGGAACACCAATGAAAACTTTCTGCTTTTTGATTAAATTAACTAGGATGAATAAAAGAGAAGTTTAATCTGACAGTTATATCAGGAAGCTATTTACCTAATGCAATCTGAGTCCTTTTTACGAACGGAGTATGATAGAACCTAATTACTTTTGCATGTATTTATCGTCAAAAAATAACCACAAGAAAGTCTTGATGTTACCAAATTATAATAAAAAATAAACATTCATGAAGAAATAGCATAAATATACAGCTCGTCTAATAAGAACCAAAAAAAAAAGCCTAGTTGGATGTTTACTGTTATACGTGAAATGAAATTAAACATTTTGGGTGTGTTTGTAACTGTCGCTCACTTATCTTTTTTCCTTGTACTCCATGTATGGAAATTAAGTTGAATGTAATATCTTTCTTTCAAATGTAATATCTTTCTTTCAATCTAAAAATTCTAAAAAGCGCAAAAAAATTTTAAAGCTAATTTACTTCAATAATTCTTTTTCGAACATGTACAGTATTGTGTGTTTTTTTTTAATTATCTTACTACAGGGTAACAAAAAAATATAGGGATATTTTTTTAATGTTTCCAAAATTTATTACATAAATTCAGCGATGCTTCTCAATATGTCGACCACCGGCATAATAGATTTGTCTACAACGCTTCGGCCATGAATTTTAAGCCCGCCAAATGATTTCCTGGGGGGTTTTCTTCATCTCTTCTCTAATAGCTCTTTGAAGGCTTCTCAATGTAGAAATTCTTCGCTTATTCAGTTTGTTTTTCAGGTGTCCCCATAGGAAATAGTCGCATGGTGCAGCATCAGGACTGTTTGGAATCCATTGTTCTGGTCTCAGGAATTGCACTTGCTGATCTGTTAGGAATTTCTGGGTGACCTTAGATGCATGCAATGGGACAGAGTCCTGATGGAACACAGCATCACCATTAGGGTACAATCTGCAGTAATCATCCTTAAAAAGGGCTTTAATATCTTCTGTGTGTAATACTGAGAATTTATTTTGGCCCCAGGTTTCACAAACCGAGGTTTGGTCACACCATGGGCAGATATGCCCATCCAAACCATTACGCCTTTGGGGTGAGGCACCGTGGTTGATGTTGTTTCAAGTCTCTCCTGTTTTGCCCACGGCTAAGATATTGAACTTTAGATTTTGCATTGGTATCAGATAGATAGATCCAAGCTTCATCAGTTGTAATGAACTTTCGCCATCCTTACGGAGAAGCTTGTAGAGGGGGCATGAACGTTGCCTCCTAATCTGCACCGATCTCTCACTTAAATGATGACATTTAGGTTTTTTATGGCATTTTTTCTTCAACTTTTGTTTTAGTTGATAGCTTACAACTTGCTGACTCACGTTAAGAGCTTTAGCCATGCTAGCCTATGTTGGTGGATCCGGTTTTGATGTCATCTTATCAAGCTTCTGCAAATCTGATTTCTTCAATTTGCTTGGCCGTCCACTTCTTTTAGGTTTTGCATTATTTTGCATCGATCCGAGTTTTGAATTCTTGATGCGACTGATATGGCTGAGAGAAATCGCAATACCTTTCTTTTTAAAATGGGTTTGTATAATCCTGTGGCTCCATCGAAGTTCTAAAAATGCTTGTACTTGACTAATTAGCTTTTCGTCAAATTTCTTCAAAGGCGGTTTTGTGATTTTATGAAATAGTATTGCAATTGAAAGTCTAATAGCAGAGCTTTAGATCAGTATGCTATATATGTAAAAAGGTTTTAAAACTTTAGTGGTAGATAACCACAAAAGTGATTTCTATACTTTTTTGTTACCCTGTATATATAAAAATCTAATGATGGTGTCGCAGTTTTTCATTGTTGTCAATAAATTTTTATTGTTTGGAAAATCACATGATACGATTTCGCACATTAATTTTCATTTTGGTTTGGTTGCCATCAGCATAAAACTGATACAGGTTGGTTGGCAGGTTCTTTGTTTACGTCAGACTAGAGCTGACTATTGGCGACGGTCTGGGAAACATCCCTGAGGATGATCCAAAGACGTGTCATCGCAATTTTAATTCTCTGCTAAGGGGATGGCTCCCTTGTTTTGGTATCCCGACGACCTGCGCACGAAGTCTAGCACTTTACGGTAGAACAGTTTAATGAGTACAGATACCGCTCACCCTTGGTCCCTACACAGGCTGATCAAAGTGACCACCCACCCGCTTACTGACCGCAGCCAGTGATGCTTGACGTCGGTATTCTACTGGGTACCGCGTCTATACGACCAGTCCACTGCGAACTATTAGTTATAAAGTTATTGTTTTCCTATAAATAAATTTGTTTCCCTAATTTAAAAGTTAAAATTACCTGTACTGTTATTATTACGTTTTTGAATTTGTTTTATTTCTAAATTAAGTGTTTAGGAAGATTGTTTATTATTATTATTATTATTAGAATATCTGTGTCTCATCTTATTAACCGTATCTACATATGGCTTTCACTTTTGTGTAAGATTGTGTAGTTTTGACTAATGATGATTTATTGATTAGACTGGGCGAAAATTTTTTTTTTCTGTTGCAAGAGGCTTTTTAACAAATCTCGTTTGTAATAAATCTGCAATCGATTCAATCTGCAATCGATCAATTTCAAATCTGAAAGATTTTTATAGCCAAGTTACATTGATTTTTTAAATGGAATTTTTTTTTTTTTTGTTGGTCGAAATGTGTAAATTTAAAAACGTTCTAATTTGGGGTTAACGTTACCTTTAGGGGCTGCATAAATGCTGCTATGAACTTCTACAGACGTTAGGGCAGATGATCAGGATTAAAATTACTCAGGAACCCATGACCGGAAATGTAAAACACCGCTAGGGGCGCTTCCCTATTATAAACTCTTTTTCTGAGTGCTTCCAGACATGTCACAATAGATAAGAGCCCTTAGCATGACATTTCCAGGCAATGGTTCCTATGTAATTTTAATCTTGCTGATGCGCCTTAACTCACTTAAAAAGTTTGTCACAACATTTATGCGAACCCCTACATATAACGTTTTTTATCTCGTACATTTCGACAAAAATAGACTAGAAATATCATACCGAAAAGTTCATTTAAAGTATGTAGCTTTAGGAGTAAAACTAATTTAGGATTTGAGATGCCCGAATTAAACAAGATCAAGTGGTTGTATAAGTATAACGAAAAATTTGTTACGCAATGTTATTTACTTTTTTTTCACGTCCTACGAAAAACAGATATTCTGTCAGATTAAAAAACAAATTTTTAAACCTTCCCACATTCAAAAAATTTTTCTTACCGTATCTTCTATTGGCAATCCTAAAATCATTGTCATAAAAATCAACACCATATGGATCGCTTGTATACGCCAAGACATTGTCGTCAATATAGTGAGCAACGTTTTCATCCACAGCAGAAAAAAGTAGCGAGAATTCTCGATCGAAATTCTTCTACAAATAAACGTGAAGAAAGAAAAATTTGAGTTTTAAAAATTTAGTCGCAAGGTCAACAATTCGGAAATTTGATTAAATTACATTTGTAACTCAATAAAACTGAAACCAATTCGAGATATTTGCAAAAGGTTTTTTGTTGTTTTGATTACAACTGACAGAACTTTGATTACAACAGACGAGATATTCGCAAAATTTTTGTGTTGTTTTGATTGCAACTGTCAGAAACAAATATGTTTATTTGAGATAGTTTTGAAGTGTTAAGGTTGATTTGAGGTTTTTTAGAAGTTGACCTAAAAAGCAACCTTAAAAAACCATTCTCCCAAGGTTTATAATCAAGATGTATGAAGTTGTTTCATTCAAACTTTAGGTTGTTTAAAAGTTGAAAGAAAATCTACCTTAGAGCAACCAGTTTAGAGAGGTCAATCTTAAAAGGTATATTACAACTAATTTGAATACAACTGACAGAAACAAATGGGTTTATTTGAGGTTGTTTGGAGGGGTTAAGGTTGACATTTGAATTAAGGAGATTACATTAAGGTTGAATTTGAGGTTTATTAGAAGTTGTCTTAAAAAAAAAAAATTAAAAAATCAACCTCCTAAGATTTACAATCAAGATGAATGAAGTTGCTTTATTCAAAGTTTAGGTTGTTTTAAAGATGAAAAAAATCTACCTTAGAGCAACCAGCTTAGAGAGGTCAATTTTGAGGGGTACAGGTTATTTTTGCTACACTTCAAGCGAATTAGTATATTTGAGGTGTGAATAATTTCACCCGATTTCAACTATAGATAGTGCTTAGCTATATCTGAGGTTGGTTTTATAAGATGTTAATGAGGATTAAATTAAGGATTACTGATGGATTTATTTTTGGTGCAAATCATAGCAAAATTATACCTCTGGCGTAATTTTTTAAAACTTGTCAACATCAAAACAACTTAAAAAATACCTTATTTATTTGGGAGAGTTAGCAAATTTATACAATTTATATTAGTTAACTGATCACAAAATTTTTATAAAAATTTCTAAACATAACGAAGTTTAAGGAAAATGTAATTTTATACAGAAATATAACAAATCTGTTTATGAAGCTTTGATTATACCATAAATAGTTCTGTTCCAAGAAATCGAAATTTTATTTTGATTATAGAAATTATACCTTTTTAAATACAATTATTTAATCGGATGAATATTTTCAACTTCAAAATATTATAATTTGTTAATGCCGAATATTTTAATTTGTAATGTTGATAAAAATTTTGGAATTTGAATCTAACTTGATAAGTAAGAAGTTGTTTAAATTTTTTCTTTTATTTAAAGTTTAATTATAAATTTTTCAGAAATTAGAAATTCGAGTTCAAAATTAAAACGAATAATTTTGTTAGTTTTGTAAACTTCAATTAACATATTTTCTAAAAACTTTTATCTTATTCTGAATATTTTGATCCGTTAAAAGTCTAAAAGAGGATATTGAAGTAGGTTTTAAGATAAAAAAAATCTTTTTGTGAGGTAATAAATATGTGCTGATTACAAAAATATGTTATAGATAAATTTGTAATACATCCTTTTCTTTATTTAAAGATAGTTCTCTTAGTTGTTCTTTAATAAGAAAAATCCTATTCCCATGAAAATAAACTCCTTAATTCAATAAATTTCTTATCTTATAAGCCATTTATCCAAACAAATTGAAAAAATTATATTAAATATTTTTTCTCTCACCTGTTTGCCTTGTTCGTTAAGAATACCTTTTCTGCAGACAAGTAGAATTCCATTTAGACCATCATAACCGTCTCTCCTGAAATCTACATCAGAAAAATATCTCCAAGGTAAGCAATCTGGATCCATACTTGTTGGACCATATTGTTGCAAAAGAGTCCAGTAAGATACTTTCGTCTCGTTTGTCTTCACTTCTCCTGCATTATATATATATATATATATATATATATATATATATATATATATATATATATATATATATATATATATATATATATTGTGCTATTCCAGGTTGGGTATCGAAGAATAAACAATTAAGAAAAAGAGCTTGACTAAAGGCAATTATACCAAAAAAAGGAAAAGGCACATGATAACATTTTAGTGGAAGTACATGTTGAGGCGCTGTAGAGCAACCCAATAAAAGAAACTAAAAAAACATACCTTTGGCTTAGACAAAAAAAATCTGTAAATCAAACGATCCTAAGAAAGAACATAAAAAAAGAGTTTCTGAAAGTATAGTCAACATCAAACTTATTTGGAGAGCACAAATTCTTTATTTAGGAAGCTTTTCTGAAGATTTATCTTTTTGGCAAAATCTGTTACACAAAGGAGGGCACAACATCATCGGAGATTCCTCAATACTGGAAAATCGGCAGATTGGAATACAGCAAAACATGTCGTCAACCCCTTGTGGTTTGTTTTCCCTTTTTTTATTTAAAAAAAAGGACTATTAAAAACTATTGGATGGCACTTTTTATCAATTTAAAAAGAAAGGGTGTTGAAGTTTCGGTCAGACTTAGATCCACGTACAAAATGACGTGCGTCATGATTCATGATCATCGACGGAATACACCGACGAGTTTTCGAAAAGGAATGCTGAGGATGTAGTAGAGATTTTCTCGAAGTAAACCAACGCTTAAAAAAACTTAAAATAGCCGGAGTAATGTAGAAGCCAAAATCATCTTGGCGAAGCAAATTCAATCAGCAAATATGGCGTAAAGGACCACGCCATGACAAAAAAATTCCGACCTCTGTGGGAGGAGGGAGAAAAATAAAATCTCCGTTAGGCGGAGAAAAGTTGAATGGTGATGAATAGAACTCGAATGCTAGCGATCTATTTTAGCGCCCGATATTTATACTCTCTGGAAAGAGTTGAAGTTAAATTACTTAAAAATTGCAAGTTAAAGTTGAATTTCCTACAATTACTGAGTTGAGGAGTTACCTTCAACGTTTAAAAAAAGGGTTCTCAATTGAAAGTGAAGAAACAAGATGCAGATTACTTTGCAGAGGCATATACATCAAACGAGCCGATAAGCAGGTGTTGGAAAATTCTAGGGAAAGGGAGGGGTCAAAAGAATGGAAAAAGAATTTTATGGGGAGAGTGTCACAATTGCCTGAATCAATAAGGGGAGAGAGGAAACGGGTGAAGAACTAAGGATTTGTATCAGAAATTAGCAAACATTACGATTTGGATGTAAAAAGAACATGGAATTTAATTTGAATATTGTGACTCAATGTCACATTATACCCCCCACTGCAGAAAAAAATTTTGAAGAAATATTTTTTTTTTTTTTTTTTTTGAAAAAAATTTATTGAAATCTATTTTTAAACCAGGTGGTTCGATTATAAAGATTAAAAAATTATTAATCTCGTTTAGGTGTCAAATTTTTGAAGTTCCTAACCCTTTTACTATCTGACATTCCAGTACTAGGGTACTGCTGACTGCTGTCATTAAACGTAACGTCCGTAAAACTTTTTCTCCACCCCTTTTGGTCCAAAACCTTCAATTTACCCTTTGGAACCTGGTGCTGAAGTGTAACTACGTAAAGGGGGTACTACCATATTTCCATCAAAAAAGGGTTTCAAGAACACCCATATCGGTATCCAACTCCCATCTCAGTTGGCGTCTCACGAAAAGTGACGTACAAAAACCATTAGTCTTTTCCAGATTTCACCCTTTTATAGGGAGACTATTCTTCTTCTGTTGTTTCATGGTTTGACATAGAATCTTTACCTTTTCGCCTGAGTTCTCACCTGCTTTTTTCAAAGGCTTTTTAGGCCATTTAGGCTTTACAGAAGTATAGGCCTGATGGTTTTTGTGCGAATCTTTACTAGTCCGCACAAAAGTTTTGTGATTTTTCAGAACTTCCCTGTTTTTCAACAGAAAAACCCTTTCTCGATCTTTCCTCCTTTTGTTCAATAACCAAATTTTCCTTTGGCAAAGGGTGGTTATTCATATAAACAAAACTGCCGAAAGGAGTTGTTGATTTGGAAAATGAGTACTATTGCTTATGGCAAATCTGCGGTAGCCTATTGTTATCCTATTCGGATCGAAATGACCAAACGGCTGTTAATATTAAAAAAATAATTATGATGTTTAATAGGTGCTTTTTTTAATCATTATTTAAAGACGTTTTTAAACTCTATCAAATGAAATCTATTGAGAAAATTCAATTAAAATTATTAATTGTTACTTATTTAAAAATAACTCGAGAACAGAATGGTTTAGTAACATTCAAATAAATTGAAAACAATTATAGTTTAAAATGTATAATTTTTTTACTCAATTTCAACGAAATCTCTCCATTAATGAAAATACAATTATATTTTAAGTTGTATAATTTCTCATTTATTTTGTAACAATAAAAGTATACTACATAAGAGTTTCTACTTATATTTTGTAAACCTTTAATTCCTAAATAAAAATTCAAAACAAATTTAATAATTGAAGTTTTCAAATTAATTTGAATAAGGTACGGTGTTTATGCATGAGGTCATTTCCAATCAATGTGATCTTCACACTGAGACAATTTATAAAGACGAAACACGTATTAAAATTACTTCTGGTGCGATTTGCTATGTATAAATTCAGAAGAATAATTCACTGGCAGCCATTTTATCTTCGTCAAGAGCTTGAAACTGATTTATGATAACTTTTTTCACGCACTTCGTTTATCTCGTGAAAAGAGTTTGAAATTGTAATAACGTCGCACCAAAAGCGGGGGAGGGGTTAGAAAAAAAAAATCCGACCTCTGTGGGAGGAGGGAGAAAAATAAAATCTCCGTTAGGCGGAGAAAAGTTGAATGGTGATGAATAGAACTCGAATGCTAGCGATCTATTTTAGCGCCCGATATTTATACTCTCTGGAAAGAGTTGAAGTTAAATTACTTAAAAATTGCAAGTTAAAGTTGAATTTCCAACAATTACTGAGTTGAGGAGTTACCTTCAACGTTTAAAAAAAGGGTTCTCAATTGAAAGTGAAGAAACAAGATGCAGATTACTTTGCAGAGGCATATACATCAAACGAGCCGATAAGCAGGTGTTGGAAAATTCTAGGGAAAGGGAGGGGTCAAAAGAATGGAAAAAGAATTTTATGGGGAGAGTGTCACAATTGCCTGAATCAATAAGGGGAGAGAGGAAACGGGTGAAGAACTAAGGATTTGTATCAGAAATTAGCAAACATTACGATTTGGATGTAAAAAGAACATGGAATTGAATTGAAAATTGTGACTCAATGTCACATATATATATATATATATATAGTTGGAAAATCAGTAAAAAAATATGGAAAAACGTAAAGGTTCTCATCAGGACGCCTTCCTTTACGACAGCGAAAGATACATTTCAAAAGAAATAATAATTATCGTAAGATGAAAATCACTCTTCAAAATGCTTTGAAGACTCAAAAAATGTAATTTTAAATGAGTCTAAGATGAAAGAAGAAAAGCAGAAAACAAACTTAACGATATGAAGTATAAAAAAAATTAATATGTGTTGAAATTAGCTATAGTAATCTAACAGTTAACAAAAGTTGTTCAGAAGAAAAAATATAATAAATGCGGTTTTAGCCTTATCGTATAAAAAATTGGTAAAAAATATATAAAGTAGTTTTGTATTACTGCCATGAAAAAAACACTTTAATTATAATAATAATAATAAAAAGCGAGCATTAAAATCCACAATACACAGAGAAATTAATACGTACAAAATGCAATAAAATACGTTATATATATATAAGAGAAGACCTTTACTCGTTCTAATCCCTAATTATAATTCGATTCCCTTATTCCCTGTCCTTAATTCTTCCGCTTCCCAAGAAGACGGTTAAAATCTGAAAAGCGTGAGCGTTTTACGAAAACAAATTTATGAAGTGAAGTTTGGCGCAGTATAGTTGTTGCCAGCAAAGCTGATTTCCTGACTGATTAATTTTTCTGGTTAGTTACAAAATCATGGAGATGTCAGTTCGTGAAAGTGGGTAACTACTATGACCGCGTAATGAAGAGTTATTTGTATTTGGCCAAAAGGGCCGTCGCTGACCTGTCCGAGAGCGATTTTTAACCCTTCGTGTTACGCTCAAGATACAAATGCTGATAATAAAATTGATGTATTCAAACCATTCTCAGAAAGTGTGGCATTCGGGTCTCTTGCATTTATTTAATTTATTTTTCATAGAAATTTTTTTTTCTTTTCTTAAAATACTATTAAAGTCTTGTAATTGCGCATTTAAGAGGCAATAAATTTACCTATAATAATAAAATGGAGAGACTGCCTGTCTATTTGTGTGTATCTGTGTCACTATTCTGTGTGAGTGTCAAACCAGGCAAAAACAAAAATTAAAAAAATTGTAAAATTGTTTTATTAAATGTCTAATTTATTACCACGCAAATATTTCTCTATATTAAACTGTATAATAATATTTATATTTTTAATGAAATAGGCAACAAATTTTTCAAAATGTGTTGGAAAATTCTGTTTTACAATTTTAACCTTTTGACGCAGATAGGACACCGATGTCCTTTTTATGTATTATTTCTAACTCTCTAATTACTCCCAAAAATATCTTTTCCTATTTTTTAATTTAAAAAAAGTATAATAGTTTCTAAAAAAAATCTGTTATATTATCGGAATTATATTTGTATTAAAACATAAGATCCATAAAAAGCAGTTTGAAAATTTTGTTTTGATTTTGTAACTTAAAGAAATTTCAATGAGGAATAACTGTTTTTCTTTGATTTAAATAACGGCAAATAAATGTAAGTTTGAAACATTATTATTTCGAAGTGAGCCGTGTTTGAAAGATTTTACTTTTAACTCAGAAAAAGACACCGGTGTTTCCTAACCATAAATTACTAAATTGCTAAAGATGATATTTTTCACTTAGTTTGACCTAAGCTAATACAAAATAATGAATAAAAAAAAATATATATTTAATAAAAATTCTTTGTCAAAGGGTTAAACAATCAATGAAAAATGCTCTAATACTTCTCAAAGTAAATCACTAAATGCTTTCACTTCGTTTATTTAGAAAAAAGAAAATAATCCTTCAAATGATAAAGTAGCGTCATTTTTGGTCAAACATATTTATTAATTGCTTCTTTCATCGAGTATATGGAATTATGTTTCATTATTGTCAAGTATATAGATTGATTTTATTAATAATTGGTACTTAAAAAAATACCTCATAAATCATGTTTTGTTCCTCATGAATGCTGCACTTTCAGAAATATCAACCATATACTTGCTATCCCTGCCATCTCTATCTTATCTGATAAGTTTTCTAGGAGTGTAATGATGAATGAGATATATCAGGTTGCTATTAAGCCAACGGCAGAAGAGTCAGTGCTGTGATGTTGTTTATCACATATTTTCTCTCTTTCATTTATTATCTATTATTCATTTTAGCAGTTTTACTTTTGTTTTTATTTAAGTTTCGATTTGAATTGAATTCGACAGAAAATAATTTTTTACTTGTCTCTCTATGCAAGATATAAGCTAATTTTACTAATTTGGCGTCCTCCTGTAGTAAGATCTAAGGCTTTTTAGAACTTTCTAGATGTGCACGAAACAGAAGTTCCGTACTAAAATTTTTCTAGTTATTGTTTTAGATGTTTCCAAAGTTTATCGCTAAATAGGATTTAGATACAATTTAGAGAAGAAAGAAGCGTTTGATGTGATAATAAATCATGCGAAAATTTTTGACTATGAATTAATATTCATTTTTTAGATTTGATTTAATTTGATAATGTTTTGTGAAAAGAAGATTTTTACATTGAATTTTAAATGTCTATGATTTTCATGTACTGTAACTGGAAGGAACAATTATTTATTTGCTGTAATTATGCAGAAATTGTGTTTCCGTTTTGTTTGAGAATCTGACGAGCACTTCCTAATCATTTATATTATTATTAGTAGCTGCTTTATAGAGAAATAAAAGAATAAAGAAATGAATTAACTCTAAATTTTTGTCTACAAAATTAAATGCTACTTGTTTTTGATTTGTGATGCAAGCTTTACATCACGTGCCTCAGAAATTTTTTTTTTCGCATTTAATCAATAAAAATTGGCTTCAATTTAGGTTTCAATCTACTTTATTTTGAATTCAATTAATTTCAAATAAACAAACTCAAATAAAGTTTATATAGTTATTAGCATTACGTGAGAATTACGTACATGTTATGTTTTGCAGCTGGAATGACTTAATTTATAAATTTTTAAAAGTTGATTTCTTTTCGCTCCGACGATGGAATATCAAGGGAAATTTTTTTTGAAAACAAGCTAAATAAATCAACAATGTTTAGGACAATTTGAGTATTTGAATGAAATTATGTCATTTATATTTGTTATTAATTACTACATTAATTAGAGTTATTATTATATGCAACACTTTTTAAATTTTCATGACATTTCTGGTTTTCAATGTCTAAAGAGGACGTGAAAACATGAAACAAGGGTTGGGCTACAAGAATATGTGGATTCATTTTAGATTGAGATATAAAGTCAATTAAAATCAAAGGAAAATGTTAAATTTGCCGTTTCCTAAGTAGAATTTCATTTTTTTAGTCTTTCTTTATTTTATGGTTTGTAGTAATTATGTGGGTTAAAGCACATTTCGAGTTTAATTTCAGTATGTTATCAATATGTTATAAATTTCAGTATGTTATCAATACCAATTGTCTATCCAGGACTCTAGTATGATCCATAACGCATTAACAGTAGGAAATAAATAATCATTTTAAAAACAGTTTCCCTCGATTGAAATAATATTAAAAAATTGTATGGAACATTTACTGTATGTTCTAAAAATGACAGAAGATTTTTCAAAAAATCAGGTAAAAGAAGTGAAGGCAGATTTGTACGATTTGAGTTTCACTTAGAAAAACTAGTCATTCCAATTACAAAATTAGCTAGAAAAATCGTAAAATAAAGACAATGCAGGTTAAAAAAATACAAAACAATGTTTTCTGCTGCATGTGAAACCATTCCAACTGAAACATATGTATGCGTATTTGCTAATTTTGTTTATAATGTACAATGTAGTTGTTGCAAAATGTTGGTTATTTCAAAAACATAGATGTGTCTAAGGTGATGTCATTTCTTTTACCTGACCACTTACTATCCATCAATGATCAATAGGATTCGTATTTCTATTAATAGTATAAAAATATGAATCGTTCAAAGGACTAGTGCAAAGGGAAATTCAATGATAATTGAACACTGATCTAGTTCAGTCTCTGAATTGGATATCTCCATTGTATTATCACTTTTCTAGATTGACAGCATTCGCTTTTGCTCGACTTAGCATAAAATTTCAAAACTTACTAAGAATAAATTAATTAATTATTACTAAAAACAAATGAATAGGAGAATCCTATCTCCTTCCATTTTTTTTTTGATTGATTTTTCAAAACGTCGGTGAGGTTTTTGACTCTAGATAAATCGCGTTCAATAAAAAAAAAAAAAAAAAAAAAAAACATATTCTTCTTAATCATTATCATAAAAACACCTTTGTTTTTATTTTATTGGTTAATTTTTTGCATTTGTAAACTATCGTGATGCTCAAACTCGTAAAGTAATATTTTTTAGCTTGTATTCGAAAACTATTTATTTAAATACTTCGTCGAATTAGATTTTAATGAACAACAATATGATTTTAATTAATTACACATTAATATAAAATTCTTTTTTTTCTATGCATCTATATCTAATTCTCTGAAAATTCCTTTTTATTAACAACGTTTTTCATACGGAATTTGGAATTTACGCATAGAGCGAAATCAAAATTATTGAAGGAAAATATACGGGCATTTTGCAGGGAGAAGAAAAAAGGTAAAATTAGCAAAGGAGAAAATTGGTAAAATTAGCAAATTGCATTTATATATATATATATATATATATATGTTACGGTCAAAGCCCGAATTCGGCCACTTCGCGAAATGGCTAAAACGCTGTAAATTGGCTGGCCAATGTTCGATCTTTTCTTGATTTCGGGAATTGGCCGGCCAGATCGCCATGTGGCATGAGAGAATCAGTCAAAGTTGGAAGAAAAAATCATTGCCACGTATAATTGGCTCTGTATAATCATAAGTTCATTATTTAAAAATTACTAGCTGCGGTACACGCAGCTAACTGTCGGTGGGATGTGGCCATTTGAGACAAAGTAAAAAACTAAATTTTTTAAATTTTAATTTAAAAATTGTCTATTTTTTCCTATTTTTAAATAAGAATATTTATATATTTCAATTAGGAAAGAAAACAAAAGGGGCAATATTAGCAAATAAACTTTTTAATGAAACAAACATTAAAAAATTGTGGTCCCACCGTACCACCCGGTATGTGAAAAAACATACCACTAAAATTTTTTTTTCTGTAAAGTAAAAGTTATTAGAAATACAGCAGAAAGATATCGCCACGTGGCACATTCCCGCCGGAATTGCAGATGCGCCGCCTACACCGGGCATTCTTGAATGAGCACATCGCGTTTTGGCCGGAACATCGTGGCCACTTCGTGAAATGGCCGACCTAAGTAGAATATTCACTGATCGTTTCAATTACATCGCACTTTGGCCGAGGGGTATGGCCAAAGTGCGAAATGGCCGGCCAATTCGGGCTTTGGCCGTAACATATATATATTTTAAGACTAATATTTAAACTATTCCTTCGGTATTTAAACAATTCATTATGTAATTTTTCCGTTCATATGATGGCG
Source organism: Parasteatoda lunata (assembly GCA_949128135.1). NCBI lineage: Eukaryota > Metazoa > Arthropoda > Arachnida > Araneae > Theridiidae > Parasteatoda > Parasteatoda lunata. The sequence goes on along the minus strand of OX421972.1, from coordinate 52,972,702 downwards.
ATTTAACGGAATTCTGATTTTCAAAACTGTAGTTCTTTTCACTACACATTTAGTAAAATATTCAAAACAGTAAAGTAAGATTAACAGAACAAACGGTTTTAAGGTATTATAATAAAATTACCATATTTATCAAATTTTGACAGATATTTATAAAACTATATTTTATTGTTAATTTAAAACAAAATCGGTAAAATTTACGGAGCTTTTTGGTGTTTCCACAAAGTCAGAAATTTTAACATATTCTGTAAATTTTGTCATATTCTGTTAGTTTTTACCAAACTTTTTTCTTAGAATGGTTAGAAAATGTTAAAATGAAATGTTTTTTTTAATTAATATATCTATTTTTCACTAATTACGTACTTTTTTAAGTTATAAGTTAACGCCTGGGATTAGAAAGGGACAAAATATGTAACTATTTTGAAGATTCATTATTTTTTGAATTAAATTTTGTTATTTTTTATATTATTGTATTTCTTTAAAAAATAAATATCATTTTTTTCGGTTTTCCTTTTTTCAGCTTATGTATTAATTTTTACGCTTTAAATTCTATTTTTATTACAATATTAACTGTATTTAAAAAATTAAAATTTACTACTGGATAAAAATGTGGAAGTAAAAAAATAGCGGAATAAATAGAATAACAATAAAGGAGAAATGAAAGAGAATGATATTCCGGATGTATCATTTTTAGTTCATCTGGTTCATCGCTTTTAAGTGGTGTATTATCACATCAAAAATTCTAATTAAATTCTTCGATTATTAATGGAATATTTTTTTTACTGATACAATATTTACTTAGGAAGGGCAATTAAAAAAATTAATCAATTCGTTAATGATATATTTAAGCATATGCAGATTCTGATAAATTACCATTTGGTAAGTAGTATGCCCCATGCGTTTCAATGGAATATGGCCAGGACGCCAAGTTCTTAAATGTCACTTTGATGATATCCCCAATCTCTCCTCTAATTGTAGGTCCCATAATAGCTAAATGAATATCATCCGGTCCTCTCACTTTTGGTGTCTGAAAAGAAGCATCAGTGTACTCTCGATAAACAGCTTTTCTGTATATTCCGCCAATTCTGTGTGGGCCTTTCACAAAAAATGGTTCACTATACCTAAAATATTATTAAAGAAGATAATTATGTCATAATAATTTGATATACCCTATATTAAAAGGGTGACATAGGGAAGTACTCATATTGTTTTCATATAATCGTATTTTTGTATTAATATTCTTGTGTAAGTTTGCATCGCTTTAACCGAAACGGTAACGTTATTTTACATCTCTAAGCGAAACAGTGATTTGTTGGGAATTTTTCGTTGACCTACCCTGAAGTCAACAAAATACTGCTATGTAAGCTCAGCGTGAGCAGTCGTTCCAAGGCAGATATTATCTCGCATTGCGCATGCGTTAATAACGTAAACAAATATTTATTTTGATTTTGTTATTGTTGACCAGTGCTTTAGAGAATAAATAATTACTTTGTCCAAGAAAAACACATTATAGCTTAGCTAAATGAAGAAGAAGAAGAAATGTTTAATGTTAAAATCAAAATCTTGGCTGATTTCAATGCTCTGTTGGATGTTGTCCGCCATTGCTTCTGTCGTTAACGTTACGTTGTATTCCAACTGCAGTTGATTCGGACGTCAGTTGTCGTTCTAGCTGAGCGTTCGATGACTTATGCTGTCTAACTTACAAATTGACCAATCTGGGGTTCGCGCTCACTTCAAGCTGACGTTTTGTAACGCCGACATGTCCTAAGAAACCAGGCCTTAAGGGGAAACCGTAACGCTTTAGAAAATATCTTTAATGTTGAGACATTTACTCCAAAGAGGCTTTAATACTAACACTCTTTTATTGTACTGCAATTAGTTAGACTGATGGATAAGTTTTTGAAACGCTGTTTAAAAATCTTTCTGACCCGCAATATAGCTTACCGTCTGAAATTAAATTTAAAACCTCGAATGAATTAAAATCTAAGTGGGGTAAATTCAGACTATATGGTATCATGATATAGCTTTTATATTGTTCCAACCATGCATCAATTTTATACAATGTATAGGCTTTTGCACCATCATGTCAATAAACTGTTAAAAATTCTGGATCAAATTACGGTATAAAGTTCCAGAACTTTCGCTGCATCATCCGTAAAATCCCTTCTACGGTAAAATCCATTTTTTCCCCGAAAAATATTATACCGTAATTTTTTACTGTAATAATTATTTAATAAGAGGGATTTTTGTGGTTTTACGGTATGTTAGATTTTCATCCTAGTAACATGTTCCGTTAAAAAAGGAAATTACGATATAAAGTACAGGCACCTAGAGTGCTGATATTCTTCACCGTATTTTGATTCGGAATTTTTTGCATCGTTGTATCATATCTTGGGCTTAAAATGTACATCCATCTAACCTCTGCAATCTGAGTTGGAATTATTTTTGATTAAATGTTTTGGCTTGGAAATATCTTACTTTTCTTATTTTTAGTATTCAGCAATTAAACTCGCCATGTTTCTTTGCAACCCGGGGGGTACAATTTCGTATTAAACAAAACCCCACTTCAGTGGTCCTAACTACACTTCCAAAAGTATTGAGTGTTGCAATTGAAATCAATATAGTACATGCCTGTCCTATTTACATCATGCCTCCTTATATCATGTATCTCAGTTTGATTTTGGTTTAATAGAACAGCTAATGGTTGCCGCACTTCTCTAATTTTCAGTCACCGTAATATAATTCTTGTGTTTTGAACCAATAATTCTTACTTGGTTAGAATTTTTAGGCTGGAAATTTTTTTCTTTAAAGTTGATTGTTTTGTCATGAAAAATCGAATCTTTCTCGATTTTTTTTCCTTTTTGTAAAAGCCAAATTTTAGGATTTTGCTTCTTTAATCTTATTATTGACTTTGGTTAGTCTTACTATGCTTTGATAGCCTTACTATGCTTAAAATGTTTATGAGAAAATCTGCCAATGAATGAAAGAAAAGATAATTTTTGCCTTCTTTTATTTCGTATAATTTCGAATGTTTGTAATAAACACAGAGCTAAGTCATTAAAAAATCTTATAATTTTTTTAATATGTATCATTTTTTAATTAAAAACAACTTAAAAAAACATCCCATTGATATTTCTAATTATTTATTTTTTACTTCCTGATATTACGACTTTATTATTATTTCATTATACCACTTTTTTATATTCTGGTCTTAAAAAACTGAAGAATTAGCATATAAAACTAAGTTTTAGTTTTGGATAACATAGTGTTTTTTTCCCCAGAAGTATATAAAACATAAATTGATAAGACAATAAATAAGCAATTTTTTAAAATTTATAGTTAAATGTAATCAAACCTTTTGAACGAACATGAAATAATGTTACATACATGAATATGTAATGATGTCACATTTATACTTACGCATCATCTGTGAGGTTTGTGCCACTTAAGAAATTAAAACCTGTTGGGGCATAATTCCATTCAACTTCTTCAGCTGCAATGTATATTTCTCTAAACTTTCCTTTTACTGTCGTTTGTTCATCAGGTTTAGAATTCTCACATTGCCGAACTCGAAAGAATGTTTCCATGCCAGCTTTTTTTAAAAAAAAAAAAAAAAAAAAAAAAAGACAATTTTTGATATAGATAAATATTAAACTGTTCTTAAAGATATTTTTCCAAATATTAAATTTAATTTGACTTTAAGTGTTTAGTTTTAGCGTACTGTTTTTCAAGATTGTTTTAAAACAATATTTAATTGAAATAAGAATGTAATTTATTGAAATGAAATAAAATAAATTTTAAATTTAATTTAACTTATGCAATTATTTATTTTTAGTGAACTCTTTTTCAAGTTTGTTTTAAAAACGATATTTTATTCAATTAGAAATGAAATTTATTGAAATAAAAGGAAATAAATTTTAAATTTAATTTAACTCATGCGATTGTTTATTTTTAATAAACTCTTTTTCAGGTTTGTTTTTAAAGACATTTTGATTGAAATAAAAATGAAATGAGGCGAAATAAATTTTAAATTAAATTAACTCATGTATTATTTTTAGCGAACTCTTTTTCAAGTTTGATTTAAAACTATATTTAACAGAAATAAAAATAAAATTTATTGAAATGAAATTAAATGAATTTTAAATTTAACTTAACTCATGCATTTATTCTCAGTGAACTCTTTTTCTTGTTTATTTTAAATGATATTTTACTGTAATAAAAACATTATCTTTCATTTAATACTACTACAAATGTGTTTTTATTTTTAAGTTTAAGAAGCTTTGGAGGATTACCGATTCATTGAGTAGATTCTCATCGTTTTACATCCATTCCATTTACCTTACAACATCAACTTTTCAATCATCAAATCAACTTTTGTTTGGAATGCTTTAATATAAAATTTTATTAACATAAAAATATTGTCTCCGAATTTAGCTCCGATATTTCTTAAAATTATTTATGCATCTTTCTTCATGTTCGGGGATCACTGGTGCTTTAATACGAAATTTTACTAAAGAAAAACTATTACTTATTATTATACTACTATTGTAAATCCTTTTTAAAATTATGTTTTTTTTTCTGTTTGGGGGTATAATTTTAGTTCTAAATCTACAGTCCTGTTACTTTTTATAAGTATTATATATAGATATACGGTATTAAATGCTTATGGAATGCCTGAAAGAAATTGTATTTTTATTTTAAAGTTGAATGTTAAAATCTTGCACAGAACTTTGTTGTAAGTTTATTTTAATGATCTATTTTTACTTTGAAGGTTAAGAATAGTTTTTAGCAGTTTATTGCGCTTTGAATTTTTGCATGAGGTTTTATTTTATTGCATTATTTTTTTAAAACTTACAATGTGCGTGGGACCCAACCTCACAGCGAATAGGCCAAACACCAACTCGTCGTGCTACCATGTAACTAGTTGTGAATTTCGCTGGAAATAGACTGATATCATCCGTTCTGAAAAAAAATGGATTTTAATGTTTTAAAACAAAAATGTAGCATGGACAATTTGTTAACGTCACAGTAAATAAGTTATGCAAAATCTAGATTTTATTTTAGAAATGGTTTTTCCTGATTAACATATAAATTTTTTAAACAAATATGATTGTACTAGGAGGCTTCGTCCCCTGCTCGCCAACCCCCGGAACTGCTTTCGCAGTTCATTTCGGATTGCTTCGCAATCCAATGCTCGCTTTGCTCGCTCATTGGATACGTTCTTAACGTCTAGCTTTTGTATACTTTTTTGAATACTGAAGTTCCGAAAACTTTTCACTGTAAAAAATTCTAAACCTGTTCATTTCAATATTAATTTGAAATTGCAATTGTTAATTTGGACATTTGGTGATTTGGGTATTTTTGCCGCAACTGAATTGAACAACCTGATAATGCTCACTCTGGTTATTGCTTACGTTTTTAAAAGCGCTATATGTTGAGCCACCTCAGCTAGATTTGGCAAGTGACATTTTTAGATGCAATCATTGGTCGATTTTCTAACGTTGCCATTCGGGGAGTTGTAATGAGGCTTTTTTTTTGTCGCCGCATAAGAGAAATATATATATAGATTTTTTTAATGAGAACTTAGGAACTACCTGATATATTTTATTTCAGTTATAACTACTATTTCAAAAATAAGTTTTATGATGCAGAGCCCGTTAACTACACTTGGGAAGCCTTCTGCGCTTTGTAGAGGAATAAGGGCCCGTAAGCAAACAGCTAAGGAAATCAGAAAGAGATTGCTTTACAATATTATTTGTTAACTGAGATTACCTTCATAAACACATGTTCTCATCAAACATCTTTACAGTCAGTTAAAACCAGCTATATGAAAATACAAAATATCTTCTAAACATGGCTTAAATTGCAAGATAAACAGTGGATTTTTATTACGACAAGAAGACATCTTGCGATTTCAATCACTTAGAGATTCAAGACTTTGAATAAGCAAAACTTTTACTTGTAAAAGTTTGTTTGCATACCACTGATGCTAATAATAAGAAAGATCATAAAGCGTAAAAAATTCCTGAAAAACAGTTTGGTGAATGGTACTGGCATTATGAGTGTCAGCGCTTTTACCGTAAAGTCTACTTTTATTGTAAAATTTTACAGAACAAAAAGTCTAATATTTACAGTAAAATTAACCGAATCACTATAATTATGATAATATTACTGTAATAGTTACAGCATAAAATTTTACGATTGTTGTATTCAGAGTGCCAGTACTAAGGTTGCGAGTTGTCTTTACAGAGCTTTCCAAAACGCGATGACTTAAACCCTTAGACGCAGATGGGACACCGCTGACCCTTTTATGTATTACGTATGACGCTTTAATTATTGTTTGGAAAATCTACTGTTTGGAAGCGAGTCATGTTTAAAAGATTTTAGCTTTAACGCAGAAAAAGATACCCGCGTTCCATGCTGTATTTCATCATAAATTATTAAAGAGCTAAATAGAATATTTTAAACTTATTTTAACCAAAATAATTAAAAATAACCAAAAACGTGTTTAATAAAAATTTTGCATGAAAGGGATAAACTGCAATACTTTGTGCTTTTTTGAGGAATAGATATTTAATGCACATGATTTTAGTAAAAGTGTGAAAAAAAAATTCTGGAAGCTTACTTGTGCCCGTTCCATCTAACAACATGTCCGCCAAAGCTCGCCGTGTGAACATCGACAACGTCTCCCATACCTACCAGGTGCCAGCTTACTCTTTCATTTACACAAAACTCGAGTCCTTTTAAGTTACCAAATGCAAGACCATTGATGGTATGCATCAAGTTTGACGCCTCGAAAAAGAAAGAAAAAATATTATAATAGATGGTTCAAAAACAGTGTTGTTTAAATTAATCAAGTTTACATTGCCATTCAAATAATTTGCTGCTAAAATGCGTAGAAATTGCAAAAAATCATTATTGGAAAGTAAGAATAGTTTTCTGATAAATTAACAATGAATTTTTTTTTAAGACAATAAATGTATGATTCTTTCGAAAAATTTCCAAATGTTTCAATGGTATAGTAAAAATTAACAATATCTAACCCCTTTGTGCCCGTACATCGCGTCAAACTTCACAAAAAATTAATACAATTTTCTATGATTGTTTAGAGTGTAATTGTTCATAGTTGCAAAATATATTAATTAAAAACAATTAGAATACATAAAAGTAGAGATTTTAAGCTTCAAAATGAGCTAAAGCAGAAGCATTTTTGATCATTTTTAAAGAAGTTATGACACTTTGAATTTTGCCAGTTTCTAGGTGTACTGATACTTTTGAGCGGTACTGTAGATAAAATAATTTATAAACTATATGCCAATGGAATAGTTTTAAAAATTGCTTAAATGGCATTTTTATATACATTTAAAAAGTAATATGGTTCTAATTGAACAATTGTATGTAAAGTGAGAAATCCTTCAAGCATTATGTTCACATTAAGTTCAATTACTTTTTTAATAGCGAAATTTTAGTAAGAAAATAAAATTAATATTTTCTCAATTTTCTAAAAATCTATTGCCAAAGTCTGAAAAAATGAAAAAAAAAAAAAAATTGTATGGAAGTTGATAAAGCTTATGAGCATACTGAATATTCCCAAAGCTTAGTAAGAGATGTAGTACAAATATTACGATAGTAGTTGACATTCCGACTGAGTTACTTTTCAAAACTTTTCTGATAGTTTCCAAGAATATTTTTTAAATGAGAAATTTCATCTAAATACGTATCAAAAATGTTGCTGTGTGTTACACTTATGCAGTAACTTTGATGTGATTACCTATCAATTGCTAGAATATCAACATCTCGTTCATTGCAAGACGAGCAGAAAGAGAGGGTTATTGAGTTTCTAGAAAACATTTGAACGGATATGAAGCCATGCAGACTCTATTGTTGTGGATAAAGTGGTTGAGGATTCATGACCGCCCAAACCGATGAAGGTGGTTATCCAGATTCGGCCTCGAGCATATAAACTCATCCTGCGACACAGGAGAAAAAAAAAACACAAATTTACGACTGAGCAGATGTTCAGTTGCGATATAGGTGTGTAAAATCTGAACTTAGATGCCTATGAACAGTAATATGCATAAGTGTTTAACCACATCCTCTATGGCGGTTCACGTAAGCAATATGAACTGGATTATCGTTGAGGAGACAATATTTATTAGTCCCTCCCCCCCCCTGGATCATCTGTATTTTCAGTTGATCACCGTTTTGCACATCTTTTTACACCATAACCGTCGATAAACACTGTCATCCATGATTTGTGGTTCATAACATCTTCCTTGGCAAAAATTTTTGATTGAGCCAGTGTGTCTTATGCTATATGCTTTTATCAAAGTTTAACAGTTAACAAAATGATAGTTTCAAAAATATTTGTACCCCTGGTCCGGAAGTCTATGATTTCTTTTTGTACGCCTGACAAATATCACGCTTTCCTTTATATACCCTCCAACGATAGTTCTGCCACCTATTTCAATCTGAACACGCCTACTTTCGATAGATGGTCCACATTGAACAGTTGACTTGCTGTTTGCGATTGCGAAATTCTCCTATTTCTAGGCTACAAGAACTGGAAGATTTTTCACCTCAACGAACCTCACCAGATGATGAAGGGGGTCAAGAGCCACTCCGGCAAACCGAAACGACTGCGACTTCTGCCCCCTGCTTTTTGTGCTGGTTATTTCATGTTAACATCGAAAGTAGACGGGGGACACATTAAGGGGGCTGAATTGCGTAAAATACACTCCTTTTTAAAAATCACTATTACAAATTAAGTTGACCTAAATCATAGTAATTGACTTTTAATTACTTTCCGAGAAAAAAAAGTACTCTTTAAATCATAAATGTAAATTAATTTAATACAAAACTTACTCTGAATTCTGCGTCTTTTTTCAGCGTTTCCTTTTCTTCTTTTGTCATTGATGGAGCTTGTCTGTCAATATTCTCATCAATATAAATACTTTTGCTTTCATCAAAATTCATAAAAACTAACACAACTCTACGATCCACTTCTTTTCTCTGCAATGTTCCTGTGATAATCAAATTTAGAAAATGAGCTTTTACAACATTTAATCTCTTAAATTCAAAATTAAATTTTATTTTTCACCAGATTGCATTTCGTTAAAAGTATTCTTCATTTCAGAACTTTATGAGATATTGTTTCCATTTAACCCAAAAGAGCATAAATTATTCATATAAATTTTATCTATAACTCTATTTTGAATAAAAATAGTTTTTTTTAAAATCAGAACTACTCCAGTTTTAATAATTGAATTTTAAACCTATTTACTAGTACATAAACTAAAGGAACCGCTGAAAAGCCTCTTCATAGAACTTTTTAAATCTCAATTCTACCCTGATTATATCAAACCAAACATTACTGATTACATATCAGCAATATCCTTTACAACAACCGGCGATGCCACTAATGCGACGACAAATAAATATTTAAAATTTGTCCCCCTATTTTTTTATAATTTTTTACTCGACTGTGACATCAATCAGAAAGGGTCATCAATCTCTCATAAAACAAAACTCTATATCTTACTAAAATGTTCATAAATATTTATCAAATAAAAATACTTAATGATATATAACTTTAATCACCTAGGCTTCTACATACCACCCAAACAATTTTACTCACGACAGAAAGTTTAATAGTTAATATCATCACAAAATGAAAGATGATAAAGCAGCGCTTTTGATTAATGCAATTTTATACCGATACCATCACTATGCTACTCAGAAATCCTACCTTCCCATTTAGCATGCCTACTTAATTTTCTGCATTTCTTTGTGGGTATCCATTCGACTATTAACAATACATAAATTATTTATAACTTTCCATTAGACTATTAATAATCATATATTTATCGTCAAGTTTACTATCATGCCTTTAATTATCCTCCTCTTCTTGAGAAAAAGAAAATTCTAAAAATATGTTCGTATTACCTTTCTTACAAACAAGCAGAGGGCCGAGAACTCCAGCATGTAGTTCAGTTTCACCATGTCTGTGAGAATGATACATCCACGTCAAGCAATCTGGATCGTTTTCTGTTGGAGCGTCATGGTCATTCATAAGCCATCTGTACGTGTGTTTGGAACCAGGTTGTACTTTATCATCTACTTTTTGACTCTCTGTCGTATTGTCATCATACAGAGCCCCTGAAAATACATTTTCACCAAAAATTGACTTATTAGAATAAAATGAATTTATTATCATATAATACTTGAATTTATAATAAAATTCATATAATTAGAATTGCGTTATTGAATTATTAAGTGCCCGTTTTTTCATAAAAAAATAAACTTTTAATTTCTTTGGATAAATTGAAGGGAAACTATTCAAATTATTAATTTGAGTGGTTTCAGTATCGTACATATCTTTTTTTAAAATCTGGATCTGGAAAAATTATCTCATGAAATTTTGGTCCTAGATATTTTGTTCCTGTACTTTCCCGGTGCACACGCCACTATTTTTTAAAACTAAATAATAACTATTGCTTACTACTATTTTTGCTAATTATTTATATCAATAAAGCTTACAATTTACAACGGTTAATATTTTTGGTTTTTGAATGGCATGTTTAAGATTTGTCAATTCACTAAGCGTAAAGTTATGAAATCATACACAAGAACGTATTTTTTCTGAATAAACATTTTATTTCCAATTCATTCAAATTATTAATCCTTAAAATAAGCGGTTGCAGTCTGAAATATTTGTAGCTTGGAAAGTTTAATCAAAGCATCAGCCAAATGTTTACCCCTTCAATATTGTTTTATCATTGTCTTGTCAATTGAAAAATTAATTTTTTTTACTAAAAATTATAAAAAAGTTATCCAAAGAAAACTTTCAAGAAGAACATACATTATGATAATTAGTTATTATTTTTATTTACTAGTTTACTATTTATATGTAACTATATGCGAGATTTAAAAGCTGTGGCAACTTCAATTACATTACCTCTATATGCATACATTAAAAGAAAAAAAAGCAGGCTTATAAGAAAAATTTACTTGATAAAAAATATATTGTTTCAATAGATTTTTGATGAATAAATTTTAGATAAATTTTTCTTTACATTATTACAAAGTTAAAATTTTTTTTTTGACTTACTGCATATTTAGCTGAGCGGAATGTCTAGGAAACCTATCACCTATGAGCGTTTGACATCAATGAAACATAGCCTTTCTAATTAGCTATTTCTAAGTCTTTATTCCTAGCGACTTAGCATTTCTTGTCGACTAAAAAAAATATTACAAAAATATGTCATTTGACCGCAGATTTCTAAATTAAGTGAATAGTTAATGAATTAAATTTAGGAACCGTAAGTAGTTTGTAGTACACTTCATTTCCAACCATATATTTCTTTAACATTTAAGTAGGTTTCAAGCAAATATAGTCAGCTATTGAATTGTAGCTTTCAATGCCTTTTTTCAAGTGGCAGTAGTCTGTCGTTCCACATCAAGATATCTATATTATCTGTTTGCTAATTTAACTATTGCATACAGAGTGATTGAGAAAAAGAGGAAAATTTTGGAATCGATACTGGGCATAACACTAGGTTTGAGAATTGCATAGCAACCAATAAAAAGAGATGTCCTCGTACGCCGCTAGGGCGTACGAGACGGACATTTTTTTTTTTTCTACGATGAACTTGCTCTTCAGGAGCATTTCAAATCGAAAATTTTTACAGACAGAACATATATTTACAAAAATTATCTTAATTTAATGTTATTGCAAATTGCATTCAAATAGGCTCAAAAACAACTCTTTTATCGTAAGTTACGACTTGGCTAACTAAATTGTGGAGCTCGCCATTTTGTCATAGGCTGCTATGCAATTCTCAATCAAAGAACTATATATATTTATTTTACAATTAATATTTTTAATTTAGTATTATTTAAAAAAAGATAACTACAGATAAATAAAGATAAATACATACAAATAAAGATTAATACAGATAAAGTTAAATCACACATAAGAAAGGAAAAACGTTACCTTCATGAATTTTTTGATATCGAACTCCATGAGGATGAATTGACAGTGGATGATTAGCCATGTTGTAGAACACAATATTCAATATGTCACCCACCTCTCCTTGGAGTACTGGACCCAGTATTCCCATCCATGGCTCTTTTGGTTTCTGTATAGTGAATGTCTCATCTGTGTATTCCCATAAAATTGCTTTCCTGTATATCTGACCCAGTTTTAAGGGATCAGAACTTTTTGATAAATAAAGCTCTTTGTACCTATCAAAAAATGTGCAATTGAGATTTATGTTAATTTGTAGAGTTTATTAGCCATGGTTTGTTTTCAGGGAATGCATTTTTTTTACTGTTTTAATATGCGTATCGAAATAACTATGTATTTGACTTATTAAAGAAATGACATTAAAATGAGATGTTTAGAGAGTTTTACTCATTGGCAAAATGGGTCTAGTTTTGGGTTTTATGGCGTGCGCACTTTATTTGGAAGTCATCATACTTTTCAACTGTATTCAAGAGTGATAGTAAACAGAGCGTATGCGTCGTCATTGCTTGCTGTGGTGACCACTGCTGTTTGATAATTGTTTTAGAATTCTTTTTTTTTTCTTTTTATTTTCACCAGCAGTCATTCTTAATGTATTAACGTAATAATAATTTAAAGTATTTTTATATTCTTTTTATTATTAACTTATAATTACTGCCCTGACGGTGATTTTAATATAAATATGAATACTGTAGAAGGAAAAGTATTTTGTGACGTCTTGAAACACGTATATAGCCAGGATTTAAAATCCAATTCGACGAAAAACATCAATTGAGTTTAACCAGAAAAAAAAAGCATTTGACCAATGGGTAACCAGTGATCGTAATAAAGCGATCACAATTTTTTTGAAAATTTCTTATGTTTCGCTTTGTTTAAAAAAAAAAGTCACATTTTTAGGGCGCAGATAGTTTTATGTTTGTGCACAAGCAATTCTATTCATAAATATGTTTATCGTTATTTAAAAAAACATTTTTAAGAAAATTAAATAATCAAGAAAAAAAATTTAGATATTTCTTTTAGATTAGAGTAAAATTTAAAAGAAATAACGCTGGATAATAATTTTTTTCTATACTGTTGAATGAGAATTTTTTAACAGGTCTTGAATGATTTCGTATCGCTGATTTCCAATCTACAATCGGTTTCCTTCTTCAAGTAACACTTTTCTTTAAATAACACTCTCAGTCAATTTTTGATTTTTGTCAAATAAATTTAAAAACATTATGTATAACAATGGGTAGCATAAATGATCCAACATATTTCTGGGAGAGAAAAAAAAATTAAAATTGCGGGGGAATCAGGGCTAGGAAATATCATCATACGTCACTAGGAACGCTTCTTTATTACGATTAATTTCTCTGTGTGTTTCTGAACTGGTCATAATAGGAATGCGTCTCTAGCCGCGTACGATGGTATTTCTTGGAATGAATTTCTAGGCAATTTTAATCTTTATGATGTGTTCCTACTCGCCAAGTGGTATGTCACAACACTTACGCGAACCAATGCTGTATATAACGCTTTAAAAGAAAAAACAACAGAAAATAGACTAAACATGTTATTTATAAGGAAAAGAAAATGTAGCTATTGGTGCAAAATTAATTTCAGATTCGAATTTCTTATTCTGAAATTAGACAAAATCAAGTATTTTTATAAATGCAACCGAAAATCCCCCTTCTCCTGTTTAATTTAATATACGTCAAGATTTGGGAAAATAAATTAAAAGAGGAGTTAATGCCGCTCCGTTTGTTAAACTGCCAAAGAATTTGGTTTTATCACTAAACATGACATGTGTTGAAGAAAAGTTTTCTTATATACTTTTTAAAAGTGCGTGCATGGGTTCGGTACATTGTTATGGACATAATATATTATTCAGAGTGTGCCGAATATTTTATAGACAGTGTATCTAACATATCATTTAATATTAAGTTTTAAAATCGTCTAATTCATAAGTTTAGTCTCGCACAATTAAAAATTTTTGCGCATAATGAGAAACATTTCAAAATCATATAATTTTAACTATACTGAGAAAAAAGTTACGGCCAATATTACTAGAATATGGGGAAATTTTCAGTTTCTTTTGACTCTGTGGGAAACCAAAAACACTAGGTCGTTTCTTCAGAAGCGCATTGGTAAAATAACCAACAAAATATGGTTTTATAATGTGTGTTGAACTTTGCACATTGAAAATGTGGAAAAATTTTTTAATTTTATCATGATACTTTAGAGCAGAGGTCGCCAAAGTGGTCTATATAGACCCCCAGGGGTCTATTCAACAAAAGCGGGGGTCGATCTGAAACGGAAGATTCGATTGGGGTCAAAGAAAAAACAGATCTTAATACGCAAATCACACAAACCTAATTGAGTATGTGAAATTTGTGAATTTTTTTATAATTGACTTAATATCAGTTTCTTTATAGAATATAAATTAATAAACGTATATTTATTCGAGTGAAACAAGTATTTACGTACCAGAGCGCAGTGGCACGAACTCTGCACTTCTGGTGCATATGTGCTCTTGTCCAAATGTCACGTGTGACGAGCATTGACATTACAAACGCAAATATCATACGCAGTTTCAGCTATCCTTGCTAACTGTGAACAGTGTTGAATATTTGCAGTGTCATTATTAAAACTTTTATAGTTTTGGATAATTAGTTATTGTTTCGATAAAACCATTCGTTTAGTTTAGATATCAATTTTAATTATCAATACATGTAAAAAAGAAGGTAAGCATTAATAATATGGATTAGTACAACCCGCGACAAAGCTATAGCACACTTTGTATTTTTGAAAATACTATTACTTTAATAATTAAGTAAATGTACTAATTAACTTTAATAATTAATTAATTAATAATTAAATAAATGTACTAATTAACTTTAATAATTAATTAATTAATAATTAATTAAATGTACTATTACTTTAATAAATGTTTAAAATCATAAAATAAAAGTACAAACACAGCATCTAAAGGAGTTTTATTTTAATTAAAAGAAAATTACTTTTATGGGGGTCGATCGAGATTTCGAAAAATTATATAGGGGTCGAGGATCAAAAAAGTTTGGCGACCCCTGCTTTAGAGCATGACATAAAAACCATTTATCCGGTAAAATTTACTATTCAGTTTTGTAATTTTTAATAAATGGTTGGTTATTAGAGCCATAATTTGGAAAACTGGAATTTCAGGTAAACCGTTAGCATATGGAAGGAAAACTTACCAAATGAATATTTTAAATACCGTATATTTTGGTTTTATTAACCAAATTTGTTTATTGTCGAGAAAATCAGCATTTTCGACATGCTATATGAAAATGCAATTTTACCTTATTTAAAAAAAGATAAAAAATATGAAAAATAATATAAATTACTATTAGTATCAAGGCAGAAATATAAGCTAATAGCTAAATAATTTTTATGCAAAATTTCTGTAAATATACTCTTCGTTTAAAGTTTTACCTAGTAGCAGTAATTGCTCATGACTATTCGTTTTGAGCTCTTTTGGATAATTTATTATATAGAATTTTATTTTATTGATTGTTCAGATTGTTTACAGTCGGAAACTAGCAGAAATTAATTATTTTTATTAAATATCAGCTTTCTTTAATTTTTAATGAGGAATAATATTTATTTCTAAATAGACAAATTGTTCTTTCTATGAAACTTAGAGCAAGATTTTCATGTGTGGAAAACTTTAAATTGCAACTATGAATAATTAAATCAGTTTTCCATAATTCCTCCTTCACTTTCTTAACCATTTTAACATAGTTAAATCAATTTCCTTTTTGAGTTATCTGAAGTGAAAGTATTAGAGTCTGATAAAAGTTTTTTGTAATTATTTTATATTTCTAACAATAATCAACTGCGACATTAAATACACTTATAAGCAATATTATTCAAATAATATTGCTTTTAATTAATATTGCTTAAAATTGTTATAATTTCAAACAAGTCTATTTTTGATGCTTTTTTTAATGGCTAAGACAAGATGTTTACGCACATTATATAATGTTTCTATTTAGAATCTTATAAAAATAAATCGAATAAAAAATACAGAATACTTTATTTCATAAAGTGTGCTAATTCGGGTTAGGAGGCTCATTACTGGCACAAAATGAAACAGGAGAATAATTAATTATAGTTCTTCAGAAACAAAGATATCTGCAAAGAAGTTATAAAGTGAGTAGTTTTAACTTTTAAAAAAAAAAAAAAAAAAAAAAAAAACTTTTGTGTCAAGAAACAAAAATTAATCAAATTGGTTGGAGAGGACCCTTGATCAGCGTAATATCTTGTTTTTAGGATATAACCTTTTTTAATGTCATTTTAGAAATAAAATCTTGTTTTTTTAGTAATAAACAAACAAAACTAAGTATAATAAAATAAATTAATTAAAAAAATAAATTTGTAAAAAAGGGAAAAGGGGGCTCATGATACAAACTTTAAAAGAGAGTTTTCATATTTCGTTTTAGTTTCCTTTTTTGTTTTAACCATTGAAATTATCAGCAAATGCATTAATAAAGCAAACGTCTCAGGAACGTTAGCTTGTAATCTTTTCTTCCTCAGAATATGATAGTTCTCGAGAAACATATATACATTCTCCTGGTACTTCGACAGCAGACGACTACAAGCGAATATACCGGTTGTGTTTTACAAAAGAGCCATTCCTTCCTATAAACTTTCCCCTTTGGGGATCATCATTTGGCACGCCCATAAAAAGGGGGGAAGCAGAGACATTCGGTGAAACACCCCTGCCACGAAATTATAATATCATTTTTAAAATAAATTACAGCTAAATTTCGAAAAATGTGCGATTGATACATTTTTCTGTTTCTTTAAAGAGAATTTTCCATTTTCAAACATTTTTGCACATTTCTTAAGGTTCTAGGATAATTTTGTTAAGATAATTTGTTACACATTAATGCTACTACTTCTTGATGAGAGTTTAAAAGTACTCAAATGCTTTTAACAAATTTCAAAACATGTTATAATAACAACCATCTTCAAGATCCTCTAAACATTAGTTATTTTGGTTATTTAATTTTGATTTATTTCAATAATTGTAATATCGATAAATAACGTTATATATTTTCTCCTCAGATTTATTTAATTTTTTACTTCTTTTTTGCAAAGAAATAAAAGTATTCAGCTATTGTTTTCTTCAAACTTCTATCTTAAGAGGCCTCTACCCTCGCCATCTTTGTTAGATAAATTTTTTGTTTTCGTTTTCTTGATATGTTTTGTACTAATACTTTGGATGATATAGTACTATTAAACGGCACAATACCTTTCAAAGAAGGTAGAAAATAAAGGGGTCGCTTTATTTGATAAGGAAAAATAGTGCTGGATAATTTTTAAGAGCCTGTATTATTTCTAAAAGAGTTCTTCCCTTTTTCTATCTGCTTTACTATTCATTTTTGTCAAGTTATGAGTATTCCCTAGCTCTGGAGGAATTGTATTAAAAAAAACTTATATTTTTCTTTTTTTTCCCTTATAAATTTCTGCATTTTTTTTGTATTTTAAATTATATTTTTTGTTTCAATATTTAATTATGGAGCAATAATCCAGAATGGGTAAGCAAAAATAAATATTTTAAGTATTTTTTTTACAAACAATAAAATTTACCACGCAAAATTTCATTTCTTTCAAATTTTGACTTAATAAAAAACTTTAAAGCAATAAAATTGTGCTATTTGTAATTTTCAGTAATTTAAAAGGACATGTTTGTCAGTTCTTAGATTTTTTAAAATTTAATTTTATTACAGTTTAAACTAATGAAAAGTGATTTGGATGGCGCTAAAGAATTCTTTTAACGCTAATTGCGTGAAAGCAAAGATACTCATCAAAAAATAAATGCAGACAACTGTATACTACTTATCTACCTATCGAAAACTGTTGATCACAGAGGATTCACGTAATTTTCACTCATTAATCACAGAGGATTCACATAATTAATCACTTATCTACCTATCAAAAACTATTGATCACAGAGGATTCACATAATTTTCACTAATTAATCACAGAGGATTCACATAATTAATCACTTATCTACCTATCAAAAACTGTTGATTACAGAGGATTCACATAATTTTGTCAGAAAAAATTAATAGACAATCAAAAGTACTGCATGGTTTAGGTCTCAAATTGTGATTGGGTGGTAATCACATAATTTTGCCAGAAACAATTAATAGACAATGAAAAGTATTGCATGGTTTAGGTCTTAAATTGTGATTGGGTGGGGGCCTTGTATATTACATTTATCTAAAGATACTGCAAAATAGGATAAATATCTATCATCAGTTAATCTGAGAAAATTAAATAAAAAGGATTAAAAGCATAATTAAAATTTTCCCTCTTCGATCCCTTCGATATTTAAGTTCGATATTTAAGCTCGGTCGGAATAAGAAGGGCTTCTTATTTAAAACTAGAAAAAAATTAACAGTAATTTATTCTTGGTAATGTTAATACTTTTACTTACTCATCTGCACCAGGACCCAATAAATTACCCTCTGGTGCATAATCCCAGTCAGTTTCTACCGCGCCTATGTAAATAGTCCTCGTTGGACGATCTTCGTCAGGTATCCTTTGAGTTTTGACATAACATAAAGAGACACATACCACAAAAACATATCGGCATAAGATGGAACAAGTCAACTGAACACCATGCATCGTAATGTCTTACAAATTCTTTTGATTATTAATTGAAGTTACTCTAATTTGATCAGAACAAGTGCACTTAGTTGAACAACGCGAGATTTCACTCTTTGATGTTTCACTGGTTGCTTCTTCAGATAAAAAGAACAAACTCATTGCGAGTTAGCTTGCCTAAACATTCTAAAGAATTAATTTCAGAAATCTTGTGCTGTTATTTATGGGTTAACCTACATGAATGATAAAGTAGTTATGTAAGAGGATTACGGGTGAATTTCGTCTCAAATTTCTCAACCAGCTTTGATAGAAGCAGTTGTTTTGAAAAGTTGGGTTATTAAAACACTTTACAATGAAAATACTGATTTATAGGAGATTTAGAATATGCTAATGCTACTAATCTTTGTATTTCATAATATCTGAGTGAAAATTTTGAAAAACAAATTTATATAAGTGTCTCTATTTCCTTTATTCGAATATCTTTGATATCATGACATATCGCGAAGCAGAAGAGAGAAAAAATTGGGATATTGTTAATTTTTTTAAAATAAACAAGTTATACAGCTGAAAATGTTACAAACGTTGTTGTTATGCATGGTAATAATTTTTATATTATTTTTGCAAAAGTTATCCCCTGAATTAAAGGACTCAATTGTGGTTTTAGAAGATCCATGTACCTGAACCTAAATTTATGCAATGTTTTAATAGATGGATTGGGGGCTAGAGTCCGCTTGTCTTCGAGCTAACTATGAGAGGTTTTCGTGGTTTTTCTCCCCATGCAACGTGAATGTGGGTTAATTTCATGGAAAAATCCTTCGCAAAGGCAAATTTCCTCAAATCTTAATCCAGGAGTTTCCTTATCTTCTGGATTGGATTCAATATTACAAGACTATAGAATTGAACATTGGTAATCGTAATCTCTAAATTGGGTCGTGTGTTCAACATCGGTTTTAAAAGAAATACATATTTGCTATTCCATGTGAATGTTACCATTTTTTGGAAATTTAATTTTTAAATTTAACTTTAGATTTCCTCACAAAAATTCATCTCGAACTACAGATTTTATTGATCAAGTAATTAATATAATAAATTATACTGCACTGTAAAAATTCCACCTCGAATTACGGTATGAAGTACCGGCACTTTGAATGCATCTTTCGTAAAATCACTTTTCACCGTGAAATATTATGCCCTAATGTTTACAGTAATATTTATATAACTAGAGTGATTATATGATTTTATGGGAATTATAATTGCAAAAATTACGGTATATCGGATTCTTTGTTACGTAACATGTTCCGGTAAAAATGATTTTTACCATAAAAATTCCAGCATCCTGTGTGCCGGAACTTTTTACCGTAGTTTGATGTGGAATTATTTACAGTTTATATGTGTCATGACAATTGCTAAATAAATATGTTATTAACTTAATTATAGATGTTAGTACGTTTGATTTACTAATTCACTTTCTTTTTTATTCGAGTTCTAGCAATAGTTTAATTAAGTATTATAAAATTAATATTTCTGAGTTCTCATTAAATACATGAAATTATTTTTATTAGAATATACATTATTTTTCAAATAATGTGCTAAAGTATAATGGCATCTAAAAACAAAGTTAATTTCTGTTTATCTGTTATAATCATAATTATTTAAAGTTTTATGGTTAATACATAACTACAAATGCATAATGTATGGCTATGGTCAAATACTAAATGCAGTTAGGCTTGAATATTTATTTTTATGTATTTTTAACAAATTACTTTCTTTTTATATCTATAAATTTTAGTTTGTTGCAATAGATTATCCTGATGAAGTGATTTATTTTTAGGTGCTACATATGATTATCACATGGATACTCGCTCTCGACTTCAGACCCAGGCATGGAGTATAGAACGAGTTATTATATGGTTTGGATGGTCATATATTGCTTCTCAATGGTGATGACAGAAAATATCTTCAGTTCTAGATATATCATGGATTTTAGTTTCATTATCGCGGTTTATCTGAGATATTCCAATGATATTTCTTTCCTCTGAGAACTACTGAATTTCTCTAAGAAAGTAATATGAATTTATCCTTAACTTTGAATTATGAATTTGGCACTAAATTTCAGCACTTCTAATAATAACATTTGCTACATTAAAGAGGACACTATACTACAGGAGTCACCCTTCATAAAATATTCTCTTTCAATTATATTAGCACTTTAGAATTTAAAGTATAGAAAAAAAAAGTTCAAATAAACCAAGATAGACAAACCAAGAGTTTCAATAGTATACATTTTTACTAAAATGTCAAATGGCAAACATATTATGACAGTATTACTTATCCTTTTTCTAAACCGTAGCTAATATTACCGTAAGAGAGCTATTGGTATTTAGAAAAAATGGTTTCAGCACACTGAGAAAAAACGTGTGGTCAAAACTACCAGGATATGGTAAACTACGGTAATAAAGCCAGAAATACGGCAAGTATTTCTGGCTCTATGGGAACATCAAAAATCTCGGTTATTTTTTACCAAAACTCTTTAGTAATGGCTTTGGTAAAATTAACAATAAAATATGGTATGGTATTATCGGGTAATGAGAAGTAGAATTTTAAAACCAGAATTTCTGGTAATGTTGTCATATGAAAGGAAAAACTACCAAATGAATGGTTTAAATACCAAACACTTTGGTTCTGTTAATCAAAATGAAGCTTTTTTTTCGTCTTTTTTTTAACCAAAAATATCATTACCACACCGTACGATAATTTTACCCGATTTTTTTCCTCTGCGCATTTAAAAGACTTTATAGTTTACATACTCTTTATCTTAACTCATTATTTTCTATACTTCAAATTTTAAAGTTACTAAAATAGTTATTGAGTAGAGTTTCGCACGTCCTATATCATCTTCCTAACCTGATTACAGTGATAAACGTTTCGTTAAAAATGATAAAGCAAACTTTTGTTTAAGTTATTATTTTAAAATAATGTGTAATCATTGTTTTTCTAAATTATACCATTATCAGATAAAAAATTTTTTTTATAACAATTTAATAAATAAAATTACAAACATTAAGACATCAACGAAATGTTTGTTTGATAAAAAGTCCTAAAAGTGTTTTAAGTACAATTCAAAATTATTCTCTGACGAGTAAAGCTTTTTATTGAAAGATGCACCATTTAAAGTTTTGGATCAAATTACGGTATATAAGTACCGGCACTTTTAGTGCATCATTCGTAAGATTCGCTTTACCGTAAAATCCATTTTCACTGCAAAATATTATTCCTTAAATTTTACAATAATATTTATTTAATTAAAGTGATTCAGTGATTTTATTTCAAATATTAGGGGAGAGTGGGGTCAATTGTAACAGGGTACGATTGTAACAAAGCAAAAATTTCGAGTGTCGGGTTCTAGATTTGGTTCCTAGGTGGCGCACAAGGTGTATTTATTAAATCTACATGTATACCTCTGCTGGCAACCATTTTTATGTACTTTTGAAAGACTTACATCACAAAAGATATTTTCACGCTACGTAAAGTACTTCTTTTTGGTATTAGAATATTATATTGTAACAAAGTAATTTTGTTTAAACAAATAAAAATTATTAACCGAATATGTAAGTGGACACCTTAATTAACATTTAAAAAAAAAGATTAGTTTTGTTAATTAACTAGCATTGTTTTTAACAAATGAAGCTGAAGTGGCGTCTTGGGGACGATTGTAACAATAAGTAAAGGGACGAATGTAACAGCTGAAAATAAATAATCTAATGTTTACAAACCATTACTTAACTCTTTAAGAACCACCAATAGTTTCCTATATCATTTATATTATGTTGCATGTGCATTATTTTATTTGTCACCTTTCACAGCATAAATTAAAATTTTTAACCCCTTAAAGTTAAAAGTTTAACCTTTTAGGTCTCTGCTCATTAATATTTTTACTCCTAAAATATCACTACTATTTTGATCAATAAAAAAATATATCACAACTATGATAATATGTATAATTAACTATGTTTTAGTTGAATTTATGAACTGTTACAATTGACCCCGTAAGTGGGGACAATTGAAACAAGTGCACGACCGTCAATAATTGTTAATAACTAATATAATAACATTTAAAATAAGGTATTTTTTTTTCTAGTAGAGGATAGTCTACTTTACTCGTCTGTCAATTAATACGAATAATATAAGGGATTTTTTGTTAGTTAAAAATAGTTAAGTAAAAAATGTTACAATTGACCCCACTCTCCCCTACAGTTAAAATTATGGTATATCTAATTTTTTACCGTAATTTGATCCGAAATATTTTACAGTGTGTTCTGGTTTCAAGCAAACGAATAAGAAACAAACATTTATCTTAAGAGTTAATTTTATTGACAATAGAAAATACATAGGTATCTAAACCAAGTAATACTAGAAACAAATATAAATTACATAATCATGTGTTTTAATTCTCAAAGAGCCCATATGAACATCAAAACTCTAATTTTGATGCTAAACTGGACTCAAAGAATTGAAAAACATGATACTTCTAACATACATTCTCATACAATCATATAAAATATAAATAAACACTGTAGTGAAATCTCAAGCAAATAATCTGCTTCATATGTACTTTTTTACAATGTCTACAAAAAACTTCATTTTTCAATTCAATTGCAGTATATCATAAGTAGTAGCGACAGTACGAAGAGCAGTAATGTACAAACTAAACATAACTGTAGTATTTAATCTTGACTTTGTGAGACTTATTACAGTAATAGAGATTGAGGCTGATATATTTGGCACATTGAGATACATACAAAAAGCTGAATTTTGAAAGTTAAAACTGGTCAGATAGTTTCTGCTATTTAAATTTGCATATAAAAAGTCTGTATCTCAGGAAGACTAATCAATATTATTTTACCTAGGTCTATCAATTTAAAAAAAAGCACATACCATACTAAAAAAGTTTAATTAGATAGGATTGTTTTGAAACAATGCCGATTTGCACTTTAAAATTGTTACTGTTAAATTTGGTGTTTAAGAATGTGTAATTAAATTTCAAACAGTTTTTGTCCTTAATGAAGCAAAAATTGAGCACGGAATGTTAAAAATGCGTAGCATTGCTTTCAAAAAAATTTATAGTCCTTTGTTTTAAATTTATTTAGAATAAAAAAATAAATTTAAAATAAAAATATAATAATAAATATAAATTTTGTGTTAAAAAGGTGAATGTTTCTTTGGTATAACTTCTATGTCAATAAACACAGTGAGTAAAAATGTCACTTATTATTATCTTTATGAATTTATTCTTAATATTTCAACTTTTATTCTACAATATTCTGTAAGTACATAATATTTTCATGGGAAAGAGCTAGTGTTTCACACAAAAAAATAGCAGCTGATTTTGATTAAAACTCTTGATAATTTCTTTATTAAATATTAAGCTCATATTAAAATAAATATTAAACTTATACACGGCTTTTGAATTCAAAAAATGTTACTAAATAAATACATATATTTTCAAGGATTAATTTTTTAATTTGCATTTACTGTATGCATAAGACAATATATACAAGAATAGTTTTATGAGTAACAAGCTCCTAATAAAAATATTTTACATATTCCCTTTACGGGGAAAAATTGAGTCAGACCAAATTTCTGAAACACTTTCTTGATTCTATCGCACTTTCTTATTATGAGGTAAACAGAAGACGGTTTCAAAAAAACAAATCTTTGCTGTGTTCAATCACTTTGACGTAAAAGTCCCTATGTGTTGAGAGTTTTTCATAAAAATCAGCATTTAATCTCCTATTAATTGTGCTCAAGTTTGTAAAAAATAATCCATATTAGTAATTTATACAAATATTATTTAAGAGTTAGTTGTGTCAGCGCTCCACTGTGTAGGTGACCGCCATGCCCGCTCTCATGTGGTCGTCTACGTGGCAATGCAGGATCCATGTACCAGGATTATCCATAATCATTTCTACAGTTTCAAACACACCAGGGAAAAGGTAAACGACGTCAGAACGTCGAGTACTGTCTGTTCGACGTAGGAAGGTCTGACCGTGGAAGTGAGCAGTGTGCATATCTACTTCTGTTCCCATACCTATGAGATACCATGCGGCCAATGTGTTCCGCCTTGCAACCAGACCGTCCAAAGATCCATACAGTCTACCATTCACAGCTGTAAAAAATACATTTCGATGATTTAATAATTTTATATATTATTTATTTTTTTCATTTGGCGTAGAATTTTCTTTTGGTAACAAAACCATTGAAAATACTAATAAATAATGTGTTTACGATCTCGATGCAATAAAGACTAAGAAAAGTATATCATAAGAAATAAAAAATAGCTTGCTATAATATTGATTATTATGCTTATAATTTAGATATCATAATTAAGCAATCATATCGTAAAAATAAACGAGCTATATACAGAGGGGAAAAATTCAGGTAAAATTATTGTGCTGTATGGTTACGACATATTTGTTAAAAAAAAAAAAAAAAAACATGATTCTGATTAATAAAATGAAAACACATAGTATTTAAACTATTCATTTGATTATTTTC
The DNA here is from genome assembly GCA_949128135.1 of Parasteatoda lunata. Lineage (NCBI taxonomy): Eukaryota > Metazoa > Arthropoda > Arachnida > Araneae > Theridiidae > Parasteatoda > Parasteatoda lunata. The sequence goes on along the minus strand of OX421972.1, from coordinate 52,947,486 downwards.
CCATTCATATAGTACCAGAATACCAGAAATTCTTAGTTTTCAAAATCATATTTCTTATTACCACTCATTTTGTAAATAAATACATAACTAAAAAATACATTTTGCCGAATAAATGGTCTTTATGCTATACGATAATATATGCTATGCTTTGCTATGCTTTCGCAATAAAATATCCCAATTTTACCACATTAACTAAGTTTTATCTCACATTATGAAACCACATTTTATTGCTAATTTTATCAAAATCATTACCAATGCACTGTGGTAAAAATTATCGAGCTTTTCGGTGTTACTAAAGAGCCAGAAACACGATAAATTGTATCATATTCTGTTAACTTTGATCATAATATTTTTCTCAGTGTGAAAAATAAGTTAGTCAATAATATTAATTACTTTGCTTACAAGCCAGACATTCTAAAAATTATAAGCTTTAAAAAAATATAAATTTTTAACGTTATCGTTTACCTAGATAAAATTTTAATTTTTTAAATGTTTAACATAATTTCAAGGGAATATGATTGGTACAGAAATGGGTTACATTTTATTTGTTAACAGACTGATAATAACTTGAGGTGAGTAGGTTGTCGGGTTCGACAGAACAGAAAGTTTGCTTATCTATAGATAAGTTCCTTATCTTCTTCTGCTAAAGGGGTCAATCATCCTCGAAAGTCTAAGTTACTCAATGAGTCATAAGCCTTAATTTTACAACTAATATTATAGCTAAATTAATAACATTAAATATTTCATTACTCTTTTAGTTATTTGTTGAAGTAAAATAGTTATTTAGTGTTTTAGTTATATTAACATTATTAAACTAAATTTTAAACGACATCATACAGTGTTTTAAGAAACATGCTGTCAGATCTGCCGTCTAATGCTCTGATGAAGCAAGTTATATATGGGTGATTCTCACGAAACTTGACAATTCGGACTGAAAAATTTCTTCAAATTTAAAGTCTTCAAAATAATCTAAATTTTTTTTGTATACTTCTTTAGTTACACTTATTAATACCTTCGAGACAGCAGTGTAGTTTATTGACATTTGCTCGGGGAAAAAAAAAAATAATAGAAATTCACCAAATCTTAAATGCCAGGAAAATGACATATTAGCTTATAAATTTGAAAAAAAAACAGTCATTTTAAGCTATTAGTAAGTAAAAAAACCTAGGCCTTTATGTTAGGTGGACCATGAATTGCCTAAACTAATTATTTTATCCACTGTAGAAAGAATCAAAAATGTTTTTGTTGCTGATCTGTACAGAATAAAATTGTGCGTAGTAATCTATCATTAAATAAAAATAAAAAACTTTGATTACATTAAGTCATATAACAATCTTACATAAACTTGATATTAGGTTAATATTTGCTTTACATTCAACTGTTTAAAAAAATTTCTGGTAACTGTTTTAATGTCATGTCAATCATAAACCAGGAAAATGACAGCCAGGATAATGACAAATTCGCCATTTTATAGCATATAACTTTACTTGAATTTAATATTTTGGCCTAAGACGGTTATATTCTGTAAAAAACAACATAATTTCTTAAAATAACTGAGATAAATCTATGTAGTTTACGTTATTTATGATTTCAAGAAGCCAGGAAAATGACACCATAAAAACCTACTCACCTTGAAAAATTTTTTGAAATAGACATTGAACCAGAAAATAAGTTATTTATTCATGTAACAAGACATGTTCATATAGGAGGGTATCTAATCAATCTATTAACATAAGATATTGATTGCTGCTCTAACTATTTTGGTTATAAACCACTAAATAAAAGTAGTCAGGAAAATGACAGATTTTCTTGGGACAAACAAACTATTGACAGCAAAAATTATTTTAAACGAAGTTTTTGTAAATAATACCCTCTGCGTATATTCTAGAAATGCTTACAACGGTTGAGATAAAAAAAAATTAGATATTGAAAAATTTATGGAAAGTTTTGAAGCTAGTTATTATTGGAAACATTGTTTGGGACATGCCAGGAAAATGACATTTTGAAGTTCAATTAATTTTTTTAACTATACAAAACAGTCATTGCTAGTGCAGAGTCATTTTAAAATGTTAACAGCGATGCTATTTATTAATTTTTTTTAAGAAAAGTTCTTTTAGTATAATAGTATTAGATCTTGGAGCAAGGGACAGTGAATTGTCATATTTCGTGAGAATCACCCATATACATTTTTTTTTTTTTTTACTTATTGTGCAAGTTTAAATTTATGTATTATGTCACTTCATCATCATTTAATGAAGTTTCAAAAATAATAACACTAGGCTTAAAATTTAATGTACTGAAAGTGGTTTAATTTTATTTCCGAATTTAAGAGCACAGTAGAAACACATGCTGAGTCTCATTTTGAAAACCAATTAATTTTCGTGGTTTTCGTGCAATAATCGGCAATAAGCATGCAACATTCGTTTATTATGTTTAGTCTTGAGATAAGGCGGTTTTAAATAAAGAATAACTTTTTTTTACAGATTATTTACAAAGATTTGTGTAAGTTCGGGTTTATTTGGTGCTTATCTCATTGAATACGTGGGACATCAGTCCATCGATCAATTCTTTAAAAGGGTATTGCAGTCTTATTGAAATAGCATTACCGACGCATTAAAAAATGTATTGTGTCTCACTCATGACACTGCTTGTTTTATTGCTTTTATTTTCGATCTACCGAACTTTTAAGCAGCACCTTGTGCATAATTTTACAAAGTATGGCTAAATTTTAAGCACTTATCGAATGTTCTAGTTTATTAATTGTTTAGCTTACCGTGCATTCTGTTACTTAAAATGAAACCAGGATCCAAAGGATTTACTGTTTCCGGCCTGGTGGCATACTTATAGGTATTTTCTTGGATGTACCAGCTTCTGTTCTCATCGAAGATGGTAAAAAGAACAGCAAATTCATGGTCTAAATCTCTTCGTCGTCCTGAAATAAAAGGAAGGAATTTTAGCTTCTGAATAATAAGCTTCTTTTGTAGAACCATTAAAAGTCAGTTTATAAAATATACTAAAACTAATAATTTGAAAATCATGAATTTACTTTTTCTTACGTTATCTTTTTTATGTTATTGTAATTATTACGTTGTTTATTTTATGTCTATTAATATTAAGCAATTTTAACTAATCAGGATTAGATTTTCTTTTAAGGAACTAGATTTTTTGTGTAAATAATGAAATTTTATTTAATAATGAACATAAATGGTAAATAATAATTAAAAAAACAGTTTAATTTCAGTTTTAAATTTCCTGTTTTAAGTCATACATAAACTAATTAATATTATCTATTAATATCTGTAAAGTTCTAATCTTTTTATTCCTTTATATTTATAAAGATAAAACTTTTCGGAGGAGAACTAATTTATTTCTACGCCTTAGTTTACTATTTTCCCAGAGAATGGAAGATAAAGGCGTCCAATACGCATAATTTTGTTTCTTATTCAGAAAGATTTAAAGAAACTAATTAAAATAAATTATTACCTTTGGAGGAAATGCCTGGCTTGCAGGTAATCAAAAGACTGACAAGACCAGAGTTGGAATTACAACAATTACAGCTGAATTTTAAGCCCATGAAGAACAGTTAAAGTCATTTCTGTCTGGGGTTAAAATGGCTTTAACTAAAAATGTTCTAAACTTTTCGTGAGCAGAGCGAATATGTCTCATTTCACTATTTTCCTTGGAAATTGAAGATATAGCCTTCCAATACGCGTAGTTTTTATATTAATATCGATAAATATCTATAAAGTTCAAAACTTTTTAATGTTATCCACAAATATTTATAAAGTTCTTAACTTTTCATGAGCAGAGCGAATTTCTCTTAACACCTTATTTCTCTATTTTCAAAGAGAGTTGAAGATATATATATATAACTTTCCTATATGCCTAGTTTAGAAATTTCAGTTATGGTGTATATTAAGAAACCTATTGAAATATATTATAGTTTACCTTTGGATGTCAAAGTACCAGGTTTGCATGTTATTAAGGGACCAACAAGACCAGAGTTGGTATCCTTCACTACATCCACAGCTGAATAGTAAGCCCATGAAGAGCAGTTAAATCCATTTCTACCCGGGCCAGCTCGTTCTGGTACTGGCCACTCATAAACATGTGTGTCACCTGGAGCCACTGGTTCCTCGTCTTCACCCAAAGCATCTGCGTAGGACTCGTACTTTTCTAACAAGACTCCGTGGGGATGGATATTGTAGGGTCTTGATGCCAAGTTCTTGAACACAACTCGAATAAGATCGCCAACTTCAGCTTTGATGTATGGACCAATGAGTTCCAAATGCTGTTCGTCTCTTCCTCTTGGTTTCATGTGAGTGAAAGAAGAATCAGTGAATTCACGGAAGACTGCTTTTTTGTATATTCTGCCAATACGTTGTGGCCCATTCTCTACAAATGGTCGACTTTCTCTGAAAATAAGAATGAAATCAGTGACGGTTCAATGTTATAATGCACGCATGCATCTAAAGAAATTTTAAAAATCCTGAGACAATAATAAAGTTTTCTGTTAAAATAGTTCTAAATAGTTCTGTTAAAACCCTGAAACAATAATAAAACGCAAATTTACTACAAATTTAACAAAGTACCAAGTTGAACCTTATCATCATGAAAATTAATTCTTAATAAACTTAATTACACGATATTATGGTTTAATATGAGGAAAAAATATTTAATTTTACACTTAGTTAAGATTGTAGGAATTTTGCAAAAAGCAACACTAGGAAAAAAGTATGGTCAAATTTATCAGAATATGCTAAAATTGATCGGGTTTAGGGATTTATGGGAACACAAAACAGGTCGGTAATACTTACCAAAGGGCTTTGGTAATGATTTTGGTAAAATTAACTATAAAATATGACTTTATGATATGTGATAAAATGTAGTAAATGTGGTAAAATTTGGCAATTATACCTTAGAACATTGAATTAAAATTATTTATTTGTTTAAATTTATTTTTTCATCCATATGAAGGGAAAAATTATAAAATAAATTTTTTATGTACATTTGAAATGTTTATTTTGGTTTTCTTACGTAACAAGAATTAGGGTTTTTCTTACCTAAAATGTCATAATTTTGCCAGGATTTTTTTTCTCAAGAAAAAATGAAAGGATTTTGATTTAATCAAGTTTAATATTCAAACTGAAAATGTATACAAAGCTTGATTTAAATCTTTTGAAACTTTAAATCTTTTGAACAGTTCCCCAGATACAACAGTTTAAAAGCAAGAACACATCAATAATATCATTAAATTTAACTTGCTTTATTTTAGAAACTTTTCCCAAACATCTCATCAAATATTGAGCTTTCACAATTTAAGTTACACTTTCAAAAGTTTTTAAGCGTGTTGATCCATTATATTGTTCAAAATTTTATTGATTTAATAAAATGTTAAAATTAACCATAATACTGTGTAAGTGTTAAAATTAACCATAATACTGTGTAAGTGTTAAAATTAACCATAATACTGTGTACTGTGTAAAATTAACCAAAATCCTTTTTAAACTTGATTACATGGTACTATGATTGTACTTAAAATTAAACATAATTTAGTTTAACGCCTTTTTATGATGTCAGCTAATTTGCATGGTATTAATGGTCCTTGGGATTGATATTATTGTCCATACTGAACTCGTTTCCTGAGAATGTATGTAGCACAACTATGTAGTATTTGGAAACCTAATAATTTAAAAACCATATTGAATTTGGGAAATTAGTAAGTAATAAATAATTTTATAGTAATTCATCCTTTATACCATAAAAATAAAATTATCTTATCATTTCGTATATTCTTATTAAACAGGAAAGTTACATGATATGATCGTTAATAAACACAAGAGATTCAGATTATATTAGATTTTAATAAGCATAAAATTGCAAATTATTGATCCTTTATTTAACTGTATTTACCTATAATAATTTTTCATGTCTTCGTAATGTTATTCTGCACTATTATTATGCTTTTGTTTTGGATTATTATTCGAAATTAAAGGCTCACTTCTAAAATCAGTGTTACTGTTTTACGAATATATTCCTATGATCTCACCTTATTGCACATCATTATATGACGCACATATTAAGCAACCATTTAAAAATAACTATGTGATAAATAAGTTATATTTTGCAGCATTATAAATTTTATGTAAAACTCTGATGTGTCAATATTAACTATTAAAATAATAAAAATAATTATAAATAAAAAATAATAATTTAAAATTATAAAGTGGTATTAAGAATTAAATTTTCACACTATTGCTAAACAATATAAGTGACAAAAATGTTTAACGAGTATTTAAAGAAGTAACTGAAAATTAAGTAAGAATTTAACATACAAGCTTATGATGAAGTTCCGATGATACTCGATCAAAAAATTAAAGTTTAAATCTTATCTCAATAGAGAAATCTGTGGAACTAAATCTGAGTTAGTAAAGTAAAAAAAAAAAAAAAAAAAAAAAAAAAAAAATCGGGTTTGTTTTATTAATTAATTTTGTGAAACAATATGTTTATCGTCAACAAATAAAAATTATTATGTTACAATCGTGGTGGTTAATGAGTGAAATCAGGAAGAAATGGATTCCCCTAGTTGAGGATAAAACTGTTTTCGAGCAAGACAGCTTTGCAAGCAGTAAAACGAGTTTTGAAATTTTCGTATAGTTTAAGAAAATATTTTCTTTTAAATCTCTAATGAAATTTTAATCTTTCTAACGAGGTCAAAGACATTATTTTTGACAGATTGTGATTAATGAACAGACGCTTTAATTACTTACTCGTTTTCTAATAGATTAGAACCATCAATTATGTGCCTAGGGTTGGGTGCATAGTCCCATTCGATTTCTATTGCTGCAATGAAATATTCTCTAACTTTCTTATGATCATAAAAGATCTGCCTTGGTGGGTATAATCCGTGACCACAATCTTCTACATGGTAAATAGCTCTCATACCTCCAGCAAAATGATTGTTTATTCGACAGTCTAAAGCCCATGTACCTGAAAAAATAAATAGTATAGTTAGATATAATAATAGTAATAGCATAGTTGAGCTCGAAAAATTTCATAATTTGTTCATACATATTACTTCAATTTTATGTATAAAACAGTAAAAATATACTTCACTTTTAAATATGAATCAGAAGTGACATTATTATTAAGCATATCACTTCTGATTAGGCACACAAGGGAGTATTAAATGCGAATTAACCTTGATGGAGTTGATGTAAAGCATTATTATTTACAAATAAGTTATGTTATTTGAATTATAAAATACATATGATGTCGACAGAATCTCAAAATGTTACTTGAAAACAATCTTATTTTTCATATTAATTTTTTTCTTAAGCATAGAAAATTTTGGTTATTTTTTTTTTAAATAAACGTGGCTGGGGAAATAGAAAAGAATAAGATTACTATAATTAATAAATCCTTACCTATATTATAAATTCTTATCTATTCTTATACATGAATAAAATCACTGGATTTTAAATAAAGTAGATTTTTAAAATCAAATTTTCAAGACCAGAATCATTACAAAATCGAAATATGTTAAAACCAACTTCTAATAAAATCATTATCACATTAGTTAAAATTATTGTTGTCTGAATAATAAGAATTATCTATTTTTTCAAGTTTTAGAAGATTTGTAGCATATCAAAGAAAAATTCAGCCACCTACGAACAAAAACGTCAAATGCGGATTAAGGAAATGAAAGGATAAGGGTTAAAAAACAATTTGGAATGTCTATCGTCATTCAGTGTCAATAATTATAATAAGATAAATCTAACTTCAATAAAAAAGTGCTGGATATTTTAAAATTAATTTTACGTAGGAAAATATTTAAAATTAATACAATTATTCTAAAGTTTAAGATCGCGTTGAATCTTTAATTACGAATCTCGCAGATTAAATAAACACGTTAATATTTTGAAACCCTTCTGTAAATTAAAAATTGTAGCTCACGATTAGTTAAAATGTCAAAAGTAAATTCATCGAGCATAAAGTTTAAATGTAGCAACCAAATTAACTTTTACTTAAAGTTCAAATTTTAAACATTTTTCATTAGGTGGAGATATTCCAGTTTATAAAATCAACCGCTTTATAAGAACAAATGTCCTCAGAATAAGTATAATTTAAATACCTGGACGGCACTATAATATTAAATGCTAATTGTAACTCTTCGTGATAATAAATAACCAAAAAAATTTTTTTAAGTACTTTATCTGTCCAAGAAACATTTAGGATAGCCTGGTTGATAGGGCGTTGGTCATGACTGGTGCACGTTAAATCCGTCGGATCACAAAGTCCTCAATGTTCCCATAAAAAATCCATAAACCTGGGGTACTGAATAGGAGATTGATCATTCTCTAGTTCGTGTCAAAATTATGATCTGAGGATAAATAAATGGTTTATGATTGGGTTCTCCCTATTAACCGGCTGTGACGTGTGTGTGTATGAAGACGTATTCTTGACCATAGATGGCGTTACAAATTAAAAGAAACACACCCTCTAGGTTTTATCCAGCAGGCTTGCTGGGGCATTCAAAACAGCAATAACAAGAAACATCATAAACATGTAAGATGTTATTTATATGTTAAACAGTAGCAATAAAAATATGTGCTGAAGATATTTAATTTTTCACTTACCAGGATTATCAGCATGCATAACAACGGTGTAATGTGTGCTTGGTGCTACACTGATAGCATCTCTGAATTTACCACTTATTTGGAAAGTGTTGCCGTGGAAGTATGGTGTGTGTATATCTATAGCTTTCCCATATGTAGCAAGGTGCCAGCTTACTTTGTCTCCAACGCACATTCTAAGACCTTCAAGATTTCCCCAAACTCTGCCGTTGATAGCTGGGAAAGTAATATTTTAATTAATACCAAGTAAACTTATTCACACCTTTAAACAAAAGTCTTTTACATCCGATTTTTTTTTAAATAAATAGAAGACTAAGAAAATTTAATTTTTTTTCGTAAAACGACTTTTTTAAACGTGATTTTTTAGCCTTTAAATAAATCTAAATTTTTTTTTAAATTTTTTAATTCTATTCAAAATAAATGCTTTCAAATATTTTTTTTAAATATTAATTTTTAACTTTTTCTAAATAAACTAATATATTTTTAAAAAAAAATTTTTTTTCCTTGAAATAATTACTCAGCATAAATTGGGTTAAGGCTGCCTAATTGTTTTTCAAAAAATGCCTGGAAATATTTTAGTTCCCAAAAAATCGTATACTATTTAATACCACACTTAGTACTCAGTAATACACATAAGAAACAAGTATCATCAGAATTAAAAGAATATGTTTAATTTTGCTGCGCTTTTGACTCCATGGGTCCAACAAAATGCTCGAAAATTTTTTATCGAAGCGTTTTAATCAGGATTTTGGTAAAATTAGCAATAAAATATGATTTTATTACCATGTTGTTAGGTACAAAATGTGGTAAAATTTTGTAATTGTATGATAATGCTTTGGAACATGAAATAGAAAGCATTTATTCAGTTAAGTTTACTTTTCATTTTTATATTTTTTACTAAAGGTGGGGTAATACGAACTATAAATTTGAAAACCAAAATTTCTGGCAAACCATTATATCAAATGAATAGAAAAATTATCAAATGAATAGAAAAATTATCAAATGAATGGTTTAAATACCGTATTTTGGTTTTATTAACTGAAATTACGTTTCTTTTTAGTTTTTTAATGTTATTACCACACAGTAAGGTAATTTGAGCTGACTTTCTTTTCCCTGCGAGCAACATTAATTTTATTATCAATTCAGAAGATTATCGATAATGAAACTAAATACGATTAAATATATCGATGATAAACTAAATACTACAATATTTATCTCGCTGTTTGTTGGCAAGGCGAATTTCATTTACTTAACATTCACACAATATGTTTATCTTCTTAAAGTATTGTTGTGAAAGTTTCTTTATGCGCATTAATCACGCTAGATATAAAATTATGTAATTTAATTTAACATTTTTTAAACTATTTGTCCATTTTCAAGAGGCAAACAATTTAGTGATTTTAGATTAAGCTTTTCTCTCGCAGATTTATTGCAAATACCTATCGATCCAAGGTGTCATTAAAGCTAAAATATAGCTATAATTTATTAATTGCTCCATTCAACTTCTTCCTTCTGTCAGCTTATAGCTCAGTTTCTGCTTTCCGACGCAAGAGAAGAAATTTCCTCGATTACATAACTAAATACTTGAATATTATATAATACATGAAATGATTTTTCAGACAAAGCATCAAGAATAAAATCATAGTCAAAAGTTGTTTTAAATATAAAATTAGAAAGCAATTGTAAATTTTGGTAGAAATAATTTATTTCTCAAATTTTAAAGTGTCGATAGCATTTGATTCCTTGAATAATATATGCTTTATGAAGACATTTTTTGTCGTAAAAACCAATTTGAATTGGACAAAATGGTTTTTCCTTTTTATTTTTATTTTTTTTTAAAAACTTTATATCTCTTTAAAAGGCGTCAAAAGACTAAATTTGAATGCCGAAATGAGATATTAAAAATAAATTTCTAATTTTTAAAAAATTCATATCACTATATATTAGAGAAATAAAGTAGGTTAAAGAAAAATAAAGTTAAAAATAGATTTTGTTATTCAATATAGTCATGACACTGAATTAATGAATTTTAAATTTATATTGAATTAAAAATTTGCCCGTACATTAATTGTTAAAAAAAAAGAATGAAAATATTTATATTATCTTTTTATAAAAAATTGATAAATATAACAAGATTGAGAATTATTAAAAAAAATCTAAAAAATATGTATTGCCTATAATGGCATTTCAATGAGAAAATTATATTAAGCAAAATTCAGAATCAGAAATTATTTTATAAAAATTTCAGTGGCGTTTTGAGTATCATTATTATTGATTGATTTTTAATCTAATTCTAAGGTATGAAATATTATACTATGCATTTTCATATAATATTTATTATGAAATAATATGATAATGTAACAAAATTTGACTTCTACTTACAGTGCATTTGGTTTGATTCGATAAACATAGGATCTGATGTATTGACGAGGTCTGGTCGATATGCATATTGCATTACATTTTCTGGCAAATAATGTGATAAACTTTCATCCATGACAGAAAACAGCAGAGCAAATTCTTTATCCACATATTTCTATTTAAAGAAAATAATAGAAATAGGTTATAGAAATAGGTTACAAATAACTTAATCATAATAACTCGGAAAGAAAAGATCTTAGCTATTAAATTCATTATAATGCATGCACTGCTATGATGATTACGGTTGAGCTATAATTTTTTATAACTCATTTATCTCGGAACATTTTTATGATCCACAATTGTGTATAATAAATAAACTTTTCATTTTATTTCACTTTTTGGGACTTAAAAAATGTGCAGCTTACGAGTACATTCTACACTGAAAAAAAGTATGAACAAAATTACCAGAATATGCTAAAACGTACCGTGTTTCTGGTTCTATATAAAAATTGGCCAAAAAGCTTGGTAATTTTTGCCTTTGTTAATGATTTTGGTAAAATTAACAATAAATTACTGCTTTACAAAACGTGATAAAAATTGGTAAAATTACGTTTTATCTCGGAATAAAAATAATTTATTCGTTTAACTTCGATTTTTTATTTTTTACTTACTGTGTGGTAATAAGAACAATAATTTCGAAAGCCAGAATTGCAGGATACCGTTACCGTATGAACGGTAAATTATTAGTTACCATGGCTAAATGAATAGTTACCATAGCTACCACTGCGTTATAGAGTTGTCCTGCTTGGATGGGGTTATTTGAAACCTTCACGACACGATGTGCAGGTAACGTCAATTTGTAAGTTAACGTTTAAGCATAGTGTTGTGTTTCTATTACTGTTATTTTGGTCTATATTGCGAAATGGCAAATTTTTTAAAAAAAGTGTGTCTGAAATTTTGCTTTCCTTTTGAAAAATCAGCAACCAAATACTTCAACGAGGTTTATAAGCCTCAAGCAAGTTTTCGAATGGTTTGGGCGGTTTAAACATGTTGAAAACTACGTTCCCTTTGGTTGTCTTTCAATGTCTCGAAACGATGAAAACGTTGGGAAAAAAATCCGCCAAATAATCAACATAAATATTCTTTCCACGAACGTTCCAAATTTCAGAAGAGACACAGGCGTGAGTTGGAACTCGTATCATCGAATTTTAACAGAAGATATGTAAATAAGACACCTCCACCCATATGGCTTTACAAGTGACCCTCTATTTGCTTTCTCAGGGAAGGCCTGTCATTCTTCATCCTTCATATTTGCTAGACCTAGCCGGGTGAGACTTTCCTGTTTTCGAGAATGGAGGAAAATCTGAATGGCTGAAGCTTTGATTAAGATTAAAAAAACAGCTTTACAAAGAGCACTGAATGTTGAAGATTACCAGAATAGTTCAAACAGTAGGAAAAAAAATAAAACTTGACAAATGCATCGCATCTAATGGAGAGTACTTTGAAGATGACTAAAGGAATTTTGTAAAATAGTTAATAAATAAATTTTTGATAAAAATTCCAGTTTTTTTGTGGGGAGGCTCTGTCTTAATTAAATTATTCATAGCAGCCTTATATGGTGATATATTTTCATACGTATTCAACTTCTTCCTAATTGTTAGGCGTTATATCGTGATTTAAATGTTACTATCTCGTATAGTTACTACTATTTTGCTATTCATGGTGAAAAGATGCATGATTATTTATTAGCAAAACTCGCTTTTTAATGTTATTCTAAAAAATATGTAGGTTAAATACTTATAAGAAAAGTATTGGAATTATTTGAATCATTCCAGACCTCATGTTAAATTTCAATTATGAAATAAAAAGTGAAAAATAAACTGAATTATTCAGTATTTCTTTTAAGCAATTTAAAGTATTTTATGCTCTCTTGAGCACAATTTACCCAAATTTAAATCAATCAGTCAAGCTTAGATAGTTTTTAAATATACGTCACATTTATATCAAAGCTTTCAATTTAGCTGTTTTTTTTATTTTTTTATTTTATGATTAAATTATACCTGCTGCGAAATCATTTTAAAAAAAGCTTTTTATTTAATTGTGATGGTTTTCCCGACGAAATACCTTTTATTTATTTTTGCCTTAAAATCAACATTAAACAATTACGCGTTATTTAAATACGCCTCGAATTCGGTCGTTTCTTTCTCATAACTGCCTTGACATCGTTGTTCGTGATTAAGGGGGAAAAAAGGGTTGTACTAATTAGCATATTTGTAAACAAGCGCATGAAAACAACAAGGAAAACTTTAAAAGTAAAGTTGACCTATTGAGTATTTATTAAACAATAAAGACCAAAATTATGAATTAAAAAGATTAGTTTTTTTATGTTTGAAGATTTTTTTTCAGTAAATTAATACTTTTTGTTATAAAGATATTAATATTTACCGGTTTAGCATATTTAGTGACAGTTCCTCTTCTACGCGTTAAAAGTTTATTGCTTAAACCCTCCCACGCATCAAGATCGAAATTAACACTTGAAAAGTACAACACAACAATGTTAACGATACTGGGTAGGCTGGAGTTGCCGCATATTGCTCCGCTATTGTTCATGCGTAAATTTCAGTCACGCCGGAAAAAAAAATAATTAATTGAGAGTTTTAATAATTTTCTCACTTTTACTAAGTAAACATTTTATGTTCAATATTCTTTTTATCTTCAAAAACCAGTTTAAATATTTTTAGTGTTTTATTAAAATTACATAATTTTTATTATTTAACTTCGACTTATTTATTATTACTACTACTACTTTTTATTATTTATTTAACGACTAGATGTAAATTTAAGTCACGTCGAAAAAATAATGAATTAAGAGTGTTTAGCAATTTTTTTTTCTCTTCAAGAACTCGGAGAAAAAAAATATAGTCAAAACTATCAGAATATGATAAAATTTACTGTGTTTCTGGCTCTATGGGAACATTAAAAAACGCAGTAATTTTTACCGAAAAGCTTTGGTAATGATTTTAGTAAAATTAACAATAAAATATTGTTTTATAATATGTGTTAAATTTTGCTAATTTTATCATGATACCTTATAGCATGGCATTTAAACCATTTATTCGATTCACTTTTAAGTTTTGTTTTTGCTACTAAATGTATGGTAATAAGAATTATAATTTTGAAAATCAGATTTTTCTGCAAACCGTTGCCCTTTAAGTAAAAAAAAATTACAAAACAAATAGTTTAAATACCGTATATTTTGGTTTTATTACCAGGATTATATATTTTCTTTTTAACCATAAATGTCTTTACCATACATCACGGTAATTTTCATAAAATTTTTTCTTTTGCTTAAACAACTTGTTTTATATTCCTTTTATAAGAGGTTTTATGTTCATTTTATATTCAAAAATCAAATTCAATATTTTTAGTATTTCATTAAAATTAGGTATTTTTTTATAATTTTTTTAATAACTATTAGTGATTTTCTCTAAATTTTTTAGAATTTTTCATAAATATTCCCACTCTTGATATAATATATTTTTAGTAATTTTATTTAAAAAAATATAAATCATTCAGATTTAAGTTGATATTTTTTATAATTAAGGTAAATAATAAAAATGGATGTTTACCTGTTTTCCACTCCTATCAAGTGTTCCTTTCCTGCATGTTAAAAGTTTACCACTTAAGCCATCCCACATATCACGTTCTACATCTACACTTGAATAGTATCGCCATGTTAAACATTCTGGATCTGTATGGGTTGGTCCGTATTGCTCTGCTACTGTCCATGTGTAAGTTTTAGTGGTGCCAGGTTCAACAGGCAGAGTGTCTAGAAAATATAATGTATAATTATGGATGTTGAATAATTCTCACACTTTGGAAAAGTAAACTTCGCATGAAAGATTACTCAATATATTCTTTTATAAATACGAAAATTATTTCTATTTAACGTATCCCTAAAATTTAATAGTTTCCAAGTATTTTTTAAAAATAGTTTTTCTTTATTTTATTAATACATTTTTATTAACTGGTTTTTGGGTCCGTGAGAGTGTGGTCTTTTAATCGAAACTTTGACCAGTTTTTCACTGGCTAGGAAACTCAAATCTTTACTGTAGCTTCTGATGACAATGCTATTTTGGCGAGATAGGGATATTTCATCGAACAAATAATCCTACGTAATTTCCCCCATTATTTAGAACAGATAATCCCGCGATATATGGTGAATAATATGTCTTCCAATTAACATGGACAATTATCGACGTCGATATTAAGTGATCATTATCAACAGCGAATTTATTAACAATAATCGGTAACGATAAGTATAGACTATAGCATTATAATCAATGGTAATTTATTTGAACGAAACAATAATCATTGTAGAATTATTTATCTTTGGAAATAGGTTAGATTGGAAAACTGTCATGATTCAGATACTGACGATATAACGCGACAACAACAACAACATAAAATTTTCAAGTTGGCAATATTTAGTCGCTCATAATGTTTGTCATTTGTACGCATAAATATTTTTTAAAGTTAAGGAAGTTTTTCCATTAACAAGTTTATCAGTTTGTAGGTTCTGCACTATTTAAATAATTTTTAAAAAAATTTTCGAACAAAAAATATTGCTGCATTTTTTATTTGACGAACATTAACAATCAAAGTAAAAATGTACCTGGTTCGTAAAAAGCTCCATGGGTATGCATATTATATGGTTTAGTGGCTGCGTTGAGGAATGTGACTCTAATGACGTCCCCAACTTCTCCCCTAAGTGTAGGTCCCAACAATGCAAGGTGGGTTTCATCTTCACCCCGAACTTTTTTCAGCGCGAAAGATGCATCACTGTATTCTCTATAAACAACCTTTCTGTATGTTCCTCCGATTCTTGTTTCATTTCTTACAAAGAAAATGGAAGCAGCTCTGAAAATTAATATATATTAGAAATGTTTATTATTTTGTTAGGAATACCAGTCATCGTTCTCATATGATACATGTTCAAAAATGTGAAGAAAAAAAGTAAAGATGCAAATCTTTATTTACTAAACGGCAGAACAGTTTAACTATTAATGTGTACTGTCAGCTTCTTTCTTTGAGAAAAAAGCTCAGTGCCCTTAATTTTAACGAACTTTATCAAGCTTAGTAAAGGTGACCGTTGCATTAAACAACCAAACCTTTTTTTTACGAACAGATTAGTATTTTCATGATAGCTTTAGGGAGATAATTTTGTTTTAATGGTTAATGACCGGAATATTTTAGCAGGTCGCTGTCTATAATCTAGAGGTGAAATTTTTTAAAATTAAGACTCTAAGATTAAAGAAACGAATTACTGCGTAGTTTTGAACACTTAACATCATGTTAAGTGAAATACAATTTTTAGTTCGACACAATAAATTAAAATTGTAGGAATGAATATTTAAGGGCGCCAGAAAAGGAAGGAGAAAAAAAACGGAACACTTTAATTCCTTCAGATCACGTTTTCACATACACAAGATTCAATCTTAGTTGCTCAAATGGGTAAAATTAGATACACAAATTAATTAATTAGGACGATATTTTAAATTATGAAGTCAGACGCAAATACGTACTTTCTGTGAATAGCTATTAGTCAGATTATACATAACACACTTTAAGTATGGAGAACAGCAGAAGTCCGGAAATTATACACACACATTCCTTCTACTCTGAATAGGAGCATAGGGCTTCTATCATAGCTTTCCATTTCACTCTATTTGAGGTCAGATACTTTGCCTCTCTTCATGTCTTTCCTATTGTTTTCAATTCGATTACAATCGTGGTTCGCCTTCCTCTCTTTCTATTTCTCTGAGGCTTCCAATTAAAAACTTGTTTTACTTTAAATTTTTCAAGTTTACATAGAACATAACCAATCCATTTCTATTTACGTTTCTTTTTAATTTCTAGATCAATCGGTTTCGGTTTTTCTTTTCTAAAGATTTCTGCATTGCAAATTTTAGGGAACCACTTGAAACGCAAGATTATTCTTAAACATTTGTTAATGAATACTTGAAGCTTTTTCATATTATTTTTTTGGCAGTGCCATCATGTCTCAGATCTATATAATAGGACAGATTGAACAGTAGTATTGGAAATTTTAATTTTCGTAGAATTTGTTATGCTTTTACTTTTCCAGAATTTATTGAGAATAGCACAACTGCTTCGGGCTTTGTTTAATCTATTTAGTATATCTTCATCTGTTTCTCCTTCCATGTAAATTATACTCCCAAGATACGTAAAACTGCTTGCCTCCTCTCCGAAAATTATAGTCAAAAAGATTTAATTGGAAAAGCAGTCGGAAAATCTGGACTCCTAATAGTTAATTTATTTCATTTTTTTGGGCAGTTCTCCAAAATCCAAAATTAAAATAGAATCGGTAAAATATTTTAAACTTATCTGGAGTATATATTTCAGATTTTAAATAAAGCAAAACGAACGAAAAAAATTAACTTTATAATTTTTCAAAAAGGAACGTGGAGATTTGAAGATAATCGTTAACAAAATAATTTCGTGGTTGACGAAACAAATTACTGCGATTATGATGAACATAACTACTATTTTTAAAGTTTGTGTTTTTAGTAACAAAAAAAAATTTAAGAAAATATAGCACCTACTTATCTTCTACTAATGGTACGCCATTAAACTTGTTTATTCCTGATGGCCCATAATTCCATTCAACTTCCTCCGCAGCTATGAAATAATTTCTTGTTACACCATTTAGATGAGTAACAACTGGTCTGGAATGTGGACAACGGCTGATAGAAAATACTGATTCCATACCAGCTAAAGAGAAATGCTTTATTTGTCTTTACTTTGACCACATTATTTATAAACAATTAAGTAATACAGAGATACAAATTGCATAAATGGTACATTACATTTTAATGTAAGAAAACAAGAATCTACTTGAGAATCTACTAAAATTCATTTATTAGATGTCTCATTGAAAATCATAGACAATTAAAATGAAAAGTTTCTGCAAAAATAGGGTAAAATATTCACAAGAGATTCAGTGATAAGTTAGTTGAAATCAGTAAATTACATCCCAACTTTTAAGACTAAGTCTTCTCCGGCTCTGAAACGGGAGGGACATTGCATTTCAGTAGAATCTGACATGCTGCGATGCGATCAGAGAAAGTGCTAATCAATCAAAAAGCAAAAGTTTTAACACAGGAAATCGAACCGCGACCAAATCATAAGTAGGCGAAGTCTCTACTTCCAATATTAAATGGGCGTTTACTTACGTATGAAATAAATAGCAATGTATTTAAATATTTGAGAAATAGTCCCTTTACAATCAGAGAAAAAGCGATAATTTTGCATAGAGCAAAGTTCGCCCAGAGAAAATGCGACATTTTCTGTATCTCTGTAAAAGAGAAACTATGTAATAACGCTTGGAAGAACACGTGTGCAATTTAACAGAGATTCTTAAGTTTTTTCCTTTTTATTTTTACAAAATGTTTTGACAGTAATGATGTTAGTAGCTAAATTAACATTGGTTTTGTGGAGACTGTAATCAATGTGGAGATTTGATCAGTTTACTTAGTGATAAACACAAATTTAAAAAAAAGAAAAGGTTTTTACCTAATCCATGCAAACCGACTTCACACCTAAATGGAAAGGTACCTTCTCTGCTAGCTATCATCAGACTTGTTACAAATTTAGCTGGGAAAACGCTAATGATTTCAGTTCTAAAATATAATGGAATAGTATAAACACACTTTAAACATTATGAGATAGATAAAGCTATGAAATAATTGGTGCCAATTTATTGTTAAAACATCCTGAAAAAATAGGAAAAATTTACGACGCATATCTCATTTAAATACATACCGTATATTTTCAAAAAAATTTTGTTATTAAACATAAAATGACGTACAGTCAATTGAAAAATGACAAAAAAATGTTTATTTAACAATGTTTGTTCCTTTATTTGTAAAATAAAAAGATTTAAAATTTGTGAAATATAGATAGATGATGCAAAATGTCGAAAAACCAATGAATCTGAAAGTACTGTAACAACTTTCTGAATGCAAGTAAATTATAAGTAAATGGTGAAACAAGCTAGAATTCTTTTACATCGATCTGAAAAAAATATGAGATCCTTTGCTGAAAGCTTTGATTGTATGAAATTTAAATGAAATCATGTTTAATACAAGGTATAATATAATTATGTGATATAATTTACATGATATGATATAATTTATAAAATAAAACAGTCTTTGATCATATATGACCTGAAACTTGTTTATTGAAAGACTTTATAACTTTGATTCTTAATTTTTTTATCTAAATATTCTTGAATTAGGCAAAACTGAAGTAAAAATGGAATTGATAAGAGCTTGAGGCATTAAAATGATAAGTCACACTTTCAAAGGTTTTTGGAGCGAGTTATTGGTGTCAAAATTTCCATGTAGGCTAAAATATGTTTTCTTCTATTTTGCTGTCATTAAGTGGAAACTTTATGATCGATCAGGAAAAAAAAATAACAGGTTGATGTCAAAATGTCACCTTTAAAAATAGTCTGGCTTATCATTGTGCTGCCCCGAGAAATAATATAGTAACAAGGTACTGTTCTTACGTCATTCCATTTATTGTGAAGACTTGACCTTCGAAACTGATACTGTGAACATCAACTTCATTACCCATTCCGACGACGTGCCAACCTACTTTGTCTCCTAAACACATATCCAATCCTCGAAGATTGCCAAAGCTCATACCATTTACAGAAAACATCATATTAGATCTCTGAAAGTACATGGTCATTTTTACATTATTAACAGAAAACAGAGTTAGATATTTTTTAATATCTTTTCCACACTTCTAAACATAACTGCAACTTAAAATGTCCAAAAACAGACAGATAAACTTAAATTAAAGATGAACAAAAGAAAGTCGAACTAAACAGTTAGCTGCTTTCTGTTAAGGAAACTAAGTTGGAAAATGTATTTAGATAGCAAGAAATCTTACGGCAATCGTTGTATTTACAGTTTGATGGTTATAATAAAGTTGACTGTTTAATTTTAACAAAGCAGAAATGTTACAAGACTATTATTATTTTTTAGATAGATCGAAAAAAAATATACTCAAAACTTTTTACAAAAAATATAATTGCAAACCTTGTTTGAGAACTTTTTTTCCTATACAATGCTATAGTTCTCAAATGTGACATTTTTTAATGATTATGTATAGTGTTTTTCAATTCAATCTCGATATACAAGGACTATGCAAGCTTATATTGAACCCAATTGCGCGTAAACAAGTGCAGATAAATTTAACATTGTTTCAAGCTGCATGTTTTTTTTTCACTAATTATTTATAAACCATGTTGTGGTATTATGATAAAAGTTGCTGCTACATAAAGTGCTATCTGGGTACTTAATAAGTTCGTAAAAATATTGGGTTGATGACTGGAAAACGATCTTTTAAAACCAGCCGCAGACTGGAGCAGTCTGTTGACAGAATTAATGCACACCCATGCAAATATTTTTGCTTAGTGGTATTGACTGACATAAAGTAGAAAACAAGTGTTATCAATCAGGAGCGCCATCCGTTGAAATATTTTGTAACTAAATTTATAACTTGAAAAAAATGTTTGTTTTCTAAGCAATTGCGTACATTCTAACCCCTTCCCTTCTTTTAAACTAATTTTTAAAATTGACGGTATTTTCAGGATACCTAGTCATAGTACCTTATTACATAATATTCGTACACTTAAACACACTATTCTTAAATGAAAATTTTAATTTAGGTTATGCAGAATTTTGCCGACATTGTAGTTTTTGTTTGTTTTTTTGTTTGGAAAAAGGAAAAAGAAAAATAAGTAACATAATTTCTTTTTAAAAATTACCAGAAATAAAAATTGTTCTTTCCGATAAGCATTTAAGATTAAGATTATGCTCGTATTTATACCTGAGATATTTTAAAACTTTAAGATTTACTTAAATAAAGTCCTTAAGTTATCTTTGAGTAAAGAATTTTCTTCGAAACTATTTTGTTCATTTGTTTAAAACTAAATGGTTAAAAACTAATGAATGACAGACATTCATTTAGAGCATACACATATTAACATGTTGAATACTGCGGAAAAGTCAAAATTTCTCTTTATTTATTCATTTGTTTCTTTAAAAAAAGCACATTTTTTTAAAACTAAATGGTTAAATACTAGCAAATGAAAGCTCTTTATCCTCTTAAAAGTTTTCATAGTTTAGAAAATTATTTAATTAAAATATAAGCTACAAATTACTTACTCTAAAACTAATGTCAGCTCTAATTCTTCGTCTCTCCTCTTCTGTTAAGTGTGGAGCCATTCTGTCAATGTTTTCATCAATGTATAAACTATCATTTTCATCAAAAATCATAAAAACGAGAATGAAATCTCGGTCTACATTTCTAGGTCTGTCATACATATCTAAAGTGCCTGTAAATATGAATTAATAAAAATGTTGTAATACATCTTTTCAAAATTAAATAAAAAACAAAACAAAAGGCATATATAGTTTAAATTCTGATTTCAAAGTTTCTTTTTACAATAAATGAAGGTTGATAAATAAATGTATACAATAAATGTTAAAAAAAAACAACACCTTTTTGAGATTAGATTATAATATTTTTATGTGTTGATTTTTTACTAAACATCCTCGTGTTTCTTTTATAAATAAAAAAAAAAATGAAAATAAAAATATGAAAATAAAAACATGTTAATAAAATTATTTAACTTTATTAAAAAAGCTCAAAAGTAATTAACCAAATGTTTTTTTTTTCAAACTGCTAATGTTTTCAAAGAATTCTATAGCACTATTAGGAACTGTTGTATTCAACCATATGATAAAAACTAGTTGAAAGCTTTATAAAAGCTTTAAAAAAAAATTGAAAGTTGAATGCGTAAGTGCATCATAAGAAGGGTAAATCGGGGAAAAGGATAAAAAAATGAATATTAGCCATTTTTGTGTAATTTTATTATAACGAACGCACTTTTCTTTGTATGGTTTTTCAAAGCTTTTCGCCTAGGAAAATAAAAAAAAAAACCACTGTTTAAGTGCCTTACACTTGAAGCAAAGCTGTAATTATAAATTACATATAACATCTTGCCGTAAAATTTTTTTTTGAGCTTTAGAAGGTATAAATAACTAAAATATTTTAAAAATTATGAAACTTTTTTAAAAATCGCCAATTTGGCGACATTTTACCACCTAGATGAAAATTGTCAAAAATCAAAGCACTATTTTTACTTTTGCAATTTTTTTATGAGCCCAGATAATGCAACATTGGAGTAAGTTATTAAATCTTAAATAATTAGACCTCATACGCTTTTCTTTTTCTCAAAATAGAGTTTTTTTTTCTCTCCAGATTGGCATGTTGCGTTATTTTCAGAATAAGCATAGAGGGCACCGGATAACGATAGGCTAAACTTGGCCTAACAGTAATGAGTAAATCTTACAAACTCACAGCATTTATGAAAATAACACATTATTTCCAACAAAACATTATTTCATGCAACGACAGAGCTTTTTAAAAACAGCCTTAAATCGTTTGATTTATAGAATGAAATAATTGCTTAATTCTGACCTGGTCTACAGACAATGAGTGGTCCAAGAAGACCAGCATGGATATCAGTATCAGCATTCCTGTGAGAATGGTACATCCATGTGAGACAATCTGGATCAGTAGGACTGGGACCATCTTCAGGAATAAAGAACCAATGGTAAGAATGATGTCCATTTGGTGGTACCATATCATCCACTTTATCCTGTGGTCCAGTACCATCTTCATAAAGAGCTCCTAAAAATAAAATTCTATTAGTAATTTCTCATTTATTATTGACATTAAATGTTTTCTCGGTATTAGTAACATGAAATAATAATGTTCTAATAATGACTAAATGTTCAACTGAAATAACTTATTGTCGTAATGTTACTGTTCTGTTTAATTACCGATATTTAAAGCAATTTGATTAGAAAAAAAATTATGGATTATTTTTTAATGGTAACATTCCATTAAGTATATTATTTATTACAATGATTAAAAATATTATTTATGACAGTGCATGAAATAAAAACATTTTTTGGCAATTTATTTTATTCAAACCGCAAATGAAATGCTTGTTAACATTTTTTTCATATTTTTTATTGTATTAAATTGGGGTATTATAAATTAAGTAAGCATATAGTGCTATTTTTCTTCCTTAATTACTTTCAAAAATAAATTTAAAAAAATATAAATAATAATTAAAACTCTTTTAATAGCCCAAAAATATTATTTGCTGCACTTAATAAAATGTAAACGAAAAAAAAAAAAAAAAAAAAAAAAAAATCAAATTCCCCTTATATTAAAAATTTTAGTTTACATTAAATAATAAATATTCAATAATAAATTGGGACTTAATAAATATCAAAGCAATAACAGATTCTATTAATTTATCATGCATAGTTTTGTTTTTCAAAAATAACATTGAGAAAAAAGTAAGGGCAAAACTAAAAAAATATGGCAAACTTTACCGTGTTTCTGACTCTATGGGAACATTGAAAAGCTCGTTGAATTTTACCGAATAGATTTGTTCAGGAATTTTTTTAAATTAACAATAAATTATAGTTTTATAATACATTAAAAAATTTGGTAAATGTGGTAAAATTTGGTTATTATATCATGCTACCTTAGAGCATGGCATAAAAACCATTTTTTCGGTTAAATTTATTTTTAAGTTTTGTACTCTTTACTAAATGTATAGTAATAAACTATTACCATATGTATGGCAAAATTACTAAATGAATATTATAAATACAGTGCATTTTGGCATTATTAATCAGAATTATGATTTTTTTTACCAGAAATGTTCTTAGCATACAGCACGGTAATTTTACCAGAATTTTTTTCTACTAAAATAATAATTACTTACTCAAGGTTAAAAAATGTAAGTAGTGTCTGAAAAAATATTCGCATTTAAATAATAATAATTTAATAGCTTTAAATTTTTATTAAAAAGAGGATGAAAAAATCACAATTTTTATAGGCCTTATCAGGCGAAAAAGTTTATAGTCCAAGAACAATGATTCAGATGTTAGTTAGACAGTAGTTTATTGTTATTAATTTTATTGTTTCTCTAGCACAACCGCTAGTTAGTTGACCTTGACCTACATATAAATAATTATTCACGTGTTGTTTAATCTTTTTGTCATTAAAAGAAATAATTCAGTCTTCATTACGTTTAATTCTTTTAACAATTATATTTAAAAAGTTTTTACTTCACTCTGCTTATTGCAATAAACTTTAACCAAGACTCATAATACTAAGCTTTAAAACAAGGTATTTTCAATTCACTCCCATTACTTTGGGCTAATTGCAAATTGTCTGAAACAAAGGAATTTAATTAGCAATGAATGATATATATTTTAATTAGCCTAAGACTACGTGCTTTTATTGCAATTAGTCTAAAATAAAAACAAAAGCAGATTGCAAAGAGGCGAAATTTTCAGTTAGTTTCGTATTTATATATATATATATATATATATATATATAAATACGAACTGTGAACTTTTTTTATAGATTGAATTGATTAGCTAAAATGCTAAAAATTATTAATGCATTAAATTATTATTTGTGTTGCAGTATTAAACGCAGTTGAAAATTTTTTGTGCTTGAATACAAGTGGACGTGGATACTTGATAATAAAATGTTAATGTGTCTTTTTTTTCTTCAAAATTTTTTTTTCTAAATTTAAATTATAAATTTAAATTATAAATTTGAAATAATATTGTAAACATTAATATCGAAATTTATCAGTAACTAAAAAATTTAAAATATTAAAAACGAAATATATAGGTCAGATTATTTGTATTCTGTTATGTAAGTTACCTTCCCTTTGTTAAGATAAGTGAAGTATGACTGTTTTAACAATTGAATGAATCAATGAATAATAAAATAAGAATGAGATTTTTTTTCTAACATGTCTATTGAATTGTGAATGATGAATTCAAGTTGTTAATTCTTAGTCTCGGGTAAATTATTATGTATTTCTCAATATGAAACACTTCATGTTGATTGTAAACAGAAATAGCTTATAAAAATACATGTTTAATATTCCTATTAGGAAATTAAATGATTAACGTTATATTTTGATTGTATGATTACGAAACCAAAGGTCTGATTGATCGATTAAAAACAAATTGAATTCGAAACTTTGAAATGCATTTAAAAAATATTAATGTTAGACTTTTTTGTTTTGTTTTAGGTACCACTAACTATGACAATTAATGACAATGAAGCATAGATAGAAAATTCATAGTATTGTGCTTTAGTCAATGAGAGACGTTTATATTGAATCTGTTTCACTGCAACATATCATACATGAATTGTAACTGTTACTGCTGTTCTGAATATACTGGATAGTTAACCAAAATAAAGGAACTATAAGAGAAGTCTGCTACTTTGTAAAAGATATTTGCAATATATATTTTGTTTTATAAGACATCGCATAATATAATATTTATAAGACGTAATATATGTTATAAAATATCAATCAATTGACTGAAAGACATTGATATTGAATCTTTCTCTCTGTGACCTATCATACATGAATTACAACTGTTACAGCTGTTCTGGATGCACTCGAGAGTCAATCAAAAGAAAGAGACTAGCAAGGAAGTCTGCTGTTTTCTAAGAGATATTTGCAACATTCGGAATTTTATGTCGGAACAAATAATACAAAAGAGTCAATCAAGAGAAAGAAAATAATAAAATATATTAAGACTGATATATGATATTTTGTAAGAGGTATTTGCAACATTTGTTGTTTGGTAACATATCAAATAATACAAGAGAGTCAATCAAGAGAAAAAAAAAACTAATAAAATTTATTAAGGCCAATGTCCTTTACTTTTCCAAAATATTTATAACATATTAAATGATTTCAAGAGGGTCAATCAAGTGAAAGAAATGAATAAAATATATTAAAGAGATATTTCTAACATTATGTTGTTTTGTAATACAATAATCGAAGATAGTCAGTCGGAGTGAAAGAAACTAATTAAATATATTAAGGCCCATATTTGCAATTTTAAAAGAGATACACTGTAAACAATTTCTCATCAAATTACGGTAAAAAGTCCCGGCATTCAGGGTGCCGGTACTTTTTTTTCCATAAAATTCATTTTCACTGGAACATGTTACAGAACAAAAATCTGAGGTTTTGTAATTTTTACTGTAATAATTTCTAAAAATCACTGATTCCCTTTTAATTAAGTAAATATTACTATAAAAATGACGGTATAATATTTTACGGTAAAAATGGATTTAACGATAAAATGGATTTTACAGATGATGAACTAAAAGTGCCAGTATTTTATACCGTAATTTGATCCAGATGTTTTAATTGTAACATATGTTACTTTGTTCGTGAACACTATAAAATGTTATTTAAAAACGTCTGTAAAGCTAAAAATGTTTCAGCATTCAGCTTCCTTGATATCATTTATTCTTCAAAGAGTGCTGGTATTCAGGTGAAAGTCAATTTGTTTTGCGAAGAGAAAAGTAAATAGAGAATAATAAAAATGAGAATTTAAAAGCCATTGTGTCATGGGTAATTTAGAAAGCAGTGTCGTGTGAAAAACCTCATCGTTTTTTTCAACCCAGCGAGCGTGTGGATTGTTATTTCTAACCGTAACTAGTATAGCTATGATTGAGCACGTGAGATTCTCTGACCGTTTTGTGCATCAATATATGCCACATTACTTAAGAATGATTAAACTCGAATTAACCGATGCACTTGTGGCTAATGTGCTAACGCACTTTGGCTAAATGATTTTCAAGAATTTAAGAATCAGTATTTTCTATTTCATCATGTTGAATGAGGGCGATTCACTGATGTGTTGAAAAAGTAGAATTCGTTTAATGCACCCACGCAAGCTATTTTGCGAAGTTATTGCTTTAGTCTTAAGGAATTATTTTCATGTATGTTTGCCTTTTTCTTAATATTTTGGTTTTCTTCGAAATGTTTGTTTCAAAATAGTTGAACTAAAAACTAATTACTGTAGAATCCAAGCTATCCGAAAACCACGGGACCAGATATGCAAATGTAAAACGAGGAATCACTGAGAAAAAAAAGTATGGTCAAAACAACCAGAATATGGAAAAATTTACAGTATTTCTGTCTCTATGGGCACACTAAAAGAGCTCTGTAATGATTTACAAGGCACTTTGGTAGTGATTTAGGGTAAAATTTATACTAAAATATCGTTTAATAATGTGGGGAAAAATTTGGTAAATGGGGTAAAGTTTGGTAATTTTATCGTCATACCTTAATCCAGGTTTAAAATCATCCATTTGTTCAGTTGAATTTATTTTACAATTTTGCATTTTTCATTAAATGTTTGGTAATAAGAGCTATAATTTTAAAAACTGGAATTTCCATTAAACCGTTATCATATGACCAAAAAGATACTGAACGAATGGTTAATTGGAACGAGGAATAACGAATGGTTAATGGTTGAATATTTCAGTTTTTTACCAAAACTATTATTTTTTTTTCTATGGATTTTCTTTTACTAGAACTGTCATTATTGTACAGCAAGGTAATTTCGCCTGATTATTTTTCTCCATGTAAGAAAAAATTTATTAGCTACTTTTTCTAAATACGCAAACATTAACATTTTTGAATATTTTTTAATATTTATTGGTATTATCATAAATTAAAATAGTAAAATAACTCGTTACCTTGGATCTGTCAATGGTCAATAAAAAAAGCGTGTCTTAGTGTAGGTCATTTAAAATTAACGAAGATAATCTAATTATAAAGTAGTTTAAGATAATGATAAAAGAGTATAGTAACATTAATAATATTGTTGGCTTAAAATGATTTTGTTTGAAACCTTTGATCTTACAAAAATCTATAATTAAATTGACCAGTATGGATTTTGTATTTAAACTATTATTTTTTAACGCTACATCATGTTTCATATTTTTACGATATCTGATAACTGTGCATCGTGATTACTACCAACGTGGTTAAATTAGTAATTAAACACGATACACAAATTAAAATTTAAGATTTAGATCCACAGTGTATACGAACGTATATGATACAATCGTAAGAACGTATGATACTATCGTCAGAACGTATGATACAATAGTACTTAAGATGTTTTGTTGGTTAACCAATTTTGTACTAAGTATTATTTTCTCTCTTGACTAGCATAAAACTTTTATTACTATTTCTACTGAATAAAATAAAAATAACGTATTATTCCTCAATGTAATTTGAAAATGTACAGCTTGAGGGCAAATATGTGTTACCTTTTGTGCCCTTTCCTTGTTAAATAGCATAAAGCTAATATTACAACCTATACTGTGTGAGTTAATAATATGCTGAACAAGATTAGATAAGAATATGCAATCAGAGGAAATATGTGTTACACTTGATGCCCTTACCATGTTAAATAGCATAAAGCTAATACTATTTGAGTTAAGAATAATATGCTGTACAAGATTAGATAAGAATATGCAACAAGAGGAAACATGTGTTACCCTTGGTGCCCTTCTCTTGTTAAATAGCATGAAACTAATATTACAACCAATGCTATGTGAGTTAATAATAATATGCCGTACAATATTAGATAAAAACAAGCAATAATAGGAAACATGTGTTACACTGGGTGTCCTTTCCATGTTAAATAGCAGAACGTAAATACTGTTTGAGTTAAGAATAATATACTGTACAAGATATTAGATACGAATATGTTATCGTCATATATTTTGAAAATATTTTATTTGTAATCAATTATTTATTTTGCATTCAGTTCCATTTTCTTAATGAATAACAAAATTTTTTATTTATACATCTGTTTTGGGAGATAAGAATGAAGAGTTACTCAATTTTCAATAACTTTGAATTTTGAAAAGGTTTTGTTTGATAAAAATATTTATATTGAATTGGGGCTATTCTATTGTTAAATAGCTTAAGAGGAAAATAGACTGAAGGAGAATCTTTTCATTGCAAATTCTGTTCTATCTCCATTGGAAGTGAGTTTATGTAACAGTTGTTGTTGTAGTTGTAGTTCATTTACGTCGCACTAGAGCTGCACAATGGGCTATTGGCGACGGTTTATGTAACAGTGAAGAAGAAAAAACTATTGAGTTTAAAATACTGAAATATTTTTGCCGAATATCGAAATGCAAGCAAATGATTGAAGAACCTTTTCCATAGAGAGTTTCTACGGTATAATATTTTACAGTAAAAATGAATTTAACGGTAAACTGGATTTTACGGACAATACATCAAAAGATTCGGAATTTGATCCGGAACTTTTTTACACTGAAAGTGTCCTAATTAGTTTGTATCCTATCATAATTTGTTTGCATTTTGATATCCTGAATACGTTTTTAGTAATCGAAACTTCATAGCATACTCTAGGTTTATCTGAAATAACTTTTTCTGTAATTAACACTTTAAATTACTTATGGAGGTGAAAAAGAACTTGTCGTAAAAAGTTTCTCCCGTGGTGTAGCATCCTCTAAATACGCCACCCGATAAGATAAATTTAAAAAAATAGCAGATCGAATACGGTATAAAGTACCAGCACTTTAGAAGCATCATCCTCAATATCTATTTTACCGTAAAACACATTTTACCTTAAAATCCATTTCACGGTTACTTTTTTCTTTAAGCATTTATTATCGTAAAATATTGCACCTTAATTTTTACAGCAATATTTGTTTAATTATAGTGATTCAATGATTTTATGATTATTACTATTGAAAAAATTAAAGTATATCAGATTTTTTTATTCCATAATATGTTCCGGTAAAACTGGATTTCATGGGAAAAAGTACCGGCACTTCAAATTTCAGTATCTTTCAGCGTGATTTGATCTAGATTTTTTTTACAATGCTGCTTTTTTAAACTTTTTTTTTAGTTTCCGGATTTTTCTCCCTTGAGTAATATTTCTCTCTGGTGCGGGAAAAGCCGTGAATGTGTTAAAATTACTATTACTACTTTTAATCTATGAGATAAATATCGTACCTTCGTGAACTTTAATGTATCGAGAGCCGTGAGGATGCATGGATAGAAGCATGGAGGCATTATTCCAGAAGTGGACGATAGCCATATCACCTACTTCTCCTCTGATAGTTGGTCCAAGGATACCTTGCCATGGCTCACGGGCTTTCATTATAGTATATGTCTCATCGGTGAATTCTCTGTAAATAGCTTTCTTGTACACCTTGCCCAGCCGTAAGGGTTCTTGACTGACTTGAAAATATCTCTTTGACAAGCTAAAAAGAATTAGAAGATATATTAAATACAGTTTAAAGCTGTTCACTCTTGAAATATATTTAAAAACTAAAAAGTGCTTTGATGCTGCTGCAGACTTTGAAAGGAAGTAGAACTCATCAAAATGATTAAGATTTGCATCGAAATCAGCTGCCGGAAATGCAATATTAAGTTAAATGTCATTATCGCGACAAGTTGTGACAAGTTGTCAAGTTGTTCACAAAATAATTAAATTGCGATAAAATGCTTGCATCTGAGACAAATTGAACTCAATTTTCGACACTTATTACTCAAAAACATTAAATTAACATAAAATTCAAATAATTCTGATAAATAAAAGTACAATTTCAAACGTGCACGAACAGAAAATTCATAATAGGAAAACGAACCAAGTGGCGTGCGATGAAATTTCCTGCCAATTGCTAAGCAACTCACAAATCTTATGATGTCTTACACTATCCTCCCTATCTTACTTTATCTTACCCTACCTTCTCTTTGAGTTCTAAAGTAGTAGGTTTTCTGCGGGGTATCTGGAGTATCACTAGTAAATCAATCAGATATCCTGCTTGCCCTTAAAATTTCTTTATTATAATTGAATTTGATATAAAATTTTTATATTAATATTAAATTTTATTTTTTTAAAAATTTAACATTAACAAAATCTGCTATTTCGAAACATTTTTAAAATTATAAATTGTTCAAAATTGTGATTTTGTCCTAGTATATGATAACCCCTGACAAAAAAAAAGCACAAATTAGATATTTTTTTACTCAAGTATATATTTTATTCACATAATATGGAAAAATGTTAAAACTAGCTACCAAAATAAAATCAAAAATACTCTGAAATAATTTTTCTTTGACAGAAAAATGGATTTTATGCATCATAATGTTTAGAATTATAAGGATACTCGAGAATAATCGTAAATTAATTCTGAAATATCGAATTTCAAATAGTAAAAAGAAAATCGTTTTTTAGAAAACAGTGTCAAATTTGGTTGGATAATAGTTTTCGAACACTTATTTTTCTCGAGTATTGAATTTTAAATAAAAAAAGAAAATCGTTTTTTAGAAGACAGTATTAAATTAGGTTTAGGAAGTATATTCGAACACTTATTTTTAAGTAACTTTTATAATATAAAAAGCACATAATTTTTTTCAACATTATACAGCCTAGTTCTTATAAGATATGTCACAATTTTGGTTATCACAGAACAAAGATCTTCAATTGTACTTTTACAATAGGAAGTTTATTTAATTAATTTAAACTTTCTTTTTAAATATTTTAGAAATGATTCTAACAAATAAATATGAATCATTCACTAAAGATAATGAAACAACTTTTTTTTAATTCTACGAGTCATATCATTTCTGAGCAATATGATATTCATTTGTCATTTAGTTACTCGTTGTATTCGTCAATGTCTAGTCAAAGACAATTTATGGTTACAATGACTTGTTTACCTTGTAAAAAATCAAGTCTTAATTTTTTGTTTCGCAATTTATAGTAAAATTATCCCCCCAAAAAAATAAAAGGTATGAATCACGATATTTTTTTTAGTCACAAAAGAGTAGTAATGCAAAAGTTGCTGAGAAAAATACTTGCAGTGCTACCAAGGGCATTAAACGTTAGTAAATGTCGAAGTTGAATCTCTTAAGTCATATTCTGTTTTAATTTTTTTGTCCGCATCGATCAGGAAGAACAATCTGTGGAAATATTAATAAATCGTGATACTTATCTGATATTATGCTATCGTATATCCATTTGGCATTATTTGAACAGCAATTTCGATGAAACAAAAAAAATTAAATAGGATAAAAATTTCATCTCCAGATCAAAAGACAACTATTTTAGCATCCAGCATGAAAATTTGCACGCTGCCAATAATGTTTTTGATAATTTCATTGAATAAAATTTAACATATTTTCGACTGTACGAAAACACCAAAAAGCTCGGTATTTTTTACCGAATCTCAACAATTTGATAAAATGAATAACAAAATATAGTTTTACAATATCTTATAATAATTGGAAATTATATTAAAATTTGGTAATTTTACCATTTTACTTTAGCGCATGGCATAAAAGCTAAATATTCGGTAAAATTTACTTTTTAGTTGTGCATTTTTTACAAAATGTGTGGTAACAAAAACTGTGATTTTTAAAGCTAGAATTTGCTAATTTTTGAAATATTATTAATTTTTGATTGAACGTGAAATGTAGTGTTCACTGTGGACTTAGTTTAAGAAAAAGATTATATTAACAGACGGAATTTTTTTAAATAAACAAAATTGTTGCTCAAAAGTTATACTTTAAATTGCAGTGTTCCAAAGATCACTTCTTTTGGCAGTTTTATAAATATCGTACAACAATATTTATTTTCTTGGGCAAATCCATTTTCTCTAAAAAAAATAAGTCTTATCTGTATCAAAACTTTGCAGGAGTTAAGTACAAAACTTTATTCCAATTTATTATAGAGATATAATTATTTACTGAGATTTAATAAATAAACATCACGAAACTTTGAAATATAGCTTTCCAAAAAACATATAATTAGAAAATATGAAATCCATTATAAACAATCTGAGTGCAAAAATGTCACATCAACTAAAATCATTTTGTCCTCGAGTAAATCCTGTTGTGGTATCCGACAATCCCTGTCGTACCAGAAGTATGCAGAATTATTTCCCCATAGAGCAACAAAGATTGACACCATGTGAAGAAGTTTAAATTGTTCGGCCCTCACTCTGCGTTTTATTATATAAACATCAAGGAATTATTTAAAAAAAAATGTGAATTAAATGTTATAGCGGCACACCCAATGTAGATTTCGATGGCGATATAGCACTGTGGGAATACTTCCTTAATTTTTATCACGAAAACAAAACACGACGTTCAAGGCAAGCAGCTTACCGTTTTTTTTTTCTTAGAAAGGGACGCAAATTTGCATTTAGAAATAAATTCAAATGAGATCAAGGTTAGCACCACCGTGTGAGAAAAATAAATCACAGCTTATTTATGAATTTGAGTATTGATTTTAATAAGGGAACCTATTTAGATTAATTAAAAGTACAGCAGACAGAAAACTATTAAATCAAAACTTAATATAAATAACTGACTGTAGACGAATTGATTTAAATTGAACAAGACTACTTGTCTACTTGTTTTCGAAACATGCAGTACGTCGAGCCCGTTTAGATAGTAATAATTAGCATACGAAAACTAATCAATAGTTAACATAGCTATTGATAACTTGTAAATTTTTTAGAATGTTACATTTAACAATAAAAGTTAACAATTATGTTACATTTTACAATTTTTAATCACTAGAAACAGCAGTGCGTAACCGCCCAGATGTTTATCGTTAGCTAGAGGAAATAAATATGCAACTAGTATAGTTTTTTTTAAAAATTTATAAATATTTTAACGTAAAACAGAACATTAACATCTTTGATAATTAGAAAATGTCTCTGCGTCGAACTTGCTCCGATGTTAGCGGTTAGCATGAAAAAAAATTCTAAAAGCAGTAATAATAATATCTTTTCAAACTTTCTAAAATGTTATATTTCACAACAAAAAAGAGCGATGTATTTAAACAATATATTGCGACACAGACTGAAACATATTGACATCTATCAATAATAAAAGTATGATTAAATAACCGTAACTGAAATTATTGTTGTTTGGTATTATTATTTTTGAACGAATCGTTCTTCTATCTTTATTCATTTCGTTGTAAATCACTTATCTTATGTAACTATTTTTATAAATTATGTTAATTACAAATATCTAAGACATATTTCCAAAGATTCGTTTTTTCGAGCTTAATTTATTCATTTTTTCAAGCGTTATATTTTAATTTTAAAGGGTCATTATTTTACAAACGTTTAATTAATATATTAAGCAATTACAAGTTTGTTGAGCACATTTTGTGTGAACTGATGCTGTGTGCATTAAACTTCAAATGCCTCAAAAGATCTTTTCTTCTAAGAAAATATCTTTTCATTTAAGAGTGTTGAAAAAATTCTGATGAAATCATTTTTATATAGGATTATTTTTAATCGATAGTTTTCTTAACATTAAAATAAAATAACTTCTTAAGCATTTAAACTAAAGAAATAAGTGCATTAAATTTTGTTATCATTGAACTAGTGTAACTGTAGTAAAGTATTCATATCAACCTATTGTGGACTAGGGGCAGTTGTAAAGAGTTGGAAATTAACGCTTTCTAATTTCGTGATTTATTGAAAGAATGTAGCAATGTGGTTAGTTCTGCGTTAATCCGCTTTTACTTCCCAAATAAGCTGGTATCCATCGATTTGAATTTGGGGGAGAGGCTTCAAATCATTATTGTGGATTGAGCTCTAATCCTTTACAGCTCATTGCTTTCAACATGGTTTTTCAAAGCCTCTGTCGCCAAGGAAAATAAAAAAAGCCACAGTTCAAGTGCCTTACATTTGAAGCAAAACGATGATTTTAAACTATATATATCATCTTGACGTGGGCCTTATCTGGGCCTTAAATCAGACAAATAACTAAATATTTTAAAAGTTATTAAACTTTTTAAAAATCGCCAATTTAGTGACATTTTCCCATCCACATGAAAATTATCTAAATCACTATATTATTCTCAGTTTTTGCAAATTTTTATGAGCCCAGGTAATGCGGAATTG
This sequence comes from Parasteatoda lunata, assembly GCA_949128135.1. NCBI lineage: Eukaryota > Metazoa > Arthropoda > Arachnida > Araneae > Theridiidae > Parasteatoda > Parasteatoda lunata. The sequence continues at coordinate 52,912,546 of OX421972.1, read as the reverse complement.
GAGTAAGATTTTTAATGTTAAAAAATTAGACCACAAACATTTTCCACAAAATTGTGGCTTCTCTCCAGATTGACGTTTTGCGTCATTTTCAGAATAAGCTATAGTAAAATCACAATAAAACTCACAACAATTACGCATATTATTTCCAAGAAGCATCATTTCATATGACAACGAAGTCTTCGAAAAACAACTTTAATCTTTTGAACTGTGGCGCATAATTTTCAAAAACGAGTCACATTGTTTATTGAAAAACTATATTTAATGATATTTAATTCAATTAAGTACTTAAAAAATAATTATAAAGCATAAATTGTTTTTGTTATTTTAAGTAAAATAAAAAAGCCTTTAACCCTTCCGTCACCCTTCCGTCAAGTGTTATCTATAAGAAGAAAAAATATTGAATTTATGCACAATGCGCATAAAAAAATGGACTACCCTGAATGACTTTTGATCTCATGATTGGATCTTCACGCTCTGAGACTCAATTTTAATGGCTCGAGAGGGTGACTGAAATATGCTAAATAATTAGTGCAGACGATATTTTAAGTTACTAAATCAGACACATAAACGTGCTTTCTCTAAATAAACATAAATTTTTTCCGACGGATTCGGATTTCAAACCCCTAAATTATCAGTGGAAACAGCAATCTGGGAAATATAATCCCAATAGTTTGGTCAGGATAGGGATCCAAAGCTTGGAGCCCTAATATTAATTTTAGTTTTCGCACATTTCGTCATACCTAAAGAACTTTATGCCGAACGGCCTGTGTAGGAGGCAGGGAACTGTCCTTGCATCAGAAAGGTTCTGGGATCGAATCCCGGGCAAGGCATGATGTTTCTTTCTCTCTCTGTGTGTTATATGCCCTTTCTCTTTTGTGTGTGTGAATGTGACCCGCCCTATAAACGGGTTTGTGGTTGTGTGAATGGCGTGTCAGAAGTCGAATTCTTGGCCATAGATGGCGCCACTGAAAAACAAGAAAAATCGCACCCCCTTTGCCTAAACAGGCATACGACAAAAAAAAAAAAAATAAATAAAATAAATAAAAAAAGAACTTTCTAAGCGAATTAAAACATTTTCATACACTATTGTAAAATTTGTTTATCCAAAGATAATTCCATGGAAAATTTTTTAGTAAATATTTATTCTTTTTATTATTTTATTTAATAATTGTCAAAATAATTTTGCATCATTTATACATAAGTAAAATACATCATATACAATTTTGCATCATTTACAATTTTTTGCATCATTTTAATGTTTGTAATTTTGCATGTTAAAATACGAAATTTGAACGAATTTGATCGAATAGTTTCTAGGAAATAAAAATTTAAAGAAGTCATATATTTAAAATTCAAATTCTCAGGATCTATTGAACCAATCTAGCTCTAATTTTGTATTTTGCCATGTAAAATTACATATTTTAAAAATATGTAATACATTATGTATCTTACAATTCAAAATTTTTTCGACTATTAATTAAAAAAATAATAATAAATAATAAATACTTAGTAAAGTTTTTTTTCTTCGTGGAATTATCTTTGGATAAACGAATTTCATTATTGTATTTAAAAATGTTTCAATTAGTTTAAACAGTTCTCAAGATATGGGGAAATTCACAAAAAATAAAATTAACATTAAGGGATTTAACCTTATGACCGCTCTTCTGACCAAACTATGAGGTCTACATTTCCCAGATTGCGGCAACTCTCTATATTTTGGGGGTCAGAAACCCGAATCTACCAAAAAAGGCATGTTTATTCAGAAAAGTACGTTCTTGTGTCCGATTTCGTAATTTAAATTATCGTCCATACTAATTAATTAGTATATTTGAAGTCACCCTCTCAAACCTTTAAAACTGAATCCTAAAAAGTGAGAATCTGATCATTAGATCAAAAGTTATTCAGGGTGGTCCGTTTTTTATTTTGAGTACTGTAACTCTAACTTGAAATCATTCGTTTTAAGCAATGAAAAGAGATCATTTGAACTTAAATATTTATTAAAAAAACATTTATAAACCACAATATATATAAACCGCAACATATCTAAGCACAAATAGTGTAGTTAAAACAATTTCATTAGTGCCGATGGTATTTGCTGTAGTACCAAAACAATTATCAGTCTCTGCTAACTACATCAACTATACTCTTATACAAATAGTAACACAGCATTGCATTCCGTGGTTCATAAAAGTTTCTTTACTATTGAACTTAAACTATATGTCTGTTTATGTTAAACTTTAAGTTCAAAGCTCTAAACATGCTAAACTCTATCCGTATTGTTTATGCTTTAACATATAGAACGGTAGGTTAACATTTTCTTTACTTGGATGCCTTTTTTCTTCATAAATTTATAAGCCTGAAATATTTCCTATTTATTATATAAATAAATATAATGCTAAAAAACAATGTGTATGTTTAAAATATTGCAATAACGAATTGCCATTTAATCTCAAAAATATACCTAAATTATATTGCTTATTTTTTTGGCAATATGTTTTTTTGTGAAACTTAAATTGAGCAAGTCTAGTGGGTTTTTCCAAAACGGCTGACAGGATTACATGGTTCGTTGATGCCAGACTTTGTGGACCATTTTACTGTTGAAATATATAGGCTAACATGTTGTGTTCCGGTGCTCGATTTTTAAAATTGATTCCTTTATTGATTCTATGGACAAGGGCAAAGAACGATTTGAGAAGCATCTGCAGTTAGCATGGGAACCTGTAATTGTATATGAGGAAAGATTTCACTTTCGTCTTTTTATCTTCCTATTTTTCTTTTCTGTTGGATGTCATTATCGCAAAATGTCTTCGCCTTAAAGCCGTTCAGTTTTTTTTCTTCTGAGATTAGAAATTGCTGGCGATGAAGGAAGTCAGCTCTTGGGAAAAAGTATAAATGTTTCTGTGAGAGATATGCAAAATATGCGAAAAAAGTGGGGCGAAGTGTGAAGAATTTTATCCATGTTTTATAGTCTGCTGCATTTAGAAATGAAAAAAAAAATAATAATCATAGAAAAATACAAATTGTTTAATCCTGAAGGAATTTTGTTTTAGAGGCATGAAAAATTCAATAAATAAAAATAATTAAGCTTTTAAAAATGAATATAGTTAGAAACATTAAGTCTTCGAATTCTGAATTTTTTAGGACATAATAAATTTTGAAACGTAAAATAAATACGTGAAAGTAAAGATGATTTTAGATGTAGAAATGCTCAGAATTTTATCCCTATTGCACAGTTTGTCAAATTTATTGAATCGAATTAAAATTTTTATTTTATTTTATAAGCACAGTTGAACAGCTAACCCAAATCTGAGTTTATAACAATTCTGTAGCCTTGTAACTTCGAACCCAAGGAAAAAATCTAAGGAAACTCCTGGATCAAGCATTGGAACAAATTAGCCTTCGTATAAAGACTTTATTTTATGAAACTAGCTCACATTTGCGTTTAATGGAGATGAAAAACTCGAAATCCTCCCACGGTTAGCCTGATGGCTAAGGGATTCATATTCATTATCTGTCCACCACTGATTATATTTTTATGTCAATAATCGGTGCGAGCCGGGAATTGAATTCGTATTAACTAGACAACTTGGTATTCGAACTTTGTCGACTCAGTAGCCTTTAATTTTGAACCCAATCCAGAAGACGTTTTATCATATATATATATATATATATATATATATATATATATATATATATATATATATATATATATATATATATATATATATATATATATATATATATATATACATATATATATATATATATATATATATATACATATATATATATATATATATATATATATATATATATATATATATACATATATATATATATATATATATACAATTATATATATATATATATATATATATATATATATATATATATATATATATATATATATATATATATATATATATATATATATATATATATATGATAAAACTCGAAGAGTAAAACTAAGAAATGCCAACAACCTATCATTAATAAAAACCAACAATAATAATATATTCTAATAAAATTCTGAACTGCTACCAACAATCATTATTGAAAGTAATTGATAAAATTAATTTTTTGTGAAATAATGTTTATAGTTTTTCCTATGTAATCGTATGCCAATATTTATTTCAAATAATTTATCATAGGGTGGATTGGAATTCAAGTTTTCAAATCAAGTTGACCTAGCCTATATTAGTTTGTCACATTATCTTCATACGTTTCAATCATTACCGATAAACAAGTTTCAAGGGTAAACTAATTTAAAAGGAGAGAATTATTAATGTAGTGATTCAAATAATTATTCTGGGGATTTTTATTGCGTCATCATGGTTAAATAGATTAGAAAATTTTATGAATAGATCATTCATGTTTGTGATTAATTCTTCAGCTGTTTCAAATTGAGCATTACTAGCTGAATACCTGTTCTCAGAACGGTGTGAAAATACTTCAAATTTTAATTATTATAATTTTATTTTTGTTCGAATAATTCTTCTCAAAAATCTTTCAAAACACACTATATAATAATACCTGTGACAGCGATTCCTAAGTGGTGTGCCATAGAACCCTAAGATTTCATGCAAGATTTAAGAAAGGTCCCCAGTTAGAACATTAGTTAAACAGTTTTTTTCAAGAATTATCAAACCTATACTTATATTTAAATCCTATCAATTATCCATTTATATATTTAATATTATGGTTGTCTTTACAAAATTATTGAAAGTAAAATTCCATTGAAAAATAAATGGTACATAGTTGTGAAGAGAGATGTATATAATTTTTCTATTAACAATGAATAAAAAATTTGAGAAAAAAAAACATGAATTTATAAAAAAAAATTGCATTTGTTTCCCATCTCCACCTTTTCGAATTAATAATAAAAATCTATGTATTCGTTAATTAAAATTTATATTTCACCAATATTCCTTTTTAACGTTTAAAATAGATCTTTTTAGTTTTTATTTCAACCGCAAATAATTAAACTTATTTTATGTACAGAACCTGAAAATGAATTTTCAGGTTCTGTATATGCATCAAAAACGAATTCAAATGGATTGCAAATTCAACTGTCGAACATAATGACTAATCAAAGATAATTAATGATAAATGATGAAAAATATCACACTTCTTACAAAATATTTTTAAAATGAAATTTTTTTCATAAATTAATGTGTTCACAATTGTTTTATATACTTTATTTGTGAATTTGGGGTTCCATTGAAAACGGGTTGATCCTATAGCTTTCCGTAATCGAAGAAAATTGGGACCAGGATTATGAACAGAGAGACATATGAATGGTTCAAAAATAAATTTCTCTCACTTTCTCTCAGAGAAAAATCGAATTTACTTTTTATGAGCATCAAAAAATTATGATAAACTAAGTTAAACATATTCTTTCATCATTTGTATTCTTAATTAGAGCAAAAGATTAGCTCCATATTTCCTTTCTCTCAATTTCATGTTTCCATTGATGTTAAATTCTTGTTCTTTCAATAAAAATAAAAATAAAGAAACACATTTTATAGAGTTGCTTTTGTTTAAACTTTCATTTATTTGAAATATATATATATATATATATATATATATATATATATATATATATATATATATATAACAATGTAGACAAAGTTTTTACAAAATCTTTTTGTTTTCATACTATCGCTGAAAAAAAATTAATGAAGCTTTGAAAACAACGAAATTGCGAATAAGACTAAAAATGGTTTTAAAAAATAAATATATACGAACTGACCTAATATCTAGGTTAGATTTTAACGTTTTTGGGTGGAGCATAAGCTCTAAATCGGTAATATTTTGGTATTGTTAAGGAATGAAGATAAATTCTAAAAGCTTATTATGACCATTGATACAGCTATCATAGTCTGAGAAAAAGGCGTTTCTCCAGAATAATATATTGTATTTACAATGCAAAGTTTCTTTAGAATAAAAGGAAAGTTAACTCACAAAAGATTCAAATTTAATCTTAGTCTTTAACACGTTATATTGCTATTCATTCTTTAATGTATTTTTTGTTATATTTATCATGGCATTATGTCTGCGTGAATATTTAATAATTTATGTCAAACAAATTACTTCTGAATTTGTTTATCTTAGTTTTTAAATTTGCACAATGGATAATAAGAGATATTACAATTTTTTCAATGAATTCACACCTAATATAGCACATTTATGCACGGAGAAAAAGAATTCCGCTAAAATTACCGTACTGTATGGTATTGACTTTTCGGATAAAAAGAAAATCATAATAAAATTATATTACTGTACTAATAAATAATTAATAAAATTATATATAATTTACTTTAACCATTCATTTGGAAATTTTCCGCTCATATGGTTACAGTTTACTGGAAATGCTTTTTTAACGATAGTTCATATTACCACACATTTAATAAAAAAATATAAAACTGTAAAGTTAATTTAACCAAATAGTTAGTTTTTATGCCATGCTCTAAACTATCATAATAAAATTACCAAATTTTATCGTATATAATAAAACCATATTTTATTATTAAATTTACGGAAATCATTACCAAAGTGCTTTAGTAAAAATTACTGAGATTTTTAGTGTTTCCATAGTGTGTGAAATACTTTAAATTTTACCATATTCTTGTAGCTTTGACCACTCTTTCTTTCTCAGTGTACGGTTCAAGTTTTTTTTTGAAAGAATACGTAACTAATAATTGAATATCAAACTTATGGTTTAAATTTCTGTAAAATACCATTTATTAAAGCTAATTGAATCTCAATATAGTATATTCTTATGTTCTAGCTTTTATAAATTACAATTTATTCAACCATTTGAATTCCATTGATGTATATTCTTAAGATTCAAGTTGATGTAAATCATTGTAAATCCTTTTTTATTGAGTTCACTCTTCATATAGTTATGGTTTAAACTTACGTAAAAGAAGAAACATTTTTCTGCAATTATATTTCTTTCTAATAGTTTTCCCTTGATTCGGAGTTCAAATTGCTGATAATTTTGAAATATTTTTAAGTTATGATTATTAAGACATTTACCAATTAACTAGTTTATACGATAAAGTTGCAGTTAACAAATTCTCTGCAAATTGAATTGTTTGCAAAATAAGCTCAAAAATACGCAACCTTTTAACTAAACTACATGAAAATCAACTTCCAAGCACAAAAGTCAAAGAAAAAAGCATTTCTGTTATTAATATGAAACTCGCATTCATTTAGTTAAAAAAAATACTACCTATATATATTTTTTTAGTAAATATTTAACATTTTAATTTTTTTTGCACATTTTATTTATAAAGTAAACAATATTCATCCTTGCATGATGCTATATTAAGAATATTTAATTAAAATTTTTTTTTATCTCTTACGTTATCCAAAAATGTAGAAAAACGTGTAAAATAATTTGAAAAATTATGCTGCCTATTTATCAAAAGTTTAAAGTTAATTTAAAAATCAAACTCTTTTAATAACCTTATGATAAATTTATTGAATTATAGATCAATTAAATGGTATAAATGGTGTTTAATGAATTGTAGTAAGTTTTAAATAATTAGTTATATCTTTACGTATCAATGCGGCTCATTTTTAGAAATTAAGCTATTTCTCAATTAAATGCACAATTTTAGAATGGATATAAAATTAATGTATATTATATGATTTAAATAATCGTTATTCTAAAATTTACGTAAATGAAACATTTCGAGCGAGAAGTTTCTGTTGATAAACAACTATATTTTAAATTTTCAGTAATTTACATTCCTTATTCACCATTAAAAAAAATAATAAAAAAATACATATTCCGAAGTGGTAAAAATACTTATTTCCTCAGTTAAAAAGCTTAAGCCAAAATTATTTTTCATTGTTTCAGTTTTTGTTTTTAATTGTTGTTTTTTTCTGATAATATTTAAATAAAAAAGCAAACTCAGGTTAAAAAATGCAATTGAATACAAAAAATTGCATAAAAAAATCATTAACAATATTGGTAAAAATATTATTCAGAATACAATATTCAGTAATAAAATTGTTGTTGTTAATAATCGATAAAATGAGTTCAAAAATAGGAAAAATAAAAATTACTCTATCTTACTTCTAGATAATTATTAAAAAAAATTTTTTAAGTACTAGATTTAGAGATTTCAAAATCATTACTTCATGTACGTCAGCATTTGATGTTTTGAAACTATACGTACTATAATAATATATCTTAAAAAATATTTTCATTATAGTTCACTTTAAAATTGAAGATTAGGAGAAAATATTAAAAGAAATAAGTTAAAGAAAAGTAAAATTTATTAAAAGAAAAATGTATCTTTCCCCCTAAAGCTTTAAACTTCAATGCATGATACAAGCTACAGAAAGGACGCTGTCTAAGATTGCACAATAAATTTAGCCATGATCATCTACAATGATTGTTTCAGAAACCTATTAATATTTCTTTAAACAAAAGAAACTCTTTCATCAATTGATACTAAAGTTGTAAAAATAATCGTCGAAGAGAAATTTATTTGCATCTTTTACAAAGAACAAAGAAATTCCGTTTTATAAGGACGTAAAAAAAGAAATTTCTACACCCAATAACTTTTCTCCATATATATACTTGAATTGTTTCAACGGACTTTCGAACACTTCCTTCTGGATCGCCCAAATCTATAATGATGCTCTCTTTCTGGTTATTATTATTTTTTTAAAATTATAACTTGGAGGTCGTTAAAAGCGAGACGTGACCTTAACAGATAAGTTCCGGTATTGTTCTTTCAATGGAATGAATTAAAAAAGAAATGTATATGGTTCTTTCCTGAAATGGAAAACTAGTTAACCTCTTAGGAGGTTCATTTGTCTGTGCAAAGTTGTTGAATTCGAAAACAGAGACACTTTCTTTAACAGGATTAAAAGAATTGATAATAAGAAAAAGAAAAAAACACTTTTGTTTTTGTTTTCTGTGCTATTTTTAAAATAAAAAAGTATTTTGTGAAGGATAAGGTAAAAGTAGAGAAACTTAGTACTATCTACCAGCTCAACATCTAAATAACTTTTTTTTTGTTTTCTAATCTATGTTATACATTGAGAAAAAGAAGTATGGTCAAAACTACAAAAATGAGGTAAAAAATATCATTTCCATGGATCTCAGTAAACACTAAAAAGCTCGGTACATGCTCGGCAATAAGCTATGATAATGATTTTAGAAAAATCAGCAATAAATTATGGCTCTATAACAGGTGACAGAATTTGGTAAATGTGGTAAAATCTGGAAATTATGTCATGATTTCTGAAAGTATAGCATAAAAACCATTTATTCGATTAAATTTTGCATTTTTGACTAAATGTATGGCTATAAGAACAATAATTTTGAAAACCAGAATTTCAAGTAAACAGTTACTACAGGAACGAAAAAATTACCTAATGAATGGTATAAATATATTTTTGTTCTATTAACCATATTGTCGTACAACCTGAACATGTTGAAACAATTATCTTACAACTTGAGCATTTTAAACCATATTATTGTATAGCCGGTACATGTTAAACTCTATTATCATACAACCTGAACAAGTTGAACCATATTATCGTATTGACTAAATTTGATTACATGATTCAGTGGTTCAATTTAGCACCTTATGAAGTAAGCAACACATTTTCAAAATATTATGATTCAACGTTGAAGCTTCTTTTCTGATAATTGATTGAAGTCATGGGTCATGAATCTAGACACTTGACTTCTCTACTCATATTTCACTGTTTTTGATATCAACTTCTTTTATTTTGTTGCTTGTAAATAGTGCTACTTGGAACAGAAATGACAGAAGATGATATTATTAGTTCAAAAAATGCTCTACACGTTTTCTTCCAATAATAGTTTTAAAAAAAATATGCAAGAATGTTGCAAGCTTGCAACTATCTTCCCGTTTAACTTAGCTCATGCATTCTTCCTCTTTGAAACAAGCGTGACTTTCCTTTCGTTAAAATAAAAAAAAGGCGGTTTGAAAATTGCACCTCTTCTAAACTACAACATTTTATTTATAGTTACGTAGTGATGGATAACAAATAAAATTGATAAACTGAAACATTAAACATGAATCTTTAGCTTTAAAAACTACCAAACTTGCATTACAATTACAATTTGAAGGCAATTTTTTCGTTTTCGATCACTTTATAATGTATAGCTCCCTCCGAACTTAAGGATAAATTTTGTAATTATCAAAAAATATAACCTTTAAATAATTTTTTTTGTTAAATCTTTTCTTATTATAGCTTGTATGCTCACAATAAACTTCGCTAGATCGGTGCTGGCTCAGGGAATAGAGCGTTCGCCTTCCTATGAGGTGAACCGGGTTCGAATCCCAACGATGACTGGCAAATGGGAATTCTGCACCCGGCTCGCACCAGCGTCAGTGCTGACTTAAAATATTCTCAGTGGTATCCGAATCATAGGTGAGAGTCCCCGGGTTAGTTCCGCCGAAAAATCCTCCACGACAGCCAATTTCTCTCAGTTCTTGATTCAGGAGTTCCCTTGTCATCTAGATTGGGTTCAAAATTATAAGACTACGGAGTTGAGCATTAGTAGTCATAAACCCTAAATTAGATCGGCTGTTCAACAACGGTTACAGAATAAAATATGCTTTGATAAAGTCACGTAAAAATGTTTTTTTTTTTTTTTTTTTTTAATTTTTTTAGTGGGAAACTTGTGTTTGGCTTATGAATTTGTAAAAGAAATTGAAATTACCAAATTAAAATTAACGGACGAATTGAATTAAAATGTATCAAAAAGCGGGGGGAAAATAAATTAATCCACCTTACCGATAAACTTTGTATCTGGAAAATAAATTAGGTGAAATTATGATGTAGTTTCAGAAGTATAAATAAACGGAGATGGTGGTCACTAATATGTTACTACTGCTATATAGTATATTAAAAATATGAAGTAAGTCTAATGCAAAACTAACAATAGACACCTAAAACAGTTTTTTTATTCGCTATCTTTTATTCATTTTTGAAATAAATCCAATAATACGACAACCATAAAATAAATTAAATGAGAAATTTTCTAGATATTTCAGGGTAACCTTGCCTCAAATATGCCGAGTGCATTAGTATTAATTGTTTAAGCAAAATTGAGATGCCGCATGCTAAATACTTTAAGATATTTCTTAATCATTTAAAGGAAAGTTCTCATTAAAATTAATAGTAAAAGAAAAAAATTGTATTTTTTTAAGAAGATTAAATTGATTCATGACTTTAAGCTATTTTAATCTCCTGACACAAAAAACTTTCGCAAGATGCGTCCGTCAATCAGTCAATGACGTTAAGTCGTATAATCTTTCATTTATCTTAAAAACAATCTATGTAATCGTATAATGCTTGTTGAAGGAAAAGTAATACATTTATGGTGAAAGCTTTGCATTCCCTTGAGTTTTACAAATGACTAACTGCAACATGCAAACAGTTAAAGAAAATAGATGGCATGCTGTTCCGAGGAAGGATTCAGAAACAGAAAAGTTTATGAAGGTAATAAAAAAATTATTTAAAACAGTACGCCGAAATTCAAAATGGAATTATGAGGTATATTTAAAAATGGTATTTCTACCCAATCACTAAACACTTCCATGCATTTATTGGAACATACATTAAAATTTTCAACCACCTTAATAGTTATCTTGCCTTTGCCTATTGAGCCAACTATCGGCGGCATGGTCTTCACAGTACTATCAGTAGAAAACCTTCCCAATTACTTTTCTACCAAATCTCCTAACCAATCCAGGCATTTATTGGAAAGCGTTAGAGCAACGTGTTCAACTCCTCGTAGTAGTTGTCACGTCTCTTTCCAATTACTTTTCTACCCAATTTCCTTTATCTATCCAGACATTTATTGGAAAGTGTTAGACCAAACTTTTCAACCAATTTTAGCAGCAATCATGTCTTTGCTTATTAAACCAGTTTTCGGAATGGTTTTCACAGCATTGTCTGATGAAAATCTTGAGTTTCAAGTTATTGTCTACCCTATCTTTAAACATATACAGACATTATTGGAACTCGTGGATTAGTAACGTGTTCAACCCATCTTGGTGGAAATCATTTCTCTATTAATTGAGTCAGTTAATTGTATGCTTTTCACAGCAATGTCTGAAAAAACTTTCTATTAGACAAGCTTTCTGAAACATCACTGGGTTCCAAATTATGCGTTGCATGGAGGTAGCTCCATTTTGTCACTTGAAGATTTGCAGCTTTGTTTGAGTGTAGGAAACACTTTGGGGTCTGTCATCACATGCATGAAATGACATCGTCACTCAACATGTCTGGGCATTTCTTCCAGGTCAATCTCATAAATATTTGGCATCTTTTTAAGTGTCTTTACGAGCTTTATATTAATATTATGGCATTGAAAAACTAGCCTAGATATTAATGCTATGCCTAGATTACTTCGATTCAATTACAGTGCATTATAAAGCAGATATTGTGGATAGACAAAAAAGTGTAGACTTAAGATCTGAAAGAAAAATCCTTCGCCGCTGGTGATATATATATATCGTCATAATTTATAATTATTTTTTATTTAAGAAAAAAAAAAACGACTGGAAGAAGATTTAATCGGGTTTCGAAGTTTTATTCACAATTCCGAATTATCGTACAGAGTACTCGTACGACTTTTATTTATTCAATCTCTAGTAAGAGGGGAAAAAAATATTTACTTTAAAGTTTCAGAAAGTCATCTTAATATATTTTTAAATTTATCATTATAAACTTATATACCAGATGAAAATGTGATAGGAGATGATACATCACACAATACTTCCTTTCGCTCATAATAATTGCATGATATGCTTTTTGCAATTGCATAATAATTCAATAGTTTCATAATAATTTTCCGATTTTTTTTTATCGTTATAGAGATAAAAGTGCGACTGAAGCATTTTTTTTATCATTATAGAAATAAAAGCACATCTTACGACCATTGATTTTATAATGAACATGAGATGTGGTTTTATCTCTATTATCTTGTTAATATTTTCACTGGGTTATGAAAATCCTTGCATTAAAATTAGCCTTTGCACAAAAATATTACCGTACTAGAAAGCGATCAAATAACTTTAATCAGTTTATATATATATATATATATATATATATATATATATATATATATATATATATATATATATATATATATATATATATATATATATATATATATATATATATATATATATATATATATATATATATATATATATATATATATATATATATATATATATATATATATATATATATATATATATATATATATATATATATAAAATTGAATTTTATAATAAAATAAATTTTAACCTATTGCAAAATGGCAAACACAAAAATTTATTACAATTTTTTGAAAGCACAGCTGCAGCATATACTGGTAATAAATTTTCAAAGCCTATTTATGAAAAAAAGACTTTAGATGCATAAAAAATAATAGGTTTGATTAATTAAAATATTTTGTTTTTCTGGCATAGTTCTATAAAATTTAATATCAGTTTAATGTAGTTTTCCATAATGCATTGTTTTATGGAAAACAAAATTTTCTTACAAATAGTTTTTAAAACTTTAAACAAAAAAAAACATTAAATATTAAATCATGTTTTACCTTGTCTTGAAATCTAAGCAAAAAGTTCTCTTTAGATCAATAAAAAAACACTTTTTCTACTATTTTTCACTCAACAACACATTGCTGAAACACAAGATGTTAAAAAAAAATATCTATCGTATTTACCTAATCCACTCAATTCTGGTATTCATAAATTCTTTTTTCGAAAAAAAATTTCGAACATAAAAAATCCATCTGCGGAAGTTGTAAAATGTTTGCAAAACATTGTGTGATTTGTTAGCAAATACACTTCATATTTAAGAATTTGAAATATTTTCTAACTATGTTATGCTTAAATGGTACTTTGTAATTAAAAAGAAAACAGACAATAACAACTTTTACTTATTTTTCAGATTATTGTTTTCTAAAAGCCGGAAAACTTTCAAATCATTCATACGATTAATAAAACAATATTTGGTTTAAATAATATCAATTGTTTTGGAATTTTAATTACTAACAAAAACAATTTAACTTAAAATTTGTTGATTTAAAAAAAAAACACTTTAATCATTTAAAAAAGCATTTAAAACTATTCATCCAAACAATACCTACATATCAGAAATATATAATTTTTTTGGCAAAATGTTTTGCAAAACATTGAGCGATTTAGTATCTGATACAATTGATTAAAATACTAAATTACCTTCGGAATTGAGTTTTGGAAATATTTTCCAATTATATTCTGTGTAAACGGTATTTAGTAACTAAAAAAATCAGACAATAATAACTTTTACTTATTTTTCTGAATACTGTTTTCTTAAGGGAAACTTTCAAATCATTCATCCAATTAAGAAAACAAAATTTGGTTAAAATAATATAAATTGTTTTGAATTTTATTGTTGACAAAACTATTAGCTTAAAAATTAATCATTCAAGAAAAACTATTAAATTATTTAAATGAGGCAATTAAAACTATTCATCCAAGCATTATCTGCATAACAGAAAAAAATTTTTTTGAGGGAAAAGTTTTAAGCTTCATTACTCTTTTCGTTCTGAGGAAAACGATCACCAAACACACATTTTTTGCTATTAAGTTAATTGAGTATTAAATATTAAATTATTAAGTCAATTAAGTATTTAATTTAATCCGTAGTTGATGAATAGTAGCCAGTTTAAAGGTAGTTTTACTTTCACTTTTCTTCAGGAAAATTAAAATTTCAATTTTGGAATAAAAATGAAAAAAATATATAAAATTATCAATTTTATCATTAATAAACTATTGATATTTATAATTAGGATGAATAAACATGTAATTTTAAGATTGAAATTTGTTTTTCTAACAGTTATCAGATATTAAAAACAAATGTATTTTTTAATAATTTTACTATAAATAAATACAAGTTTTAAATATTAAATTATATTAAAATCAGTAGAAGCAAAAACCAAAACATCACTTATTTAAAATTTATGTTATTTTATTTTATAACTGTTGTTGATCACCCCTTCCAATTTTAAGTTTACAACAGCCAATGTTCAGCTTCGTAGCATTGCAATTTTGAGCCCTAACCAAAAGACAAAGGAAACTTCTTGGTCAAATATTGGGAAAAATTTGCACTTATGGTATACTTTTTGGTGGAAATGACCCGAATTTGAGTTACATAGAGAGGAAAGCCATGAAAACCTCTCATGGTTAGCTGTACGGCAAAGAGACTCTACCACTGAGCATTTTTTCCGTTAGTAGCACTGTGGCCGTTGCGAGACGGACGGAGAATTCGTATCAACCAATCATCTTTAGGATTCCAGCCTGGATCACCTCATTGCGAGGGTTAAGTTCACCCTATCGCTTTAGCCATCAAGGCTATTTTATTAAAAATGTATTGCAGAAGATTTGTGAGCCAAATTTATATAAGTACAAAATAGTTGAAAAGTTCAAAATTATCAAAGCCAATCGAAAAATTCCAAAGGCGATTAATAAATTTATTATCCGTAGTATAATGAAAATTAATTTATTCCCAGGCAAAGGCTAAACTCAAGAGAAATTTACAAACAAGCTACTTTTTGTAAAATAATTAAGCTGATGTTATTTACTGGTTTTCTCTTATTTATCTAACTTAGTAATTCCTTAAGTGGCATGCTTTTGTGATTTGTTTCATTAATTTTCTATATTTAAAAACTGAAACTTGTTTTGAAGAGGACAATTTAACAGGATTAAAATATTTCTGCGTGGATGTAAACAGTTATTTATTTCGTTATTTTACACTTAATTTTCTAATTCTTGAAGTAGTAGACGGCATATTTTTGATCAATGGTCTATGAAATGCACGGGTATTGGTTTTTAACATCTGTCATTTTGCCAAACTAGTCGGCTTCTTTTTAAACATAATGTATATGGTTGACTTCACAGACGTGAAGTCTTAAATCTTAAGAAATCTAACCTTGATTTGTATTGAGAAGGATTCCGGTTAGGTTGTTTTATCAAAATAAACTGACAAAGTGGTTTGTTTTCAGACTTTACAAATGTGAAATATATATTTATGTTAAAACAAAGCGATGCGTCGTTCGTTTTAAGTTAAATAAAATTATGCAAAAATCTAGTAATAAATTTAATATAGTCGAGGTCTAAAACAATTTAAATAAAATTAAATAGAAATCTACATTATTAGAAATTGTAAAACCAATTGAACCACACTTATTAATATTCTGGATAAAATTCAGAGGAAAAGTATTACACCCTGAGTGCAGCATTCGTAAAATACATTATAACATAAAAGTTTATCCGTAGATTTTACATTAATATTTATTATTTAGAGTAGTTCAGTAATTTTACGGCAAATAATACTGTATAATATCAGATTTTTTGTTCTGTAAGACATTACGGCGAAAAGTACCGGAACTTAGGAACTTTTTACCGTAATTTGATATACATTTTTTTACAGTGCATGATTTAAATTTGCTGTAACTAATCTATGATTTTAAGTTAAACCATATCATAATGCTTTTCAAGTTTGATTACATAATGCTTTTACAATTAGCTTTATTCTAAATGGAAATTTTGTTTGATTTAATATCTCGTTAATTTTGCAAAACATTTTTATCGTTTTATGATTCAACGTCGAATTTTTGTTTTCTAAGAGTGTACTATTTTTATAGAACTGAATGGATATCCAGATACAATTTAAGTGGGATTTGTACAATTTCAATAGAATCAAAAATAAATCCAGTAACAATTTAAATTAAATCTATAGGAATTCCAATTACATTTTAAATAAAATGGAACTGAATAGGAATGCAGTTATTTAAACAGAAATAAATAGCAATCTAGTTACAATTTAAACAGCACGGAATAGAAATACTGCTAAAATTTAATTACAATAAAATAGAAATCCAGTTCAATTTCAATAGAACTGATTAGAAATTCAGTTATAATTTAATTTGAACAGAATGGAAATACAGTAACATTTTAAATGGAATCAAATAGAAATCCAGTTAAAAAAGAGCAAGTAGAAATCCAGTTAAAATTTAGTTTGAGCTGAATAGAAATATTACAATTTAAGTATATTCAATAGAAACCCAGTTATTTAAATTGAATCAAATAAGAATCTGTTTACAATTTACGCATTTCTGACATTTGACTGAGTTACAGCTACTTTTTAACGGGATATACACTGTTAGAAATTTTTCGGAAAAAATGATTAAATAACAATTTATTGAATGGTTATTTTGCCATATTTAATCAAAACAGTTAAATAACCATAAATAAAATGGCAATCAAACTGTTAAGTTTGAGAAAAACTGTTTATTAACTGCTTTCACAAAATACGATTAAACAACCAGAATTTTATCGCACCAACTAAAACCACCTAATGAAGCTACTTAGTTCTTTTCAGCTGCATACATATCATAGCCAAGCGCGCTTATCTGTCAATCTTATGACCGGCAGAACTGGAGTTCGAGTCCTAGTGTTGACACCACAATATTTCCTTCATTCCCTTTAACACATAAAGAATTTCCCGTGTCCAGCACTCTCCAATGCCCACTACCTAACGAAAAGTCGAGTTGCAGTGTCTAGTTAAATAATAATGATTTTTTTACGTTTTTGAAAAATGCTAGTTGTAAATGGCTAAAAAACCGTATAATTTTGTATTCATGGTATTATAACCCTACTTTTTGTAAATGATTTCAAAACCCTAAAGGAAAGAAATGTTATTTACCGTAAACTTTACGGTTAATCAGATGGACAGACAGCTGCCAGTTATTTTACCATAATTTTAGAATGAAAATTTTAACAGTGTAACAGGATGAAAATGGTGACATTCATCATTTAAAGACTAATTAAAAATTTATAGTTTAATTTACGTAATCATCAAATTAACTTTCGAACAATTAAAAAAAGTATTTGAGCTACTTATAGCTTATTGCAAAAAATTGTAGCTTGTAAAATATCTTACTTCCTTAAAATAAATTTTGAGTTAAAGTTTTGTGATATTTATGTCCTTCCTTTTCGACAAGATCTCAAAAGCTAATAATTCGATAAATTCAATTATTGAAATCGTTTAACAGTAAATAAATAATATATATTTTTTATAAACTACTTTTATGATGAGTTTTATGTAAAATTGTATTTCGGCAACCTATGCATTCAAAATAATAAATAAAAAATAATTCTTTCACATTCTAAAGCAATAATAAGAATTTTCTTTTCACATTTTTGCAAAATAAGTTCTTAGCCGAATAATATTTCATAAATAGTTTTTATTGGAAATTAAACAAATATTAAAATATTAAATGAAAATTTGTGGTATAATTTGTAAAGGCAATCAAATAAATATAATAAATTTAATTTTTATCCCAACAAAATCAAACACTAAATCAATTTTTTACAGACAATAAAACATTTCGCTGTCTTGATTCAACCGATTGTTAGTGAAAAAAATGATTTCAAAATGAATAATTTTTTTAAATGGAATAATAAAAAAGGTTATGATGGGGGTAGGTTAGTAAAATTAGAAAAGGGTGGAGCCCCTGTAGTATTCAATAATAAATTTAACTTATTGTTAAGTTGTCAAAAATTTTATACAATATAATCTCATTCAACGAAAAAAAACGAAACATTCAGTTTTAAGTTCACAAAAGTAACTTTAATTCAAAATTAAATAATTTATCACCTCAAGAGACTTAGCTAATATTAATTTTAATAAGATACTTTTGTTACTGAAACTTGCACTTATACTTGTCCTTTCCCTTAAAAGTTCCTGTTCTTCGAAAATTACACGCGTTCGTTCATATTGCACCACACCTCAATAACTTTCTAGGTCACAGATATACGTGCAACTTGGAGAGGTGTTACGGGTATGGTTATTGTTACCTTATAAATAAATGCTGGAATTCCTTTCTTTCATCGAAGAATTTTTAATGCTTTTTCCATTCAAAACTGTCTACTCTCTTTTTTTTTTTTGTTTCTTTTTTTTTTTTTTTTTTTTTTTTTTTTTTGTCTGAAGGTGGTAGTATGTGTGGAAATACGCACAACTTTATTTACAGACAAAGATTAAAACATCTCGTTCGAAGGCATGATTTTGTTTAAGAGCTTTTATTTCGTAGAGTTTTGGTTTTTTATTTTATTTCAAAAGACTACTAAGTGGTCATAAAAATAATTTAAAAAACAGCTGTGAGAAAAGGAACTAAAGGAATATTATAAGTTTCTTGCCATTTTTTTTTTTTTTTTTACCTTCAAATTTTTCAGGTTTAGAATGTTCGATTAAAATGTGTCATTTTTATTTTTCATGGGGAAAGACTTTCGAAAAACAATGTTCATTGGGCATTAACACTTAAGAATTGTTATCCATTGCAATTGCATATTCAGCAAAAGTGATTATTTTTAACAACATCTTTTTTGAAATTTCCTATGTTGGTTCAAATATTTATCAAATTAATATTTAGTCATTATTTTAAAATTAAATTTAACAAAAATCAATGCACAAATATAAATTTCTTGTAAAGCTATGAATATATTATTTTTATGTATTAAAATTAAATTTTTAACTATAGAATGAAGATTTTGATACAATTCAAGAGAGAGAGAGTATTTTTTTTAAAATAAGCCCTTCATTTTTATTTTAAAAGAATAAAACATGAAATGTATATTTAAAGGTATATTTAAAATAGGTATATTTAAAATAATTATATATTAAAATTAGTAATTAGTGCAATAAGATTAACAATGCAAATAACTAATTTCTTATTGATTTCACAGTAAAATTATCATTTTTTACATAAATTAGTATTTTAATTAATAATAACGCAATAAAAATTTTGAACTAAAGAACAAAACACATATATTTATTCAAATTCAGTAATCTGGCAAAAAAATGTAAACGATTCTTAAATACAGTTTTGTCATCAGAAAGATTAAAGGATTAGTTATTACAAAGTCTCTCATCTTTTATGCTCTTATACTCTAATCTTTTTATTAACTTTCAACTTCTCAATTAAATGCTACAACTTTAAAGTATGTTCATACACTTTGCCTTCCTTATTATTATTTTTTAAAAAAATCATTTAATTTTAGAAGTTTTTTCTAAAACTTGGGGAAAAAATAAGAATAATGTAACAACTTCCTAAAATTAAAATTGAAAACAAAGCAGATTGTGGATTATAATTCAAGGATTAATCATTTTCCTCGCGTGATGGAGCGCTAAGCTCTTTAAATGCTTGAATGGAAGACTCAGTATGGAAGACGATTAAACTTTCTCTTTCAGAAATCATTTAACCCTCAAGCGAAAAGTTCAAACTAAGTGATTAATTTGTTATTTTAAGAAAAAAAAATTTTATAACATTTTATTTTGTCTGTCACGGTGTGATTATCGAAACAACTTTAGAATTTGTTTTTGTTATTGTTTGTTTAAATTTAGTAAAATTAGGGTTTGTCTCTGCCATTTAGACTCTTGTGGAATTTACTTTGAAGTTATTTTGATAAAATATAAAGAGCCTGAGTGTGTAGTATTTCTTCCGGAAAAAAAAAGATAATTAACATGGATGAAAGATTATCGTAACGTATAAAATTAATATTTCTGGTTGAAAAAATAAAATAAATATACGTAGTTCTTGCTAATAAAACCAAAATATTCGTCATTCTGTATTTAAACCATTCATTTAGTAATTGTTTCATTCATATGGTAACGGTGTACCGGAAACTCTGATTTTAAAAATAATAACTCGTATTAATACATATTTAGTAAAAAATATAAAACTTAAATTTAAATGTAACTGGAAAAAAAATGGTTCTTATGCCATACTCAAAGGCAGCGGTTTCCAAATGTTGTTCCGTGGAACCCTGGGGTTTGTGGAAAACTCCCAGGAGTTCCAAGAGTTTATATTTTTTAAACCTGTAATGATTTTTGAAATCTATCATTATATCAAAACAACAAACTATGATTTATTGGATATTTTCTTAGTTTTTTTAATGTATTCAAGTAAAATAACAATAAAAACAGAATCAGAAAGTTTTTCTTTAAAAATATTTCTTTCAATAACAAATACATTAAATTAATTATGAAAAAGACATGCTTTTTCAAAAAAAAAAAATTCATTATAATTTCACATCGAACTTTTCAATACAATATAAAATAATCAAATATTTTTCTTTGATAACTATTCTCAAAGTTTATAACAGAACCTTTCGAAAACTATAAATCAGCGTACTTAATTCATTTTCAGATTATGCATTCACCAATAATAAACTAAGAACTATAGTCTAGACGCCATTCCAGACTTTTGAATTAAATTGTTTGGCTTAAAAATAATTGATTTAAGAGAAATATTGATAAAATAATAATTGAATGAATGCCATTCTTCACATAAAATATAATCAATATCATTAATATTATTATTTTTTGTTAGAATATCCCCAGTTATTAATTAATGAGGCGATTCACCAGAAGATTCTCGATTATTTTGTATTTCCTAGCCGTAAAAAAACCTCTGCTTTAGGGTATCGTAATAAAATTATCAAATTTTATCACATTTGCCAAATTTTATGACATATTATAAAATCATATTTTATTGTTAACTTTACCAAAGTCATTACCAAAAATCTTCGTAAAAAATTACCGTGCTTTTTGGAGAATCCATAGAGTCAGAAACACGCATATTTTACCAAATTCTTGTAAATTTGAGAACACTTTTTTTTTCACTGCAAAATTTTATAATTTACGACAAATTCATTAACAATCAATTTTATTTATCAATTCATATGTAAATCTTTCTTTAATATCACCAGGAGAAATATGATTCATTTTTAGAGGAATCATAAAAACATCTTATGATGGAGTAAGTTCTGTGATATTATGGGAATTTCTTTTTCCTACAGAAGAGTAACATGCATTAACAATCTGTATGGTAAGGTGTTGCTTTTTATTCAACACCTTCAAGATGAGTATGCTGATGGATATCTTAATTTTCAAGATAGCAGCTGAAAAGTACATCAAAATCCAAGGTTTTATGAATATAATTATTGCATCTCAATTGATCTGCAAAATCACCTGACTTGGAAAAAAAACAGAAAGTCAATGGGATTTATTGAAATAGAGGATAAAGAGCTTCAGTTGGCATTCCTGTAATTTGGTTTACCTAAAAGTTACATTTTCCTTATGAATGGATAATTTGAATGAGAACATTGAATGAGATTAGTCCACAAGAGTTTTGAGGTATATACCTCAAAACTCTTGTGGACTAATCCAAGCAAAAAATCAGAATCGTACTACTGTCATGATAAACTAGAACTTATAATCATTGCTTTAAAACTGTTAAAAAACAATGGCAGATAAAATAATACTGCCATTTTTAAAATAATACTATTTATCGATAAAAAACAAAAGTACTCTATAAATACACTCTACACAGAGAAAAAAGTGTGGACGAAACTACCGGAATATGGTGAAATTTACTATGTTTTTGGCTCTAAGAAAACATCAAAAAGCTCGATAAATTTTAACACAGCGCATAGGTAATAATTTTGGTAAAATTAACAATAATATATGGTTTTTTAATGTGGGATAAAATTTGGAAAATGTGGGGAAATTCAATAATTTTATCATAATAACTTAGAGCATGGCGTAAAAATCATTTATTAAGATAAATTTATTTTTCAATTTTGTATTATTTTCACTAAATGTGAAGGAGAACTATAATTTTGAAAACCAGAATTTCCATTAAGCCATTATCATATGAATTTCTACCAAATTTTATTTTGACCAAATTTATTTTTACCAAAAAGATTAATAAAATACAATGCAGAAATTTTACCGGTTTTTTCTCCGTGTACATCTTTATTTAGTTTATAATAAGCTTATGATATAATGGAGCACTTCATTATAATTTGTAAACAAATTAATATTTGAAAAAATGTACTTTTGTGGTAAAATATAAAAAGCATCAAAATGTTTCAATTTCGAAAGATTACAAATGTCATGATATAAATAAAATATTATTCAATCAAAATAATTTCTCTAAATTGGTTCCCCTTAAACAAAATTGACAGTTGATCTATAAAATTCAAATCAATACAATTTATCCAAAAAGTCAGAAGAATAGTAATTATTAACAATAATTTAATTTCTTTAAATTATCCTTTAACTACCAATATTATGTAATAATTTTAATTATTATTCGCTCTTAAACGTTTAGTATACTTTCTATGAACTTTTTTTTTAACCTATCATCATTTCTCCTGACCATGATCAAAATAAAAATAAAAAACCTCTTATAGTTTATTCAACAACCAACCACTAATTTTCTTTTAAAAGACTAAAGTTATGAAACTCTCAAACCAAACCTGGTTCTTAAAACCTTTTACACTTAACAATGCATTTGAAGTAATGATAATAACCATTCACTACGAAAACGATTTAAAATGGGAATAAGTTCTACTATTATATAACCAATAATATCGTTTCCGTTTGTATCTTTCGACACTTGATTGCTAAAGTACGCTTTTAGAGATAAGAACACGCGAACAAATTAGTTCTCCACCTCCACTAAAGGTAAAGTTTCGAATGAATGGAAAAAGTGGTCTGTGGAATATTACCGATGACCCCGAAAGATACTGACTTTCCTTGCCGCCATTCCAAATTGATAAAAACACAAACGCAAACTTTCCCGCTAATTGACATTTATCACGAGACCCATTATAATTAAGTAAAATACTGTCTCCGACCACAGGTAACTTAATCATTGTTTCGGAATGCAGACACTGACACGAAATATTTAAATAATGTCAAACGTTTGTTAAAAGAATGCGCTATTATTTCATATTTTTTTTATCCTTAATTTCAAAAATAGCGTCTGTTTTTTTTTTTTTATCAATACAAATGGAGTAGTAAAAATGTTTCGATTTACTTGCATAGGCCGGAAAGGAGGAGGGGAACACAAATAAAGCACCAGTAAGTTGCAGAGGAGGAAAACACCAATAAAGTTCGTATAAACTAATGTAAATGTGTTTTTATTGTCATTGTTATTATTCATTATAATACACTTACTAATATCATTGTTACTAGTCATTATATTACACATTATATTATTATATTACACAAACGTTTCATTGTTGTATTCAACTATTTGAAAAATGATTTATTTTAATTTTCCATTTTCTTTCAAAGCTCAGATTTTACCCTAATACGATTTCGTGTTTTTCAAGTTACAGTTTTTCATTTTTAACCGGCATTCTTAACAAGCTTAGATGACTTAAAATTATTTAATAAACAAATAACAATAAAAAAGTTTACAAATAATTTAAAGTCCTCCAACAAGTTTGAAATAGTTTAAATGATAAGTTTGCTATCATAAAGCAGTTTAAAACCCATTACCGACCTTGAAACAGAAATTTTAAAAATTTCAATGAAAAATTAATTTTTTCTTTATGAAAATAACTTGGTTCGTCGTTCTATATAAATAATCATTACTGCTCACATTTCTTTACGAAAACAGTTATTTTTCTTTACAAAAACAGCTTTTTCCATCGCTTCAAAATACTGTATAAATAATTATTACTGTTTATATTTTCATTCAAAGTAAAGAGCAAAAGAATATACATATATTTTATCAAAAAAGATCTTGTTCGCAAAATGTTTTATTTGTCGTATAGCTTGATTAATAGTTTGATTTTCCATCATGTTCAAATCTAGTTTGTGAAAAGTTAGGCGTCCCACTTACTATTGAAAATTCATAGCCCGAGTAACGTGATGATCATATTGAAATCTTATTGACAGCTGTTTTATCCCTTAGGAGATATCTGTAGAAGATCTTTTGTGAGAAAAAATAATCGAGAGAGAAAAAGCGGTTTACTTTTTACAAAAGTTTTCTGCATGGCTTAACAATTTCACAACTTAATAAAGACGTACAGCAAGGAAAAGTATGATCGCATATTTAATGAATAAGGAAGTTCAACAATAACATATGAATAAAAAATCCCGATGTTAAGATTTCAGTTTAAAATTTAGATTGCAAGGATTAAACATAAATGTATTTCATCGCAAAGATTTTGCAGAATAATTGATACCGGGACATTTCCTTTAAAATAGTTTTTATAGTTAGTTACAAAACATATTAATCTAATAGACAAACTTAATTTAAATCTTTCCTCCGGGGTTTGTATAAAAGATAAAAATAGACAATATTTTTTATGATATCAACTAAAAGATACAGCTAAGAGATAACTTTACAGTTTCTCTCATATTTTCTTAACATATAAAAAAAATAGAATTTAAAATTAGGTTTTTTTATTTCAAAAAACTTCAAATTTAGTTTAGAAAAATGAAAAAACAAGAAAAGTTAAGAAAATTTATTTGAGAATATTTCAAAAAGAATTCACAATGAAAACTTTTCAAACATAACAACGTAACAAATTTAAAGATTTCAGATTATCATGTGTGTCCAATTCAATGATATCAAACATCTTTATTTGAAAGCAAATGTATCATTTCCTGCGAGAACAATGCGGTATATTCTTACCTTGAAAATATTTTGTAGACTTAATATATTTTTCGGTTTTTAAATATGGAAATTTTCATATATGATATTTTCAGCAGTCATTGTATACACTAGACATTATGCACTTATTTTATCACCATTTTGATTAATACATTTTCTGACGCATTTTTTTAAAATTTTATTTTATAACCGTCGTTGAACAGTTGACCCAATTTTGGGCTTACAACTGCTATTATTCAACTCCATAGCCTTGTAATTTTTAACACGATTCAGAAGACAAGGGATCAAGTATTAGGTGAAATTTGCCTTCGAGGAGACCTTTCGATGGAACTAACGCGCATTTGTGTTAAACGGTAAGGAAAACAACGAAAACCACCCATGGTTAGCCTAATAGCAAGGAGACTCGAATATCTGATTCGTCTACCCTTGAGGATATTTTTCGTCAGCACTGTGTTCGGTGTGAGCTGCGTGCGGAATTCGTATCAACCAGCCATCGATGGGATTCGAACCCGGTTTATCTCATTGGAAGGTAAACACTCTATCCCCTGAGCCACCACGACTCTATTATACGCATTAAAAGTACATACATGATTATATCATACCAGTAAACATCCATTTTTTGCCATAAACATCACTTCTTACATCGTCGTTGGAGTTTCACCCCTACCGAATGTTCTTTAAACGTAGCAATAAATGGTGTTTCTTAGGCTATAATGCATAATGCATACAAAATGCACAAACTTAAGTAGAGAATATGTAGAAATATGGACAAATATTTAATTTTTATAATGATCTAAATAATATTGAAAATGAACGGATATTTTTGCTTAAAACATTTTTGAAAATTTCTACTTTTGAACTCCCAATACAATACTATATTTAACAACTTGATACTAACTTACAATTGTCAAATAGCTTTACAATAGAAATTGTTTTCGATCAAATTTCCTTGCCTTTTTGTTATCAGATTATAGCTTTATTAGCCGTAACACAATCACCTAAAAGTTTAAAGCTTTCTAAACAAACAAAGGTTTACATATTATATCACTGTATATAATAAAACGAAAATAAGAAATTTGGCGCTGATAATTGTGTCTATAAATAAATATTTTTTGCATGCAACAAAAAGCTTTAAATAAAGCATCAGGAAAACTCGGAATTATACAAAAGAATGTTTATATAAAAAGTATCAATGAATGGAGAAAAGCGAAAGTAATTTCCTCAAATAAACTGAAGTGTGTTACGAGTTTTAAATGGCGTTTAAAAGAAAAGAAATTATGTAGAATGAATTTTTCCAATTCACAGGGTTGACAGGAAACGAGTAAAATGAACGGTCATCGTTCTTAAAAGAGTCACGAATTTTTACGAATACATTAAGACAGAAGACGTTCATTAATGAATTTATTTGAAACGGCTCGTTAAGTTGAAAGATAAGAGTAAACTTTAAAGGTTTTCAACAAACCTAATTAAAAACGTAGATTTTCTTTTAATAGTTGATAAAAAGCCACACGTTAGTTTTTCCGGGTTCAGTATACTTCTAAAAAATAATCTGCGAAGAAAAGTGAAATTTATTTTATAACAGCTTGTGTATAAAAGTTTAAAATTTATTTTCAGAAAAATGTTCTAATATGTAACTGCTTAAAACTCATTTTATAACAAAAAATATATTCTATTGTGAAAGGCATTAAATTTGTATTCAATCAAATGAACTAATGTGTAAAAAAAATTTATATTTATTCTCAGAGAAATGGGCTAATTAGGTAATAGAATTAAAACTCATATTGCGTAAGACATTACATTTTATAGAAACAAATGTACAAATACTTAGCAAATTAAAATATATTCTCAGAAAAAAGTTCCATTATATGTAAATAGATTAAAACTCATTTTATAATGTAACAAATGCAATATTATGCATTAAATTTAAAATCAATTAAATGTACAAGTAACAAACTAAAATTTATCCTCAGAAAAAGTGTGCTAAAATTTAACAGATTAAGACTCAAATTTATAATATAACAAATGTTCTATTCTATAGGCCATTAAAAGTTATATTCAAACAAATGTACTAAAATGTAACAAACTAAGATTTATTTACTAAAAGTTCGGGAATGTACAACAAATTAAAATGTAGGTTAAAAATTTTATTACTTAGCAACAAAAAAGAATTCCTTTCATAACAAATGAGGTATTATGTAGAAATGTAATCTTATTTTCAAACAGATAAGCAAATATTTAACAAAAAATTTATTTTTAAATAATTATACTAGTTTACGCTAAGTTTATCTCCTAACAATTTCTCAGTGCCTGCCAAATTAATTTTCTTAAAATGTACTAATTAGTAAAAAATATGTTTCCTAAAATGTAATAAAATGTCACAAAAATACTTATTCGTGTGTACTTGTAAAATAGTTTTCTTAAAAAATGTGCTAATCTGTAACAAATTTATTTTTAAGAATAATTATGGAAATAAAAACAAATTACAGTAAAAATATTAATCGCAAACTACGGTATCTAATAACGATATTTCTTACATCCGTTTATAAAGTATGGTAATTACATAATTGGGTAATTTATATGGTATATGGTATCTATGGTAATAACATAATTTGGTTTAATAAAGTAATTTTTTACATAAATTGTTATACATTATGTTTCAGAATCTATATATCGGTATACTTTATAGTAATTAATACATTTCAAGTATATTTTTTGTTATTAAACTAAAATTATGCTTTCTCTAACCTTCTTTAGTTTTTTTTTCACACGAATGTCGAATTTTAAATGTTATCTAAAATTTGTTCGAATTACACCTCGGTGTCTATACCTCAAAACAAAATAGTTTTTATCAATGTAATTTAATGGCGAAACAATAATTTTTCGAAAGATGTTTATTACAACATTTTTACAACGTAAACTGTAAAAGTTATAAAAAAAATTATAAAAAATAATTTTAATAAATAATTTAAAATAAAACTTTTGCATTGTTTAATTTATCATACAGGATTTTTACTATGCTTCAATAATAGAAATCCAAGAAAAACTCATGTCCCTTTTTAGAAAGCAAAATTGATTATCATATTTTGGGTCAACATAATTTATTCACGAAATTTAAACCTGATCAATACTGTTCGAAGGCTTAATTAATTTATTTGCGAAATGAACTCTCATCAATCTTGACACGCTGACCATTGGTAATCCATTTCATTTCGTACTTGAAGGGTTTTAAATGTCTTTAATGATATTTAATGAGACCAGTAAAATTCTAACTCTTGTTCCTACCTTGCACGTGGTCCACTAACCTGAGCTTTCTTCTTTATCTTACTGTCTTGTTGTACCTACATTATTTTTATTGATGAGATAAAAAAGCGTCATTTGATATTAAATTTGTCAATGACGTTCAGAGTGTGGAAATTAATCGCGTGTTATATAACGTTTGGTTTCGATTTCAACTTCTGACATAGTTTTTCTTCATGGACATAAGTCACAGGGTACGCCCAAATTATTCCTCTGGATGGTGTTTATTATTGTTGTTTTTTATTCGAAATGAATTTTGATTTTGTTGATTGGTTTATAATTGCAACAGATTGAACGTATTCATGACCTAGTAAATACGATAGTAAAATATTTATGAGTATTGTCTTTCTGAAGTGAGCGAATAAAGAATCGGAATGAAATAAAATTTCCGTTACAATAATTACTTTTGGTTATCCAATCAATACATTTTTAGTTACTCTAGAATATTAAAATAAAATTTGACATATTTAGTTTTTAACATAAATTGAAGTTCTTTGTTTCAAATTATCCGTTTATAATTGTTGCAGAATTTTTTAATAACCTTGTTGACCTACCGAAATATTTTTTATTTTTAATTATTTATGAGTTTCCGGATTTAGGTGAAAGAATGAAACATCAAAAATGTTTTTTTTAGTAAAATGAAGAAATTGTTAAATTTAAATTTGTTAAATTGAACAAATTATATTCATATTTTCTATTCTAAGTATTTATGAGTTGCGTAATCTAAATCTCAATCTTAAATGAGTGACACTCAAGTATTGCTTTAGTTTTTTTTAAACGCGTTAATGTTATTTCTAAATGATAAAAGGAAATTAAACATTGACAAATTTAAAATATGCTACGAGAAAATCAATTTCATTAATTAAAAGTTCGCATAAAATATTAATTAAAAGTTTTTTATAAGAATATTGAACTCAAATTCAGTTTAAAACGTACGGACATTTTGGTTTTGAACTGCAAAAACTAACAAAACTTAGTAATAGAAGAGAAAAGTTTAGAAAATGATAAAAAGAAAAGTTATAAGACAGCCGTTTCGGTACTATGAATGTATTACATAGCGAGTGCAGAGAAACAGAAATTGTTGATTTAGAATTATTTTTATAGCTTATTTCAGAATTAAGCACTTCTTTCATTGGCTGAAAATAAAAGATGAAATTTTATTGCTTATTGCAAACAAATATTTTATTATTAAAGTCTAAAATTTCGGAATTTTAACAAGATGCTTTTGATTATAATTCAAGGGCTTCTTTTGATTTTTTTTCATAATCTTTTAAATGAATCTCTAAAGTTTTTTCACTTGAAATTTAGATAGCTTAGCTTGAAGCAGATAACTTTTAAATATTTAAATATTGAGAAATTTGTGAGTTACAGCCAAAGACAAATTTACATTATGGGTTACCTGGGCTTACCTGTTTGCCTCTTAAAATCTTTGTTTACTTTTACTTGCAAGAATATGATTCTTACAACTTATTTCAATTTAGTCATCTTTTTTTTCTTACATTCTCTTCACAGCAAATTACGCAAATACTTGTCAATGCAAAATCCAATAGCGCTTTTATAGCAGAGCATTCTGTAATTGTCACTCTTCTTAGGCAAGGCATCTGAAGACATTATTTTATATGAAACATCGGGTTTAGGAAACTTAAAACCACCTACAGACTTCCAAACAAAAAAAAGGAGATATACATCAATTTAGCACTCTTCTTTGATGACCATGTAATCTCTTGCAAATAAACTCAACCACCATCATAGTTGTTAATTTTCGAACGTTTCATTAGTTGACCGCCAAAACCTGAAAGGTACCATTTTGTCCCTTGTTAGATTTAAGTCGCAAGTCTGATTATTGACGCTATATAACGAGTTTTTATATAAACACTTTATTAAATTACGCGAACGGGAATCAATCACTTTTTATTAAAGGAAAAAAGAAAGAAAAGAAAATTGCTAAGTCCCGACACTCCCCTTCATTTTCTCTTTAGGCGAAATAATTGACAAAATCCTTATATTTTAAAAAGATTTATGCTTTTCAACATCAGTATTCATGACGTGGTGGAAAAAAAATGCAACCACCTTTCGAACATAATTGTTCGATTCGATCCTTATACCATAATGAGTATGAAAACAGGTTTCATGGCTCACGGATTTAAAGCAGGCGAAGATGTCTGGGTAGTCTGACCAGAGATGTAATTCTATTAATTATTAAGAATCGAACATAACATGATGTGGAAGTGGTTCTTGTCATTGTCATATTACACGCACCAAAGAACAAGAGTGCGTAATTCGCATCCTGAAAGTTTTGCTTATTTGTTTGCTTACTTTTTATTTTCATTACGTGGTCTATTTATTCTAATGAAGAATTGCGGAAGTATTTCAGGGACTATAATTGATTTGATTCGGAAATATATTGTTCTTGGAGGATGTTGTTATGGAATTCAGTATTACAGACTTCTATTGTATTCGGTTAGAAAATATGTGACCTCTTTAATATTGATTAACCCTATAAATGGTAATAGCATTTTATCGCTTTAATTGTAATAGCAAACATTATACTATACATTGTGTTAACACTTGAGAAACAATAATTTTTCGTATTAAAGAAGCATATAGAAGCATTAGGCGCCATTGCCAAATATATAAATTATAAAACATTTTTTGGCTACAATTCTACAAGATATAAATAAAAATGTTTTCTTATTCTTTTAAAGGAACCGTGTTATCAAGATTAATAAATGTGGTTCGTGAAATAAGGTTTGCGGAAAGATATGGTTGAATATACGTTGTATACACAATTTTCAATGTTGAGGAAACTTATCAAAATCACTGATTTATTTTCAGTCCTTGCAAATTTTTATGAGTACAAGTAATGCAGCATTGGAGTAAGTTTTTAAATATTTAAAAATTAGACCACAAGCACTTTTTATTTTCACAAAACTCTGGCTTATCTTCATATTAACGTTTTGAGCCGCTTTCAAAATAAGCGTAGACAACTAGCTATAGATAGGCTAAACTTGATCTAATAGTCATGAGCAACACTTGAAGAGTCATAGCAGTTATAAAAATAGCATAATATTTGCAAAAATGTATCATTTCATAATACGGCAGAATCTTCGAAAAGTAGCCTTTTAAAGGGGGGAAATTTAAATCGGAACATTCATAATATTATGAATGTTCCGATTTACTTCCGATTACACCAAACGAGAATTTTAGCCCTCGAACAACCAACGTTGTCGAACTTTGAATATCGTCTTAAATTTTTTATATTTGAATACAAATCGGTAAGTTAGTGGAAGTAAATTAAAAGGTGGCCGTTAAAATCTGTTGTATATAATTGTAGTAGTGTAAAAAAGATAATTATATTTTGATTTTTAAACCTCTGTGAACTGTACTAAGTAATTTTATCATGCCTGATTTTAATCCGCTACCGTGCTGTTAAGCCTATTTTGAGTTTGTCTTTACCTTCTCTCTGTGCTGCGAGTAGGTTTAATTAACTAAATTTTATTTCAAGAAATAATGCATATTTGCATTCTAAATGAATGACTTCAGATTGCATATTATAAAGTCATTCAGTCATACGAAATCAGTCAGACTTTATATTTTTTTACTTTATTTTGCAGCGTAAAAATAACTTTACCGACTCTGATGTGTATCCCACTTTAATGAAATTTTAAATTTTATTTTGTGCTAATTGACACAGAATAATGGTGGCGGCTACAAAATGCTCTGCAGAAAATTTTCAGAAAATCATTTCAGAAATGCATTTTCAGAAAATGTTCCTTAAAAAACAACACGTTTTTTAAAAAATGGGTATAATACTACTGAATGAAAAAATTTCAAATTTAATTAATAAAATCTTCAATTTGAACATTTGATGTTTTCAAGGAAATTAACTAAATTTATAAAAATTTAGACTTGATTATTTAAAGTTTAAATTTTGTTATAACTTTAAGTATGAATTTTTTTTAAGTATGAATCATAAAAACTATTTAATAATTATTATTTTTGTATAAATTGGATAGAATGATTTTTGAATTTCCATTTAAAAAAACGTAAAGAGTGAAATTTTTTAACGACTTGCGTAGTTTAGCATATATTTAAATTTAAATTTTTATTTAAGCAAAACACTAACATAAAAAATGATTTTTTTTAAAGTTTAAAATTTCTATGATGATGATTAAACTAAAAAATAAAAATTAACAAGTTATTATAACGAAATACTTTTTCTCAAAAAACATGTTTTCAGTAAAAGATTTTTAACTAAGTATCAAAAATGGAAGTTAATTCCTTTCAAAAACAGATCAGAATGAAACCTTAGCGCATGTTATAGCACTTAGGTCCAAACGCAATTTAAGTTGTAAGAATGGAAAAAAGTGTTATTTTTGAGTTGAATCACCAATTTTAATTGATTGTTGGAAGAAACTTATCGTTCATAGACATATATTAGAGTTCTTTTTTTCAAAATGAAGGTCTTTGAAGGGCACACGTGAATTAAAATACAATTTTGAATGTTATCTTTGCTAGGCTTTATAACAAGTTTCATTTATCACGCGAAACTCTTTCGTTCGTAAAAAAAGTACAATTCTTGACTTTTGTATTTCACCACGTGCTGAAATTTTCGAAATAATTAAAACTCAATATTTAATTTATGTCTGAAACGCCTCCGCTCTTTACCAATTCTTAGTTACATTATGCAAAAACAAAATTTTATTTAACCATTGAGTGGCATAAACGAAAACTATACTCGAGAAATCGTATTTTTCTTTAATATTTGAGAATTCTTTCCTCAAATAAATGTAAAAAAAAACATTCAGAATCGATGCAAGGCAATTAATTTTTATAAGAGTTTTCTGTGAGCCATGATGTGACTATACGCGTAGAAAGTCACATTTCAAACTGCATTCTTATCTGCATATCAAAAGCAGTTTTCTTATGTTATTAGTTAGCAAAACGATGTAGAGAAGGGAAATATATCATGGAATTTGCCTATTATTGCAATTTGCCTATTAGTGCAATTGCCAAAGAATTTTATACATTAATTTTGAAAGCGTCCTATGTAAGTATATAGATTTACAGTTGAATAAGGGAGAAACATTCTCCCAGCATGCTCATTTGAGTATTACCATAGGGTTTTACTTTATTTTATTAACAGTATTGAACAGATGACCCAATTCTAAGTGTATGACCTTGTAATTTTAAAACTTACACAGAGGAGAAGGTAACTCCTGGATCAAGAATTGGGACAAACTAGCCTTCTTGGAGGACTTTTTGATGGAACTAACCCACATTTGCATTACACGGAGAGGGAAACCCACGGTTAGTCGACAGCAAGTTTATTCTAATCCATGATCCATCTTCACTGAGAATATTTCACGTCAGCACTGCTGTCGATCCGAGCTGGGAGCTGAATTCGTGTCAAGCAGACACTGGGATCTGAACATGGGTCACTTCTTTGGGAGACGATCCCTTGAGCCACTGCGGCTCACCATTGGTTTTTAGAAATTATTCTTGAGAGCGTCCAATATTATTAGCTAGGAAGACAGTGAAACTGTGTATAAGAAAAACATTCTCCCCGATTTGTGCATTTGTGTAACCACCAGAGAAATTTAGAGAAAAATCTGGTAATCTCCTAATATTATTAACTTTGGAAACAGTGTATAGGAGAGAAACATTTTCCAAAATTTTTCTGTTTGCGTAACTAACCCTACTGTATCTTGAAAGAAACTTTGCAATACTTTTAAAGGTCAATAATTGTATTTTGTTAAAACGTTTGGATGTTTGTGTTTTGTTTTTCTTTAAAAGTTGTTCACTTGAGTTTTTATTATGTATTTAAATCACAAAGCAAAAAGCAATTAATGATCTTCCTTAAAGTTTTTCTTTTCTTAAAAGTGAATTTTTTTACTTGTTCCTCCGAAATGCGACTTAAGCAGTGGTTCCTAAAAACCGTTCCGTGGAAACGTAGGGTTCCGTGAACAATCAACAGGTTTTTCGAGATTTAGGACTTTTTATTAACCTGTTATAACGCTATTTATATCCAAGCAATAATCCATAACTTGTATAAAATTTCGGAGGTTCATATGAAATAATTTATGTAAAATATCAACGAAAAAACTTATCGAGTTTTTCAATTTAAAACAAAGCAATAAAATTCAGAATACAAAAAATTATGTTGCTCTGATTACTATCTAAAACATTATAAACAGATTTTTTTGGAAAACCATAATTTATTGAATTTCATTATTTTTCAAGAGACCAAGAACAATTCTAATTAATTCTTCTCATAAAGTGTTTTCAAGATAATTAATAGATTTTATTTATTCAGGGCTGATAATGAACCTTTTTCTTATATAAAGTAGGGATTCTGACAAAAGAAAATTCGGTCACTAAAAGTTCCATTGCCGAAAAAAATAGTGGCAGCCGCTGACACTTCATCTCCCAAATGAAATCAACTGACACAGTCGTGGGGACGAGAAGAAAAAAAAAAATTCCTAAATATGACTTTAATCATTTTTATCTAATTTTTACAAATAAACTGATGATGGATATTTATTCTACTAAGAACTATATTTCGATACATGTAAAATACAAGGCCACCAGCCAATTACAGTTCGAGTTAAAGCGTACTGTATTTTAGATCCTTGATTAATTTTTTCTGACAAAAGTATGTTCATACAATTCTGAAATCAATAGTTTCTGATAGGTATTTAAATATTCCTAGCAACAATTTTACCTTGGTCCCTGTTGGGGTCTAAATTGGCACAATATGGGTCCTATATGAATATGCACCCATATTGAGATGTCTATTATTGGTCCTATATAGGACCAATATCGGCTTATATAAGATCAATAAAAAGCCTACATTGGCTAAATCAAGGGGTTTAATTATAATTAAATATGGGGTGACTCTGACATCTCTATATAGAGCTAATATTGGTTGCAGAGTTGCTGTAAATTATCGGGTGAATTGGATAATTCTATATATGATCAATATCGGAAAATATCGTCTCTTTATACCCTTATTGAGCTTAAATTCGTGATTATTTTCCCAATGAGGAGCGAAGTTATTTTGCCTATATTCTAGTATACAGCTGTTTGTTTTTAGACTTTTAATCTTTGTTTTCATGAAATTAACATTAAAATAATTTTTTACCGTCATCCAAATCGGTTTTCATCAGTTTATCAGTTTCATCAGTTTTAAATTGCTTACTCAAAACTGAAAATCGCATGATTTTATTGTTTTAAAGTTTTGAGGAAAAATTCATAGAATTTCTAAAGATTATCAAGCACAGTATCTCTAGATACTAAACAGTATCTCTAGTAAAGATTATCAAGCACAGTAAAAAAAAAAAAAAAAAAAAAAAAAAAAAATCTGTTTTTTTAAAGGTATAGTGTTGACTAATAATACTATATTAGCAAAAGTTTACTAATATGCAGAAAATATGCAAAAAAGACAAATTAAAAAATCAACCTTAAACCCAAGATTGTGAGGGTAGAGACCTCTTAAGGTCTTCGAACGTAATTAATGTATCTCATACGTTTTTAATGTATCTCATTATTCGCAAATGAATATATCTCATACGTAGGTGTAACGTAAGTTTTTAAACTCTTTGTTCAAGTGCACTTAAAGAACAAAAAAATTTAGTTGTTTTAATTATAAGTGGATAGCGAAAACAGATAATTTGTCGTACTAAATTTCAAATTCAAAAAATCATTGGAAGATGCCCATATAAGATGTGATATTGTAATGTTTATTCTTTTTAAAATAAATATATATTAGTATAATGATAATTCAAAAATTTTATTTTGGAGATTGAAATTTATTTTAATTTTAAAATTTTCTAAAGAAACTTACCTCTTGAAATTAGATAACTATTTGATTACATGTTACTGAAATATATTTTGGCTATTCTATTTTTATTTATTTCATTTTATTTATTATTATTTATTATTTAAAGTACGAATATAAATCAGCATTTTGTAAAAAAAAAAAATTTTCAAAGAAAAATAATATTTATTTTCTTATTTATTTATTTTATATAATATTAAAATATTATTTATTATATACTCAACTATGAATCCATATTTTGTTTCAATGATTTAAAAGAAACATGAATTTATATAAAAAAACGAATTTAATAAATTTTGATTTTAAAACATGAGATGAAATTAAAATAATTAAATATTTTTAATAAATGCATGATAAAAGTACAATTTTTTTAATGAATGTATTTTATTATATATTGTATTTATAATTATTTGTCTGTATATTATTATCTCTTTCACGTTATTTTTTATTATTAATTATTTAAAGTACGAGTATAAATAAATATTTTATATTAAAATTTAAAAAAAAGGATAATTTTTTTTAAAAAAGTTTATTTATTTTAAAAAATACTATTAATTTTTTGTACTTATTTATTTCATATGATTTTTAATATTAGTTATTTCATGCCAACTGAAAATAAATATTTTGTTTCAACGATTATAAAAAAAGATATGAAATTTAAAAAAAAGCTAATTTTATTTACTTTTGATTTAAAAACTTAGGATCAAACTGATTAAATATTTTTAATAAATGCATGATGAACATAGGTGTATGAAACTGCAACATTACATCATCTATTATAAAAAAGTACACCAATCAGAATTTACGAACGAATACTCTATAAATATTTTTTTTTAATGTATTAAAATGATGAACTTACTCTTCTGCCCTTTCTCCGAGTAAATTTCCTCCTGGTGCATAATCCCAATCAACTTCAATAGCAGCAACATAATAATGTCTAACAGTCTTAGCTTTCCGTAGATATTTTTCAATATTTGAGTCATAATTTTGCTTGAATCCTGGTTTCGCACGATGTTTCTTTCTAATTGGCGGTGCCCCCCATCCCGGGTCACCGAAAAATTGTCCTAAGCACTCGTCCACTGCCCATAATACGAGCAAAAACACGCTGATATAGCACCACGAAAAGCACCTCATATTTGTCCAGTTATGTCAGCACTAAGTTGACAAAGTGCACTAAAAACGAAAATCGAATAACGGAGTGAAACCGAAAGTGAAGTGATCCATTCACAGGTATCGACTAGTAAAGAACGTTCACCACTGCTTGGAAAAAGATATTGCGAGCAAATTACTCTTAGTTAATATTCATCCAATAAACAGGCGGTGGAAAGTTTTACTGTTAGTAACTGTTAATTCGACCCACCCCCTGATTTAAAGAGTTTTCCTTTGTGTCTCTTTCAGGGATCCGACGAACCATATAGAACCTCTCAGGGAAAAAATTTATTTCCTCCAATTGGCAACAGTCTTTCACCGCTGACGTAACTGCTTTCCTTCCCATTCTGTTTTGTTCTTATTTTTTTAATAGGTCATTCTTAAAGGACGGTCGGCCACCTTCATTTTCAACGAAATTCGTTTTTGTCTTTCTTTCAACGAAATAACCGAGTGTTATTTACTTATTTATTTTAATTGAGTAAAAGGAAAAATGTAATCGAAATTTAATAAATTCTTTAGAATAACGGTGAATAAGCACATGGGTTAGATTCTTGATCCAAAAAATATGGGGAGTTGTCGAAATCTAAGAAAGTTAGCTTAGTTAAGTGTGAATTAGTAGTAAGGTCCGGAGAGCGGCCGAATGCTTGGATCATCGAAACCAGCTCTCACTGACCACAGTGCTGATGAAAAATATCCTCAGTGGTCGGTGAATAATGGGTTAGAGTTCCATTGCTGTACGGATAACCGTAGGAGGTTTTCGTGGTTTTTCCCTCTATGTAACACAAATGCTGATTAGTTCTAAAAAAGTCCTTCACGAAGGTAAATTTCCCCCAATACTTGATCCAGGAGTTCCCTTGTCTTCTGGATTGAGTTCAAAATTACAAGGCTACGAAGTTGAGCAATTTAAAAGGTTGGACCCTTCCGATAAATTTCATTTGTATATTCCCGAAAAGTAAACAAAATTTTTTATTTTTTCACTTTTTCTTGGAACATAAAATTGCTATATTTTCTACCATACTGAAAAAAAGAATTTGTTGGACTATTAGTTAATAAAAACCATATAACCTAAATTTATACATTCTTAGAATTTTCTCATTAAAAATTTACTGTAAAATTACCGACAGCAGTCTGTCCATCCAGTAAACCGTGAAGTTTACGACAAAGAACATTTTTATATTTACGGTTTTGAAACAGTTTGCAACTACTTTGGATACAAAAAAGAACGTTTCTTTTAACCATTTACAACTAGCATGGTTTCAAAACAGTAATAAAGAAATATAACAGGACATTGGAGCTAAGCTTTTCGTTAGGTAATGAGCATTAGAATTAGGTTGTAATTGAGTACTATTTTATCAAATTAACCGTGGAATTTGGTTAAATAAATTTATCCGGTTGTGTTACATATCTATTGTAAAAGTTGGGAAATACTAGACTTTTTTATGTTAAGCAGATTTATGATGCATCCATCTATGCGTGAGAGAAAGTATTTTCTGTAGAATCATTTGAAATAAAGTCTTACTTTTTCATCCGCGATTTGCACATTTCACTGATTGAAACCAAAATTAGTAGCACTTAGTATGATATATTATAAAAAGGTTAAAATTAAAAATTCAAACTAGGTTACCTAATCTTAACAGCTAAATTTTTAAAGATTTCTAATTTTAGTCTTTATAAATATAAAATTCAACCTTTCTTAGACAATATTCGTTAGTATTTTCAATTAAGAATTTCCGATTAGCAAGTTTTTTTTGCAAGAAATCAAAAATCAACCACCTCCAACACCTTGATATTTTACCGCTTTTTCGTTAATCCGTACTCCACTGAGATTTCCGAAATGATCTAAAAAAATTACGTAAGCAATTATGGAGTTAGCGAGCATGATAATATGGATAACATGACGTATAAATGCTGAGCATGACGTATAAATGCCGAAAGACGCAAATGTTGATAAGAATATCTTTATATATGACGAAAGTATGACATAAGTAATAAATATGCATATGCTTCTTAATAAAAATAATTTCCTAGCATTAGCATTCAATACATTAAAAAAATGCATACATCTTGATATATCTTGCCCCGTAATTACTGATCTTAAAACTTATTTTTAGAATTATAAAATATTACATTTGTAACAAGATAAAGCTGTTTCAATTTAAATATAAAGCCAGACATAAATACCTCTCTAAGTAAGCTGATGACAAACTATGTCTGACGCATAGAGAAAAAAAGGGAAAGAAATGACAGGTCAACCTCTTAAACGTCCGCCTCACGTATATCCAAATAAGACAAGCAGACTGAGGCATATAACAATCGTCGTATTTTTAAGAAAAAAATTAAATTATCGTACATTTAAAATTTCAATTCTAGAGAACTCTTCATTTTGAGCCGTTGATGCTCAAGAGATAGAGTTCTTTCCAAGAGGTGTCTCTGGTTTGAATCCCAGCGATGGCTGATCGATTCAAATTTCGCAGCAACCACAGTGCTGACGTAAAATATCCTCAGTGGTAGACGGATCATGGGTTAGTAGACGGATCTTCCCTTATCACCAGGCTAACCGCAGAAGGTTTTCGTGGTTTTCCTTTACATTAAACTCTAATGAGGGTTATTTCCATTAAAAAGTCTTCTACGAAGTTAAATTTTTCCCAACGAATCATTTATAAGTTCCCTTATCTTTTGGATTGGGTTCAAAACTACACGGCAATGGAGTTGAACATTAGTAGTCATTTGGATCGGCTGTTAAACATCGGTTGTAAAATACAAATAAAGTCGATCATTTACAATTGCTACATTAAGATAATGTTGAAAATTGCATGCATAACAGTTCAAAGGTTTTCGACTATTATTAAAAAAAAAAATAATCAAATGCAACTAATTATTGATGAGAATTACTCTGCAAGTGAAATTATTTTTGTATGAATGAACTTGGCAATTGTATGCAAAAAAAAAAAAAAAAAAAAAAAAAAAAAAAAAAAATTCTATTAAAAACAAATGAAAACAAATAATATTAAGAGGCCTAAACTTTCATTTGCTCTCCTGGAAAAACTGACACATACCAATGAGGCATTTAAAAATTTAATGTCCCATTGGTGACTGACCGTAACGCAGAGCTTCCTCTTTTTACATCCCCAATGAAAACTTAATATACTTGTGCAATACCAGATAAGACTGTTTGCGATAATTCATGCTGAAAATTGGGTAAGAAATTATACTGCAGATATCCGATGTTCCTAAAAATCAGCTAAAAGAACAAAAGAGCCGCAGACTATACATAAGTTACACGGTTAGAATTTTCATTCTTAAATTGAATTTAAAATAGCCGGTAGCAGTCTGACCATCCAATTCACCGTAAAGTTTACGGTATAAAGACTATTTTTTTTCTTTACTGTTTTGAAACTATTTTCAACAAGCATGATTTAAAAAACATGGATACAAAGCTGTACTGTGTCTTAAGCAGTTACAACTAGCATTGTTTAGAAATCGTTAAAAAGAAATTTAACTAGACATTGGAGATAGTTTAGCAGCTTTATGGAGCTGCTAAACTATCATATATGTGTGAATGAGAGAATTGTAATCTATTAGCTCAAATTGGGACGTGTGAGACGCTGGATGGACTTTATGTGTCGAGAGAAATGGAGGAAATATTGTTGTGTCAAAGCTGAAGTACTGTTCCGTCGCTCACAAGATTGACGGCTATAATATGTATCCATCAGCGAGGAGCTGAGTAGCTTTAGTAAGTGGGCGTAGTGGTGCGATAAAATTCTGGTTGTTACTGATTAGGAGAAAGTTAATAAACCGTTTTCTCACAGTTATCACCTTAAATACCATCTTTTTTATGGTTATTTGACAGTTTTGTTTAAATTTGGTGAAATAACTATTAAATAAATTCTTATTTAACCATTTCTTCCGAGAAATTTTCAACAATGTTGAGACAATTGAAAAAAAAAGGAAAGAAAAAAATCCCCATAGTGTGAAATGAAGCTGCTACAGTCGGGAGCTCTATAAGGGGTGTAAAGAAGTTAGTGTAAAAGTTTCTTTGTACTGAATTTTCTTCTGTGAAAGGAGCGTTTTATCACTAATTTGAGAGAAGGGTTGGAGTGAGTGTAACAATTTTATTTATGTAAACACTTATTTTGTTGTATGTTAGTTCTTTTATTTATGTGTCTTTTTATATAAGTTTTTTTTAGAATAATTTTTTAAAGCGATAAAATCACATTTTATTTTACATGGAAAATAAAACATGCATAATTACATGAATAAATTCAACTAAAACAAAAAGAAAGATATTATTTATTTAAGGTTTTCTGCTTTCTGATTTACTAAGTTACTTAACTTTCCTTTGCCTTTTGATATTTGCTGCAATCTTTGTAACGTGTTATGTTTTAAACAATTCTTCATTTAAGTTAAACAATGCATGGGATGGTTTATCCAAGTTTAAGATGGTGTCATTTGCACAACAATGTTATTCAATTTCGCTAAGGTTGCTATAAATTCTAAATATATTATGGTTTACACTGTTATTTCTCGGTACAGATGGTTTTAGTTAATGGTTTTATTTAATTGTAATCTTACCATCTTCAACCAAAGCAGTCAAATAAATACAAAAGATAATATTCAAACTGTTAAGTATGAGAAAAGAACGCCTATTAAAGTTTTTTTTTTTACCTAATACGGTTTAACAACCAGAATTTCATCGTGCCAACTAGGCCCACCTTATGAAGCAATTTTGTTCCGAAATTCTGGGTACATACTGTAGAGAAGATTAATCGATCAATGTCATGATCGACTAAACAGGGGTTGTAATCCCATCGTAGATGTAGATATCACAATATTTATATTTCCAGCGCAGATATCACAATAATTATTATTAATCCATAAAGGGCGCAGCACACACAGAACTCCAAAGTCCGTTTAAGGTTTTATTTTTATGGTTTAGGAACTGCGCCAGTTGTAAGTGGTTACAAAACCGTTTAGTTTATGTATTCGCAGTTTTTTAATTGTACTAATTGTGAATGGTTTCAAAACGGTAAATGTAAAGTAATGTTCCTTACCATAAACTTTAAGGTTAATTGGATGAACAGACTGTTGCCGGTAATTTTACCCTAATTTCAGTATGAAAATTCTTACCGTGTAACACCCTCCTAAATTTCTCACAGCGTAGACACTAATTGCTTTACCTTGCCATAGTCATGGAGTTTAAAGTTTTCTAAACATGCCCTGCGACGTCTAATTATTACTGAGATCAAAATTATAATTCCATCCAATTATAATACGTCTAATTATTACTGAGATCAAAATTATAATTCCATCCAATTATAATACGTCTAATTATTACTGAGATCAAAATTATAATTCCATCCAATTATAATACGTCTAATTATTACTGAGATCAAAATTATAATTCCATCCAATTATAATACGTCTAATTATTACTGAGATCCAATTATAATTATAATGGCCATTCCGAATGGCCATTTTTCAATATTTCAAAACTAGCTACTTGTGTTCATATTTCATGACCAATTAAGTATTGGTAATTTGCTGGCTTTCATCTATTTTGTGTATTTTTCTATATCATGTATTCAATTTTTCACAATTGTTCTGAAAGTTCAACCAAATCGAAAAAGACACACGCCTCTCATTTTCGCTATCGCATCTTGAAACCGGTTGCTATCATTTCTGAAGACTGATCAAGACGATACAAATATTAGAAAAAAGCCTTAATTATCAAAAGATATCGCACTTATCGATCTCTTTGTTTAAGAAAACTTTAAAATTCTCGTTTCACTTTTCATTGCCGCACCCAGTTCTTTTGTGAATTATCGAAATCAGTTGTTGTCGACCATTGTTTTTAAAGTATTGTCTTTCTGAAGTTTTCTGGTAATTTATTACCTGATCGGTATATTTCACGTATGCTACAACTCGTTGTTGATAATAGCTATTAGCATCGTGTATGAATCAATAATGACTTAAATTTTAGGTTCCGTTTCAGATAAAGGACTTAAATTTAGAATGCGGAAATGCATATAGTTCTTAAATAACTAATACTGATTTGTTTATCGGTTGTGCTTCCTTCTTTTTCTTTTTTTTTTTTTTTTTAATGAATTTGTAATTGTAAGAATGAATTTGTAAACTGAGTAATTATGTGAAAAACCGAAGTTCTTTTTATCGATTAGTAAATTTTAAAAAGGATTAGAAATTCGGTTTAGATATGCGTTTGGTAAACAAGGCATTGATATAATATTTATGCTACTATAATTTTAGAAGTTAATTATAACATTACATTTTAAGAAAAATTTAAGTTTTAAAAATAGTTAAGCAAAAGTGTAATTAAAAAAAACGATGTTCATATTAGGATATTCAGACAAAAACTGCTCGGCTTTGCGCAAAAGTTTTTTTTTATAAATTTGTATCGAATTTAACGATAACACTTCTAGAATAACTTTGTAATAATTCTTTGTCGCCGATTCTCAAATAGTCTCACCACGAGTTGACTATAACCAGTGGTTTCCAACTGGCGGACCGGGGGCCGCATCCGGCCCGCGAACTAAAATATATTAGTTGTCATTTT
The DNA here is from genome assembly GCA_949128135.1 of Parasteatoda lunata. Taxonomy (NCBI): domain Eukaryota; kingdom Metazoa; phylum Arthropoda; class Arachnida; order Araneae; family Theridiidae; genus Parasteatoda; species Parasteatoda lunata. The sequence goes on along the minus strand of OX421972.1, from coordinate 52,868,149 downwards.
TTTGCGGACAATTTTCGTAAAAAATCAAAATGGGTTTAATTTCTCGTTAATAAAAGCCTGATTTCTTCGTTTCGTTTCGCGAAATTTATCAAACCGACGGGGCAAAAAAAAAAATTTCTCAGGTTTTGCATCCAAGAAAATATTTGTTCAAATAAAAAATAATCGTGTATGTTGCTTTTTTTATTTCATATTTTTTAGTATTTTGTGAATATAATTTAGCATGTGTGTATCAGAAATTTTCTCGAAGAAATTCTCCGATTTAACTTTTTGAAACCACTTTTATTTTGGACGAAAATATTTACACACACTTTTGTAAATTTTGATTTTAAAATGCAAATATCTATTCTCTGGTGGTTGCAGCAGACAAACCTTAATTTTATAATTTAACATTTTGTGTGCTACTGTGTAAGTTTTAATACCAACCTTTTTAAAGTTTTGTATCTTAACAATTAGACATCGGTTGCACATTAATTGTTTAATACATAGGTGCACATTAAAGTTATTGTAGCCCGAATATTTAATATGCGATTAAATATTTTTAAAAATCTACTTCTTATTTTAATTTGTAATTCAATACTTTTGTTTTGTACTGACAGTAATATTTAGTGTTTCTTCAAACATAAAAGAGTCCTACATAAAATTTTGATAAAGTTGCGGCCCGTTATTTGATTTGTGTTTTGAATTGTGGCCCCCGGCCTCATGTAAGTTGGAAACCCCTGCTATAACAAAGGGGAATATAGCATCAATATTAAATCAAGCTTAGTATGTTTAATATTTTCAGGTGGAAAAATAATTTAAAATCAAATTTACTAAGAGCAAGTTGGCATCACTTTTCAGGTCATGTAATATGATGTTTATGTCTGTTATAAAATCGAAACCATTTTGGTTCGTTGATAATATAATATTTTTAAAATGTAAATTTTACATTACGTTTTAAGAAAAACGAGAGTTTTAAAAATAGTTAATAAAAAAAGCTTATTAAAAAAAAATCATATTTAACATTATTTTATTACATTAGTTGTTGTCAATGATCTTTTAGAGTGAATATAAATTTTTTAAATATATTTCATAGTAAAACTGCTAGAATGGGAAAGATGATGTTCTGATACGATTCGTAGTGATTTATCCTGTTACATCCTAATTTAGTTCTGGAATGTGAAGAATAATGTGCATATTAACTTATTCTTAATACTTTATTCTATTACATTCTAATATAATTCTGGAACATTAAAGATAATGATCAGATTCAATGCCTCTTAATATTTAATCATGTTACATCCTAATTTAGTTTAGGAATATGAAGCATAATGTTCATTTTCAATTATTCGTAGTGTTTTATCCTGTTACATCTTAATTTAGTTCTTTTTTATACATCATTACGTGTTACTAATCCTAAATATAAACTACAAAATAGTTTAGAGATTTAGGAGAATATACGTTGATCATATCCTTTGAAGAATCCTACCTAGAATTCTCTTCCTTCGAATGCTTAGGAACAAGTAAAACGAAAAATCTCCACTAACTCTTTTTGCCTTTGCCTACATTTTGTTTTATTTTGGTATAATGTGCAGCAAAATAAACGGACCACCCTGAAAAACTTTTGTTCAAATCTTTACGTTCTAGGACTCAATCTTAATGGTTCGAAGGTGAGACCTCAAATATTCTAATTGATGAGTGCAAGCGATATTTTAAGTAACGGAATCAGACACAAGAACGTACTTTCTCTAAATAAATGTACATTATCCCCCACGGATTCAGATTTCTGACCTCCAAAATATGGGAGGTATCGACAATCTAGGAAATATAGTCACAATAGTTTGGTCAGGAGTGTGGCCAAAAATTTGGATCTCTTAATGTTAATTTTTCTTTTAGCGTATTTTGACATGTCTCGAAAATATTTTAGGCAAATTGAAAAAATTTTGCAGCACAAAATTATTAAATTCTCTTGTTCAAAGATGACACCACGCAAAACAAAATTTAATAAATATTTATTAAATGTTTTATTTTTAATTATTTTATTTATTAACAGTCGAAAAAAAAATTTGAATGGTAAAATGTACAATTTTTTACATCATGTTAAAGAATGTAATTCTACATGCCAAAATACAAAATTTTAACGAAATTGATCGAATAGTTTTTGAGAAATCAAATTTTAAATTTCAAAATTTGATTTCTCAGGAACTATTCAACCGCTTTTGATCTCATTTTGTATTTTGCCGTGTAAAATTATATTACTAAAAGCTTTTGTGCGTGAAATAATGTTTGGATATAGGAATTGAATAATTGTGTGCAAAAATTTTTCAAATCGCTTAAAAAGTTCGCGGAATATAACGAATACACAAAAAGTTAAGGGATCCAAACTTTAGACTTTTTCTGTCCAAACTATGTGGGCCATAATTCCCAGATTGTGGATATTCCTTACATTTATGGATCAGAAATTTGAAGCAGTTGGAAAAAAAAAGGTGTGTTTATTCAGAGAAAGTGCGTTTTTGTTTACTTAAAATATCGGCTACACTTATTACTTAGCATGTTTGAACATACTGTATTGATTTTGAACATACTGTTGAACATACGTTTGAACATACTGTCACTCCCGTACCATAAAAATTGAGTTCTAGAACATGTAAATTTTGATCATTAGAGCAAAACTTATTCAGGATTATTCGCTTATTTTCTTTCTTTATTTATTTTTATTTACTATTTTTTTGCGCACTGCACATACAAATTTGACTTTAGATTCAGAGTAACGAAGTAGCTGTAACTTTTCCAGCAACATCTTATAACATACTCGAACATTCAACGCACATAATAGACATATTTATCTTGCTCTGTTCATCAGTAGAAACGTTATTTACAGCTAATTTATAAGTTCTTTCTGGGGCTTATGCCTTTTTATTTTAAGCTTTGCTTATTAGGTAAAAGCTTATGATTTTCACCAGTCTTTAAATAGAAAGTACAAAAAATTACGGTATTTTAAACGTTTCATTTTTAGGCTCGTTATTTACGGTAAAATGACGTATAATGAAAAAATTACAAGTCTACTTTCATTATTTTTAAAATTGATTTATAACGTTACATTAATAGTTAGAGGCAGTTGGGGACAAAAGTTTCAGACCACTTGTTACTTTTTAAAATATTTTTTTATTGAAACCATTTGGAACTGCCATTGTTTATATAATGAAATATAAAGAACATATAAATATCCTTAATACAAAATATTCATTTTTTATCTTATTAATTTAAGATTTTTTAAATATTGATATATACTTACCAAACAGTTTGAGAGCAGAAATAGATATTAATTAAAAATATTTCAAAAGTTATTTTTATTCAAAGTTTTAAAAATGTGTCATTTTGTTTATATCCGAATAACTTCTAAAAAACGATTTGAGAAAAAAAATTGCAAGAGTTTTACAAATGGAAAAAAGAAGATACTCAAAAATTCATTGATTGCCGATTTTAACTCATAAATTATCTTGCATTTCTTTTTATTAGAGTATGCCTTTTAACTCAAGCTTTCAAAAAATTTTCATATGATTTTAATTCGGGGGATACTTCAATCTCTTAATATTGTACAGCAAGAACCATTTAGTAGAGGATAAAAAAGAAAAAGCACTTTGATTTTTCTTCTTTTTTCTCCCATAAAACGTTTTATCTGAAAACATTCATGCAAAAAAAAAAAAAAAAAAAATCGAGTTTCGAATAAACAAATTAATATTTTAAGTTAGATAATTTTATATTTTTGAAGACAAAAACTTTTTTTGGCTTATCACCCAGATTTTTTTAAGTATATAAAAAAATTGTCTCACTTTTTTTCCAGCTCTCAACATTGATTTTTTTTAAAAAATATTTCTTTTTTCAGTTTCATTTCAAATGTTCTTAGACAAATAATTAATCCGGAACTCGAAAAATTTATATTTAATTATAATCATAATTGCATAAAACATTTGTGGTGGTTGCATTCTTATTTCAGTCCTTCATATAGTAAAACAATTGTTAAAATTCCATTTTACCTACGTACAATTCATTTGTAGATGAGATGTTGCTAATTATGTGCTTTGCACAAATTGAAGATGTTTTTCAGAAAGTAATTTAAAACTAGTTTGCAACATTTGATTAATCGTGAAGTACCATGTAAAAAATACAAGATCAAATTACTATTAAGAGTACCGGCACTCAGAGTGACGGTACTTTTTACTGTAAAATCTATTTTTACCTGAACTTGTTACGGAGCAAAAAACCTGAAATACCATGCAATTTTCGCACCATGTATATTTACCATAAAATCACTGTTTATTTTATGGTAATTATTACTGTGAATGGTCACTGTTCATTAATATTCATTTAACATCATAGTTCACAGTACGTCATGAGCATTGTCTGCCTGGAAATTAGAAAAATATTTTATTTAAAAATTCTAACAATGTAGTCGAGTCGAAGTTTCTTACGATCAATGCAATCAGCTCATTTAACTTCAAGCTAATTAAACAAACATGTAAAAAATTGTCTAACGAGCCTGAATATCTATTAGTAATGAATAGATATAATTTAAATCAATTGAGAAAAATGATGTATTCTCTAATTAGCCTAAAGGGCAAGTAGTCTCAAAGTAACAAGAATAAAAATTTCTAGAATGACTAAAAAAAGTGGTTAACTTTTCTAGTTAGCTATGCTTAAAATAACTCAACCAGCTCATATACCTTTGGGCTTATTAGAAAGCATGCAAAAAATTACTCACTCACCTTGAATATTTTTGACTCTTATTGGCGACGGAATAAAATAAATCATACTAAATTTATTAAGTAATAAAGAGTATATTCTCTTATTATCCTCATGATAAGCTGGTTCATTTTTATTTTAATCATTTTTATTTTCTTTCATTTCTTCGTTGAACAGCCGACCCAAACTTTGAGTTTACGACTACCAATGCCCAATCCCATACCCTTCTAATTTTGAACCCTATCCAGAAGAAAAGGTAACTAATGGAACAAGAATTGGGAGAAATTTGGCTTCGTTGAGGATATTTTGATGGAACTAATCGGCATACGAATTAAATGGAGAGGAAAACCTTTCATGGTTAGCTCGACGGCAAGAGGATCCTAACTCATGACCGCCGAGGATATTTTACGTTAGTACTGTGGTAGGTGTAAGCCGGGTACATAGAAAGGCGAGCGCTCTTCTCCCTGTGTCACTACGGCTCAAACTAGTTCGTTATAATAAGCCTAAAAATATCATTGAATCAAAGAACTGTTAACTACACCCATTAGCCTGACGCATTGCAAAATTACGTTCGCAATCCGGATTTTCCAATCGTTCTGACACATTGAAAAAGGACGTCCACGATCTGGATTTCCCAATTATCTTAACAAAAATAAAATGTGATCTATCGTTGCCTTCGATTGAGGCACTACTTCGGAAAAGGTAAGGTTTTTTTTACCGCATTTTTTTTTTAATTGCTGCTTTTGTAATCTTTGGAAAATGACATTAAAATCCTTGATATAAATATTTGGGACCTTGAAATAGTAACAATGTATCGTTCTAGCACTTGCCCTTCTTCGCACACATTACTGTTAACGCCCAAACTCAGCATGCTTCATGAATTTGAATCATTTTTTTTTTCAAATATTTTTTTTGTGTGTGTGAGTTCCTTATGAATCAATATGAAATTTATTTGAAATTCTCCACGTTCAAAAGCATGGAGAAACAAATATTGATTTCACAATATTTCGTAAATGCCTAAAGAAATCAATATTTTATTCATTAAATCCATCCATATGTAACTTATGTTTTTTTTTTCCTTTTTGTCCAGGCAATTGATAAGCTACCTCCATTCAATGATAAAGGTGAGTCGATCTCGGAAGGTTATTTAACCTCAATTTTTCAATACTGCCGGCTATATTCTTCAAAAAATTTCACAAACCTTTTTATTTATATGTTAATTTACCAAAGTGATTGCAAATTCGAAAAGGTAGCACCTTCAGATATAACTTTTAATTAATAAAAAAGAAAATTAACGGTGGTATTGCCTCATTCATTTTTTGTTTTTGTTTTTGACTTGTTGTCAGTTGTTAGAAAATAATTTATATGTTTAATTTTTTATCATTTTAAATATCTGATTGATTTGCAACTATATATTATTAGATTTTGAAATAAAATGTGGGTTGATTCCACCACTTTGTCATAGACAAATGAAATTAAGTAACAAAATTAAGTAAAAAAACATTTCGTTAATATGATTTAGGCCTGATTTACGGCTGACATTATCATTTTTATTTATTAAGATCTTGAAATAACCAAATTTCAATAGATAAAAATTATTTTATTCATATTCATAAAAAAATCGGCATTATAATCTGAACTTGAAAAATGTGTAATAGTTTAAAAGCATTATCTATATTTTAAAATTTGTAATGATTCATATACTTTCTTAATTTAAATATTATTTTGCTTATCAAATTTATTTCATCTCACACAGTTTAGTGGTGTTACGTCAGCAAAAAAATTTCTTTTAATGAATGATGATTTATGATATATTTAAAAACATAAAAATGAAACAGTCTAATCATACTGCAAAATCATTGAGGAAATCTTTAAAAAATTCACGTATTTACTGAAAGATTATTTCATTGATAGAAAGATTCCATCACTGAGAGAGCTCATTTTCAACGCCAAAAACGGTTATTAATGATTTCTAAAGTATTATTATTTGATATTTATGACCATAAAATGAAACATTCATGCTAAACCCTTATTATTAAACAGTAGAGCAATATATTACTTTTGAGAAGAAGAAAAATTCCTATTTTTTATTTTTCCAAAAATATCGTCAGTAATTGTAATGAAACAAATCGACAATTTTATATTCAGCCCTTTATTTTGCATTAAGTAGACATTTTGTTGTAGACACATGCATGACGTGCACGTGATGTGTCAAATGATTACCATAATGCCTGAATATAGCAAACGAAATACATAATGCTAATTTCTTGGCATTTTGTATTCATTTTAGTTTTTTTTTATAAAAGTAGTTCTTTTTTTTATGGCACGTTTGTAAAAATTATTTCGATAATTCACATGTTTTCCCATAAGTAGCACACATTAATAATCGAATATTAAAAATATTTATATCTTTATATGTATTTTTCTCTCTTATCTTTATATCTATTATTTTTTCAAAATAAATACCATTATATCTTTATTTTGTCATTAAATATAGATATTACCTTTATTTCTTTATTTTTATGCATTTATTTTTAATATCTTTTTTTCCAAATATGTTGTCGATTTCTCTATACTGAATTAACTACATGTTATTTAGTTCTTTTTTCGTCTTAAGCATTTTTTAAGCCCAAAGCATTTTTTTTAAAAAATATCTTTTTAAATACTTCTTTTTTGCGGTTGGTTTAAATAATAATTCCAATTATTTACATGTAACCGCGGTGGGTCAAGAGAAAAAGCATTCGCCTCCCACTGAAGTGATCAAGGTTTGATTCTCGGCTGAGTTGATACGAATTGTCTGATACGAATACCTAGTGGAGACAAATTTTGCTCCCGAATCACACCAACCGTAACTGACGTAAAATATCCCCAGTGGTAGATGGATCATGTGTTAGATTCCCCTTGCAGATGGACTAACCATGGGTGGTTTTCGTAGCTTTCCTCTCCATGTAAGGCAACACCGTGTTAGTACAATTAAAGGAAGGCTTAAAAGAAGGATAGTTTGTACCAATATCTGATCCAGAAGTTCCCTTGTCTTCTTTGTTTGGCTCAAAACTATTGGTTGTCGTAAATTCATAATTGAATCGGCTGCTCAACACTAGGTATAAAATAAAAATAAAAAAATAATTACGTGAGCTCCAATAAAATTCGCATATAAACAACCGATTTTTAATTTCTTAAAAAAAATATCCTCACTTTCTAGAACCAAAAATGTTGACACATTTCAATAGATATATTTCTTTCGTTTGAGTAACTGTTTCAGCTTTTTAATAAAATATCCCTCACTTTCTAGAACCAAAAATGTTGACACATTTCAATAGATATATTTCTTTCGTTTGAGTAACTGTTTCAGCTTTTTAATAAAATATCCCTCACTTTCTAGAACCAAAAATGTTGACACATTTCAATAGATATATTTCTTTCGTTTGAGTAACTGTTTCAGCTTTTTAATAAAATATCCCTCACTTTCTAGAACCAAAAATGTTGACACATTTCAATAGATATATTTCTCTCGCTTGAGTAACTGTTTCAGCTTTTTAATAAAATATCCCTCACTTTCTAGAACCAAAAATGTTGACACATTTCAATAGATATATTTCTTTCGTTTGAGTAACTGTTTCAGCTTTTTAATAAAATATCCCTCACTTTCTAGAACCAAAAATGTTGACACATTTCAATAGATATATTTCTTTCGTTTGAGTAACTGTTTCAGCTTTTTAATAAAATATCCCTCACTTGCTCAGTACTTTCAGAACAATAGCTTAAATTTTTATGTGTTTCTACAGTTGGCACATATGAATAAAAATATTTCTTTTCTTTATGTAATTCAGTTTTTTAATGAAGTATTTCTCTTCTATATCGTGCTTCTAAAACAATAAATTTAATTTTCATGTGTTTCTACAGTTGGCACATATGAACAAAAATATTTCTTTTCTTTATGTAATTGAGGTTTTTAATGAAATATTTCTCTTTTGCATAGTGTTTCAAAAACAATAACTTTAATTTACATGTATTTGTACAGTTGGCATAGATGAACAAAGTATAAAAATCAAAATAACAATCTAATTTACAGGAAGAATCTTCAATATGTATGGGATAGATCAGAATCCAGGTGTTGAAGTCCACAATTTAAATTAAAACTGCAATACTTTTATAAAAGAGAAAATATTTAAAAAAATATATTTAAATGTAACTATTTTAGCAATAGCAGTGTTCGGAATTTAATGGTTGGTTGAAGCTTTTAAGGTTTAATCATGACGTCAAAAAAGTCGTAAAAGAAATTTGTTTTTCATAACTTCATAGTCACTTCGAAGCTGGCACAAAAGAGCTTAAAATAGCAAACAGAAAATATAAAAATGCAGCGTAACTGAACTTATTTACATGATTCTACATTCAGTTGAGTTAAATTCAAACAATTAGTAGATAAAGATCGATTTCTAATCCAATTGCCTAATTCTATGATGAATGACTTTACAGAAATATTGACATTGTTATTTTATATTAATGTTTTTTAAAAATCAAAGATCTCTATTTTCGTAGAAGAATGATGAAGAAAATTTACTGAAAATAAAATTTATATTACAATTTTCCATGCGTGACGACAAATGATTTTTTTAAAAATAATTACTATTTCATTGTTTAAAACACCTAACCCTTTACTTATTCGACCTTTATTATTCAAAAATCTATTTTTTATTATTTTTTATGTTAAAATCTAAAAATGATATTTATCTTAATTGACTTTATAGAAGTATTAACATTATTATTTTATATGTATGTGTTTCTTAAAAATTAAATTTCGATTTAATTTTAGTAGTAGAAAGATTTAAAATTTACTGACTATCATTTATTCATGCATGAGGAAAAATAATTATTATTTTTAAATAATCAATTATTTTTTAACACACCTGATTCCTTATTAATTTTATCTTTATTATTCAAATGCCTATCTCCTGTTGTTTTTGTATTAAAAACTTAAAATGATTTATAATTTGTTTTGCTAATGTTTTCTGAACCTCAAACTGGTAGTGCGCTGATGAAAAACTTGTCTCTTTTCAATATGATAATAAACAGCATATTCAATTAAATCATTAGCATTTCTGTTCTTTTCTTCTTCATTTGTTGTCGCCACTGAAAAGCATAAGTCTAATATTACATTTCATTCGGAATAATGTTTCGACAAAGTTTATTATATAGGCAATGTCTATTAGTAAGGAATGCAACCGCAATGTCCTTCACTAATCAAGGTGAATTTTAGTATTTAGATAAACTTTCTTTTAATTTCGCCTGAGAAACATAATATTTAAAAATTTATATACTTGTTTTATTATTTAAAATATAATGCTATTAGATTTCCGTTATGTTCATTAGTTGAATTTTTATTTTCATTATTATAATTTTAAATTATAGGGCTATGTGTAAAATATAAAAAATGGAGCACGGGGTTATTAAGTTTTCATAAAAATATTTTCTGCTAAAAAGTAAACAAGAAAAACTTGTTATTTATTATTATCATTTTTATCAATACTATAGGTTTTTATTATAACAATTATATTATCAATTATACATGAATTTGCACAGAAGAATTGTATTATATGTGTGTTTTACGTGATTCTATTATTTTCACTGAAACTTTCGATGAGCTATGTATCATGGTTCAAAAAATTACAAACAATTTTAATTTAATTACAAAAGAGAAAAGTTTTTGTTGATAGTTTGAGGGTATTAAAACGTGTAATTTTGTTTAAAACGTTGCAAATAATTTGAGGAAAAAATATTTTCCTCAAGCACTGATAACATAATTTTAATTATTTTTTTTTAAAAAAAATAAAAGAATAAACTCGTGTTTATGTATAATTATACAAATATCTGAAGAAAAATTCAGTGATTTTTTTTTCTTTTTTTTTTTACGCTGAAGATGCGAGGGACATCTTTTCCTTTCTACAAATTTTAGTGAAATTTTGTAGGTTTATAAATAAAAATGTCTTTATATTGTCAAATTTTTTAAAATAAAGACAAACAATTTACAAAATTTACTATGAAATTTCAGTTCAAATCAATTGAATAAAATTCTAAAAATTTTCACTTTAAAAGAAAGATAGCACCCAGAAAATAGTAAAATTTAATCTAAACTTAAAAGATTTAGGTTTTCATTTGAGTGTAGATTTAGATTTATAGATCTCTGAAATTATAAATTACGTTTAATTATAAATTAAAAATAGATATTTATCAATCATTTTAAATAGCTAATTTATCAGACCTAAATAACTGAATTTTATTATCTTTAAAATCATTCTACTTAATATTTCTTTCTTCCTTTTTTGTTTATTTTCTATAGTTATTCTAAAATATTTTTGATAGTCTGATTATAAAACAAATATTATTCATTTTCAAATTTATATTTATTTTATTTGCATTGTTTTTATGTTTATTGGAAGTCAATTTCAATTATTCCCATAGTCTATACTAAGCGATATTTAAATGTTCTTTGTTATTTTTACGTTTAATTTCATATAACAGACGGCATTAATTTCTCCTTGTATGCTATTTAACAAACAAAATAATTCATACAGTGAATGATTTTAATTTACTTTTTGATATTATAATTTTTGAACTCGTACTATAATGTAATATATATTTGAAACACGTTGTCAAGTTGTTTTCAATCACAATTTCTAAAGAAAATTATATGTCCGTGTAAATAATGTTTACTGAACTTTTGAAGGTTAGTAGCTGTTTTTCCTACGTGATTTCATTCTAGATCAATGAACTTAGTCTTAGATACTATTGGCAACAATAACAATCGAATTAGTGGTCAATAATGCATTTTAAAACGAATCTGAATAATTCGGAAGGGCACGCCTATATTATCTAAATTAATTGCTGCAGACCCAGGATTTTTTGTTAAAGTTTTTGTTAAACTTTCGCTTTATATATATATATATATATATATATATATATATATATATATATATATATATATATATATATATATATATATATATATATATATATATAGAAGTCTGATGCTTAGCAGTCAAGTGACTTCAACCAATCAGAAACGGCAAATAGCCGCAGTAGCTTGAGACCGTACTTGTGTTGACCAATAGCAAATTTTTAGGCTTCCAATTTTTTCCGTTTGATTTGTTACAACTCAACTTCCAGCATGAAGTGTTTTCACTTGAATGTTTATACTTCGTTTGTTTTTATGCATTCGGTTATTTTTACAAGTCATTAACTTTTCAAATTCTGTTTATGAAACAGAACGTAGTTTGTGTTTTTTTTTTTTTTTTTTTTTTTTTGTTTTGTTTATATCCTTATAAAATGGAAAGTAGCAACTCTCGCACTCGGCAAAATCAACCAGGCCGCAGGGACGAGCAGAGAAGACGGCAACATGAGAGAATTCGTTGAAATTACGAAAAAAATAGAGAACTTATAAACAGTCGTCGACGAGCCAGAGTTGTAGCTACAATACAAATAGGGTTGAAAATCAATACCTAGATGAATGTCTGAGTGACGACAGTTGCCATCATGGTAAAATAGAACTAGAATCCCCTCGGTACCCCGAAGCACTAAGAGAATTATTATTAAGACACTCTTCTGATGCACAACATTTCAGAAAGAACATACGCTCATACAATGCAGCATTTTCACCTGCTAAGGAGATTATTTTTAATGGTATAAGTTGTGTTTCAGTAAAATGTGAAGTAAATGCGCTTGCAACTACTAGCCTTGTACCAAAAAATGTTGAAAAACCAAGTTATGCACAAATTTATATTCATGAAAATGATGCAGCATATACTTATAGGTTATCTGACAAGTGTAGTTTGCCTGTGTTACAAATAATTCAAAGTGTTATGAACACTAATCCCTATGTTAAAAACTATAAAACACTTTACCAGAGATATGAAGAACATCCGGAAGAAGATGTTCATTTAGTGTTTCATCGTAGTGCTGTTTCTGATAGTTGTCGATATAACTTGCCCACTGCAAGCGCTTCGGCGAAAATCACAGCAGTCATTGTTACGGGAAATGATGTTCTTATTCCATCTGCAATAGATTTTGTGGTTTATCCAAAACAAAATTATGAATGCCAAAAACTATTTAAATTATCTCAACATGTGGCACCCATGGTTTTCCCATTGTTATTTCCATTAGGGAATCCAGGCTACTGGACTGCCGCTCCACAAATTAAGTCTAAAAGTAGGTGCCGTTGTCATGCTAATTCGCAATCTATGCATAACAGATGGTTTGTGCAATGGGACACGATTAATAGTGCAAAAGATTACTAAATTATTACTTTATTTTGCACTATTATGACTGGTGATGAGGCCGGAAACACTGCATGCATCCCAAGGATTACCTTAAACACTAAAGATAGCAACAAATTTCCATTTGTTCTCCATCGCACACAGTTTCCCGTTCGATTGGCCTTTGAGATGACAATTAACAAATCACAGGGCCAAACATTTAGCAGAGTTGGTCTTTTTTTTTATCAGAATTGTTCGATTTTTGGTCATGGACAATTATACTTTGTTCTATTTAGATGTCGAACCAAATCAGGTTTAAAAGTGAAAATAATTGGTTCACGTAATGAGATGGAGAAAGTGGCTATGAGAAATGTTGTATCAAAGAAGTTTTGTAAAATGTAAAAAATGTGTATAAATAGTATTTTTTTTTAAATTTTGGTCATTTTCAAATACATGCAGCTTTGTATATATATGCAGCAAATATATACAGCATTGTATATAGTAATGTATTATAGTATTTTTTTCATTTTGATTATTATCAAATCAGTTATGCAGTACAAAGAAGTTTTGTGAAATGTAAAAAAAATTTATTATATAGTATTTTTTTATCAATCTGCAATGTATTACACTTTGAATTGATTTAGTTAGAATTTTTGATTGACTTTATTTTTTATTGATAGTGAGTATAGACTTTTATTTAAAATTATAAGTCAATTTTTTTATAATATAGAGAGTTTCTTAAATTTTGTTTGCGAAGCAATCATTGAGGGCTGGCGAGAGTGTGTATATATATAAATTTTCACATAATGGATCAAAGTTGGCCATTTTGTAGGCAAATATTAATTAATAGATAAAAGCATATTTTTAAGATTATTGTGTGTTTAACATAATTTAATTATTATTCTCATTTTTTCCAATTATTTAAATTGAAACCCTGAAAACGTTTTGGGAACTAATTAAGATTTATTTGATTAACTGGGCATTAATTTCATTTTAAAATAAGTGAGTAAAGAAATGATTATATCCAATTAATTAAAAATAAGGATTTTTTTTAGTTAAAATTCTTTTTCTCTTTATAACTTACTTATTAAACTTACTCTTTTAATTTACTACTTCATACTTTGGTTAGATGAGCATAGATGAGAACCAATACTACGAAATCCATCCAGATAAGAAAAACTTCTTTTCTTGAGCCTATAGCTCTGAGTCTTGATGAGGATTCATTCTTATCCTAAAAGAAAGATAAGAAAAAAATATAAGTTTCAGCAGTCCTCATGACACATGACTGTCAATCCTTCTCCAACAAAACCAGCTTCAATGAAACTTCGAACACCAACTGCAAAAGACTTACTTATACTGCGTTACTGCGTTAACTTATATACGAGCTTCATTGGTGCTTTAACTTTAGGAGTTTTCTGTGGGGCTAATAAAAATCCTGTTTTAACAATATTATAATATTTTGAGTTTGACAAACTATTTCCATCTCACTTCGCTGAGTGTGTCCAAAATTTCTAAAAATGAAGTCTATGGAAGGCCATGAGTTGAGCTATTTATGTATTCCCTGGTTACTCAGAGATAATTTACAGTAGTTCATCAAGTCTTTTTCATTATCTTTTTTCCTTATCTTTGTTAAACTAATGGCTTAATTTCAATGCCTCTACATACTTATACCTCAGTTTTTTTTTTAATTATTTCGTGGTTATCCCAAAAGATCTCTTATACTGTTGGAAATTTCTCGTAAAAATGGTTAACATATAATTTATTTGATTGTTATTTTAACATGTTCAAGAAAAAAAAAGAGTCAAATAACTATAAATATGATGGTAACCAAACTGTTAATTGCGTGAAAAACCGTTTATTTTTTAAATTACCGTTTATTAAACAGTTATTGCTTTCACCTAATACGGTCTAACAACCAGAATTTTAACACGTCTAGTTAGCCCACCAAATGAAACCACTTCGTTCCTAGCAACTGCGCACATACTATAGCCGAAAGGGCTAATCTGTCAGTCTTCATGACCGACAGAATTGGGGATCGAATCAAAGCATGGACGCCGCAAGATTCTTCCCAAACCTTACAGCACATGAAGAGTTTCCGGTGAATATTTCAACTATTATTCGAATGCGTCCTATGAGTTTCAGCCTATGATTTAAGGTATAAATTGAAAGACGACACACTGAATTGTGGATTGAATAGCATATGCGGAGATAAAAATTCTGAAGAAATTACCATACTGTATGGTAATAACACTTCTGGTGAAATAAAACAACATATTTTTGGTTATTAAAACCAAAATTTAAGTTATTTGAACCATTCATGTGGTAATTTCCCCGCTTTTATAGTAACAATCACCCGGAAATTCAGGTTTTAAAAATTATAGTAGCTCTTATTATTATACATTTAGCTCAAAGTACAAAATTGATAAATACTTTTAGCCAACTAAATGGTTTTATTCCAATACTCTTAGGTATTATAAACATTTTTTTACAATACCACAGTTACCAAATTTTAACTCAGATTATAACATGGTATTTTTCAGTTAATTTTACCAAAATCATCACCAAAGCATTTTGGCAAAAATTATTGAGCTTTTTGGTGTTCCATAAAGCCGGAACCACGTTTTTTTTTACCATACACTAATAGTTTTGCCCATAATTTTCTTCTATGTGTACAAAAACGTTTTGAGACGTTTTTTTTATGTTAGTTGTAGGTGATGCTACGTACAACCTCTTAATATATTTATATAATTCCAAAATTATAGTCATTGCGATTTACATTGTCAAAAAAAACAGCATCATGAAATTTAAATAAAATTAAAGCCTTCATTTATTTATTCTAATGCTCAAAAATCTTCGTTAGTACACTAATAGTGAACTATGGTATTTCAACAAGTAGAAACGTTAGCTGTTTTGTTTAAAATTTTCCATGTTAAATTCTCATTTGAAGCTCTCTTGAATTTGTGAAGGACGCAGTAAATAAAATATTTATGATCGATACCAAATAATAGATAGATAATATAATAATTTTTGTAACAAATGACGAAAGTATTATCACACAAAATAGGGTAATTACATAAGGTATTCTGATTTTGAAAGTAGGCTTCAAAAATTTAGTCTCAGTTGTTGAATGATTTGAATAAACCACTGCTGGAAACTATCACTGCTAACCACAAAGCAAATGAGAAACAATAAAAATAAAAAGGAAACAATCAATGTTGTTTCAAAATAGCTACTAGTTTTACCATTGTAAAATTACTTAACATGTGACTACATAATAGACAAGAATAAAATGAAATATCCTAAACAAAGAGCATTTCATATCGGCTTAAGCCCAATTGAACTTGACGAATAAGATTAAGTTGACCATAAGGAAGGGCACGATTCATAAACAAGCTGGACTTGTATTAATCTCATTATTAAAGTGGTCTGGTCATAATATGTTTACGCATCCATTATTTATCTCAAACATGTCTTTCAGCAAACTTTTAAGGAGACTTGACCGATAATGCATTGTGTCACTAAAGGTTGCAATTGTTGACAAGTTGTGAAAGTAGTATTAAATTGGGTATTAATCGCTGCAGACGAACATATGCCATCACATCCGATTTAGCAAGTAATTGGGAATAATTTTCGTCATACATCCGCTTTTGTTTTGAAGAAAGGGTGAGCCAGACTTGTTGTCTTAGCTCTAACTTTCACCTTGACTTGGTAATCCAAGCGGAAAAAACTAGTTGAGTAAAACCGCTGTAAAAAGATTAAATCGAGCAATTTTTTTTCGCTAAATTGGGGGATTTCAAAATTAACTATTGCTTCCTTTGTTCATGCCCAAGTTGAAGGCTTTTTTTTATACAATGAACGCTTTTTTTCCGGAAAATACGCATTTTAAATTGGTGATGATTGTTTTAAAGCAAATATCGTTATATGTAATTAGACAGTATGATGCGTTGAAAACCTTGAAAACAGGATTTTTTTTATGGCCAGAGACTATCCCCTTTTTACTGGGAAAAGAAAACTATTTCTTTATCAGGCGTGTTCATTTAAATAATAATATGGATTATCATTACTAATAGCATGCATTTTATACACCATTTAAACAAACGGGAAGATGTTTTAAAGCAAATCATATTATTGTGCACATTAGGAGGAAGCAAAGTGTTAAAAGACTTGTAAAAATATTTAATTGTCAAAGGTTATAGCACCTTTTCACCTCTAAATCCTGCTAATCAGTTTACATTTATTACTCTTTTAGAAATCAAGAACTATTTGTTTCATTAGTTGTGTATATTTTAGTATGATATTTCCGATTACTAATTTCTTCTTAAGCTTTTTGTTGAAAAATGCGCATTTTAAATAGATAGATGATTGTCTTAGAGCAAATATCATTAGGTGTAATTAAACAGTTTGATGCATTGAAGGCCTTGAAAACCAGATTTCTTATGACAAAATATAATCCTTTTTCACACCATATCTTTATAATTGTCTTTTGTTTAATTAGTTAATTGGGAAAAGAAAAATATTTGCCTTATCAGTTGTGTTTATTTAAATAATAGTATGGATTATCAGTATTAATGGTACTCATTTACTGCACCATTTATAAAGATGGGCGGTTGTTTTAAAGCATGTCTCATTATTGGGCATGAAAGGAAGGAAAGTGTTAAAATCCTTGGAAATTTTTTTTATAATTAAAGGGTATAATGTCTTTTTTACCACTAAACCCTTCTAATCAAGTGAAGCTTTTTTTTATCTATAAGAAATAAAGTACTATTTGTTTCAACAGGTGTGTATATTTTCATAAGATAACTCCAATTAACATTTTTAGTAATCGTGCGTTTGCTAAACAATTTGCATAATTTGTTACAAACAAAATTAATTATTGTAGGCAATTAAGCAAAGAAAAGCCTTGGAAACAGGATCTGTTACAACTAAACAAGTTTTCCATTGTACCTCAAAGTCTGTTTAATTTATTTTGTTTGTTATTTATTTAGGAAGAGGAAAGTATGTTTTTTTTCTGGTATATAAACTTTAAAGTACTAAATCAAATCATTCTAAACGGCACGTACTAAACGCACGGGGTATCACTGCCACCAATTGGAAATTCCACCCTGAAGGTAGGATAGGGGTCATAAAAATAAGTATAATCCATTAATGTGTCAAAGTGTATAGTTATAAATAGGTTTTATAAGTGCAGAACCCAGAATTTTAGCTAATGCCCATCGATAAACATTTGGTGAATGAAAGTACTTTAAAATTTTAGAATTCTTCAGCAACCTTTCAAAATTATACTACATTGTGTAGTTTATGGGATATAACTTTGATGAAATGGAGGGGATAACTTTTTTACACCTAAATACACAATTTAAATAAATGGATGGCATCTGCAATTAAATAAAATACAGTATTGAAAGGTTTTGGATAAAATATCACGAATTACCATACGATAGATTTGTTTTTCAAACTACATTTCAAACATTACATTTCAAAAAGGTCCAAAAAACATTGCAAACGCGCTTGAAATAATTTATAGGAATGTGGTGTAGTAAAACTTGTGCTGCCATCTATTTACTTGAGGGAAGACTATAATTTGAAAGCTAAGCTCATTCAATTGTAATAAAAAGAATCTCTATTACATTTAGTTCAGATTGACAGGATGCAGCATATAATTTACTGATGAATAAATTTTTAACATTACACTAAGAATTTGGCCGAAATAATTAGTACAGTTTTGATTACAATTGCATAATTTATAAGGAAATGCCTGAAGTAAATTGCATTAGTAGCTAAATTTAATTGTTTTAAAGAAGGCGTCTCAGAATTATTCTAAGACAACATGCTAAAACATTGAAAACCAATACAAATTATGATATATTTTTTAGAGGATTTAAATATAATATTTACGCTACGTGAGTCAAACGTTAATGATTCTTTTAAAGCGTTTATTAGTAATTAAGTAAGCAGAAAATGATACAAAACTCTTTTGTTGTTCAAAATAAATAAATTTTCAATTACTTAAAAAATTAAAAAAAAATTTGAAGATAAAGCGGAAAATGACCTATTCAGCCAATATTATCGAAGTAGACATTTGGGCGCATTTGTATGTTAATTTTATCAAAGTGGATAAAAGATATTTCGGAAAGAGTAATTTTCATCATTTAGACAATCATAAAAACAGTTTTGAGTAAGTAAAGTAGGCAGAAAATGCTACAGAATTCTTTTGTTATTCAAAACAAATAAATTTTCAATTACTTAAAAAATTAAAAAAAAATTTGAAGAAAAAGCGGGAAATGACCTTTTCAGTCAATATTATTGAGGTAGACATTTGGACGGATTTGTATGTTAATTTTATCAAAGTGGATAAAAGATATTTCGGAAAGAGAAATTTTCATCATTTAGAAAATCATAAAAACAGTTTTGTCATAATAATAGAGAGTTCCTATGCTCTCGTTTTCTTTTTAAAACCTGGGCAAATATTTCGAATTCAAAACAACTTAGAAAACACTTATTTAAATCAATTTCCCCCGAAATAAGCTCTGGTATTTCTTAATGTATTTATAACCTGTTATAGGATTTTCAGGAACTAACCTTGAATCTCTTTTCTGATATTGTTTTATTTCAGCACTTTTAAATAATTGTTTGATATTGTTAAATAATAATTTCATTTAATTAGCTAGGCTGCATTTGTTGAAAGTGACATATAGGTGTGACTACCTTTTCAAACTTGAAAGGCCACGCATTGCCGATTAACAACATACTTTATCAGTCAAAAAAAATTTTCTTTAATGTTTAAACTTTTATTATTGGTAATTTAACTACATTTCAAAGCAACAGTTGAGCTGAACATAATTGCAAAATTCTATTTAGTTAGCAAAGGAAAGAAAAATATGTATTTAGAAATACGTCATACATTTTATTTACTATTTTTTTGTGAATGAATTGCATATGCATTAACTGAAGCAACATACACTGCGAAAAAAATATATAATCAAAACTACCAAAATAACGTCAAATGCATCGTGTTTCTGGCTCTTTGGAAACATCAAAAAGCTCGATAATTTTTACCGAAGCACTTTAATAATATTATCGGTAAAATTAACAATAC
Source organism: Parasteatoda lunata (assembly GCA_949128135.1). NCBI lineage: Eukaryota > Metazoa > Arthropoda > Arachnida > Araneae > Theridiidae > Parasteatoda > Parasteatoda lunata. The sequence goes on along the minus strand of OX421972.1, from coordinate 52,848,085 downwards.
AGTTTTGTGATATGTGAAAAATTTGGTAAATGGGAGAAAATTTAGAAACTTTCTGATGATGCCATAGAGCATGACATAAACACCATTTATTCGGTTAAATTTACTTTAAAGTTTTGTATTACTTATTAAATGTGTGGTAATAAATAATATAATTTCGAAAACCAGAATTTCCGGTAAATTGTAAACGTATGAACGTCAAAATTATCAAGGTTGAAATACTGTATTTTGGTTTTATTTACCAATTTCTTAAATATTTTTTTACTATAAATGCATAATTTTATGATAGCTTAAAAATGGCATAAAAACCATTTATTCAAATAAATATACTTTTCATATTTGTATTTTTTTAAAAATGTGTAGTAATAAGAACCTTAATTTTAAAACCTGAATTTTCTGTAAACCGTTAGCATATGAAAGAAAAAAATTACCAATTGAATGGGTTAAATAACGGATATTTTATCTTTTATTACCAAAATTATGTTTCTTTTTTCTTACTGGAAACGGAAACGTTTTACCGTAAAGCACGGAATTTTTTTTTCGCAGCGTATTGTTCAAAGTTCTTATTTTATGATTCAACGTAAAATCAATTTCATATAGAACGTGAAAAAATTTGGGGTTTGCTTAAACAATCGGGTTTCACTAAGTAAAAATGCTAATTATTTTAAAAGATAAAAACAAGTTCTGCTTTACTTTCATTAAATCATTTTCAAAACAAAAAACTAAATAATTATATTTCACTAATAACACTTGATTATACATTCAAGAAAGGCTATTTACAATTAGTCCCGATACGCCACTGTTAATTAGAAACAGTAAACCCCAACAACCCACGATTTAATGAAGTACATATAAAAACTTTAAAATTTTCAATGACAGTCAAATACTTAAATGCTGTAGGCCAAATTAGTCAATCATGTTTGCTCGACATTTTCTACCATTCGTGACATACTTTTTGAAAACACTTATATAACTACAAGAAAAAACGCACACAAGAAATCCTTCTGCGTCTGAATGTAGTCAGATATTAATGATCTTGTGTCGTATTGATTTAAACATAAGATTAGGGACGTGCAGGCCAAACGTCTCTTGCAAGAATTTCGTTGAATCAATTACCGATCGTAAAAACTTAGATTATTACAGCTTTAGGCATAAAATGATATCAAATGTAGGTAATTATTGTTATATAACTAGGTGGAGTCCTTTCGTCTCTCTTTTTTTTTTTTTTTTTTTTTTTTTTCTTACGAGTTGGCGTTTTCTGCGAAAGCTTTGTATGGTATTGATTGAGGGTGAAAATATAACTGCATAATATGGGCTGAAAATTTACATGCATCATAATATTCTTAGAGGAAATTTTAAAATATCTATTATAAAAATTACAACACAGACACACATGTATATATATATATATATATTAGAGACTTAAGCAATAATTCAAACGTATTTTATAAGTTTGAATTTAAGTTGAACATAATTCTCAAATATATAGAATCGAACAGATGCAAAAGAAAAAAGAAAACATAAAGGGATTTTTTGGTAGAATCAGCTCTGCCTTAGTGTAAATCACCGAAAATAATGTTTATTTTTTCTGTCTTTTTTTTTTTTTTTAATAACAACTGTCCAATATTTTTCAATTCATTCTCTGCACCTTAATCAATGTGATTTGTTAACGCATTTCTCATTTTTTAAAATATATGTATTGTATGCTGTTAAAATAACGCAGTGTTTACACCAGAAATTTTTTTTTTCTTTTTTGAAATTACCGTACTGAGTGCTGATGACATAAAAAATAAAAATAAAAAAAAGATCATAATTTTGTTAATAAAACCTAAATATGTGGCATTGAAACCATTCATTTGGTAATTTTACCGTTCCTATGATAACGGTTTACCGGAAATTCTGGTTTTCATATTTATAATTCTTATTACCACACATTGAGTAAAAAACACAAAACGGAAAAGTACATTTAACCGAATAAATTATTTTTATGCCATGCTTTATGGTATTATGACAGAATTAACAAATTTTAAAAACCTTATTTTATTATTAATTTTATTATGAATTTTACAAAAAACACTTCGATAAAAATTATCGAGGGTTTTGGTGTCCCATAGAGCTAGAAACATTTTAAGTGTTACCATATTTTGGTACCTTTCGCAGTGTATATTAGGTATATTTTCAAAGATAAACAGTCGAAAAGAAGAAAAAAATTCATAAAAATATGCATAAAGCCATTTCTGTGTCACATTAAATTATTTAATTACATATTTTTTTCTATAAAAAGCATCTGCCGGCTTTTTTTTCTCTAATATATATATATATATATATATATATATATACTAGAGGGCTCCGCCCCCTGATCACTACCGCTCGCCAACCCCCAATAATTGCTACGCAATTACATTTTTGCTCGCTTCTCGAAAAAACGTTTTCCTGGAGATTAGCTGGCAATTTTTCTGTACCAACATTACATAGAGAGAATAGGATAGAATTGTAAAATGTCAGAGGTGCTTATTATCAACATTCTAAACCTGTATAAAGCAATTTTAATACAAACAATACTATAAACTTATATAAAGCTAGGAAGCAATATTATTTAACACATTACTACAGGGCATTTTTCTCTTTTCGAGTTTAATTAATTCTAATGGGTTAAATACACCGAAGATTTATCTCAAGTATTAGTGAATTTATCCTTTTTCTCTCTCGTATTCTTGATGGTACAGGAAAACTACTCAATGAACACTAAGAGGTAAGTAACAAAAATTTATATTATCAACCTGATCAATACGGAACAATGGCAGACACTACTACTAGTACATAAAAAGGTAGATGTTCTTTCTTTTTACAAAATCTTTTTTAACAGTTACGGTTACAAAATGATGATGCCATCTCGTGGCGGTTTTGGTTATTTCCACAGCACCAGCCGGAGATTAATCTCCGTATCCGACAGAGGCTAACATTCATATGATCATTGTTGATCTTGTAGGATGCCGGACGCTCCCTGTATGGTGCTTCACCTCACCCTCCCAGTAATTCAAATTTTAAACTGAAAACAATTAAAACCTGATGAAAAAAACTTTGAAATATGACAAACAAATTAAAACATGTAATATTAATAACTTGATGCTAAGTAATATTTCAAAAGCAAATACCATCGCAAGTAATTGCCCAATTAACTTCAATACTGTTAACTGACAAAATATTTTAGTTCCAATCAAACAAAAAGGAAATTATGTAATAAAAACTGTAAAAATATACTTGAGTGTGCTCCTTGGCGAAATTGGTGACTTATGTTTGGCTCCATTTCTGCTTGGGCGGAACACCGTGGAAACAGGAATGGCGGCCAAAACATAATATTTCAATAAGACATCGGACAAAACTTTATAAAATTGCAATGAACCCAATATAAGCAAAATTAATAAACCCAATAAAATGCATTTTGAATCGAAACAAAAATTAATGGAGTAAGCAAGTCAATCACTGCTTTTTTTCCATTCGCGATCTCAACGAACTATGGGGGTGTTGTAGTATGGGACGAATACCTGCGATTTCTATATGAACAAACATTCAGTTACTCTGGAGACGTCTTTAATGTAGTGTGTAGCATTGTAACGTTCCTTCCTTATTGTGGCTCATTAAATTTAAAAAAGAAAAATGTTTGATATTCTTTCTTATGCAAGCGAAAACAAAATAGTATCTTTTTTTTTTTTTTTAGAGAAGGAACATCCAAAACACTTCGGAAAAAGAAAAATATTTGTAAATAAACAGAAAAAAATATGTATATTCTTATTAGAGTTAAAACCTTTTGCCTGAGAAATAGTTTTACTAAATTTAATGATATAACATGAAAGGCCCATTTAAAATAATTTACATTCCATAGTTTTAAGAATCATATTACTTCAAAAATTAAAATGAACAAAAAGTAGGACATAAAGCCTCATAATTTGATCTAATTTAATTTTGTAAACAAAGTTTTTTGACAACAATTTATATCAAAATTTTAAGTTTCAATAAAACTCATTATTTAGGAATTGAAAAACGTAAAATAAAGAATGCTTACGAAACAAAAACAAAAAAAAAAATTCTTTTTTGACGCCATATTTTAGTGCTACGAAAATGCGTCTTTGGGATTCGCCAAAAACAAAACAAGATGCAATTTTATTTTTTCAGGAGCGAAATATTTTATCGAAAAAACGAAAGTGTACCAATTCCCATGACATGAATCTTTATCTTAGTAAACGTATGTTTTGGAAATGAACTATTTTGACTTTAAATAAAGTGTTTTATTTGATGATTTGTCGCAAAAATTTTAAGGGTAGATTGGCGGCACTTAAACACCGCCAAATCTGTAGCTGCGGTGGCGTTAATACGTAAGTACCGAATTTTTATTCCATACTTTTCTGAATCATATTACTTCAAACATTAGAATTGTTGTTGTTGTAGTTCATTTACGTCGCACTAGAGCTGCACAATGGGCTATTGGCGACGGTCTGGGAAACATCCCTGAGAATGATCCGAAGACATGCCATCACAATTTTGATCCTCTGCAGAGTGGATGGCACCCCTGCTTCGGTAGCCCAACGACCTGCACGCGAAGTCGAGCACTTTACGGTAGCACAGTTTAACGAGGACCAATACCGCACACCCTCGGTCCCTACGCAGACTGATCCAAGTGGTGACCCACCCGCACACTGACCGCAGCCAGTGATGCTTGACTTCGGTGATCTGCTGAGAACCGTGTCTTAACGATCAGTCCACTGCGGGACTCAAACATTAGAATATGCAAGAAGTATACATAAACACATAATGTTATACCATTCAATTTTTCAAAAAAAGTATTTTGATAACAATTTTTATCAAAAAACTATAAACTATAAAACGTAAAATAAAGAATTCTTAGGATAAAAAACACTTTTAAAAATTCTTCATATTGAAAAAAACTTTCATATTGTTTCTGTTTTTTTTATTCTTATAGTTCTTAATAAGACGTAAAATCTCATTCTGTAGAGAACGATCTTCAAACAAGAAAAAGAATTATTTACAAGCAAATTTTTTATTATAAAAATCATAACACTTACCTATTTTATAAATCCGCAGAATTCCAAATGAAATGTTCTTCGTTTGAAAATTTTATTTTCAAGTAATATATACATAGATCATCCCTTCATTACTTTTAGATAACATACCACACATCAAAATTTTATAATTGTAAGATCTCGATATGAATTTGAATATGTAGCCTAAAAACAGAATAGCTAAATTCTAGTTCAAAACTAAAAAATACTTACCAAGAAATAGATAAAAATTTATTAATAATCGGCACAAATGATACTATTTCAAGTAATTTGATGATTCTTTATTGTTGTTTTCCGAATTATATAGATACAGAAATATATACTATTCTATAAAGAAGAAGAATATTCTATAACTTTTACAGTTCTGTACGTTCTGAATTCACATTTATTCATTGGAATGACGAAAGCAATGTTGACTTCACTTTAATTTGTAATGAATTGAAGTCAGAAAGATTTATTTTACCGTAATACACACATCTGTAACAGCAAGTGATCATGAAATCAGAAGTTATGTTGTTGGTAATAGAAAGGTAAAAGTTATTGAGAAATTGTTCTTCAAATGCTTGGCGTGTTCTGCTTCAATGTTTGGCATGTTCTGGTTAATTTTTTCAAGTTCTTCTACCTTTTCCTTAGGGAAATTCTGCTTCTTATTTGCTGCTACGAAAATGGCGTCCGCCATTGCCAATGGTTATGCTGGAACAATTGCCCGATATTTTCAGGCTCCCGCTAGAGGGCGTACTCGAGCGTTGCGATCGCAAATTGTAATTCAAATCGTACAGAAACTTAAGATTTATCTTTTTTACTAAAGTCATTTTCAGGACCAGTAGCAAAAGTAACCTTACCGGTCGGTACTCAACGTAGAACTAACGATCTCTGAAATTGCATATACCGTTGAACATTTAAAAATAACGCTAAAATCTAAACCAATCAGAATCACGATTAGGTTTCAACATCGCCCAGCTTGGCGAGAATCAAGGGGCACCCTCAAATATAGTCTACCCAATAAAAACATATGTAACTGAAATTCGACAAATTAAATTAAGCAATTTAATTTTTTTGTCATACTGAATACTAATGAAAAAAACAAATATAAAATGAAATAATTATGTTATCAATGATCAATAAACATTTGTGTCAGCATTGTTATAAAAAAATTAGGAGAAAACAATAAAATTAAAAATTATTTACAATAGATCTCTGAATATTCACTAAACCTAGCTATGTACATTTTTCATTGATCTTTCTATCACATCATTTTTTGTACCAATGATTTGCACTTTTATGCATTATTTAAGAAATATCTCAAACAAATATGAACTGTTAATTCATATTTCTGACTGAACAATTTTTTGAAAGTAAGTAAAAAACAGTTAAAAGTAATTAAAAGATATTCACGCCTAAGATATTCACGACGATCCATTTTATGTAACAAAGATATGAGTATTTTAAAGTAAACTCTGATCAATATATTTCACACATTCAATAGAAAATAAAAATCGCAACAAGCTTTAGCTGGTAAGTTTAGTTGTAACATTTTTGCAGGCAGCATTATTAAAAATTATTACATTTTCACACACATGAGCTCTCACTTTTGATTGGCTGTTTTGTGCGTTACTAACCAGAAGTCATCTGTGATTGGCTATGTGTTATCATTCCACTCACTTCTATATATATATATATATATATATATATATATATGTGTGAAAGGCATATATATATATATATATATATATATATGCCTTACGTTTTTTCATTATGACTCTATAGATATTCAATGGAATAAAAAAAAATTCGAGCAATTTAAAATAAATTACAAAATTGTCGAATTCAATCTTTAAAAAAATGTGCTTAAATCTGAGCAAGTTATAAGTAATTAAGCTAGTTTTTTTATACTGCGCATGCACTGAAAATGTTTTAAAAAGTTTTTTTCATAATTTTGTCATGAATCGCCTTTTGCAACTAATAAAAAAATTATTGTGAATATCTTAAAAATTTAAAAAAATTTCAAGCAATTTTCTAAGTATTTTTTGTTCTTTTCAAAAGAAAGCTCAAAATGATTAGGGTTTTTTCACAAATATTAATTTGTATCATAAAGCAAAATTTAATAACAAATGATAATACCTTACAATAAACATCCGAAAACTAAACTTTGATGGTACAGAGAAAGAAATGTTAGGAAAAGGAATGCTTTTAAGTTAGGGGAGCCCTGACAGAGTCTGATTTTTAATAAATCTTGTTTACAAGATGAAATTTGTGGATAGTCCCTATTCGTTTTGAGCTTTCTTTTAAAAAGCACAAAAAATACATAGAAAATTGCTTGAAACTTTTAAAATTTTTAAGATATTCAAATAAAGCTTTGATCATTAGTTGCTAAATACAATTTCCTACAAAATAACAAATCAAAACTTTTTTTAATTTTTTTCTGCGCATGCGCAGTATTTAAAGAACTAACTTAAAAACTAAAATCTTGCACAGTTTTTTGCTAATGCTTTTAAAAGTTTTAGTCAACAATTTTGTAATTAATTTTAAGTTTCGCCAAAAATTTACTCTAATTTCATTGAATATTTATGAAGTTATAGCAAAAAACCTTAGGGCGAAAAAATAAATTTTTTATAAAAATGTCCATACCTTCATCAATATTTACTCTATGTTTACTAAACTTTACGCATTTATCAAAAATAACAATTAAAGTGATCAATACAAGTTACAAGTTTTTGTTCTATTTTCTGGCTTAGGGTGTTCAAAACTACTTGTTTTCTTTCGTAATATTGTAGTGTTGCTACAACTCCCTTTCCTTTTTATGAGTATCAGTCATCCCTATTTCTGCCCAAACTGTCTGACTGTTTGAAATAGCCTTTTTGTGAATAAAATAAGCAGTTTTGATCTGCCAATTTTTGGAAAAGGAGAGAAAGCCAGAGAAGAGGAGCAGGACAGAGGTGGAAAAGACAGGGATAAGACCTGGTCAGCTGAATGGAAGGTGATTAGAAAAAGAAGATGTTTTGATAGAAATTCTGAGGAAAGATATACATTAACACTAAAACAATTGCTGCCACAGGTCTGGACAATTAATATAGATGAATATATCCAGAGAAGAATAACCTGATACCTACAAATAGTTTATCAGTTCCTCAGGAGTTTCAGGCCAAGTCTAGCACATGTGCAAGATAAGTGACTTTAAATTCAACTGACTTTAGCTGTGAAATTCCTTTTCTTAAAAATGTTCTCCAAATCTGTTTGTCACATGTTGATTTAGTTTAGTGTAATTTGTTATGACCTTATTTTATTATGCCACTTGGTCAAATTTATTTTAATGAGTAAATCTTGATAATTAAGTTAATCATCATTAAAATTGCTTAAATAAATTATCTCCCTTGTGATCATTATTTCTAGACAGATATTCTTATCCTACTTTATTTGTATGTGTTGGTGATGATTTGGGATAGGCCTTAGTTGTAAAATGCATTAGTACTAAATTAGGTAATTATCCCACTGTACTTTACCCAAATTGTCACCATAATATATTGCAGTTCTTCCAAACCACTGAAAGCTTTATATCTTATTGCTAAGTATGAAAAATTGCATGAACTAAACACCTCTAAAGTTACAAAATAATTCTTTAAGTATTTCTTGAGAAATTTAAAAAAAATGTCAAAAACTGAAAGTGTGTCTTCGTTATTCTAGGGTAGTGTGTGTTTGTGTATCAGTGTGTTCATGCGAAGCAGTCGGTGGTAGCGACACCTACAATGTGTAAAAAAAAAGAGATTTGACAGTAAGTTTCTCATACAGAAATCGAATTTGAGCGTTGTTCTTTTGTAAAAAATTTTTTGTTCTGCCTCGTGTAAGAAGGAGAAATGCCAACCAGCACGTGTCTGAGTTTGATCGAGGTCGAATTGTGGCCTACTGGGATTGCGGTTTATCATACCGAAGTATTGCTGCTCGCGTTGATTGAGATCCCATGACTGTTAGCAGAATATGGAATTGATGGGCGCATGACGGTTATATGGAACACCGTGCAGGAACACCGTGTCTCAGCGGCCATCACTAACAGCCGAGAAGATAGACATGTTATCCACAGGGCCTTAAGGATTCGTACAGCTACGTTATGAACCCTGAGTCAACAAATGGGATCATTTTCAAGACAACAAGAGTCTGCATGAACAGTTCGACGACGTTTGCAGCAGCATGGACTGCAGCACCATGGCTTCGGCTACCCTTGAAGCTGCATCACCAGCAGAAGCGCCTCCAATGATGTGTTCAACGACGAACCTGTACGCAGGAATGACATGACATCGTCTTCTCAGACGAATTCAGGTTCTGTATACAGATGATCATGATGGCCGCATCCGTGTTTGATGACATCTAAGAGAACGCCCATTGGCAGCTTGCATTCGACATCGTCATACTGGCCCATCACCTGGAGTAATAGTATGGAGTGCCATTGGATACAAGTGTCGATCTCCTCATGTTCGCATTGACGGCACTTTGAACAGCAGCCGTTACATTTCTGATGTGTTAGGGTTAGTTGCTCTGCCTTATCTTCAAATCCTCCATAACGCTATGCTTCAGCAGGACAATGCACTACCGCATGTTGCCCACACCGTCCTGACCTTCCTTGACACAAAACATGCTCTCTCCTGGCCAGCACGTTCTCCAGATCTTTCACCAATATGAAAACATCTGGTCAATGGTCGCTAAACGATTGGCAAGCCACCACTCGTCAGTCACTATGGTCGATGAATTGCGGCATAATGTTGAAGCTGCATAGAATGCTGTTACCGTCCATGCTATCGAATTTCTGTCCGACTCGATGCCTAGGAGAATAACTGCTGTTATTGCTGCCAGGAGAGGCTGTTCTAAGTACTGATTCCTCTGGATCTATATATCCAAATATACTAAAACTTTAATCACTTGTTCTTTAAACTATAATGTATGCGCCCAATAAATATCATTCAGTTATTTGCATTCCTTTCTTGTGTAGCAATTTTAATGGACAGTAGAGTATATATTGCAAAATGTTATAAAAGTTTTATAACTGTTTTAAAATATATATAATCAAATTATATGTTTCCTATTTATGATAATTCTGGTTAGTTTTATCTTCATTTTGTTCAACAAATAAGGAAGTTTTTATTAAAGGTAATTTTCATTCAATATTGCTCTAATTCTAAGCTTTCTTCAAAGATTGAATAATGCTTTGAAACTAGTCTCTAAGTAATTTGTTTAATTCAGGGACATACTTTTGTTAGATAAATTTCAATTAATTTTTAATTAAAATGTATTATTTTTTATTCTAAAGTATAACTAGCACCATTTTTGATGAAATTAATTAAACAAACATTTCATGATGTCGGTGTCATTCTTAAAACCTTTGTAGTGCATTTTGAAATTAAATCCTTCCTTTAAAATCAATAAACATTTAAATAATGAACGAATTTTAAGTAACGAAAATTGGGGTAACAACGCGGATGTTACTGGTCATTTTTATTAAAATAAGGAAACTGATATTTAGAACGGTATTTCATGTTAATTTCTTTTTAACATTTGTGAGTGATTTTTGAAACTTTACTCTTGAACTTAAAAAAATTTAACTGAAATACATTTAACAAAATGCTAAATGCATAAGATTTTTATTTACCCTAAAAATTTTAAAATAAAAACAATTCACGCATGTATATCCCACGGCAAACTAGAATATTCCAGCTTTACTTGCAATGCCTGACATTTATAGTAAAATATGAAGTAAAAAAAAAACAATTATCCTTTATTTAAACATTGTTTATAATGCTTTGATATAAAAAAAAAATGACAAACGCTCTTTGACAAATTTAAGCACGGTTTGGCGGATGTAAATTGCATAGAACAAAAAAACGGCATTTGTTTATTTATTATTTTTTTTAATGGTTTTATTGAGTTGACAACAAAAAAATTACCCTAAATTAATTTTTAGAAAAAATTTTTTTTACGTTAACGCTCTTTTGGTGTTTAACAATAATATCCAATTACAAAAGTCACAGCTTTAGGGATACCGGGCAATTGCCTCTTAACTCAAGAAAAAACACCAAGATGGAGAAAACCGAGCAAGGAAAAAGAACTTCGGTGTAGAGAACAACGGGCACTAGCCCGCTCTTCCTTTCCAGGCTATCATAATTATAGTACATTTCAAGTAAAAAATTCAAGAAAAAATTATTGTAGAAAGTATCGGCACTCAAGGTGCCAGTATTTTTACAGTAAAATTTTATACTGTAACAATTACAGTAATATTGATTTTATTACAGTGAGTCAGAAAAATTACTGTAAAAATTTCAGTATATCAGATTTTTTTCAGCAAATATTTACGTTAAAAATGTATTCTATGGTAAAATCTACCGGAATTACTTTCCCGACTTACCAATACAGCTCGGCATTAGAAGTACAACTTAATGTACCGGTAGCTAGTACTTTTTATCGTAATTGTATCCAGAAAATTTTTATAGCTAAAATTTTAGGGCTTTCTAGTAAGAGAAAAGAAAAATAAAGGGCGAGCCTACTCGTTTTAGTAATAAATTACTTTTAACTAATAATTATAATCCCTAATCATACTAATTGAAAGTTTGAAATAACTATAGGTCATGCTTTGTCGGTTTGCCATTTGCCACTGTAATGTCATTTGGCCCAGTCAGGGTTTAAATCCTTTATTATTGCATATTTTATCCAAGATTTTGGGTATTCTATCCAATTATGTAAACTGCAATTTTCCACTTTGCAGTTTACAAAAATATTTATTTTTGTGCAGTTGTTTTCTTTAATTCAAAAAAGGTAAAGTGGAGTTCTCTCATATTTGTGTTCATGCCAAACTAAGATTTAAAATTTTCTCTGGCCAGTACGATTTAATAGACTCAAAGTGGTTAAATGCAGATTGATTAGTTTTAAAAGTAGCCAAGTGGATCTACGAATTAATAAACCTAGAAACTTTCAATTTAAAAGGTTCTTTGACATTAAATTGTTTTATGCGGGTGAAATAATTTTAATTTTCGAAATCATCAAAAAATTATTGACATTTTTAAATTGCCGCATAGAAATTGTTCATAAATCGTTTTAATATTATTGAAAAATAAGTAATTTATTGTTTATTTGCCTTGTCAGTTAAATAATAATAATAATAATAATAATAATAATAATAATAATAATAATAATAATATATATATATATATATATATATATATATATATATATATATATATATATATATATATATATATATATATATATATATATATATATATATATATATATATATATATAAAGAGAGAGAGAGAGATTATTTTTTTAAGAAAATATTTTAATATGAAATACAAAAAGTAATTACCTCATACGAGAACGAAGTCATCTACATGAAATAACAAACCAAATGGCAAACTAAAAAAGAATCTTGTGAGAGCACTAGAGGTGCTTACAGAAGGGAAAAATATTAAAAAGAAATTTAAGTGGAAGCACTGACATACATGGCAGTATCTTTAGAAACTTTCTCTCTATATATGAATGATAAGTTTTAAACTTTAACAAGTTAATGTAAGAGTTTCAAACCCATCTGCAAACCTAAGTTTTCCTAAAAATAAAACTAAGGAGGAACAGTTAGAATTGCCACTGCACAAATTTTGACATGTTCACGACTTGGTCTAAAATTATAAAATGCATGTTATTTTACTTTTAAACTAGCAATATACATATCTATACACGACTTTTTCAGCTAGTTAAGTCCTAAGTTTTCCTCACAATTTTTTTTGTTAAGCACTGCAATTCATTGAAGTATTCTTAGAAAGCTTTTAAAATTTATAAGCTTATAAAACTCATTTATTAAACCTCATAAAATTTTTATAACGCACTTTTTTATAAATTGTTTCATAAAATAAGCATTCAACTTAGTTGTTTGAAGAAAAAAAAACAAGCCCTACGAAATTCTAACATTTTTTTATAAATAGTAAAATTCATATGCACGCAGTATGCATTTCTATAAAAAAATTTGAGGTCTATTTAAGTGTTTAATAAGTTAAATTTCAATTAGTTGTTTTAGTCGAAGTACTTCAATTTTTTGAAAATAAATGTGATTACTATTGAAATTACGTGTTCTCGATGCATAAGATGAGTCCTCGAACACCACAAACACAATGAACTGTCACAAAATAGTATGAATTTTTAATTGGTCATTTAAACAACATAATTATCCTGAGGAAATAGATTCAATAAAAAAAATATATAAAAGTCCAAAAGCATATTTTAGACAATTTTTTAAGGCCATCAATCTTTTTTTTCTTCCTCAAAGAGTTTTTTTTAATTTTAATTCTTTGGAAGGCCGTAGATAAACCTTTCTAGGATAAACATCACCTTGCAATGATTTCTGAGAAAGTGTGGGTCAAGAGTTAATAATTTTTTTTAATGTTTGCAAAGTTCGATTTTGCTTTTAAAAAACTCAACTAGTTAACTCAACTTTGATCTCAACTAGTTAACAGTATGAGAGACAGCTTACAATTTCCAAACTGCAGGCGAACTGGAATGAGATCTAAAACGAAGTTATTGTTTTAAACTATTTAGAAAGAAAACCTAGAATTGTTCTAATAAAGCATTTGTATGCCCACACCATTGGAATCAGGCAATAAATCGTTCTAATATGTAAAAAAAACTGGTTCAGTCTTTCGTGAAATAATCGGAAGTCGATGATTAACCTCAAGCTAGATTTTTATCAATTGCTAATCAGGTATTTGTGGTAATTGTAATTGACATAAATGTTTTTGCCTTGAGAAAGTATTCTTTTGCCACATGTTTGAACTGTACAGAATTTAAAATGCATGAAAGTAGACTTCCAAGATTGCATTTTAATAACTCAGTTTTTTTCTGTTGTCTTTTTTACACGTGTCTTGACCGATATCATAATGTCACCAAGGTAAACCTTCAAACAAATTAATACCATTGCGTAATTAATACATCATTCTAAATTCATAATGTTCTTTACTGAAACAATTAAGTTTATTTTTCTAATTTGCTCTAGACGTGTGTGTCACTGATATTTGTTGGCATCAGTTGTACTGTAACCATATTCCGGACCAAAGTGCGGTATAAATTACCGACAATTTGGATGCATCATCCGGAAAATCCACTTTATCGTAAAACCATTTTTACCGTAAAACATCATTCCGTAATTTTTACATTAATATTTATTTAATTAGAATGATTCAGTTATTTTACAGTTATTATAACTTTAAAAATGTCGCTTTATCAAATTTTGTTGTATCAGATTCTAATTTTTTTTAAAAAAAAAGAAGAATATTTAAGAATTAGTGTAATCATAAAGGTATTTCTAGAGGAAGAAAAATCAGTCCTTTTTAATGCTAAATTCAAAAAGTTAAAATTAATATTATCATCATGACTACGAAGCAAGATTAATTTCTCGGTGTAAATATTATTTAACAAAATTGTATAATCTTGAAAATTAAAAATAGTTTAATGATAAAGAAATCGAAGTACAAATCTAATATTAACGCAATATTTTTTTTCATAATAGTGTAAAAATAAGTTAGCTAATAGAGATAAAAAAATTAGATACTTGTGGTATTCCATCAATTTAAAAAAAAATATATGTTTAAAATTGTAAAGATAGTTAATAACAAGACAAATATTAATTAGAATTTCCCAATAATCAAAATGGCAATTAAGGATATTTTTAAATTTAGAGTAATAACTCAAAAGAACATATTCTAATTTGGAAAAGAAATGCAATTGAAGAGATTCTGGAAATCAAAAGTTGCAATAAAATTAATCTTATTTTGTTTATAAATTCTAAAATTGGTTGATTATTAGGGATATTCCAAAAAAAAACTTCTCTAATAATATTGTATTAATTTAATTTAAAAGTAGTTAGTGAATATGGTGCCAGGTTTAATTAGATAAGTATTATATACATATATATATATATATATATATATATATATATATTATAACACTAAGCATTTCATGTTTCTCATGAAATTTTTTGCTATGCCAAAAGCGGTTCAACAGGCAATTGAGCTCATAAAATCTCCGTGACGTGTGTAGGAAGCACATTCTACCTTCTTATGTAACCCCTTAAATTTCATCTGTTAAGGAAACTGAATCACATATACATCTAATTAAACTTCCTTTTTAAACAAAAGTCTACTTAACCGTGCCTGACGATTTTGAAAGGGTGTGGTAGCACGGTAAAAGCGTACAGCTTACACGAAAACGAGAGTTCCTTCCCCTTCATCTTTTTCTTGGTATGCTTATTTCCCTGTGTGGGAAAAATTCGACTTTTAGAACTCCACATAAAAAAAAAACTAACTAATATTTTCCAAAAGATATTGAACATTTGTCATTTACTTTCGGATTCAAAATTTCTAAACCTGTTATGTCGTTTTAAATTCTATAAAAGGGGAATGAATCGACCTTAGTGACATGTTGTCTATAGCGCTTTAATCGTAAAGTGACCCATTTTCGAGCTTTTTTTTTTTATTTAAAAGAAGGGGGGAGGACGTTCGATGTCGTGATTTTAGAGCACACACCACTATTATCGCAGTTTCCTTAAAGTTAAATGCTTACAATGCATTTTTACACACCTGGCTTTTAGGACGGAGGTGTGATTTTTTGAAGGACACCTAGATAGGCTTGCCTTGACCTTACTTTAGATTCATTAAGCTTTACATTTCGGTATATGTCGAACTCAAATCGGTACCGCCCGTACTTGTTGGTGATGTGCGCGAAATTTTTTTCTTTTCTTTTAACTAAATACATGTTAATTCAGACTGTTTGAGTAGTCTAAAATTTTCTTTTTCTTAGCTTATATAATCAAGCGGTTTTTAACGATGGTGTAAAGTGATTAGTTTGTCAAGCAAAGAGAAAAAAATTCCGGTGAAATTACCACACTGTATCGTAATGACATTTCTGGTCAATATATATATATATGTATATATATATATATATATATATATATATATATATATGTATATATATATATATATTATATATATTAAAGAAATTAAAGAAAAGTGTATATATATATATATATATATATATATATTTATATAAAATTTTGGTTAAATAAACCAGAATAAACGGTATTTAACCATTTATCACATAATTTTTCCGTTCATATGATAACGGTTCACCGGATATAATGGTTTTTCAAATTATAGTTCCTATTACTCCACATTCAGTAAAAGAATACAAAAATAACAATTAAATGTAGCCGAATAAATAGTTTTTATACCATACTCTAAAGTATTATAAAAAATTACAAAATTTTACCTCATTTACCAAATTTTAGCGCATAACCTTATTCTACTGTAAATTTTACCACAGTAATTACCAAAACGCTTCAGTAAAAATTACCGAGCTTTTCTGTGTTTCCATAGACCCATTAACTCTGTAAATGTTATCATATTTGTTAGTTTCGACTATACTTCTTTTTCTCAGGGTGGTATTTCTGACTTATTATTATTATTGGACCTATAATTCCAAAATTTAGTGTACAACTTCAAATTCGTTTTTTTAAATCAATTTATTTATTTACTACTATTTTAAGTGTTCTACTAAATGTCACATTTTCACGAAACCAGGATTAAAATTTAGGAGCCAGTTAGCCGTCAATAGAATTTGAATAACAGATTTTCGCTTACTTGAAATTGCGTGAAGAAAGTTATTATGATATTTTTAGTTCAATAATATTTAAAGATAAATGAATTGGTCAAAAATGTGGCTTTCAAAATCAATGAACGCACAACACAAGTTGCATTTCAACATGATATTCAAATATAACTTTCAGTTTTCGAATACAAACACTTACAGTTGTGTTATGTCACTTAAAATGTTAAACATAGTGCTTCACGTTACTATTTCTTAGACGCTATTCTAACTAGGTTCTTAAAATTCGCACACTGAGAAAAAAAAAAGTATGGTCAAAATTACCAGAATATGGTAACACTTATCGTTTATACGTTTTCTGGCTCAATGGGAATAACAAAAAGCTCTGTAATTTTTACCGAAGAGCTTTGGTTAACAAAATACGGTTTTATAATAAGTGGTAAAATTCAGTAAATGCAGTAAAATTTAATAATTTCATCATGATATCTAAGAGAATGGTATAAAAACCACTTATTCGATTACATCTACTTCTCAGTTTTGGTAAATTGTTACCATAGAAACGAAAAAATTACCAAATGGATGGTTAAGTTTTAATTATATCAACCAGAATTATATTTTCTTAAACCACAAATGTCCTTACAATACCGTAAGGTAATTTTACCAGAATTTTTGTTACTTATTGCTCAAAACAATTGTGCAAGTCGGTGTAATAAAATTCAATAAAAAGAAAAATGAATGAGTACTTTTAAATTCAAATCTTGAAAGAGAAAGTTATATAACGGATCTTTAATTTTTTTTCTTTCTTTTCCAATAAATAAATGAATAAATCAAAATAGTTGATAATAATCCTTTTTTTTAACGTAGTTGTTTAATACTGTACATAATTTCTGTTAAAAAAAAAGGAAATAGGATTATAAGCTTTTAAACTTGTGATTCGGAATAATTTTGGAAACTAATGGTTAAAACAAGATCGGTGAAGGTTCATAAATTAAAAACATGTCTGACAAAAATCTTGACATCTAAAGGTGTGGCATTTGAGAAATGATGAAAGCCGATAATAATTGTTAAATTAAACTGTGAAGGTTATCATGTCAGCTTACTAATTATCCTGATAATTATCAATACCATTCTGTTAAAATTGGGTTATATCATTCTGGGTAAAATTGCTTCTCCAATATCAGATAAAATCTGATAAATAATCTGATAATCAGATAAATATCTTTTTTAAATCACAGTAAAGTTTTTGTGAAGATTTTCAAAAAAATATGTGGAATAAATCTAATTAATTATTCCGAAAGATATTTGAATGTCATTAGTATAACAATAAAAAATTTTGATCTAAAATAATCTAATCAAACATATTTCTTTCATACAAATTAAATGTTTACTGCACAGTGCACCAAAAAAAGAAAAAAACCGGACCACTCCGAATAATGTCTGATCTTATGGTAGACTTCACAGGACTCAATCATCTTCACGTTTTAGGTGATTCAAAGGTGCTAACTCAAATATGCTAATTAATTAAATTAGACGATATTTCAAATTACAAAATAGAACACAAAAGCGTACTTCCTCTGAATAAAAAAACCTTTTTTCGACGGATTCGGATTTCTGATTCCAAAAATATAGGGTGCTGACGCAATTGGGGAAATATAATAGTTTGTTCAGTAGCACGAGCTAACGTTTTAAGGAGTCATTTATTTGAGGGACTGGAAATTAATGTCGTTTCGGCGCTTTAAATATTCGTTAGTTTTAAAAACCTACTAATTTTTTTTTTTCAATCCATTTCGATTCATTTTCGATCTGGCATTGAGAGGTTGTTGGTAACGATGGTGAATACATTATTGTTTAAAAATAAAATCTTGATAACAAATATCAAATGCACCGAAAACACATAACTTTCCGGTCCACCTAATATTTAAAATTCGCTTTCTTGGAAACTATTCAACCGATTTCACTCAAATTCTGTATTTTGTTTTGTAAAACTAAATACTGTAAAATGATGTAAAAAGCTGTATAGCTTATAATTCATTTCAAACTTTTTTCGACTATTATTAAATAGAATAATAAAAAAATAATAAATATTTACTCAATTTTTTTTTACATGGATAACAAATTTATTCTTTGCATGGATCATTGAATAAACGAATTTTAAAATTGTGTGAAAGAAAAATTTAATTTGCTTAAAATGTTCTCCAGATATGGCGAAATACACAAAAATAAAATTAACATAGAACACTCTCGTGCCCAAACAATGGGGATGAGGATGCCCCCCCCCCTTGATTTGGGAATCAGAAATCAAATCCATCCTAAAAAGGGAATGCTTATTCAGAGAAAGTATGTTTTTGTTTCTGATTTTTTAACCTAAATTATCGTCTGCACTAATTAGTTAGCATATTTTAGGTTATCCCTTTGTACCATTAAGATCGAATTCTAGAATGGGAAGATCTGATCATTAGATCAAAAGTTTCTTAGGGTGGTCCGCACTAATTAGTTAGCATATTTTAGGTTACCCCTTTGTACCATTAAGATTGAATTCTAGAATGCGAAGATCTTGATCATTAGATCAAAAGTTGTTCAGGGTGGTGCGTTTTTTTCTCTTGGCGCACTATACGCATACTTACTCAAACGTCCTCCTCTTAAGTAGAAAAAATAGAAGGTCGAGAAAAGAAAAATAGCTGGCCATTGAGTCTGAAAGATGTTGCCTTAAAACATTCCCATTATATTTTGTTCAATTTCACCTGATTATGTTTTTTCCCCTGAGAATGTTTAAGTTACTTGAACGAATCCGAGAGAGAAAAAAAATTTAAATCAACGTTTTTGAATAATAAATATACGTATAATTACATTAAAGTCTTCAATTTAAGTAGAAAAGTAGAAAGACAAGAAAATTTGAAAAATATACTTGAAAACAATTCGAATTCTGCATCATATCAATAAAATTCATGTTCATTCTTTTTTTTCTGAATCACTTTGGTATGTTTATTATAACGTTTTATACAACAGTTTTAATTGTTATGACTATTTCGCAGAAATGTCGAAACTGGCTAGTAATTCTTAAAGCTCACACTGAAATATTTTGAAAGAAAGAATTTCCATAGGTAATATATAGAAGGTGTTTTATAATCACTACTTTTAATGTTTATATTTAGAATCCTTGACAAAAAAGATGAAAGAATGTAGATAATATGAGCAGCAACTTGATGTTTATCGAGAATAAAAACACTTCATCGAAAAAATTCACGAATCTTTAACAAAAAAGACAAAAATAAAAATGTCTAAGCCTGATTCATTGCTAGAAGAAACTGGAGATAATACTCTTAAAATATCTTTAAGATTTGTCGGGCAATTCCACAGATTTTGTTTTAAAACATTTTTTTCTTTTTTTAAGCTTTTTCTTCAATAGTGAATAGCCAGATTTTGAAAACGCTTTTGTTTTTTCTTACTTTAATTATTAAGTATAATTTTTTTTAAAAATTCGCTTTAAATTAAAAATTAGTAAGTTGCTGCGCTTAAATAAAGTGAACGCATGGTAATATTTAAGATCGCTTTTACGCATTTAAAAAAAAAAAGCTAGAAATCAAGTTAAATTCCAAAAAAATTTAAATATGCCTAAAACTGAAATTTCTACGGTACTAAACCTATCTTCTCCATCTACATTTATATAGTAATATCTTCTATTATTATCATATAGTAATATATACTTTAAAGGTAACATAATACTATATCTTTTTTATGTCTTACCCACTATCTCAAAATAAGAAACTATATTTTATAATTTATATTTTTTTTGAAAAAAATTTTATATCGACACAAACTTTCGCATGGGGTGATTGCAAATTTTCCAAATATGATGGGCGAAATTATTCAGAAGTGATGGAAAAAAACACAAGATATATGTCCCAATTAAATTGATATACAGAAATAATCATAATTTTGTCACCGGCTGGAGATGTTATCGTACACTTAATATGACAAAACATAATTTTTCTTTTCAGGAACAAGTTTCTGAAAAAGAAAAAAAAAAAGATTTTTTATACAACAATTTTTTTATTTTCTTTTTATATTTTTTCTTGGTATGTCCTTGAAATAAAGATACTAAACTAGTTTTGTTCTTTCTTTTTCAAACAATCAAGGTTACACTGTTCAAAAAAATTGCGCTGTAAAAGCTTCTCATTCTCAGAACAGAAAAATTATTAAATAAAGAACATGATATTTTTTGAGAAACATTCTGCAGTGAAAATGTTATTTATGAGGACGTTAAATTTTAAGTCAGAGTTTTTTTTTTTTCTAATTTTGTGCTCGGAGAAAAATATTCTGGTAAAAATGCCGTAATGCATTTTAACGAGATTTCTAGTTGAATTTCCCATAATTCTGGTTTATAAAACCAAAATATACGGTAGTTGAGATATTCATTTGGTAATTTTTGGATTTATGTGGGAAGGCTTTTTCCAGAGGTTTTGGTTATCAAAATTATACTTCTTGTTACCACACATTTAGTGAAAAATACAAAACTGAAAAATTTATTTTACCGAATAAATGGCTTTTGTGCCATGCTCCGAGGTATCATAATAAAATTACCAAATTTTATCACATTTATTAAATTTTGCCACACACTATAAAACTATACTTTTTGTGTATTTTACCAAAATCATTACCAAAGCTCTTCGGTAAAAATCTCCGAGGTTTTTGGTTTTCCCATAGAGTCAGCAACACGTTAGTCTTTACCACATTCTGGTAGTTTTAACAATACTTTTTTCTCAATATACAAAAACCAGTTTCAAGATTCTAAAAGAAAAAATTTTAGTCGACCGAAAACTGATTCAATTTGACTTCTTGAGAATTCATTTGAATTTTATATTGATATTTCATATAAAAAGTTTCTAACTCTAGATGTTTCTAATAAATAAATACTATGAAGGCATTATTAATTCATTATAAAGTAATTTTTTACCACGCATTTAATAAAAGATACAAAACGTAAAAGAAAATTTAACAAAATAGTTTGTTCTTACATAAGATATCCTCATAAAAATACCAAATTTTACCCCATTTACCAAATTTTATCACTTGTTATTAAACCATATTTTATTGTTAATTTTGCTAAAATCATTACCAAAGACCATACTTTTCCCCCCAATATGCCACATAATTAATTTAGAAAAATTTGGTAGGAGAATTCTTTGCAACCACATTCTCTTACATTTGAACATAAGTAAAATGTAAAATTTTGTTAACATTTCTAACTGGTTTTGTAGCTCAAAAGTTAAATGAAGCAAATCTTAGATTTTCCACTACTTAACTTACACGCAATATAAATATTTTCTCATTATCTTTTCGACATTAGTTGGTAAGTTACATAAGCAGACGCTCCATGAAAATCAGATCAATCAATGATTCATGAATTTTAATTTTCAATTCACTGCTGAAAAATAGTCCACCAAACTATATCGTTGCGGAAGTCATCAATTATGTTTAACAATAAAGACACTATTAGAGCAGATTGTTATTATTGTGAATAAATATTTTTGCAAATAAGCTTTGAGGAGAAGCTTAATGAACGCTTCACGAGGCAAGTCGGTTTAAAAAATTACAATAATTTTTGTTAAATTAAATGGATGTTCTTGTTCTTTCCCTAATTATCTTGCTAATTGACATTTTCAAAGTCACGTAAGCAAACTTTAAAAATTAGTCAAATAATTATAGTAAATAGAATTTTTCTTGAAAATTTAGTAAAAAAAAAAATATTCAAATTTCTCTATACGTGTATTAATAATTTATTCTAAACAATAAAAATAATACTAGCTCTAATATAAATAATCAAAGCAATTTTTGCAAACAAATGGAATATTACATTTCAATTACCTCAAAGGTTTTCTTCAATAATAACCATTATCTTACCTCAAAATTATATTTATTAAACATAAAGAGCATGGCAATTACACTGAAACACATTTTCACTCTCATAAATAAGCTATTAGAGGTTTATCGGTGAATAATAAACTAGTTTATTATACGGATATAGCATGTAATTAAACTATCATATCTCAAAAAACCTATGGACGTGGTGACTTATTGCTAAAATGTTTTATTATGCAAAATCTGCTCAACAAGGGCAAATGATATCAAGCGGTCTGATTATTTAAAAAAGTATATTATAATGCAAATGACTTTGTCACTCTACGTGTTAATTAACTTTTATTTCACATTTAAAAAATGAGTGAGGTCGTTTTTTTATTATTATTATCAAATGAAATACTTTAGGATAGTCAAATACTCATTAAAATGTGAATAGAATTATTGAAGAATTTATAGGCACGCATTAATGATAGTTTTATGCAAAATAAATTAAGAATCAGCAATAAAAATCTTCAAAATTTAACCTTTTTAATTTGGCATCAAGCATCAAGTCACATATTCGGAAATATTTATGCGAAAAAAAATTAAAAATTAAAATTAATTAATGTTATAAAATTATCCCTTTTTATTTTCATGTTTAAAATTATGAAGCATTTAATTACATGTTCGAAAATATTTTAATGCAAATAAATTAAGAGTAAAAAAATAAAAATAGAAATTTGTCAAATTATTTTTATTTTTTAATTTTTACACTCAAACTTATGATAACGTCACATTTTTAAAAACATATTTTATGCAAAATGAAATAAAAATCGTAAATGAAAAAAATATCAAAATAGCTTATTTTTATTTAATGTTCTGAGCTAAACACTCGAACTTTTTTCTTTCAATTTAGTTTTACTTGTTTTCTTTTAGGTTAGTTTCAGTTGAAACTTTCATCACAGAAAAGAAATATTAAAGTCACAAATCAAAGAAACACGTTTAAGTAGAGTAAAAATATAATTCTCTTTGAAAACTGTTTGAGACTATTTTTTAAATAATAAATTAGAAATTGTTAATGAAAAAAAAAATTTTTTTTCAATAATTATAACTATTGATATTTTCCCCTTAACTGATTTAAGCTCAAATTTTTATCTCTATACTCTATTTATAAAATGAACATATTCATTGAGAAAATAAGTTATTTAAGGAATTAAAGAGAAAAGTTAATTTACAGCGATTAAGAGCATATAAATGAAAAAAACAAAAATGCTCATATTTAAGGGATTCAAGAGAAAATCAAATTCCTTTTGGTAAAGAACCTGTAAATCAATGAAACCGATTAATGATGGAATTCAAAAGAAAATTTAATTCGCAGCAATGATCATGTAAATAAAAAAAAATGCCCATATGTATGAAATGCAAGCAAAAATTAAATTCAATTTGGTAAAGAACATTTAAATCAATGAAAGCGATTGCTGAAGAAATTCAGATGAAAATTCAATTCGAAACGATTAAACGATTGAGAACATACAAATCAAAAAAAAAAAAAAAAAAAAAAAAAAGAAGAAGAAGAAAATGCCCGTATTTATGGAATACAAGCGGAAATTTAATTCATTTTGGTAAAGAGCGTGTAAATCAATGAAAGCCGTTGTTCGTGAAATTCGGAAGAAAATTTAATTCACGATAAGTCGTTTAGAAAGAGACTGCAAATGTTGATGATAATTTGAAATAAAATTCAATTCAATTCAATATAGAGCTCATTAATCAAAGAAAGAAGGCTTTACTAAAATCGAGGAGAAAATTTAATTCCTCAAGTAGAATTCCACATAGAGCCCAATGTAGACGAGCTTGGTAATTTGCAACACTTCTCAACCTTCATTGAACTAAAGCTCAGCAAGTTCTGGCAATTTTTATTAATATTTTATGCATTGATTTATTAAATTTGCAAACACATTAATCATCATGGTTCAAAATTTAAACTTACATGATTCACAATAAATTCGTAAATGATCCAATTTTAGAATAACTTTTTTCTAAACAAACTATACCAATTTAAATCTTCAATCAGCATTTTTAGAAAAATAATTTGATATTATCTTTTGAAACATCTTTGTTTTCGTGTAATTTATGTTAAAAGAACTCTCAGTCATCAAAGGAAATGGTTGTAATAATTTCACGCATGAAAAATCAAAACACAGTTTAATAAACTATTCAATATTTCTAACAGAGTCTATTTATTGCTGTTTAGTTTTGATTAACTTTTTATCTTCTATCTTTAGAAGTTCTAAGCGTTGTTGAACATCTTTTTCTCCTTATCTTACAAAGTGAAATATTAACTCTATTTTTGAAATTAATTTAGTTTTAAAATAGCTGTTAAAAAAGAAAACCATCGAGAGAGCGAGATATCACGGAAAGAGTCTTTTAAACATACGCAACGTAGAAATTATTAAGTGACATATTTTTTTTTTATTTAACAGCATGCTACAAGAATGAATACTATTAGGTAAAAATTTTCTATATATATATATATATATATATATATATATATATATATATATATATATATATATATATATATATATATATATATATATATATATATATATATATATATATATATATATATATATATATATATATAATATATATATTATATATATATATATAATATATATATATAATATATATATATTATATATATATATATATATATATATATATATATATAATATATATATTATATATATATATATAATATATATATATAATATATATATATTATATATATATATATTATATATATATATATATATATATAATATATATATATATATATATATATATTATATATATATATATATATATATATATATATATATATATATATATATAATATATATATATATATATATAATATATATATATATACGAGGGTTGCTATTTATATTTCTGGCCTTGGCAACAGTAAGTGTTGCTAGGCGACCGCAGACGATTTTAATCGAAAGTTTGATATTTTTAAACATAAATTCAGCAGACGATTTACCATTATTGCTTCATTTGTGTTGTTGACAGTAAATTGAAAAGTTCTTCTCTTTCAAAAAATGGAATTGAATCGTGAACATTTTCGTGCCATTATTTTTCATAACTTTCGACGTGGATTGTCAAGGCAAGAGTGCTTCGATGAACTTAATTCTTTATTCAGCGATAAAGTGCCATCCTACAGCACTGTAAAAAATTGGTATAACGAATTTAATTGTGGTCGATGTTCGATCCAGGACGAATCCCGTGCAGGTCGTCCAAAATCCGTTGTTGTGCCAGAAAAGATCGATGCTGTGCGTGATCTGATAAAGCAAGATCGTCATGTGACATACCGTGAGATAGAGGCGTCTTTGGACATTAGTATGACTAGCATCAATAAAATATTGCATGAACATTTGAGCGTAAAAAAAATTTGTTCGCGTTGGATCCCGCATAATCTGACAAACGCTCAAAAAAAGGCTCGTGTCGATTGGTGCAAGGAAATGTAGGAAAAATACGTTCAAGTTACATCAAAGGCTGTGTATAACATCTACACAGGTGACGAATCATAGATCTATGCATATGAGCCGGAAACAAAACAGCAATCAACTGTATGGGTCTTCCAAGACGAGGCAAAACCAACAAAAGTTGTTCGAGGAAGAAGCACATCGAAACAAATGATTGCCTGTTTCTTCGGCATTAACGGTCATGTGGCAACAGTGGCGTTAGAGCAACGCAGGACGGTCAATTCTGAATGGTACACAACCATTTGTTTGCCAGAAGTCATCGGAGAAATTCGAAAAAAGCAGAAGAACAGGCGAATCATTCTTCATCATGACAATGTGAGCTCTCACACATCGACTCAAACAAAGGCATTTCTGACGGAGCGAAAGATCGAACTGATGGGTCATCCACCGTACAGCCCTGATTTGGCACCCAATGACTTCTTCTTATTCCCACACATCAAAAATAAATTACGTGGACAACGATTTTCGACCCCGAAGAAGCGGTTGATGCATTAAAAACGCATGTTTCGGACTGGAAAAAGTGCTTTGAAAATTGGTTCAAACGCATGCAAAAGTGTATTGATCATCATGGAGAATATTTTGAAAAACAATAAAACCAATTTCGATCCTACATATTTGTTTTTTCATTATTAGGCCAGAAATATAAATAGCAACCCTCGTATATATATATATATATATGATAAAAACAATTCGAATAAAATTAAATGTCCTTGTTTATTAGGAGAAATAAAACCATAATTTAAAAGACAATTATGTGTATCTGGACTCAAGTAAAAGAAAGCTTGTGATTCTAATGATTATAACTTTCATAACTTTAAAGTTATGGTCCGAGCACCAGGCGTCAAATCAGAAGAAGTAATTAATCACTCTCGCTAGTATTTAAAACTGACAATCAAATGCAGCTTGCATGCCTATTCACTATCTTGCGTCAATAAAAGGAAACATTTTTTCGACTCAAATATGAAACAAACACTTTTTTTTTGTTATACTTTTTGATTAAGAGCAATTTGATTGATTTCAATAACAATTCATCAATTTTAATAACAATTATCATTTTATCACATACTGGCAACAGTTTAATGGATATATTTATTAATATGTATTTAAAGTCTCTTTGTTGTTTAGAGTAATGTAATAAATACTTTTTTCAATTGGTTTGCAAACACGTTTTAAAATTTCTGCTTTTTTTCCCCCTTCGAAATACCATCTAAGTAAATTATTTAAAACTAAAGTTAAAATAATTCTACTTTTCTTCTTTTTTTTTTGAAGTAAAATAAATTTGAAATATGTTGAATGCTGCTTTATTAGTGTTCCTATCTTTCTTAGATTTTTTTATTACTATTCTAATTAATATTCTTTCGGAAGTAAAATAAATTGGAAATATTGCGAATGTTGTTTTATTCATGTTTGTATTTTGTTTACATTTTGTAATTACAATTCTAATTACCATTCTTTTAAGAAATAAAATTAATTGAAATTATGCTGAATGTTGTTTTATTAGTTCTATTTGGTTTGGATTTTGTAATTACTATTCTTTTGCGAGTAAAATAAATTGGAAATATAGTGAATGTTGTTTTATTAGTGTTTCGATTTTGCTTAGATTTTGTCATTACTATTCTTAAACTTTCTATTTAATCTTTATCGAGATATTCATACATACCTTTAGTTTTTTTGAAAGAAAAAAAATTATAGAAAGAGTTTTTGTACAATTTTCTTTTTTTTGTTGTATCGATTAAAAACTTATAAGCATTGTTTTTGATGCAAAATACTGAAAAATGATTGTAAATGTACAAAAAAATTAATTATTAGTCCAAAATTTTTCTAATATCACTATTTGAGCTGTTAAAAAAGTGTTTAATAATATAGTTAGAAAATCTTAATGATAACTTTAATTTTAATTAACGAATCACTTAAAGGGTCTAGGTGGTTTTGTTTACATCGAAGAAGCAACAACATTTTTTTGTCTTTCTGCAATTAATAAAAAAATTTTAATTAGTACTCTGAATTATTTTACCTTAGTTTAACAAATGCACATTATTTAATTGAGAGTATTTTTGTAAAATAATGCTAAGACCTTTTATAATTTTATTTTTTGGAGCTAAAGCTTGAACAAAAAAAAAAAAGCTATGTTGTCTTGGAGTATGAGAGAAATCATAAAAATCATGTTAATAGTAAAACTTAATTTTTTTTTAGATTGTTATCAAAAACATATTTTATATATAATATGTTTACTAATACCCAAGTGCTTGTACGGACTTAAGCAACATACGAACAAATTACTAAGTTTTAACTTCATAAGTTCATAAGAAAGTCGCTTAATCCTGCGCGGCAGTGAAAAAGTGTGAATTGAGAAAAACAAATTCAAAAACAAAACTTAGAGTGAATAATTTTAAACAAAATACTTGAGTATGTAGACGATTTCAAATTAGAAAAAATAGGTGTGCTATTTTATCTTTTCAGTGGGAGGGTTTCAGTAGTTTTGCTATAATGTTGAAACGTTGCCTTAAGTTGCTGTAAATATTTTATTATTGTCTTATAACTGTATCAAATTGCTCAGAGTAACACTGAGCATAGCAAATATTTTCTTTTCGAAAATTTTGCTTGGAAAAAAACCATTTTGACCCCTAAGTTATTAGTTTTAATAACTAATAACAATAAATTAAGAAGTTGAACAACGAACTGCTTATTGCATAATAATAAATTTTGAATATTTGGGAAGCTTTGAAGACATAGATAGCCAATTGAAACAACGAATCACTAACAAGCTCACTAATTTATTAAAATAATTTAATATCTAACAGAATATATTTTTAATTGAGATATTAATTATGTAGATGTAATTACTACATACTCATTCAGTATCCATTTTTGCTGTCTTAATTAATATATTCTTAGACCACGTCGCTTTTATACTAATGTCTGACTAAAGTAATTTTCCTATAACCTGTAAGCATTATTTGGTACTCCCTATTAATACCTACCAGTGAAAGCATTAATTGGATTTATCAAAAATGATCAAACCAGTGGTGAATTTAAGGTGATTTATGTAATTTCCCTTTAATTACTTTAATCACCTTTTAACAAAAAGATATTTTATATAAGATCATCATGATTCAGATATATTTTTCAAAATGAGTTAATTATTGCAACTGGAAGAGAAATAAATATATCTCCTAAGAATTAGTGGCAGTTTCAAGACTTTAAGTTGAAATTGCTTTGAAAAATAATTAAAGTTGCCAAATATGAAGTGAAGAAAAAATGCAAAAGTATATCTATTGATCATTAATAAATATTGATCATTAATATATATTGATCCTTAATTTATATATTCATTTATTTAGCCAATATTACAATAGAATACCTTTGTGTCAAATCATTCTCTACTATTCACAAATGAAATTTTCGCTGAATAGAGTTCTAAATGACAAATTCTTTTAGTATTGTAATTGGTAATTATCTTAGTTATTTATCAAACTGTCTTCAGTGGGGTGTGGACCTCACGTCAGAAAATCATTAATCTACAACGAAGTCTAGATGAATTCGTATAGTGAGGCGAAGTATAAGCAAACTAGAAATCCCAATAATAAAACTTTTTCTATGATTTTTTTTAATTTTTATTATCAGCATTTACTACTAAAGTCAACTATCATTCCAAATAATTTCAAACTCAAATATGTCATTATCTCTGATATCATCAGCCAATTAATATGACAGCCAATTTTATATCAGTTAACGTAGTTACGATGCCTGTTCTGAAACAGAAATTCCGTAACCTGAAACGAGATTGAAAGCTTTCACACCCTACGCAATAAATGTTGTAAATTAGATACAGAAGACAAATATTAAACAAGCATGAAACTGTAATAAATGAATGGGAAGAAAGTAAAGTCTACATTTATTGCGTAATGTTTACTTCAGTTTGAAGACTGCTGTTGGCAGCATATGTATGTTTTCATGAAATTGTGTTAATGCTTATACAATTATTTATCGCGGTAAATTATCGTTTCCTTATCACGGAAATAAAATAGTTATTTGTGAACTAATAAATATATATGCTGAAACATATGCAAAAAATCTACACAAGTCAACATGGTTGAGTTTAGTGAACCAGGATTGGGCAAGTAGTTTGTTTAAGAAATGTTATGCTTACAATTACTTATTAAAAATAGTAAAACAAATTCATTATATCGTACATGTTCATTAAAAATTCATTACAACTTGAAATTTACACAAATAATTGATTAAGTAAGAGTAAAATTAATTAGTTGTACTCTAAAGATCATTAATTATATTTTGGGTTGTAATCACAAGGAAATCTAAGTAGCGTTTTTTTCCCGATTTGAAGTTCTGTAGTAGATAGCGCGATATATTCTAGATATTATCTAACATGAGAGCATTTTTTCTATATTGTAAAATATAGAAAAATGAGCAAAAGAAACACTGATTTTCAAATACCAAATTGGTGCTGTTGTGATCAATGTGTACTAGTAGTTAGGGAACTCTAATTGAATAAATCATAAAATTAATAGCTCTAATTATCTTTTATCAAAATCTGTTTTTTAAAAGCTCATTGCCATTGAAATACATTTTTTAAAACTAATAAATGAGTTTAGTGATTCTTTAATTATTGCGACTAAAAGATAACTAAATAATAAATATATGCCAAGTATTAACAGCAATTTTAAAAGTATAAGTAAAAATTATTTTGAAAAATAATTGAGGTTTTCAAATACCTTACCCTACAATAATAGAACTGACACGCTAAGTTTTGGACATTTATTCAAATTTCTAAAGAAATACTTAAATAATTATTTTATACCTTTAAAAGGGTTTAAAGCATGTAATTTCAAAAGTTACTGAAAAAATATCGCAGCAAAATTATACAATATTTTTTCTTAGTTTTTTTTTCCGCATATGTGTGTAGTATGAAGGGACTGCTTAAAATGCTCATATCTTACGCAATTTGGAACGAAATTTGTTTTCAAATTTTAAAATATTTTTGTAATTAATTAAAAATTGCTCCAAAAACGTCTATATAATTTTCTTTCTTCAGAGTCATAGTAAGAAATCACAAGGTCAAAAATTTTTTTTTATAAAATTATTCATATAGCCATTAAAAATTGAGTAAGGTTTTTGAAACTTAATGCAGACATAATTAATCAATAAAATTTAAAAACTTATTACCCAATTTTCTTGCATAGGATGTTCAAAAACATTATTTTTTTCGTTTGAAATTTATAGTCGGTTTTTCAAATTACAAAAAAATTTAAACTTTATTAATAGGTATGAGAAATCACGAGATCTGAAAGCCCGGTAAACTAAATAATAAGTCTCGATCAAAATATTTCTTGAAATTTCTTTTTAAAAAAATTTAAGAGCCTTTTTTTATTACTGTACACTGTAAAAAATTCAGAATTAAATTACTTTAAATCACACTAGCCCTCTGGGTGCATTATCTCTTTTACTTTAAGGTAAATTTTTTTTTAAACTTAAAATCCCTTTTAACCGTAAAATCCATTTTTACCGTCAAATTTTATACCATAATTTTTACAGTAATATTAATTTAAGGACAGTAATTCAGTAGTTTTACTGTAAATATTACTTTAAAACTACAACTACGGTAAATTTATGTTTACATTCCGTAAAACTTTACGTTGAAATTGAATTTTACAGTAAGAAAAAAAAGGCACCTTGAGTGCCGGTACTTTTTACCATAATTTTTAACAGTTTAGGGTAGCGTAAATTTTGAAACCAAATTTTTAAAATGTTTAGTTAAATTTTTTTTAAAATTTTTTCTTTAGTTTTGATTCACACATATGTACAATGAACGAAAAAATTATAATAATTCATAAAATTAAAAAAATAAAATTGCAGAAGGGGGAATAATCAAAACAAGCTAAAAGTATGACTTTTTTTTAAAATGTGGTCGCAAAGTTAATTTATAATTTTGTTTGTTTTCTAGTGTTCGTAAATAATGAACTAAAAAGTGTTATAATAATAAAGAATTTTAAACGCATTAATTATTTTTTTGAGTCGTGGTGACCCAGGGAATAGAGCGTTTGCTTTTCAATGAGGTGAACCGGGTTCGAATCCCAGCGATAGTTGGTTGATACGAATTCCACACCTAGTTCGCACCGACCACAGTGTTGATGTAAAATATCCTCAGTGATTCACGGATCATGGTTGAGATTCCCTTTGCCATAAGGTTAAACGTAGGATGTTTTCGTGGTTTTCCCCTCCATGTACCGCAAATGCGGCTTAGTTCCTTCAAAAAGTACTCCGCGTTCCTTTTTTTCTGGATTGAGTTCAAAATTACAAGGCTACTGAGTTGAATATTATAAACATTATATATATATATTTTTTTCTTTTCTTTTTTTCTCTAATATATATATATATATATATATATATATATATATATATATATATATATATATATATATATATATATATATATATATATATATATATATATATATATATATATATATATGCACACTGCAAGTTAGGTGTGAAGAAGTAATTAACTTTTTCGCTAGTGTATAGGACTACCAATCAGTTTTAAGGTATATGACTTATTCTCACTTTCTGGTTTCAATAAATTAAAACACCTTTACGAGTTTTCGGTTGTTGTTTTTTTTGTTTTTAATACTTGGTATTAAGAGAAGCTTGTTTTATGAGAAATAACTAATTCATCGCGTTGGCGCTGAACGTAATGTCGGAACATGGATTTAATAGACGAGGTTTATTGATATGTATTTTAAATGGCGTTGTTGTTTAGAGTAATGAATTAAATACCTGTTTTGCAGGTGTTTTTTAAGCACGCCTTTAAAATTTCTGTTTAGTTTTCCTTGAAATAACTTCTTAGTCAATTATTTAGAATTATTCCATTTTTCTCTTCAGCACAGGTGAAATAAATTAGAAACATATTGATTGTTGCTGCCTTATTTTTGTTTCTGTTATGTTTATGGTTATTTGATTTCTTTCCTTACAATATTTAAGAGATTTTCAAAATACATGTTTATTCATTTAGGTGGAAAAAGTGTCTTAATGGATGCAGTTTCCCATAGATAGAAATTGATTTACGATAAAAATATCAACCATTTTTGAATAATTTCAATTTATCTGTTGCATCAATTAAAAGATAATATCGTTACTTCTATAGGAATGATTAAAATGCTTACAAATACAGAAAATAAAATTACATTTTTAGTTCAAAATGATTTTAATATCGCCATTTAAATTGTTAAAAAAACCTAAAATGTATACTTAGAAATTCTAACAAATTTTAACTTAAATTTAAGTGAACCAAGCGGTATTCTAATTTTCAACCCCTCCTCCAATCCTAGTACCTTAATTATTTGTAAACAATATATGTATTAACCAAATTTTCCCCCGTCTATCTGTTATCTGCGGCTTTGCCTACGCGGAAATACTTCGATTTTTATAATTTAATCTTTAAAATCTATTCTTTTATAACGTAAATATTAATGTTTCCAAATTGAGAGAAAAATTTTGAAATGTAGTCATGAGTGCGCTTTGTCTGCAAAAATAAAATTAATCTTGGCGATTTATTCATGGTTAAAATGGTAGTTTTTGATAACTTGTAAGTTAATAATTATTTTGAAACTTACCGACTGGCGAGTGACTCATCGGGTTCTTTCATTGCAAGCATAGATGCAGGAGAAAGTAAACGGAAAGAAAAAAAAAATTGGTAAAATTTCGTTACTGTATGGTTATGAAATTTCTTATAAAGAGAAACATTAATTCCGGTAATAAAAATGCACGGTAGTTAAAACATTTATTTGGTAATTTT
Organism: Parasteatoda lunata; assembly: GCA_949128135.1. Taxonomy (NCBI): domain Eukaryota; kingdom Metazoa; phylum Arthropoda; class Arachnida; order Araneae; family Theridiidae; genus Parasteatoda; species Parasteatoda lunata. The sequence continues at coordinate 52,814,183 of OX421972.1, read as the reverse complement.
TCACTTTCTATGGTAATGGCTTACCGGAAATTCTGGTTTCTAGTTTAAAATTATAGTTTTTATCACCGCAGATTTAAAAAAAAAATACAAAACTGAGATGAAAATTTAATTAAAATTGACTTTTTTGCCATTCTTTAAGGAAATATGATAAAATTACCAAATTTTACTGCATTTACCAAATGTTATCACATATTATAAGACCACAATTTTATTGTTAATTTTACCAAATTCATTCACCAAATTCACTTCGGAGGAAATTACCGAGTTTTGTGTTCCCAGTTCCCAAAGAGACAGAAACAAGGTAAATGTAAGCATATTCTGGTAGTTTTGACCAGTGTAGTCCTAGGAGTAGCATTTTATTTATGTCTCTCTAGAGTTGCAGAATGGGAAATTAGCGAATGCGAAGACATAAAATCTCAATTCTAATCTTCTGCAGGATGGCTCCCCTATTTGGGAGCCCCATGTCGAGCACTTCACGGTAGAATAGTTTCAAGATACCACGCAACAGTCAATTATCTGGGTGATAAATCTGGCCACCTTCCAGCTCACTAGGCCAATGATCTATTGAGGTAGGTAGGTACTTTGCCTCGAACTAGAGCTACACAATAGGCTATTGGCGACGGTCTGGGAAAAATCCATGAGGAGGATCCGAAGATATGCCGTCACAATTTTGTGGTGGTCTCTACCTCAATTTAGACATAGATCTGAAGCGGAAGGAAATGTACTCCAGATACTGCTCATTTACTCATAGTGTTGCTCAGTGACCGACCACAGGACTGCCGATTCTACAGATTTTACAAACACGTATATCGCATGTACTCGATGGATCTTAGTGGTATATCGGCTTAGTATCGAGCTCGGGCACCACTGGACCGAAGTCCAATTCTCTAACCACTGGGCTACCGAGACCCTGGATCTGTTGAGAAGTTTGTGTTCTATAAAATACTTCCGTTCAGAAATGGATTGTTTGATAAAAGTAACCTTTAAAGACAATTTCTTTTGTATTAAAAATGAGTTCAAGTTGACATTGAATTTACTCATATTTTTTTCTGAAGAGGGTGGACCACACGTCGGGAAAAATAGACTTACAACAAAGTTCAAATGGAATGTTATGGTAATATGCAAAACAGGAAATTAGAAACGTGATTAAAAAAAAATTTGTTTTATTCATAGCATCCACTTCTAATGGTTACTAACATTCTAAATAAAGTTTGTAAACGTTATTGAACTTATAATTTTCAATTCAAGGATTTTTCTTATCTCTTTATTATCAGTTAACTAATATGACAACTAATATTATATCTGTTATGTTTTTTCTTAGGATGATCGCCTTGAAACAGTAAGCCCAGTGCGTTCAACAAGACTGGAAACTTTCACATACTGAGCAATATTGAATAAATAAAAACAGATAGAGATGGCGACAACATTAAACAAGCAAGAAATTAAATAAATGAATACCTACAATGAAGAAAGAAGAAATGGAGTATTATTTATTTCAATTGGCAGCTTTTGTGTATTTTCCTGAAATTGTGTTAATGTTTTTACGATTGAGAAAGGCAGAGATTTATCATTTCCTTATCAAATGTATTACTGCATTTAAAAAAAAAGAACTTATTTGTCAATTAATAAATATATAGAGACAATGAGTACGTAGCAATCTGCTTGGGTTATTGGACAGGAATTTGTCAGATGAAGTTCATTGGAAAAATGTTACGTTTAGGATTAAGTAGGAAAAATAATAAATCAAATTAAGTATATAGTAAATGTTCATCAGTTATATAACATAATTCATGGAAGAGGGTAATCAACATAATTAATTGATGAAGTAAAAATGTAATTAATTAGTTGCATGCTGGAAGTTACTAATTAATTTTTGGGTTGAAACCTAGCTAAATCTCCAGATTTAAAATTCTTCAGTATGTCGTGAAGTATGTATCTATTAGATAATATCTGAAGTGGGGAATTTTTTTCTATTAATCTAGGAATATAGATATTATATTTACAAGAAAAATCAATTTTTAATAGAAATTTCAAAAGTATAAGTTGAAATTGCTTTGAGAAATAAATAAATTTCACGAATACACTTTTGGAAACTAATTTTTGAAATTTTTTGTTACAATATTTTTTAGTTCTGATTTATGCTTGCATTACGTACTATTATAATATAATATTAACACATTTAAGGTTGAAAAATAATAGTTTTGTTCGTATAAATCAGTGTTCCCCAACCACCGGTCCGCCCATTTCATTGAAACTGAATTTAAATTCCTAGGTTTATACCCCAAATTAAAAATATATGTGTTCCATTAAAATTTTACTTATTTAAAAAAAAGGGGCCACCGAAGGTAGTGACATAAATTTTTTAATGTTTGTAATGTATCATTGTCTCCGATTACCCCCAGATGGAACCTTTTCATTTGCAAAGAAACAAGCTCAGAGTTCTCATTGATTTAACGTTCTAGTAGGTTCAAAAGTTAAATCACTTTATATTTATTTTTTGGTGTAACTGTATTTTATTTTGATGGTATGTTTAAATACAATTAAATTAAAATTAATAAATCAAAATAATCTAAAATATAAACAATCAATTTCACCCCCCCCCCCCTAGCGGGCCGCAGTAAAATTATCATACGTTGACAGGTCTGCGGCGATAAAAAGGTTGGGAAACATTGGTATAAATGATTTACAGTTACTATTGAAAAAACACACTTGATAAAAACGGTCAAAAATACATTTTTAAAAACAATTATTAGCATTATTGACTACAAATATTTAGCACTTAAAAGGATAAATAATTGTTCATTCAGCTTATGGGTAGTCTATTTTATTAGACATGTAAGCAGCAAACATTTTAAAAAAATTTTTATTGTATAGGGCTGAAAGATTTTATAATTATGTGTCATAATGATAATAACAAAAAAATCGCTCTTTGAGATATAAGAAAAAAACAGAAAGGTCTTGCTTTGTCGGTCCACGGGTAGTTTTTTTTTAAATGGATACCTGAATGTAACACTATCGTAGGTAAATCATGGCATTTGTCAATTCAGAAGCCCGCCTATCAGGTTCGTTTACCCACTCGTGACCAATCCAATTAAAATTTGATTTAAAGCACATGGTTAGGCATACTCACTATACTTCTTCTCGAGTTGCAACTACACAATTATCACAACTACTGCTTTATATGAGAATTAAAAAAATAAAATTTAAATGTTTTTGAGAGTTAAAATAATTTTACGTAAAATTTAATTTTTATTTTATGGATATCGTTGTTGCGCGCAATGTAAAGTCAGGTTGGCTAACGCAATGAACTGACTGTTGAGTTTATAATTCTTTTTCCAGATAATGTTTTCATACATTATCTACGCTGGTAGTTTTCTTGAAAAAAAGTAAAAATGCGAGTCATTAGGAGTGTATGGTATGCTAGCTCAAATTTAATTTTTTTTTTTATTCGTTATAATGCCATAGAAAATTTATGACTTCTGATGACTAAAGGGTAAAAAATATAAATAAAATTAATTTATACCTTTCGAGCCTGAAAATTCCGTAATCTTAAGATGCCGTATTCTGAAAAATTCAAATTTTTACGATACTTTTTGCTGTTTTTATAGAGGCATGTTCCTGGATTTAAAAGCTCAAAATAGTAGGTATTAAAAAGCACTGAAAATCGTGTTAATTAATTAATTCCACCAACTAGAAATCTATAAGTTATAATCTATAGTTAGAAATCTATAAGTCACACAACGCCATCAAAATTCATAATATTTTTTTATGCAAATAAAGATAGATCACAATTTAAGAGCAAAACAACTTATCTGTGACATATTTTTATCCAAATATCCTTTTTAGAAATCAAATTATTTGAGATTGTATGTTGCATTTATAATCATAATTTTATATTCATTATTAGAAGCTAAGTATTTGTATAAAATGGCGGCATTTCAAGGAATTATCAGAATTGACATCGTCTTTAATGATTCGTGGATAAAAGTATTTAGCAATCTGATTTATGGGCAAAGTTAGGCAGGGTTGTCTTAGATAACAAAGATGTTCCAAAAATCGACCATCCCCAAACTCAGCTCTGCAATCGTTTCCTGGGGCATTTTTCATGAATTTCACACACCGCTTAATTGCTAAGTGTGAAGAGGCCTGGGCTTAACGGGTAATTGTTGTCTTATCTGTTATAAATCACCCAAGTATTGATGATGAATTCAGTTATAACACATATTTTTTAGTAATTATGATTTAAGTTATTTGTGCATTACAGATACGTTTTAAGGGGAAAAAAAACTGCATTTTGAAATTTTTTTAGTTATTCTAAAAATCATTTTTTTTTTTTTTTTTTTTTTTTTTTTTTTTACATTCGAAATCTTAGTGTTTTTTTTTTTTTTTTTAATTTTATTTAGATTTTTTTTATTGCACTTAAAACCAGAATATGTTTACAGTTAAATTTTTTAAATTTTTAAAACATCAAGGAAAAAAATCATCTATTAGATAAATAAAAACTTATTTTGAGCAGGTATACTTTTATATATCTTAATTTTAAATTCTTCAGTAATTATTCTCGAAAATTGCATTCATATAGGCTCTGAAACATCGAATTTAATGAATTGGCATCTTACTTGGCAAACTCGCCTAATCATTAAATTAAGATAAACCACCTGTTTATGAACCTATAGAATGCAGTTTTTGACAATGATAACTAAAAAATATAATATAAGTAAAAAATTAAGATATTTGAAATAAATAAAAGTGCTGGTAAAAAGCAACATCTCTAAAAGAGAGAAGGTCTCAGTCACGGATCAAATTAGTAGTCCGATGTAACGAACATAAAATGCGCAGTGGGGGATAAATAAGAAAGAAATCGCTACGCTTGGGCTACTAAACTGCGCAGTGGGGAAATATAAAAGATGTCATTACGTTTGGTCTACTTAAGAATGAAATTTCATGTTTATGATAACCCGTGCTGAGGCCTTCTCTCTTCTAGAAGGTATTCTTCGGAGGCACATGAAGAATATGTTTATAATAGGGATCACAATAGTATAGCATTTCTGGTCAGCGCTTTTCCCTGCGTTCGACTGTGCCGAACACTTGGTATGGTGTAAATATTTCACCGTTTGTAAATCAGGGTTTCTCGCTAGGTCTGTGGAAAATTGCTTATTGTACCAGATCTGTGTAAAACGCTTATTTTTAAGGTTCACCTAAAGATAAAATGTTGGGGTTGATTTTACTAGCAATTAATAAAATAATAATTTTGTCGTTCGAATTAGGCTTAGTATTACATAATTGTATGTATCTTAAAATATCATCTTAGTACCTGGTAAATAATATGTGTATAATTTATAATCTTTCTATTTTATTGTTGTGACTCTTAGATATATTTTATGAAAAGTTATATGTGATTGAAGTCGGTGCTTTCCGTTAGATGGACGCAAACGAAAAGTCATAAAAAATTTAACCTCCACTAACGTTTTATTTATTTATTTATTTTAATTTTAAAAAAAAATAGTTTAATTTCCTTACACCCGGATAACCGAAACAATAACAGAAATTCAATGGTAAACGGTTTTGAAATGTCAGTGGTAAGCAGTTACGGTGATTGCACGTAAAACATTTAAAACATTTCATAATTTTGTAGTGAATCATATATCTTAACCCATTTTTGGCCAAGGATAGAAATTTTATACAATGTGGTATTATTTTCATTGAAATATTTTAAATTACATTCATTAAGACAAAAAATGAGTTTCCTGATCGAAAAATAATATTTTATTTAAGAAATAAATGGTGCGTATACGCACCATTGGCCAGATCAATGAACAATCCGCTAAATTCAACGCTTATATTTTTGATGGAAACATTCGAAACATTTTGAATGCCAATGGACTTGGCATTTGATGCATAAACTAATCGTGTGGTTTTTGCTCTCGTTACATCGTCTGTTGGCTTTTTTATTCATGCTCATTTATTGTATGTTCGATTCTATCAGTCTGTACTTCTATTAGTAGAGCTGCGGATGATGGGCAACCTTTGATTGAATGGGTAACTTGTAATGAACAAGATTCTCGTGGTCTTCGTCTCCATGTAACGCAAATGCGGGTTAGTTCCATCAAAAAGTCCTCCACGATGGAAATTTCTTCCAAAATTTGATCCAGGAATCCTCTTGTCTTCTGGATTGAGTTCAAAATTACAAATCTACGGAGTTAAAATTAGAAGTCGTAAACCCAAGAATTGGATCGGATGTTCAACAATGGTTATATATATATATAAAAAAAAAACTTCTGTGCGACTGTATTTGGCATTTACAAGGGGAAAAATAGTAAAGTTACTAGCAACAATTGTTACCACAGCATTGTCGTTCCATTTTTTTTTTGCACATGTTTCTGTGTCCTTGCTGAATGCAATATCGTAAGAACCACGATGTTTTATAATTTTTTTTTCATATTGTGTTGTCATCTAATATGCGACCACGTATGAGATTTTCGCGAGCTGTGCCAGATGCAAAGAAACCCTTTTCTTTCAAAGTTTCAAATAAACTATAGGAAAAGAAAAAGTTATCAAAAATTAAATTTTTTCCACCTCAGGTATTGTAACAATGCTAAGTAACTTCAGAACAACGCTTGTTCCGTTTGGCATATTTTGTCAAACACTGTTAGCCTCAGCGAAATAAAAAACTCTGATAAAAATAAAAAACTTAACAATAGAACTCTGAATATACAACAAAACTTCAATCAAACTCTGAAACCTTCCATAAAAAGTGGGTTTTCAGATTTCGCCTATATCTCATGGATTAAGCCTATGGTGCGTTAACGCACTATTAAATTTGAATGAAAAAATTTAACTTTTTTTAGATATTTGTTTTATTTTAACTTTATCTTCAGAACTTACAACTTTAACCCATTATAAAAACTCAATTTATCTGGAGTGAAATAATTTTACAGTTTAAAAAAATTGACTTTTTCAATAACCGTTTGAAGTTCAAACATTAGCGTGTTTTGAAAATATCTCAACAGAAATTATTTACTCCAATTGAATTGAAAAAAATTAGTTTATATATATATATATATATATATATATATTGGACACCTATGCAAATGAATGCATCTGCGATCCTGAGATACGTCACGCCCTCTGCCGGTATATATCGTGTAGGGAGTAAGATCGGCATTAGTCCCATGCAAGATGCCACGCAGCTCTCTGATTTCGAAAAAGGTATAGTTGTCGGGTATCACAAAAATGGCCGATCCTTAAGGGGCATATCTAGCGAGCTGAATTACCCAAAATCGACAGTGGCTTATGTGATTATGAAGTGGAAGGTGAGCGGTGAGTGTCAGAATGTGCCCCGAGTCGGAAGACCTACGAAACTGGGAGACCGACGGGTGTTGTCCAGAGGAATTCTGAAGAACCGCACCCTGCCGATGGCCCGCATACTCCAGGAGTTTCAACAGGCATCTGGGAGTGTTGTTTCAATTAATACCATCCGTAAGTAAGCACATCTGATTGGTTTTCATGTTCGTGCTGCTGCCAATAAGTCTTTGATCCTAAAATCCAACCGCACTTCTCGGTTAATGTGGTGCAAAGCACATCGAAATTGGATCTTTGAACAGAATAAAGCGGTTCTTTGGAGCGACGAATCAAGATTCACCCTCTACCATTCGAATGGCAGGGTCTGGGTCTGGCGTATGCCTGGAGAACGTCTCCTGCCAAAATGCATTGTGCCAACAGTCAAGTTCGGTGGAGGTGGAATGATGGTCTGGGGGTGTTTCTCCCGGTATTGATTGGGACCCTCGGTCCCCATTGATGGTTAGCTCAACGCCAATGTCTACTGCACTATTTTGAATGACAATGTGCTTCCTACGTTGTGACAGTTTTACGGGGTAGACCCCTGTTACTTCCAGGACGACAATGCCAGCTGTCAAGTTGCAAGGGTCACCAAGGCTTGGTATGGTGCCAATGGGGTTAATCGAATGGACTGGCCTTCCCATATCCCAGACCTGAATCCAATCGAGAACCTCTGAGACGAGTTGGATTGCCGAATTAAGGGGTGCACTACCCGTCCTAAATCGGTGAAGGAACTTGCATGTCTTCTTCAAGCCGAGTGGAAGAAAGATCCACTAGCCGTCACACAAGGACTTGTGGAAAGTATGCCCTGGAGGGTTCACGCTGTAATTGCCTCTCGTGGAGGCTCTACCAACTATTGATTACGAATAAAGTTTGTTTTTCTTTTCAATCACACGTGTTCAAATACTTTTTGATAGGTAGTGTATATTGTACATGATCCTTGAGTTACGCTAAATTTCCGAAATTATTTTTTCGTAAATTCAGCAGTTATTTTATATAATAATCAAAGAGATTTATACAAGTGATATGTTAATTCACATGCGCCGTAAAATGCAATATCTCATTAAAATACTTTATAAATTAATTAAAAGATAGCGCTTTCAATATCAGTTTAAGTCTGTATAAATTTGTCAAAGATTATTTGAATTTACTCCTCATTTATCTGAAAAATCTACAAAAAGTGCTATTTCCAATAGATTTATTTATATTTGACTACTAAATATTGAAACTGTTACATTCCAAGTAAGTACATTCAAAATAAATTATTTTAATTTTTAAAACATTGTCAAAAATAAAAAATAATATTAAAAAAAAATAATAGACGCCCGGTGGCTGAGTGGTAGCGCTTCGCGCTCCCGTGCCACAGGTCCTGGGTTCGATCCTCGGGCCGGGCAAGGTTGACTCAGCCTTTCATCTCTTCAGTGGGTCGATAAATGAGTATCAAGCATGCTTGGGAACTAAACACTGGGGGTTTCGCGTTCGGCTGACCACCTAACCGGAACATCTGCTTCCGCACACCAGAGCCCAAGGTCAAGAAAACTGAGATGGGCACAGTAGGCCTTGGCCTTCTATGGTCTGTCACGTCACTGAGTTTAGTTTAGTTTTTTTAAATAAAAATTGTGTGCATACCAAATTTAAATTTGATTGTACTTGAACGCCACCTGTTAAAATGGATTGAAAACTTAACCAGTCAACATCCGTTGCATTTACAAATAAGTGACAACTTTTTTACTGTAGCTTTCAGATCATTAAAAATCTAAATATTTCTCTCTCACACACATTCTTTTATTTATTTATTTATTTGCAAACTTGTCTTACTATTTTTTTACAAAAGTTTTTATGCAATCGAACCGGTTTTCAACTACTATTTCGATAAATAATGACTATTGGTTATTATTTAATGTCACATTAATTAAACACTCGCAATGCACACCTAAAAACTAATGATCAAGCAAATAAAAAGATTTAAAGATACGGTTTTAGTTGAATATGATACATAAATATGTATTAGTTACGTTGTGTAAGAGAGGAAGTCACTTTAAGTATCATTTATTCAATCACAGGATATTATTGGCAATGTCACTTTCATAAGAAAATTCGGTAATTGAAACAATCAGCATGTGAAATATACGTTTGCTATTTAGATTTTGTTTTACTTTGTATGAACAGAGAATACTGACGAAGCAAAAGGTAATAATAAGCATAAATCATCTAAGTAGAAATTCATGTAAGTGAATAGAATTTATTACATATTTTACGTCTTAATGGAATAATTACATGAATCTTTTTTACTTGATTTATGCTTTTAATGTAAACGAATATTTTTACAATGATTTTAACACTAAAAGAATATAATTATGATAGTGGAAATATGTTTACCAGAATGAAACTTAACGTGGTACCGTCATGTGGGGCTACTTTGTGCAGGATTTCACAGTTTTTGAACTTTGACATGTAAAAAAACTATATTAATTCAAACTTTAGTAAAATTTATCGATATTATATTCATAACTGGACTCAGACGAGTGAATTCGATCAATATTGGCATTATTTGTATGTAATATTTACAAATAATAAGTCAAAACATACCTTGCACAAAGTAGCCCCCAAGTGGGGCTACTTTGGTATTTTCATGGTATTAATGGTATTTTCATACCCATTCGGCCAGAAGTGCACAATACTTCGACAGAACTTGCTCTTCAGTTTCTGTCAAAATCACCTGATGTCCTATAAAATATAATTTTATGTGTTAAATCGTTTGATTAATTCATTACAAAAAATCTTTGTAGAAGAAAAATAATAGTTTACCAGGACGTTTCACGTGTTTCTTGTGAATTTTATTAGAGGTAGTATTTCTGAGGATTTTGTACTTCCGAGAAGCTTCTGCAATCGACATACCACCAGCAACTGCTTGCAAACATTGTTGCAGCTTTTCTAGAGTGTAATCACGGTAGTTTCTCATTCCAGGTATTTTTTTTATATCGTCTGACCATTTTTCTGTCGAAAAAAAAAAACTAATGTAACTTTGCACAAAGTAGCCCCACAGTGCATTTTTTTTTTTAATTTTCCGTTTATTTGTTATTAATTTTCAAATTTTTTTAACGCTAACATGATATAATTGTTTATTAATATATAAATAAAAAAATTTGCACTTATGACAATTGTTTTATCAACGTCTTTGTATTTCACAGCTAAAGTTTCCACGCTCACTTTTCGACGTCCGACGTTCTCGGAAAGTTGTTGACATTGGATAAAAAAAAAAACACACTCTGAGATTGTTTTAAAATTCGAAAATTTTTTTGTAGTAATAGAAGAGGCTTCTATCTTTAAATTCCACTCATTTTTAACGTGAAAAAAACATTATACTGAATAGGAGCACTTGAAAAGTGCCAAAATCGAATTTGCACAAAGTAGCCCCACATGACGGTACCTAAGTATTAAATCTTAATTTTTGCTTTATAGCCAAATATGCCAAATGTCAATTTTCAACTAAATTAAAAAATATATTTCGGGGGTATATTTTGCTTCTCCTAACTGTTACCCAGAGAAAGAAATTCCGGAAAAATTACTGCACTGTATGGTTATGACATTTCTGATAAAAGAAAAAATCAAAATTGTGGTGATGAAAACAAAACATGCGGTATTTAAAGCATTGATTTAGTAATTTTTTCATTTATATGGAAACGGCTTACCAGAAATTCTGGTTTTTAAGAAAATAGTTCTTATTAACACTCATTTAGTAAGAAATACAAAATTGAAAAATAAATTTAACCGAATGAATATTTTTATACCGTGCTCTAAGGTATCATGATAAAATTGCCAAATTGTATCGCGTATTATTAAACCATAATTTATTTTTAATTTTACCAAAATCATTGCAAAAGCGCTTCAAAATATTACGATCTTTCTTGTACTCTCATAGAGCCGGAAACACACTAAATTATCTGTCAGAACACACCCTTAGAAAATTTCAGTTTACCTAATTTCTGATTAATTAATAAAAAAACAGCTAATTATAAAATGTTAACAGCTAATTATGAAATGTATAATTTTATTTGAGAATTATATCAAATTTTATGAAACAAAATTCTGAGTTATAACAAAAACAAGTGGCATATCATTAATTCTAATAAAATAAACACACAAAAAGGTTTAGTTATTTAATAAAAAACTTTAAACACTTTCAAGTTAAAAATATTTTAGTAGCTAAAACAGTGCTGCATATAGTTTCTGGATTTGAAGGATTAGCAAAAGTCATAAGTCCAATAAGATGCCTGCAAATGATGCCATCGAAGAAAGAATCGTGGCTTTTGTTGACTCAGCCAATCAGGTTTAACACACGCACGTGACGTCACTTACAGGTAACCATCTAAATCCGATTTAAATCCCGTGGTTCGGGAAACTTCACTTCTTTTCGAGTTGCAAGTGCCCAATTTTAAAAATACCCCCTTATTTAAGGTCAAATCTCTTGTAATTGGTAAAAAAATAAAGTAATTTTTTCTGTCAAGTCTTTAAGACAGTTTTGAATCGATAAATCATTTTTCTGACATTTCTCTACATTGCGATGCCTATTTCTTTGAACTATCACAAGTAGGTTCCTTAATTTTATACGCGATAATCCAATTAAGTTTTCGGAACTCAAAAATGCACTATGTGACCTAATATTAAATTAAAAAATTCTCATTGGGTCGCAGACACCCGATCATTACAAGTAACTCTGGAGTAACAAGTTACACAACCTCGCTCCATATCGAATCAAAAATTAATCGAGCATTTATTAATTTTACTGCAGATCTCAGCATCGAAAGAAAAGAGAAATCAATCCATTAGAGTGGCATATTTTATCAAATAATCATGCTGTTATTATTATCATTCGAGTTAAGTTCGAAGCAATGCGGGGCAAGGAAGCTAAAGGCAATTATTTGTAAGCAATTCCTTGGTTACTTCGGAAAAAGCTCTGTGAGTAGCTTGAAAAAAGCGCAAGCATGGACGATAAATCACATTTGACAGAACGTGACTTTCGCTTTTCTAACTAGAATTTTTCGGAATGATTTGGGCATGAAATCATTTAAGTAACTGTAGGTCAGATTAAGGTGCAAGGCCAATGATAAAAATCTGGGGGATAGGTAATTGTTTGGTCATATACAGAAGGAATGTCAAATAGTTCATAAATACAATACCCTGAAAGGGCCTTAACTTCATTATTTACCTACATTTGAAATGCCTATTGGTTTTTAAGGTATTGTACACTTCAGAAGGAAGGTTTGAAGGATTTTTTTTTTTCTTATTCAACATCTTGCGACTGTTAATTTAGTCTGCGCTAAGCAAATTAGTAATCAAAACTACCAGACTATGGAAAAATTTACCTTGTTTCTAATTCTATGGGAACATTAAAAAAAATAGATTTTTTTTTTTTTACCGATACACTTTGTTTATGATTTTGAGAAGACTTACAATAAAATATGCTTTTATAAAGTGTCGTAAAATTTGCTAATTTTATCATGATACTTTGTGGCATAAAATCCATTATACGATTAAATTTACTTTTCAGTTTTGTCTTTTTTTCTACCAAATGGATGGTAATAAGAACCGTAATTTCGAAATGCAGAATATTTGATAAACCGTTACCATATGAACGTAAAAATCACCAAATGTTAGGTTAAAATACAACATTTTTTTTTAAAACCACTATTCAGTTTTTTTAACCAGAAATGTTAAGGGTAATTTTATCATATTTTTTTCTGCATTTGCATCTTTTTGCTCTTTTATCGATGACTCTTATGATTTTTTATTATTTCTACAGTATGACTCTTTTTCGAAGATTTTAGAGTAAAATTTTAAGTATATGCAATTTTTTAAAAAAAAAAAATTTTCATTACATCGGTGTTCTTAAAATACTTCAGCAATTGCAGTTTTCGTTCCCTTTTGCGACGTAATTATATACGCAGTCTTTCGAAATTTATAACACAAGGAAAAAAAAATCAAAACTAAAAAATAAAAAATTAACGGTTCGAGATTAAAAACAGCCACACCTGTTTCACATTTGAATGACGACGTAAGAGCTTAAATTAGATTTTTTTCCCCTGGATATCAATCAAATTTAAAAAATAAAATTGTCCATGAATCTCTAACGAAAGCTTTGAGGAAAAATTAAACGTTTTGAAAAAAGGAATTCATCTAAACTAGAACAAAAATTCATCTTTTTTTTTTTTTTTTTTTTTTTTTTTTTTTTTTTATAAATAGTCTTTGATTCCCATCGGGAAATGAGAACAAATTTGAAAATCTCAAACAGACTGTTTTATAGATGACTCTTTACTACTCTGACAGTATGATTCATTTTAGAACATTTCAGAGTAAAAACTAAAATATGTTTGTATTTAATTTCAAAAAAAAAATCACAGCACAGATTTTCGTTGAATATTTCAACGACACCAGTTTTCTTTCCCTTTTACAAAAGAATCTTTAAGAAATTATAAGCATAAGAAAAAAAATTCAAGGCATACAATTTAGCGATCATGGAAATAAGACATTTTGCTATTCAAGATTTAAGCAATCAAGCCTGTTTTCAATTTCTTAATTTCTTTCAAATTAAAAAAATCCTTTGTCCAATCTTTAACGAAAGATTCGATGAAATAATTAGCCATTCTGAGAGACTAAAGTCATCTAAACTAGAACAAAAGCATCGTTTTTCGATAAATTGCCTTTGATTCCCATCCGAAAACGAGATAAAATTTGAAAACCTCAAGCAGACATTTTAATAGTTTATTATTCTTACAGTATGACTTTTTTAAAAGCATTTTAGTGTAAAGACTAAAATATGTTTACAATTAATTTTAAAAAAAAAATCACTTTTCCGATGTTCTTCTTTGAATATTTCAACGACATCAGTTTTCTTTCCCTTTTGTAAAAAAATCTTTAAAAATGTATAAACACAAGGAAAAAAATTTCAAGACATAAAATTTAGCAATCATGGAAGTGAGAAATTTTACGATTCAAGATCAAAACAATCAAGCCTGTTTTCACATTTCTTGATTTCTTTCAAATTAAAAAAAAAATCCTTTGTCCAATCTTTAACGAAAGATTTGATGAAATAATTAGCCATTCTGAGAAACGAAAGTCATCTAAACTAGAACAAAAATGAATCGTTTTTCGATAAATTGCCTTTGATTCCCATCCGAAAACGAGATAAAATTTGAAAATCTCACGCAGACATTTTAATAGATGACTCTTATGACTGTTTTATTATTTTTACAGTATGACTTCTTTTAAAACATTTTAATGTAAAAACTAAAATATGTCTACAATTAATTTAAAAACAAAATCATTGCTCCGGTGTTCTTTGAATATTTCAACGACGCCAGTTTCCTTTCCCTTTTGTAAAGGATTCTTTAAAAAAAGTCATAAACACAAGGAAAAAAATTTCAAGACATAAAATTTAGCGATCATGGAAATAAGAAATTTTGCGATTCAAGATTAAAACAATCAAGCCTGCTTTCACATTTCTTGATTTCTTTCAAATTAAAAAAAATCCTTTGTCCAATCTTTAACGAAGGATTCGATGAAATAATTTGCCATTCTGAGAAACGAAAGTCATCTAAACTAGAACAGAAATGTATCGTTTTCCGATAAATTGCCTTTGATTCCCATCCGGAAACGAGAAGAAATTTGAAAAACTCAAGCAGAATACAAGATTGGACTTGTAACAAATCTCGATGAATGTCTTCCTGGAATGACAGAATATCTATGTCATCACATTCAAGTATGTAATTTAACAGGTAATTACCCTACGACTTCGATTGTATACAAAACCCATAGAGGGAACGTGTTTGATTTCAAATGTGTTAAAAGTTATATAATACGTGCCTCATTTCAAGAAAAGGTGCGTTGTAGTCTAAAAGTTTATTTGTCGACGCCCGTTTTTTTTTTTTTTTTCTCTTCTTTCTTTATATATATAAAAAATGAGGTTAATATTCGATCGTAAAATTTGACTGTGTTCAAAATTATGTTAAGATTTTCCTCTAAAAGGTAGTTCAGTTTTTCCCCCGGCTAGAGAAAAAAAAAATATTTTTTTCCTGATTAACTTGATTAGAATAAGTTCAGATGATGATTTGTTAGTAATACATTTAATTTTCGTAAATTTCCTATCTGTTATTTTAATTCATATAGGTCTTTTTAACCTACCTTATTTAAACGCCGAAAAAAATAGAAGACAAGGATTCATTCAATTTTCGAAACTTTAAGATAATCTCAAATGAGTTAACATTTTATCAGTTTCAATTCATTAACACCTTTCTTTTTCACTCCATATACTTTATATACTTTATTTAAATAGGTCTTCTAATTTAATAGCTCGGAACCATTCAAAACTTTTTTTTTCTTAATAACATAATTATAGCAAGTTAATATCTGCATATAAATGATTTATTAAATTTTTTTTATTTTTAATTTTCTCAGATTAATCCTATGATATTTTACTTGTAAATATGCTTTTTGGCCCTACATAATATAGTATAGCAAAGAAAAATTAGTCATTCAATTTTTAATCGCAACTGAGTTTACGTTTTATTAGTTTCGATTCATTTACACCTTTTCTTTTCATATTATTTAGTTTTTATTCAGAAAAAAATTTATATTCTCTAAATTTATTGCTCAAAACTCATTGCGCGAAACTCCAATATAGAGTAAACCAACCAGTGAAGGAACACAACCCAGTGAAGGAACATTTCATATATATTGATTAAAAATAAGAATTTTAAAGATTTTCTTTAGATTTATTAGTAACAATATCTTACTTCCAAACAATAGGAAGTCATCTAGAAATGTTTTGGATTACCTGGTCAAATAGACTTCTCTGGAAAAAAATTTTGAATTTGTTATTATCTCTGCAACACCTTGTTTCTTTGAAAAAATTATAAGGTGAGTGTTTGTATTTATATGTTTGAAGTGGAATTACTTGCATGTAATAGTTTTATTTTTCTCACTGTGAAAAAGAGAATTCAAAATATAGTTATTGAAGTTACGTTTTATTTTTCTTTAAGCATCATAGCATAATAAAGTACTGAGATAAGGGGGTGTTTATTCACTGGATCACCAACCGATGAAAAACCAGTGAAGGAACAAGTGTTCCTTTACTGGTTTTTTTTTTCTTAGTTAATGAAAATAAAAGATAAACTTTAACTTTCTTGTACCTTTAGTGATGTTCCGCATCGAAAGTATGTTAAAAATACGAAAAACAACTTTTAACAAGTGAGGGAACAGGCATGTTCCTTTACTGGGCATAGATTTCCCAGTGAATGAACAGTATGTGCTAATATGTTGACACTTTAATTTTTAATTCATGATTACAAAAAAAAGTTAACATTTTCCAGGTATTTATATGTTATAATTTCAAGAATAGGCTTGTTTTTAAACATGTCTATGGCTTATAAATTCATAAAGAGCATTAAAAAATAACCAAAATTAAGTGTTCCTTTACTGGGTGTTCATTTACTGGTAAGAGCTGTTCCTTCACTTGGCCTTCTTACTACTTGTTATTTGATGCTCCAAAACTTTAAAACAATATTATGTAAGTCCTCTAAAAATTTTTTACAGAATTTGAAATTAGTAACAAATATGTTGACACTGTCACTTAACTAAATTTACGAATTTTGAAATTAATATGATTTTTTAAAAGGCAAGTGAAGCTTAAGTGTTCCTTCACTGATTAGTTTACCCTACTCAATAACCATGTTTGTGAAAAATTTAAAAACTAGTAATAGTTTTATACCATGTTAAAAATTCTTGTTTTCACTCAGAAAAAAAAGTAGTTTTCTATGATGCATTAACAGCTCATCAAATCCAAAAGAAGAATTTTTGCTTTTGTCAACTATTTAACGTCAGCAAGAATTGTCAAATAAATAAAGTATAATTAAATAACGGAGAATTAAAAAAAAAAGAAAAAACTTATCGATTGCTTGTTATAATACCGCAAACTGATAGAATCTAGATGTAATAGTTTCTTTACAGATAGTATGTTAAATTAAGAAAATCATGAGAACGCTTCAAAAATAATTTCACTCGCATACAACAATAAAATAGCTCATTTATTTAGTATATTATAAATTCCTATTTATACGTAGTAAAAAAAAAATATGCATGATAGATTCAAAAAGTAAATATTTCGTTGCAGGATTGTTTTTATTTTAATATTTAATGAAAAAAGTATCGACCAATTTCGTTGTTTACTAAAAATGCAGTCGAAGAAAAACAACTAAAACAGGTAACAAAGCAAGAAAAACTAACTTTAAAATAGATTGAAGGATGCGAAAACTATTATTATATGGATGACCGCTTACTAGATATAACGCTAAAAAAATGTACTTTCATCAAAAAATAAATAACTGTTTTCAAACATTTTGTTTATCTTGATTTACAGAACATTTGATATTGACGCTTAAAAGCACAAAGAAATTATAGCTTTCAAAACAACTTAAAGCCTTCAGTAGAGAAAGCGGTATATTGTTGTTTTAATTTAAATAATATTTTTACATAATCCGTATTTCTCCTCCAGCAAAACATTACGTTAATGTTGTTGGGAAAAAATAATATTCAGCATGCTTATTCTTTTATTTATTCAAGATAAACTCAGAAAAAAAAATTTTTCTTTTCTACAAAATAACATTTCTAAGTAGAGTGAGTATAAGTGAAAAATTAAACATTTATACAAATGTTCACTACTCTACAAAAAAATAATGCAGTCTTAATTTTTTGAAAAAAATTATTTTTATCTGTAAAGTTTTAGAAAAATAAAAATATTTTCAACGTTAGATTAGAAATATTTCTGAAATATTTGTTGAGATGCGTTTCAGTTTTTCAAAAGAATTACGGTCTCTCAACAGGAAATAAAGATATAACTAGGAAGCAGTCAAGAAGTATGTTTAGCTGAAAGTATATTAAATTTTAGAAATTCTGGAATTTTTTAAAAAGTCTTATAAGCCGATATAAATTTTTAGACATTCAGGTACAATTTAAAAATTTAAATATTGAAATTAATACGCAATACGAAAAAGTTAGAAATGAAGTTAATTTAAAAAATGAAATTTTAAAAAAAAAACCCTGCTTCGCAAGGAAGGAAAAAAAAGTTGTTTTTAATAAAAAAAAAAAGGAATTTGAAACAGATATCATAAATATTAACTAGTTGATGGCAACAACGGAGAGCTGGCTAATGTACTTCAAAAGTGATAGTTGAAACATCTACATGAATGAAGAAAGAAAACTGTTGCTGTTTGTCTTAGGCCTCTTGTCAATACTGACAAACCTATTTTAAGGCAAGAGGGATGCGCTCCTTCTTGTTTTCCAGTGGCACAATCTATGGACTAGAATTTGACTTCTTCAACACACACACGTCACAGCCCGTTCTACAGGTAGATCACATTCTCACACCATCCTTTCATCCACCAGCAGATCGTAATTTTGATTTGAACCAGAAAGTACGATGAATCTTCGATGCTCTACCCACAGAGATATTGATTTGGTATGGATACCTGGAGGACCTTGCGACCCCGACATATTTAGTGTACACCAGACACCATTTCGCACACGGAAAGTCTTCAGCCGACGGGGATCGAGCTCACGAACTCTTGGAGATGGGCCCAAAGCCCTACCTATCAGGCTATATCGCCGTCCAAAATAAAACTAATTTTTGTAACGAAATTATCAATTTATTTATTTTCATTTCATTTTTAAAATTTATTTATATACTTATTTATTTTTTTTCGAGTCAAAGTGCAATCCAATCATCTTCCATCGCCATTGTATCTTATTACACCCTTATCTTTATTTGTTTCTCGTAAACAAAAAGTAATTACGGGGTTATAATAATCTCGTTTTCACAGCTTTAAATCTACTTATTATAAAAATATCTTTTTCAATACATTTTATTCTGAACCGTTGCAAAAATTTCAGCTATTTTTTTAGGTTGTTTTGATGTAGTTTTGAAGTGTAGTTTTGGAAGTTATTTTGAGGCAGGATTGAGGTATATTAAAGGTTGGTAAGAAAACAATCATATAAAAAAAAAATAATAATCGTAGAGGTTGGTAAAATATCATACCTCTTAGATGTTGTAACTGAAGCATGTGAAGTTGCATCGTATGTACTTCAGTGGCATTTTGAGGTTCTTATAAATCCATTTAAAATCGACCAGACTGATCAGCTAGAACTTAAGATATACAGGTTGTTTTTATCACACTATAAAGAAGGTATTTATGAGGTATGAAAAAATTAACCTTAGAAAAACTTATTTCAGCTCTATTGTTGTGGTTAAAGTTATATCGTGCATACTTGAGCTAATTTTGATGCTGTTATAAACCCAGTTAAAATCAACCTAACTTTTGTGCTAGAATTTACGGTGCACAGGTTGTTTGTGGTTTTTCTAACACTTATAACAAAAAAGGTATTTATAAGGTGAAAAAAAATTCTTTTCAGTATTTTTGTATTTACATTCTTTTCCAAAAAATTTAATTTTTTAATAAATTTTTAATAATTTTTTTTATTTTATTTTCCAATTCAAATTTTTTTTGTATATTACTTTTTTTTCTAAAAAAAAAAAGCTTGGAATTTAAAAGAACAGTTAATTTAATTTTTTTGGAATTTAAATTTTTTACAAAATTTGGTCAGATAAAGCAAAAATATATATTTTTGCATTTTTAATGTTTGGCGATTTTAAAATAATTGAAACTATTTCACCTTTTTTTTTCAGAGACATTAATTAAAGAGTGCAATCTAACCATCTTCCATCGCCATTGCCTTTTACTACAGCCTAATATTCATTTGTTTCTAATGATTAAAAAATAATTACGGTGTTTTAAGTTTCGCATTTAGAGTTTTAAGTACACTTATTATAAAATAAATGTATTATTGCATTTATATGCATTTTTTGTGTTATTTTCTTTTGAAATTATTCAAGATTCTAAAGTTTTGTTCTAATTGATTCATAATTATCATAAAATTGGTTTGGAAACACTATATCCAAAAGATTTGATTCTAAAATTCATCTGTTTATAGTGAATTCTAAAGAATGTTTTACATATTTTTGAAATTCTTACCCCTCCCGAAATATTTCGTATATCGTTTATAAATTAGCTTTTTAGTATAAATACTTCGCTCCCTCATTTAGAAAACCCGATATTTGACAAAATCTTATGAATAAAACATTTCAAACAATAGAAATTTATAAAAAAATAAATCTCAGAAGATAAAAGTTTGTTGATTGAAAACGTGCTTTTGATATCTTTCATCATAGCTTTATTTTCTTTTTCGTGCCTTAGGCCAATAAAAGTTCATCAAAAAAAAATGCATCTTATAAATTGGTTTTTAAATTAATATTTGCTTTGAATCAAATTCGTTTAATTATTTAATTGAATTCCAAATACTGTCTCACTTATATACTTTGATATGAATACTAATAGATGGCGCCACTATAGTGCCAAATTGAATAAGCATCTTATTTTATTAGATGTGTCCTGAAAAAAAGAAAAAAAAAAAAAACACCAAATAACTTTTGTGCTGCCATCTACTAGATAAAAACAAACTTTTGAAAAGAACTCAGAATTTGATATTTTTTTTTATATTTCATTTACCATTTTTTTATTTGAACAGGTGAAAATAATAACTCTAAATTATCAATTTTTATTTTAAAATTAGCTTATTTTTCCAATTTTCTTATTTTTTTTGTTTCAAATGCAATTTCATGGTCTTACCTATTTTCATGGATTTACTTGAAAGAAGATAAAAAAAATTGTGTTTTAAAGCATTGAAATAATATCCTTAATTTCATAAAATATTTAAAAATAGATAATATTTAAAAATCTTTTTAAAAATGTCTCAAAATCTAATTGATTTGGTAATATTTAAGCACAAAAAGTTGTGTCACCTTTATTTCATCTTCTTCCTTTTTTTTTCTCTTTTTTTAAATTAGAATAAATACATTATTATAGCATTTAAGTAATTGAACTTATTTAACTCCGGATATATACTTTATATTCTAATTAAGTCTAAATTTTACAACAGCAGTATAATTTTATCAATAAAAAATATCGAAAAATAAAGTAACTAATGTAAAATTTTCTGCACGAAAAATAATGTAATTTTGTGTTCTATTGATCTGTAAAATTTAGTTTAAATAAATAGATATTTATCATATAAATTTTGATTGAAATTTTAAAAAAATGAAAGTAGCAAATCCAAAATCTTCGACTCAAAAATCTTTTATTTGTAGTTATATTACTGAGGATCGACATACTTTCAAAATTCTCACAAACACCGTAATGTTTATTTATTACGTTTTAAATTTATTTTCAAGCAACCCATATTGGACATCTCCATTTAACCATATATCGTTGTTTCAAAAACAAAATAGTAAAAAAAAAAAATCGTTGAAATAATCTGAGAAACAAAATGGCAAACGGAACACCTTATTTGCTTTTAAAATAATGAACAGATTTTGTGCATTCAATCTTTCGAACGGCAAGCCATAAGTATGCTAAAATTTAAAGATTTTTTTCTTCAAAAAATTTTAAGATAAAAAAATCAGACGCAGGAATTTAGTTTCGCTGAAGCAAATCCTTCTTTCTTAGATTTTCTTTTTTTATCCTCAAGATGGTAGTCCAATCTGAAAAATAAAATTTCAAAAAAAGTCGTGTTTTTTGTGCCTTAAAAAACTATAACGCATGTGATGCCACATTTTTACCAACATTATTAAAATAAATGTTTTTTTTTTCTTTCGTACATTGTAGATGCATTTGAAATTCCGGCTTCTTGCACGTCGCTTATTAGGCTTATTGCAGTATAAGAAGCTATTAGACAGAAATTTTAATTCAAATTTTACTATTATAGAAGCTTTACTAAGAGACGTCTGCAGATTGCAAATATGGATTTTTCCAATTTGTCTACGATATATATAAATTCTGCAATTTTAATTTATATGTGTTTTTTTTTTTTTCTTCTTTTTTTTCCCCCTAAGTTTTTGAATGACGTTTTTAGGAATGCGGTGATCATCACTGCTCTCTTTTTTATTTTAGTCTTGCTATAAAATAGAAAAAAAAGGGATAGTTACAAATTTAAAATGCTTAAACTAAATTTAAAAAATATTACATCTTCTTAATAATTAAAATATTTTGATTATGAAAGGTATAGAGCTCCTCGAAGCCTATGTATTAGAGATCCTGCTGGGTAAATGGCCAGACTTTACGATATGATACGCTCTGACTGTTAAACAGTCTATGTAGTTAGCAATCTCGCTAAAATCGATGGTGATGCAAATATGATATGGGACGGGTTGTAAGCCTTCGTTAAGCCTATGTTTTATGTATAACATTGTATTTTGCGGTTTTAGGCTTCGTTCTCCTTTCTTTTCTAATTATTTATTCTTAACAGCTGCATTTGAGGGCATAATTTAGCGGAAAATTTCTTAGAAAATAAGAAAGGGAAGGTGGTGGCATAGGAATCTTTAACGAATGAAATCTTAGTCTAAACTACTGAGTTCAGCAAACTGATGATAGATGGCACTGTAGGAGGAGGTTATAAATTAGAAAAAAAAGAAGAAGAAAACAGCTTTACCAGAACAGGTTACAAAACAAAATATCCAATATAGCATAGTTTTAACAGTAATAATCACCGTAAAGTCACTGAATTACTCTTATTTATTAAATAAATATTACTGTAAAAATTACGTTATAGCAATTTACGGTAAAAATGGATTTTACAATAAAATAGATTTTACGGATGATGTACCCAAACTGCTGGTACTTTAAACTGAAATTTGATCCGGAATTTTTCACAGTGCTCTAGAACAACTATATCTTACACTGATTAGCAAAACTTAAAACTTATTCAATCAACGTTCAGCAGTTATTCCGTTGAAGTACTTCAATACAACAATGTAAACCTCTTTTCTTTTTTTATTCTTTGTACTTTTGTTACGCTTTAATGAATTTGTTTTAATATTTTTTTTTTAATATCAGGAAAGACAGAAATTATAATAAAGTGATATTTTCTATTTTTTTTTTTTTTTTTTTTTTTTTTTTTATTAAATAGAAATTGTAAAGTAAAAGCAGATAATTGCTGTTTATATATGTAAAGAAAGAAATCGTGAACTAACGCCCTAAAATTGCGTCTGGAAATTATATACGTATTTTTAAGGAAGTCTGCTTTTACGAGAACTTCAATTAAGTGTATAAATACATTATCTCAAAATATAAATCAGTTCACACCGCCCATCATCATCCTATTTATCTAATCGTTTTAAATATTAATGATTTTTCTAACAATAAAAAAATTAAATTAATGAAGGACTCAAATGTATGCGACAATGAGGAAATTGCAGTTTCCTTGTTTTTCTTTTAACTATTCGATTATCTTGTCACTATATTGCTTGACTTATAGACGCTGTGTTCATGCAAGTAGCACACTATAACATAATAGAATTAAAGTCTAAAATAATATTATTATAAAAAAAAACATTAAAACCTACGTTTCTCAATTGGATAAAAAAAAAAGTAGATTAAATTTGAGTTCTAAACTTTTATCAATTGCATTATCATTAATTCTATTTTA
This sequence comes from Parasteatoda lunata, assembly GCA_949128135.1. Taxonomy (NCBI): domain Eukaryota; kingdom Metazoa; phylum Arthropoda; class Arachnida; order Araneae; family Theridiidae; genus Parasteatoda; species Parasteatoda lunata. The sequence continues at coordinate 52,790,255 of OX421972.1, read as the reverse complement.
TTACAAATAGTTATCTGAACAGCCTATCACAAATATTTTCTTTTCTAGAAGCCTTAATTTCATTGGGAAAAAAATGCTAATGTAGTCCTGATTTTTTATTGCACTGGCGATCAAATGTTTTATTGCATTTATACAAATACTTGATCTTGCCTAATTCGTATGCGAGGATTTCAAAATTAGTTGCTCCTAAAGCAACAGCTTTTTTTTTTTCAAATGACGATTTTAGCTTAAAATTTTACATGTTTTAAAATGTTATATATTACCGTGGGCCACATAAATGATGCAGCAAACTTCAAAGGGAATTAGGGTACATCATCAGGATTAAAATTATACAGAAATACATGCCGGAAATGTCGTCGTACGCGTCGAGAGGCGCTTCTCTAGTCTGACCTGATCAGAAACACACAAAGAGGGAAACGGGTATAGCGACATGTGACAAAATTTCCGATAAAATTTGCTACCCGAACTTTTAAAAAAAAAGTCAAGAAATCAATTTTTTTAAATTATTTTTTTATATTTATTTAAGAAAATGCCAAACAGGAGAGCGGGTCAGTAAAGGTTGCTGGATTAGAAATTCGTTTCGGGTCAAAGGTCTTATGCAGTTTTAATCCCGATAATGTACCAGAACTCCCCCAGAAGTTAGTATCGACTCTTTTGCGATCCCCTGTTTCTCATAACGTTTTTAAACTTGTACAATTCGTCAAAAAATAGACTAAAGATACCATTGAAAAAGAGCATTAGTTCAGCGACAGAACATCAACCGCAGATTTGAAATCAGGGATACGAAAAAGTCTAGGATCTGTTAGAAGTTCTGTCTATTAGAAAAGTCTAGGATCTGTCTCTAGAAAAAATTGTTCTCAAGTGTTATTTATTTGTAAAACAGAAGTATAGAATTAATCAATTTTCAGATGCTTGTATTTAACTTTTTATATTAATTTTTTTCCCTTTAAACTTATGAGTATATGGATTTTCCGAAGACAGGCATTAATTTTTTTATTAGAAACGAAAATAGGTAAAAAAGAAGAAAAAAATTCGAATCGATTAGTTCTTTTTTTGAGTAGCTAAAAATAAAGACTGTCTAATCAATTGTTTTCTTATTTTCTATAGAACTGAAGCATGCAATCATTTCTATAAAAAATTTCCCTAATAACTTAAACAAAACCAGATGTCTTCCTTGTATCAACAATAAACAAATACACAATAAAGAATTGGATTTGCATGGAATGTTTCCATCAAGTACAAATGCAATTTTTTTTTTCGTCTCAGCATATTTTGAAGCAAATTATCTTTTCTGCATGTGGCAACAATTTCTTTTCACGTGCTGTGACAAGTAAAGGTTAGATTTGTGTTTTTCGTTCGATACCAGTTGCCATGCCAACATCTTTAATAATCGATGAGTCTATCATATTTTTATTACAATAGCAAATTTTCGTTTCATTTCAGTGTGTAAGCGCGTCACATTATTAAAAACCTCTGTTCATTAATAATTATTTATTTAGCACTCTTCATGATAATGAATCTGAATGTAATTCTTTCACTTGACCTTGAAGTGTGCTGTAATGATTCGGTTTAATGAACTGTGAAACAATATTTGAATTTGTTCCTACGAAAACAAACACTTGAATAGAGCATATTCTTTGTTTAGCTGAGATAGTTTTTTTTTATTTATTTTTTTTAACATTTTATTTACTCATTTAGATTTCTGTTTTCTCTGGAGTAAACATAACATGCAAATTCCATTGTTTTTTTTTTAAATTTACATTCCAATTTTTTAATTATTTTTTTTCTTAAGAGGATTTTTTTTGTTGTTATTATTCCCCCCCCCCTTCTTTCTTTTTCCTATCGACATAACTCAACTATTAAAGCAGTGGAAAAAAACATTAAAAAAAGGTTTAATCATGTTTATTTCATTTTCACATAAATTGATTATGCATATTTGTTCTACTCAACAGTATTCCTCGAAATATGTAAAATACGCAACTGTCACCCAATCACATTTTAGATTCTCTCTTGATTTTAGTTAGATAGTATTTTAGATTCTCTCTTGTTTTTTCTGACAAAACTATACCAATACAATTTTGAAATCAATATTTTTAAAAGAAAGTTTAGAACTGTACGTTTGACTGTTTTTAAATTTTTCATAAATATCTATTATTATACTTTAATATAGAAATAATAAAATAATTATCTTTCCCTACGGGATCAATTTCATTTTATTTTGTACCTCATGTGCTTAAAATTCGGACAAAGTTAACTTTTAATTTTTTTCTATTCATTTTTGGTAATTATTATCATTTAAGTAAATATTTATAACAACAAAAAAATAGTTTTTTTAAAGATGTCAATTCTAATTTCTTTTTTATGAGAATTTTTATGGGAATTTACTGGGAATTTTTGCACTGCAGTGAATGCAGTGCAAAAATTCCCAGTCAAATTAAAATAAAAAGTAAATGCGCTCAGGGTGCAACTACTTTTTTCCGTAATATGTTACGGAACATGTTACGAAACAAAAATATCTTGTATATTGTAATTTTTATAGTTACAATTACCTCAAAATCACCGAATCACAACCAATTAAACAAATATTACTGTAAACATTACGGCATAATATTTTACGTTAAAAATGGATTTTATGGATGATGCACCCAAAGTGCCGGAACTTTATACCATAATTTGTTCCGGAATTTTTCACAGTGAATGTACGTGTGAATTGAACACTCCTGAAAACAGAAAATATAGTTTTGAATAAGAATAACTAAATTTCTTGTTAAAACAATATTTATCGTCAAAATTGAGCTAATTTAATACGAGTAGCTGTTAACTTTTTAAATATTTATGATTTATATGTTGCGCTATTCTTTATAAGCAAAATAAATCTCTTTCGAAACTGAAGCGTTATTTATCTGTTACAGTTGATACTAACAAGATACAATGATAGTTTATGCATACAATGAAAAGAAAAGAATGATTTGGTCACATAAATTTTCCTAAAATATTAATCCAAACAAAAAAATTCATAGAATTTATGCCTATTGAATAATGTCCCCAGTAGGCATGTGCTGTAAATATTTGAGTTCATGCCCTGAGGGAAAAAAATGTGGTCAAAGCTACACGAATTTGTTATTTGTTACTTGGAATTTATTATTTATAATTGTTATTTATTATTCAATTATTATAGTCCTCAAATTTTCAGAAGTGCTTTATTATTCTTCGTTCAATTTTTAGCACTTTTTTTTGTGTAAAAGTTACACAACTGTAAAAAATTTTTCTCAAATTTGAGTGAAAATGTGTTAAAATAGTTCCGAAACAAATATAGTTGAATTCGAAAACTCCATGTACTCACTATTGTGACATGCTTAAGATGGACTAACTCTGGACTGATGGATGGACTCTGAGAATCCGTTTTCATTTGTAAACGCCGTCAAGTTAAAATAGAGTTGATTACCGGCCTGAAGACATTCTTTATTCGTTAAATAAGTTTGGAATGAAGATAAATGCAATAAACTTTAATCCAGTTCGTTACCGTATGTTTGATCGCCATATACTAATAAGTATTACACACGGCACATTTGAGAATGATGTGCCATTTTGTCATGATGTATCATTTTTTGAAACTATTCCATTTTGATCATGTCACTACAATCAATAATGAGTACAATAGGGCTTTGAAATTTGACTATTATTTGTTTCGAAACTATTTTGACTTACGTTCGCTCGATTTCGAGATCATTAGAGAGCGCGTAAAAAATTGAACGAAAAAAAAAATTTAATTTATTAAGCCAAAAAAAAAAAACTGTTCATTTTTCAAATAATAAAAATATGACACTGATTGGATAGAAAGCTCTAAATATGACGTGTAGGGGCAAAAATCAAATAAAAAAATATATTTCTTTCGATTGCAATGGATAACATCATATCTAGAAAAAAGAAACAACTATTGTATTAGATTGGGTATATACACACTTGTAATGTTTTTTTTTTTTTATTAACTGACCATCAAACTTGATATATTAATCAAAAAACTTAATTGGATACTATCGAAAATTATTTTTTTGAAATGTCCTAGCTGTACAAATAAAAACTAAAAAGTTCCCAAATACAGTTTTGTATACACTCTATAAAAATGTTTTGTTTTTGTTCCGGGAAAACATTTTCAAAAAGAAGGCATACTATTTTATGTACATTAGACAAGTTTTAAACGTGAGTTTTTCACATATCATCTGAAGCGCAGTTTTTGTAAGTTTTTTCAGGTTGCAATCAGAACACTGTAAAAAAATCCGAATCAAACTATGGTTTAAAGTACCGGCATTTTGGGTGCATCAACCGCAAAATCCATTTTTATTGTAAAATATTATACCTCTTTTTTTACAGAAATATTTTGTTAATTTTAATGATTCAGTGATTTTTCGGTAATTATTACTGTAAAAATTACGATAAATCAGATTTTCTTTTATTCGTAACATGTTCCGGTAAAAATGGATTTTACGGTAAAAAAAGTACCGGACCCCAACGCTCGGTCTTTTTTTACCACAATTTGATCTGGAAATTTTACAAAGCAAACAATTATTAAATATCGATTTAATTAGCACGAAATTGATTATCAACCGAAGCTTTCCAAATCCTACACAAAAATGTAAGGTTTAATAAATTGATGCATTGATGATGTTAATTGATGGTATTAATTGATGATGTTAATGTGATGTATAATGGAAATAAATTTCTCTAAAACATAATAATTTAAATCATAAATATATATTATTTTTTAAAGGGGATTATTTTTTCAATCAAAAGCTACACAAAAGCTTCAAAAAATACACATAAAAAAACTAAAAAAATATTTAAAAAAAAACAGTAGAAACATAGCAAATTCTACATTTTTAAACGTTTGAAATATACAAAACAGTTTCATAATCTTTCAGAAAAATTTATATTCCCAAAAATTTATAAATGTTTTGCAAACATTTTTTAAAACTTTTTGTATTTACATTTCTAAATTACCTCATCCACATTGCAAAAATGGTTCGAATGGTTTCAATTGCTATAGCGTAGACGATTTTCAGAGATATGATCACATTTCTAGTCTGTTATTTTAAACGCACCTTTGAATTTAAAAAAAAAAAAAAAAAAAACAAATTATTATTTTTTTATTCTCTATAAGCGCAGATCTGATCAATCTTTGTAACAATTGTTATTTTAACACTAAAATTTATAATCCTAATATTTTACTCAATTTTAATCCTGTAATAATGTAGATCAACAATGTAGATTAACAAAAATCTAAATTAAATAGCTTTGTTATTTTTTGAAATAATATATCTGTTTATTATATATTAAAAGCATTATAATCGTATTTATAATCAATCGGAATACATTAGTAATGAAATTCATTGATTCATGAAAAATAGAGAAAATTAAGAGGCTGTGTTTAATATTAGTATCTTTAGCTGGTCGTGCATTCAGCTCTTAAATAAATACATTTTCATTCATTAATAAAAGTGCTTAGCAATCAATCCATACTGCTTAGGCTTATTGCAAAAAGTTTTTCACTATGCCGCTGTTATAAACAGAGAAGTATATGTATCTGACCAATTAAACAATGAAGGATATATTTTTAACTAACATAAAATATTGGATTACTTCATTGGAATCACCTTGAAATAATTCAGGCTAATTGAGATATTTTTATTAGTGTAAAATTATTTAAGTTCATTGCATTAAGCCTGAAAGCCTTTATGCTGATAAAAAAATACTGAAAATTTCTCCACTTGATCACGTGCATTGCAAAATAGCGACAACGGTTTACAAAGAGATGAGTTTCCAATTACCGAACATCTAATTGCATGAATTAAATAATTGTGGCTGTTATCTTTGTAAAGAAAAATATCTTTTTATTTAAACATGAAACTCCAGTGAACATTAATCATTATTATTTTAACGTGCGGGATTTTACATACATTTCTCAATAATATAATCCAATTTTCATAACGTCGCTCTGTCTATGTTATAAAGGCTAAAAACCATAGCAACGCAAAGCAAACAAGATTTCTTAAAGTGTGCAAAATTATTTGTTTGATCTAAAATCAAACATTTTGCAAAATTAAAATATAGTTAAATGGGTTGAACAATCTTTATTTGATTTATGCTAATTAATTTAATTAATTTCCGTTGTGCCTAGTAATAATGATGATCAATTAAACTTTATAATTAAACTTTATTATTCCCATGATAGTTATAATCATAACAATAACCATATTTATTTATTTTCGTAGTAAAATTTCTGCGAAAATATTTATTAAATTTAATATTGAAATGGCCTTAAAAAAAACAAATATTCAATTACCCTTACATATAAAACAAATATTCAACTGCTGTTTAACATTTAAATATTAATCCTTCCCCGAAATAAAAATTATAAATATTAAATTCAATGTATCTAAATAATATACACAAATAATGATGCATCGTTTAACTATTTGCATTATATTATTTTTAATAAAACAATGCCAACTTATGTCTAATTAAAATCAGACAAATGTCTAGAATCATATAAGCATTTATTTTATAAAATAGAAAATTATAAGTATATAACCGTACTAAAAAATCTAAACATTAACTTATTATCAAACATTTGGAGATGCATCTTTTTTTGAAACTAAAAGGATAAATTATAAATTCAATGTTTTAAGCATTATAAGAAATCAGTCATCTGTTTGGCAACATTTGATGATTTATCCTTCTTTGAAATTCAAATTATAAATTCAGTGTTTTCAAAATTTATTGTTTCATTCAATATAAATATATAGAGGATTCATCAATATTGAGGATTCATCAATAGAAATATTGATGAATCCTCAAACAATTTTCATTAGCTTATTTGTAATGGAACAAAACATTGCCAATTCATGTCTTAATAAAATTGGATAAATATAGAAATTTATTTTCAGGTATAGGAAAATATAAATATATTTTCCTATTATAAAATGTAAATATATTATCAGTTATCTGTAAAAATGTTATCTGTTTTGTTACATATCTTTCTTTGAAATTAAAATTATCAGTAATAAATTCTTGATTTATCCTTCTTTGAAATTAAAATTATCAAAAATAAATTCTTTGTTTTCAAAATTTATTGTGCAGTTCAATAGAAAAAATATGTAGCTTCAAATAATTTTCGTTGACATTGCCAACTTATGTTTTAGTTAATTTAGATAAATATAGGCATTTAATTTCAAGTATAGGTAATTACAAGTATATTACCCTTATATAAATGTAAAAATTCATTGTTTTCAAAATTAATTGTTCAATTCAATAAAAATATTGATGTATCGTCAAACTATTTTCCTTAAATCATTTTTAATGAATTGAAACTTTACCATCTTATGTCTTATTAAAATTAGATAAATTTCCAGAATCCTACTGGAATTTATTTTACAGATGTACAGATGTAAGAAACTATAAGCTTATTATAACCTGATATAAAAATGTAAACATGCAATTGCTATGTAACATTTGAGATTTATTCTCCTATGAATTATAAATTATCAATAATAAATTTAGACAATATTACAAATAATAATGTATCGTAAAACTATTTGTATGAGATCCTTTTTCGATGCAAAAATTAAAAGTCAATAAATTTCCAATGTTATATACAAGGCAAGCAATTAAAAATAATTTCAGTTTATATAGTAAAAGTAAGACCACACCTTAATTTGCATTTTTATAACTTTCAAAAATGAAAAAAAAATCATGCATGCTCGGGGTCGCAGATTAATGTTTAAGTGATATCAAAATAGAAAGCAACAAAATCAGACAAATTATTATAGAGGAAGGCACATGTTATAAACAACAAACAATTTTATTTAGTGAATAAAGCTTGAAGGCATTTCCAATGAATGTCTCTCATGTTCTATCAGTTTTCCACCACAATTTAATCTGTTTCATTGTTTATTACGTTATTATTGCTTATTACATTGTTTATAACATTATTATTCATTGTTTATTTCACTGTTCATTACATTGTACATGCATGTGTAATTTTATTATGATACCTTACGGCACAGCATAAAATCTATTTATTCGATTAAATTTACTTTTAAGTTTTCGATTATTAAATGCGTGGTAATAAGAACTATAATTTTGAAAATCAGAATTTTCGGTATACCGTTACTATATGAATGGAAAAAGTTTCAAATGAATGGTTAAAATACCATATATTCTGGTTTTATTTAAAAAAATGTATGTTTGTTTTTTTTCAACAGAAATGCCATTAACTTACAGTACGGTAATTTTACTAATTTTTTTTTCTCTTCATGAAACTGTAACTTTAACGAAACATTTGCGTTTTATAAATTTTTCTCCTGTAAAATATAAATTAAAAATGCCAATTCAATGTTTGTTAACAAGATAAACAGCGATATATTGTTTGACTTAGCCATTAGATACTCTTTATCCAAACAAAATTATGTCAACTTAAGTCATATTAAAATTAATTGCATTTTCAGAAACATTTAGCATTTGTTTTACCGGTATAAAGTGTTACGCTTATATTAAATATGAATAGCAATAGTTATGTAATATTTGAGAGTTGTCCTATTATAAATATAAATGAAAAGTAATAAATTTTTACCAGTTTCATATAACACGAAACAGTAAATAGTTACAAAAAATAAATGTTTACCTAAGAAATGCTACTTACACTCAAGAAACTTATTCCTTAAAATGTCAAGGAAACGTGACGATACCTTTTATGGTAGATATTTGTTCACCAATTCAAGACACAAGATATTGTAATTTAACTTAATTTAGAAAATTTAGTTTTTAAATAAATTAACTTTTGTTCTATAAACTAACAATATTTCGATTTTCCGTTGGTGAGTCAATCAAGCTTTCTGCTCCTTTAGGAAAAATTTCACAGACAGTCCGATAATTTTTAGATTTATAGCTCTTAAGTGCTTTTAGTAACTCAGATGTACTTTTATAACTATTGAGATTTTTATCTTGGGACAATTTAGGATAAGTCATGTAATAGTTTCGTTGTTTTACTACTACACTACTCGTCCTGTGAGTATTGAACGATTTAGACAAACGACTAGTTAAAGGTTCAATAGGTGCACTCTGACCTTCTGCATTTAAATATACAATCCAAGAATCTTTTTTGGGCTCTTCTTCTATTCTAGGTTGCCTGTTGAAACGTGGAAGGCGACGCATTCTTTCTTTGCTAAAAATCGTAACTTCTTCTGATGTATTTCTTTCTTTACTGAACAATGTAATTTCTTCAGATAGATTTATTTCTTCCTCTGTACCATCCTCATATTTCATGAATTCTGTAAATTCTTCGTCGTCTTCAAATGTATCATCGAAAAAAGTACTACCTCTTCTTTGAAGTTTGCGTTTGGAAGAATTCTCGTTTAAATCGTAGTTGGCCTTCCATTTGGCGATTCCCGATGAAAGGTCTGTAAATTGAAACTGGACATTTCTTTCTTTGGAATGACCAAATACAATTGGGGTAGATAAGTTAGTCACGGACGACAAGCGTCTCCTCCTCCAAGCCTGAGGTACTAAATATTCACTTGGATTGTCATCATTTGGGGAGGTAGATTGGGTTGTAGAATTAGAAATGAAAGAATCAACTTTGCAGAATGTTATCATGGAATTGAATTTGCGACGAATATCGCGACGCAAACTGAATGAAACCAAAGGAAAAGCTAAAGAAAACAATGATTTACTCCAAAAATAAACATTGTCTAAAACGGAGGTAAGGTGAATCTCTGGTGTAACGGGGAAATTTGAATAGTTTTTATAATATTGTTTTGAGCTATGATATTTCAATAAACTTAAAATGAATGGTAATTCTAAGATAAAGAAAAGTACAGCTATGGAACTAACAAATTTAGAATATCGCCACTCATTCCATAGATTTGACTCTTCGAAAAAAAGCTCTGCGTATGATAAATCTGTCCTCTGCACACTTAAATGTTTGATGTCCTTAAAGTTTCTAACAAAGGCGGCGAGCAATGCACACGTGCTTAAAAGTATTGGGAAACAAAATAATCCTAATATTGTTGCCGTTAAAAATATCCCTCTATCCGCTGCTACAGAACATGATAAACGCATAGGAAAGACATGCGTATCTGCAAATCCAGTAGCCACTGGTAACACTATCGCAAGACCCGATAAGACACATACTATAGTACAGATGCACCTCGTGAAATACTTGCTGCATCTGCTTGATGGATAAATATGGAAAATAGCACACAATCTCTCGATACACATACTGCAAATACTCCAGGAAATTGTTAAAGCAACCAATAAAACACACACAGAATTCAACCGGCACCAATTCAGTTCTAAGCTCCAAATATCAGTTCTGACAAAATGTAATGAGAACGGTACGTTTAATACGCAATCTGCAATGCAAGCAAACGATACAGCGGTAACCAATTGATACAGAACCACTCTTTTTAAACTACTGTTGTGAAATATAGTTATAATGAGACACACATTTATGGCAACAGCAGTAATTGTCATGAGGGTGAGGATGATTCCTGTCACCACTCTCGTCACGAGGACACTTTTTGTTGGTTTATCGAGCCAACTGTAAGTAGCATTTAACACCACGGTGACCGTAACTTTGACCTCGCTCGAGCTGTTAAAGTTATGGGCTATCGTTGAGCCCTCCATTTCGGTAAAGTGACCTTATCTGGACCACTCCCTACATTCGTGCAGTAGATAGTTAAAAGTATTTGTGAAGTTAGCGAGATAGGAAAAGTATTGATTAGGTGGGAGAAACAAACTGCGCCCTCTCTCAAAGTGGCAAATACAAAATATGGATTCGAAACTTTTCGCCTGAATATTGAAAAAATGTGTTGCGGCGTCTTCGGGGCTCTTGATGGTGTTTACCTAACGTCATGAAAATCTTATAATTTTTAAAAACGGAGGGGACTTTGAAATAAAACATTTTAGAATTTTTTTTTTTTAAATATTTTTCTGACCGATATGAAATTTATTAATTTTAGAAACCACCAGGTTCAATTTCAAAACGTATAAAAATTTTAGACAATCTGTATTGATGAATCCTACTAAATTATATAAAATTATGTAACAATTAAAAAGCACAATAACTGCTCTTCGTGTTTCAATTGTCGTTGGAAAATCTTCAGAGTCTTTTATACGTATACATTATTGAAATTTAAATGTTTATTAAGGATCAGTTTTTGTTTTACTTCAGTATTTTCTGAGAAAGAAAAATGAGTTTTTATGCATTTTGTTTTACAAAATCTTACAATTGAATTGCAACAAAAATTTTGCATTAACTATTTCTCCAATATTTTCTAAACAATCTTTCAAATTGATTGCAAAAAACGGAAATGAAATTTTCAAGAAAATATTTTAAAAAATTAAACGTGATAAGTAATTTAAAAGAAGGGGATAGGAAAAAAAAAACATTTTAAAACAATGAAAATTTGATTTTTGTTAACATTAGTTTAAACTTATGTACATAATTTTATAACATCGTTAAAGACAACTTTATTGCAAAAAATTTTCATACACTTGATAAACCATTTTTTTTCCATGAAAAATTAAAATAATGTAGTGAAAACAAATTTTTGAATGCAATATTTAAATAAAAATACAATAATTTTAAGAATAATAAAACTTCGATATTATGTTTTCTAAATACATACTAAATTATTAAAAAATTAAAATGGAAAGGACAAGATGTTGACAAGATGTTGCATGAGATTTTTTTAAGGAAATATACGAACATAGTGCTAACATCAGATCACTTTTCTAATTTTTTTAATTAATAGGCTTATTGCAGGCTGATGCATCAGAATTCCCACTAATGCCTTGCAGCTTGGCAAGAACTAGGAACAATTTTTTTATTTTCTGTTGCATGTGATTTTTTAACAGATTTTAAATACTTTTGTAACTTTGATTTGAAATTTTAAATCAGTTTCCATAGCGAAGGAAAAGTTTTTTTTTTTTAATTACGTTTTTAGTTGATTTTTGTCGAAATTTGGAAGTTTAAAAACGATAGATATGACATGGGGTCGCATAAATGTTAAGGCACATAATTAGAATTAAAATTGTAAAAGAACCCATCTTCGGAAACGTCGTCATACGCCGCTGGGGGAGCCTCTCTTGTTATGAACTGTTTCTTCGATTGCTTCGATTGCTTCTAAACAGGTCATAATAGGGAAGAGTTCCTCGGCCTGTACGACTACATTTCCAGTCATGGGTTCCAATGCAATAATCCTAATGATGTGCCCTCACTAACCTGGAAGTTTGTCGAAACATTTAATCGACTCCCTGTTGCATATTATTGTTGTTGTTGTAGTTTATTTACGTCGCACTAGAGCTGCACAATGCGCTATTGGCTTGGCAACGGTATGGGAAACATCCCTGATGATGATCCGAACCCATGCCATCGCAATTTGATTCTCTGCAGAGGGAATGGTACCTCCGCGTCGGTAACCCGACGACCTACACGCGAATTCGAGCAATTTACAGTAGAATAGTTTAACGATGACCAATACCGCACACCCTCGGACCCTGCGCAGACTGATCCACTAGCACGCTGGCCGCAGCCAGTGATGCTTGACTTCGGTGATCTGCTGTGAACCGTGTCTTAACGATCAGGCCACTGCATACATACCGCAGTGGCCTGTTACATATAATGTTTCAAACTTGTGCATTTAGACGAAACAATAGACTGAAACTGTTATTTTAAAAATAAATCTGCAGCTTTCGGAGCAAAACTAATTTCAAATTTGAGATCCCCGCAGTGGAATTAGACAAGATTAAATATTTTTCTCCAGCGTAATTGCTGCATTAATTTTATATTGTAGTTGTTAAAAAATATTTTACGTTTAAGCCCTAACATCAAATTAATTGGAGGAAAAGTAGCTAATATCTCCACATATTACTCATAAATTGCTCTACTACGAACATTAACGTAGAAGTTATGACCCAATTGTTTACTGATATACAGCTGGAGCTTTTTGATTAATTAAATATAAAGTAAATAAAAATTATGTTCGTCATACCATTTAAACATTATTTTTTCAGTGAAGACATAAAATAGCGAAATAATTTTCACTTTGATGTGAGTATCTGATAACTTCAGCACTATAAAATTGTTTCAAGAGATAAGAAGGTTAAAAATATCTATTTCTTAGTAAAAAAAAGTAAGTCATTGTTTAATTTTTAAAGCAAAATCGGTAAAAAATATACTGCTGAAATATTCTATGATCTGAATGATTTCAGGATATTTTTATACCAACTTATAAATTTTCACTTTGTAAGTATCTGATAACTTTATCACAATAAAATTGTTCCAAGAGATAAAATCGATTAAAATTAGTGATTTCTTAGCAAAAGATAGTAAGTCAATATTTAAATTTTAAAACAAAATCGGTAAAAATATAGTGTAAAAATATTTTATGACCTCAATGATTTCAGGATATTTAAATACGAACTTTTAAATTTTTGCTTTGTGAGTACCTGATCATTTCATCACGATACAATTGTTCCAAGAGATAAGAAAATTAAAAATATTAATTTCTTAGTAAAAGGATAGTAAGTCAATGATAAATTTACAAAATCAGTAAAAATATAGTGCTAAAATATTTTATGACCTGAATATTTCAGAATATTTTTATACAAACTTATGAATTTAACTCGGAATGAAATTTGCTAAAAAAAATTTTTTTTTTGAAATACAGTGCATTTGTGAGTAGTATTATTTAGGCGCTATTTAGTCACTCTTGATATTAATGCTTAAAAACTTAAAGTTTTATAAATACTTCTCACGTCAAAACAATTTTTTTCCGAAATTCCATCATTAAGAGTGAAGATCAACTTAGAAATTTTAAATTAAAAAAAATAATTTTTTTTCTTATGATATTGCACTCCATATTTGAATATAATTAAGCTCAACTTTAGTATAAGTTCATACCCGCCGAAATGATATGCATTTTTTCATGACTTGATTGCAAAAACTTTCGTAAATTTTAAGTTGCGTTTCTTCAAATTCGAAGATGAATTCCACAAATTTTAAACCAATCGATCAAAAAAATGTGCTTAAAAATGCTCTGAAATTTATTAAAAAAAAAAGAAGTGTTTAAATTTTAATTAACTATAATTTTATTTTTTATTTAATATTTTATGACTGTTAGCGTATTCTAAACATTACTATGTGTAAAGAAAATTAGATTAAAAATTTTCATTTCTCTCAAATTTAGGTAAGTAAATTTAGATCATATGAAAGCTGAAGTATCTGACGTGCCCATGAGTATATGAAACGTTATTAGAAAAAACCACTTAAAGTTCGTGAAAGTTTATTTTACATTGCTGCATCGATGTAAAAACCACATCTATATATTTATATATTTTAATAAACTGTTTAAAAATGTGGATAAAATTAGCAGATGTGTGTAATATGTCAATAAGTCAATGCGTGCATAATATGATAAATGTGCATAATATTTCAAAAATGTGCATAATATTGATAAATGTACAATTTTTTCTTTTTGAAGTGAAACTTCTTATGCGACTTCCAACAAGGTTGCGTTAAACGTTTAACGCTACCGTTGTCATGGAAACTAAATTTCTCTTTACGTTCATTGAGCGCACGAGGTAAGAAAAAAACATAGTAGGTAATATTGACGTTAAAGAAAACAAAGCGATATTTTTTTTAAATTCGCCAAGAATACCTTACTGAAATTTAGAACATTAAGCTGATTTCTTATTATAATTTTTTTTAAAAATATATTTTATTATTAATATTTTTTAACTAAGCGAAAATTTTTTAAAATGAAACAAAGTATTGTATTTAAAAAGTTAATAAGTATATATTTTTTTTTATTAAATACAATTAAAAAAATACTTTGATGCACATAGATACTCGCTTTAGATACATATTTTTCTATGTTTTTATTTTATTTTTGCGGGTTATTATTTTATAAGTGAAACTTCGAATGCGACTTCCAACAAGATTGCGTTAAATGTTTAACGCTACCATGGAGGGGGTATGAAAGCACTGTTGCGTTAAACGTTCAACGCTCCTGGGGAGAGGGAATAGAAAGAGACAGAGCGAAAGTGAATGCGTGGCACTCGAACGCATGCGCGTAAAAAATGATAATTAAAAGATGCTATCAATTGTGAATTGCAAGCAATGTTAATTAAGTTTGTCTTAAAGAAACAATATGATTTCACTAAAAATCAATTTCTACCCCTTCCTATTTTCATTTTCACATTACGAAGTTTCACTTCTTCCGCGCGGAGGGACTCCACGCACTATTTTTTTTTTTTGTAACTAAAAATTTTTACCTAAGTTTGACTAGATTTTATGTATTTATTTTAAATATAGATTATTGTTGCAGCCTATTGTTTCGTATATTTATAGTTTAAAAATTTTTTACTGAGTATTATTGTAGAAACATAAAATATTCTAATCAGTTTCAAATCTTTGTTGTGTGCCTGCTGTGATGTGTTTGAAAACTGAAATTTAGAAAAGTGTACACAGGAAAAATAAAATTTAGAGATTAAAATTTTAAGAATTGCCTCAGAGAAGTTTTGATTGTCAGTATTGAATTCTACGTAAAGTTTTATTTTAACTCCTAAATACTACTTTAATTTTTATCTTTTATGACTATGCTCATTTTTTTACACTTTTTGTTTAGTTCTTATACTATATTTTACAAATTTGTGATAAAATAAAGAACTTATAGTTTCTGTACAAATGTGCTAACTGTTTATAATTTTAAGACAAGCCTGAACCGTCGCGGCTCCATTGCCCACTATAGTCTAGATTTGGCTTGCAGTGATTACCACCAGTTCTATAATGAAACAAGTGATAATAACTGTAAAAACCTAAAAGATTATTTGGCCAAAAATTTTAATAATTTATTTGATGAGATGAAAATTAACACCATAGCGAATGCTTTATCGTACCATTGATGATCCTGAACCTTGATTCTGCTGAAGATTTGCTCGTATTTTCTTATCTACTATTTCCTTTTCCTAATATTGTTCAATAATCTACATTGCAAAACTTTATTGGCAGTTCTTGAGAAAAGAAGAGAATTTCTTATCTAATATAGTTGAAGTAGATGCTCATAATGGCTTCAGTTATGGTACTAAGCTTAACCTGTCTTAACTATCATCTAAAAATGGGATAATATCGATACTGCTCTCCAGAGAGTGGTAAATGGTATTCAACATTATAATTCCAAGTCATGGGTATGACATGGTGAATATTTAACACTTTAACAGTGAACTTTACGGTGAACTTTTAACAGTGAAGATTGAGTGAAGTAATTTTTTCTCTTCTATTTTACATCTTGTTTTTTTTCTTTCCTGATTAGGTGGGGAACTAGGGAATTACTCGAAGTAAGCATGATTTATTTAGCATATACGTTTCACACTCATTTAAGTGTTCAGTTAAAGCACAGCATAAAATTGGCTTCATTTCAGTTTTATAAGTTATAAAATATTTTACATTTATAAAATTATTACATATTTAGACTTTTGGATTGTATTTAGACCGAATTTGTGGTAAAAATTAGTAAATGATTATCATTACAGATTTGCTATAGATCATAATTTTTGGCCAAATTCAAAAAATTGTTACTTTTTATTGATATTTATACTTTTACTCTTTAAATAAGTACATTTTCTGTAAGTATATTTAATAATGTAATATGAAAATACTTTAATGTAAACTTCAATTTTACAGAAATTTGGTATAAATATCATTTTATGCTCTTTACTCTAATCGTTTCAAGCTAATGAACACAGCGTGACCAAACAAGCCCGAAATAGACGAAACTTGTATTGAGTGGAACCATCTATTGATTTCAAAATGAGGATATATTAATATTTTAGCATTATAACTAAACGTAGTAACATTTTAAATGGAATAAAACTACAAATGAAATACCATTTAACTTTGTCGCCTGTCTTTGATGCTTGTATTATAAAGATTACTGAAAATTCCTTGTCGGAATAGTATCTAAAAAGTATACACACTAAGGGTTATAAATTAATATTTAAGCAGAAAACAGAAGCAAGTAAAAACAAAAACTTTATCGAAAAACGTCGACTCACTGTGAGAAATTTTATTGCTTAATGAAATTTGATTATTTCTAATTGAGTTTCATCTAGTTTCTTTTTAACTATAACAATCCAAGTTTGATGTTAGCTCAACCTTCCTTCTTCACGTTCGTAAGGTTTGTTTATAGTTTTTGTTTATTCTTCGCTTAAATTTCGATTTGTGACCTAGTATGTATACTTTTTGACATCATTTATGACAATAATTCTAAAAATTTTTTAAGGGTGGTGAATGCAAAAACACCTCAAGTCCAAAAGCATTTTTGTAATTATGAAACAGGTTGTGTATTTGCTACCCTATTGGAAGCACATATGGATGAAGGAAGTATACAATACACAAATGATTAATTTGAAAGTTTTTCGTGTTGCAACACTCTCTTTAAGATACCATCTTTGTTAATAAGATTTCTGTAAATATTATGACGTGGTTTCAATGCAAGCCCTACTCATATCTGCTTTATGAACGACATATTATGAATAATTTTGACAATATGTTGATAAATATCTTTTTTTAATTTTTCATACTTCCTTCAAATGATCAAGTCTTTGATAGTTTAAATTCAATTTTAATTTTTATTTTACTGTTCAATATAACTTTAATAAAAGATTAAATATGGTGTATGACTCTTTATTTCACAACAGTCAATCGCTTTGCATTAGTTGAAATTGCTGATAAATCATATTAGATGCATTTTGAGAAATTCCGAATCCAATTACGATGTATAGTACCAACACTTAGGGTGCATTATCTGTAAAATTCATTTTATCATGAAATTCATTTTTACTGTAAAATACGATGCAGTAATTTTTACAGTAATATTTATTTATTACAGTGATTTGGTGATTTTGCTGTAATTATATATTGCAGTAAAAATTTCGGTATATCAGATTTTTGTTACGTAACATGTTCCGGGGAAAATGGATTTTTTTCGGTAAAAAGTACTTGCATCCTGAGTGCCTTTACTTTATACCAAAAATTTTTATAGTGTAACGAATTTTCAACTAAAACTTTGTACTTCCTTGTCTCAGGGAAAAAAATTGCCCTTTTTTAGAAATTTATAAAACTTCTTCAAAAAATGTAATAAAAGATTGTTTACCATTAATTGTTGATGATTGTTCATGAATACAGAAATTTCTTTTAATCATTATAATAATTTTAAATTTTTTATTTATCTACAAACTATTTGGTACACAAATTACTGATTCTCATTAAAACTGTCAACTACATTTTATTATTTAACAAACTTTTACTTTCATAAATAATTTCATTAAGGAATCCAACTGGTTTTGTTGTTTATAGGTCCTCCTTTTTCAGAAGTGATTCATATTGTTTTCCTCCGACAGCATATTTATTCACATAATCTAATGTAGTACATACCCTTTTAATTACACATTTGACAATGATTCGATAAATAGACATTAAGGGTACTGATTATGCAGTTAATGAATTTTGAATTTAGTCTCATTTATTAAATTCATTTATTGCTTTAATTGAAATTGCTGAAATAAAATTTTAAAAAAGGAAATAAAATTTATATTTTATAATCTCATAATGTATTGCTTGATTTTGAATAAAAAATCCCTAAATATATTTTAGTAATATTTTATAATTAACCAGGGTAGTATATTAAAATGATTCAACTTAACCTAATCAGAGAAATAATGAACTAAAAAAAAATTTAATGAAAAAAAAAAGTTTTGTCGTAAAAATATCCCTTTAGGAAAAAATTATTATTATAATTATTTATTTTGTTTGCGAAAAAATAATTTTTAAAAGAGAAAAATAAATTTTATGGAATTTATTACAAAATGAAAAATTAAGTTATATATCAAACCATTGCAATGCATTAAATCAATGTTATGACATCTACACAAAACTTTATTTACAACTTACACAACAAAATATATGTACAGGATGCATAATCTACAAATTTGGTATTCTGCAAAGCATTTATTCATATGTACATAAAATATTGTTGTCGATTTAATAATATAATGCTTTATACATACATTTAAAGTATAGTTTTTAAAAACTAGTCAAGTATTTAAAACTAAATGATTTACAAATCTATACATACTTATTTCATTAAGTTTTAAACATTTAAATATACATATATTTTCGAAAAATATTAATGTATCCATAGTCAAGTCAAAAGGTACTAAGTATATTTTGGGCCATTAAAAATCGACGGGCCACCTTTTGAATAGACGTGCAAATTCAAAATAATGTTTTAGTATTAGGATGGTTTTATAAAAATTTGTAGGTTTCTTGTAGGTAGATTTGTAGATAAAATTTCCACTCAGAGTATCACAGAAATTCCAAAGAAATTTCTTTAAAAATTATTAGGTTAAATTTTTCATAGTTTTTATCAAGTAATAGCAAGTGTTTTCGAATTCATGTAACAGATGCAATAGTTCAGAGTTTTTCCTGTTTCTCAACCTATTTTTATTCAATCTTAACACATTGCATTCAGTCAGCTTTTGCAAAACAGCTGTTAAAGATTAAAATTTTTTTAAAAAGTGATAGATAAGGTTTCATAAAAGTTGAAGCAAACTTGTCATCACTTCAATTTAAGAAATATACATATATTACTTATTTACTGATTACATATATACCATGTAATCAGTATGAGTCATTTCATCAGTATGTATATGAATCATTTATGTTTGTAGTAATCACAAAAATCACGAATGGATAATTTCTAAGAGAGGCACAGCTGAAAAAATAGTTTTGCTACCATTTTTTAAACTTTTGTACCGCACTAATTAAAATTTTTACTTGACAGACCCGCTTGCAATGTGTTAAGCATTGTGTTTTAATTTAAACAGAAACTTCGATTGAAACAGATGAAAATAACAATGTACGATTTTCTGATTCTGCTTAGGGAGCCAAAAATTAATTTTCACTTATTTCCATATTTAGGCGCTGCTGACTAGCTGTTAAACCATGTATTCTATTGCATGTCAGAACCGAAATTTTTGCTTGAGAGTCTGTTAATTTTATCCTAAGACAACATTAAGTTGCTGCTGCATAAAATGATGATTTTGTAAACACTAGTTTTCCTAGTTAGCAACGCCATCTGTTGACGAACGTTTTAATTAATTTTTTTTTTTAAATTGGGGGAAATAAAATCTCTAATAAAATGAAATAATAAGGAAAAAACTTTAATTTTAAAATCCAATTTTAATTTATCATTGAAAGTAAGACAATTTGCAATTATTATAGTCCAAATAAAAACTTACAAATGAAACTTAATTTTAAAAAAAATATTTTTGAAATTAAATTCATGTATTTACTATGTACTTACAGATTATATACTTTACTTACTATTATTTCACTGTTTGTTAAATCCCATTTCTTCAGATTGTTCTACAAAATTTCAAAAATACTTACACTACTTGTAAAACTATGTAATATTTTTCAGATAAGTTCTCATTAAATTATCTAGAATATATTTTTATTTTAAGAATGACCTTATAATCACTTGCTGATTTTTATTATGAAATCTTTCTCTTCATTTAATTTTATGCGTTTTATATTTTAACACCAACTTTTGAAAGTTGTTTTTCGTACTTAGAGAAAAAAAAAATAAGCTCACTGGGCAAAAAACTAGTTACCCTTAGAAAAACAATGAAAAGCATGATTTATTACTATGTAACTCTTCTTCTTGACTTGATATCTGTTTTGATATGGCTAGGAAGTCAGTCCACAAAATTCCTCAAGTACAACGAAGCCTTTTTAAGCCTCTCACTGAGAATTTTATCACTCAAATTCTAAAAATTGCACAACATTGATTTCATTTCCAGCATGTTCTTCAGTCTTTTTTATGGAGTTTAATCATGAGATTTTACCGACCATTCGAGATGCAAAAACAATTATAGAAGTTTTCATAAAATAATCACAAGTTTTTTCAGCTTGGCGAATTTTACTATTTCCATCTTAACAATAAAATAATAATATTGGCTGCAATGAAACACCTAATCACCCAGATTGCCAAAATAAACATGCCGGTTGTGAGCCGTTCCAATCCATAATAAGAAAAACAATCCCAAACCATCATACATCCCTCT